>OY728133.1:1899467093-1901867093 GCA_963277665.1 Viscum album | reverse complement strand
TGGAATGGTAAATAAATGAAAAACTCACTCCATTAATATACTGAGAATGAAACTGCATCCATTGATTTTTTCATAGTGAAAACCTCATGGATAGTAATAAATAATATTGAATAAATAGAATGATTATTAAATGGACCTCATGTATCTGGAACATGATACCATAATACTGTAAAAACAGTTTAGTTCTGTGGGTAGAAAACCATCTGATTATTGGAAACAAACTCGAAGGGTTTGTCGCCAACTGATTTGTCTCATGAGACCTACCGATGCATCGAGGGGATGTAGTGGGCCCCAAAAAACTATTCATACAAATAATTATTTATACATAGATTCAAAAAAAGAGCAACATGAATTTACATTATCCGTATAGAATAGAGGATACAGATTCATCTATATTTCCAAAGTCAAAACAACATTCAAAATAAATACCGTAAGTAAAATGGTATAAAACTTAGAAAATAATCATATCCATGATATGATAATATATATATTTAAATGTAATATAATTTCAATTGAAAAGTGATCTGAAATGGGTATTAGGTACACCACATAAGAAAGAGTAGGTGCACAATACTAAGCAAGTCACTATGAAGTGAAAATTGAGACAAAGCTCGTTACCACATTGTAATCAATTGAGTCTTATGAACAAAAGTTAATAACCACCAAATTAATCATAGAATAACATTAATATAAAGATAATAATGATAATATATATGAAATGTAAGTAAAACTATACCACATATAAGAAATAAGATGCAAACATTGGAAATCCCACAGAATTGAAAGTGAGACGAGAAAACCCCTTACAAACATTTCGGCATGGTAACGAGTGTTCTTGCAAGTGATTAATGAGAGGTAAAATGGTATAACATTATTTATATGTCATAAGGGTAGTATGAGGGAGGTGATAAAACATACCCCATCATTATGTATTAAAAATAAAAGATCACAACATATGGGAGATTCTTGAACAAAAGTGTGAGGGAGGACCCCTTACCTTATGCTTGAAGGTGTTCTTGATTGTTATTAACAACCTGAATAATCAAATTTATCTTTATTAATTAATAATTACATAACATCATAAATATTTAATTGATATTTTATGACCATATTAGGTTCATTAATGGTATTTTTGATGGTTTAAGAGATTCAATTTTATTGTTTTGATAGCATTTTCTTCTTTGGTTTTCATGATCTGTTTACTTGTATTCATGAATAGATGTTTGTTTGACAGATGGTTACACATACAGAACTTTTAATATAAATTATAAGTGAAATTAGATATATATAAATTATCTTTTAATGATTCTGGTTATATTCCATGAGGATGACTCATTCGATGAGTTAAAAATCAACGCTAGGATTTGGCTTGGCGGTTTTGTGAACAGTAAACTTGTTTTGTATTATTATTCCATATTATGAATGTGTAAGGATTACATAACGTTAATCAAGATAAAATACTTATATTATGAAATATTTCAACCATTGAAAAGGTTTCATGACCATTATTGAAGATAGCAATGCAAATTGAAAACCCGTCTTCCTTGAGTGTGATAAATTAACACATCTCGGACGGTGTTTGCATTTATTGTATAAAAGGAGAGGAAAAGAGAGATTATGATGAAATATTCTATTATCACAATGAAAATATAGTACATGTAATTTACTGGAATTATCATGGCATTTTTATTAGGGGAGGTGAGAAGTGAGAACAAAAGAATGGAACTTTGTAAAAGAAATTGAAAGAAAAGAGAAGAGAAGTTCACCTCTTGAGTACTCCTCCTTGAGAATCTATTTAAGACATTTGATTTTAGCCTTTTGATGAGACCATAAGGTATTGTACGTGGGGGAGGAGGTTAGGAAACTATTTGAGGATAATTTAGGAAAGTCTTGATTCTTGAGTGGCGTGGGAGGAAGAGGGGGTGAGGGGTGGTTTATATAATGGAGGGGAGGAGAGTTTTCTAATTATTGTAATCATTTATTTATTATTTCTTCTCAAGACAAGAAATAGTGAGTATTACTTGACTTAGAATAGTAACAAGAGAATATGAGTTCAATATTTGGGTGCTTACATCACTCATGATGCTATGAATAGTTAATTTATTTTATAATGTATTTATACAGAAAATTAATGTATTTTACTTTCACCAAAAATTCAAGTATTTCAGAAAAATACCAAAAATTCACTGTAACCTTTTTTCGAGGTTTAGAATCCCAAAATAAATTATATTTTACAAAAATAATTTTCTAAATATGATTAATTAAATATTTAATTAGAATCATTATTTAATTGAAAAATATAAACTCTTAAAATATTCATCTTTATTTTAAAGGTTCTTTAATTTATTTATACATTCATGGGTATGGATACCATTCATAAGAGTCATATTACTATTAATAAGGGTAATTTAATATTCATAAGGTCAGGTTACTATTCATAATGGTAGGTTACTATTCATCAAAAATTAAGTTAATTCTATCAAACTCTAAATATCATCCTGAATACAACCGTGTATGTCAGATTTTTAAAATTCGAATTACAAAGCTGGAAAATTTATGTTTAATGGATAGGTTTTGGATATCTCCTATAAGTAACAAACTTTTGTTCCACATAGGCTCATTGATTCATGAAATATAATCTATCTAATGAATACAATGTTTTTAAGAGAAACAAACCATAAAATGTTTGGGGTGCTACAAGTTTGATCAATTTAAAAGAGATAAATATTTTTCCAAGATTGATCTTTGATCTGAATATTATTAATTAAGGGTTAAAAGTGAAGATATGCCTAAGAAAACCTTCCATATGAGGTATGGACACTATGAGTTTATAATTATTCCATTTGGTATTACAAATTCCTATGCTATCATTATGGATTTAATGAGTAAATTATTTATATATTACCTAGATTAGTTTTTTGTAGTCTTTTTAGATGAAATTATTATATATTCAAAGAGTAAATAATATAATTATGATCATTTAATGATTTTATTGAATACCTTATGGAAGGATAATTTGTATGAAAAATATTTCAAGTGTGATTTTTGGATATATAAAGTTTCAATTTTTCATTATATAATCTCGAGAGAGTTTATATCGATGGATCCATATAAGAGAGAAGTTATTAAAAATTGGACCATACCAACCACTATTATTGAGATAAATAGTTTTATTGGTTTGACTAGATATTATCAATGATTTGTGGATAATTTCTCATGACTATCCAATCCAATCACTATGTTATCATAAAAGGGATCCAATTTCCTTCGTATAGATGAATGTGAATAAAATTTTAAGGAATTGAAGAGAGGTTTTGTTAGTGCACCAATGATTAAACTACCCTACCATAGAGAAGGTTTTTTTATCTTTAGTGATACACTAAAGAAGGTATTGGGATGCATAATCATGAAAAATTATATGGTTATAGCTTATTACACAATAAAATTAAAGGTTCATGAGAAAAATTACCCAACTCATGATTTAGTGTTAGATGTGTTAAATTTTTCATAAAATATATATAGGAATTATACCAATGATAAAAGTTTTAATTATATATTCACTAAAAAAGAGTTAAATATATTCCAAATACGACTATTAAATTTGATTAAAGATAATGAATTCTCAATACATTACCACCTTGGGAAAGAAAACATGGTGGAAGATTCTTTGATTCAAAAGGATCATTATGTCTTATCTATAATGAGGATAAAAAAAGATCTAATTTTTACAGATTTAAAAAATAAAGACCTTGAAATATTGAAGGAAGGTGAGAAATATCATCTCACTCAAATTAGTGTTCAACCATCCATCAAAGTGAAAATTTAAAAGGCATAAAAGGAAGATGTAAAGATATAAAAGAAAATGAGAAATGTTATTAAGTCCAACCATGATTGTGTTGGAATAATAAGATTCAATAACCTTGTATATTTCCCATCTGTAATATATTTGAAGGAGATATTGGATGAAGCTCATAATTCATCATTATCTATTCATCAAGGAAGTATGGAGATGTTTAGAGATATGAAAGAATATTTCTAGTGGGACAACATAAAGAGATATATTGTAATATATGTATATCAATTATTGGTATTTAAAAAAGTTAATGATGAGAGGTATAAGACTAATGGGATGTTAAAACCACTACCCATACCATAATGTAAATTGGAAAAACCACCATTGATTTTGTTATCAGACTCTCCAAAACATTTAAAGGCTATAATTCTATTTAGGTTATTATTAATGAAACTATAAAGTCATCACACTTCATACCATTAGAGAATATTTCTCCCTAGATTATATTACTAGAATATATATTAAGTACATGAAAATTTTTATGTAGTATCACATTATATTATATCTGATTGAGATCATTGGTTTTCCTTAAGGATCTAGTAAATTTATCAGTATGCTCTTGATTCAGAGTTTTTTCCTAGTACATCTTATCATCCTTAGGAAAATGGTTAGTCTAATAAGACCATTCAAAGCCTATAAGATATGATTTGGTCTTTTTCTATACATTTCAAAGGTATTTGGGATCTTCACCTTCCTATTATTGAATGCTTTTAAAATAATAATTTTCACTCGAGCATTAAGATGTATCCTTATAAAGGAATATATAAAAAGAAGTGTATAACTCTAATGTGTTGGGATGAAGTTATAGAAATAAATATATTAGGATCTAATTTAGCTAAGGAAATTCTATATAAGGTTATATCAAATCAACAACACATCAAGTCATCTTAAAGTCAACTGAAAAGTTATGCCGATAATCATCGAAAAAATCAGTAATTCAAAGTTGGTGAGAATGTATTCCTATGAATTTATCAATGGAAAATGGTTATGAGACTCTTAAATAATGGAAATATGATCCCTAGGTATATTTCAACTTCAAGATTCTTGATTGAGTAGGGAAAGTTACTTATCAATTGGGGCATCCACCAAACCTATCTCATGTTGATGATTTGTTCCTTGTATATCTCATGGGAAAGTATATACATGATTCTTCACATGTACTGATCTCAGTGGCTTTACCACTGGATCATGATATTTCCTATGAATAACCACTAGTAGAAATATTTTATTGAAGAGATATGGAATAAGAGTACTCACCTGGTTAAAGATCATTGGAGTAATCATAAAGTTGTAAAAGCTACTGGGGAATCTAAGGATGTGATTAAATAGAGATATCTGAATTTGTTTTTGTCATAGAGATGATATTTTTAGGGTTATATTCATTTTAAGAGGGTATAATTCAATACTCCAAGATTTTATGATATGTTTTTCTTTAAATAAATTTAATTTCTTTGATAGCTTACGATACACAGAAACCCAAGTCTAGATGAACCATAATATAATATACAGTTATAACCCAGACATTAAATTGTTGGAGAGAATATTAATAGCCAAATTTTGAAAATTATATATACAGATTTCAAATAAATCAAATATATTGATAAATAATTAATCATTTTTTAATAAAGTATTTATATACTTTAAATATACATTTCCCTTAAAAATGGTTTTTATTGTTTTTTGTGAGGAAATAATATAACTATTTTTCTCACTTTTAGAAAATTTATTTTAAAAAAATGAACATAATATTTGAAATCATCAAGTAAAAACTAGGTTAGAGTGAGTTTTTTATATTTTTTTGAAAAAATTTATTTTTCAATGAATCGTGAAAAATACTATTTTTTATTTAAAACTATATATCTGTTTCAATAATTTACAAAGTATAATTTTTCTTTGAAATTATTTCATTGATAAATTAGTTCATTTATATTATTAATATCCCTCTTAATGTTGTTGGAATAAATTTTTTTATTTTGTAATAAAAAAATTTTATACTTAAAGAAACACTTTTTTCTAGAAAAACGCTTTTCTATGAATTTTTTGTGTTTAATTATAAATTAAAATCTTAAAATTTAATTAATTGAATTTGATAAAATGAATTACATATTTTGAATCATTATAATTAATATTATATAATAAGTTAAACTTCATTTTTATTCATAATGATAGTAAAAACAGTAAAAAAATTATTATCACGATTAAGGTTAGAACGAGCTTACTATAGGGGGTACACCAAGAGATAATGTAAAAACATTTAATCTAATAACTTGGAGATAGTGGTTACTTTATTACTTTTTCATAGATACAATGTGTCTAACCCCAAAGGATTGATCAATTTAGTAGTCTTGGAGAGTGAGATACATACTTGATATCCATTTTACATTGGGAATAACAAAATTAAGCATAGTAATGGAAAAAATTTGGCATTATTAAACTCATTAAAATAATTATTCTTCATATATTGGGTAAAGGAAACAAAATAAGGGTGATTTGAAATTCTGAGTAAGGGTTATGTACAATAGAAGCTATAATGAGTAAATAAGGCATAATAAATATAGAAAAGTAAATAACTGTAGACGAATGATTCTTAAAAATATATAATACATTTTATAAAATTAAATTTATTTAATTTCAATGATTTAATTTAAAAATAAACCCATAAAACATGTTGAAAAACAGTTTTTCTAGAAATGCATTTTTCAAGAATAAGATAATATTGCATTAACTATATGACTCATCATCATCATTATATTGATTTAAATTTATATAGTTATATATATAATATAATTATTTAATTTAATTTAAATTACTACCTATTACATATTATTTTAGTTAATTAAAATGTGAATAAATTATGCATTTAAAAACAGTTTTAAATAAAAATAAGTATTTTTTACTATTCATTGAAAAAATAAAACTTTTCAAAAAAATCACAAAAATTAACCCTAAGATAATTTTCAAATTCTAACATTATAAATAAAGTTAATTATATGAAATAGATTTTCTAGACATGTAAAAAATTAATTATATACTTTTCTCATAAAAAGTAGTAAAAATCATTTTGGAAGAAAACGTTTTTTACCAAAAAATAAACTTTACTAAAAATTGGGTGAATATATACTAAGAATTTATTAATAAATTTATATAGAGTAGGAATTTCATATGTATATTTTATAAAGTAGTTAATCCAATTTATACTCACCAATTTAACTACTAGGTTATAATTTTCATATTTAAATAATATATTACATGATTTTTTTTAGTATTGGTGTTGTGGGATATATATTCTATTGAATATGGTTTTATTTTTAAAATATTAATGTATTATGAATTTGATGTAGATATCTTATGAACAAGTTTCTTACGTATCCATGTTTTCAAAGAAACTAAACCTATATGATTTTATTGGGTATCATAATGTTATGTATTGAATATTCATATAATAAGATGTAATATTTATGTATGAAATGTATGGGTCACTATATTGTGATCTAGAGTGGGTTATGTGTTAGGTTGACATGGGTTGGTTTATGAAAATATACCCCCTTTTCTAGCAATAAATTCCACCCAACTTTAACCTCCAAAAATATCATGCAAAAAAATATACAACAACCTATAAAAAATTCAATCAATCAGAATTCACATTCAAAACCACACATATATTATATATTTTAAATTTAAATAGTTTACAACTTTAAAAAAATCATAACACATATATATATTCAGTTTTAGTAATCATACACTCTCCAAAAATTTGAAATTTTAGTAAATATAAATTCATAAATATAGGGGGATCAATATATTCCTCCAAAAAAATACTATCATAACCACTAATACTATCATTTTCATCACTATCATCACCTTGATCATGAATGTCCTTATTAGAAACATCACCTTCAACATCTTTATCACCATCACCACCAGAAAATTAATCCCCCTAACCACCATTAGAACCACCATCAATATTAACTGATGCATCATATAAAGAGAAAATCATTAAAATGAATCTATAAAAAAACTATAGTATCTAGTAGAAATTATGGATATGAAGTTATCATAACTTTCATGAACTGCTCGTTGACCTATTTACCTATTTTATTCTTTTGAATGGATAATTTTTTTGACTCTTATTCCAATGAATGAGCATCTTACAAATAGGTTCTATTAGAGGTTCTTGAGTATCCTTAAGTATAACAATACCGACTGGGGATGATACTCTTCCCTGTTTGACAATAGACTCTCCTCTAGTGATCATCACATAATATTAATTTTAAATTATCATTTGGTCTGAAGCTATCATCTTTCTATTCCTAATGGGCCTCAAAAGAATCTAGTTGACAATATAAATGAGAGTTTTAATTATAAAATAGATATTAAAACTCTAAAATAGTCGAATAATACTTTCAATATTTTCTTGCATCAATTTGTTAACAACAGTACCATCTTTCTCTATTATACTATTGAAAAAAAAATTTCTCAAGGAAACCACACTTTTATGCTAAAAACGCCCATTTCAAATGACATTTATTGTAAGAATATTTTTTTAAATAATATTTTATTATTGAAAAAAACTAACCAATTCTAACCAACCATTAACTAACAAAAATTGTAAAAAAAATCAAATTAACTTTCTCCAAAATGAACCATTTCATCCCCACTTAATCAAAACTAGAATAAATGAAACCGAAATAAAAAAACCTAGATCATTTTCATAAATGTTTATTGAGTTTAGTATTATTACTATTGTATTTTTTAGGTTAGATGGTGTTGATTTAGTTTAGTGCGACTAATAATTGTTCATTTTATATCCATTTGATTAGGTTTAGGTTAGTTCAAGTTGAGTAGTAATTGTTTAAGTCAATTTGGAATAATTTGATTCACTTATTTTTTTATTTAATGTTTTTTAGTTGAATGCTGAATAAAATATTCTAGTTTAGTTTAGTTTGGGTCAATATGTTTTAGTTTAGTTTGGGTTAGTTCAATTCATGTATGTTTTTTTGGTTTATTTTGGGTTGGTTTGGTTTATAGTTATTTTGTGTTGTTTAGTTTAATTACACTTTAGAGATTTCTAGTAAATTTTATTCAGTTTAGTTCAATTCAATTTTACACATTTTGGTTTGGTATGATTTTATCCCATTTGGTTTAGTTTAATACAATATTATTTAGATAATTTTTATACATTTTATTATAGTTCAATAAAATTATGGATTTATTGTATTTAGTTTGGTTTGATTTAATTCCTTTTAGGTGTAGTTGCTTCAATTCTATTATGGGATGTTTGTTCCCTTTTGATTCAATTTGGTTTTGTTATGTTTTATTTGGACTGGGCCAGGTATATACAATTTAGTGTATTTATATTTATTTTCATTATATTCCCATTGGGTTAGTTAGAGTTTATAGTTTAAAAATTTATATGTTCATATTAAATTAATCAATTTACATGTTTAATTATTTATATTAATTGAAACTAAGCATATTTTAATAAATTTTATAGTTTATATGTATACATGTAAACAATTTGTATGCTTACATGTTAATATAATTTACATTTTAAAATATCTATATGCTAATATTATGTAAATATATTTGGATGTTTACATGTTAAAATTAATTCATGTTATTTATACTATATAAAGTGAAACATTTAATGATTATATAAAAAATCATACTATTTAATTGTTTACAGTCATCAATATACATATTAATACAGATTACATTCTACTTTTTTATATTCCAATATTATGTGAAAATACATTCATTTTTTAATATTAAGTGATTATGTTTTCATGTTATTTCTGTTTATTATTTATATATTTACATTTTAATATAGTTTACATGATTACAAAATCATATAGTATACATTCTTACATAATTATATGTTTATATTTAGTGAGACTGCTAATATGTTAATATGATTTGTTTATATATTAATACTATATTAGTGGTTACATTAACACATGTTAATCTACTTTTTAAACTAATGTGTTCACTATATTATTGTAAGTTGTTTATATGATAATATTGATTTGGTATATTGAATATAATATTAATATAGAACCAACTAAGTATATTATTGTATGTTTTTTATATCCTAATATAGTTCATTGTCATTACAACTTATATATTTATAAACTATATATATATATATTTCAATATATTTTAAGTGAAATGTTTTATATTTTAATATTGTAGGTTTGTTATTACTCATATTGTGTGAATAAAATTTATATGTTAACATTGTTTATATGTTAATAAAATTTATATGTTAATATAATTTACATGATTGTATGTCAATACATTTTATGTGAAATTGTTTATCCTTCCACATTGTTTACATGTAAATATAGTTTATATTAAAATATAGTTTAAATGATAACACCATTTAAATTTTATTAAAATTTAATAAAATTTATATATTTTTATATTTTTTTAAATTTTTAAGTGAAATATTTTATAAATTAACATTGTTTTTATATTAATAAATTTTCTATTTTTTTAATCTCTTTGGCTTAGTCAAGTTCTATTTAGGATAGCTCAGTTAGTGTAGGTTTGTTTCTATTTTATTAATTTTAATAGTATTTGGATCTATTTTGTTTTATTTGGTTAAATTATATCTTAGTTATCTCAATATATTTTTATTTTATATAATTTGTATCTATTTAGTTCTGTTCAATTTTCCTATTCTATATTTGGAATTTTTTGGTTTAGTTCAATTATTGCCTAGTCAAGTCCAATTATTTCAATTCTATTTATTTTGGTTCAATTAAAATAAAAAAAATCCAATAATTTATATTTTATTATGTTAGTATTGGTTTTTGAAAACTCTATTTAATTTTTGTTTTTTAGATTAATTTTATTTTTTATGATATTTTTTGATTTATGATGGTTTATTTTGGTTTGGTTTTTATTTATTGTTTTTCTAAAAAAATTGAATTTATTTTTTTATGAATCTCTAAATATGGTAGTTAGTTCATTTTAAATTCATTTTTTAGTTTATTTAAAGTAAGTTGAAGTTAATTTATATTAATTTAATTCATTTAAGTTAAATTATATTTCATTCCATCTGGTATGGTTTAATTTAGTTCAATTATATTTGATTCAAGCCTGGTCAAGCTAGATGAGTTCAACTAATTTCATTTCTCCTTAATATAAATGAAGTAGGTTAATGTTAGTTTATATCTATTTGGATTACTTCATGTCAGTTTAGTTTGATTTGGGATGGGTCAGATCTTTAATGGTATATTTGGTTCATGCTAGTTTTTTATTTGTTACATTTTAGTTTACATTCAATTCAATTCACTTTTGTTTGATTTATTTAGAATCATGTCAAGTGTGGTCGGTTTGATTTGGTTGGTTCAGTTGTGTTTGGTACCTAAATACCCAGTTACTCTCATGTTTATGTATATTAGTTTTCCCCATATATTTCATATACTTCATAACAACCTGGAATTTTTATTTATTTACGATAAATCCTAAACAAAAAAAATTAATAATATTACAGAAATTATTAATAAAAATCATTATTATTTTCAATAAAAAACCATTAAATTTTAACAATACCTTAATTCATTACTCTTCTAAGAATTAATAATTTCTAAATATTGTATAACTAGATAGTCATTGATGGTTAGAATACCCTCTAATACAGTACAAAGTCTACTGTTTTAGCCATCATTTAAATCATGATTATATGATTCCCACATTTTCCATAATTCCATCAATTGTTCCACCTTTATAGATTAACTGTTAGGATATTTAAAGGGAATATGTGATAAGAATATGAAAACATATAAATAAAATAATAAAATGTATTTTAATTTTAAATATTTTCTTACCCACATCCCTTCCCTTGTTTTCTCATTAATTTGATCATTAATATATCTCCATGAGATTGGTTTAAAAGGAATGATGAAACAATAAGTGGGTAATATCACCATAAAACTTCTACATTTTCTACCTTGTTTACTAATAAATTGGTTATCTTCGTTGTGATATACAATACTTTTTGTATAAACAATATTGATTTATTTCATATGAGTATGCTTACATCACCTATTTTAATATCCTTTTGAAAAAGAAGAAGGAAAATAGAATTAAAAAAACATTACAACCAAAATAAAATTAATGTGATAAAATTAAATACACTTATAAATATATAACTAATCTAGAATGATCATTATATTAGGATGGGTCCATAGGATGTAGTGGACCAGTAGTCTATGAAAAATTGGTAGTATCCAATGCATGCTCTATTTGATTAGAAAACTATGGAGTAGAAGTTGTAGGAGGAAAATCATAAAATCATGGATAGAAAAGAGAAGTGAAAAATATAGGAGGTATATAATTGGGCCGAAAATGATAGATGGGATGATGAGCCATTAGAGGATATAGAAAAGGTTTTTAAGAAGTATAGATTTTCTAAAATGATGGGGATGAAATACATGATAACATACCCAGTGATTCAAGTGGAATAATGGGATGATAAAGTTTGGAACATGGGATATGTTTTGGTAGGTATGTGTGTGAATGAGTATGATTAGTTCTCTGAGTACCACTAGTACTTCCCCTAGTTGATTTGGCATGCTGCTCACCACTTTCAGCTGTCAGACTGGAGAATAATAGTATACTAGATGACTGTCCTTGAAAGAAACTTAGAAATGAATAATATAATGAAATTTAATATTTCAGAATTGATATATATTATAATTAATATACTCACTAAGGGAACTAGAGGAGGTAGTATCTT
Organism: Viscum album; assembly: GCA_963277665.1. NCBI lineage: Eukaryota > Viridiplantae > Streptophyta > Magnoliopsida > Santalales > Viscaceae > Viscum > Viscum album. The sequence goes on along the minus strand of OY728133.1, from coordinate 1,901,854,494 downwards.
CTTTCTCATTCATTGATCATTTTTAAAAAATCTATTCCCACATATTTCTTTAATATCCTTCATATTGTACATAGTAATAAAATGTGCATTTTTTTAGATTTCAAATACTAATGGAGAAAAAAATAAATCATAAAATTTGGTAGGAAATAATTAAGGTATACTAATTAGAAAGTCAAATTAGGAAAAAGGTGACATACCATAATTAGAGCATAAAAATTGATCAGAAAAATAAGTCATAAAATTTGGTATAACATAACCAAAGAATACAAATTTGAATTTTAAAAATTTGGTTAATTTTTTTATTTAGTTTATTTGGTTTTATTTGGGTTAGGGTATTTGATTTATTTTTTTGTTATGTCAATTTTAATAATTTCAATTTAATTATGTTTAATTCATTTAATTATTTTGGTTTTAGTTCAATTAGATTCATACAAGTTTGGGTTGTGTTAGATCTATTTGGGTGGGGTTATGTATGTTGGGTTCAAGTTATTTTACATTTATTTAGGTTGATTTTATTTTGTTCCACTAATTTGGCTCATTTTACTTTATTTTATTCAATTAATTTTAATTCTATTTGTTTTGGATTAATCAGATTCAAAAATATTTTGGTTGTATTGGGTATATTCGATTGTGGTTATGTCTATATGATTCAAGCTAGTTTATATTCATTTGGTTTTGTTTGATTTTATTTCTTTAATTTAATTTAGTTCACGGATATTCAGTTTGTTTAATTTTGAGTTTTTTATTTAATATAAATTAATTCAGTTCAGTTTATTTTTATTTTATACAGGTTGTGTTTGGTTAACTTGTGTAAATTTAGTTTGGATTCGTTCAATATATTTTTTTCCCATTCCGATAAGAGATATTCTAGGATGAACACACATAAACTACATCATAAAGGAAATTTTTGTTTTAAGGATAAAATGATGGATAAAGTTATGTTATTTCAGAAAAGGAGCAACAAAATCAATGGTGAAATTGAATAATTGATTCATGTTGCCTTTGGAAAATAAAATGACATGAAGTCCTTTGAAATTATAGAAATGATACAAGGTGAATTTGAAGAATAAGATGGATAATAAGAACTTTAACTTCAAGATTATAATCTAAGATATGTTTTTGAAATTAAAGAGGATGAACAATCCATGAAAAAATATAAGAGTGGATGGGAGGAAGTGAAAATTTTTAATAAGGAGTTGTAGTTATTTATACCACCTTTTCCAACATCTAAAACATATATGGGAGTGGATATACTAGTTAAATATAGTCTTAAAAGATCAATTTCAAGTACAAAGTGAAATATTATAAAGGTGTAGAATGGAATTTTGATTTCTAGATAATATGAAGACATAAGGGACCAATATAGATATTTAGAAATTTAAAATAAAAAGATCTCTTAAATATATTTAGGAAACTTTAATCCATTTAAATCTATTTTTGTGAAATCATATAAAAATAAATCTTTTTATTTTTTTAGTAAAGCTGAAATATATTCAAATCTTATTTAATTTAGTTTAAATCTATTTAATTCTATTTTTGTAAAATTTAGTGTAGTTTAAATATGTTTTAGGACTGGTTCTCCATGAATTCTATTTGAGTGTTATTTAGTTGTGTTGGGTATGGTTTGATTCAGTTTTTATTGGGTTTGGCTACATTCTATTAGGACTTATTTGGTTAGTTTGGTTTATTAAGTTATGGTTAATTACAATTTCATTAAGTTTAGTTCAATTTAGGTTGGTTTATTAAGAAATATTTTAGTTTATTATGGTATGGTTTGATTCTGTTTATCAGTTGAATGTTTTTATTTGTTATATTAAGATTACAAAAGTCAATATAATATTGAAAAATAAATTTGAAATAATATATATATATATATATGTGTGTGTGTGTGTGTGTTTTCAGTTGTGAATAATCTGAAAAGATGTTATAGATCAAAATAAACATCAAAAATGAATTATGTTATATGTTAGTAGTGGAAGACATTATTCATTATAGAGAAGGCATAATACTTGGACATATAGGTAAAAATAATAATTATTACAAATAAAATCAAAAAAATGGTGAGAATATGGATTTAAATTTTGAAAAAATTATAAAAAAATACTTGGAAGAATCTATAAAATAAAATACTTTGAAAAATATACTTTAACAATTTAAAAAATTTAGTTTTTAGTATGGAAGATTATAGTTTAATTGATTTTAAAATAGTATTTTTTAAACATATCATAGTAGTACTGAATAAATCCCAGTGTAAACTATGTCATTCTCTTGTTCATTTTAAAAATATATCACTTATAAATGTTTTAAATGAATACAATAAAATATGGTTTAGTGTAGAAATTATATGGAATTCATTCTTTTGAATTATAAATTACAATATGTAAATTGTAGAAATGGTTCAAGAAATGTAATAATATTAATAAATATTCTATAAAAATTATATAGTATAAAAAATGTAAGAAAAACTCCATAGAATTGGAATAAAATAAGATAAAACTTAGTTATTAAATTTTTTTATTAAAATTTATATGAGTAAGAGGAATGTTTTATGAGAAAATAGTATAAAATAGACATCATTAAAATTTTTAGGGGTTGAGGATAGAAATATAAAAATAGATTACTATGAAAAAGAAAAAAATGTAAAAATTGTATTTTATTATTATACCATATTGTAAAGATATTACAGATACAATAAAATGTGTTATATGTTAAAATAATTATGAAAAAGTTAAACTTATTTAAGGAATATACATAGGTGAAGGATGTTTTATCATTAATCAGGGTTGTTGCTGGTATAAATAATAGAGGACTTATAATAAATAATCTACACAACCAAAAGTGTAAATATAATGATGAAAATGTTTCAATGATTATATGAGCCTCTTATTTACCCCAAAAATATAGATCAAAATGTTATTGGAACTATATTAACATATTTTCAAATAAATACAACATTCTTAAATAATTTTTTAAAATAAGTTATTAAAATCCCCGTTTTGTATGCATATTATATATATATTTTAAAATTATTTCAAATGTTTGTAAAAATATGTTTTTAAATAGTGACATTTTATAAAAATTGATTTTAAAATGACTTCCTTATTTTTAATATTAAATTATCTAACCAAATACAACCAAAACAAACAAAACTAAATAAAAAATTCCCTTCCAAACTGAAACCAACATTAAAAAAATGTGAACCTTACTAATATAAATGAAATTAAACCAAATTAATGCAACTTGAATAGTACCCACATAAAAGACTCAGTTTGAGTTAAATTGAATGAATTAATACAACATATGGTTTCTTCTATATATTACCCACTAATACTTCAGGTTCACCATTAATTCTGGAAATTAATATATTGGAGTAATCATATTTAACGTATTGATCAAGACCAACAATGGTAGTGATGGTTTCAATGCCATCCCCATCATTATAAAAAAATATGCCTTAGGAGCACTTTAGCAATGTCACTAAATTTAGGTCTTAGAGTATTTTTCACATAAAAAAATTATTTCACCATTGATGCCAAAATATATGGCTAATTGATATCTAGGTAGTGAGTCATATTAATAACATTTAATTCATAGTTATTAATAAATGTTCCCTATCATGTCATTGGATCAAAGCACTTGCATTTCATCACAGCGACTTAACTGTAGGATTAATAATCCTATATTTGTATTTTCTAAATAACTCTATAATAATATACATCATCATATTAAAGACAGATATCTGAAGAACTAGAGTAATAGTTTGTTATTATGGTTAAAATAATTCCATCATGTTGTGATCTCATGTACACTTTTTGATCAGTTATAATAAATTTATATCCATTGAGCACTACTTATTTCCATTCATGCACTAAATTATTGGGACTAAAATCCAAATAAATTACTTTTCAATAGACATAATAAACTAATAAAATAAATACCCAAAATATATATGAATATTAAAATTAAATTAATATTTATTTTTTATTTTTTATAATAAATAGTTGTACCTTCAATTTTAACCAATCATGAAACCCTTTTATATGAAAAGTCTTTATCCTTCTCAAAGGTACTAGACGATGAGTTATACTTATTATTATTTTTTACATTACCTATATAAAAAGATAGAAATAAATAAATAAATAAATAAATAAATATATATATCTACATAGAAAGAGATAACAAAAACAATTTTAAATTTATTTATGTAGTTATCAAATAAATCATAGTTAAAAAAGACCATGCAATGTTTCATCTCCCTCTCTTAAAAGATTAATGTATGTAATTTATATAATCCAATAATCCCCCATATTTGGGTTATTAAAGAAAAATTAGTCTCAATTTTCTCATACTAGTCATCTTCATTTCTCATTGTCTAGTTACATCTTTTACTCATATTAGCTAGAAACATTGAACAAAAATCTATACATTCTTGATGCAAATAAAATTTTAGAATGGAACCTTAAATATGATCCCTATTCCTAACATTAGACATCATTGTGTACATTTTTATTTATATTTTATACATACAATGAGAATAAATGGGTACCCCAATAATCATTTTAGTTCGAATATGGATAATTAAATGCAACATTTAAGTGAAAAATGGGGCATGGGGAATTTTCTCTACTTATATATAATTTATAGTGACCAAGATTTTACCATGTAGAAGACTTGGATTATTTTGGAGTTTCAATTCCTTAGACCCTTATAAATGGTAAAATGGTAATTTAAATTTTAAAATAACATTAATATAATTTTATAGTGGTTTCGTTGTCCTTGTGGTAGGACATTTACCATTGAGAAAAAGTTGGGTGAGATTTCAAGCTGGGAATATTTTTTGGATATTTAATATTTATTAAAAATATCATTTATCCCCATGTGTGTGAATATATATATCTCCAAAAAAATCTACATATTGGAATTATTAATTTTTAGTTGATTCAAGAATGTTCTGTTTTACCTGAGTGAGGTATAAACCACATCCAATTTTCAGGCCTCGAGTCAGGCCTTTGCTTTGTCTTTTTACTTTTTTATTTTGGTTTTTATTTATTACCTTATCCCCAATTATCTCCTCTACTCACATAGGAGGAAGTAATATCATCAGCTTATTTCCAAATCTTGACTGAAGGGAGAAAGAGGGATATGGGGAGGGGTTTCATCTAAGGAGGCCCATCAGTGCCTGATCAGGAAGAAGTGATGATGTATAACAAGACCAAACTATAATCTTTTGTGATTCACCATACGGTATGGATTGTTATTTAATTTTCTTTATTAAACTAATTTTTTGTTCATTTTATATTATTGTTCTGTATTTTGATTACTACTGGGTGGTTAAAGACCCATAGAAGTGTGATTTATAGTGGATTTTGTGGATAATGAAGTTTATAGAGGGGTATATATATATAAATCCCTGTCAAATGACATGCAGTTTGAAGAACACGCACTGTGTGTATATTTGCTGCATCACAAGTTAAATACAGAGTCCACATGATATGTTGGCCATATGGACTTGGCATATTGGTAATTTGGGTACATGACCTGGGTTGTATCCATGTACACAGACAAACACCCCATGTGAGGTATATAGAATTTACAAGTACACTTCATATTGGGTTACATGACATGGCCTGAGCCAGGGTACATGTCTTTTTACCCCATGTGTTTTACACAGTATATGTACCTTGTGGTAGGCTGTGTATTTTGAAAATACACTCCAATTTAGGTAGAGGTACATTCCCGAAGTGGTCTATTAGGTTTATATTCTAGGTATTATAAGGTATATTCCATGTACATTTCCCTTAGTATTAAATTGTGAGTTTTCTCACCCTAAAGATACATTTGAACAATTATATAGTCCATTCTGAGTATAATTTCACATAGAATGTAATGCTGGGGTCCTAATTGATATCAATTTTTTTTGCAAGATAATTTATGATTGTATATGGATTTTAGCCTCATAGTATTAATGATGAGATCTATGCATTAATACAGTGTGGGTGCAAGGTATGTAAACCCCTGAGAAGCATTCTGACACCAAAGAATGAGACCCCGACATGTATTCATAGATATACATCCTCTGGGAGTTTTTTATTAGTGATGGATCCTCAAATTATGGAGTTTCATGAACATAGGTGTTCATGATGGTATTTAATGGAATTCTCTATGTAACAGAGTATCCCAAAGGGTATTTTAGATGGAATAAAATCCAAGTATATTTCCCTCCTACCCATAAGCCTAGTTTCTAATGGATGAATTTGTTTTGGATATAAATATAGGGAGTTACTCTAACACTTTTATTATACTATGGTATTTGTGGAAATTTTCCAGTGTGCATGATAGATGTTTTGTCTCCTCTATAGAATCTCATAAGATTCCATATATGTTATAGGAGGTGAGTGAAAAGTGTTCTTAGTGGATCCCTTTCATCTGATCACCAAATTTGATGGCCCTATAGTGAGTGCATTTAGGATATGGGATTTGGTTATTTCCACACACACACACATATATATATCATGAAACATGGTATGGTTTAGCCCTTAAGTTTATGGATTCAGTACTACCCTAGATATATGGTGTTTGGTTCCTCCATGATAGGCGGTGTTTTATAAGATCTCCCTCTTTGAGGCGTGGGTTGATTCTTACATGGATGAACAAGATATTCCACTTGGTTGATCTTTTACTTTTGTGATGCGTGAGGTTATCCATGGGGTTGTTAACCCCCTCAATTGGTCTACATACCCTAGAGAGGTATGGGTATTCCATTGTGGTGTGTGATAAATTGTGTAAAGATTATTGTATTTGATTTTCATGGATAATCTATGTTCTTAGGGACTTGCGGTGCACATGGCGCATCATGTTTCTCCCCTTAGGTCTGCCACTCTAGTATAGTTAGGATGAGTGGGTGGGGATTTACCTTATATTTGGTTTTACTAGCAATTTAGGAAAATTAGGGTCATGGGACTCCCTTTTTGGATCCTATAGTGTATGAGGATGTATCTTCTCTTTGGTATGGTGAGGTAGGGTACTCCCCCATGGAATGGGGCATGGGTCACCCACTCATGGGGCCAGTAACATGCTTGATTAGTATTTCTATCAAGGTGAATTCACTATATTCAGTTATATTGAGGATTCTATACTTAGTTAGTGGGATTTCTAGATGGTGCTTAAGTTTTTAGAGGCATTGTTATGGGAATAATTATTTTACACTAAGTCTGGCTGCTCACTTTTCATGAAAAAAAGTGATAATGTGAGTGTATAATGAGTTTCTCATGGATTATAATCCCATTTTAGTATGATATATTCTTGAATATATCCTAGGGTTTTTATGTGGTGATTTTTTTTGAATCCCCTCTTGTTGATTGATACTGTTATATCTTATGTGTTATAAAGTGTTAAGGAAGTGTTTTCTCCTAAGTCATATTGGATGGACATGGATGTGTTTTAACTTAGGGTTTATGATAAAGGGATATTTTCCCTGGTTGAAAGATATCTTTTTCATGGATTAATCATTCCATGGAATGAGTTAACATGAAAAGTATCCCTTTTATATTCTTATAAAATCATATTGGGGTCATATTGGGAAGTGAAGTGGAAGATTCTTCCCTAGCTAGAAATTTCCCCCTTGATAAAGTTTGGTGGCTGTATGGTTCAGCTCTTGGTTACATGTTGACCTATAAAACTATCCACCCTTTTGATTTGGGGTGACCTAATGAGTATTTTTAAACTCAACATTACACATGCTTGGTGCCTACACTTATTGTGTCTATGAAGAAGACACATAGGTCGATGGTGATTTTGATGGCCGTGGATCTAGCATAGCTAGTGGTGATAGAGCTTATTGAAACCAATGGTATTTGTATCAATATTTTCTCAGAGAGAGTTTGTTAGATGTGGTAATAAACTTATTCTTAGTTACTTGAATCCATGCCACATTCTAGGATATCAGGACTTATATGTTTCCCTTGATATACAGACATTTATAGTATAATACCCTTGGATTTTTAGCAGATTTATGCATGAATATTTCCATTTCAGTTAGATATGTATATCCTACATAGTTGTGGATATTTTGTGTTGTATAGTGATTCATATATGTTATAGTTTTTATAGGTTAAGTGATACCATATTTTTATTATTCCATATTATTGTTGGTCCCAAGACCCTGACCAATTGGAGGTGGGGTTGAGGTGGTACCCCTAGTTTACCTCTTTTCTTAGAGGGTGACTAGTGGGTCAGGTTATATTTGATTGGAATCAGAGTATTTTTTTGATATAGATGAATTTTGGAGATTTTTTTCTCTGATTTTTGGTTGGGACATATGGGTAAAAAATGTATAAAGGTGCTTAGGTTTGGTTGAAGGACTAGGGATCCCATCTAGGATGTGTGGACTCATACATTCCTATGCCATGAATATGATAATCTATTGATTAAATTGAGTACCTTGGGAATTTTTTATCCGTTATAGTTGATCATTTACATGAATTATATAATGGTCAATGTATTTTTGGTTTGAAGGAATGATATATTTCTTTTTGAGATGTTTCTGTGTAATGAGGATGTTGGTTTCCCTCATGGAAATTATTTTTCTAGAGGCATAAAATAGGACTAATATGAATTATAGGAGCAACAAGATTACTCACAGACTCAAATCTTCCTAATTGATTATTCCTTGATATTCTAAGTACTTTTTTTGAATAGAGGATTTATCTCTTTAGGGGTTGATGATCAAATTTTAATCCGGGGTTTTCACCCGTCTTGGAGGCATTGTTGTGCTTGGGTATATATTTTCTATTTATCTTCAGGTAGGTTTGATTATTCCCTTAGATCAAGGCTTCTTCCAGTGAGACTGGGATCCTTTATATATTCCATAAATTTATGACTTTATTTTTATATTCAATTTTTCCATTCTCTCTCATTTATTTAATCATTTTATTTTAGTGAGTTCTAGAATTAAAATGTAAATTAATTAAATTGTATATATATTTTTTGAAATGGATGAATTAGTTATTTAATTTACTCACTTAATTTTTTGAATGGATTTATATTTATTATTATTTATCTTAATTTTATGAAGGAGTAATAGTTATTAACTTACTCGATATTTAGTATTATTTAAGTTTCCAAGTCATTTTGAATAATATTGGTGGCCCAAAATTAATTTCAAGAGGTTTGAAACATTTTCTAGAAGTACCGGTATGGATTCTAATAAATGGATAAGAAAAATGACTTACTACACCTTCATAGTTTAATTTGTGAGCCACACAAGAAATTTTATCAAACATGACAGAGAGTTATACTATGAATTAGAGAATTATATTGCACTTAAGAAATTTTTTTGGTTATAAGAAAATTAATCTACATGTAATACATATTCCCACACATATAATATTTCATTAATCTTTAAGAAAACAAATTTATGCATAATAACATTGTTTTAATATAGAAAATATAATCTATGTGTATGAAATTTAAAAAAGTCATATGGATTTTCCTATAGACGTAGGAAAATTATTCTACATGTTAGAGAATTCCCTATACATAGGAGGATTGCATGGATTATATATTTTACTTTGAGAAATGTTAAAAAAAATTAGAAGGAGAATAAATATTACAATGATTCTACTATAGACTTCATGGATTAAATATCATGATTATTTATAAGATTCATTCTAAGGATTTTTGGTTCCACTTCAAAATACATGAAACTAATCATAAAATACAACATGGATAATAATATTCAAATTATTTTGATCAAGAACAAGAAATGAAAGGTTTGGATTTTCATGAAGAGATGATCATTTAGAGAAATGAATCTATGAGGGAAAAATAAAAAATTTAAATTTTAAAAATTGAGGATCTTAGAGGTTTGAAAATTACCAAAGAAGATGAAAACAAATATCTATAATAAGAACATGAGATTGGATCATGGAATAGTTCTGTTCCAGAGTTTCGTTTTGTGTGTTCATATTGGACTTTTTTTTTCTATTAATAGTATTTTTTTTCTTCAATTTATTTTATATTTTATTTTTTTCTATAATTATTTATTCTTATCTATTCTTCTATGATACCCTTCTCATGGAGGGATAATTCTCGAGTGATTGGAGAATATAAGTTTCACCTATTGTAATGCTTGAGTCTTTATTATTATATACTTTATATATTCAATTGTAATTTTTAATGTCATATGAAATTGTGTTTGATTTAATTCTATTCCTTTTTAATTTGTTTGTTAAATGATACATAGTCTCCCTTAACTCAATTTTAGGATATATATGGTTGAATATGTTAAGCTTACTGGTGAAGTGCTTGGTGGTTACTGGCACATGTGGAAGGATAAGTAGTTACTCTTGGTTTTTTATAAGGTAAAAGACCCAATTGAGTATTTACTAAGTAATCTAAGAGTGGTTTTGTATACCACTTATATACATAGAAATGTGGTAGACTAATAAAAGGTTTTTGTTTCGTCAATTATTACAAAAACCATTCAAAAATGGGTGAGAGGTGAAACAGTTTAGAGCCTCTCATTCATCAGTTAATAATAAGAGACAACAATTTTGGGACTAGGATAAAATTACATCTCTAAATACAACCGTTACCTAATTAACAGTTCATAATTATTATTTTCAACATATTAATTGCATTTATTTCTTTGTTTTCAAAACCAATCAATAAAAAACACCCCATTTATAAACAAAATATACAATTGGTTTTGTGTATGCTTATCTAAAGAAAACCTTATGGTTACCACTATAACTACATTTTACCTAGTAATAAAACAATTTTTGTGCCACCACATGTTAATTAAATAAAAAACATGGATCCATTTCCAAAGAGGTAGTTCTGACAATATAACATTTAGATCTTCATGAATAGGACCACAAACACCAATATTTTACCTTTATGTCATGAAATTTAAAGAAACCTATTAACATGGCTTAGAAAATTAATCATGAAATTATAATTCAAGGAAGTTTCCTTGACAGACTCAAGTGAAACTTATTGTGTTCATTTTGAGATTTCCATCATGAAATATAATTTATATCAAACCTTAAGAGACCTTTGTTCACCACAATTCATTAACCAATATAATAAAATTTATATGCCTATTATTCAAAATGACTTTTAGTTAAAAATTTGTCTAATTCAATTTATTTTAAAATTTAATGGTTTAGTTAGTGATGACCCAAATAATAATATCAAGGAGTGAACATTTGTCTTCTTAAATTTGAATCCAAGAGGACTGGATGTGTAGGGAATCCCTCTTTTTACCAAAAGGGGCTACCAAGGAGTGGTTTTAAATCCCAAAACTTGGAGAATTCCATGATTGTGATGAACTAAAAATACTAATCTTACAAATATTATTCATTATATCTTGAATTAAAACCATAAATGAGTTGTTTGGAACCTAAAAAGATTTTAGAGATACTCTCAATGACTACTAGGAAAGGTTTAAAAATATATGTTCTAGTTTACCACATAAATCTATAGAAGAGAACATATTTTTATTCTTATTCTATCAAGTAATATTACACAGTGAAAAAACCTATTGTATACATAATCTAAATAAATATTTCTAGATTAATCACAGGAAAAAGACAAAGGATTGATTGAGAAGATTGTCCAAAAATCACAACATCTTGGAATAAGAGGTACTGGATCCAAAGGAATTCATGAGGTGTGAACTTGAGAATCAAAAAATTTGTTATAATCTATGTTGTAAGATATTACTATCATTGTGAATAAAATAAATTTGAAACAAACTACTGAAAAACTAGAACCATACGAATTATATGGATTATGTTCATCCCCCTAAAATTGTACTGACCAATATTTTAAGGTGAAGGGAAAAAAATCTATGAAACAACATTTTATAGAATTAAATAAAAAACCTACCCAAATATATAGATATAATTACAATTCCAAAGATAGATTTAGAAACTAATAGAATTAGGTTAGACCAGCTTACCTAAATCAGTACAAACAATAACTCCCATTCTAGAAGAAAAAAATAATACCATCACCCACCAGCTTTCCAACAATAATAAAAACATAATTACACCCAAAATTCTTAACAAACACACATTTTCAATAAAATAAATGATTTTAATCACCCAATAGTAGTAAAAACCATCTTCACTACATGAATAGGGACTTGAAGTGGAGGAGTTGATGATTGAAGTGAAAGAACTTAAAAATCAGCTAAACAGTTTAGTAGAAATTGTATCTAAAACCCTTGGGAAACTATAAAAATAATTAATCCCTAACCATGGTGGAAATATTATCACAATGTAAACAAAAAATTCAAAATAAATCCTACCACTATACACCCTAAACCTAAATTGAAGCAACCAAAAGTTAAAGAAAATGAAGCTGTAAATTCTAGAAATTTTGTATAGATTATTTAAAAATAGTTTAATGAATAAGAGAATAAATGAGAGGAAGATAAATATAGTTCATGGATAAAAAAACAAGAAACATTATTATAAAATAAACAATGTGATAAGAAATACCTTACACTTTTATTCTAAATAACAATGATATTGTCCAAGAAAATTCATGAGGATAACTTTAAAGATAAATTCTTGAAATATTACAGAAATTCAAGATTAACATTCACATTTTATAATCCCATAAATAAATCACCAAGTATGATAATTTCATGAAATATGTTTTAATTAAAAAATAACAATTAAAGGGAATGGAAGAGTTAACTTGGGAATATGTGTCTCAACTTTAATCACACCATTAGTCCCAATAATGTTTCATGATCATGGAAAATTTTAAATCCCTTGAACTACTGGTTAAATGAATTATTTTGATTATTTATGTGATTTAGGTTCTTCCGTTATTGTTATCACTCACTTAGTTTTTACTTATTTTTATATGGTATAATTTAATACCTCAAGAGTGGTGGTAACTCTTTCAAACAGATCCACAAATTTACCTACACGTGTCTTGGTGGATATTCCAATGAGAGTAAAAAATTTAATTTTCAATGGAAAAATTTATCTACTCAATATAGAGGAATATAGATCACTATCCCACTAACCCATCATGTTGGGGAAACCTTTATTAAAGACAAACAAGATAATAATTAATTTTCATGAAGTAATCCTCACCATGGAGTTAGATAAAAAACTATCCACTTTAATAATTTTGTTTTCATGAGGTACCCATATGAGGATTATTCAATTATTACACATTAGAACATTATAGTGGTTGAAACTAGTAAATATACATGTATATCACATAAATTTTAAGCTCTAAAAAAAATTTGATACTTGAAAACCCCATAGAGAATGAAGCTATAAATAAACATGGAATTTTTCTTTTTTACTTGTAAGTTTTTTTTATAGATTTGACTATTTTAATAGTGATTAATAGTATTTAATGACATATTATATGTATTAAATTTTATATATATAAGTTAGGGACCCAAATTTAATTTAATTTTTAAAACAACCCCTAAATTTAAATTTAAAAACTTTTCCCGTTGATTTGAAATATGTGTACATAATGGAAAGAGAAAAATTAATATAAATAATTCCAAATATCCAATAAAATAACAATTAAAATAAATATATTGAATTTTTGATATAAAGTGTGTAATAAATAATTTAGTGTATAGGATACATTCTAGTAATTACTTCTAAAATATAAATGTATAGGATTTTAATTGAGGAATGTTACAGATATGTTAGGAATCCCTATATGTGGTTGAATCCCACCATGTTGGATGTTTTTAAGAAGGATATAGATAATGTTTTAGAGGTATAAATCATCAACCTCATTTTAGACTCATAACAGGTCATCCCCATTCACACAGTTTACAAGAAAACATGACTGAATATTGTGAGGAATAACCAAAATGAGTTAATCCATGTGATAATTTAAAATAATTGGTGGGTTTTAATTGATTATAGAAATATAACTAAAGTCACTGAAAAGGATCATTTTTTTATTCCATTTAATGAAAAAAATGTTTTAGAGATTAGAAAGTTTAAGTCACTACTATTTCTTAGATGGATTTTCAGGTTAATTTCATGTACCCATTACCCCATAGGACTTAGAGATGATGACTTTTACATGTAACTTTAGCACCTTTTATTATAGAAGGATTCCATTTGAATTTTTTAATTACCTGGGTACATTTCAAAAGTGTGTATTACGTATCTTTTCTGATCACAATGGGGACTTCTTGGAGATATTTTTGGTAGATTTCACTAATTTTAGAGATTATTTTGTTCATTTCTTGAAGAATTTAGAGATTTTTTTTTTCAAAACAATCAATATAAAACATTGAAAACTTTAATTTAATGGTGTAAAGAGGAATATTCATTGGTAATTTTATTAATAAAGGTATTGAGGGGACAAATAAAAAATGCTAGTGAAAAGTTATTTTCCTTATCCAACTTGTGTAAAACATGTTAGATGTTTCTTAGGATATATAGGTTTCTATAGAAGGTTTATCAAGGATTTCAGTAATATTTAACTTACCCTTTATAAGTTATTTTTATATACAATAATTTTTATTTTTTAATGAGTTTAGGAAATATTTTGATGAGTTTAAGATAATATTAATCAAACCACTAATGATTGAACCACCAAAATTGGGAAAAATGTTTTAAGTTACTTTGTGATTATTCAACTAAATATTTGAGATAAACTCTTTCTTAAATAATTTAATATATACTCGAAGCCACTTCATATACTTCAAGAACCATAGATTCTTCACATATTAACTACAAAAAGACAAAAAAATAATATCTTACATTTTTCTTTACTTTTGATAAATTCACAACTTAATTGATCAGAACTAAAGTGATCATATTTTCTAATCATCCAACACGTAGGGAATTTATGAATAAGGAAAAATTAAATTCTATGATGGTTATATAAATATTTTCACTTTAAGAGTTAATCCATAGATTAAAAAAAACACGGGAGATGAGAACTAAGTGGACAATCACCTGAGAAGACTACCCAACATAGTTGATGATGAAATTCCAGGACAAGAACCACCGACTGATCACATCCTAGTTGATAAGTTATATTTGGTTTAAGTAGAAGTACCCAGGCATGATGAAAATTTCAATTATTTGGTAACTTCTCAAGTCATATCTAACCTAAATCCCTATGAAATTAAAATACTCAAATTTGACTCAAAATATTACATTTATGAAGATCTATATCTTTAGAAATTTTTTAATCACAGTGTATTAATAAGATGATTACAAAGGAGTAAAATCCAATATGTTTTTGAATGTTTTCTAAAGTAACATAGACTTAGTCATCCAGTAATTACATGTCTTAAAAAAATATTACATTTGATGTCATTATCAAGACCATTTAGGTTTAGATATTTTTATAATTAGGATAAAATAGTGACTAACAAAACCCACATTCTTTGTATTAAATAAAAATTTCTCCCATTTTATATGAAACTACTTAATACATAGTGATTCATTAATACTCCCCACAAATCCTCTACATGGGAATCTCTTCTAGTTATTTCATTATTTCCTATCTTCATAACATGGGAAAATGGAAACATAAGAAAGTGATGACATGATTTCACAGTAAGGTAAGCATAAGTAATAAAAATCTAAGATGATAAGTTAACATATGATGTAAAAATGGGTATAATCCAAATATATTATAAAATCATACCAAGTAAGTCTTAGGTCATAAATCATTAAATAAATCTTGAAATAAAAAAAATAAAAAACAAGTGAGTTAATAAAAATGATCCATGAGGTATTAATATTTATATATCTGAATAAAAATTAAACAATAAAACATATTACAAATATGGAACATATAAAAGTATAGAGAACATAACTATCATGATTCAAACAATCAGTTCCCATCTTATTAGAAATAGAAATAAACTCACAATTACCTATATCAGGATATATAAAATCTTAACCAATGAATTGGATGTTGATATTAGTCCCCATATGTCATAATCCATACTTATATGAGCTATAAGAAATCAGAAATTTACCATATCAGAAATAATCCATGGGAATAAAATGGGTTTCATTCAACGCATAATAAATAAACCATGGAGATAAAATGGGTTTAATATCCTTTTAAAATGGAATCACATATAGAAAACATTTATTGTTCCATAAATAATCATAACATGATAAACCCATAAAAAATAAATGGGTATCCAATGATATCAAGTAAATTTATAGGTAAAAAACAAGATAATAATAAATATAGTATTTATATAGTATAAATAATAGGTATACGGTTAAGAAATTTTTTCCCAATTAATAAATGTATTAAATATTGGTATACACCCTTCAATCAAAAAAATAAAAAAATATGTTATTTATTGAGGTAATACATTATAAGAAAGATTTGGTTTATAAACCTTTAAGGAATTAGAAATACAAAGTTAGTAGTGGATCACTTCCATGATAATATAGAACATTTATAAGTTTTATTGAGAAATAAGGAGGATGACATAATTTTAAAATTATCCTTAATCAATAATAATATGTATAAAAGGATAATGAATTTAATAAAGAATAATTATAGAAGTTTAAGAGAAACCACATTATAAATAATAAATATTCTTGATCTATTGAAATCATTTTAAAAGGAATTTTTTATTAAACTATAATAAACCTAATTTCTTTTAGAAAACCTATATAGTGGAATTTTCAGAGATAAAATAAATATTTAATGAAAATTAAAAAGGTATTTTAGAAAACATTTTTAATATCATTGTAAAAAAAGAAGTTATGAGACACTTTTAAAAGTTATTTTCAAAAAGTGTGAATTAAAAACATTTAACGTGGAATATTGAAAAGGAAATTTCAATAATGGATTATTTAAGGTAAATAAATATTATTTAAATAAGTTTGGGGTGGAAGATAAAACATTTTATTATGAAAGGATGGAAAACCAATTTAAATATTTAAAAATACCTTTGTTTAAAAACCCACATCGTAAAAAGTGTATTGAATTTTACTTTTTTAAAAAGGGTAAATAGAATTGTGAGAATTATATAAAATAATAGATATTATATTTAAAAAAAATAAGAGGTAATTAGTGGGAAATAAACTATGGGCATGGAAGAAAATAATCATTGGTAAGAAGGAGAGTTATTCTTACCAATATTTCACTTTTATTCCAATTTTTTTAATCAAAGAAGTGGTTTTTGATGATGAGATATAATTTATCTATAGAAAAATATGAAATAAAATACAAAATAGGGGAATGGTAGGATCAATTAAATCTTGGATGGAATGTTCAATTTATAAATACTATAACCCAATAAATCAAAAATTGAGTTAATGAAATTACCATTGAATAGGTAACATAAGAATTAATAGAGATTAAGAGGAAGATCATAAAATAAACGCAAAAATCTCATTAAATGGTAGTTTTTTCATATTTGAAAGAAATTTAATATATATTAAATATATGAAATAAATTATGGTGCATAATTTAAAAACATATCCCACGAAGTTAAAATTTATACAAAGAAACTCTTACCATGTTTCCCCACTTAGTTGAATGCACTATAAAATCCTATAAAACAAAAATAAATATCTAAATATAATATTTAAAAACCTTTTTCATATAAAAAAAATTATATAAATTAATTTATATTTATTCTTTAAATTTATATTAATTAGTTATTATATATTTTCTATGTCGGTTGTGGGTAATCTTGATCGTTTTGAACTAGTTTCGTAATAGTGATGACGATATTCATTCTTTTTTGAAAGGTAATCTTTACAAAATCCAAAAAAATACTATAAATATTTATTTATAATTTTTTATTAAGTTTAAATATCATTTCATTTTCAATTTATTATTTATCTAAGAAGATTAAATCGACAACTAGAATTTTCAGTGATTTTCAACCTATGAAAGATGTTTTATTAATTAATGTGTTAAATATTGATATATCCTTAAAAAAAATAATTATTTAAATATTTATATGATATTATACCTGAAATTAAGTTTTTCTAATAATACATGATATAATTTCATATTATTTTTCAAGTAAAAGGCCAAACCCACCCAAACATGAACATACCATGAATAATGGATGATTATGAGGTGATTAAGGTACAATATCATTGTATTAGTAGAATAACGTTATAAATTAATATTTATTAGTGTGATATATCATAATTATAATTTATTTATAATATAAATTAATTTATATTAAAATATTTTATAATTTTAATTAAATATTTACCTGTTAGTATGATTATTTTTAATGGTTGAATTAATAGCAATCAAATGTTGGTCATTGATTAATAAGTTTCCCAATTTTTCATAGAAAAAATATAATGATTTCATAAAAATAATATTTATCTTTTAAACCCATTCTAAAAAACATCCATGTAATATGGTGATGAAAATAAAAAAATGGAAATCAATCATCCCATGTAGTCAGTAGGCCACACATATGCACGATTTCCGACTTAATTTTCCAAAGAATGGGATAAATGAAGAACGTGATTTATCATTTTAGAATATTAAATATTTTATAAATATAATACTTATTTATTAAATTCAACAATATTTACATCCTGATAAGGTGGCTAAGTAAAACTAAACACATTGCATTGTGGAGGTGGTAGTATGCACAACACAAGATTCACATTTTCATTTTTCATACTAGAAAAGAGGAGGGTGGTTATTGATTGTAATTTTATTATTATAACATAGAGTTATAATAATTATAATGATTATATAATTTTTATATGGGAAAATTATATTTAAATAAGAATAAAAGTACATAAATAAATAGACAAAATAAATAGAGTATAGGAACTTATACCACTCTTCTTGGATTATCCCCTTTGCAAAGAAGATTCAACCTTTGAGGGATTGTGTTTTAATAATAGAAGAAACTTATTAAGGTGGATATAAGTGTTGTGGAGAAATATTGGTATATTTTGGGATTAAATTTAGTAGTTTTTTGTGAGGTGAAGTGATGGGAGTATTTTTCCACTAAAAAGTGAAATGGAGTGGATTTGTTTGGTAAATACCAAAAACATTTCAATAATTGGTATCCAATTTCAAGGAAAGTGGATCCAAAATTGGTACTTAATGGAGTGGAGAAGATATAAGGCTTATAAAAACCTAAAAAACTAAATTATAAACCTGATAAGTCAATTACCTCTATGGTTACTCATTTTTAGCATTTTAGTTTTCACCACGGTAATTAGTTTATTACCTAAGGTAACATAATATTTATGCATAAAAATAAAATGAAACTTATTAGATAATTTAGAGCCACTAATTATAAATTTTAAATCTATTTTATTTGATTTAATTTATAAAAGTGATAAAATAAATTTAAAAATACTATTTTATAATGCATTAAAAATAATATTTGAGATCATATTAATTATGTTCCAAAATATCAAATATAAGTTATAATTCAAAACTAATATCTTAAAATATATAATTTAACATAAAATCATATAAATATTCAATAAAAGGTTTTCATAAGTTTTATTTTATACTTATATACTAGTGATTTAATAAGTCCATGACATTTTCAAAAATAATATTTTACAATATTCACCTAAAAACAAATTATTTTAGAAAAATCACAAAAAAAAACTCTTAATATTATATTATTAATATTAATAAAAAATGATTTTTATTTTTTCAAATTGAATTTATATAATTTTAGAATTCAATATTTATTTAAAAACTCAATGTATTGTGGAAATCAGTTTATATTGGAAAATAGCTTTTAGAAATGTTAAATATATTTATTCATATTTCATATCAATTACTATTTAATTTATTCTTAATATATTATCCATATTTTAAGTAAATTTTATTATTTTATAATAATAATATAACTATTTTCTTTAAATAAAATACCAATTTTAGAAAAATATATTTCTAAGTATAAAATTATGTTCTTAGTTGTTTTAGCTATACTAATTGAATTTAATTATAATTAAAAGTAGAATTATTTTTTATCATACCCATATTTTATAATGTGGTAAATTCTGTTTATACCCTTTAATTCAATGGATAGATTTTAAAGGGTTATATTTAATATTAAAAATATATTAGTGTTTTTTATTTTAGTTAGTTATAGTGTGTGAAACACACTATTTAATATTTTATTTATTTAAGGAGAATATATAGTGAAATATCAATTCATTAAATTCCCCCCATAAATAAATTGAATCCATGTAGTTTTAATTATTACTCATTGATGAAAGTGAGTTAGGGCTATCTTAACCTACCAATCATTCATGATATAACTTTTAATATGACATCTACATTTCTCTCTTAGGTTATAACAGGTTACATTTCTTTCCACAAATAATATTAATATTTATACAATCATGTATCCACAAATTTATATAACCTAATAATATATTCTCTATAATATACCTCTCCCAAAACCAATTTTATCTCCAAAACATTAAACCCATATGATATTGTATTTTCCTCTAAAATTTAACTCTATTTTAACCCTTAAATGTATTGATAATTGGTTTATAAGGTCACAAACTAGTCAATATATATTTATATCATAATAAAAAAACTAAGATAAAAATAACTAAAAATATTATGGTTTAATTTTTATTAAATAAATAATCAATTCCAATACCATTTAACTCACTTTTGTCAAAACTAATCAACCCTTTATTACCACAACATTGAGCTTAAATGAATCCTAAGAGTTATACATACCTTAATATCGTGTTATTCAATAGTTATCCCCAAAAGTACAATCTTTTTGTAAAATCACTTTTCAAGGTTATTAATTCCATTATATACATTTTTCAAAACCTTTAAAGTATAACTTGTAAATAAAAATCCATATACGTATCACATAACCCTTATAACTTTTAGAATACACTTTGATACAATTGATAAATATCACCCACTAATTAAAATAGTTATGATTATCAATAATTAGTTTCTATTATATCATCAACATCACTAACTTATGTAGAATGAGAAACTCACCTTTTCTATCATCACAAGAATATACTAAGATTATCTACCACTTAAGTATACTCCCTTATTTAGTTAAAAGACATAGTTTTTTGGATACATACCATTCTAAACTTAATATTTGTGATCATATTTCAACCAAATACTAAAACCAAAATGGTTATGATAATTTCCTATAAAATTAGAATATATTAATATGAAATATGAATCTCAACATGTCTTCATAAATGAAACTTTCAGTTGATTCTGTAATACTTTCATTTCAACTATGTCATAATTGGTCAATTCTATTAGTCTCTTAGAACTATCTTGGTTAGACAAAGTTTTATTCTCTCATAATTCCTAAACCATTCCCTTAAAGTAATTAGGAAATAAATAATTAATGGTTGTTAGAAAAGAGTATATGATAAATTAAATCATATCCCCCGAGATTGTCCATCCAGGTGTGTAGTTCAGCCTCTTTGTCGTGGACTAGGTCATGGTTGAGTTAATACCAAATAAACCCTCTTTGGGGTTATTTATCCAAGGTAAAACTATGCCATAGCCTATATTCACCTTCTAATATCAAGACCGGGATGTGTTTTATAGGTAGACTACATAATCACTATTTTAATAAAATTTCAAGACGTTATGATATACTTAAACTTTCCCTTTAGAATTATTTATAGGGTTTTCACTGAGGTTCTCTTTTCCCAATCCCTAGAATCTTACCTCAACTGACTTAAATGTTTATTTATACCTTTGAAATTAAGATAAATCTTATCTTATCAAAATTTTATGACATTTCATCTATAAATTTATCCACAATCGATAATATTATAGTATAAAAAGTTATATAATTATTCTTCTAATATCAACTAAATAATCCCATACCTAATCATCTAGTAATTAAATGGTTTAAAGAAACCATTTTATTATAATACAATCCCAAGATATAACTCTTTGAGCCTTCTCTTCTAGACTCAATGCTTCAAAAATGCTGTGTAATTATTTTTCTTGTTTTAAACAAATTTAATAAACAATTACACAACACTTAACAAAAAAGTAGAAATTTTACTAGTCTAGGTTTTGGAGGATTAGAGAACACCTTACATTTCTCAGAGTTGGAAAAAAATAAAACAAGTGCCTACTATGCTTCCACATGTGCCAGCTCTAAAAGTGATGACATATGAATTCAAACTTCTATGGAACCAATGATAAATAATTTTAAAACCAAGGGTGTGCATTCAAATGCCCAGTAAGGGGGATTTAAAAATCGTTGGGATACATTTTAAAACATCATTCTTTGAAAGTAATCTTGATAAATTATTTCAAAATTTCTTTAGTTAATACCATATAATTTATTTCTGAAATACCCTTGAAAATAATATTGAAATTATTTACGTGTTGAAAATACTTCAATATTTTAAAAATACCTACGCTCAATTTTCTTTAAAAATACTCCAGTGATATTTTTAAAAAAAACATATATGCAAGATTTTGAAAACAAAACATTGTGGAAACTTAGAACATTGAAGGCTATATTAGGCCAACCCACTTGTTGAGGGATTTGACTCACTCCTCATTTCCCCACTAAATTTTCAATGTACAAGTGCCGGGTTTTATAAAAAACATTTTAATTTTGCTTTACTTATATATAATTTTACTGGAGTTTATGACTGAAATATATATATATATATACATATATATATATATATAATCATAAATGAAATAAACATGTTCAATTTTATTTATATATAAATATATAAATACTAAATATTTGTTGGAAATTACATATTTGACTTGGTATGACCAAATCTCATGATACGTGACTTTGTATAATTACATGGAAGATTAATTATCATCCATGCACTTAAAAATTTATTCTTATTCCTATAAAAATCCCTTTTTTGTAATAATTTATTCAATACATATATGAATATACATATACATATATATATATATGTATGTATGTATGAAAATATTAATGTATAAATGTCATGATAACAAAATCATCAATGTATGTCCATAAAATTGATTTTTATATGACATGTATATGACTTGATAAAATTGTGATATTATTAACTTTTATCATAATTTATTTAAAATAATGATTATCATAAAACTTATAAAAGTAAATAAATATGTGTCTCATAATAATAGGTTAAATTCATGTTTGAATAAAGCTTCGATAAATAGAAACATCCCTTAATAAGACTAACATGAAATCAAATTAAAACATAAAATTTGATACATATTTAGATATATCCCTCTCATGTAATCAAAATTATTCTTAAAATAAATTTTGAACACAAAACTAAATAAATTTTGAAGACCATAGATGATAAATTAAGGAAAACTCTATTAAAATCAACTTTGAACATAAAGAAATCACATATGAAATAAATAATACCATTCACAATTATAATTTTGGAAGAAAAATAATTTGACAGAATAGATATAAGAAATACCTTACCAATTTTATCTACAGCAATTATCTTTACTTAGAAAGAACACTAAACATGACCCTCTTGCTCCGAGAAAAGAAACAGAATAGGGATTCGCCCTCTACCTTTCTCAAAAGGATTTCTCTCACCAGTATTTAACCTCTCTAACAAGTGTGTGTCACAAAATAAAGAAAATACAAGACTTTATGTAGTCGTACCTTAGTCACTTGGCTGACTCATCAAGTTCAACTTCTCGGTTGGCATCCAGAATTGAAACCTAATTCGAGAAAAATCCTTCTATTGAACTTGGATCTATAATCTCTTGACCTCACCTCACGAATCGACTTGACTTTCACTTTTTCCAGATTCCCTCATGATGGCATGAGATTCTTCTCCCTCCACACTCGAAACACTACTACTCATGAACCTCAATACGTTTTCTTCAATTCGATTATTCATTTATATTTTTTAATCATTTCATTATTTTTTTGATAATTGATTATTATTATTATTATTATTATGTATTTAATCCAAATAAAACCATAATTATAATTCTTTTTAACATATTGTATCTTTTATGAAACAAAAACCTTAATTATTTCCTTATTATAAGAAACTAATTTCCTTAAAATTATATTATGATTTTATTTATAATTTTTTGCTGTACAATCATGTATAGTTTTGTAACAAAAATGTTATCTTTTACAGTTGTATAATCAAAATATAATTATAATCACAATAAAAATATATTCTCTTAATATCATAATTATATTTTCATAATTACAATTAATTTATAATTTCATATTTAAAAACAAAATATTTAAAATAATACTAATTATATCCTAATTTATAATGATAACATATATTATTCTTTAAATGTTAAAAATATAGATTTTCTATAAAAAAATAACTAATTAAATATATTTATTATTCAAAATAATACTTATATATATATAATCATGAAAATCAATTTGTATATATTAATAAAATTATAAGGTCATATTTTGATTCAAAACTTATTTTCATTATTTAAAAATATTAATAAAAAACATTTATTAAATCATTCCTTAGTTATAATTTGTAATCAAATTAATTAATAATTAATTTCTATTTAAATTCTCTCAAGATGTTACATTCTTCCCCCCTTAAAAGGAATTGCGCCATCAGAATTCATTTCGTCGGACAAGAGAAAATTCTGAATTTCCATCTTCAGAATTGATGAATTTCTTAGGGGAGTTATCTATTTCAAGAAAACTCTATCACATAGATCTTTTTTCTCAAAAAAACATCTATCCTCCAAATTTTTCTAGGCTGTTCCTCTGATATCAATTATAACGCCCCAAGCCCACTATTCCAGACTTCATGCTTAAAAATGCTATGTAATTATTTTTTTTGTTCTAAACAAAGTGAATAAAAAATTACACAACACTTAACATAAAAGAGGACCTTTTACTGGTCTAGGATTTGGAGTGTTAGAAAACACCGTACATTTCTCAGAGTTGGAAAAATATAAAACAAGTGCGTATTACTCTTCAGCTCATGCTAACTTCAAAAGTGTTGAAATCTGAATTCAAACTTCTATGTTATCTATGAAAAATCATTTTAAAGTAGAGGGCGACTCTTAAAATTCCTAGTAAAGGGTTTTTAAAAATCACTGCGATAAATTTTAAAACACAATTCTTTTAAATTTATCTTGAGAAATGCTTTCAAAATTTCTTTAGTTAATACCATATAATTTCTTTCTAAAATAACCTTGATAGTGATATTGAAATTATTTAAATATTGACAATACTTGAATATATTGAAAATAATTACTCTCAATTTTCATTAAAAATACTGGAGTGATATTTTTGAAAAAAAATTACGCATGATTTTGAAAACAAAACATTGTGAAAGCATAGAAAATGGAAGGACATATTGGGCATACCCACTTATTGTGGGATTGGGTTCACTCCTCCTTTACCCACCATATTTACAACGTCCAAGTGTTGGTTTTTATGAAAAACATTTTAATGTTTCTTTACTTATATATACTTTTACTGGAGTTTTACCTTGAAAGAAAATATATAATCATACATGAAATAAACATGTTCACTTTTATTTATATATAGATATATAAGTACTAAATATTCCTTGGAAATTACATACTTGACTTTGTATGACCAAATATCATGATACATGACTTTGCATAATTACATGGAAGATTAATTATCATCCACACACTTAAAACATAATTCTTATTCCCATAAAAATCATTTTTTTGTAATAATTTATTCAATGAATATATGTATATACACATATATATATGTATGTATGAAATAAATAATCCCTTGAAAATTTATAATTTGGGTAGAAAAATAATTTTATAGAACAGATATAATAAATCCCTTACCTATTTTATCTATTGAAATTATCTTTACTTAGACAGGACAACAAAAACAACCGTCTTACTCACAGAAAAGAAACAGAATAGGGCTTTTCCCTATACCTTTCCCAAAAGGATTTCTCTCTCCATCCTTTTACATCTATAAAAAGCGTGTGTTGCAAAAGAAAGAAAATATGAGGCTTTATATTTCCTTCTCTGGACTATACAAATATTCATATAAACCCAATTGGAGAAAAAAATGTGTGGTTTAAATTTTATGCTTGCTGAGCAAGCTGAGGTATTAGTCATCAGGAGAAAAATATTCAAAAAAAGTTTGAGTATATGCAAGTAATATAGTTAAATAAATAAAATTCAAGGATTGAAATGCAATCTTATATACTAAGTAATTTAATGTATTAGATAAAGGCTTTGTGTTGATTAGAAAAGAAAGAGTGATAATGATTGGAGTAAAAACATGAGATCGAACCATAATCAATTAATTAAAATTCATCCATAAATCTTAACAAAAACCATTAAAAAATAGTGGCTTCATAATGAAAAAAAATCAATCCAATTGGCGGAATAAGACATCAATAGAAGATGCAATTGGAAGAATTTGACAAAAATGAAATTGATACACTGATTCTGATTTATTTTAGACACCAAATTTAAATGAACAGTACATATTTGGATTATGTAAGGAATATATTCCAAGCCAAATATTGTTTTCCCTCATATTCTCTTTGGAAATCTCCCCGCACGACTTCAGACTCTCATCTGATGATGAATCAGTGCTGAAATCACAGTAGTACCTCAATCGCTTGATCGACTCTTTAAGCTCGACTTCTCTATTTGCAACAAGAACTAAAACCTAATTCTAGCAAAAGACTTTGATTGAACTTGGATCTATAATCATTTTACCTTGCCTCACAACTCGACTCGGCTTTCAATTCAGCCCGGTTATCTCACGATGGTATGAGATTTTGCTCCCTTCGCACTAAAAACCATACTACTCACGAACCTCAATATGTTTTATTCAATTTTATTATTCATTTATATTTTTATTTGACCACTTCATTCTTTTTTTAATGGATTATTATTAATATTATGTATTTAATCCAAATAAAACCTTAATTATAATTCTGTTTAACATGTTGTATTTTTTATGAAACAAAAACCTTAATTATTTCCATATTATAAGAAATTACATTTCCCTTAAAATTATATTATGATTTTATTTATTAATTTTTATTGTACAAACATGTATATTTTTATAATAGAAAATTTTATTTTTAACAATTGTATAAAAAAAAATAATCAGAGTAATATTATATTCTCTTAATATCTTAATTATATTTTCATAATTACAATTAATTTATAATTTCATATTTAAGAACACAATATTTTAAATAATACTACTTATATCATAATTTATAAAGATAACATATATTATTCTTTAAATGTTAAAAATATAGATTTGCTATAAAAAAATAATTAATTTAATATATTTATTATTTAGAATAATACTTATATATATAACCTTATAAATCAATTTTTATATATTAATAAAATTATAATGTCATATTTTGATTCAAAACTTATTTTAATTATTTAAAAATATTTATAAATCACTTTTATTAAGTCATTTCTTAGTTATAATTTATAACCAAATTAATTAATAATTAATTAATATTTAAATTATCTTGGGATATTAAACAAGACCTTTTAGGCTTATAGTTTTATAGAATTTGGAAAAAACATTAACTAATCTGACCCATGTTATAGGTATCAAATGAATTTTTCCCATCATATAAAAAACTACTTCATCCATTGCGAGTCTTAACCATTTCCCAAAAATCCTCTATATGAGAATATTTTCTATGAAATTCATACTTTTCCTATCTTGATAACCCTAGGAAATGGAAACATAAAAAATGGTTGAGCACAAATTCCCAATAAGGGAAAACATAAGCAATAAATACCAAACATCATAAATAACTATAATATGGTTATATTGTTATAATCAAGATACATAAGAAAATCATACCCAATAAGGCTTTGGTCATAAATCATGGCATAAAGATTGACATTAATAAAGACATAAATAAAATGAGTGATTTAAAAACATGATCCATGAGATCTTAAAATATTCATGAGAATAAGTATAATATTGTGAGATATATTTCCAATATTATACACACATTAGTATAAGTAATGTAACTTTCATGATCCACGCCATTAGTTCCTATGCTTATGGGAAACTAAAATGTACCCATAAATACCTATCTCATGAGACATACACTCTTAATAAATACATTGGAGGGAAATATGGGAACCAACATATCATCATCAACAATTACATGTTCTATAATAAATAGAACATTCATTATATATGTGACATCACAAACCATAAGCTTCTACATGGTTCCTTGAGCCGGTGGGTAACATGTCCTCAACCGCCCCTCTCAACACACCACAGTTTCCAACTAGAAATAAGGGTAAATGGTTGAATGGTAGAGAGAGTATACCCCCATAATAAAAGTTTATCACAAGGGTAAAATCATATTAATCAATAGAGGAATCATATCAAATAACTAAAAAACTAAATAATAAACATCCTTCATATAAATAAATAATAAAACTCATCCAACATTATCATATAAAAATGATAATCGTGAAATTATATACAAAATATATACAATACATGATAACAAAAATCTAGTATAGTAAATGTATCAAAAGTAAAAAAACATAAAAAAAACTATCCACAAATTTCATCATGATCCATAGCTCGTCCTATGCTCCCCTGATCTTATTCAACAACTAATCAAGTATCAATAAGTATTAACTTACCACTTTCCTTACCTGCATATATGAATTTTATATGAGTACTGAAAAAAACCCAAATAAGGTGTGACATAACACTCAGTATCCCATTTCCAATGATTTTTATAATAATTATAGTCTATTCATATTAGATAAAGTAGTGTGAAGATATAATAGTAGTACAAGTAATAATAAAATAAGCAATATTGACTAGTCTATAAAGACTCACTGTGATCAAGAAACCAAATCATCAGGGATATCTATAAAGCATGTTTAGAAACATCAATGGCTATGGAATGTAATCATGTATCGGGCCTATAAGGGCTTGGGTTCAAAGAGTATAAATGTTCAAGGAAACTGAGTTATCCAAGTAAATCAAGTAAATAGGATAAATGGAGTTGAAATTTCCAAGATATCCTAATAATATTATTAAACCAGATCCAAGGCATATAAATGTACAAGGCATCCTAGTGGCTCAATTAATCTAAATCCAAGGATTAAAAATTTCCAAGGAATCATTGTAGTTTAAGTAAGTTAGATCCAAGGAGCATAAATGTCTAAGGAATCCAAGTAAGTCATTAAACTAGTTAAACTAGATTATTTGAGTAGAAATTTCCAAGGAATCCTAGTTTGCTAGATCCTTTGAGTAGACATATAAAACTAATCCTAATGGATTGTCAGATCCAAGGAGTAGGAATGCCCAAGGAATCATAGATATTCAAGTATCTTATATCCAAGGAGTAGAAATATCCCAGACATACAAGTGAGCAAGATCCATGGAGTATAAATATACATGGAATCCAATAAAGTTTGGTCGATTGAGTATATTTGTCTATGTCATCTAAGCATGTTAGATTCATATAGTATAAATGTCCACAACATCTAAGAAAGTCATCTGTGTCATACCACAAACCCTGTCATAACCAATTCATTCACCAACCCATAAACATTTCATTAATTATTCCATTAGCCCCTTCATAATCATATACAACCCATGGGATTACTCTTTTAATATCTTTTAGATACAAATTAAAAGGTTCTTTGTGGTTCTTAAAACCCTTAACAATTCACTTAATTACCTTATTCAATTCTTAATTATGTAAAGAGAACTCAACAAACCCCAAGGGTAGCATGATCATAGTATAAAGGTAGAACGTACACCATGGGAGATATAATTTAAATTTTAAAACCAACCACCTTATATAAGGGTGAAAAGACATGTATTAAAAATGAATTTATAATTTAACTCAAGGTTCAATTAATTTAGGATGCATCGCCTCGAAGGTCTGTCATGCAGTACCATGAAAAAGGGTATAAAACAACCAAACTTGAGGGAAAAGTTATAAAACACCAACCTTGAGTACAAAGAATATTACTCATCCAATATCAACTTATGATTTTATCTATATCGGATGAAAATGTAAGAATAGAAAAATTCCCTGATAATACGGCATAAGATCTTGCACTAAAATAGCATCTCCAATAGTATGGTTAATGGAGAATGGATCTTACAGAATATAGAAAACACCGATGGATATCTAAAGTGACTAAGCACACTTCTATCATATATCAGACATAAAAAAAGATCAAAGACTAGGTTTAAGGCTTAATGAGCTATGAAGGTAGTAGAAGAATACCTCCTCTACACTATAAAGAAGAGAGAGAGAGAGAGAGATACAATGAGGTAATAAAATAGAACTGAAGAATTATCTTTTTACCCCTTTTAAAATGGGTCATATGGTTTGGTCTCATGGTTGGCCAAACCATGTTTAAACCATACTCCCATATTTTCCTCAATACTCCCTAACATGGTAATGGAACATGGTTAGAAAAACCATGTACCAACCATGTATTTTCCCTCTATTACAAAAACTACAGCAAACACAAAAGTGTGCGTCCTGTGTTGCATGGTTAGGGAAAACCGTGCACCCTATTTTATGCATTGAGATACCTCAAAAAGTTTAATCTAAAAATATAGACTGGGAAGAATAGTTTCCACTAGCCATGTTACCTAGTTGTTTCTACCAAAAAGAGGGGCACCAGGCTTCAAACAAGACTTAGACACCCTTTTTCTTCCATAGACTTACTATACATTCAAATAAGGATGAATTAAAGTAATTAAAAAAATAAAAAGCTTTCGTACCTTATATAAAAGCTGATTTCTTAAAATATTTCCTATATAAAGGAATTCTTCACTGGATTTACCTTCCAAGGGAGGTCTAGAACTGTCTAAGAATAATTCTAGCCACTAGAAACATGCATTTCCCTCCCGCTCCCAAGTCACATCGTGTATACATCCATGCTTCCATAGAACCCGTACAAGAGGAACTGACCATCTTTGGAAGAAAAGTTGTGCTAGGTCGACAATAAGGATATGATGATCCTCAACTGAATCATCTTCCTCAAACTCAACCTCCACTGGATGAAGAATATATGATGAATCAAAATGATATCATTTAATATGAGTTATGTGCAAGTTGTTGTGCATGGACCAATACCTCTATGGTAACTACAACCGATAGGCTATAATCCAGACTCTCTCTATAATCTAAAAGAGAACAACATAATGATATGATAACTTCCCTTGATTTGAAATTCATCTATTCCCTATTCTAGGTGAAATATACAAGAAATATTGACTCCCCACCTCAAACTCTAGTGGTTGACAGTGACGATCGATGTATGAATTCTGTCTATATTTATATATAGACATCCACTTCCAAATAAGATGAACCTACTCAAAAGTATCTTGAACAAGATGAGGACCTAGCAACACTACCTCTCCTACCTCTAACAAGTACATGGATGAAAAAATAACCTACCATATAGGGCCTCATAAGGAGCCATATGTGTAGTAACATAAAAGCTATTATTATAACATAACTCAATGATAGGTAAGTTTTTATACTAGGAAACTCTAAAATCAAGTATTAATACTCAGATGATTTCCTTCAAAACCTATTTTCTATGCTTGGACTGACTGTTGGTCTGTTGGTGGTAAGATGTACTCAGCAATACCTATGAACCCAGTGACCTATGCACCCCTAGATAGAATTGTGATGTAAAATGAACATCTATTTATGATATTATTGAACATGGAACCCCAAGGGGGTGTATAATCTCATGAATTTAGAGCCTCAAAAGCTTATCCACTAAAAGAGTATCCCAAATAGGCAGAAAATGGGCGACCTTTATCATCCTGTCTATGATCACCCATACATATTCACTTCCCCATGGTGATCTAGTAAATCCCATCATGAAATCCATGGTGACATCATCCCAATTCCACTTAGGAATGGGTAATGGATATAAAATACCTACTAGTCATTAGTGCTCCTCCTTCACCTTCTGATGGGTGTAACACCGAGTAGCAAACATAGATATCTCTCTTCTTATCCCCGACCAAAAATATTAATAATGAAAGTCTTGATATATCATTGTGATATCAGGATGTACTAACCGTGTTGGGGCATGGAATTTCTACATAAACTCCTCTTGAATATATTTTGGAACCTATACATCACAAGTATATGCATAATTTCATCCTCACCAATGTTCCAACCAGTTGGGGGGTCCTCACCTTCCATAATTTCTCATTGGACCAAGCCCTCAGAATCTAATTATTTTATCATCCTCAAACAATACATAAGAGTGAATGTCCGCACCAATAAGGAGAGAAAATTATTCGCATGACAATCTTATACCTCCAAGTGCATCTATTAAAACAATTCCATAAGCTTCCACTCACCACTGGCCTCCTGAACCACCTGTATTTGAGTCCTACTTATAAAATTGGGAAATTAATTCCCCTTTCTGGGAATATAATCAAGATAAAATTAAAATTTATAGAAGTATTTAATCCACCTTCCCTTCCTAATATTATAGTCATGCTGAGTAAATATGCACTTTATGATTTTTTGGTACATATACACCAAAAAATTATCTCATAGTAAATAATTCCTCTAGTAGTGCAAGGCATGAAACACAATAGATAACTCAATATCATGTGTTGGGATTCCCCTATCATGTTTCCTTAACCTATGAGATCCTTATACCCTGAATTAATCCTCCTACATCATAAATTATCCTAGATTGATACTTGATGCATACAAATTTTCATTATAGATTCTACCTAGATTTGAAATAATCCAGATTTGTACTGAATTAAACATCCCTTTAAACTCTGGAATGGTTGTATCATAGGTTTCTAATCGTATAAACTTCACATCCTTATTATTCAATCCCATAAGAGGTGCTTTGAAGTGTGATATATCCTAAATTAAATTCCTATAATAACTAGATAGCCCCACAAAATACCATATGTCAAAGATGTTTTTGGGATGATCCTACGAAACTATAACTCTCACCTTCTATAGGTTAAATAATACTCCTATCTATGAGATAATATGATAACGGAAGTGAATCTTATCTATCAAAAAGTTTCACTTCATGTGATTAGGATATAAATAATTATCTCTGAGTACATTCAATATGATCTCAAGATGTTTGGTATGGTTACATTGAGTGTTAGAATACACCAAGATATCTTCCTTGAATACCACCATAAATTAATTGAGACGTGGATGGAAAACCTAGTTCCTCAATTTTGTGAAAAATTATGGCATGTTTGTATTACCAAATAACAAAACCAAATACTCATAGAAACTGTATCTACTAAAAAATTCTATACATGGTATATTTGGTGGTCTAACATGAATCTGATGATAACTTGATCTCTGATAAATCTTTGAAAACACTCTAGGTCCTCATAGTTAGTCGAAGAGAACATCTATATGGGGAAAGGGATATCAGTTCTTAACCATAAAATGGTTCAACTTATGGTAATCCACACATAAATAAAGTGTTATATTCACATTCCTAGTGAAAAGGACAAGAAAACACCATGGAGATATACAGAGTTCTATGAACCCCTTTTATTTAAATTTATATCTATGCCTCTTGATCTCCTTCAAATAAGTAGTTTACATATTATAAGGAGGAATGGATAATACTATAGCTACCTACACTATATTCATGAAAAATACTACCCCTTTCTCAGGAGGTAGTTCTGAAGATCATCCCTGAAAAAAATAATTAAAATGAAAAACCATTGGAGGGAAGTTAGAATAAAAAATTACCTTATAATCAAGATATAAAGTAGAAATATTGGATATCATCCTGCCCATCCCATAATTCTATAGTCCAACTCATCTCACATGAACATCCCATTTATTCTTTTGAATAAAAACTCATCCCCCTAGTGATTTGAAAGTCACCCTTTAGTGGAAGATATTAATGTAAGCATGAAAGGGAACAAACTAGTCCATATCAATGATGATTCCAAACCCTTTCATCTTAAGTAAAAAAGCAATCCCTTATGAAGAGACACTAATATATCTCAAGGTGGAACTCCCTTCACTAACATACACTCAATGATCATATCCCAAAAGAAGTATCATGTGTTATCACACCATAGAAAAAATGAATATTTATCCCAAGGATCTCCCTAATAGGAACATATAAAAAATATTGAGAAGAACCTGTATCGAAAAGATAAGATACTACCATAGTGGATTTCAGAATAATACCTCTCACTATAGAAGATTCGAAAATCTACTCCTTAGGTATCAGCTACAATACACACATCTTGACTGAACCACGACCCTAAGATATAACATTACAACTATGAGTAGGCCAGCTCTGGTGTTGCTATAAATCTGGTGTCTAGATGCCTTAGTCATGACCACCGACTCATCCTGATTGACCGGTCGCACTCCATCTCTCTACCTAATGAGAGGATTCTAAAATCACTCCTAAATAGAGTCATTACAGACCCCCTCTCAATGGACACTGGAGAAAAGGACCTAAAAAACCACTGTAGATGTCCCATTCTTCTGTAGGCTCAGAACTCAAAAAGGTTTTTATAACACTATATTTTCATTTATCCCTATCTCCAACACTGATGATAAAATATAGAGCTACTAGAACTCATGATCTGGATGGTATTCCCCTCATGAGAGACCTCAAAGAATCACTTTCTACCACCTAACACTGACTCTCGAGGTCAAGTAGCTGATCTACTCTTCTCTGTTCCCTAGATTCCCATAGGTTATGTTCAGTAATGAGTGCCTAGTTTACAATTTATGCTATGGTAGTAATCTGAAAAATATTTACCTACGATTGGATTCTATACTTGAGATCATAATCTAATCTATTAGCTTTTAATGACTCATTACCTAACAAAATAGGTGAAAAATGTTGAAGCTATATAAAATGGGTAAAATAATCAATAACTAATAAGGTTCCCTTCTACAAGTTCATAAAATCTTTGGCTCTATCGGTCCTCAATGTATCAGGATAAAAATAATCATATATGTATATATCAAAATACTTCCAATACAAATCTCAATTCTGATCCATTTGAGTAATCACATATCACCATATATTTTTGGAATCCTGAAGCATATACATAGTGAGATTCACTCTCCTTTCAGGAGGTGTCTTGAGATGCTCAAAAATCAGTTGCATGACCTCTATCCATGACTCTACAATTTTTCATCTTCTATCCCTCAAAAAAATTAGAGGATGATTCTACTAGAACACATGCATTAATTCTTCCATAGATGGTGCAAGTAGAAATTACCTAAGAATGGTATGAATGAAATGTAGAAATCCCTCTGAATATTGGGCATCAACAACCACATCAGATATAACTGATGGTGCTACAAGTGGATTTACTGGAGGTTCTATAGGAGGCCCAGGCCCCACTACCACCGTAGCGTGGTGACAAAAACCCTCCTAGTATACAATTGGATATCATCATGGCAGAACATATCTATAAGTACCAAGAGAATTCCTTAGAAAAGATGTGATAATTGCAGGATCATAGATAAATTAATGGGAACAGTATAATGATTCTTAAACACAATTCACACACCTCTTACTAATCTTAAATCCAACTCTACGTAACATAAAAGTTATAATAAATCATAAGATACTGCTTATATCCCACTACTAAGGTCAGATTTGGGTCGATTTGTCTACTAAAAGTCAAGGGTTTTGATATAGAGATTTTCAATTGGAATTTATAAATGAAACACCCTTTAAAGTTCTAATGAAACCTCCATTTAATGATAACCTTTTTATTTTATAATTAAATTTATTTTAATCTCATTCTCATTTATATAAAAATTCTCTAAAATGGTTTAGTTATATATCTCAAAGTTGGTAATTTATAAGGACCCATACTCCTTATAAATTGAAGTGTATAATCCATTTAATCCCAACTATAACATGTTCCATCCCATGCGACCAACATTACATGGCTCAACCTTCCACAATTGACTGCTTAAGGTGTCTGCATCAATCTATGCAGAAAAAAACTATTTGGTTGATGCAAAAAATTTAAGAAATGAATTATGTTTCTCAACATCCTACAATAACGTTAGTCAAACCACATTTATATCACTCAATTCACCTATAACAAATTTCATACAATCAAGATTGTATCCTATATAGAATGACATATGCATGTAATGTGAATTTTCTACATGCCAAAAATGATGCATGATTAATCAATTATTTCCATAGAAGGCTAAAGAAAAAATATAACAAAAAAAAGAATAATAATAACTTTACATATCATGTGCATCAACCAAATTTGGAATCAAATAAAATGTAATAGAAATAAACAAGAACATGATATCACATTCCTAGGTAATTTGGATTTTTCCTATATGTGGTTTAGCTACTCATAAGAACATATCATTTCCTAAATGTTATACATTTCTAATATCCTATCTAACATTTCAAAATGATAATATAAAGGAAAATAAACTAATCTGATACCACTTTGAGAAATCCCAACCTGAAATCCACAAAATGGTGCCCTAATCTAGTGGGTCACATGAGATTAAGTGCACCCCCCTATACACCAGAGGATGCCCACTAGAAATGAGGGTCCAAGGTGGAATGGGGGGAAGAATATACCTTTATAATCAGAGTTTATCATAGCGGTATAATAATATCAATCAATTGTAGAAGCAAATCAAATTTATTAATGACTTAAGAATAAAAACCTATCTTATAAATAACCAAGTAAACTCATCCCATAGTTTCATATACAAATAATTTTCATGGAATGATATACAAAAAATATATAATACATGCCAAAAAAATCTAGTATAATACATATATCAAAAG
Source organism: Viscum album (assembly GCA_963277665.1). Classification (NCBI taxonomy): domain Eukaryota; kingdom Viridiplantae; phylum Streptophyta; class Magnoliopsida; order Santalales; family Viscaceae; genus Viscum; species Viscum album. The sequence goes on along the minus strand of OY728133.1, from coordinate 1,901,817,702 downwards.
TATAAAAGATCAAAAAGTAACTATCCCTATATAGCATCACTAGAAATAGATTGGTCCTATTCCCACTTTATCCAATGAAACAATAAATCAACAATAATTAAGTGATCACTTTCCCCTATCCCTACCTATATCCATGAAATCTATCTAGGTACCCCAAAATAGCTCAAATAGGTTGTGAGATAACACTCATTAGGTCACCAACAATGGTGTATATAACAACTCCAATCCATGAATATAAGCTAATTAAGTGTGTAGATATAACATGATTAAAAGTAATAATAAAAGAATCTATATTGTCTAGTCTATCAAGACTCACTGTGATCAAGAAATTAAAAGATAAGGGATCTCTAAAAAAATGTCTGGAAACATCAACGACCTAATCCATGAAATCATGTATCATTCCTACATGGTCTAGGGTCTAAGGAGTAGAAATACCCATGGAAACTGATTAAGATAAGTAAATGAAGTAAACATGATACAACAAGTATAAATGTTCAAGGTGTCCTAATAAGCTGAATAAACCGGATACAAGGATTATAAATGTATAAGGCATACTAAAGGGTCAAGTAATCGAGATCTAAGGAGTATAAGTGTGTAAGGCATTGTAATAGTTCAAGTAAGTCATATTCATGGTGTAGAAATGCCCAAGTCTTCCAAATAATCCAATTAAACTAGTTAAACTGGATCCTTGGAGTAGAAATGTCCAACTAATACAAGTTATCCATATACTTGGAGTAGAAGTTTTCAAGGAATCCAAATGGTTCATCAAACACAAGGATTAGAAATTTACAAGGCATTCTAGCAAGTCAAGTAGATTAGATCCAAGGAGTAATAATTTCCAAGGCATCCAAGAAAACTAGATCCATAGAGTAGAAATGTCCATGGCCTTTAATAAAGTCAGATCTATGGAGTAAAAATGCCCATGGAATCTAAGAAAGTCATATCCATGGAGAAGAAATGCCCAAGAAATCTAAGAAGTTCATTAGTGTCATACCATGAACCTTATCATAACCAATTCATTCACCAACCCATAACCATTTGATTAATTAATCCATTAATTCATTAATAATAATTTAAAATCCAAGGGGTTACTCTTTTTAAACCATTATTATATAAATGGATGGATGCTTTTAGGTTCTTACAACCCTAAAAAATTCTATTAATTACTACATTAAATTCCCAATTATGTAAATCAAGCTTAACACACCCTAAGGGTGGTCTAATAATGGTCTAAAGGTAGAACCCACTACATAAGATGTTAAGGTTGAGGTTGAAAATATCCCACCTTATATAAGGTTTCCATGACACGTCTTAAACACAAATTTATCATTTAACTCATTGTTCAATTAATTTTGGTAGCATCACCCAGAAATTTCGGTGTGCGGTAGAACAACATCATGGTATAAAAATCTGGCCTTAGGGAAAAGGTATATACCACATACCTTGTGTCTATAGAGGAGTAATTATCTAGTATCATGCTCTGATTAGATACATATTAGAGGAAAATGGAATAAAGGACTGATGCCCTGAAAATAGGGCATAAGAGACTACACCAAAATAATATCACCAATATCAAGGTAAACAATAAAAGGAGCATAAGAAATGAAGTACTCACCGGTGGCTATCTAACTAGATGAATGACAATATAATCGGGTGTTAGATAAAGAAACAAGATCAAAACCTAGGTATAAGGTTGAAGGACCTCTCAAGAGAGTAGATGAAGGCCTCCTATCCATAGGAAATAAGAGAGAAAGAGGGTGAGGGAATACAATTGATGGAAGTAAAAATAGTATTTTTACGAATTTAAAATTGGGTTGCATGGTTTGGTCACTTGGTTGGTCAAACTGTTTAGCAACCGTGTCCCTAGATCTACTTCAATACCCCCTCGTATGATCATGGTGCACAGTTTGAAAACTATGTGTTGACCATGCATTTTACTTCTATTATTAAAATTGTAGCACACACATGGGTGTGCATCCTAGGTTATATAGTTAGAGAAAATTGTGAACGCTCTACCACTATTGGAATTAAAGGTATTTGCGATAGGCTCCCATTGCAAATAGGCTTTAGCGGCGGGCCCCAGTCGCAAATAGCCCGTTGTAGAAAATGGCGTCGCAAATATAATTTTTGCGATGGGCCCATCGCAAAAACAAGTATTTCTGATGGGAATGGTCCCCGTCGCAAAAAACCCACCGATTATATACATTATATATATAAATAAAACTTTTACGATGGCCGGTCGCAAATACCATTTGCGACGGGAAACTACCTCGTCGCAATTAAGCCTTCAATTATATACATTATATATATAACAACCTTTTGCAATGGGTCTATCAAAAATACTATTAATAAAAATTTATATTTAGATTATTTGTGACGGGATCCCTTCACAAAAGGTCTCGTCACAAATACTAATTTTGGGCGAAACAATTTTTAGTGGATTGATGACTTCTCTTTTGTTCGACGACTCATTTACCTACAAATTTCTCTCACTGAAATCACAATGAAGAATTTTCTTATAGGTACGGATATTCATTCTCATGCATACGAGAATGTATAAGCGTACCTCCAAGCAGATTCTTCATTGTGATTTCTGTGTGAGAAAGTTGCACGTAAATGAGCCGTCGGACAAAAGAGCTCCCTTTTCGTCGAAGAATTATCTTCTTGCAACTATCACCGCCTGAACACATTATAAAAAATGTGGTCCTATGAATACATATTCAAACTCATGCATATGTAGAAGCATACTTTTCATAATGTTTTGAGTCGATGAAAGTTGAAAGGAGAAGAGTCATCGAGCAAAAGGAGTGCCGTCAATCCACTGGAAATTATTCCAAGTTATTATAAGTTATAAATTTTCATAATTATTACTATTTTTTACTATTTAGTACTATTTATTACTATTTACTACTATTTATTACTATTTACTACTATTTACTACTAATTATTACTAATTTTTACTAATTTTTTCTAATTATTACTAATTATTACTAATTATTACTAATTATTACTAATTATTACTAATTATTACTATTTATTACTATTTATTTCTATTTATTTCTATTTATTTCTATTTATTACTATTTATTACCATTTAGTACTATTTAGTACTATTTATTACTAATTATTACTAATTATTACTAATTATTACTAATTATTACTAATTATTACTAATTATTACTAGTTATTACTAGTTATTACTAATTATTACTAGTTATTACTAATTATTACAAATTATTACTAATTATTACTAATTATTACTAGTTATTACCCATTATTACTAAGTATTACTAATTATTAGTAATTATTACTAATTATTACTAATTATTACTAATTATTACTATTTATTACTATTTATTAATAATCATTACTAATTTTTACTAATTATTACTAATTATTACTAATTATTACTAATTATTACTATTTTTTCCTATTTTTTCTTATTTATTCCTATTTATTCCTATTTATTCATAATTATTCCTATTTATTCCTATTTATTCATATTTATTCATATATATTCCTAATTATTCTTATTTATTCCTATTTATTCCTAATTATTCCTAATTATTACTATTTATTACTAATTATTAGTAATTATTACTACTTATTACTATTTATTATTAATTGTTACTATTTATTACTTATTATAACTAATTATTACTATTTATTCCTAATTATTTTTATTTATTACTATTTATTACAATTTATTACTATTTATTACTATTTATTCATATTTATTCCTATTTATTCAAATTTATTCCTATTTATTACTATTTATTACTATTTATTCCTTTTTATTCCTAATTATTCCTAATTATTCCAAATTATTACTAATTATTACTAATTATTACTAATTATTTCTAATTATTCCTATTTATTACTAATTATTCCTATTTATTTATAATTATTCCTATTTATTCCTATTCATTACTATTTATTACTAATTATTTCTATTTATTCTTATTTATTACTAATTATTCATATTTATTCCTATTTATTCTTATTTATTACTATTTATTACTAATTATTCTGATTTATTACCAATTATTCCTATTTATTACCAATTATTCCTATTTATTCCTAATTATTCCTAATTATTACTATTTATTACTAATTACTACTAATTACTACTATTTATTACTATTTATTACTAATTATTCCTATATATTACTAATTATTCCTATTTATTACTAATTATTCCAAATTTTAACTATTTATTGCTAATTACTACTATTTAGTACTAATTACTACTAATTATTCATATTTATTGCAATATATTACTATTTATTACTAATTATTCATATTTATTCCTAATTATCCCTATTTATTCCTAATTAATACCAATTACTACCAATTAGTACTAATTACCATCAATTACTACTAATTATCACTAATTATTACTATTTATTACTAAAATACTGATAACAAAACAATTTAAATCTAATTTAATTACAAATAATCAACAATAATTAAAATTAACAAAAAAAAAATAAATAAATACTAAATTAAATAAAATATAAATACCTTTAAACTTGATCTCTTATTGATGTAAGCGCTTCACAACTTCTCAGTAAAAAAGAAGTTAACTGAGAGAAATTTTCACTCTAAAATTCGAGTTTAGTGAGAGAGAGGAAGTGAGAAATGAGTGGAAGAGAAAGAAAAACTATGGTGGGGAATATATAGGTTAGATCAGTTGCGACAGATCTATTAGCGATGAGATTCTCTTCGCTAATAGTATTTTTTGCGACGTGATCGGTCGCAAATACCTTCGACCGCATTAATTACGGGCGTCAGTTAAAAGGTTATTTGCGACGGGTGCTGTCACAAAAAGTGACATGCCGACACACCTTTTGCGATGTGACAACATCCCGTCGCAAAAACTCATTTACCAGCGTCGGTATTTGCGACGGGTCCCGTTGCAAATACCCTTTGACCGACACACTATTTGCGACGGGGACCCCCCGTCACAAATAACCTTCCCGTACTTTGGCGCGCATCCCGTGCCTATGTGCGAATTACCTTTTGCGACGGGACCCCAAATCCCGTCGCAAATAACCCCTCGGATGGACTATTTGCGATGGGATTAATTCTCGTCACAAATAACCTATTGGAAAAGACTTTTTTTCCCGTAGTGTACTGTGGATTGAGAAACCTCGCATGATTTACTATAACTATGCATACTAGGCTGCACAATTTCTACTAACCATGTGACCCAACTATTTTCTTCAAAAAGCAGGGCTAAGAGATCTGAACAAGCCTTGGACACGATTGTTTCCTTAATAGCCTTACTAATAATTCACATAAGGATGAATTTAAAGTAATTAATAGAAATAAAAAGGTCTCGTACCTCATAGACAATCTACATTCTTACAATATCATAAAGAACCCATAGAATGAAAATGGGTTTCATTATACACATCAGAAATAAATAATCAAAATAAAATGGTTTTATATCATTTTTAAATGGAATCAACTAATTAAAACATCCATAATCCCAACAATAATCGTATCATGATAAACCCTTGGTAGATAAATGGGTATCTAATGACATCAAGTAACTTTCTAGGTTAATACCATTAGATAAATATAATAAAGAGTATGATATTTACATCATATAGAAAATGTTTGTATAGTTAAGACAATAATTTTCCTAATAAATCAATATATGACATCTAGGTGGACACCCTTAAATAATAGTAATAAAAAATAGGGTATTCCCAGAGGGAAGACATTAGAAGGAAAATTTAGTTTGTAAACCTTTTATGACTGGGAAATACAATGGAAATATTGGATATTTTCCATGAATGTTGAGAACAATCATAAGCCATCTGGATAAATAAGGTGGATGGTATAATTTAAAGAATATGAATAATATGTTTCAATGGACAATTAATTATATGAAAAAACTTTCACAAGTTTCAGTAAAAAAATTAGAAATAAAAAACATTCTAAATATTTTGAAATCATTTTAAAATATTTTTTTTATAAAAGTAGTAGAAAAATATTTTATTTTTGTTAACATGTAGAGATGAAGTTATATAGGGAATAAAAATTTATAAGGAAACTTAAAATATATTTTAGATAACATTTTTAGCATTATCATAAAGAGAAAAAGTTATAGGTCACTTATTAAAGTTATTTTCAAAATGGGTGATTTGAAAACATTGATAACAATTACTTTTGAAAAGTAAAATTCAATAATGTATCCTTTAAATTATATAAATTTTTTAAAAATAAATATAGGGTGAAAGATAAACCATTTAATTCTAAAAGGATGGAAAACCCTTTTAATTATTTTAAAATACCTTTTTTAAAACATGCATTATAAAAAGATTAAATTTTCCTTTAAAAAATGGGTTAATATAATTTTGAGAATCATAGAAAATCATCCATATTAGTCTTCAAAAAAATATAAGAGATTATTGGAAGGAGGTATTCTATGGAGATAGAAGTAAAGACTCATTAGTAAGAATGATGATTATTTTTACCAACATTAAAATTTTATTTTGAAAAAACAATTTATAAAAAAAGTAGTTATCGCTGATGAGATGTAATTACGTAGAAAACAATTAAATAAAATAAAAAATATTAGAGTAGTTGGATCAATGAATGCTTGAAATTTATATTCAATTAAGAAATACTATGACCCTATGAATCAAAAACTGACTTGATCCCACAGAATTGGTAATATAAGAATCAATACATCTTGAGAGAAAGTTCATGTATTGAACAAAAAAAATCATTAAAGGGAAGAAATTTTCATATGTGAAATAAATTGGGAAGATATTATACCATATAAAAGAAATTATTGTGGATAATATCTAAACATGTCACATGGATTAAAAAATGATACAAAAAACCCTTACATTATTTCACCACCTAGTTGAATTCAATATAAGATCTTGTGTAAAAAACATAAATATATTAATCACCCATCCTAGAACCTTTTTCATATACATAAAATTTTATAAACATCATTTATAATTATTCTCTATATTTATATAAGTCATTTATTACCTATGTTCGATGTTAGGTGTGGATAATATTGATTGTTTTGATCTAGTTTTATAAGAGTGGGGTTAGTATTCATTTTCATTAAAAGGTTCATATTTACCGAATAATTAATTCTATAATAAAGAATGAATTATAATTAATTATCAATTATCAATTTCCTTTTCTAAGTACTTTATTTTTTATCCTAGAAGATGAAATCGACAACGATCATTATTTTGTGATATTTAACCTATGGAAGTTGTTTTTTAATTATTGATTTAAATATTGATATATTCATTCCAAAACCAAAAAAATAATTATTTACATATTTATATAATATTATACCAACAAATATTTTTTCATAATAAACCATGATATAATTTCAAATTATTTTTCAAATTAGGTGGTCAAACCGACCCAAACATGAACATACCATGATTAATGGTTGATTATGAGTTGGTGAAGTTACAATATCATTATACCATAATCATAATGATATCATTTAGTGTTAATTAGTATGATATATCATAATTATAAATTATTTTTAAGAATAAATAATTGACATGAAAATATTATATAATTTTAATTAAATATTTTCCTCTTAGTACACTTGTTTTAGCGATTGAATTAACGATAATCATTTTTTCCATATTATCAATAAGTTTTTCAATATGTCATATCAGAAAAATGATGATCTGAAAAAAATATTTATACAATAAACCCATTCTAATGACTATATATTTGTTGTGGTGATGAAAATAAAAATTGAAAATCAATCGTTCTATGGAGGTGGTAGACCACACATACGCAAGGTTGGCGACTTCATTTTCAATAGAATTAGAGAAATGAATATTTGTTTTCATTTAAAAAACTAAAATATGTTATAAATTTCATAATTATTTATTAAATTCATAATTTTTATTTTCCATGTAATATTTTTAAGGAAAAAACATGTTACCTTGTAGAGTTCGTAGTCACAAAAATAAACAATTCACATTTTTGTTTTTCTTAATGGAAAAATAGAGGGTGTTTAATGATTATACCATCATTATAATAACATATAATTATAATAATTATACTGATTTCATCATTATTATTTTGTAAAAATAAATTTATTGTAACCACCCAAAATTTTATCAATTGAAAATTCCCTTCTTATATATATATATATGTCACATATTTTAAACCACATAAAATCACTTTGAGAACACAATAAAAACTTTTTAAATAAATAATTAATGAAATAATAAGTATTTCCTGAATTTAAGGAACTTATACTAATGAAATAGTAACTTGGCCCTTTGGAATAATAATGTTACACTTATGAATAGTAATATGACCAAATTAATAATAACCTCATCCATGAAAGTAGAAATAAAATTTTGGAATCTTATAAATGAAGGTATGCTTTAATTATATCCTAGTATAAGTGAATATTTTAACAAATATTAATTAAGTGTTGGTATTTTTATAAGTCATAAATACTTAATTAAAATCTCTCGATTATTTTAATAATTTAAAAGAAAATTTATTTTCATAAAATGTTTTTATAAATTATTATTTTTATTTCTTATTGTTATAATATAATTTTATGAAACCTTAGTTAATTTTTTTATATGATATAAAATCAGTTGAAATTTTAAAATCTGTATTTTTCAAGTAAATTATGATATCAATAAAAAATTAAAAATACCATATTTAGAAAATTATTTTTATAAAATGGAGTTCATTTGTGAATTTTAGTCACTAAAAAATAGTTAGGGTAAATTTTTGGGGCTTTTAAGAATTACATGAATTTTGGTGAATAGTAAAATATGGTAATTTATGGTATATATACATTATAACTTAAATACACTATTTCTTGAGTCATGGATGATGTAAGGATCCTTTCTTGTACTCATATGATCTAATTATAGTATTTAGTCTCAAGAATCAATGCTATTTCTTGTCTTGAGAAAAATAATAAACTAAATAATTAAATAATGAGAAAACACCCCTCTACTCACACCTCTAAAGCCTTGAACCTTGTCCAAATTATTCACAATACTATTCCCAAACCTTTTCCCAACATCCAGGATATTTTGGACTCAAAAAAATACCAAAACAAATTCCCTAAATAGTTTCTTAAGAAGAAATAATGAAGAGGTAAAACTATAAGGACTCGACCTTAAAACATTAAATAATCATGAATTAAATGAATAATTCACATTGAGGATCTTTTCAGGTTTAGAGTTTTAGAGAATTAGGACATAACTATTACATCTCAATGATTACAAAGTAGACACATCTACCCAGTTTCCATTTTTTTCACAAAATAAAAACTATTGAACAAAAGAGTCATCTCTAGTTCCAGGTTTTAGAGAACATGACATTTCCTTGATCCCATCCTTGACCCTATTCCACTTTATGTCATGTGCTTTTTTTTAAAAACTTGGCATGAGCATTAAATGTTCAGTAAGAGATATAAAAATATGAAAAGAAAACATTAGTCCATGTATACATAAGAATCAATGAAATCATACTTTACTCATAAAACATAATCACTTTAACATACCCCATGAAATCATAAGATTTATGAATAACTCATAGAAATCATAAGACATAAAGGTAACTTGAGGCATTCATAACATTCTTACGTAGGGAGTAACACTCATGGTTACGTTTGGAATACCCATCACAGTATATTTCCTAAATCTTTTCGGAGAAACCTTAGCATTTAACTCCTTCATGTTACCCAATGCATTAGAGAGCTATCTCGGGCTCACCCGCCCTTAGTTTATCATGGAACCACCTGACTTCATAAACAATGCCCAAGAACCATAACAACATCGTATCACATAAAAATGCATAAATGAAACATAACATTTCCACATTTCAATCAAAAGATATCAATACAACACATTGATATAATCAAAACATTATCTAAAACATTTTCAAAACCAAAATAAAAGAAAAGTAAAACATGGTATTTTTTTTCTTTTAAAAAAAGTTTTGTCTTGTAGAGGAATCCGAAACTCAAATAATGGTTACGGCGGTGGAGAAGTCATTGTGGCTGCATACGTAAGAAAAAAAAACATTCCTTTTGTTGTTTAGTAAAATGATTCGTGTAAAAACATTCCTTTTGAATGAAATAATAAGTCAAAAGGGTTTTATACACCGTATAAAATAAAGTCGTGTAGAAATCAAAAGATGCCTCAATGAAAGGAGATTGAGATGAAGTCCCGTACAAAGACGGTATCATTAGATTAAGGATACATCAATTACATAATTATGTGTGACAAATATAAATACACCCAATATAAGTGGATATTAAGTGTAAAACAATCAGAGGTCATCCACACATATTCATAGTATGACATAATCAAGAAGTAGAGGTTTAACCCAAAGAATTGAAATTGGGTTAAGAAGTCCCCTTATAGAAATTCGAAAGCCTAACGACGTCACTTTAAAATTCAGAAAATGAGTTTATGAGAGATATAAAGGGTATATCATCACTTGGAAATACAATTTACAACAATAAGGATATATAATAACATATCCCAACATTAAGAAGATGTAAATTAAAAGACTTAACAAAAAGAAGTCTTTTAAAAAGAGGAGGGTGACAGGTTCCCTTACCGATTTGGGTAACTTTTGAAACATACACCCCATGAATGAAGGACTATACAAAGTTGATGTAAATACCCATAAACGAAATTATATTACACAAATATCAGAATAATGGGTAGTACATACACCACTCAATGGATATAGTGACAAATATAGCATGAATCTCACGTGAATAAATAGTGAGATAAAAACCCCTTACCTCGTTGTAATCAATCAAATCATATGACCAAAAGATAATAAGTACCAAATGAATCACATAATACCATGAATATAAATATAATCATGATAATATATAACAAATGGAAGTACACAATACACCAAATGCAATTAATAAGTGGCAATAAATGGAAATCTCACGGAATTAAAAGCGAGATAAGAAATCCCCTTACCTCAAGTCCGACTTGTCTTGTTCATTTATTTATATTACTAAATAATAAACTTTGGTCAATTTATAATTTCTTAAGGACTTAATTTAAACTTTATTATTAAATTCATATAACATATTATCATGTTATAATAATTAGTTAATTATTTGAGTTCATATAGTACGTTTTGTCGATGTTCGGTACATGAGTCAACAATGAACTTGTTTGAAGAGAATTGTCCATGTAGTTATAAGTAAATCATATCCTGAATGGTTTTCATGATTTAAATATCATATATATCCAGTATATATTTATTTAATAATATTCCATAATGTTTGGAGATAATAAATGAAATGTATCGTTCATGGAGACGGTAAGCTGTACGTACGCAAGAACACTACTTTCGTATTTTTGTCATATTAATGGACTTTAAAACTAAATTAGACATAGATATATTATAATTCCAATATAATATATATGTTATATACATAACATAAGTTGATTAATTATATTCTTTATAAATTCCAGGTTTGGCATGAGCGAGTCACATCACTTGAGGGGGCGGTAGTCCACACTTCCTCACATGAAATTATCACATTTTCACAACATGCAAAGCATAAAGGTATGTTTTAAATATAAATTAATGAATAATTAAGAAGAAATAAATATAATACATATCACATATAAATATAGTTCCATCATAATGGCCACCATGAAAGGTGTTAAAAGAAGATTGAACAATCATCATTTCGTGAGGTAGTAATTCGCCACCCACAGAAACAGTATGTTCTTTAACCATTAGACGGAGGTGTGTGTAAGTGTAGGTAGAATAATTATCATAAAAAAATAATAGTATATTGAGGATACTGGTGTTATTATGGAATAAAATAATTAGAATATAGTGGTGAGTGAAGAAGGAAAATAAAATAAAGAAACTCGAGAGAAGACATTACCTCTAAATCAGGTAACTCTTTTTGATTTGAGCCAAAGGCTTCCTTGGAAAGACTTCTGTCCAAAGTGAGGATTCTAGGAGTAAGAGAGGGACGTGGAGAGATAATATGAGTAGAGTTTGGACGAACCAACGGCTTGAGAGGTGTGTGTAAAGGGGTAGATGTGGGGGCCTTTTATAAGAGGGAGGAGGGTCACTTTTGGAAAGTCTTGAAATGTTACTTTATTATAAAATGATTTTTGGATTTTAAAGGTCCCAAAAAGATATATTTCAAGGATAAAATGATAATGGTTCAAAATAAACCCATCCAATAGGTTTTCAATAATTTTAAGTCTTATATTTTACCTTATAGTTTCGTTTTATTTAAATCGTTCATTAATGAGGTAATCACTGCATCATCATGGTGTCATAAATAAATTTATTTATTTAATGTCTAAAAATTATAAAAAAATATCATGATGTAGGAAATATTTTTAGATTTCAAATGAAAATTTATAGTCTAAGAGATAATTTATGTAAACAAAATTAAAATTTCTTTACTTAGGAAATACAAACCTTTGTTATATTTCTCTTCTTTTAAAAAAATGTCATAAATGTCACTATTACACCCATGTGACTCCACAGGCCCTCAAGTTCGGTAAAAAGCTTCCCATGGTCAGAAATGACTCAAAAAAGAGGATTTTGACACATGTTGGGGTCATTTTATATTATTATGATATTATTTTATTACCCTTAACTACCCGATTACTAATTAATCACGATAATTAAAGATAATTACCGTCATTACTATTGATAATGTGCAAAAACAAAAAGGTCTTAATTACATAATTTGGACCTTATGATTACAAATATGGAATCCATTTTACCAAATTCCAAACATAAAAACTGTAGTAATTAATTTAAAAATAATTCCCATTGTCACAACCAAAGATGGGTTTTTAAGAAGTAAAATTTATCAAAAGATTGACTTATTTTAACATCCAATTGAAAAGTGAAATTACATCCAATGAACAACATTATATTAATTGATAAAAATAATAATTCAATTACACTTTAAAAACAATTAAAAGGACATTCTGACTATATAATTAAATTATATGAAAAAGCAGTTTTGAAGTAAAATGCAGTATTTTTCACTATTCATTTAAAATGAACATTTGTCCAAAAATACCAAAAATTTATCCAAAGTAAATTTGATATTCCAAATTAAAAAATGATGTCCTTTTTACCAAATTAAAAACATAGAAGTTTCATTAATTAATTTTATAATTAATTCCCACTGTCAAAACAAATCATGTGTTTTTAAGAAACAGTATCTATCAAAAGATTGACACTTGTTTATGTCCAATTTCAAAGTAAAATTAATTCCAATGAACACGATTGGATAAAATGGTAAAAATATATTTCAAATAAACTTTATACCAAATTAAAAAGATAATATAACCATATAAATAAATTATATTAAAAGGCGGTTTTGAATTAAAATACAGTATTTTCATTATTCATTAAAAAATGAACTTTATCGAAAAAATAACAAAAAATTACACAGAGTAAATTTTGATGTCCAGATTTTAAATAATGATTTTATTTTGTCAAATATAACATATAAAATTGACAAAAAGTAGTTTTAAAAAGGGTTCACCATCAAAAGGTGGTTAATCGACCTTTTAAAGAACATTAGAATATTTATGCTTAAAATCAAATTATTTTCTTATTTTAATAATCTAACTTTTATTGGATAAATGTAAAAATATTAAACAAACATATATAATCATTTTTTAGTTATTTCTGTTCATTTCCACTATTACAATATTTAGGCGTTAACTACCATTTAAAATAATATTATCATATTTTTAGTGTGCAACGTAAGATTTCAAAGAAACTCGTTGTTGCGTATTGGGTACGCCAACAAACATATAATTCCCATTAAAGTAATATTAAAATTTTGTTCACAAATATTAATAAATATGAAAATTTCATATTCTTTCTTTACCTCGGATGTTACAAAAACCCTCTTCCGTTTTCTATCATTTTCTTTTCAAGTTATTTTATTTTCTTATCTTCTCAAGAATTCCCCTTGTATAAGTGGAATAAAAACTCTATTATATTATATATACTGAAATGTTATCATGTTGATGGAATAATTATTCATCAAATCTCTTCTCCTCTCTGTTTTATTTTAAGAATGAAAACATTGTTCATGAGGTGCCGATTTACCTCCTTTGTGGATGACGTGCTTTCATCTTTCAATTCCACCTTTAAGGATGGTCATGAAAACATTTTTATGGTTGAAACAGATTATATTATATGTATTAAAATCTATTTAATGTTTTGTAACCAGTATATATACATGATATTTAATAATATAACAAAACTAGTATGTGATGATAAAAAACCGTAAATTAATCTAAACGATTATCATTAATGATTTATCTAATTAATCATCCTAAATTTTGGAAAAACAGTATTTTAATATTATATAAGTTCATTAATAACATATAAGTTAATTTTTTGAAAACTATACTCATTATATATGATTTTCCATTAGCATATATAAGTAAACCAATCATGAAAACCAAGGAATCTATTGCTCCTGAACGATGAAATTGAATCTCATAACCCATAAAAAGGGACATAAATGTACTTAATAAAATTATAATAAATCAAATAAATGTATTAATGGTTCATAATTAATTAATTGTTGGATTAAATTTGATTAATCAGGACATTAAGATCAAGTGCATAATCACTTCAGACATATGGTAAGAGATTTTACCCGAACCTCCATTTTTTCCTTCGGGTTATGCTTTCTCCAGCTTTATCCTAATGAAACTATTTTTATATAATTATTCTAAATTATATTTATATGTTCCAAAATCTTGTATCCAGATCAATTTATCCTTCTTTTTTAGGTATATACATGTTTTAATAAATCTTTATTCCCATTTCTTCCCTAAAAGCAAGCCCCATTAAAGGGAACCTCTCGATTTCTTACCCATTTCAAGTGCACTACATAATATATTTTAAGCCACAAGTATTTTTGTAAAATCAATAATTTTATTATAAAAAATTTATTAGATAACTTATGGTTTTACATGAAATATTATTCCCTTTTATTCTTTAAAGACGCTTTAATATTTTCAATAAATGCATTAAAATGTTTTATTTCTAATGTTTCTTAAACACTCTTTTTATATGATTTCACTTATGTTTGAAATATATAATCATGATCTATTCCTATTTTCACTTATGAATGTAATTTTTTTTATTTAAATCCATTAATTCATGGACACCATTATGATATTACTCTTTGATAATCCTTTTGACACGATTATGATACCCAACTATTTCAATAGGTAAACCTTGTGTTCGATTGATTTTGTATGATTATTTATATGGAAAACATATTCATGAATATGTTATGATGGGTTCACCTTGATATTTATATAATTCATTGGGTAATTTTTATTCTCATGAGATGTTATGTGCAATAATCATGGTGGTTAGCCTTGATTCGTGTTCCAGGTGAAATGGTCTTGGTGGTTAGCCTTGACTCGTACTCCATTCATGATTTATGTTGCTTCCAAATTACTATGATTCCATGATTAAATGTTCCCATGTTCTATATTATATAATTCCTTATATTTATTCATGTTCCATGACTTTTATTTCATCATGTTATGCATTATAACCCATGTTCTATGTTATATTCATTTTTTTATTTCCTTCCTGAGATTTTTAGCTCAACCTTTTTGTTTAAATAGTCCCCAGGTTATCCTATGTAGTTATATGAGCTAAATGGAAGTTAGGAGATAATTATGAATATTAAATAAAATATGTTCTTATTCTGGAATCATGATGTTTAATTATGTTATAAATATCCAAGACACTATACTTTAAGATACTTGGATTGTAATTTTATGTTTAATTGTGCATAAAATCATGTAAAGATATGTGTAAATAGATAGTGTACCTATATTTGTAGAATAATAATGGCACGTAATGAATATAAAAAAGAAAGAGTGGTTAGGAATTTCTACCTCACTTCTGGGATTATCTCCTTTATGAAGGGGATTACAACTTTTGGAGATCGTTTTTCAAACATATATAACCTCATTAAGGTGTATAAAAGTTTTTAGCTGAGTTTTGGGAAAATTTTGGGAAAAAATTTTGGGGTTTTTGTTTTTGGGGAAGTGGGGAGAGGAGCACTTCTTTTAAAAGTGAAAATGAGTGGAAGTTTTGTTAATACACACAAATTTTCAATAATGGGATGTCACTCTCAAAGAAAGTGAATCCAAAATTGATAAATAATTGATTTTAGAATATATAAGGTCATAAAACACCTCCAATAATAAATTTTAATTTTTAAGAAAGTTAGTCCCTTTACCTATAAGGTTACTCATTTTTACTATTTTAGTTTTCTCCTCGGTAACTAGTTTTTTTACCTAAGGTATCAAAGTATTTATAGCTAAAAATAAAGTAACACTTATTAAATAATTTGGACATAATGAGTATAAATTTTATATCTATTTAATTTTATTCAATTTATAAATGTGAAAAAATATACTTATAACACTAATGTACAATAAACTAAAACAATTTTTAAAAAATTATTAATTACGTTCTAAAATATCATATATTGGTTTTTAATTCAATAAAATATATTTTTAAATATATAATTATAGTTATAAAATATATATTTTGTCAATAAAATTTTTTTATATGTTTTAGGTTATGATTTTATCCAGGTAATCCCATAAATCCATGGTTTTTTCAAAAATGTTTTTTACACTATTCACCTAAAAATCAATTATTTTAGAAAGATCCCAAAAACTAATATTAATATTATATTATTATTCTTAATCAAAAAATGTTGTTTATTTTTTCATATTAAATCCCTATAATTTTATAATTCAATATTTAAATAAAATCCCAAAATATATTTGAAAACAATTCCTATTAGAAAATAACTTTTTAAAATGTTAAATATTATTTATTATTATTTAGTATCAATTAATAATTAATTTATTTGTATTATATTATTAATATTATTAGTATAATTTATTATTAATTTATCATAATATACATAGTTTTTTGAAATAAAATACTAATTTCATAAAAATATATTTTTAAACCTAAAATGATTTTTGTTGTTGTTTTAGATATACTAATTGAATTTCATTAGTATTAAAAGTAGATTTTTTTAATTATACTAATATTTTCTAATGTGGTTACTCTTATTCATAACTTATAATTTATTCTATGTTTTAAAAATTTACATTTCATATTAAAAATATATCAAGGTTTTTCATTTGTTTTAGGTATAGTGTGCAAAACATAATATTTAATATATTATTTATTTAAGGAGAATATAATATGAAATATTTGGTCATTACACTTAGACAATCTACCCTATAGGGGCCAATTTTCACCCCTAATGATAGTAATGAAATTATAGAATTTATAATTTATTTGGACACTGTTTAGAGATACTCATGAACTTTTCGTGTTGTGTGACATGTTTTTTTTTCACTAGAAACATTTCAAAAAGATAAGAAATGCCCCAAAACAAGTTTGGGTTTTTTAAAATTTCTGAATTTTGGGGAATAAATTTCTTGTTAAATTTTCCCATATATTTTTGAAATTTTTAGATCTTTTTTAGTTATTTATATTTCAAAATTGGTGGAATCCAAGGCGTCTAAAGAAGATGATGTTAAAATTTTCTTCACATTTATTAGGACTAATTTTTTTTATAGGTTTAGAGTTTCAAGATACATCATCTATGATCAATGAAATCACATTTTAAATATTATCATGGAATAATTTATAAGGAAGTATAGAGTGTATCATATGACATCAACACCTTACCACCCACAAACAAATGATAAAGACAATGTTTACAAAATTGAGATCGAAGGGATTTTAGAGAAACAATAATAAACCAAATTGAAAAGGTTGGATCCAAATTTTAGAAGAAACTTCATTGAATTATAGTATAGTATAACCCCCCCATTGGAATGAGTCAATTTAGTCTTATTTATATGATGAGTTTCTACTTACCAATAGAGTTATAGAATAAAACATACCAGGTAGTGAGGAAGATGAATCTAGACATGGAGAAGGTTGTAAAAGGGATAAAATTATAGTCTTAGGGGTTAGAAAGAAATTAGGATTTAATATTTTTATAATTAAATAATTTATAAATAAAGTACTAGAGTGGTTCATGACAATATCATTGAAAAAAAGCATTTCCATCCATTTGACCAATTATTTATATTCAAATAAAGACTCAATATGATTCTAGGTAAACTTCATTACAGATAAGATAGTCTATTTACAGTAACTTATGTCTATACTTTTGGCTTTGTTCATATTTTAAAAGTAGTATAGAAAAATAAATTTATTATTAATTGGAATAAGATGAATAAATTATATGTAATCATTCCCTATTACCCAATAAATGATTTTATACTCCTCTATCCTATTTATCACTAAAAACCTTAGGTTATACCTCTCTTTAACATTTATATACTTACTATGATTCCATTTAAAAATTTATTACATGATAAATATGTTATAATTAATTGAGAAGAATACATCATTTAAGTGTGTGAGAGGGAACCATTATAATTTATAATATTCAAAAAATTTATATATTTAATAAATTTTTATGTATTTAGTTTTAAATTTTTAATTTTTTTAAAACCAATTGGTATTAATATGAATTCCATTCTAAAAAACTAATCTATTAAAATGATGAATAACTAATCTGACCTATCAAATCTCTTAAGATGAATTCTGAAATAATTTTTTTTAATTTCTATGTGAGGGAATTCATGAAAATACCACTAATTTTTTAACCTAATTAAATGACATAATGCCTACATTTTAGTCACATAAGTAAGAGGTTTATGAACCTATTTTTAAATATTCTTTAAAAATCCCCGTTTTCTTGAGATAACTAGTGCATGTTTTAATAACCAAAATTTTGTAAATAATTTTGTAAAAACCATGGATCAATAAGGAAATTTTTATATAAATGATCGAGAAATTATTTATATTTAAATACCCTTTTTAAATAAAATTTAATTTTTTATATACCTTTACATTTAACCATTATAGACCTTAGTATCCAAGATTGATTTTTTCAAGAAGTCATATTATAATAAAAAAATACCTATTTACCTTTATTGAGAAGATGATGAAAGATCTAGTTTGAAATCAAGTGTGGGGAAAGGGAGAAAGTAAGATTAAATAATCAATTTTATAAAATATGTTTAATTAAAGAGAGGAGGTATTAAATTTTTTTTGCAATTAATTTTTGAGAATTTTTTTTGGGAAGGATGGGAAGATTAATTTTATATCATACAAACATTGTTGTGGAAGTACACCACTATTTTTAGTAAAATGTACAACACTTTGACTATAAAAAATAAAATATGCATAATAGTTTCTAAAAAGAAATACTGAAATTAGATATGAATTCCATATGAATTAATTCCACAAATAGGGGAAATGGGAAGATTTATATCACTGATGGTTAGTTTCTTTTAGGTCAAATAACTAAAAATCTGAAGAGGATTTTGGAGGACTACTAGAGATGAATATTTCTTTCATGTGTTATTTGGAGGACCTGTTTAAAATAAATTCTTCCACCTGATAAATAGGGGACCTATAAAACCTTAAATCTAGAAGAAAAATATATAAACATTTAGGAAAATTTATACCTCAAGACTACTGATGTAAATTCCCTCTATGAATTTAATATTTTAAAAAAATAAAAAATATTTGAAACCTATTAGAGGAAAACCAAAAGGGGAATGATTGATACTAATAAAATGAACAATGTTTAGACTATCCTATCACAACTCAAGGAGTTGAAGCAAAATAAGTTGAAGAATAATAAAAGAGGGAATAATTTAATGAAGGAAAGAGAAATCATGCATTGTGAGTCAATATAGATGAAACTTAATTAAATATTCTATCTAATATTCTCATTAGAAACTACCAATCTTTAAAAAATTGAACAAAACTAAAAATACCTCATAATATACACAAATAATTAACTCATTTGGTAGATATGAAGAAAACAAAAAATCCTATAAAGACCCTTTCATAAAAATGCAATGATAAAATCATTTCTAAAAAATTCATACTTGAGTTCTGAGTGAGAAAATCGAAAAAAGTTAGGTATAAGTGTATATGATAGGTTGAAATAAGTGTAAATAAGTAGAATAAATATAATGAGGAAGATAGAATAAAAGAAATTAAGGTGGAATAATATCTTAAGGACCATGAAGTTTAAAAATTAACTTACATTAGCTAGTGTTTGAATTATTATTTGGTAATATTTTTGAAGTTCAATCATCTGGGTGACAAAGGATTAATTGTAGGTGAATCTAAATAGTTGAAAAATTCAGAATTTTTTTATTTAACTCATTTTCTGCCCTCAAATTTATTTAATCACTGTTTTTTAGTTTGTTTTAGAGTTCAATTTTTAAATCATTTTATTTTATTGATAATTTTTTAAATTGATGAATTGAGTATTTAATTTACTTACTTACTTTTGAGAATGAATTTCCATAAAATATTCTCTATGTTACCACTATAAAGGTAGAAGAGTTATTTAAATACTATATATTGAGTATTTTATATGCTACCAAGCCCTTTGGAACAATCTAGAAGGACCAAAATTGATTTAAATAAGTTTAGAAGTTATTCTAGAATTACTGTGATGGGGTTATAAAAACGGATAATGAAAATAACTTACCATGACTTCATGGGACAATTTATGAGAATAATAATAAATTTTATCCTACATGTTGGAGAATTATACTATACATTAAATAATTATCATATATATTATACATTTTAGTGGGACATAAAGCAATTCATCTGTACATAATACATTTGGTAGTGCATAATAGATTTCATCTATTCATAGGAGAATTCATCTACACATATTTGGATAAAATTTATATTGTACATATGTAATTTAATCTATGTATAGGTTAAATAACCTAAATTTAAGATAATTTTACTTGTTTAATAGGATTATTGTCATAACATATTTTAATTTGATAGATGTTGAGAATTTTTCAAAGGAGAATAAATTTGATAATACAACCATTATGGAATTCATGGATTAAATTTCAAGATTAGTTGTGAGATTAAAGTGAAGGATTTGGGATGCCACTTAGGCATGAATGAAACCAATAATTATATTATATAACGATCATAATATATAAATTATTTTTATTAATAACAATTAAATAATGGTGTAAATGTTTAGGAAAAGAGGATCATGTAGAGATATGAAGCTATGAAAAAAAAAAACTTTACAGAAATTAAAAAGATATGATCTTTGAGTTTTGAACATGGATAAAAGAGTTATAAACCAAGGATATATAATAATAACATTAGGTGAATCTTGTATGAGTTATGGTTTAGATTTTGGAGTTGTGAGTTCACGATAAAGGCTTTCACCACCACTATTTCTATTTGTATTCTTTATTTTGTTTTCTATTTTCCTTCTTTAAATAATTATTTTTGTTATAAATTCATCTATGATTCAATTTTCATAGAGGGGTAATTCTTGAGTGACGGGTGATGGGAATTTTATTCTTTTTTAATGCTTGATATTTTTACTTTTAGTAAATAAAATTTTATCATTCTTGTTAATTTATTTTGATATCCAATTTTAGTTATTAATTTATAATTTAATTTTATATTATTTAATTATATTTAATTTTTATTGAATTTTTCAATGATATATAATATACCTTTAATCAATTTCAATCTATATATAGTGGAATAGTCTGAATTTAGTGGTAAAGTGATTAGTGGTTGTTGTCATGTGTGGAATGGGTAGTAATTTCTCTTAGTTTGATTAAGAGGAACAATAAGTGGTTGGGTATTTATTAAGTATTCTAAGAGTGATTTTATGTATCTATTATAGAAATATTAATGGGTTATATTGATCTAAGGGTTTTCTTAAATCAATTCTCAATAAATGAATTAAACCGATAGTGAGAATTGAAATAGTTTTAAAGCCTCTCATTAAAATGTTAATATGAAGAAAAGCTATTGATTTTAGGACTAGAATATCATTACAACTAGAGATTCAACCCTAACCTAATATATCTTTTATAATTATTGTTTTCAACCTCTTTTTTTTATTTTATACTTTATTTTTAAAACTGAAATATTCAAAATCACCTCATTTATCAAACCAAAAGTTACAAATGGTTTTGTAAACTCTTCTATAGAGTGAACCCCTGGGTTACCACTATAACAAAATTTAAACTAGGAATAAATTTATTTTTTATCCACCCCATTATAGTAATGTTAATCCTATAATTTTGTATTATATTGGGATATTTATTCGACCATATACATGGTGATTGGATTCCCTATATAAAAAGTCGATACTCCTCCATTTAAGAGCTCAGTGGGCGATGAGATCCTCCATTGGAGTGAGTATTCACCCCAGATACCTAGGGAAATTATCCTCCAGAATAGTTGTAGCTACATTATTGATAGAGTTAGTGTTATACCTATATAAGTAGGGTGTGGGATTATCTATTTCATCCTTTTTATAGGGTTGTTCTTCTCCATGTATACCTATGTCATGGGATCCACTCTCTCAAATCCTTCAAGCAGGGTCAAATATTCCTCCATATACTTAGGGCATGAGATCACCTATCCATTGGTTAGTATATTTATAGGGTTGGTATTACCCCATATAATGGTCATGATATCCTATATCTCATCTTAAAAAATAGTTTTCACACCCCCATGAGAGAGGGAATTGGTCCCTATTTTATCGAGGTTATGTGGTGCAGATTCAAAACTAGTGAGGTCGATTACCTCTTCGATCTGTTTATAGATAACTGTAGAGGTACATGTCCCTACTCAATGTTTAGATTTTTGATATGGAATTTTCCAATGTATAATTTTTTTGTAATATCCCATTTGAGTTCAACTACATGATGATTCATTGATAGGGGTTGGTGTAACCTATAACCCCCATTTAAACTAAAAATGATAAATGTGATGAGTTAGATACTAGGCTTGGGATCCTTGCATGGTTGAAATTTTCTTCTTTATGTGTGTGATACATACTTTTTGTATAGATATTTTCTCATGGTTAGTATGAAGATGACTAATTATAACCACTGTTATGATTTCCTATTGGTGTGATTTATGGGTGGATTTGACTAGGTAGCACCTTATGTGACTAGAGGTGTGATCTACAACCATTTTTCATTGATTTCTTTAATCTTTAGCACTAGAGTGCACTAATCTATCATATTTTAGTTGATCATTGAGTTCCATATATCCAAGTAGAGTATTTATACCAGAACCTTGAGATTATTTCCAATTAATAAAGGAATCCTTTTGGCCCATTCCTACCACCGGTTTGATATGAATTTGGATAAGATGTTCTCCTAGGATCCTAATATGGAAGAGTTAGGACAAATGATATTTTTGTAGATAAATGATCACATGAAACTTGAGTTCGGTTGGATGGTTTCCTTTGGTCCATGTTTTATGATTGATCAAATATGTCATGGTACAATTTAAAAGGGTTATGGGATCTATAAAATTAGTAGGTGAAACCCTCTAGAAGGTGAAAACAATTATTTCATTGGTTAGAGAGAATATATTCATATGTTTTGGTAATTTCATAGGATAATTATTATAGTTTATATTTGGGTCTAGTCTTCTCCCTGAGACACACTCTTATTAATATCAAGGAGTGGAGTGTTGATCACTTGTGAAATATCTTATTTTCTAGGTTTTTTAGGGATCTAATATATGGGATGATCTATTCTCCCTATTTAAATTTTATAGAGGTAATTTCTTTGTTCATGGTTCTATATAATATTCTTAACACATGGTTGAGAAATGTGTTAAGGAAAATATGGGATTGATAGCATGTGTTTGACTACTATGAGTATCAAACTGACTAGAATTTAGTCATCTTGGCTATGTTTTCACCTGAGTAGTGTAGTGATACATTTTTCGGTAGCCTCATTGTGATATTTTATGACATGAAATTAAGTGAAACTATCCATTGAATTATAGTTTCCAAAATTTTAGTATTGGAAACATGCTGACCAAGGATCCCAAAGTGAAATATTGGGTCATCTGTAGGGGATGATAATCTAACTAAGGTCAGTGATGATGGTAGTTTCCATTATGGTTATGGAAATAAAATTATGGTAAGATAAATGATATCCTTATTCCATGGTATTAATAGTTTCTATATATTCTATTTGATAGCCAAGGATATAGAGTAGTGTCAGGACCTTATGGGGTAGTATGGAACTATTTATTAGGTTCAAGATGATCTAGTTTGATGATATTAGGATACCTATGTATAAAATTCTTCAGGGTGTCTATTTTTAAATGGTGGGGAGCATAATTCTATCATGGGAAATACCCTAATAGACGAACCACATATGAGAAAGTCTCTTCATGAAATCACTAATGGGAAGCCCATTGTTGGAGGAAAACTATAACAACCAAGGTAATGGTAAAATAAATTATTTTTAGGTCTTATTAATATTCATTAGTTATATTTTATAGATTTATATTCATTATAATAATATTAGGTAATTTTTCAATCATATAAAAAATATTTATTTCTAACTAGATGAGGTTTTCATGCATTATATTGTTTTATTTAAATGATTTATTTCTGAATTATAGATTTTTAATTTAAAAAAACGAACTTAATTTTTGAATATATCATGTCAAAATTATATTAAGATGAATTTTTGATAATTTTATGAAAATTTTAATTTTTCATTAAATAGTGAAAAATACTATTTTTTATGGAAAGCTAAATTTTTATTTCAAGTATTTTCAAAGTCACATTCAATTTTGGATTTGTTTTAAAATGTAATTATTTAATTTTAAATAAAAATAATCCCATAAATTTTAGTGTAATCGACATTATAATTTCATTAGGTTTAATAAAATTTTAATACAAAAAAATATTTTTCTTCTTCTGAAAAACCATTTTTATCACATTTTACGGGTTTAATTTAAAATTTTAAATTTCCATTTTTATTAATTGAATTTGATAAAATGTATTTAATATTTTTAATCATAATAATTATTATTAGGTAATAATATTGAATTAATTTTTGTTCGCAATGAATAGAAAAAACAGTAAAAATTTGTTACCATGGTTAAGTTAAAATAGATTTACTAGGGGGTTAAATAAAATTTATAAGAGTTAAAATTTCCTAAAACCTATAAAAATCCTATTTTATAGCCATATTTATACCTTATATCCTCTCAAATTTATAAATGGTCCATTTTTTATCCATTTGGATTGAGTAAGGCATTAATATATTTTAATATTTTTAGAAATTCCAAGTTTGTCCTATCTCCCACTTATAAAATTGAACCCCATATCCTATTATATCCACACATAATAAATTTTTTGGTTTATCCAAGACCTACCTAAATCCATTACATACATACCTAAACACTTTATATAGGCCCTTTTTTATTAGAAAACTAACATATGAAGGTTTTAGGTATAAATAAAAAGAGGATACCCGAATGGCCCGAAGGCCTTATTTTTTATTTTATTATAGATAATCCATCTTTAAGGGATTAAGGGGAACTCGTACATGACACGTAGGCCCAAGGCACAAGGCCCGACATGACTTGTAATACATGACCCGAAGGCCCAGATCTATACTATGCTTAATACATGAGCTGTAGGCCCAACCCACTAGAACTGCCCCTCCCCAGCTTCTGTATCATTGATTGACTAACTCCCCACCTTGAATTTCTGATCAGATATCATTTCACTATACAAAGTTGCACAATACCTGGTCCGGATGGCGGTTTCCATACCCTCTTATTCTTCTAATTCACTAGATCTGCTTATGGTGATTGCTAGTCTTGTTGGTCTGATCCTCTTCTGGGGCCTGATCTATGTGAACTGGGCTACTCCATGGTCTCTATGGCCAAAAGGACCTAAGGCCCGATGGTCTTTGATGACTCGAAGGCCCTTTAGACCCATAGGCCCAAACCGGTGGCCCGAAGGTCCAAATCAGGTGAATAGTTTTTAATCAAGCGTTTTTTTGTTTGATCATCTACCTACTTCAAATATTCTTCAAAAATTATGAAGTATTAAAAAAATATTCTATATAATAATACATTTTATGTTAATGGAATAACCAAAATCCATTTGCATATTCTACTAAATGGGAAATGAAATCGTTGTTCGTGTGTATGGAAGACTACCTTATCACGAACCAATATGATTCCTTTTCCATAATAACCTCTCATGGTTGATTATAATGATGGATTTAATGTAAACATATGATATTCATGAAATATTTATCATTATTTAAAGATAATATATCATATATTTCCTTACCTTTCCATCCGTTGAAAAATTAAAATGCCGTTCATGCGTACATGTGGATTACCACCTCCATGAAGTGATGTGATTCATTTTTCATCACCAAATCACATGGATAATATATATATAAGTTTATTTAAATGTAGAATATTTTATTTATGTTATAATAATAATTATTGAAAGATAAATTATACTTCACTTATTTCAATCATTCTCCTTGAAAAATGAAAATATACTCAAGCGTATGTATGACTTTCTATCACCATGATTGTAACACAATCAATTTTTCCTCACCACCTTTTTTGGTTGGTTTTAAAATTATATTTAATAAATAAAAATGATAATTATTTCATTATTATTTTTCTTTAGATGATGGATTCATTAACTATGTGACTATATTCAACTTACAAAAATAATTTTGGAAATATGAGTTGAACATCATCAAAACATCTGACATGATCTTAATTGACTAAGTAATTTTATATAACATGGTAATCCTTATCCCAACTAGGTTAAATAATCTAAGAGGTGGGGGGGGTGAATTAGGGTATGAATTATTAAAAATATTTTTCCTTCAGATCTTGTTTTTTAAACAAAACACTCTTCTCTATCATTCTCATAGTAATGTATAAACATAAATGAAATCAAGCATGAGACACAATGATTTTACTTAGTTACCCCTCATTGGGATACATTCAGGGAGTATAAAATGAGAATATTTTGTTGTACCAAATCCACAGACTCACTTCCAAAATACAAGGTTCATGCTAAATCACTTATATTCCCATGTCACTACCATTAGAAAGTATATGGATAGATAAGTGTTTCACAATGGCTACTACTTGAGTGTATCTTTATATGGATCACTACTAGTGTAAAGGATCACCTTCTTCCTCTTCCTTTTCTCACTGATTTAAAAATGATTCAAACTTAGTTTATGGACATATAGGTCCCTTAATTATTAATAATGAATATATCATAAGTTATAGATTGATTATTTGTTAAAGCCCCACATTATACCAATTAATGAATTCAAATTTACCATATATTCCGTGGGAATTTTTTTTTAAATACATTGAAAAGTTTCACTACCTTCGTGAATCTCACCTCTTTCGCGAAGCTCAAATAGTCTTTATAAAGTAACCTTCTTTCACAAATCCCAATTAGCCTTCACTAAGAAACATCCTTTAATGAATCTCACTTATCCTTCATGAATTAACCTCCTTTAATAATTATTACATTTTTCAGTTAGCTTTTATAGCCTTTACAAACTGCGTTTTTTTGCAAAACGTTTTGTAAGAACACCCTTCTTCAATCACCTTTATGAATTCAGAGCATACAAATTTTCTTTAAGGATTCAAATACTTTTTTAAAGTTGATAATGAAGTATTTATAGGCTTTGATTCTGATTCTTTAATATTTCACCCATGTAATCACCAGTTCGTGATTCTCTCCTATTTTACTCACGATGATTAATGTCTTAGTGTAGCACCATAGAAATTTTCCATTCGTGAATATTCTTGTAGTCGTGGGGAGTACTATATTTTCCTTCATACTTTTTTTATTCTTATTCATGACTATACACACATTTTTATAATTAACTTTTTGAAACCCAATATTTTCAAAACTCATTCTTTTCTATATTTTTATAAGGCCTTCAAGGAATTCCAACTTTTGCGATGATAGCCATCATCCAAATTTAGGACCCTAAAAATCTAGGAAACACTGGGAAATAACACCACCTTGTCTATAAAGTTTTACATACCACCAATAGAGTAGTAATTAGTTTTTAATATATGTTTTTCAACATACCACATCAAAAATATCTATGGTACTCTAAGAAATACATGAAAAGATGGTTTATCAATAAACCAAATAACACCAAAAACACTACAATGTCACCTTGAGAGATTTTTTCCCAATAGTAATAAAAAAATAATAATAAAAATGAAAATGTTATTATGATAGTAAATAATTAATATAAATTTATTATCCATGAATATAAATAATGAATGTGATGATTCAGACTTGAGATAAGAGACACTTTACCTTAGAGACCTTGCTTTAAATGTTTTAAACATGTATTTTATAATTATTTTCATTCCTTGTATATATTATTAAAATATATTTTAATGTATTTATGTAGAAATTAATGAATTATAAATGATATTTTATATCAATTCATACTTTATTTCAATGTTTTTCAAAAGGAATATTTTTAAGTATTTTATATGGAACATTTGGAAAAAAGGGAAAAGGAATGTTCTATTTTAATATATACAATATAAATGGTTAGTAACACCTCTATAAACATTATTTTATGTTTTTATTCATTTAAAATCATTAATGTTTTATTCAAATATAACCTCTATTTACCTTTTTACTAGGAATTTTAAAAAATGGATTTAAATGGAATATATATTTCAATATCGGAAAATGTTTTCTTATGGGTGAAAAGAATATTTTTATGAGTATGATAATGCTAATACAATATTTCTTGTATTATGATTATTATATGTTTATTGGGAAATTTTCATAATAATAGGAAAGATAAATATATATCATGATGAAGGGTGAGCCTGATATAGATCATGATGATGGATGATTGCAATATAGCTCACTAATGCATTAGGTAAAGTGATAAAGTTAACAGGTTAGGTTTATCCTACTGGGTAGGTTATTCCATTTGAAGAGAGTGTGTAAGGGTGATATTAAATAGATTTTATATGATACTAACATGGTTTATCTATGATTTATATCTCTTTTCATGGAAATATTTTTATTTCACTAAGTAATCTAATGAGATTATGTTTAAAGGGATGTTTATGCTACTCCTTAAGAGTGAAATATATAACTTTGTGAAAAAAATTTCATCAGTTTTTCTTGATTATAAATATACTTTTATGAGTTTGATTTTTCTTTTAATATTTCTTATAAAATGTTCTATGAAAATATTTGTGAAAATATATTGATTTTCTAGGTAATGAAATGTTTATTTTTAGATCAAAGTTTTTTTTAAGAATGGAAAATTTTTATAAGTATTCACAGACTAATAAATTTATTTTTTTATTTTTATTTGACCTTTTCTGATATTTTTATGCTTATCCCATGTTTTAAAATGTTTTTATAGAGTTTTAAGGATGATTATGGATAAGGATGAGGTCATGATAAAATTTAGAAATATATTTCATGAAAATAAAATTTTTTATATCTGAAAATTTTAATATTGTGTGATATATGGATATTGAGCAGAACTGAAAACTTTGTGATGTAATATTTTTTTATGTAAGGTTGATGACCTAATTTTCTAAAACTATAAATCATAATAATCCTAAAAATTTAATATATTGAAAATTTTACTTAAAACTCAATATTTTCAAATGTTTAAGGCCATGTACTTACAAAAAGGCTTTGGGTGGAAAGTCTTGATGAGATATGTGAGGAGTCACAGTAGATTATTGATCTTACCCTTATGGTGGGTTGGCATTTTTTTTAATTCTTAGAGGAATGAGAGAATGAAATGTGGTATCCTTGATTTGTGTGATATATAAGGGATAAATTCTTTTAGGGGTGGCATTATAGGTTCTTGTAGATGTACAAACCTTTCAAAATAGGAGGATCTTATTTAATGGTCCTTTAAATTTACACACAAATATTGGTTTTTGGGCTTCTTGGAGTGCTATTTGGGATGACTTATTTTTGAGGATGAAAGGAAACAAAGGGTGGGAGGATGTAGCAACCTCATTTTTCCAATAATGAAGACTTTCTCATTTTGGATATTCAATTCTCTATACCCTAGTAAATGGTATAATGGTAATTAACCCTATGAAAATACATTATAAATTTTTTTGGATGGTCCCATTGTTCTTGGAGTGGGACATTTACTCATTTGTAAGATTTTTTCTAGATTTTGAGTCTTGATTATTTTCCATGATATTTAATATTTATTAAATAAATATTATTTATGCCCACATGTGTGAACATTAATATCTCATAAAATGATCATTGGATAATAATTTTTACTTCATGGTTAGTCCTGAATGAGTGATTTTACCTAATAGAGTTATAAACCATATTTGGGCACTGGGACCTAGGTTAGGCCTTTTGTGGGTTATTTATTTTTTAAATTTTGGATTTAAATTTTCCCCATATATGCTATTTTCTCTCTCTATTTTGACGGGGGAAATCCGTTCTCTCATTGATGTCACTAGACTAAAGGGATAATGTGGGAGAAGGAGGTGTCTTCATCCTAGGATTCTCCTTATAGCCAGATCAGGAGGAAGTGATGATGGAATACTGAACCAAACATAAATCTTTAGTGATTCACCATGAGGTAGGGATCATTATTTCAATTTCTGAATAACTATTATTTTTTTTACTTTATATTATTATTGGTGATTTTGATTGCTTCTTAGTGGTTGAAGGTCAATAGACATTTGATTTAAAAAAGATCAGTTTGATTAAGAAATTCTTAGAGGGTATGGCATTTGGAAATCCCGATCACACAATGTGTAGTTCCAAGAACACACACATTTTATATCATCAATGTGTCTCAGGTTTGAGATTTATGCCACATGGTGTGTTGGATATATTAACACACTATGTAAGAACTTTGGGTACATGACCCTAGGCATCACCATGTACACAGTCCGACACCTCATAGAGGTATATGGAATGTAAAAGTATATTACATGTGAGGTTACACAACACAACATGATATAGGGTATATGACTTAGTACCCCTTGGGTAACACCATGTAATTTTTAAATATACTTTGATATGGTAAGAGGTACATCACTGTAGTGGGTCGTTGGGTGTACACATCATGCACCCTAAGGTACATACCATATACATTTCTCTCTATGGGGTTTTGTGTATTTTCTCTCCCTAGGTCCATATTTTAAAAATAGATAGTCTATTTATAGTATAATTCCATATAATATGTAATTTTGGGATCCTCATTGCTATCAAAGTTTATTAATGTAATGTTATAGGATGGTTGTAGATCATAATCCCATTACATCGATGACATGATCCTGGTGTTGATGTATAGTGGGTGAAATGTCGGTAAACCCATGGGAAACATTCTAATTCTTAGTAATGGGACCCTCACATGAATTCATAGATGAAAATTATCTTTTATTTTGTTAGTGTTATGGATCCTTTAATGATATAGAGTCATGAATGTTGGAGTTCAAGCTTGACTTCAGTGTTTTCCTCTATATATAAGGGTATCCCAAAGTGTTTTATAGTTATATGTGGGACTCAAGGAAATTCATCTACTTCCCATGAACCATATGTTTAGTGGGTGCATGTGGTTTGGATATAAAGATAAGGAGTTATTCAAATGCCCCCATTACATTTTGGCACTCTTAAAAACTTCTTGGTGCGGATGAAATATGTTTTCTATCCTCGATAGAATCCCAAGAGAGGTGAGTGTGGAGTATTCCTACTGGATCTCTATCATTAGAACATTGGTTCTGAAGAACTTGTGTTGAGTGTGATTTAGATATAATATTTAGATACTCTGTCTATCTTGTATCATGTGATATGATGTGGGTCATACATTACACCGATAGAGTCAGTACTCCCCTTGAGATGTGGAGTGTGGGTTCTCTATTCTAGGTGGTATATTCATAGATATTACACATTGTGGTGTGTGATTAATCTTACATTTATAGAGTATATATTATCCTATTTCAATCCTAGCCTTTAGTTTTTTGAAAGATCCTCCCTAGGTTTACCAAATACTTCAGTTGGTCTATATAATCCTGTAAGGTATGACCCCCCTTTATAGCATGGGATAGATGGTGTGATGATGGTGGTATTTGAGCTACATAGATTGTATGGGTTCTTTGGAACATGTGATGAATATAGTACATAGAGTTTCTCCCATTTGGAATTCCACTCTAGTGAAATAAGTATTAGTGGGTAGAGATTCCCCTTAAAGTTTCTTAAACTACCCCATTGGTCATAGCTAGTTCACATGGATCTATTTTTGGATAACAGTGTGGATATTGATATATCTTACTTACGGTGGGTTGAGATAGGGAACTCCCCTATAGAATGATGTTGGGGTCAACCATCCATGGGTCTGATAACCACCTCTAGCATCATATTGTTCTTGAGGTGTGATAACCATCTTTTGTTAGGTATATTATTATAGACTTGGTGATAAGAATGTTCAGATATGCCTTCTTTAACTGGAGGAATTTTTATGGGAACAAATATTCCCTTGTGTGTTCAACTACTATATCTCTGTGAAAAGAGAGTGGTAATATGATTTTTTGAGGATATTATCATAGATTTTGTGACCATTACATATGGGATATTATGGAAAATATATCCAGGGGTTGATGTGGTGATTTCAGTTGTGTTCCATCACGCAGACTGATGTGGTTAGATCATTAAATTAATGGTGGGTCATGGAGGTTTTTATCCATGAGGTGTGTGAAGTATCTATTATATATAGGCAGAGATTTGTTTTCTCATGGGTTTTGTGAGTATGGAGGTGCTTTACCCTAAGGATTGATATTTTATCATAGAGTCATTATTCCATGTAATGAGTTAACATTTGGGTAATCCATTATTTATTTATATGAAATTAAGTTAGGGTCATTTTGGGAAGTGAAATAAAATCTTCTTCCATAGCCATTTATTTACCCCATTTATGGTGTTGGGATGCTATATGGTTTTCCACTTGGTCGTATGGTATCCAACAACCTAGTTTATATTTTTATTTTGGGGAATCCTTCTAGGTATTTTCATACTCACTCCTACATTATCTTGGTGCCCACACTTTTATTGTTTTTTCTGATGACACACAGGTTGATAATAATATTGGTGGGATTAGAGGTATTGGATATATCATATCCATTTTTGATAGATCTTATTAGAGCTATAAGTATTTATAGCTAGCTATTATTAGATTTTTTTGTATGATGTGGTAATTCCATTATTTCTAGTCACTCGAGGTCAGGTGATGTTCCATGATATCATGCCTTTTATTTTCACCCATTATTTACTAGAAATTATATTTTATTCCACTTGGATGTTTTGTATATGTATGCATTCATATTTTTATTTTCATTAGATATGTATATCCAGCGTGGATACAAATATTTTATATAGTACCCAAGAACCTATGCTAGCAGGTAAACACCATATAATGAGCTATCACTTAATTCCCACTCTAAATATCATTTATTAATAAGTATATTTGGTAGTCAAATTTCTAAATTTAATAATTTTAATATAATAAACGTCATTTTTGAATTCTTCATTATGATATTAGCAAAAGATGTTTTTTTTTTCAAAATGGGTTTTATGTGAAGAAGTTTTAAAATTTATTTTACCTATATATATTAATGTTATTTTATAGAAGGGACATTATATTTAGAACCATTTGGTTCAAATTATATAACTATTCAAATATTATTTTAATTCATTGAAAACAAATTACTTAGGAAAAAGATTAATATTAATAGTGAATGTAAAATGATTGTTTTCAAAGAATTAAATTTATAAGAGTTTTATGTTTCTTAAATAAATAAATTAGATAAATATACATTAAAATATTAATCTTATAATATTCTTATACACATAATAAAATATACAAAAACTCATTAAATTAATAATTAATAAGTAATAAGACAAAAAACTCTTAATATAAAAAAGATATTTTTTATAAAAATAGGTTTTCCTATTTCATATGTTTTAATCTGAAATAAAATTTTATAATATTTAGAAATTCAATTAGGTTAAAAGGATCCAAAATTTGGATTAAATGTTTTTTAATTTTTTAATGAGGTCCATCTTTTATTTTTAAAATAAAATAATTATTGTGGTTAATTTTTAGTCTAGATTAATAAGGGTAAAATACGTTAATAGGGTGTCTCAAATTTTTAGTAATTAAAAGGTCACATAAAAATGCTCTGTATAAAAGTCATACCCACATCCGACACCTACCATTTCTCTTCATAATTTACCAAAGCCACCTAACACCCTTGTAATTCAATTCATACCCTCACCTATCTTTTGTTTTCATGAAAATTATCCTCCTTTCACCTATGAAAGAGGCCTCTCACCAGCACTTCAATACCACTATAAAAATTAATTTTACTCATAAAAATATAACTTATTTATTTCCCATATCACCCCATTTCACTATTATAATCTTGTAGTCACAATATATTAGTTCACTCCCATCCTTTCTAAGGAATCCTTTATGGTAAACCTAAATTTATCGATGTAAGTTTAATATTTTCATTGAAATATTTTCGTTTTATCTTTACACTTAAATTTTATTTTTAATAAAATTTTATAATTAATATAATATTTATAATATAATTAATTTTTAATTATGTGGAAATAAACACTAACCACATTTTCCTTTTTTGTTAAGTAAAAAACTGTCATTTGTGCATTGTACTAATTACCATCTCTAGGACATAATGTGATTCATGTGAAAAAAACTACAGTATTAATTGAAACTACTAATACATTGCTAGTTTAATAATTAATAAATTCCCTAGAGAATATCTTTCTCACTTTGGGAAGTATTCAAAATAAAAAATTCATCATGGAGGTCTATCATCTGAAGGTATATATGGACCAATAATAGTTTCTAATTCAAAACACTAGAGAGGAAGATAAGATAAAATACATAGAAGAAAGAACATTCAAGGAGTTATTATATGAAAAATCATTACTCTTGAAATAGGATTAGAAATGGAAATATATTTCCTCAATATTAGATAAAATGAGGATTAAAATTTAGCTGATATGTGTCTAACTTTACAAGGTTAGCTAGACATGATGCGAACTATATGTGTAGACCAAAAAAAACAATGTTCATTTATTTGATGGGTTAAATACAAGTAATTAAATTGAATTAGTATCTCATATATTATAATTATATGAAGATATAGTCAAAAATTTTATTAATATAGAAAAGTATTTCTCCAGGATGTATGTATTTAGGGAAAATCAGGAAAAGATGAGGTGGGCATAACATCATGGGGAGAATAATATGGAAACGGTTAAGAAATAAAGAATGAGTTTTCCTACATGTGATAAATATGGTAAGAAAAAACCTAGGGATTACAAGAATAGAAGATGAGTTTATTATAATTTCAGAGAAAAAAATACATCAAGTCCATGAATGTTGGGGAAAATTAGAAGTTATTAAGGTTGAATAATTTAACTATAGGGAGAGGAGACTTTATGTGAACCAATTACCCAAACATCAAGAAAAATTAACTCATTAAATGACAAGGGATGGAGGAAAATATTATCTGGCTACCATAACTGAAGCCAAATTTCGTAATGATATGGTTGTGGGTACTTTGATAATTTCCTTAAAGTTATCTAATGTTTTATTCTAGTCTGGATCTTCACACTCTTTTATAACTTCCATGTTTTCCAAAAACATTAGATATTTCCTTATCAATCTAGTAAGGGAGTTATCAATGATGACATCAAGTGATAATCTTATTGAAATAAATATTTTCTAAGAAGTTACAATTATGATGGATAAGGATACCCTATTTTAAAACCTATTTATTATACATATGGCTATATTTGATACGATTCTTGGTATGGATTGACTTGAAAATGATAATGAAAAAATTTATTTCCAAGGTAATGAGATTATGATTCATGAAGATAATGTTGAATATGTCTTTAGAGGATAAAATCCACCATCTAAATCATGCATGGATCCTCCCCTTGTATCTTTTTAATAACACAGATTTTCTATGTATTTTTTGGATATTTTATGGATTGTTTTTGAGTCAAGGTAATGAGACGATGTGAGATTCTGAGTTCTGATGTGCCCAGAATAAATGTTTTAAATTTATTAAATATTTTTAATAGCAAATGTGAGTAGATTTCATGAAAAAGTGGAATAAATTAAAAACAACATCCCATAACAGATATCCAAGGGAAATGTTGGGTTCAAAACATGGGTTTCCCCTAGGCGCGACTTAACCTTTTTGGTGTAGGGAGTTTGTGGAAAAGTCATCACAAGCGAAAAATGAATAAAATAATTAAATAATTTTTTTTAATGATGCAATGATTATAGATTAATTAAATATACTATTATGAAATAATTCCAGTGTTGGCCACATAACCAGGGAGCTATTGGAGAAACCTCAGAGAGATAATTGGAGTATCTATCTCAAACAAACATCCTCCGGACTGTGGATCGGTGATAGAGGTTAAATAAGATAGAATTATTTTTCTAATGACAATGAAACCTCTTCATTATTCATCAGTGATTGATTTTAATTGAGGTGAGAAATTATTTTATTTGGTTTTATTTCCCCGTTTTGGTTTCTACAATGAACATGGATCATTCAACCAACAAATTGATATACAAATCATACTTATTGTGATATGGGTTATATTAATCTAGTTTGGGAGAATTGATTCATGATTATATGCTATTTTCATTTATTTATAATGGTAATAAATCATGTTTAACTTTAACATCAACCTAGGTAGGTTCCTATTGACTAGTCTTATGATTTTCTCACTGATTTATTCATTAATTGTGGGATTTTTTTGTTTGTCCCATGGTTGAAAACCCATCAGGAAATCAATCATTTCACACCCATTTATTGGTGCAATGAACCAATATTTTAGATCTAGGATCATCAAAACATGATGGCGGTGTGACAATGGAAAAAAAATTGGATCAAACAATGTAGTTATCTAATTTTTATATTCTTCAACACGCAATGAAGATCACCATTTGAAGGTATTTTAGAAAATAATCAAAGAGATGAATGATGTTGTTCATCTACGAAAAGGATTGGGTGACCTAGTTCTTTAGTTTTATAAGAGATAAATGACTGGGATAGTTTCCATAGCACTGGAGGAGATTCACAGAAACCATATTTTGGAATCTAGAAAAATAAATGATACACGTTGCATAACTCAGAGCCATACATTGTTTGGGACCTTCTTAGTGGTAGCTAGGGTTTTGGGAGGAAGTTAAGGATCACATAGTGTGTGACCTTATCACATGTAATGTGTCCTATCCATGATGTATCATCATGTACCTCATTGGGTAAAAAAAACATGGGCTAGAGTACATGGGTAGCTGACACGTTGGGTACTCCCACATAGACATGATTTGGCCTGGTGTACATGGGAGTACTGATGTGATGGTACATGGGAAGAGTATATAGGCAGTCAAAACTCCCTATACTATTTCATGGATATATAAATGGGACACAAGAGTTTTATATGGGTTGGACCTGAGGTCTATGAGTCATGGAATACAACCCTAATACACATCATATACTCCTAAAAACATGGATTGGGGCCCTTTTCCACTCTATCATAGACACGTTTTATTAGGGTGTGTTCCCCATATCAATTTCATAAGGGTTAGTATGGAATCAACACCCAATCCAAGGAAAATTATCCTTTTAGCATGCATTCTTGGATAAAGTTGTTATAATCCCTCCGTGAGGCTTGGAGTGAGATCTACTATACATCTTCATTCCCTAGGTGGAGTTATTATTATCATCATAAACTGAACTATACGGGAATTTATCCTCTACTTAGTGGGATAATCCAGATTGAGTTGTTGGTATACCACATGGACTTGTGTTGGATCCTCATATGT
Source organism: Viscum album (assembly GCA_963277665.1). NCBI lineage: Eukaryota > Viridiplantae > Streptophyta > Magnoliopsida > Santalales > Viscaceae > Viscum > Viscum album. The sequence goes on along the minus strand of OY728133.1, from coordinate 1,901,779,753 downwards.
GTATCATATCTCTTCAGACTTTTAGCATGTACTTCTAATGGTGATAACTGATGTTAATTACCACTCATATGGACTTCATAAGTGCTTTCAGACTTAAGAGTGTGTACTCCTAGATGAATGATATGTGGAACCTTCACGTTGGAATCGTAAAATGGTATTTACAATTTTGATCTATCTTTAGAACATATGACCTTGTTTATTATATCTGGAAATTATTGTTATATGTGATATATACATATATCTGGTTAGAGCTAACTACATTCCTTTGTTGTATGCTTTGTGGTTTTTGGGTGTCCTACTGGGTATTTCTATACTCAAACCTATATGGGATTTTCATGCATGTGTTGTTTCTTGTGTATAAGATAGAACTTTTGATAGAGTCCTAGAAAAACCATGATAGGAAAGTGATTAGTGAGACCAGACAAACTGAGGTGTGTTCCTATAGTACCTTGACAACATTCCCCAATTTAACCACCAGTTTTTCCTTGTTTTTAGAATCTTTGTGGTGGGAATATGTTTATACATATTTACTTTCCCTTAGTTTCTATCCATTTTTATGTGACTTAGATGTATGCATTCATGGTTGTTAGTTTTTTTTAAATATTAGTATTGTATTGGCTTGGAGATGTGTGCATGTGTACATGTACTTAGGCTAAGGCCTCCTATATTAGATATATGATTACTTGGTGCTTGTCACCATCCCCTGGATTATTGGAGGTGGTCTTGGGGAGTTATGACATAATCCCTTTTGGTATGGGTTATGAAAGAGTTGTATCAGATGTAGTTGGTTCTACCTTAGGACCAGAGTCAATGAGTTTGTTATATGGAAACAATGTTAAGTGTTTTCATTTCATCTTTCATTCTAGGGACTATAGTTTTAGTGCGATAGCTAAAATATCCATACACTAGGATGTGGATCACCTGTTTTTCGACTCGATACATGATATAATTGGTTACAGGAAAAAACAATGGTATTTTTATCATATAGAAATGGGTTTTGTTTTCTATGTCATTTTTGAGTCATCTCTATAGATACAATCCTTGATCATGGTACACATTGTATACTTTTATTTTGACTATGTGATATATTCCTCCTAGGATTTAATACCAGGATCCCAAGGATGATCCCCTTAGTGAGTAGGAATTGATATAGGGACCAGTTCCAGAGATGTTACCTCCAGGTGGGGTTGCGACCATACCACCACTTGTGGAGCATCACATGGTATCCACAGTACTAGTGGATAAGGTGCGTAGGCTGAGTTCACTTCACCAGTTTCAGTGATATATACCCCTCATGTTCCAAGGAAATCTTGAACCACAGGTTGATGAGGACTAGCTTGAGGATATGACCCCAATTTTCCAATTGGTGAAGACACTAGTAGATCAAATGATGGTCCTAGTGGCGAGCCCTCTCCATGGCTTATTTGGAAGATGGTGGGGGGTTAGTGACTTGATCTTATGATGGGGAAACTTCTCCATTGTTAAATTTTGAGCATCTATTCAGAAAGGAGTTCTATTTATCTACACTGAGGTATGACGTATCTAGGAGCTTCTATAGCTCTAACATGGTAGTATGATGGTAGCTGAGTATTCATTGAGGTTTACCAACCAATCCAATTACTCGATGGATATGGTTCCTGAGCTATTCTTCAAGGATTATACCTTCGAGTGAGGTATGCATAGATAAATCAAAGAAAATTTTATCCCTCTATTAATTCCTACTTATGTGGTGGTTCTAGATCAATATTTTGTGTTTGATAGTTTTTGGGGAAAAATCCCTCAAGGTATCCTTGAAGCATTTTTGAGATGATTGTGTTTGTTGACAATGCAGGACCCCATGTTGTGTTTATTGACAAAGCGAGTCTCAATGAATCAAACTGTTGACAAAGGGGGTTTTCATGGAGGGTGGGGAAAAGTGTTTTTGGAAAAGGGAGTTGCGCTCTTATGTTAAGGAGGTTTCTAATGTTGTACGCCAGGAATTTTTAAAATTTAAAACATCAAAAATTTGGCAAAGGAAAGTGGCGCGCAAGTCCAAAAGTGGCGCAAAAGTCCTAAAGTGGCGCGTAAGTATGACGTGCATGTATGGAACACAAGTGTGGTGCACAAGTCATATTTCAGGATCATCATATCAAAATTTTATAAAGGAAAGAAAGAGGCGTGCAAGTCCTAAAGTGGCGCGCAAGTGTGGTGCACAAGTCCTCAAAATGATTATAAATAAATGGCTACTCTCCTCATTTATCAACGAGCTCAACACTTAGAGAAAACCCAAGCTCTGAGCATGCAAGTGGAAGAGATGAGAATGTTTAGTGTGTGCTCAAGTGGGGCATGAAAGTGTACCACACAAGTGTACCGCATATGTGTACCACACAAGTGTGTCGCGCAAGCAGTGTGGAGCGCATTTTTGGCACGCAAGTGTGGCGCGCAAGTTTGGCACACAAGTTTGGCGTGCAAATTGGATTTTTCTCAACGAAGGCAGAGGCTGTGCACTAGTTAAAGGGGCACAAAAGTCACCCTAGGGTTGTGTGAATGTTATAAATTTCCCAGAACATCTGTGATAAAGCGGTATTCATCAGTGGATGAACATTGAACTTCAATAGAGTATCTATCAATAGTTGAGGATGCATTATTTCATGAAAATTAAGAGACCTACATGTTTATAAACTGTGAGTGGATCCCTTCCAAGTGCAGTGAGCAGAGGAAGAGGAAGAAGTTTATCTTTTCTACAGGCAGTGAGCCAGTGAGATATAAATAGGGAGTGACCGTTGGGAAGCAGTGAGATAAATCTAAAAATTTTAAAGGTAGTGCGCCTGGGCATAGATGTGATCTAGCCCGAACATTATTGGAAGTGAGATTTACTGGATTTGGTACAATGGCACATCACCGTTGTATGCTCCTTGGACGTGGCCCAGTGAGGGTGAACCAAGTAAAAATCTTTGTGTCTGCCTGCTTTCTTCCCTTCATTGCATTCAAAGTATCATCATATGATAAATAAGAAAATAATTGATCATAATAAACACACAAGTGCAAAAAAAGTGACCCTTATAATAAAGAGGTAAAGATCCGGTGGGGCAGGAAGAATTTAGAAAAGAATATCCATACCCTGATTCACCCCCCTCTCAGAGTATATTAGCCCCTATTGGTCTTAACAATTGGTATCAGAGGGATAAGTTGATTTTATCAAATATGTTTGCTCTGACTTGTTTTAGTCGATTTATTAAGTTGACTATCCAGTCTACTCTTATCTTTGTGTTCCATGACAAAAGGAAGATCTTCAAAGAAGAAGGAGAAGTCTGGTGAAATTCTCTGGTGTGGAAGTGTCAATGAAAAGAGTGTGATTTAGTTGAAGGAATCAAGTAGTGAAAAGAATAATTATTTAGATAAATCATATAGTGAAAATAATTACTCATTCAATGATGTAGAAGGAATGAGTGAAGAACCTGATATTCTAAGTGATGTTGGAACCACTGATGATGAAGAAATGCCAAGAAGTCGAAATGTGGAAGTTGTCCACAAGGCAAAGGAATTGGATCATAAATTGAATGAAGAGATGAAATTTAAATAAATCCAGATCCAAGAAATGGAAATTGAGGTTAAAAAGATAAGAGGATTAATTCAAAGTCTTATTGATGTGGCCACTAATCTAACGGAGAAGAATGATTCTCAAGTTGAAGAACTGCAAAAGTTGTCTATAAAGAGAGAAAAACTGAAATATGATGTTAAGGGAAAGAATCTGGACACAGATGAAATTGAGAATCTAAAATCTAGAAATGATGATCTTGCTACACAACTATATGTGCTAGTTCAGAAGAATCAATGGCTACAACAAGAGAATGCATCCGTCTCTGAATCTGTTGCTCAGGAAAAATTGAAAGTAAAGGAGCAAGGTGGCATGGTGGATAAGATGACACGTGAATTAGAAGATGAGATGATTAGAGGGAAGATTATTAAGAAAGGAATTGATTCCCAACTTGAATCAAGGGATATGAAGATTAAAAAGTTGTAAGAAGATCTAGAATCATTAAAGAAAGAATTGGATAAATCCAATACCAATGGAAAGTCTAAAATGAAGGATGCCTTTCACTTACTATTTGATTATCCTTCAACAAGTGATGAAAAAATGGAGAAGAAATATTCTATTTCTAAAGAGAAACAACGACATATTTTATAATCTCAAAGAGCATATATTTTGGCAAAATATGTCATTGGATTTGATGAATCCCCTCTCGTGTATGATAGAATGCGAGCCATGAATAGTTCCAGGAGTGGAGAAAAACTTGCAGGTGCTGGAGATAGGCCTAAGAGGACAGTTACAAAAAGAAGTGATGACATGTGCTATTTCTCCGGGATTCATGACCACACATCAAAATTATGTTTAAAGGCTCTGGAATACATTTCTTGCTGTGAAAATAAAAACTTTGATAAATCTAAGAATAAAAAGAAGTGTCATGAAAAATCAGAGAGTAGAGTCTCTCAGAGGAAATCATTCATTAGGTTTTATTACTGTGGAAGAATGAGACACACCATAAAGATGTTTCAGGAAGATCAAACGCTCAATGTGAGAGGAAGAACTCAAGATGCATCAACATCTCAGCTAAGAGATGATGAAATGAGGTATGCCTTTAATGGAATATGTTTCATATGTTCTGATCATGGACATTTGGAAAGATATTGTAGAAAGAAGAATGAGAGAAAGGAAAAAGATCCCAGAAAGAGATAATTGAATACAGTGATGTATAAAGAGAAATGTTACATTTGGAGACAAAGTGGTAAGTCAAAGAATAAGCTTAGAGCCTCAGGGGAATCACATGAAGCTAAACGAAAGTTTTATCAGTCAGACTCACAACCACCCTCTAAGAAAGAACATGAAAAAATCTGGAATAAAAAGGGAGGAAACACTATAGATGTGAGTAAGAATAATGTACGTTCATTGGAGGACCTACTACCAATACAAAATAGTGTGGTGACTCAGAAATATGATAAAAGAAAAATAAACAAGTAATTCATTGAAAAATTTGCAAGTCGTGTTCCACAACAAGAAGTGGAGGAAAGAGGAAGATCCCTACATTGGAGGAAAAAGCAAGGGAAGATGACAAGAAGAGATATTTCTGATCAGATAAGGAGTAAAGGGAAATGAAATTTTAATGAAACATCAAAGATGGAAATGTGTACTAGTGGGTTTAAACCCAAAATGGTGAGAAAGGCTAGGCCTGCAGAGAATTCATATCAGAAAAATACTTAATATACAAATGATGAATGATTAGTCATTTGGCCAGAGCAGTTGAAGTTGGCTAGTCAACTAGAAGAAGCATGCAAAAAGTGTGATGCCCTGCAAGAAAGAATCAAAGAGTTGACCCATCAGGATCTACCACAATCCTCATCTTGAGGATTCTCGAAGAACCCCTATAACTATGTATATAAATGTTGTTAACTGATGATTCAAGTGTTTCAGGTTTTAGGGAGATATGATCCAAGGGGAAGTGGCATCTAAAGATGCAAAGTGGAGATGTGATATGATTCAGAGTTTCAATTGATTGAAATCCGGTACCAAAGTTAATGAAGAAAGGGAGAAACATAGAATAATGGGAAGTGAATGTTTTATTAACTTTATCTCTTGTTACCTGCCCCAAGTTTCAAATCAGTGGGCTTAGATATTTGGTTAATGGATCAATGTCGAGTTCTAGATCAGAATAAATGATGCAGCTGGAGAAAAATGGTTAAGGGCCTAAGTAGTGGGACTAACAAATGGAAGAGTTGCATAACATAGGGGGAGCACTCTATATCCTTATCAGATAAAATATCTCAATGGGATATGAAGGATGAATGTTTATGTTCATGAAGAATGATTGGGGGAAAAGCAGAAAAACACATATTTTTCAGGATTATTTATTTTGTTCTAATAATATGGTATCAGCTGACTGCTTTCAGGATTCCAAGAATTTGCGAGAGAAAATCAAAGGTGCTTCAAATAAAATCTAAGAAATTAGTTGTAATAAATGACGTCATTGAACAATGACACAGTGAAAAGTTTTCTATTAAAATTGAGGAAGTGGTAAGAGACTCAGGGAGATCAGAAGCGACTAAAGTTGATTCAAAAGAAGATATATATGGTGAGTATGAGGAAGTAAAATCCTTATATGCACAAAAGTCAAAGAGTCAAGTTGAAATTGACAGGCATAATATCATTGGTGATTCGTCAGCTCCAGTTCAGACAAGGATAATGAAATAACTACTGTAGACATATTTTCTATCTTAGGTTGAGCTGAAATTCATAGCTGATGAAGTTGAAGATGAAAACTGGGTTCAGGCCATGAATGAAGAGCTATATTAGATTGAGAAGAATCAGACGTGGGAGATTGTTTCAAGGCCATTAGATAAGAACGTCATCAGGACTAAATGGGTCTTTCACAACAAGATGAATGAAGATAACACATAGATTCAAAACAAATCATGAATAGTGTGCAAAGGATACTCCCAAATATAGGGTATTGATATTGAAGAGACATTTGCATTGGGTGCAAGGCTGGAGACAATTAGATTATTTTTAGCCATAGTAGTGCAAAGAAAGTTAAAAGTGTTCCATATGGACGTCAGATCTGCATTTCTGAATGGGTTTCTGGAAGAAGAGGTGTACATTGAGCATCCAGATAGTTTTCTCATTCACGAAGATGAGAATAAAGTTTTTCATTTGAAGAAAGCACTATATAGGTTGAAACAAGCACCAAGAGAATGGTACTTATGGCTGGATCAGTATTTGAAGAAGCTTGGATTTCAATGTGGTGGAGTTGATTACAATATCTACTTTAAAAACAACAGTAATCAAAGGATGATGGTGCTGTTTTATGTTGACGACATAATATTTGGCGGATTAGATGAAGATCAGTGCAGACAATTTACCGAATTCATGAAAAGTGAGTTCGAAATGTCAATGATTGGAGAGCTGACATTTTGTCTTGGTCTACAGGTGACACAAGGAAGGAATAGATCATTCATTTCTCAATCCAAATATGCCAAGGATGTTTTGAAAAGATTTTTAATGTAAAATTCCAAGGAGATGAAGACTCCGGTTGGTACCTGGATGAAATTATCGAAAGATGATAATGGAAAGTTAGTTAATATCAGAGAATACAAGAAGATTATTAGGAGTTTACTATACCTTATAGTGACGAGACCTGATATTATTTTCGCCACCTGCCATGCAACACGATATCAAAACAATACCAAGGAAAGCCACATGCTTGCAGTGAAAGAAATACTTCGATATATCAAGGGTACAATGGACTTCGTCTTGATGTATAATGGAAAATCTCAGATAGAGTTATTGGGATATACTAATGTAGATTGGGCCGGTTCAGCGGATGACATGAAATGAACATCAGGAGGTTCATTATATATTGGTGTCTTGAGTGTTTCTTGACTAAGAAATAATCAAGATTGAATTTAATTGAGCACCATAGAATCTGAATATATTGACGCCACTCAAGATTGTACACAGTTATTGTAGATGAAGTAGCAGATTGATGATATGGGCATTGAAGTGAATTCCCCAATCAGAATCCAGAGCCAAAACTCAAGTAATATAAATCTTAGAAAAAATCCTGTCCATCACTCAAGGACAAATAACATTGAGATAAAATATCATTTTATCAAGGAGAAGGTTGAGCAAGGAATTGTGAAGTTGGAGTATGTGCCTACAAAACTACAGGTTATAGACATTCTGACAAAGGTCTTACCCAAGGAAGCATTTGAAAGGCATCGAATGGATCTGGGAGTTCAATCGACTCCCCATACTTAAATGAGTGTGGATGTGGAACCCCCTCTCCCCGAGGTATTTCTTGTTTTTCTCTAATGTGATAATATGTGTTCTTTCCAGTGTTGCAGACCGCAAAGGGGTGACCTTTGGGTTCGTTGACAAAGGGGGATATATATACTCCTAAAGGGGAGAATCTGTGGCTAAGGAAGGGAGAAAATGTCTTAGTAAAAGACATGGGGAGAAGCTGACAGGTGGAGTAGCGAGATATGGGGAGAGCAATGAGATAGGGGGAGTATTTAAAATCAGACGATTCTAGACGTGATCGATCAAAGAATATATATCACGATAGCTGAGGATCGTGATAAAAGCATAAGTGTGGTTGGTATCAGGTTGTATCCAAATTTCAATTGGTGTTAGGTTGGTATCAACAGTGGTGTCAGAAAGGAAGTGACTCATAGATGAACTTTTCATGATACTCTTGTTTCTCACTCCGGGCATTGCTCATGTGGGCTTAGAGTATGTGTTGAGTAAATATTTGATCGCTATCTGTATCTCAATAGGTGAATGGTGGATGAAAATGAATGAAGCCTTATTGAGGTATCAAAGAATGGAGAATTTTTTTGAGAAGAGTTTTCAATAAACCCAAAGGGGGAGATTGTTGGGCAAAAATCCCTCAAGGTATCATTGAAGCATTTTTGAGATGATTGTGTTTGTTGACACTACAAGACTCCATGTTGTGTTTGTTAACAAAGCGAGTCTCAATGACTCAAACTGTGGACAAAGGGGGTTTTCCTGGAGAATGGGGAAAAGTGTTTTTATCAAAGGGAGTTGCGCTCTTTTGTTAAGGTGGTTTCTAATGTTGTATGCCAGGAATTTTTTGAATTTAGAACACCAAAAATTTGGCAATGGAAAAGTCGCACGGAAGTCCAAAAGTGGCGTGAAAGTGTGGCGCGCAAGTCCAAAAGTAGCGCACAAGTGTGGCGCACAAGTACAAAAGTGGCGCGCAAGTGTGGCGCGCAAGTCCTAAAGTGGTGCGCAAGTATGACGTGAAAGTATGGTGTGCAAGTTTGGCGCACAAGTCATATTTCAAGATAATCATATCAAAATCTGAAAAAGGAAAGAAAGAGGTGCACAAGTCCTAAAGTGGCGCGCAAGTGTGGCGTGCAAGTGTGGCGCATAAGTGTGGCGTTCAAGTCCTCAAAATGCCTATAAATATACGGATACTCTCCTAATTTATCAACGAGCTCAACACTTAGAGAAAATAAGATCTATGAGTGCGCAAGTGGAAAAGACGTGCAAGTTCAGTGTGTGCGCAAGTGGGGCGCGCAAGTGTACCGTGCAAGTATACCGCGCAAGTGTTCCGCGCAAGCAGTGTGGAGCAGATGTTTGGTGCTCAAGTGTGGTGTGCAAGTGTGGCGTGCAAGTTTGGAACACTAGTGTGTCATGCAGGTGTGGCGTGCAAGTTGGTTTTTTGGCAATGAAGGCAGAGGATGTGCACTAGTTAATGGGGCACACAAGTCACCCTAGTGTTGCGTGAATGTTATAAATTTCCCAGAACATCCGTGGTAAAGCGGTATTCATCAGTGGATGAACATTGATCTTCAATAGAACATATATCAATATTTGAGGATGCATTATTTCATGAAAATGAAGAGACCTACTGGTATATAAACTGTGAGTGGATCCCATCCAAGTGCACTGAGAAGAGGAAGAGGAAGAAGTTTATCTCTTCTACAAGCAGTGAGCCAGTGAGAGATAAACAGGGAGTGACCCTTGGGAAGCAGTGAGCTAACCCAAAACATTATAAAGGTAGTGAGCCTGGAAATATATGTGATCTATCCCGAACATTATTGGCAGTGAGCTTTAGTGGATTTTGTAGAGCGGCACATAACTGTTGTATGCTCCTTGGACGTAGCCCAGTATGGGTGAACCAAGTAAAAATCTCTGTGTATGCCTGCTTGCTTTCCTACATCGCATTCAAAGCATCATCATCAAATAAATAAGAAAATAAGTGATCATAATAAACACACAAGTGAAAACAAAGTGACCCTTGTAATAAATAGGTCAAGATCCTGTGGGGCTAGAAGAATTTAGAAAAAATATCCATACTCTGATTCACCCCCCTCTCAGAGTATATATGCCTCTGTTGGTCCTAACAATAGTTTCTTAGATGAGAAGATACAACCAATGGTAGCTGGTAGTGGGAGAGCAGTGACAAAGACCTTGAAATCAGGGGGTTGCTGTCAGTCTCAAGGTCCTAGACACAAAATATGTTTTAGGAGGAGGTCCCATGATATAAGATATATGGTTCAGGGCTCATAGTGTGGGCCTATTTAACATAGATAGAGGTAGTGTTACTCTTGTGAAGGCACGAGACACCTTTTTCAAGATTTTATAAACCATCGTATAATTGAAAGGGGGACCATGGATGGGATCCTGAGGTATAGGAAACGATAGGAACAAATAGTTACATAGTTCATCATACATGGAAGAGGAGTTGGGAGAGTAGTAGTAGGTGGAAAATGCATTGACTTGCTACCACCACCACCCCTAGGTTGTCCATGAGAGTCTTTAGGAGCTGATGGACAAGGGTGGGGATAACTATAGGCAATATAAAATTTTGACCATAGGCTCTGGGAATGATATGAGGTATGATATTTTTGTTTTATACATTATCTATTGTAATGAAACATGTTCTATTCATTACTTTCATTCCATATACCATGTTTGAGACTTAGAAATTTTGGTTGAGCCCTTGGGTCGAACCTTGCTTGATGGAACTTATAATGGAGACAAATCAACAATCACACACTTGTTCGGATGGTGTGACCTGATTCTGGGAGTTGAGAGTTTCTATTGGTATATCTTTGTAGCAATCATGAGGCCTTATTTCATCATCATAGGTATGGACTAGTTATCCACATTTCATGCCTATATTGACTATTTCGGGTCGATGTTGTTGTGTGTTTGTAGTGATGAGACTAGGTTTTCTTTTTTTGGTGAAAAGGAAACCCCAGAAGAGAATGGTGATATCATGCACATAAGGGTGCATCTTATTATTCACTAGTTAGCTAGAATAACCCCTGTTGTAGTTGATGATATGAGTTCCCAGTTTCCTGCAATGGTGTCAGAGTATGAGGAAATCTTCACTAAGGATGTTCCAGGCTTACCTCCCCATCATGAGATTGAATTATTCACTTATCTAAACCCTAGTATGATGCTGATATATTTACTAGAATATCATATGGATCCAACAGATCATCTTGAGATGAGGGTGTAGTTGGGGGACTTATATAGGAAGGTATTTTTTAGATAGTGTTTCACCTTGGGCAACCCTGGTTTTGTTCTCCAAGAAGGAATACGAGAGTTTGAGGTTACGTATGGACTGCCAGTGGTTAAACCTGGTGATTTTAAAGAAAAAGTATCCACTACCTATGATTTTTGACCTATCTGACCAGTTGATAGGGGCATGATTATTTTAAAAGGTTGAACTTAGGTTATGCTATCAGTTATTGTGAGTAAGAGATGAGGATATACCAAAGATCACATTCATATGTCACTACAGGGAATATGAGTACTTGGTGATTCCAATTGGCATGATGAATGACCTAACAGTGTTCATGGGACTCATGAACCAGATCATTCATCATTTCTTGGACCAATTATTCATAGTCTTAATCGAAGATATGCTTGTGTACTCAGCGTCTAAGGAGGCGCACGTGAGACACTTGAGGATAGTTCTGGATGTACTTAAATATTACCAAGACTAAGGGAATCTCTCTAAGTGATAGTTCTAGATTCAGGAAGTCAATGTTCTAGGACATATTGTCTCAACTTATGGACTGCTAGTGGACACGACCATGATCAGGGTAGTGTTAGGTTGGGAGGTTCCCAAGATCACGAAGGAGGTGCAGAGCTTCCTTGGGGTGGTAGGCTATTACCGTAGATTCACACTTTATTTCTCCAGGATATCAACACCCGTGAAATCCTTGAACCAAAAGGGAAATATTTTCATGTGGATACAGAGGTTCCAATAATATTTTTAATAGTTTATGTGGAAATTGATGAGCACTTTTAACTGGAGATTTTCGAAGGAGGGTGTTGAGTACATAGTATTCTATGAGGAATCAGGAACCAAGCATGGTTGTGTTATGATGTAGAGGAAATAGGTGATTTCACAAGGTTCATAAAAGTTTAGACCACATTATAAGAAATACACAACCCATGATCTTGATTTGGAAGTGGTATTATTCGCACTAATGATGCAATGACACTACCTGATGGGCATATAGTCTATCATATGCTCTAATAACAAGAGTATCAAATACATATACTCTTTGAATGATATTATCTTAAGATAGAGGTGATAGATATTATTCCTCTAGGATTATGATTTGATATTTTTTATAATCTCAAGAAGGGGAACATGGTAGTATATGCTCTCTTTTTAAGATCTTGTTCGTAGTTGTTGAACTAGGAGTTAGAGTAGTGGGCCCCATTTCAATTATCCTTTATGGATAGAGATAGTGAAGTTTACCTCCAATCGATGGTTATAACCCCTTATATCCTATAGAGATCAAGTGTGGAACAAATTGGGGAGGGCTAATGTTATACCCTACGTACTCATATATCCACTAGACATGCTTTTAATGGATTTTAAGAAGGTGGATATCATGTCATTATTTTAATAAGATGCATGATGGTACATGAGAAGTTGTGAGAGGAGGTTCTCATAAATTTTCATAAATATCATTTATTAGTACATCCATGAGTGAGAAATATTCATTATGACCTTTGATGCTAGTTTTGGTGGGTAGGGATGAAGAAAGGAGTTGGAGAGTTTATCTCCTGATGCCTTACTTTTCAGGAAGTGAAGGATGAGAAATCAGTTCTAGTGGGCTTAACTCAACCCCTTGATGTTCCAGAAAGGAAGTGGGATGAGATATCCCTGGATTTCATATTAGGCCTACCATGTAAATATAGGGGACACGATTCTTTTTGGTTGATTATTGACTCACTCACCCAGTCAGACCACTTATTATCTATTTAGGAGACAAGTTCAGTAGGGAGATTAGGACGCCTCTATGTGAAAGAGATAGTTTGACTACATGGATTTCCATTGGGGATCATTTCTGACAGTGATTCTCACTTCACATCCCAGTTATGAAAGGGATTTCAGGAGGTTTTTGTGTCTCAATTACACTAGAGCACAATGTTTCACCCCCAAATTGACAGCCATGCCGAGTGACAATTCAGGTTTGGAAGAGATGTTATGGTCTTAAATTTTGGAATTTGGTCATATTTAGGAGGACAAATTTCCATTGGTGGAGTTTTCATATAATAAAAAATAATATTCCTCCATCAGTGTGGCTCCGTTTGTGGCTTTTTATGGGTTACCCTGCAGGTCACCACTTTTCTAGATTGACCCTAGAGAGTCTACACTCATGGGCCTGAATTTGGTTTTGGAAACTACCAATAAGGTTTAGTTTATCTAATATAGGATAAAAATAAACATATCCATCAAAATTATTATGTGGATAGACAACAAAGGCTTTTTTATGTTCAAGTAGGGAGAACATGTGTTCCTATGGGTTTCACCTTGATGTGGATTATGGAGATTTTGTTGGGGAAGCAAGCTACCTCTAAGATTAATTTTCCCTTTCCAGATACTATGTAGAGTTGGTGATGTGGTGTACTTCTTAGATCTACCACCACAGTTAGAATAGGTAGACAACATATACCACATGTCCTAGTTGAAGAGGTACGTGCATGACCCATCACACATTATCAACTAAGGAGAGTTAGAAATCAAGGATGAAGATACCCTTTTTTACTACCAGATGGAGATTGAGGATCATCAGGAGATGGTCCTTCATAGGTGAGATATTAATTTAGTGTGTGTTTGGTGGTAGCACATGAATATTTAGGTGAGAACCTGAGAGCGGGAGGCTCAAATTTTTGCTCAGCACCGACATCTATTTTTATAGCCACTTATTTTAGATTTTTAGGGACATAATGCCCCATAGTTGGGAGAATTTAATTACTCAAATTTTCCATGTATTATTTTTGGATATTGTATAGATTATTTTTGAGACTAGATACTAAGACGACATGGTATTCTGAGGCTTAGTGTTCTTGGAATAAATGTTTGAAATATATTAAATAGTATGTGTATCCAATTTTATAGAAAAAGTGGAATAACTTTTAAATGGGGTCTCAAACAAGAAATCATATAGAATCATTGAGTTAAGATTTTGGTTTTACCCTTGACATGAATAAACATTTTTCAGCTTATTGAATTTGAAAAAGTCATCGCGAACACATAATGAATAAAATAATAAAACAAATTATTTTATTTTTATTTCACTAAAGCAGAAACTAGAGAGTATTTAAGTAGACTATTATGAAATAATTACAGGGTTAACCGCATAAACCTAGATCCATTTGAGAAACCATGGAGAGAGAATTGGAGGATCTATGTCAGATGAACTTCAACCAGATTATTTATCGATGATCTACGTGAAAAACAATCAAAATATATCTCCAAAAACAATGATTCCCCTTCATTATTCATCAATGATCGATTCTAATTGAGGTAGAATGTTATTTTATTTCGTTTTCCTTCCCCATTTTGGTTTCTATGATAGAAAAAGATCAATCAACCAATAGATTTATCCACAGATCATGCATATTTCAGGATGTGTTAGATTAATTGGGTTTGGTGGAATATATTCATGATTATTAATTCTTCACTTTTCATTCAAATAGAAATGAATTGAAATTGAAATGGACATTGAACAAGGTCCATTCCTCTTTATTGTTCTGTTTTTATCTACCAAATTTATTTTTTCATCGTGGGAGTCCTTTGTTAGGCCTATGATTCATCACCCTTTGGGAAATAGATCGTTGTGCATCCATTTCTTGGTGAAACAATCTGATATTTTGGATCTGAGATCAGCACAAAACAATAGTGGTGAAATTATAGAGACTACTATGGATCAGATGACGTAGTTACACAATTTTCATGTTATTTTGTACTTAAAGAACAATACTATTTGAATAACGTTTCTGAACGAATCAAAGATAAAAATGATGTTTTTTATCGACGTAAAGGCTCTATAGACCTAGTTCCTTGGTTTTCATGGTGAAATGTGGCCGAAACAATGGCCAGAGTAATGAAAGATATGTTCAAAAACCATATTTAGGAATCTGAAAAATTGCACTATACATTGTGTTATTCAGATCTACATTCCATGTAGGACCTTATCAGTGGTGGATAGGGTTTCAAGATAAATTTAAGGATCAAACAGCGTGTGACCATGTCACACAACA
This sequence comes from Viscum album, assembly GCA_963277665.1. Classification (NCBI taxonomy): domain Eukaryota; kingdom Viridiplantae; phylum Streptophyta; class Magnoliopsida; order Santalales; family Viscaceae; genus Viscum; species Viscum album. The sequence goes on along the minus strand of OY728133.1, from coordinate 1,901,764,671 downwards.
TGTGGCCTCTCCCCGATGGCTTAGTGTGTACCTCAGATGGTACTCAAACATGATCTAGATTACACGGGCTACCGACATGCCATTCACTCCCATAAATAAATGGCTTGGCTTGGAGTACATGAGAATACTCGCATATCAGTGCACAAGAATATGTCACACAATTTTCTATTACACAAACACAGATAAGTGATGTGGGCCATTTACACAGGTAGTACCTGGGGTCTAAGGGACATGGTGTGTACCCCTACTACATGACTTGTACTCCAAAAAACATGGATTGGAACCCATTAACTCTTTATCTTAGTCACGTTTTATTAGAGGGTGTTCCCCATATCAGTTACCAATGGGTTAGTATGAAATTGGCTCCTCCTCTTGGGATAGAGATCCCTTCAGGAGTAATTCTTGGATAGAGTTGTTGTAATTCCTTCATGAGGCCTAGATTGAGATCCCATATTCATCTTCATTCCCTAGTTGGAGTTATTTTTATCATTATGATCAACACTATGTGGGTGTTGATTGTCTACTTAGCAGGTTAATCCAAATTGAGTTTTTGGTACACCCCATGGCCTTGGGTGTGGTCCTCATCTATTTATTTTATCTCTTTTGTAATTTCAATATTTAATTCCAATGGTGAGATCCAATGAGAATTATCTCTTATGTAGACATCATCAATGCTTTTAGACTCTGTGGAATGTTCTTTTGAACAAGTTCTTCATGGAACATTTGAGGTAAAATCGTAGGTTGGTATTTACAATTGTGATCTAGCTTTATACTCTTTTTACTTGTTGAATATATCCTGAGACTCTTGTTATATGTGATATAGAAATATATCTATGTAGAGCAGAATATATTAATTTTTTCATGATTTATGGTTTCATGGGGTTCTAATGGGTATTGTTATACTCACCCCTACACGTGCTTTTCCCAAATGTATCGTGTCTTATTAAGATGATCAACCTTTTGAAAAAGTGAAAGATAGACCAGGACCAAAAGGTGATTAGTGAGTCTTGATAGATCAAGGTGTATTCCTATGGTACCTTGACAGTAGTACCCAATTTTAATTTCAGGTTGGAAATGTTTTTAGACTCTCTGTGGTGGGCCTGTGTTTGGCCTTATTTACTTTACTTTTCATCCTACTATACTTCAGTTGTAAAATTTAGATGAATTCATGAATGTTTGTTCAGTTTCTTTTAAATTTTAGCATTGTATGGGCTTATATGTGTGTGTGTTTTTATGGGTACTTAGGTCAAGGGATCCAATATTAGTGATATGCCTACTCAGTGATAGTCACTGGCCCCTGGCCTATTGAAGGTGGGCTTGGGGTGTCACAACACATACTCCTTTGGGACAGGTTATGAAGATATATCATTAAAAAAATTCTAGTAATAGAGGAAGATAAAGTGTGAATTATGGATAAGGAAGATATCCAAATAATAGAGGATTTACCTATGGTACAAAAATTGTTTGTTCCAAAATGGGCATAGATACCCTGAGAGGGTGGGGGGGGGGGTGGATCAAGGTATAAATATCCTTTCTAACTTTATTTGATGATGATGAAAATGAAGTAAAGTAAGAAAGAAAACACAAGGACACATAGATTTTTACTTGGTTTACCCTCACCGGGCTACGTCCATGGAGAATACAACCAAAATATGATGATGTATCAAATTTAATAAGGCTCACTTACAATTAAAGGTATAAGATATATCAATTCAATACCTAGGGTCACTACCTTTAAAAATTTTATGGACAGATCAATGCTTCCCAAGGGTCACCCCCTCAATATCTCTTTCAATGGACCACTACTAGTGGAAAGGATCACATTTTTCCTCTTCATTTTCTCACTAATTTAGAAAGTATTAAAAAATAGTTTATGGACATGTAGGTCACTTCATTATCAATTATGAATGCATCCTCAATTGTAGGTAGATTACCTATTGATGTTATTTTTGGGATACTCGTTCACTTATATGAAAACACCTGGATGAAACATATCCACTTTCCAGAAATCTATAATAGACTTACCTTTACTATAGAAACAATAATTACCTCTGATTTGGAATGACCTTCAAGATATGACCGATATTGATTTCTTTCACTTGAATGTAGTAGTGAATAAACTCCTGCAATTATTTTCAAATTATGTAGGTCCAATTCCGTCCTTATTCTTATTTTAAATTTGGATATGCTTATGATATTGATAATAGGGTAATATAGGTGTGTATCTCCTTAAACAAGAGTCTAGTGTGATACACTTGTGTGAGTCCCTAGTGCATAAACCCTTGATTGAGATCCTGGAACATACCTTTGTGCTAGATCTGGGATCGTAAGATTGGGCATGAGATCTGGGCGTGAGAATCCTTTTGTGCTTTTCATTTGATCCTGATTTGATACCCCACTCACTCGTTGTGCAAGATCTTGATGAGAGACCCATTTTATGCTTTCAATGATACTTTTTTTTATATCATGCACAACACTTATGTGATGTCAATAATGTATATTCCTTTGTAAAATATCTCCATGAACCTGCTTCTTGAGATCTCTCAACAAGAATCTTTCTCAAACATTTATTTTGATAAAACAACATGGAAAAACATTATCACCTCTTATGGATGGGTCATTCGGTATTTATTAGTGATAGTTTTCTACCTCAACCCCCAAAATTATGGAAAACCTTCCATTCCACCACCATAAAAATTTTCATCACACATTCCATGAGATACTATGATGAGATCAGTAGTCAATCTTATGATGGTTAGTGATGTCATATTCTAGTGATTTGCATGATCTGTCATGAGATCCAAATACATTTATAAGAATTGCATGAGATCCAATCTTTAGATCCAAAGACAATCACGAGCTTTGCAGGATCACAACATTAGTCAATCATGTGGTAGCATTATTTCAAATGACCTGAAGATACCTATGTAATTTACACATTTTCTTTATCTTCATGAACTTCACAATATCTATTGATAATCATTTTTTTTCATCATATGATTATCAAGATTTCAGTGTGATTTCATTTTAGACATTTTCACACCACGAGATTAGGCCAGACAATCACAATCTATGAGATCAGACATCTCTCCCTCGTTCAAGATTATAAATTCACGATTTCATGAGATCAAACATTTATCCCTTGAGTGATATCATGTATTCTCTCTTTTTCTATATCAGAAATTTTTCTCTTACACCAGATCAAACATTTCACCCTTGTGAGAGATCATACTTTCACAGTTTGGAAATATTAGAAATTTTACTCAAATATGAGATCAAACATTTCTCCTTTTCCTGAGATCAGATATTTCACACTTGGGTGAGATCATATATCTCATGATCACTCTTTATGTATTTTTTAACATAAATACTTCATCAACAACCTCAAACCTTGTCAAAAAACACAATCAAACCAAAAGAACCATCAGGAAGGATTTTTGACTAATAATATCCCCCTTTGGGTTTGTTTACAACTATTCACATTTTGATACCACTTTAAATATTCATCCATCTTCTACTAAAACTTTTCCGCTTGGTATTACGATATTGATCAATGATTTACTCAACGCACACTCTAAAACCACATGATCCATTATTAGTGCGAGAAATAAAGACAATATGCAACGTTCATAAGTGAATCAGTTCATTCAAAAACCAATAAACTAATTTAATCATTAACACCATCTTTCATGATATATAACCTTTGATCAATTATATTTTTCATCATTGATTTAAAACTACCCTGCTTCACTGATCCCTATATTAGCTTCTCCCCCTCTATTGACTAAGACATCCCCCCTTTATATCCACAATGTATTCCCCTTTTTCAACGAACCCTAAGGTCAGTTCATTGTGGTCTGCAAGAGGGTAAAGAACACACAATACTATAAACTGGACCTATATAAAAGGATTTATCCAAAACGTTGATATAGGTACCAAAAAATTACCCTATACCAACATATTTTTGAAAACCATTGGTATATGTATCATAATATGACCATGTACCAATGATTTTGGAAAAACTGTTGGTATAGGTCATTTAAATACCAACAATTATAGACAAACCAAAGCTATAGGTCCCAAAAATCAAAATACCTATACCAACATTTCATAAAATAATTGGTATAGGTCTATACCAATGGTTTTTCAAATCATTGGTATATGTATTTTTATTTTTAACAAATAATTTTATCAAATAACATCGAATAAATTGAAAATTAATTTACATTTAAATATATATATATATATACATATATATCATATTTTCCCCAAAAATCATTGTAGCGTAGTGTCAAAGTTGTTGTTATATAAATGGAAGGTGTAGGGATCAAAACTATCCAATGGTTTTTAATTACCTACAACAAAATATTTATAAACCATTGGTAAAGGTATTTCACATTACCTATACCACTGATTTGGAAACCATTGGAATATACCAACTATACTAAAAGTTTCCCAAAACCATTGGTATAGGTATATACTAATTCCATACCAGATAATGACCACCCAAACTATTGGAATAGCCTATACCAACAATTTTGGGGGCTATACCAATGGTTAAAAACCATTGGTATTTGATTTTTTCCTAATAGTGAAAAATCATAACTTTATGGAAAAACACATCATACCTCGAGGAATGGGGGTCCCACATCCACACTTTTTCAAGTACAGGGAGTTGACTGAACTCTAAGAGCTAATTGATGCATCTCAAACACCATATTGGTTTAGGAATTTGTCATAATGTATGCAACCTATAGTTCTGTAGGCACATACTCTAATTCCACAATCCCATACTTGACATTCTCCTTGATAAAATGAAACTTGGTTTCGATATTATTTTCCCTCTAATACTGGAATGGATTTTTTCTAAGATATATAGAACATGAAATATCACAATGAATACCAATCGTAGACTTCACTTTAATCTACCCCTTTATCATATAATTCAATAGGGAAATCATTTAATTAAAAATTTACTCCCCCTTAGTCAATGATCTCTGTTCATTATATTTTTGATAACCTAAAAAATCATGAGGGGAAAACATTATACTTTTATCTATTGAAATACCAATAAAGAGAAATTACTCTCCCACTTTGTTCATGCACTTCTCTATAGACCCTGGGAAAACATAGGTTGAAATTCAAACACCACCAAGCTATGTAAATTATATGAAATTTCACATTTGAATACATTAATCAATGTGGAATTGAAATTTTTTTTCATAACTTTTTTAAGATCCGAGGCATATTTTTATTTTATAGCTACACACAGCTGTATGGTTTTAAATAAGTGAAATTACCACTTGATACTGATTAATTGATAGATCCTATAAGCATACTAAGTAATAACTGTGTAAAAAACAAGAGTTTAAGATAATAAACTCCAATTATGACCATTTCACTCACTTACTTCCATAGATTATAGCAGCATGAAGTTCATCAATTCTTAAGTGGTATCTCTTACCAAATGAGGCTATATCAACTAGTGTTCTTATCACCATATCTCCCTAAAAAACTTTCTTCTCCCCTAATCAGTATTCTCTTGGTGAAAAAATAGCACTTTGAACTAATTCATGATACTAATGATAGAATATTAAAAGGAAATGGAACCACTAAACCATTTAAGTATAGTTTTGACACGTATTCATTTTCACATTAGTATCTTCATCATATAATCTCATTTTCCCATTGGAAAAAACTTGCAGATACATATTTGAAAAATAGAGCTTTTTTGTAATACAAATTGTTGAATTTGATATCACATGTTAATTTCAAGAGTTTTTATTATTCTTATTGCATGTATCTCATTCAACTAATACACCCATTCCATTTCTGCATACAAACCCCTTGGATCATATCTCTCCCACAGTCCTGCACAAATTCGTGAATATATGGGAAGAATTTAACATACTGAGAGAGGGTTGCCTATGTAATCCTCAAGAATATAATTAAGGTCCATCTTGATATATCAAACCATTAATACTTTTTTTTCAAATAAATGTACTATTTTTGTACTTGTTCCAACTACCCATCCAAGTTCAACTATTATTTCCATATGAATAAACATTCCTTACACACATATTGAGTTCTCTTATGATATTTAGATTCTATAGGTTGGGAATTTTTCAAAATTTTGGGTTTAGACCCATTTGTAAACATTTATTTATTTGATACGCCACCAATACTCCATTTTTCATAACTCTTTCTTTAAGAAGAAAATTTTCCACTGGTTATCCACTCTTTCTTCTACCTATATTAGAGGACTCTTTATTTTTTCTTCACTTATATCTATATAGCATGACATGAAAAAATTTCAAGGGATTTTTTATTCATTTTTATCAGTTATTTGAGTCACTTATCCCTTTATTTTTTGGGGTTTAATATTTCAATGAATTTAAATTCTTCTTAATCATAACTGGAGAACCACCTTCCTTTTTCTTCCACGTTCATTCACATTCATCCCCAGAGAGATATTGTGAGTGTAACAAAGAAGGTGATTGATATGAATTTATTTCAGTTCATTGTGATTCCCCTATGGATTTAAATCTATTTTTCAACTTACCATGTTATATTACAATATAGGTTTTTTTGTTTTTCACTACAAGAGTCAGGGATCTCCTTCTATGTCCCTTTTCCTTCCTTTATTTCTTCCTACTACAATGTGTTTCCAAATAACAATGATTAGAACATATAAAACATATTAATTTAAATACATACCTCATTTGATCATTTCTCTACTGATATGTTGATGTTGTCTTATATCTTCTTCTAACATTGAGCCCCCTGGGATTCTTGACACATACTCATGGTGTGTATCTATTTTTTAGAACAATAGAATTTAATGTCTCCTTTCTTTTGACGAGACTTTTATTTCATAATTTTCAAGGATATTATACTTATTCCTAGATTTAGAAATATTTATATCTTTAAAATATAAAATATATTCCAATTAATTAAAAAAATACATGAAATATTACCATTCATCCCATAGAAATAGCATATATTTTCATTACTTCCTATAAAATACTTTTCAGGTCTATTTTCAGTATCTGTAGGATTTTCCTATTTTTGGAATTGTTCATGGCTATCTTCCTCTCATTCATGGGAGAGGTTCATCATATCCAATAGCATATTTTTCCAAAACTATATAGCCTTTGGGAGGAGAATATCATTTCATGTTTTCCCTCTAAAGTAACATATTTTATTTTAATATCATTATCTCTTACTGAAGGATAATCAAATAGAAAGTTCAAAGAATCCTTCAATTTGGGGTTTCCTTTGGCATTATATTTCTCCACTTCTTTATTTATTATTTCTATCTCTTTTATCAATTTTTTAATCTCCTTATCCCCTAATTCAAGTTTAACATCAATTTCTCTCTACATATTCTTCCTTCTAGTGATCTCATTTTCCAACTATTGGGAGGGATTATCCTTCATGTCATATTTATCCTTTATTTTATAATTCATCAAATAAATTTAATTTTTGAAGCATGAATTATCCTATTATATCCTTTTCTTCTCCTAAAATAGTTTAGATAGGTGTGTAGAAATATAATCAATTATGGAATTCCAATTATGAATTTTATCTTATTCCATATTCTTTCCCATTTCACCATCTTTTAGTTTTTTTAGTTCTTCATCTTGGGAATCATTCTTCTCTTTTAGATTTGTGGCCACTTCAAAAATACTTTTATTTAATAATTTTAAACTTTTGACTTCAATTTACCTCACATGGATATGAATATATTTATATTTGATTACATTATCTAATTTCTGATCAAATTCCTTTATTTTATAGAAAACTTACAGTTTTTCCATACTGGAGTTTCTTTATCATCAATAATTTCAGCATCAATTAGAATATAAGGTTCTTCACTCTTTCATGTATCATAATTAAGTAATTATATATTTTATATTTCTGATTCATACTAAAATCTATTGAGTACATTATTTGTTTCCTTAAACTAAATCAAACTATTTTTAAAGACACTTTCATACTGGGGAATACCACCTAACCTATGCTTATTATTTTTAGTTTTACCTTTTCCATTGCACACCAAGATAAGAGAAAATTGAAACTTAAATTCTAATAGTAGAGTAAACATTGTTAGATAATACAAATCAAAAAATTTAACCTATGCACTGATATGAATTGTTAGGTCCTAAAGGGGCTTAGATTGCCTGAGAGGGAGGTGAATCAGGGTATATATATTCTTTTTTAAATTCTACCCACCCCACCAGATCTTGAACAATTTATTATAAGGGTCACTATGTTTTCTATTTGTTGTTTATATTTCTCTTATCCTTTCAAAATTTATCTGATGTTGATGCATAGAAAGTAAAGAAGGAAAGAAAACACAAGGACATATATATTTTTGCCTGGTTCACCATCAAATGGATACGTCCAAGGATCATACAACGATAATACACCAATATACCAAATTTACTAAGGCTAAATGATATTTAGATGGTTAGGATAGATCAATTTTATGCCCAGGATCATTACCTTTACAATGTTTAGAGACAAATCTCTACTTTAAAAAGGACACTCACTCAATCTCTCTTTAAATGACTCACTTCCTTAGGAAATAATAACCTTATAAATATTTATTTTCTCAATGATATGGAAAGTATTCACACACAATTTATAGACATGTGGGTTCCTTTATTATCAATAATTAATTCTTCATAAATTACAGGTAGATTCAGTGTTGACGTTATTTTTGAAATTATCCTTTACTTCTATGAAAAAACCTAGATTCTATACTTCCACTTTCCAAACAACTAGAATATACTTATGTTTACTATATAAATAACAATTACCTTTAATTTTGCTAGATATTTATGAGAATATAAATATTACTTTCACTTACTTGAATGTATCAGTGAATAAACTCATTCGAAATGTATTTTCGAATGGTGGAGATCATCTGTATTGTTATTATTATTATTATTATTATTATTATTATTATTATTCTTATTATTATTCCTCTTCTAAATTTTAATGTGATAATTATGTTGATCACATGATAATGTTAGCATACAACTCCTTGCAAAATATTTTAGTGTGATACCCCTGTATGAGACCTCTAAATGTAACCTCTCATGTGAGATCATGGCACACACCCTTTTATGGGATCCTGGAATATAATCCTTTTCTTGCGATCATGGTGTGACAAACCATTTACACTTTTCATGAGAGTTTTTTCAGATCATGAGAAACACTTAAACAATTTCAATAGTATATATTCCTTCATGGAATCTATTTGTAAACCTCATTCATGAGATATCTCTATGTGACTCCTTCTCAAACATTTCTTCAGAAAAAAATTGAAGAAAAACTTCATCACCTCTTATGGATGGTTAATTGGGAATTTATTTGTGAGAGTTCACCGCCTTAACATTGTAAATTGCAAACAACCATATATTTCACTTCCACTATAATCGACATTATGTGCTCTGTAAGATTCTATCACAAGATAAAAATTTAATCTTGTGATTATTTATGATGTCTTATTCCATTACTTTTCATGATCTACCATGATATCCAAAGAAAATCATGAGCACTGTATGAGATCCCATCTCGAGTTCCAAATACAATCGTGCACTTCATGAGACCACATTACAAGTCAATCATGTGGTCACATGATTTTGAACGAATGAAAGAAACCTACATCATTTCCATGTTTTACTTTTCTTCAAGATCTTCATGATATATCTTTGTGAGATCCTTTAATAAAAATCTTTTTCCATCATTCACTTCACAAGATCTCAATGTGAGATCATTTGATACATTCTCTCTCTATGAGATAAACTCAGATATTCTCACTCTATGAGATCAAAAATCTTGCCCTTGCGTGAGATTAGACATTCATGATTTTGCGAGATCACACTTTTCTCCCTTATGTGTGATCAAGAATTCACACTTTCACAAGATAATACATTTATCTATTTCACTATATCAAGAATTTCTCCCTTGTGTGAGATAAAACATTCACACTTTCAAGAGATCAGTTATTTATCTCTTGCATGAGATAAAATATTTTGATCTTGTGAAAGATCATATATTTCATGCTTTCTTGTGATCATACATCTGACTCTCACCCTTAATGTATTATTTGAAAACTATCCTTCATCAATAATCTCAAACATTTTCAAAAAACAAAATCAAGCTAAAATAACCACGAAAATGGATTCTTCCTAACTCAAATTCATTTATAGTTTTCCAAAATAATGACCTAGTCATCCACTAGAGAATGAAGTCAAGTTCTCCATTGAATTTATTCCAAATAAAAGTCTTATTTAAAAAAATCCTTATATAATTATCCTCATGTATTTTGTGGAATTAAATAAAAAACATCATGGTTTTTTAGTATGGGACTTGTACACTCCAGTGTTTCATCATGGGGAGTCCCAGTTTTGTTTATGAAAAAAAGGACGTATCTTTTAGAATGTTCATTGATTATAAGGGGATCAAAACCATTATAATAAATAAAAAATATCCTTTTCCACAAATTCTTGGATTATTGGATCAACTTCAAAGAGACCCATACTTTTAAAATTCTGATCTGCACTCTAGTTATCATCAATTAAGGGTCAATAAGGATGATATATTTAAGATGAAATTTCAAATAAGGTATGGAAATTATGAATTCATGGAAATTACTTTTGGATTGAATAATTAAAATTACATCTTTATAGAGAGGATGAATAGTGTAATAAAATATTATCTTGAAAATTATATATAGGTATTCATTGATAATAACATGATATAATCTATGTTCAATGAAGATCATGAGAGTTATCTAAAAATAATTTTAAAGTCACTTAGGGAAAAGAATTATATGGGAAATATAGTATGCATGATTTTTGGCATAATGAAGTTTATTTTATTGGCCCTATTATCTCTATGTATGAAATATCAATTGAACCTTCAAAGAAAAGGGTATACAAATAATGGTTTAAACTGGTTAACATAATCGAGATTCAAAGTTTCCTAGGAATAACAGGTTACTATCGATGGGATGTTCATAATTTTTCCTAGTTAGCCAACCCATCAACCAAGATGACAATTAAAGTGGTTAAATTCACATGTTTAAGGGAATGTGAGGAATACTTTGAAGGGTTGAAGAGGAGATTGATTAATGCAATAGTATTAGATTTACCATCGGTTTGGGTAGAAGTTTTCATATATTGTGATTCATCAAAGAAAGAAATTTTACTTGTCCTTATTTATAATTATAGGGTGATTTCCTATGCACAATAAAGACTTAAAATCCTTCAATAAAACTATCCAACCTATGACCTTGAACTAGAATCAATAATAGTTTCTTTGAAAATATAGATATGCTACGTCTATGAAAAAATATGTGATATATATGAAAATAACACCTTTATGTTTTGAAATAACACTATGTTCGATAGCATAATCGACCTGCAACCCTAAGTTTAAATGAATTTTGATATAATATAAAAAATTATTATTTAAATGTGACTGATATAATCTAGACATTAAATTAGCAGGCATGAATTGTATTAACTTCTTAATGAAATACAAATATTGGTACTAATAAGTATAAATTTATTTAAAAACACTAAATAAATAATAAATCAAATTTAATAAAGACATTTTATTCTACAAAACAATAATTTCTTTCAAAAATGATTTTTTTCTTTCTGTGAGAAAATAATATTATTAATTTTTATAAGTTTTAGATATTTTATTTTATAAAATAAAATTTATTTTTAAAATAAACATATTTATATTAACTTATGGTGAAAGTTTGGTATTTTTCTAAAAATATTGATTTTTTAATGAATAATGAACAATACTGATTTTTGGTAAAGCTTTCATTTATTTTTAATAAATTATATAATTGGAAAATCCAATTATTCTTTTAATATGACTTAAAATTAACTTATTTATTATTTATTTATATTTAATCTATTTAATTACATTTAAATCTTCTTTATATTGGATTTTAATATAAGTTCATTTTTAGGCTTTGAAACTCTTTTCGCTGAAAACTATTTTAATGTGAATAATGTTTTTTTCATTTTAAGTAATTAAAATAACATATAATGAAGAATTATTTAAATTGAATTCATATATTATATATCTTTAAATATTAATTTAAATTAAATTAATTATTATTACTTTATATATAGTTATTGTAATATCATTTTATTCTTGAAAAATACATTTCTTAAAAAATCAATTTTTTGACCTACCTATGGGTTTAATTTTAAATTATATTATTAAAATTATGTGAATTTAATTTTATAAAAATGGATAAATTTTTTATATTCATAATAATTAATATTACATAAAAGTTCAACTTAATTTTTGGTCATAAAAATAGTAAAAACTTTAAAAATATGTTACCACAGATAATGTTAAAACTGGTTTACCAGGGGTATTAAACTAAAGAGTTAAATAGAATAACACGTTTAAAAAAATATTTTAAATTTTAGAGGTGTTTCTTATATTTATACCTCCTCTATTCCTTTATTTTTCAATTTTTGAGGCACTTTAATTGAGAGTGACTTCCTATTGTTGAATAGTTTTGGGTTTTTACAAGAACACCACTCCTCTTACCTTATAAAAAGAAACCCCCAATCATCTCATTTAGAAACATCCAAAACACATTTTTTTCCAATAACTACCCAAATAAATTCATTACTTTATTTCATATTTACTATATTACTTAATTTTATCATAAATACAATCGAATGAGGTATTAGGTATAATCATAAAGGGATAGTGTGAAGAAGATGTAACATTCTTAACTGAGCAACTTTGTTTGATTTCCTTTTACAACTTCTTTAAATATTAATCAATCATGATAATACAATTTAATAAGTATCTAAAATTTAATAAGATATTATATTTTTAATTAACTTCTCTAAACCCCTATCTTCTTGCATCAAATTGGAAACAAACCCATCATCCATGTGTACGAGAGATACCACCTAACGGACCGATGTAATTAATTTTCCATCATCAAACCACATGAATATTTATGATAATAGATTTAATTTTTATATATTATATTTATAAAGTATTATTAATTGTATAAAATCAATATAACATATACTTTCTTACCTTAATATCCATTTAAAATGATAACATCGTTTGTGTGTACGATGAACTTCTGCCTCACGAAGCGATGTGATTAATTTTTATTACTGAACATATAGATGTTATATGTATATGAATTTAATGAAATATTATGAAATTTATGGTACAATTATCATCCTATAAAGATTATATAACCCTTTAATTATTTCCATCATGATTTGTTTTGAAATGGAAACACTACTCATGTTTACATATGACCTAACGTCTCTATGATTGAAACATAGTTCATTTTTTAGAACTGTATTTCATGATTTATTTTAAAAGTATAATTGATATATAAAAATTATAATTATCTCATGACAATTATTCTATAGGTTATTTAATAATAACCCCTTTGACTATGGTCAACACACTGATCTCGTTTTTAAATTATGAGGCAAGTATCCTAAAAAAACTTGATGCAGATATAATTGAATAATTAATTAAATATTTCATTAAAATAAATTAATTAAATGGTTTATAATTAAAGGGATTAAATCTATATAATTTTATTATTAAAAAATTAATTGATATATTTTTATAATATAGTAGATGAAAGACATACATGAAAATGTCTATACCCGAAGTATGGGCTTCATATCAAAACATCCTTCTTTGAGACACATGTACTTTTATGAAAATAAGTTATTTTAAATGGTGTATATAATAACCCATTACATTTTATTTAATGAATACTTATTAATTCATTGCAATTTTAAGTTAAAATTCATCTACTTCATTCATGAGAAGTTATGATACAAAAGTTACCAAAGAGGTAAGGGTTTATGCCTCGGTCCCATTTTAATCAAGATGGATTATGCTTAAATTTCCATTGTTGTAAATTATTTGATAATTGTCCAATAAAACCGATTTATTTTTATTCTAAAATATTTTTTCACGTAATTTTCATGCAATAATAACATTTTACTCTCTTTGTAACTTAAAATAATTGAGAAAAAGTTTTTTCTAAAAAGTTGACTTAATTTCTCTCTTCGATAGAAAATACTTTCTTGTGCGATATCCATGTTTTTTGAAAATAATTTCAAGAATATTTTTAAAACTCCCAAAAATATTTATTAAATTAATTTTTAAATAGGTTTTAATTTTTAATTTTTTTAAAGGAATCTTCTTGTTGTTTTCTAAATGAGGCATTTCTTAATATTTTTATAATAGTATAAAAGGAATGTTTCTTTTAACTTATACCACATGTATGAAATTACCCATAGAAATGACCAATAAAATATTTGAAAATTAATTTATAAGTTTTCATGGCTATTTTTAAATAATTTTTTTTAAATAATTTTTTGTAAATTTTTATATTTTGAAGAAGTTATTTCAAAGTGAAAGTGTTATATTTATCAAGAAATATTCCATATAATATTTTAAGGAAATTTTAATCAATGAAGATAACCTTTGATGTTTTGAATTAATTTTAAACTATTTATATATGTATCTCACATTTATAATAGTAATATTATTCTTTATATTGAAGAGGTAATACATGCCTTATGTTCATCTCTAAAATTATTTCATTAGGAAATTTCTTTGGATTATGATATGAGACAAGATTATGAAACACATTTCTTTCAATTATAAATTCTTATGTTTATGCATTAAGATTGATTTACTTTTTTAGGAACACATAATCATAAACATGTTATGATGAGTGTTCAAATATATCACTCCAATTCATTGGGTAATGTTTTTAGTTTCATGAGATTTCATGTATGGGATTATGGAGTAAATATAACCCATTATTGGACTTTTTGTACCATGGAAGTGGCGTCTGTGGAGTTCGTGGAAGTGAATGAATCTCTTATTTCGATGGCGGATTTCGGTGGAGCTTGGTGGTTTTCTGGTGTGTGACTTGAGGGAGGGAGGTAATCATTTCTCGTGAAGGTTGATGTTGTCTGAATTTTTGAATCTGGATTTGTGGATTTTGGAAAGTGACAACGACAGTAGGATTGTGGAAGGTGGATTTGTGTTTTTGTTGTTTCAATTTTATATGTTTTATGCTGATGATCCAAGCTGTCTGGACTCAACCATTTGTATTCGGCCCCAAGGAGGATTTTGAGCTGACGGTTCATCTTGCAGATCTTTTCAGATATGGATGTTCGAGAGGGTATGGTGTCAGCCATCGAATCGGGCCTGTGCTTTGACACAAGACACTAGCTTGCTGATTAGCCTTGCAACGATGGAGTGATTAATCACGATTACATGCTGCGGAGGGGTGATTCATGTGTCAATTTGGTTTTTTTCAGGTCATGTTATGTCTTTAAGTTCATGAAGTTTGTTGGTTTTTCCCTTATTCCCTTAAAAGGGCGTTTTATTATAACAAAAATATTAGGCCTTTGGGCTGTGGGATGGATATTATCTTGGTAGTTATCTATAAGTCACGTTTATGTCATATTATATGTTTCTTACACATTTAATATGATTCTATAATCTTATTATACCATGTTATTTATGAAATGGTCCCATGTATTACCTGAGGTTATCCAATGTAGTTTTAGGAGATCAAATAGATTTTTTATATCAATAAGGAGATTAAAAATAAATATGTCTTGTTTCAGTTTTCTTTTGATGTTTTATGAACCTATCCTTCCAAAGACACTAGGCCTCACCATATTTGTGGTTGTAATTAATAGAAGTTTATATAGAAAAATATTGTTATAATATGTTTAAAAGTTTTGGGTCACTATATTTTGTATCAGATTAAATGATTAGTTAATCTTTGAATAATAGGATAAGAAACATTTAGTGATAACCCTATGGAAATGTCTATGTATAATTATATGAATAGGAAAATATCTTGAAAAAATGGTGAAGGATAGAGCAAGTGGTTTTTGAGAAATTATATCTCTGTCTTGATGCTACAAGTGGATGTGGATTTGAAACAATTGTATATTGGGGTAATAACTCTGAAAAGGGTGTATTAAGCAATACTATATCATCACCTGGTGCATGAAAATGAACCTTGCTGCACACTTGGTTTAACAATCCTAGGGGATATTCTTCTAAAATTCAAAAAATCCTTATGAACCATCATGAAGGATTTAAATAGATGATGAAGATGAGTAAACCTTGATAAACCTAAGGTATCAAAGATTGAAAATAATGCTTCATGATTTAGAAATCCTATAAATGTTTTTCATGATTATGTGGTCTCCCGTTATGATTATTATTTCTTATACTATTCTTTGTGGTTTTATTTAGTGGATGGAAATAGGTGGAATCTTGTTAACATAGAATATGAAGAAAAATTTACAGATTATGAACCATACAATTTGATGAAGATTGAGGAGAAAGATATTGTGATTAAACATAATTGTAGCACCCCCGGTTTGAGGTATGTGGCCTTTTTTATGCATTTATATGTATTTAAAGTGCATGGAATGAGTTGGAAAGAGGTTGGGAGAGTTTGTAATGGTTTTGGATGACTTGGGAGGATTTTAAAGGGGTGTACGGTTTGAGAACGGTTAGTGGAAACCGTGCGGGCTTCCCAGGAAACCGTGCAGACCCTTGTGTTTGAGACAGTAGGCCTCACACGGCCAGCGAAATGTTTTCCAAACTGTGCGAGGAAACCATGCAGACTCTGGATCTCGAGTCAGTGGCGTGCGCACGGTTAGCACACGGTTTGCCAAACCGTGCAGGCTAACCGTGCGACCACTTAAATTTAGGGTTATAACTTCTGGGCTCACTCGGGATTGCCTCATTTCACTCCAAATCTTCTCCCACTCGAGCCTCAATCAGGATTTTTGGTTCTCAAGAGTTGGAGGGGCTCTCCCACACGTTTTGGAAGCGATTCGAAGGGGTTTCAAGGTGGATTCAAGGTGATTTCTCCCGTGTAAGTCTCTCCTATTGTTTCTCTTGTGGTTTCCTCTAGATCTACATATCCCTCTCTCTTGGTTATCTAGATCTACACTTTTTGTGTGTAGATCTAGGGTTGTGGTTTCCTTGGATGTTAATATTAAGGCTTGTGGATGTTAGGGAAAGGGATCTAGAGAGGTTTTGGTGGTGCGTTCGTCGGATTTGAGGCGCGATTGTTCGTGGGTCGATTTCTTGGGAACCCTAAAGGTAGGTGGCTTCTCTCTCGACTCCACTTAGTTAGAACTAGTGTTTCCTTGTTACAATTAATTTTTTATGCTTGACATTAATGGTGTTTGGATGTCCGAAATTGGTGGAAAATCTCTGGGGTGATGTTTTGGTGATTATTGGGAAAAAGGGGGTTTTGTGGTGAAATGCTTTTGTTGTGGATTTTAAAATAGAGGTTTTAAAATGGTATGATATGGTTGATTTGTGAAAATGATTGATGAAAATGGTTTTCAATAAAAGGGTTGTTTTATTGAAATGTTGTTTGGCATAGAAAATGGTTTTCAATAAATGGGTGATTTGTTGAAGTGGATTGATATGCAATGGAATTGGTTGATTGCATGTAGTTGTGATCTTGGTTTGGATTGTTTGAAATGTTGTGTGGAAGTGGGCGGGAAGTACCACTATAATAAAGGGGATGGATAGTGGACGTAAGGGCGACCATCAAGTATAAGTGGATGGGAAGTGACAATAATTGTGAATGGGTGAACGGGTTGGACGGAAGTGCCACTATTTGGTTGTTTTGGTTGTTGTTGTGCATTGTTTTTCAAGATGGAATTATTGTGCTAATATGTGAGTAATAGAATGGCTTATGTATTGTATTTTTGGATTTCCCTGGGTTTCTTGGTTTGGATGTGATGGCTTGGTAAGGGCATGTTTGGCTTATGGTAATGGTTTCACTTGTGATTATTTATATAAACTATTTTATATAAATGTGCTAACGGTTTTATCCTAGTGGCGTGTGTTGGGAAGTCATTTGGGGAAAACCTACTGAGTCTTAGTACTCACCCCCTAATTTGGCACGTTGGTGTCTTTGCAGATGTTTTGTACCGTGATGTGGGTATAGGTAATGTGTCAACCTCCTTTAGTGGTGCGTTGTGATGTCTTGGTGGAACTTGGAGCTTGGAGCTTGGTGTGGAGCTGTGGTGGTGTCATGGCTCATGGTGTTCTTGTTGAGTCTTTCTCATTGTACTCTGATGTTGTATTGGGTTGTGTTGACATGTGAGATGATGGATTATCTGGTTGTATTTGGTAATGTATGAGTTTGGTTTTGTTGACATGCATCATTTAGTTGTGGTTGTTTGGTTGGTTTTTTCTCAAGGGAAAATCGTTCCCCAATTGTTATCAGAGGCCTCGAAATTTATTTCCAGCTTTTAGCACCTTAGAAACACCGATTAAGGCCAAGTAACCCTCACCGCCTCCTCAAGACAATGAGGTAGGGGCGAGGTGTTACAAGTGGTATCAGTTTGTTCGGTCCTTTGGAGTTGATCCTCAGATTTGGTGTTGACATTCTTTGTGGTACATTCCTTGGTCGGGATGGTAGCAAGATGTAGGAATGTCAAAACTTGGAATTTATAGCATAAAAGGATGTAGCTAACCCTTTTATACTGAAATTCAAGTTACTAGGGAGTTGGGTACATAATTGATTTGGAGACACTTATAGGCATTGGATATCTCATTGTCGTGGGTGTAGCCAATGAGATGAGCATGACATGCATGATCGAAATGAGTTCCCTCTAGGATGCATATTTCATTGGGGTATAATGATTTATGATTTAATGTGAAATTGTAATGTGAATAAATTATTATTTTGAAAATGGTGAAACATGGCACATGTGGAAAAATGTGAACTGGTGGAAATCCTTGTTTTGATAGTGTGGTGTAATGTGATTTGAAATGGGATTTAGTGATGTCTATGAAAGTGAGACTCATGGTTTTTTTTTCTGTTTATAGAAATGGCACCAGGTAGGCGTCGTAGAGACCAACCCGAGGAGGCTGCTGAGAATGTGGTTACACCTGAGCCTCAGGTGAACCGGTAGCTAGTTCAAAGTATAGTGCAAGATTTCCAAGCTGTGGAAAGTGGAAACAAAGTGGATGAACCAAGACAATTGGATCATGCAGTTTAGTTTCAAAAGATGAATACACCCATCTTCAGGGGTGATTCGGAGCTTGAGAGGGCAGAAGCATGGTTGAATAGAATGAATAAGATCTTTGAGTTCTTGGGAACATAGGTAGAGTTAAAAGTGAAGTTGGCCACGCATATGTTGGAAGATATTTCCCTTCAGTGGTGGGAGTTGGTAGTCCAAGTTGGGACGGACTAGGGTATGATGTGGGATGGCTTTGAGGAATTTTTTAATAAACAATTCTACCCACATACGTTTCGAATTCAGCGTACGACTGATTTCTTTAGTTTGAAGCAAGAGCTGATGTCGGTGACAGAGTGTGCAGCTAAGTTTATGAACTTAGTGCGGTTTGCACCCGAGGTGGCGGGTAACACGTCGTTGAAGGCAAGGATATTTGAAGTGGGGTTGAGGCAAGAAATACGTTCAAAGATAGCGGTTCTCTGTATAGATGATTACACGGAGATAGTGAATAGTTCCTCGATGTCTAAGTGGGATCTGTTGGGTGCTATGGGTGGGGGAAGCATGGGGGTACCCATGGGGAATAGTGGGAACTCTAACGCTGGGTTCAAGCGGAAGAGGGAAACTTATTCCCAAGGTGGGAATATGGCATATAATCTGACGGCAGGATCAGTAAATCTTCCTCCGAAGCCCCAGAGCAAGCCGAGATGTTTTCATTGTGGTTCTACATGCCACATCAAGCGGGATTGTACGACACAACCCTGATCATGTCATAATTGTAAGAAGATGGTCCATCTACAGCGTTATTTCCGGAATCCTCCAAGTTCGGGTGCGCATGACACTCCCAAAGGATCGCAGATGTTGTATGCTTTAACGGGACGGGGGCAATAATACACCCCTCGTCAGCAGAGTAAAGTGGGTCATGGTGATTCTCGGAATATGATGACGCCTCACAGGGAATTAAATAACAGAGTGTGGCAAGAAAAAAATGTGTTTGGAGCTGAGCTGGTTGTGGTGGATGATCAGTCGGGACTATCCACGGTGCGAGGTACTACTCTTTTAAATTCTACCTTAATGCAAGTGTTGTTTGATTCGGGTTCTTCACACTCTTTTATTGCTGCACATGTGGTTGATTTTTTGGGTTTAAGGGTAGAAATGATGCCCTCGGTTTTGAAACTTTAGACTCCTCTGGGTCAAAGAGAGTGTAAAGCCTTCTTGTTTAGAGAATGTTGTATCGTTGTGGGAAAGGTTGAGATAGTGTCTAATTTCTGAATGCCTGAGATGGATGGGTATGATGTAATACTGGGAATGGATTGGCTGGTGTATTTTAAGGCCCATATTGACTGTGATGCACAGAAAGTGGCTTTTACAACACATGATGGCATTAGACATCTCTTTAGAGGAGAGAAGCATGAAAGGAAGGGTGCAACGAGTTTTTTGGAACCTGTAGTGGGTACGTTATCGTATCAGTTGATGGTTTTGTCATTGGAATCGGTAGAGGGTGATGAGCAGAATGTTCCTCCAGTAGTGGTGGATCAGTTCATGGATGTTTTTCCTGATGAATTCTCTAGGTTACCTCCCATAAGAGAAGTGGAGTTTACGATTGATCTCCTTCCAGGGACCAGTCCTATCTCACTTCTGTCTTATCAGATGGCACCAGTTGAATTGCGAGAATTGAAAATCTAGTAAGAAGAGTTAGAAAACAAAGGGTTTATTTGGCCTAGCATGTCTCCGTGGGCAGTGCTAGTTTTGTTTGTGAAAAAGGCGGATGGAACCTTGAGGCTATGTGTTGATTATTGTATACTTAACCAAGTTATGATAAAGAATAGATATCCACTTCCACGAATTGACGATTTGTTCGACCAGTTGAGGGGAGCCGAGTGGTTCTCCAATATCGACCTGTGGTCGGGATATCATCAATTGTGGGTGAGGAAGGAGGATATTTCTAAAACAGCTTTCATAAGTAGATATGTCCATTATGAATATGTGGTTATGCCCTTTGGTCTAATGAATGCGCCAACGGTGTTTATGGCATTGATGAATCAGATATTTCTTAGATATCTGGATTTATTTGTGGTGGTGTTTGTCGATGATATTCTGGTGGATTCAAAGACAAGGTTGGAACATGAGCAGCACTTAACGATATTCTGGTGTATTCAATAAAAGGTTTGTTTTATTGAAATGTTGTTTTTCATGGAAAATGGCTTTCAATAAATGGGTGATTTATTGAAGTGGATTGATATATAATGGAATTTGTTGATTTCATGTGGTTGTGATGTGGTTTTGATTTTTTGAAATGTTGTGTGGAAGTGGGCGGGAAGTACCACTATAATGAAGGGGATAGATAGTGGATGAAAGGGCCACCATCAAGTATAAGTGGACGAGAAGTACCACTAATTGTGAATGGGTGAACGGGTCAGATGGAAGTTCCAACGTTTGGTTGTTTTGGTTATTGTTGTGCATTATTTTGCAATATGGAATTGTGGTGCTAATATGTGAGTAATAGAATGGGTTATGGCATGTTTGTTTGGATTTCCCTGGGTTTCTTGGTTTGGATGTTATAGCTTGGTAAGGGTATGTTTGGCTTATGGTAATGGTTTCAATTGTGTACCGTGACGTGGGAAAAGGTAAGGCGTCAATCTCCTTTAGTGGTGAGTTGTGATGTCTTGGTGGAACATGGAGATTGGAGCTTGGCGTGGAGCTATGGTGGTGTCATGGCTCATGGTGTTCTTGTTGAGTCTTTCGCATTGTACTCTGATGTTGTATTGGGTTGTGATGACATGTGAGATGATGGAATATCTTGTTGTCTTTGGTAATGTATGAGTTTGGTTTTGTTGACATGCATCATTTAGTTCTCAGAGCCCTCAGCATTTATTGCCCACCTTTAGCGCCTTGGAAATGTTTCTTAAGGCCAAATAACCCTCACCGCCTCCTCAAGCCAATGAGGTAGGGGCAGGGTGTTACAATAATCATCTGTCATGATATATTCTTAATAATGTGAACTTTGGTGTGATTCCTAATACATAAAAGAAGAGGAAGATGGAATTTTATGAAAGTTCATGTGGTAATAAATATACACACATAGAATATTAAATATTTTAAATGAGTCATTTGTGACGTAAGCCCATAGAAAAATGGATCATAGCTAAAAAACGCAATGCCAAAGCTATTATTTTAGATGATTCATCAAAATTTTTTTTGGTGATAGATGAGCCAACAGTCGCAATGAACATTTATCAGATATATATATGTCA
This sequence comes from Viscum album, assembly GCA_963277665.1. Classification (NCBI taxonomy): domain Eukaryota; kingdom Viridiplantae; phylum Streptophyta; class Magnoliopsida; order Santalales; family Viscaceae; genus Viscum; species Viscum album. Next base: position 1,901,742,341 of record OY728133.1, on the reverse strand, counting down.
ACATTTGAGACAAGATTGTTTACCCATGAAAAATATTTTTTTGTGACAAGCTAGAATCTTTGTCATAAATAATTTTTAAAAAATAAAAAATAATATAAAAAAAGAAACATTACAATATATATATATATATATATTTATAAATATTAATATAATAGTTAATCACAATATTAAAAAAATATGTTCATTAAAATATTTATCCTAGTAAATGTATCCATAAAATACATAAATCATTGTAGAGGGGGAGGTTCATCTGGAGGAGTTGGTGGAGGGAACTCTATCCCAATACTCTATTCCTTGAACCACATGTACTTCATCATCTATTTCTTTTGTTGATCATGTGATCTATGCTGGTCCACCTTCTATTACTAGTGTTGTTGGCAAAATAATTTCTCTCTACAAAGGGTTTCTATAACCTCATACTATGCTCACAGCTTCTCCTCATACTCCACAGATAATGATGAAAACTCTATATGAGTTCCCATAATGCTGGAAGATGAAAACACATCAATACCATAATAACTGCTAACTATCAATTGAGAACTGATACCAACAACTCATCCTTTCTTGAAAGCATATTGAGTCACTTGAATCAATGACATGTCACCAAATCCTATTGTACTGGTGTCATGAACCTTAGTTTCAATCTATATCTCATCTTGAGTATGAGAATTCATAACCTCTTATTACCCATTCAATAAAAATTGAAATTAAAATAGTTAAAATGTTATTTTTGGTTAATTTTAAAACTCCAATTTTTTTTACTAAACACAATATAATGTTTTTGATCACCTATAATATCTCCAATGACTGGTTCAGTGTAAACCCACTTATAAAAAATAAACTCTATAATATGAGCGTTCTTAATAACCTATTTTAATAATAAAATAAATAGTTGACATTTATAGTTATATAAATTTTAAAATAAACGTACTTACCATACGTCGCCAGTGAGTATTGATTGTAAAACTATCATCTCTATGAGTGAACTACCACCTCCCTTGGTTTTTTGAACCAAATGATGTTATCATATTAAAAATATATTTCATATAGAATGAGAACAATCCATCCCAAAACTGAGAGGATATGTAATCAGGTTGATGGGTTTTGAAAGGCTGATAAAAAACCATGACTCCATCTTTGTTCATGCCTCTCTTCCTTAGATTGTGTATAAACTGATGATAAGGCTCTTATGTGTAGGCCTCCCAGGCCTCCCATATAGAGGACCTCATGATATCGTTGATGAGATATCATAAACCCTATAAATAATTAATAATATCAAGCTAGTAATTAAATATATTTCAAAATTACAATTATAAATTCAAATACCATCTAATGATCCAACATGCAGTGCGAAACAGCAATGGGAATATGATCCCATGTCACCTATGATCCAGAATAATTATTCCATAGAATAACACTCCCCTGTCCAAAAAATATATATGAAAAAATACGGGAAAATATAACATATAATAAATCAATTGGTATATAAATAAGTTAATGAAAATTAATGATAACGAAAATTAACTAAATTACACAATTGAACATACCTCCACATGCATGGACCGAAATAAAGACGTGGACATTGCTTTATAATAGTGATGGGAATCATTAATCTCATAAGATCACAACCCCTTTAAGTCGACGGTGAACTACCTACAACTTGAGGGTTAGATGATGAATCATTGCGCCCATAACTAGGAAGCATAACATCCTTGAGGATACATAGTATCTTATAAAAAGTATCATTATCCATATGGAATATGAAAAGAATATTTTTAGTAAATAATTTAAAATGATTATTATATCTATGTATATTAATTAGGAATAAACCAACATGTAATTGTGTCATTATTCAACTTCATATTCATCTTTGTACACATAAATATTAGTATCTTCTTCTTCCTCCCCAGAATCATTAATTTTCATAGAAGTTTCAGCTTAATCATATATTATTAATTAAAATTATTTATCATCAACATAATCATGAACATTGAATTTTAACTATGGGATTTCATCATTGATATTTACATCTCATTATTAAAAAGATATATTTGGGTTTCCACTTGAAAAATTTCAATTCCTTTCACTTCAAAAGAACCACATACAATATTAATAAACTGATTTTCAAAAGATTTAATATTTATAATGGTAAAAAAATCAATTAATTCTATTGAATTATCATAATAATTTAAATAATAAATTTAATATGCTTGATGAGCCAATAAAAATGGTTCATTTACTAAAAAACAGATTTTATATTTAACGTTGAGGATTCCTTGGTGTGGATGAACATGAAATCCACTATCAGTATCAAACCAATGACATTTAAACATCATTACACCATTCTTTCTCAGATAACACAATTTAGTTATTTTATCCATTATTCTATAAAATCCAACTTTACTTTCTCTATAATGAGATACTCTAAAAAACCCACTATTCATTGTTTTTTTGATTTACCATATGCACCTGTATGAAATTTTAAAACAATTAACCACATATTCATTATAAGATTTAACCATTTTGGTTGGTGGTTTGTTGAATTCAAAAAATTGATTCTCAATTCCATCTACATGTCTTGATATGTAAAAAATTTCAAAAAATAGAAATATAACATATAATAAACTGATTGAATATATTAAAATATAAAAAATTTACTTTTCCAAAATTTGAAACCAGTAGGAAAAGATATGATTTCAACATTATTCAAAATCATTATGTGTAATTTCTGGAAAATATTTCTTGATATGATCATCATATAGTTAATACATAAAATAATGTTAATTTATATTAAAAAAATTAAAGAGTAGCTGATTGTATTACTCACTATACAAATCATGTTATCTCCTCATAGGTGAGTAGTGTATATGTATGATCACTCTGATGTTCATCATCTAAAATACATCATTTATTATCTACAATAAATGTATGTTTAGGCTTATTAAAAACTGACAATTTATTGTTCATTGCATCATCAATATTTCTCTCATTATGACTCATTGAAATATGGTTTAAAGGATATTGAGGTTGGAAATAATGGGTGTAGAAAAATGAAATTTCCTTATGAAAATAAGCTTCTAAAATTGATCATTCAACTCATGATTTTTTACATACTTTTTTATTGAATTTTTATATGCATATATCATATTGGTACATCCATCGATACCGTAAAATACCTAAAAAGTTTTCTTTAGGTGAAAAATATAATATCAAATGTTCCATTGAATCAAATAATTCTGATGATTTTTTATAGTTCACATAAAATTAATATAGAAATTTAGTACTATATACTAAATATATCATAGTCTATTTAAAACACACATATGTCTCAGAAAATATGTGATATTTCTTTTAGTGAATCTGAAATTGAAGAATTCAATTAACCTCTAAATCCAATCACTAGAAGTATCTCCATTATAACATGAAAATCATGGATTTTTAACACAATAATATGACTATTTCTATCACATCTAGAAAAATTGGAAATATAACCATCAATTATCCTCAAATACTTAATCAACTAACATAGTAATAAATAAACTTCTTTGGAATGTGCATAAGCCTCTTTTGGATTCATTAACTTCTATTATCTATCATTTTCAAACAATTCAAGTTCTTATTGCTTTAAAATTTGGGAAAGATATAATCATACCTTTACATTATCATTAGTCTTACCAGGATTGTCCAAAATTATATAAAATATATTATCAAAATAGTTTATCTCAATCTACATTACAATGAACATGTAATAGAACAATGAATTAGACCAATATGGGAGATCCCAAAAAATACCTCATTTAATACAATTGTGATATTTCCCAAATCCATTTTTTTTATTTGTATGGTATGTCCGAAGTTAATGGAAGGTAATAAAGAGTCAATATACATCAAATAAATACCTAAGATCATTACTGTAGGTCTATCTCTATCAATTTTCGCTTTTCTAAAGTTATTTCAATTCCTTATGAAAGGATGAAAAATAGAAATAACTCTACAATGATTGTTAAAAATGAATGTTTTCTCAAATTTACAATTATAAATTAAATTTTTTCTCTAAAATACAATGAAAATGATTTTGGATCATGTGTAATTTAGTTAGATAATATTCTATATGTTGGAAAGTGACTAATTTTCCACATTAATACACCATTAACTAGGAAATTCTATTTCGTAACTACATCATATATACTGACACCATAACTCCATAATAAATTTATCTCATTAATCAATGGATTCAAATAAAAATTAATAATATTTTTTGGGTGTCATAGAATCAGTAATGTTAATATGATATATGGTTCATTCATTAACATCCAAGGAGGTGAATTATATGGAGTTATAAAGATAGTTCAATAAGAATATTAATTATCATAAGAACAAAATGGATATAAACCATAAATATAAAGACCCAATTTCATGTTATGGGATTATGAATAAAAATAATTATGTATATGGTCAAAATATTTCCATGAATCACCATCACACGTGTGACTTAATCTTTTACCTATTGAAATATTCGATTTGTGCGATGACATCAATGACACTATGCTATGCGGCATAATTAAATGCTTAAATATTGGTGTAAGTAGGAAATACCTAAACTATTTAATGGGAACCAATCCAAACATCCTTTGTTGAGACTCCATTTACCTCAATTTCCCACATGTAGGACTACTAACTAACGAATAATTTTCACCATAATATAAGATGAAATCATTTAAACATTCATGAATATTATAATAACTAGGACCCAGATTACAAACCATCCTATTTCTCTCATAGAAATTAGTAGCCAACACATTTTATTATGGTAATAGTGATTTAACCAATGATAATATAAATTCAAAAAAACTATTTGAAATTCTATTTTCTTATTTAATTGACATAAATTTTGTAACCACCTAAAATTTATTTATCTTACAACCAAGATATAATTAATATTAAAAAGATTTCAAAAACTCATAAAATTGAGATGGTTCTAAATCAATAGTTAAATCAATATCATTATGAGTTTCTATTGTTTGAAAATATAGAAAACCAACCTCATGTACTAAATCTAGAATCATTCATAGATCTGGAACCAAATTATTAGTATTTTCCCTGGAACGACATTCACCACATTGACACCAAAACGCATAACTTTATGAAAACCAAAATTTAATAGATAAAACCCAACATTGTTAAATGATTTAAATCTTCCCATATCACAGTTTTTAGATGTACACTTAATTATCCCTTAAAAAAATCCGGTTTAGATGATAAAAATGATAAAAAAGTTTCAGCACCCTTAATATATAAAGGATATATACTAGAGTTATTTAGATTCCTATGATGATTTATCCAATCATGATCCTATAATAAAGTTTATTTTCTACTTCCATGTACTATATTTTTCTAAAAATTAGAAATAAAAAATATTTCATATGATTAATTTTATATAAGGAATATACTATCCAAAAAAAATCATATAATAAAAAAATTACAAATTACATGTAAATGTTATCAATTATATTTAATTACAACTTTTTTTATAATTTTTTATTTTACCTATATATTTTTCATAATTATGATTAATTACCATTAAGGAAATTAGAAGGTAGACCTAGGGGCACAAAGGAAACATGTAGTGGAGGGGTTGAAGGGGAAGATGGAGTGAAATAATTTAAGTTCTCTTATATTCATACCATTTGGAGGAGAGACAGTTATGGGTAAACATGTTAGTTTACCAGTGAATACCTCCGCTCCATGTTAGGTTAGAATAATACAAAGGTACACAAGTGGGGGGGGGATGAATTGTGTCTTTTCAATAATCATGAAATATTATCTCTTTTAACTTTCCTTACATTTTATGAAGATGTGAAGAATTCACTTTTGTAAATGATTTGAATAGTGGATAAGTTGTAAATAAGAACACATAAATTTTTATAATGGTTCGGGGCATAAAGATCCCCTAGCCCACTCCACCAATTCTCTATATAAGAGATTAGTGATTTTAACCAGACAAGGTCCTATTATTATAAAACATTCAAAAATGAGTGCATGTAGTTGAAACCTTTACAACAAGTTAAAAAAGATCCTTCTGGTTCTTTTATAGGGAACCGATTTCTCCACATCTTATTGTAAGAAGTTTACACATAACCATGACTAAGTGTGAGTAGTCAAAACTTTAATAAATCATAAGATTTTTATTTGTTGATGGTTTAGGTTGAAATCCACATTCACAATAAAAACTGAAAGAATAATGATATTATTATTCAAATATAAATGTATTTAAGTATGAATAGCTCAGAATAGATCTTGGTTACAAATTATTTTCAACACGAATAGAAAAAAATAAACTATAGTAGTTTCATTAGTACAAGGTTGAAATATGTATCTTCAAAATGTACCATCTTTAGTAAATAATAGATTCATTTGATCAATTTATTAGTTCTCTATTCCAAATATATTCAAAAAAATATATTTTTCAATCTCGCATTTATCATGCACATATGAAGTGAAAATATTATAGCCATATAAACAAAGTACACAACATTATTTTGGCTGAGTAGATCAAAAAATGTCACATGATAGATCACAATCATTTAAATTTGAATGATAGTAGATTTGTAACTTCACTTAAAAATAAGAATAAATTACTCCATTAAATAGGATCATTTGAATCTATCATTATAAATTTTTGAATAGATATTTAATTCCATCAAGACTATTTCATAAATCTTGGATAATATCACATATTTAAAACTCCATCATTGAATAGTCATTTGTAGGGTTCCTTTGAGTAACAACAAAACAAAAACAATATCCTTGACAACATATGATTGATCATAAAATTTGGGTTGATTTACCATACATTTGTTTCCTCAAATATAGGGTTCCATACCAATATAGGGTTCTGGAACCAGACTTTCCATTTTCTCAAACATATGGTTTCTTCCAAACGTAGTACTGTTTAACCATAATTTCTTGAAATAGCTGGTTATAAGATTCATACATGATGTTCCGAACATAGGGTTGATTCCTTACACTATGATTAAAAACATAGGGTTGATAAAAATATTTCCAAAATACACTAAACAAATGTTTCAACACTTTATGAAATATTTCCTATAGATCAATGTATTTGAATATAATTGAAAAATAAATAATTCAATGAATATTAATTTCCTTAAATACAATTAAAGTAATTTCATTTGTAAGACAGACAAGGGTATTTGTGAGCCTCAAAATCAATAAGATTTATTGATTATTTTTAAGACAATACATTCACAATAATCTCCCCCTTTTGATAATCACAGAATTCATAAAATAATTTACAGATTATATTGGATTTGTGAGCACAAATATTTTTTCCTCCTTTTTTTAAAAAATATTATACTGTGCTTGAAAATTAATTTTCTAGAGTATTATTTTGATGAATTGAGAAGGATAATCATGAAAGTTGTGTTTACAAAATTTTATCCCCCTTTTTGTGATATAAAAAAATAAAGAAAATAAAAATGGATTAAAACAAATTTAATGTAGCACATAACTATAAATTATTATTATATTTCTACTGTATAGAAAAATAATATATGTGATATGTTAGTAGAAATGAATAGAAATAACAATAATAAAGAGTAAAATAAATAGAATAATTTTCATTTATAATATGGTGAATAATTACATGAGTTATTTTCGATGAGAAATAGTTTTAAAAATAAGGGTTAGTTGAAGGGGAAAGGATATGTTCAAAAGAGGTTTCATATTCTGTTAAAGATTGAGTAGAATTAAAAACTTCTTTGAACTCTACAATCTAATCTTATAATCTTTTTTAAAGGTTGTTAGCTGGGTGCCTGATTATAATTAGAGAGTCCTATCCAATACTTAAACATTCAATTATACTAACTTTCAAAAAGTCATGGAAATTTTCCATTGTCTGTAGAAACTGTGTAAGATTATCACTCAGTTGGTTGTGAAGCATTCTTATTCCTTGTTCAATGGAGGTAAAATTTTTTATAATATATTTTTGATTGTATAACAAAACAATTTGACGTTCACTACTACATTGAAGAGTATGAAGTCTCTCATTCATATCATCAATAATTAAAGCAATCACTTGAAATATTCTAAATAAATATAGATAAGTTAGTGGTGCAAAACTAGAAGATTTGGATTTAATGACACTTCCTTTTATGGATTCAAACCAACTTCCTAGATAAAATTTTTAATCTGAAAATCTATTTTAGAAAAAAATTCATATTTTAGTTTCACAAATGGATTGATCATTTTTCTACAAAAAGCATAAAAATAATTTTTGGAAACTGAATGATCTATAATATTTTGTAATTAAGTATAAATAATTTCAAAAAACTCTCTATGAAAAATTTAATTTCTTAAATCTTCCAAAGATTTTATGTTAGATTATAGTTATCGTTGAATAATGAAGCTTTCATATTTTATTTTATTGTACTTGATTACCAGATATTTAATCAAATTAATCAGTGAATCCAATGTGACTTATTTTTGATTTTTGGATCGAGGATCCTTTTCCGCTACAACTAATGACTTTTATATAGTCTTCTCATTAGAAAAAAGTATTATCAAGAAATGTTTTTTTCTATCTCTATATATATAAGTTGTTTTGTTCATAGATTGTGCAACAATAGAGACAATATTATTTTCAAAAACTTCAATGTTTTTAGCAACTAATATTTGAACTTTCTCACCTCATTGAGTAGTTTCATTGACTTTATCTATTCCAAGTGAACTTTGTTTTGGTCTTATGGTTGTATTTAAGCATGTTGTAAGTCAGAATAAAATATTACTCCTAAAAAAAGTGATGTAGTTTCCTCCCTACAGTCATCAGTGTAAACTTTTAGATTCTCATGTGGAGGTTCTTTTCTATTTTTAGGTCACATGACAAGAGGTTCATTGAAAACTTCTTTTGTATCTTCCTAATTTTGAAGTGAATTAGAATTTATAGGTATCTTGTTTGTTATACGAGTAATAAATTATATTCTGTATTCATCAACATACTCATTACAAAGACTAAATGATCCAAAATATTTTAGGTTTTCTTGCTCCACCTGAGCAATATGATTTGATTTTTTTGGTCATCTACACTAATAGGAAAATGTTTTCCTTATATTTTTATCTAGAAATAACCTAATTTCCTTAAGGTTTTATCATTAATAATGTTTCTAGGATGTAACTTTATATGAAATTCTAGATGGATAATCTTATTCTTTCCTGTATAGAAGAAGAAAAATAAATCAACCATTTTGATAGAAAGACATCTGAGCTTCTAATTGATATAAATTATTCATAAATAAAAGAATATACCTAATAAATTTTAGCTTGATGTAACTTATAAACAAGAAAATGATATAAATTTCTAGGAAAGAAATCTTTTCCAATTCTGTGACACTTGGGTGTATTATAGACTGGATAAATTTGGCCAATACCCAATGGTCTACATCAAGATATTAAACCATCCTTTTCTGAATCATACTTGAACCAAAAATAAATGACTCTATATATTCTCACTTATGTTCCTAATTTCATGTTGACTGAAGAATAAAATAGAATTTTACTTTATGATGGAATTTTAAGAAATGTGTTATTTTAACTGAGGATATTGAAAATTACTTATCATCTAACCGAGAAGTAATAATTTACTATATTTATCAAATAATAAACTAAACATACTTATAGAACTACTTCAGTTCTAGATCAAAAAGAAATTCTTTATTTTCTTTATTAAATATAAATTACACACCTTGAAAGGTGGGGGATTGCTTCAACAAAAAAATAACCACATAAAACTAGTCAAAATCAATAAGATTTCCTTAGTGAATCTTTCTAAAGGGTAATTAATGATGTTTCGAGTCACGTGGTTCATATTTATTTTCTCTTTTATTGTTTGAAATTTCTAAGAATATGAAGGTAGAATATTTTTAGATTCTAGGGTTTTAAATGATGATGAGAGCTCTGGAATGTTAAATGTTTTGAAATCAAAGGGTATTAAGAGATAGAATAAGAGGAAGGGGGTTTATTAAAGTTTTGTGTGACACAATTATAATTTCCCGAGACAATAATTTATCATAATCATTATTTATTTATTTTGAAAATACAATATTTTTCAAAAAAAATATAAATTAATTTATGTTTTTATTTTAAAAATAAAGAAATGAATAAAATTTAAATAAAAAAAAATTATGAAATAAATTGATGAATAAATTAATAAAATAAATTATAAAACATTTATTTAAATTTTAATATACCTATCTCTCCCTTAATAATATCAAAACTTATAGTTGGAAGTGGTTTAGTAAAAATATCATCTAGTTGATATTTGGTATTTATAAATTAGAAAGATTTATACTTTTTAAGAACATGATCTCTTGAAAAATGATACCATACCTCAATATGCTTGGTTATAAAATGACTTGTAGGATTTTTGAAATATGAATTGTAATGGTTTTATCACATAAAATAGGTATATTAATAAAATTAAGTCCAAAATCCAGTAAGTTTTGTTTCATCCACAACACTTGTGCACAAAAAATTCTTGTAAATATATATTCTTTCTCAACTATTGACAGAGCAACCAAATATTTTTTCTTACTTGACCATGATACAATAATATTTTCTAAAATGTGATAGGTTCTTGGTGTTATTTTTCTATCTAATATACATCCTCCAAATTCAACATCCGAATATGAAATTAAATTAATATCAAAAGTTTTTGGGTAAGGAAGATATTGAAAAATAATCCATTTTCAATGTCTAAAAATAATTTTAACAATATTAAGTTGAGCTTATTTTGGTTTTGGCTGAAATATATCACATAGACATATAGAACACATTATATCTGGTTTGTTAGGAGTAAGATGTGATAAACTACCAATTATACCTATGTATAAATTATTTTCAACTGGTTTTCCAGCTTCATTCATATCATGTTTTATATTTGTACACATGGGAGTTGTGTAAGTCTTATTATTTTCTAGTCCAATAATTTTCAATAAGTTAATAATATATTTACTTTGATCTAAAAAATTTCCATAGTCTTTTTGATAAATTTTAAATCTTAAAAAGAAATTCAATTATCCTATCAAACTAATTTCAAATTATTGTTTCATTGGGTTTGAAAAATTATTAATTTTTTTTATTTGTTGATCCAAAGATAACATCATAAACATAGATTTGTACTAATAATATATTAGATAAAATGGTTTTTTTTTAAAATGTTATTGTCCTCCAATCCCTCAAAAAATCATTTTCCAATAAAAATGAGTTTAATCTTTCATACCAAGCTCTTGGTGCTTGTTTATATCTATAAAGATCTTTAGTATGTTTAAAAATAGAATTTATTTTATGAGGGATTTAAAAACATAGTGGTTTTTCAAAATAAACATCCTCCTTTTTTAAAAAAAGGTAGGAGTGTGTGCCTATTTTATTGAAAATAAGAAAGAAAAAACATAGAACCAGATTGGGAGAATGAGTACAAAGTAAAGTCCCCAAAGAAAATTCTGTTTACCTAACTTTTTGATCAATCATTTACTTAGTATTCTTTACTCCACACGATGTGCATTCCATTCTGCAACACATCTTCCATGCCCGCAGCCCCGACCTCTAGATCTTCCTCCACTTGGTGGAAGAGATTTAATCCTTTCATATATAGTCTCAACATCAGTTCTTTCATAATCAGAGCTTTCTGCCTACTTATCAGAATTCTTTTCAGGACAAGTGTCCCTCATCCCCTCAACCTCCAGTGATCCAGTCTGAGTTGGAGTCTCCTGATGGTTAATATATTCAGTTTTCTTCTCAATATCCACTTGGGGATCACTCGAGGACCTTGTCTTCTTATAGGAAACAAGTTAAAAGCCCTCATTATCCATGATGGATTTCTATAAGACAGTGAAAATTTTGGAAGTGAGTGGAACTTCTAAAATTTGTTTTCCCTTTCCATTACATGAAGCAACCATTATTTCATGATGATGTTTTTGATCAACCACTTTTTTAATCTCATCCTTGTTGAGTTGTTCAACTATAAAATCATTGTCATTTCTTTTGGACTGGGGATAAGCTTGCTACAACTTAGTATTTTTTCTATTTCTAGGAACATATGCATCAATTACATTCGCCTCTTCAGAGAAGATGGCAGCCCAATATTTTTACTTGTTTCTAGAAGTGGAGGCATTAACATTATTCAAATCACTTATTGGATCCGTGACCATCATCCTGTTTCCTGTAGACTCTTGAGAATTAGGGAGAAAAAAATCTATTACATTGTTAATTTTCTCCTCAATGGGCCATCATGAGTAATGGCTTTTGGAAAGTCTTTGTACATGGGCTTTGACCTCTTTCGATAGAGGTTAATAGGGTGACCTCTTAACCCACACCCGTCACTTGATATTTTCTTCCGACATTATTCCAAAGAGTGCCCGAAAACCATACATTCAGAATAGAAAAGGGTCTTTTTTTCATACTCAACTTTAATTTGAATATTATCAGAATGAGTCGAAAGGGTTACCTTGTCAATCAGGGAAAAGCTGAGATCAATCTCCACCAACATCATAGAATAATTCCCAAACTGAAAGATGTACCTCGACCTGATAGAATGCGTATTGAGAACCTAAGACATTGAATTCCAAAGACCATTCATGTAAATAGAGCCATCCAGGTTTCAGCTTCAATGAACTAATTCCCCATGCTCGAAGCTTCAATTCATTTGTAGGGAACAAACAATGGAAAAAACATCGACCAATAGAGACACATTTCCAATTAGAGAATCCCCATAGAGTTGAGATCCTTCTTTCCAGATCATCAAGTTTTCAAGGTTGGTTAACTTTAGTCAGGACAATGCATGCAATGAGGGAGTTGTTTTCAATTTTCATACTTTTAGCGAACGCATCATGATTTGATTCAACATGATCTGAAAAACCCTTATGAAGTATTTTACCAGAACCAGAATCCTTATTCTGATTTAAATCTCTGGCTCTAATATATATTTTACCTGCAAAATTCTTAATGTCTTAATCATAAGTTCTGCATGAATTGCAGGATGCAGAGTTGTTCATCTTCATAATCAAGGGAGGGGATTAAATTCATGTTGCTTCATTCCTTCCAGCAGCATAGTTCATCCTTGTAAACAAGTTAGAGGATATAATCCCAGATCACAGTTCATCAGTTCCGGCCATAAGGCTAGATCCCACAGCCATATGTAAGGTTTGAGGCCCTGATTTTGCAGATTCAACAGCAATGTTAGAGGCCAACTCCAAATGTGAAGTGGGAGGTTTCACCTATGTAGATCCTGCAGAAAGACCGGAAGCTAAAGTCATATGTGAGGCCAACTTCATCATTTCCTTCTCATCTGTGTTGGTGTGAGAATCAATGAGGTCATAGGCCGAGCAACTAGGATTGAAGAGGGAAGTAGCAACTGATGCTGCTTCCCTAGAAGAGGGAAGAAGCATGAATATGTGGTAGTGAGGTACCACCATAGTCACTTAAAACCCTAGGGTTCACTATCTTGTCAATAGAGAAGGTCTATCTGCCTGTCCTTCACTGAGAGTGGCACCTTAATATAAACATCCTCTATTAAAAATCCATTTAAAAAGGAAAATTTTACATCAATATTATATGATTTAAAATTAATATGTGATGCATAAGCTAGAATGATTATAATTGTTTTTAACCTAAAAATAGTTGAAAAGGTTTAATCATAATATATACCTTTTTCTTGATTTTATATTTTTTCTACTAATATGGATTTATTTTTGGTTATGATCCCTTGATAATCCTATTTATTTCTAAAGAAACATTTGGTTCCTAATAATTGATAATTGGTTGGTATGTCTACTAATTCCCAAACTTTATTTCTACTGAATTAATTAATCTCTTCTTTCATAGCTAAGAACCAATTATCCTAATTTAAGTATTCTTGAATAGAAATAAGTTCTAATTAATATATAAAGTCATAGAATTATACTAAGTTTCCAAAATTTATTCTTTTTCTAACTCGTATATCTCAATTTCCAGTTACAATTTATCAAGAGTTATCTTTTAAGGTTCTATTATGTCTAGGTATGACAATTTCAGGTTCTTATGTCTCATATTATTCTATACCAGACTAAATTTTATTTTCAAAATCAATTTTAGGTGAATCAAGCCTCATGTTATCAAAAGAGTCAATAATTTCATCCTTTTTATCTTTTCTTTTATAAAAAAATATAGTTTCATCAAAATTCACATGAACCAATTATTCAACAATCCTTGACTTTTTATTATACACTCTATAGGAAATAGAAATAGCAAAATATCCTATTATATTCCTTTATTGTCCTTTTCATCAAATTTACCATGGTTTTCCTTAGTGTTTTTGATATACACTTTGCATTCAAATACTTTAAATTAATTTACTTTAGGTTTTATGTTATTCTGAAGTTTTTAGAGTTAATTTTTAATAATTGGTCTTATTAAAACTTTATTCATGATATATCAAGACGTGATAACAAATTTTACATAAAAATAGTTTGTAAGGTTATATTCATTCAGAATTTTGCTTTCCATTTCTTGAATAATTCTGTTTCTTCTTTTAACAACCCCATTTTGTTGAGTTTTTCTTTATGTATAAATAGTGTGTTTAATATCTAGATTTTCGAAAAATAAATTAAGTTATTTATTCTTAAACTCTCCATCATGATCACTTATTAATGAAATTATTTTAATATTCTTTTCATTTTGAATTTTTTTTGAAAAGATTTCTAAAACAGTCAATAATTCCATTTTGTGTTTTGGAAAATAAACCAATGTAAACCTTGAAAAATCATCAAATAAAACATACAAATATAATTTTCCAACCAAACCTGATACTCTTGATTGTCCAAAAAACTAAAAATGGATAACTTGTAATGGCTGAGATGTAGAAACTTTGTTAATTTATTTGAAATATGATTCATATTTTTTACCAATATGAAATGCATTACAAAATCTATCGTTGTGAAATTTAAAACTAGAAAAACTAGAAACTAACTTCTTATTATATAATTTATGAAAATAAAATATATTGAAGTGTCCAAGCCTTCTATTCTACATCCTTGAATCATTTTACTAATAATTTAGACAACTCACTTTTTGTTCACCAAAGGAATTTAGAAGAAAAGGGTAAACATTTTCAGTTCTATGCTCTCTAAATTTAAGCAGTTTATCTTCGAAATCTGAGAAGGGATTGCAAGAGAAAACAACAATAAATATATCATCACAAATTTGAAAAATACTTATTAGGTTGTTCTTTAAACCTTGAGAATACAATAATTTAATGATTGATATTGATTTTGGATCTATAATAGTTCCAACTCCACCAATATTTCCTTTTGCATTGTCTCTAAAGGCGACTTGTCCTCAATCCATTTTTGTCAGTTTATGGAAAATGGAAGAGTATACACTCATGTGTATAGATAAGAAACTATCCATATACCATATAACATTTTTGTTCCTTTGGCCTTTTTCATGGAAAAATAACTAAACAAAAATTTTCATTGGTACCCATATTTTCTTGGGTTCAGCTATATCAGCAAGAAAAGATTCGGGAATCCAGATTTTCTTTATTTAATAGAATTTTATATTATTATCTATATATATTTTTAGAAATGTAATACTATTTTATTCCACTTATCGATATATTTATTAAGTAATATTTATTATAATTTTTTCCATTTCTTCCATAGAAGAATCATGTAGATTTTTCTAATATGGATACAAAATAGTTTTTGTATAATTTTTTTTCACCATTTCTTCCTATTCCATATTTTTTTATTCTAATGACATCTTTACCAATGAAATAATTTTGATATTTTTAACATTTAATTAAAATACTAGAAGATATTATAAAATATTCTACTTCATCCGATAGTTCTATTATTTTAATTTCATGAATTGTATAATTTGATATAGATGAATTGAATTTTTATTTTTGTTCTTGTTTCTATTTTAACATTGCATATTTTTCATTTAAAAAAATTGTTAATATTTTTCAGTTAATTATGATTCTTTATTAAAAATCATATTTCTCTTCCACCATTAAGTAGTAAGAAACCAATTTACTATTTGAGTAGTTGTGAGAATCAGATGAAGAAAGTTAATAGGTTTCTACCTATTCTTTTTTCCTTGCCCATAAAGAACATATTTTCTGTTTGATTTTGTGGTTATTTTTTCTGAACTATAATTAGAAGAGATAATTGAGTCTTCAAAAAGACTCCACATTAAATTCATGGCTCTTTTTTCCTTTATGATCATAATCAGTTCTCCACTGATATCTCTTTTCCATCTTTCTTCTTTCATACTTTAGTTGGGGGAAACCCGGTCTAATATGCCCCATTTTCTTGTATTCTTAGCATCTTACTTCTTTTTTTATTTTCTTATATTTCTAGAAGTACTTATTTAAGCATATATTTTTCTTATAAAGTTTTATATATTTATTGGATAATAGAGCCAGTTCTATTTCAGATTCATTACAGTCTTAATCTTTTGAGATTTTTGTATCATCTCTCAATTTATTTTAATACTTCTGAGATATATACTTTAGAGAAGTATTTTCCCTTTTGAATATTTTGTGATCTTTAGATTAATCTAGATTTTCTATTCATACATTATCATTGTTTCAATTAATTCTTTAACAATCAATTTTTTGACTGGATTTGACCATCAAATAGCTGTAGCTATGCCATTCCATTTTGATAGAATAAATCTTAGTACTTTTAGATATTTATCTCATTTGGTTAATTTGATCTCTCAGGGTAATAATACTATTGAAAATTTCTATCAGACTACCATTCATTTATATGATGTTCCATCCATCATACACTCTAAAGGTGTCAAACTTTATTTTTGCTATAGCATACCTCTTTTTTATGGTATTATCTATTTCTTCATATCCATCAAAAATTGTCTACCACATTTCATATGTAGTAGGTAATTTTGATACTTCATTGAATTTATCATGTGTGAGTCCACAAAAGATAGAATTAATTTATTTTAAGTTGATTTTATATCCATCTTTTTCTACAGTCTCCCAAGTCCCTAGTTTCATAGGAATTGTATAATGAGTTATAATCTTCATATACACATTAAATTACAGATTATTTATGAAGACGAACATATATGATTTACAGAATCCATAGTTGTCACCATTGAAATATAGAGCATGAAACATATATATATACCTTCTCTCAGACCATCCAATTAAATATTTTTTTATATGGACCTTATTATTTTATATTTTCTACAGAATTATCCAATAAATTAATCTCTAAGTCCAATTGTTCAATTAGAATAATACAATGATACATAAGAGGGTGGAAACATTTTATTTTTTAAATTATTTGAGCATTGGATAATAAGTAAATAAGAACAGATCAATTTTTATAGTGCTTTGGGGAAAAAATATCCCCAATTCTACTCCCCCAATGCTCTCTCTATAAGATTATTGATTTTCACTAGAAAATATACTATTATCATAAAACCTTCAAAACTGAGTGAAAAAATCTGACAACTTTACAACAAGGATAAAGAGAGACTTCTTCTTATTTTATAGGGAATGAGTTTCTCTCTAGCTTAGTGAAAGAATCTAACACTTTACCATGTTTGAGTGTGAGTAGTCGAAACACCAACAAATCAAAAGATTTTGTTTTTTTGAAGGTATATATTGAAATTTACAATCGAAGAAACAATATATAAAATAAATATATTCTACTTCAAAGATAAATTTCTTCAAGAATGAATAGATCTAAAGTGATTTTGGTTTTGAATGATATTTAATATGAATGGAAATGAATGAATAGAAACAGTTTCAGTAGTATGATGTTGAAATATGTATCTTCAAAATGAATACTATTTGGTAAATAACAGAGTCATTAAATATTTTTAGAAATTCTATATTCAAAATATATTTTTATATTACACATGTATCATGTATGTATGAAGATAAAATATTCTATCCATAATTATAAAACACAAAACTTTCTTTCGGTTATGTAGATACGAGAATGACACCTGACTAATCATAGTCATTCAAATTTGAATCATAAGAGGGTTGTGACCTCTATTAAAAGGAGGAATTATTTACTCCATTAAATATGATATTTTAATTGATCATAAAATATTTTTAAATATATGTTTACTTATATCATGACCATTACATAAATCTTAGATAATATCATGGATTTAAAACTCTGTCATTGAATTATCAAATATAGGGTACCTTTATGTAATGAAAAAACACTAGATATAGGTTTGGAAATATAGGTATGATGAAAAGATTAGGTTTGATATACCTTATGATTTTTTCCTCGAATGTAGGGTTCATTACCAATGTAGGGTTCCTGAACCATACTTTCCCTTTTCTCAAACGTAAGGTTTCATCAAAACATAGGTTGGATTAATAATAATTTCTTGATATCATAGGGTATAAGATACATACACATTGTTCCAAATGTAGTATTGATTCCATATGTTAGGTTTACCAATATAGGATTGAGAACATTGTTTCCAAAATAAACTAAAAATGCATTCTGAAACTTTATTAAATATTTCCCATAGATCAATGTCTTTGAATATAATTCAAAAAAAATATTTCAAAGAATATTAATTTTATAAAATTCAATGAAATTATTTCCATCATTAAAATAAACTAGGTTATTTTTGAGCATCAAAATCAATAAAATTTATTGATTATTTTTGATAAATTACAAGCCCAACACTTCAAATGGTTTAAACATAAGGGCAATAAAATTACTTCACTCCATCATAACCTTCATCCTCTACTCTCCATGCTTACCTCAAGGGAAGTAAGAAGTGTAGGGGATGAAGAAAATAATGGGGGGGGGGTGGGATATTTTTGACACTGTTGGGTTCAGACTGATTGGAGAAGACACATGCCTGAATAAACTAGAGAGTGACAGAAGGGGAAGTAGATTCAAGATATAAAAATAACACACAAAGTAGATTATTTCTATTTTCAGTTAAATATATTATTGTGAGAAAATAATTTTTTTATGATAATCATTCATTTACATTATGATTATACCTAAAACATTATTTTTCTATGAGAATAAATTAAACTAAAAAAGAGAAATAATTCACTAAGAATTCATATTTATCTCTCACCTCTTTCTCATATTCTAGAATTCACAGGTTTACTCATTACAGTCTCTCCTCCAAAGTGTCTAAACTTAAAGGCCCATAAATTATTTCACATTACTACCACCTTCATCCCCTCTACTCCATGATTTCCTCATGCCCCTTGGTCATCCTTATATTACTATTTTTGGTTAATTATGGATAATTGTGGTAAATTGTGGTAATTATCCCTCATTTTTGATAATTTTTACTAATTAACTCTCATTTCCATAATGTTTTATCAATTAACGCCCATTAAGGCTAATTTTAACAAATTAATGATAATTTACACTAATTTTAACTAATCACCCCTAATTATTGATAAATTTTACCAATTCCCTCTTATAATTTCTCTTTTCTATTAATTATCAATTTTTAAAACTAATTAACACTAATTCAAAGTAATTTTCGGTAATTACCACTCATTACCACTAATTTTAACTAATTAACAACTATTTCCTCTAATTTTAATTAATTTCCATTCATATCTACTATTTTTTACTAATTCCTACTCATTTTTTGTAATTTCTATTAATTACTAATATTTTTCTACTAATTATCGCTTATTTGGGATATTCTTTACCAATAACCACTCATTACTTGATTTTTTTCTAATCACCACCCATTATTAGTAATTTTTAAGAAAACTATTTTACTATCTGTAATTTTTATTAATTAAGGCGCACTACTGGTAAATTTTACTAACTACCACTAATTTATTGTAATTTTAACTAATTACCACTCATTATCTCTAATTTTTACTAATTACTGCTCATTATCGGTATTTGTTTACTAATTACTACTCACTCATGGTATTTTTTACTGACAACTGCTCATTACCTTTAATTTTTACTAATTATCATTCATTATAGGTAATTTTTAATAATTTCTGCTCATTACTGGGTTTTTACCAATTACTGATCATTACCTACAATTTTTACTAATTACTGCTCCTTATGAGTAATTTTTATTAATTACTACTCATTACAGGTTTTTTAATAATTACCATGCATTATTGGTAATTTTTAATAATTTCTACACATTATGAGTAATTTTTACTAATTACTGCTCCTTACCGATAATTATTAATAATTTCCACTCATTACATGAAATTTATAATAAATACTGCTCATTACTAGTAATTTTTACTAATTAATGTTCAATACAAGTAATCTTTAACAATTATCACTCATTATCAGTAATTTTTACTAATTATTTCTCATCTCTGATAATTTTTTTTTCGAATAATTTTTCATTAACAACAATTTTTACTAATTTCCACTAATTACTGGAAATTTTTACTTATTATCACTCATTACTTTTAATTTTTACTAATGAACACTCATTATCGATAAGTTTTACTAATGATGGCTCATTACTGGTTAGTTTTACTAATTACTTCTCATTATTGGTAATTTTTACTAATTACACCTCATTGTAGGTAATTTTTACTAATTATCACTCATTGCTAGAAATTTTTACTAATTATCACTCATTTTTGATAATTTTTAGTAATTACCACTCATTACATTAATTTTTACTAACTAACGATCATTACTGGTAATTTTTACTAATGTGTGGTCATTACTAATAAATTTCACTAATAACCGCTCATTACTAGTAATTTTAATTAATTACCACCCATTACATGTATTTTTTACTAATTACCTATCATTTTTGATAATTTTTTTTGAATTACCACTCAAATTTAATAATTTTTACCAATTACCGCTCATTACATGTAATTTATACTAATCACCACTCATTATTGGTAACTTTTACTAATTATCACTCATTTTCAATATTTTTTAATAATTAGTGCTCATTACCGTTAATTTTACTTAATTAATTATCATTTCTACTAATTTTTACTATATAACACTCATTTATGCTATTTTTTACAAATTGTCACTCTTTTCTTTTATTTTTTGCTAATTTTTGCTGATTAATGCTATTTTTTGCTAATTACCACTACATCCCTGTAATTTTTACTAATTACCACCCATTTTCACTATTTTTAACAAATTAACACTCATTTCAACTATTTCTAACTAATTAACACCCATTTCCGCTAATTTTTAACATCACCCACTCATTTTCACTATTTTTTACTAAATCCCACTCATTATCACTCATTTATACTAATTACCACTATTTATTACTAATTACGTGTAATGTCAAATAATTACTGATAATTTCTAATACTAATGAGTAATATTTACCGATTACCGCTAATTCTTACTGTTTAACGCTAATTTTTAATAATTATTTTTAAATTATTAATATTAACTGTTAATTACTAAAAATTAGTATTAATTTCTACTAATTACTAATTAGTGTTAATTGTTACAAATTACTGTAAATTATTGTTACTTATTTCTATGATATCTGAATTATTATTAAGTTCTATTATTTAGTACTCTTTATATATGAATGATTATTAGTTACTACTGATTACCACTACTTAATGATAATTAAAACTAATTAATGCTAATTTAAACTAATTAATTCTAATTAGAAATAATAACTTATAATTAAAACCAAATAATTCTAACTTAAAATAGTAATTTCTAGGTAAATCAAATTATTTCCAATTAAAATTAATTATAGCTAATTAAAACTAATTACTACAAATTAAAAACAATTATTTATAATTAATAATACTAGTTTCTATTATAAAATAAAATAAAATAATTAAAATTTAAAAAAATAAAAAAATACATCAAAATTGATGCTTTTATCAGATTAAAATAAGAAAGTATTGATTTTCTATAAAAATTAAAACTTTTAAATGAAGAAATTAAGAGGAAGTGAGGAGAGTAGAAAAGATCAGAGCAGAAGAGAGATAAGAAGTGAAATTTAAGGGGGAAATTAGGTGGGGGATATATATAGGTAAGATTAGTAGTGATGAGACTATTTGCGATGGGGACCATCATAATTATTACCAACCATAAATAAATGTGTTAGCAATAAAAATGTTATTTGCAACAAAACCCATAAAAAATACTCTTCTATTGACACATTATCAACGACGGGTTATAAATTCTCATTTCAAATAACTATTATGATAGACATTATTAGTAATGAGATAAAATACCTATTATAAGCAATGATTCCCGTCATTTGGTTCACCCACGCGCCAAAGGTATTTTTTATGAGAAACTTTTCCTATCGAAAACAATTTCTTATTTTGGGTTATTTGTGATGGTAAACAAATATCAACACAAATAGTCCTACTGTAAAGACTATTTGCGATGAGAAACAGGTCTGTTGCATGTATACCATCACAAATTCTCATTTTTTCTATAGTGATAGAGGAAAGAAGATTTATCTTTCTACATATCAAAAATGAGGGAAGAATCACCTTGAATAATGTCTCAAATGGTGGGTGGGGGGAAGATGTTTTATATTTTTAAATAGAGGTCATAAAGTAGATAACCTCTAAGGAATTAGATTTCTTATGTGTGGGGAACTTGGTTATTGTCCAAGTAATTTCCATAAACTAAAGGTTATCCCCTTGGGAAAGCAAAGACCTTTGTTATACCAAATAATTAAAGTAAAAGGGTTTAATTATTTATGTTTTGTGGTTCAAGAATTGTAATGTATATGTTTTTTTACAAATGGTATTTTGGTTATAATAACCATGAAACATCTAAGGATTGTCTTAACATTGTAATTATATATGTCTTCACGTTAAATTAACTTAAGAGTGATAAATACCATCATGAGATTATGAGTTTAATGTTAATCATATGTTCAATGTTTTAGAAAACCTTTTTTAGGTTCTATATGATGGGATTAAAATTTTACTAATGATATATTTGGAAACATTTTATTATGTTAAGACATATATAACCATTAGTCTTAGAGTAAAGGATTATTTTAAAAAATGAGATTATGTTCTTGGAGGTGTTAGTTGAAGGTTATGAGATTACCTTTGAGTTTAAAACCTTTTTTCATGGTAAGTTTATTGAAGTTATTTGCGATATAAGGTTATTTATCTAAATAATGACCATTGTTAAACATTTTGTTTTATTATTTAATATTGGAGATTTATATATTCGTATTAATTTTTTATTATCTTATATTATGATAACCATTTTTGGTTAAATAAAGTAGGTGTAATAATTTTTACTCTTTTATAGATTGTACGATCTGTTAAAAGTAAATTTTTGTGCTTTAGTCATAATTATTTTATATTGGATATTCATTCCTCAAAGTAATATGTGAATTGGAAATGGATCAAAACACAACAAAAGGATTATATTGTGTTTAAATAATAAAAATAGATAAAGTGTGTATATTTTCCAGTGTTTCTCTATCATTATATAAAATAAATCCATCAACTCTTGGAAAATGATCTTAAAACAAAAATGTTATCCTATTACCATTATATCTCATGAATCAATGGTCTTATAATTCATTATAGATTTATGGTTTTATGGTTTCTAACTTTCTATTTATCATTAAATTTCTGAGGATCAATGATCTCTATGACTCTCCAAAATTATTTATGATTTTCTTCCATTTATATATTCTAACTTCCCAACATTGTTCTCTTAATTGGAATCCTATTCATGTGTTATTCCAAATGCCCTCCATATTTACCTTTAGCTATTTTGAGAAGAAGTTTTATTAACCCTTTTTATGATGTGGGTTTTCCCAAAAGGGAATTTTCAAATGTCAAACCCTTGATTACTGAGAAAAAGTTAAAATTACAAGGACATAATTTATTTAAGCTGTTAGAATGTAAAATATTGGTAATTTTAAATAACACTATGCTCAATATCATATTCAATATGCAACACTAAGTTTAAACAAACCGTGATATAATATTAAAACATTATTTTTTAAACAAGACTGATATATCATATACATTAAATTAGGGGGCATGAATATTATTAAAATCTTTATGAAATGTATATATAAATGACATAATCTATATAAATTTATTTAAAAATTATTAATAAATAATCTCTTAACTTTAATAAAGATATTTTATTCGAAAAAATAAGTTTTCTTCAAAAATGATTTCTATTTATTTTTGTGAGAAAATATTATAATTACTTTGAGACATTTAGAAATGATATTTTATAAAATGAACATAATTTTTTAAATTAACATACCTATATTTAATTTGGGTGAAAATTTGGGATTTTTATGATAATATTAATTTTTCAATATATTGTGAAAATATGAATTTTTGGTAAAACCATCATTTTTTAAATTGAGTAATTTAAAAATCCCATTAATATTTTATTTTTATTCCAAAGTAAAATAAGTATTATTTATACATATTTAATATAATTAACGAAAATATTGGTGGAAAGACCCTTTATTAAGAAAAAGAAAACAGGAACCCTTTTAAACTGGGTAAGGGTGGACCCAAAATAAACCCAGCCCATAGGCCCAAAGGCATAAAGCCTTTAAAAAAAATTGCCCGAAGGCCCAGTGGGACAAAACCATTACAAAAAAAGCTGAACAAAATCCAAACAATGACAAATATCCATCGAGCCATTCCACCACCACCAGTCCGACCGCCTGCTGACCGAAGACGCCACCTACCGCATCAGAGTAGACCGCACCGCGGTGACTCCAACAAGAGCCGTTGGGGTTTCCAAGTCTTCCACTGTTAGGACCGACACGCCTCTGCCCCATAAGTCACCCACGCCCGAACTTGAAGCCTTCCTCGGCCATTCGCCATAGGCCCTTCCAATGTGCATCCTGCAACTCCGCCTGCCAGAGGGGAACAACACCGCCATTGAGTGCCCTGACCACGAACCAACCGAGGCTCACCTACCCGACCACAGGGATGCACCCGCCTAACTCCTTTGCGATGTCAGAACACCGCCACCATAGTCTCCTCTACACCATCGCGACAACACCCTAGGATCTCCCCTCAAAATCCAGATCTGTACATGAGACTTCCGCACCGCACCGCTGAAGCCAGATCCCATCCTCACACACCAAGATCTGACCGCACCGTAGCCACCGTAGCCATATCCACGCATCCCCGCATCCAATCGGGTGTCCATCACTGAGGGGCATCGCTCCTCCACTCATCACAACCAACACACCCCCGGGTTTCGAAACCCTAAAACACCAGAGAGCAGCTCTCCACCTAGGTGGAGAGCCAGTCCCTCCAACTCAACCACGAAATAGCCACCACCGGCTAGATCAGGATCACAACACACGTGAACCGCCACAAAAAGGATGATCTCCGGGCAGAACAAGATCTACTTGAAAACACTACTGCATGCCTGGAATAACATCGATCAGCCTTCAACGTCTCCTGCAAGCTGCCACCATTCTCGATCGCCGAAGAGCCGAAGAGACGAAGAGCTGAGGTTCGAAACCCTAAGAAACACGGAGAGCTCTCAGCCGAAGCCGAGAGCCCTCATATTTAATATAATTAATTACATTTAAATCATCTTTATACTATATTTTAATATAAGTTTATTTTTAAACTTTAAAGTAGTTTATTTCTCATCAAAAGTGGGAATTTTTAATTATTTCGTGTATTTTATTTCTGAAAACCATTTTCAAGTGCATAATGTTTCTCAATTTTAACTAAATAAAATAATACCTAATTAGAAATGATTTAAATAAAATTTATAGTTTATATATATATAAATACTAATTTAAATTTATTTAATTAATAATACTTGTTATATAGTTATTATAAAATCATCTTATGCTTGAAAAACACATGTATTAAAAACCCATTTTTTGATAAGCCTATGAGTTTAATTTTAAATTAGTTTCTTCCACTTATGTTGATTAAATTTGATAAATTTATTCCATATTATTAATCATTATAATTATTATCATATAATATGGCCAACTTAATTCATTATCATAATTAATAATACAAGAATTGTTTTTGTAACCATGGTTAATGTTAAAACCAAGGTGTTTAAACTAAAGAGATAAATGTAATAACTTATTTAACACATTTTTATTTTTAATGGTAGAGGTGTGGATCTACCTTAGATCTCATATAATATTTTTTTTGCAATTTTGGAAACACTTTTATTTATAGTTAATTTCCATTATAGAATAGTTTTGAGTATTTCTGGAAATTCCACTCCTCCATTATAAAAGGGTACCCCCTTTTGGGGAGCATGAGTTGTCTTTAAACTACTACTTCAAGCTATTCTTAGTATAAAACAGAATACATTACTCTTTATTCCACACACCCAAAACCCATTAGTATAGCCTATACTTACTCATATACATCACTTAATTCCATCCCCTAATCCAAGAGCCCTAATTTTTTATCATAAATCCAATCTAGTGAGGCTTTAGGTATAATCCTAAAGAGGTGATCCAAAGAAGAAGTTACATTCTTAACCGAGCATTTTTATTATATTTTTTCCCACATCATTAAAATCTTAATAAATAATGTTCATATAATAAAATAATTTTATCAAATATACTAATATGTCATTATGTTAAATTAAATTACCAAATTCTATCTCCTCGCTCCATTAAATGGGAAATGAAACCATCATTCACGAGTACAATAGATTACAACCTTACAGAACTATGAAATTTCTTTTCAATAATTACCTCACACATATATTTATGATTATGGAGTTAATATTTATATATGATATTTTTTACCCATTAATCATTCTATAAAATTAATACATCATATACATTCTTACTTTTCTGTCCATTGAAAATGATAACATTGTTCATGTGTAATGAAGACTACCACCTCACAAACCAATGTGATTAATTTTTTATTACATCATCTCATTGATGGTATATGTAAGTTTATTTAAAAAAATAATATGCTATTTATGATATAATTATAATTATATAAATATTAAATTACACGTACCTTATTTTTATCAAGATTGTTGAAAATAGAAACGTTACTCTTGCTAACGTACGACATACCAGATCCATGATTGAAACGTAGTTCATTTTTCATAACCATATTTAATGATTGGTTTTAAAAGTATAATATATGTATAAAAATGAAAATTATATCATTATTATTATTCTATATATGAAGGAACAATTACCCCTTTGACCAAGGTTAACACACCAATGTCATTTTGAAATTATGAATCAAGTTTCCTCAAAACACTCGACATGGACATCACTGAATTAGTAAGTAAATATATAATTAAAATAAATTAATTAAATGATTTAATTATAAAGGGACTAAAAATTTATAATTTTCTTATTAAAATAATTAATTTATATACGTTTATTATATAGGATATAAAATACACCCATGAAAAATTATGGACTCGAGGTAAGGGTTTGGTCTCAAAACTTCCTTCTTTGGGACAAATATTCCTTTATGCACCAAATTTATTTTAAATTTTGTATATACTAACCCTTTATATATTATATCATTAATCCTCATTAATTATTGATTATTTTCAGTTAAAATTCATTTACTTCATTCATGAGAAGTTATGATCCAAAAGTTACCAAAGTGGTAAGGGCATATGTTTAAAGATCATTTTCATCCGGGTTGTCTATGCTTGAATTTAAAATATAGGAATTTTGTTAATAATTTTATAGTAAAAACATTTAAATTTATTATCACTTGTTTATTTATTTAACTTTCATATAATATTACCATTTTCCTCCCTTTGGCACATAAATTTATTTATAAAATGTTTTTAAGAAATGCTTACTTCATTTCTCATTTCAATCAAAAATCCATTTTCTTCCAAATCCATGTATCCTAAAAATATTTTAAAGAATATTTTTAACATTATATAAAATATTTATTAAATAAAATTTTCAAAACTTTTAATTTTTACAAAATGGTTCGAAATGAATCATCTTACATTTTCCGAATGAGTCATTTTTAACCATTTTATAATAGTGTAAAAGGAATATTTATTTTTACTTAGACCACATGTATGGAATTACCCATTTTCATGACCACTCACATATTTTAAGATCCATATATATGTTTCTAATGTTTATTTTTAACTAAAATGTTTTCTATAATATTTTTCAATTTTTTATATTTTGAATAATTTATTTCAAAGTGAAATGGATATTTTTCTCAAGAAATATTCCATTTAATATTTTGAAGACATTTTCATTAACAAAAAAAACATTTGATATTATATATTACTTCTAAATTATTCATATATTTCTCTCACAAATATACCTAGCTTATTATCCTTTACATTGATGGGGTAATACGTGACTTATGTTCATATTTAAATTCCTTAGGAAATTTATTTTGATTATGATATGAGACAAGATCATGCACCCCATTTTTTAAATATGTAATTATTATGTTTATGCCTTATGATTTATATTCTTGTTGCGGAACACATAATCATGAACATTTAATGATGGTGTTTTCAAAATATCACTCTAATTCTTTGGGTAATGTTTTCGTATCATGAGACATCATGTATGAGATTGGTGAGTAATCCTAATCCATTATGTTACTTTATCAAGCATGTGATATTATATATGAAGTTATCCTTGACCCATATTTATGTCATGTAATATGTTTATACCACATTTCGAATTATTCCCTAATCTTATGTTACCATGTCATTTATAGTAAGATCCCATGTGTTTACACTTGAGCCTTCTCTTTTATAATATCATGTTATACCATTGACTCACTAGTTATGTTTCTTTATCCTGGTTATACCCTTATTGGGATTTTTATATCACCATTTTATTTTATGTGTTTCAAAAGGTTATCCTATGTATTTTTAGGAGATCAAATAGATTTAATAGTTAAAAAAGAAGAATAAAAATAATGTTGTAATTTTTTAGTTTTCTTTTGATTTTTTATACATCTAGAATTCCAAATAAATTACAGCTCATGATTTATAGGGTTATAATTAATAAATGTTTATGTACAAAAATCATGTAATAATATGTAAAAAACTTATTGATTTTCTATAATGATGCATAGCCTTCTTAAAGTACATGACGTATGCTATGTTTCATTTTTGAGGAAATACATACCATATCCATTGCATGTTCTCACATATGAGGGAATAGATTTGGAGCTGAAATTGTGTTACAATGAAGAACCAATTAATATTAATAACACTAGAGAGAAAGTGTTGCAGAATCAGACAAATAATATTGTGAATATTATTTAGAGAAATCAAAAATTATATATAGAAACTTGGGAACCAAAAAATATATAAGGAAGGAGTATACAAATTTTTTTAATAGATGATATATAACCTAATTTTCAGGATGCGATTATTTAAGGGGGGGATAATATAAAACCAAAGACCCTACTATAGTGGGTAAAAACCTTATCCTAAAATATCACACGAGACACACTTTAAAGATCCTTTATTAATAAATATATTTAAAATTTTGATTTATAAATGTTATAATTTGATCCTAGAAAAATTAACCACATTTTTGAAATCATCATATTGATATTATCTTAAGATGAATTTTTGGAAAATGAGTTTTACGTGCACAGATGTTAAAATTTATTTTCCCAAAACATATTAATTTTTTTAGATAAAATTGATGTTATATTTAGAATTAGTAGGTATTTATTAAAAATAAATTACTAGAGAAAGAGTTTAATTATATACATAAAAGTAAAATTGTTGTTTTTGAAGAATAATTTTTATAAGAGTTATATAAGTTTTATATAAATAAATTATATTAATATACTTTAAAATATTACTCTAATACAAATTTTCAACACATAAAAATATATAGACAATCATTTAATAAATATTTAATGGTTAATAATAATAAAATTAAATTTATAAATAAAAATACATTTTTCTATAATTTTTTTATATCCTGTGTTTTTACATAAAAGATTATTTTATCATATATTGAAATTTTATTTTGTTAAATAGATAAAAAATTAATATTTAACACTTAAAAATTTGGTAAGAAGGTTTATCTTATATCTTTAGTAATAAAGTAATTACCATGGCTAATTTTCAATGAGTATTAATATTGGTAAACTCGGTTAATGAGTTATCATGAATTTTTAATAAATAAAAAGTCAATTATAAATTTAATAATGTATTTTTTGGTATAAAATTCAAAACCGAATATCACACATACAATTTTAATACTTAATTAAAAAACCCACATAACACCCATGTGATTCCAATTCTACCCCTTACCTAAATTTAGTCTCTAGGAAAAGCCCCCTGTTTTCACCTATAAAAGGGGTCTCTCACCATCCCTTCACTACCAATCTAAAATTTGTTGTTTATTAATAAAAATATTACATATTTGCATCCTATATTATCCCATTTAAATCTCATAATACTACATGGATAATATAATAGGACAATCCCTTCCTTTCCAAGGAATCCTCAAAGAGAAACCAAATTTCTCAATGTAATTTTGATATTTTCTTTAACATATTTTCTTTTTATATTTGTATTTAAAATTTATTTTTACCAATCGTATATGATGAATTCATTCTTTATATTATGCTGAATATATTTTTAATGTGTATATAAATACTAACATCCTTTTCCTTTTCCTATAAAAAAAACTAGACTTCCATTTATTAATTGTACGAACTAATACCTCCACGATGAAACAAGTTTTTTTCTTCACCATATTACAAGGATGGATCTACATATGAGATTAAAGGATGAATATTTTCTTTATTTTATAATTATGGTTTTGTTATGATATATTAGAGAATATATTTTTGATATAATTTTCATTATATAATTAAGGTTCTGGTATGGTATATTGGATAATCTATTATTGATATGATAAAAAATAATCATTGTTAATTTAATTATTTAATACAAACATACTAAGAAGATAATATTTTATCCAAACTATGTAATATTGTAAAATTTATTACTTATTATTATAAAAAATTAAAATTATGATATATCTCATAGAGAAACACTAAATAAGATCAATATTCTTCTGGTAATATTACATTACAATAAAAATAACTCATAATAATTCATTAAATTATGGTATATTAATGTTTGAGTTGGTTTAACCAACCAATTAAAAAATACTATTCATTTATATCTTGAATTACCACGAAACCACAATAATTGGTATAATATTCTATAAATTTTTAAATAATTATTTTTTGGTTATGTATATGTTATATAAATATTTAATTTTTAAATATTTAAACACACTTCGATCATCAAGAATCCCTGAAATATGTTTTTTATCAATTTCATATTCAAGGATAAAGACTAAGAAACCCATGAAATAAATTTGGAACACCACGAATAATTATAACTAATTATTAATAGTAACTTTAATAATATATTAATAAATAATTTTGGAAGAAAAGTGAATAAATGTACCTCTACTATGAAACTAGTACAAACAGTCAGTACAATAAACACCTGATGTAAAAATTTAAAAGAATTCATGTAGATAATGATTCTTTATAAAGAGTACAAATGAAAATAGATTTGAGTAATGTTATTAAATAAGTGATTAATATAGTTGTGTTTGTGATATACGAGGTTAATGTGTCTTCGTGGATGTTAGGACAAGAGGTAAGGGCTTTTCATCTCAATTTACTCTCTTTGAGAAATGTTTGGTATTATACCCATAAATTACTTTATGAAGTTTATATAATACATATTTGATATTTTTATCATGAAATTCATCTAATCATTGAATTTAAAAACTAATTTTAGTCCTTATCAATCAACGTGTTTTTATTGATTTTTTTACAAATGCCAATTATGGGGTTTCTCTATCTCAATTTTCATTCATTTGGACAATAGTTATATTCAACACCTATTTTCCATTATGTGGTGAATTAATGACCAAAAAATAATTTGTTAAATGATAATGATAATATTTATGAGATTTAAAGTACTATACTATTATCTATATATCATATTATTTTGATTCAAGAGTTACCAAAATCATTGTAAAACTCAATCTCTTCCATGATGGGAAAACTGTAATATGTTTTTTTAAAGTAAAAGTGTATGTAATTTCCATAAAAATACAACCCTGTAATGATAATATAAAGTGGATGAGGCTATGTAATAGATGCACATCTAGGTAATTACCCCAAAAAGTTTTGATAGATAATTAGATCAATCCTCACCCTGATTTATGAAGAGTGGGACTAAGACCACACACCTAAGAAGACACTCACAGGGATATGATTTAGAATAGTCGCATGCTTTAAAAGAACCCTAAAAAAGGATTTTCCATACCAAAATTCAAACTATCAAACCCAATTACTATCGTTTATGTATAAATTAGCACATTAAAAGTACCCTCACCCATATATTTCATTGGAGAGGGTACATTATGTCATCTTGATGATACCCCTTAACATATAAATCAATTAATGGATGTCCTATAAATAAATCCACATTATTCTATTCAATGAGGAAGTATTTTATTTTGGTATTTCACATAATATGAATATCCATGTATTTATTCAGAAAGAGTTTCTTTGGTAATGGTATGAATGGTATTTATGACACTTATAGTGAACTTATTAGACTTAATTAGGTGACATGTGGGGAATTAAATTATATACCCCTCGATGCAGATGAAGGTCTCATGAGAAAAAACATGTTTGTTTTTAGTGTATACCTATTTATATAATACTATAGTCTCTTGAAAAAAGTCCTTGACAATAATATTTGATATCTGACATTATAAATTCCATCAGTATGAGATTAATATTTATTATTATCCATTTTTTCATTTATTATCATGTATATAACATGCACTCAATTTCAATTGATTATGGGTTCATGTAGTTCATTAATTATTACTATATAAATTATTACAATTTTATGTTTTTAAATCCTCCTCTATATGGTACTCCTTATAGATAATCTGACCTCATCCTTATTTTTGTTCCTTTCACCAAGAAACCTAGAGGATAACTATGGACAATTTTGAAGGATTTGATGGAAGAGATAATCATGTTATTGTGATGTGTTAATATTTTAAATTATGTTTTAAAATGTTATGTATGTATTTATATAGTCTTCTATGATAACTAAGCGATTGGATCCTATGGTAAACTTGTAATTTGAACCAATAATTTAATATAACTACTGACTATGGGTTTTTAGAGTATGATATGTTATATTTTATGTTTGATGATGATTAATTTATTCTAAAGTTTTTATAGGAAATTTCCTCCCATATGTTTAATATGCCTTCATAGGGGGGGCGAGAAACCCTTTTCCTATTGGAGGTGGGCCAGGGGTTCCACACCCAGATCATCACCAACCCAGTCTGGGACATGGAAGGTCAGATTGTATCATAATTAATTATGTCACTTCTTGTATATTTTTTAGCAAAAAACATGGGAAATTTTTTAGCATAATTATATTTACAAAAATGGGACAATAAAATAACTATTATCCTTATATTATTTGATAGTAAATGACACATTTATATTGGGATCAATTTATTAAGAAGGATATGATAGTCATTAGTTTTCAGATATTTATATTTTTCCTCAATTATATTGATGTGTTTTGATATGTTACTTTAATAAACTTCACGGTTGTTTATTGTGTGTTGTACTGGTATAATTTTTTTCCTCTAAATTCATCATCATATAAAAATAATAGATAACTTTCTAGTTATTTTGACCAATACACTTAAAATGTAGTTTTACTTTGATACCCCAATCTAGTATTTCATTTTGTGGTTGTAAACCATATTTTCACTTCCACATGATATCTACAAGAATCGAAATGAAAATTTAAAAAATATTTTTTTAATGTTAATTATATATAAATAAATTACAAATTGGTTGAATAATGGGGAAAATTACAGAGGATATTTTTATTCCTCCAACTATATTTGGATTTAATGCAAACATTCTTCCTATTTATATATTTCATCTGGCCTTTCCTAAATAAAAAATACTATCTTCCAATTTAACAGGCACAACAATACTATAAATACACTAATATGGCTTATTGGTCTCAATGGTATTGTCAAACATTCAATAAATTTATATATACAAATTATTAATTCGAAATAATCATCAATGTCCCATGAAACTAAAACTATTAAGATATTTAGTCCTTCTGGATAATATATTTTTATACACAAAATACATAATGGTTTACCCTTCACAATCAAGCTAGAAATAATTCCATAAGAAATAAATTATTTATCTTCACATAAAAATAGCACACATATGAAATATACCTTTCAAAGAAGTGTCATATGTGCACAAACCCACATTCTAATGCTACTTAAACTAATTTATTAAAGGTTAGAAGAAAATATTTATATGATTTATAGATTTAGAATAAATAAAATAAATTGTTTTTTATACACATCAATGGTGTAAGGATATAAATATGATTGATAAATAGAATTGTGTTGTGTTAGGTTATAATTAGACCAAACTGATTAAAATAATTATATAATAGACCCAGCCTAACATGATATACCTTAGCTGAAGAATTACGATATTATGCATCAAATACCTAATG
Source organism: Viscum album (assembly GCA_963277665.1). Taxonomy (NCBI): domain Eukaryota; kingdom Viridiplantae; phylum Streptophyta; class Magnoliopsida; order Santalales; family Viscaceae; genus Viscum; species Viscum album. The sequence continues at coordinate 1,901,707,743 of OY728133.1, read as the reverse complement.
TGGTAATCCATTATCAGGATGCACCAAATCATCATTATCCTTAATTATATCATCATTGTTCTATCACATATTAATTTACATTTCCTTAAAAATGAAAATATTATAAAACTAAGAATTAGTGGAAAGTGCCACATTACTTTCTTAGGCACACAAGATAGTGCTCTATAGGAATTTTTCTTCCATAAATATATACCACTTTATTTAAAATAATTTTGTCCCACTATTTCCTGCTAAAAAAGTTTAAATATTTAAACCAATAATGGATTTTATTAGTTTAAAATGCAATCTAATAAATTAACTTCCACACCATCTAGTAATTTAAGGGAATATTTTTATTTTCTAGAAAGTAAGTTATTCAAAAAGGTAAAAGTACAATCTATGGTAGTTTTAGCAATTACATATATGATTTTCCCATGATAGAGTAACATTAAAAATTATATAATTTTCATTTTACTACATGTCTGATATACAAAATATATGGTGCAATCCATTAATTTTTTTCACTCTCTCAATATCATCATTTTCATTAGTTTCATCATGTATACTAATACCATTATCTTCTTTCATATGTATAATTTCATTCTCATGATGATAAAGATATTGATACTATTCAAATATCAAATTCTCTATTTGAAACCACTAATTTCAATAATGAATAGTTTGGGATTGATTTTCTCTATCAATTTTTATACTAGACATTATAGTTTGTATGAAGACTAGATTTTTTATACAGAATATTACTTATTCTTGACATAAAAAAGGTATAATAACAAAATTATATTGAGTATAGTGTATTATTCCTCCTTATTAAGCATTATTAATTAAAAAATCTAAAAAAACCCTTTGTTTGAAACATAGTTGATATTCTATCAATATCATACATCCAACTTCTATCTATTATATTACAAAAAAAATTATTTTTTATTACTATAATAATAGTAGATTATAATTATATAACTAATGATATCCATTGATCATTTGAATAAATATTAGGATAATAAAATATTTTTATAACTAAATAACTATTTTTTATAATGGAAAAATTTTATTAAAAAAGAACCTTATTCTATACAACATTAATTTTTTTGTATTCGATATATATGATTTATTAGGGAAAAAATTCATAATACCAACATGATATAATTAAATATCACATTTATTTAGAACATATCAAATAAGATAATCCAAATACTAATTTCAATATGAAATTAAATAAATCATACTAGTATCTATTCAAACAATGTATAAGAGATTATACATTCTATAATCGATGTATACTATGGTTGAACCAAAATAAGTTTAAAACATGGAATATGAAATGACTAATATATAATAGTAGCACACCAATCAAATCATAAGTGTAAGATTAATAAATAAGAAATACATTATAATCAAAAAATGTTTGTTCCTCATCTAAATAAGTTTGTAATGTTTTACAACATAATTTTGGAAAACACCTATTTATGAAAATAGATAGTATATAAGAAAAATGTTTTTTACAAAGTGAACACTTTCAATATAATAATTGTTCCAATTATTAAAAAAATGGTAACCTCTTAAGATTTACCAAAGGAAATAAGTATCGTTTATAATAAAGAAATGTGATTGAATTATTAAAAAATAATAAAAACTTCATGAGGATATGTTTTCAACCAAGAATATATTATAGAATTCAAGTATGGTTGAATATATCAACTAAGACTTAATATATAATTCCCTGATATATATTACATAAAAAATAATTTTATATCATAACCCATTTAAACATGATTTAAAATAAACAACATCTCTTCTAAACATAATAAACAGAAAATATATATTAAAAAATAAAAACATCTGTTGGATTTTTTTATTAAAAAATTATTTTCTAGAAAGAAATAATATAGTAACAAATAGGTATTAAAACAACATAAATAATTTTATCTATATTTTGAAATCATCATGTTATCATTAAATTCAAAAATAATCATTCGTAAGCCATATAATCCCAATATTTACTTTTCCCTTGATTTTTATAAAAAAAATCACTTACACATAAGTCCCCATGTTTATAAAATTATTAAAGAAATTATCCATGCAAGTTAAAGGTTTTACATAACAAATAATATTACATTATACCACTTCTTCATACATAGTTTTCCATTTAATCATATTTACTAAAAAATATCATTCATACTATCAAAATCATTATCATATTTCTTAATAAAAGATTATTATTGCCAATTAGTATTAAAAAATCTATTAATATAATCTTTTTAAATTTAAATTATTTTCATATAACATCCTTATATTTATAAACATTCTTATTCAAACTTTTCACTCCGAATTAGATTTAAATTAACTATACCAATTTTTTTTCTATTATTAAGTAATTAAAATACAAATATTAAAAGAATAATTTCATAACCACTCATAAAATTAAAGAAACAATACATTATTATAAAGATTAATTATAAAATCTCATAATATATATTACAAAAAATGAATCGTACATTGAATGTAGGTAGAGGTAGTGAAAAACTGAATTAAAAAAAATCAACTAAAAATACATTTATTAAGAAATATTATAAAAAATATAATTTAGATGAACCCAATTTTATTGAATCTAAGAGAATGAATACCTAAAATGATCTTACTTTCAAATTTATAGCTAGATAAAAATCAAATTTAATTTCGATAGAATATAAAAACGATGCAAAAATCAAAAATTTGATTTTGAATAAGAATCAAATCAACAGATGAATGGGGTGATATTTTCTTAGGGGGAGTGATGGGATTTTCATGCATAGGGTGGGGGGAATTTAGGGATTATAGGTGAGGGGAGGTTTCATTGAGAATTTTTGGGTGGTCTCTATATTGTTTTTGAGTGTATTAAAAGCACTTATTAGGCCTGTGAATGACTCATATTTTATTAGTATCAATGGATCATTCCCATTGCATATGGTGTGAATGCCATGAATAATAAATATTTTTATAAATAATATTGAAAAATTATTTTTCCAAAACCAAGAGAGAGGATATTTAAACATTAAATTATAATAAATATAAAACACAAGAAGAAACATTAACATGGTATGGAGAGATTTCTTATTAGATGGGTTTTATCATTCTAAATCGATCATTGTATCATTGTTTTATAGTAAAGACGCAATAAAACCCCCTATATAATTGATCTACACATGTTGCTTTGATCTTTAAAAAACACCAATGAAATGGAGGATGTTATCGTAACCTATTGATCATATTGTGTTGTTCAATTTAATCACTTCACATTTCCTTAAGTTTGAATGAATTTTTATTATTATCCTTAATCTTGTGTGGAATAGAGAAGAAAGATATTGAGAGGAAATTATTGTACATAACTATAAACATTTCTCTGATTGATATTGTAGTTTATAAATAGACCAATGATAAGGTTTTAATTGCAATTAATTACCCAATGTACCCTAAATATGAATTAATTAAAAATAAACTCATTTGCATTTAAATAATGAAAATAATAATAATAGTAGAAATAGTAGTAGTAGTAGTAATAATAATAATATTTTATTTGTGATGTGTGAAAAACCCATGTAATGGTAAATATTTATTTTACAATCTCAAATATATATCTATCATCGAAAAAAATTCAGTATGCTCATCCTACTAAACATTTATTGAATTATTGAATAAATATTTAAATTATTAATTAAATAAATAAATAAATATTCTATTCTCAATCCGGTGAATAAATAATTTTTTAATATTTACATAACTAAATAAATTATTTATTTAATTAATAAATAAATATTTATAACCATGTGAATAAAAGGAGATAAATAAATATTATATATTAATGTTATTTAAAAATTAACTTATGAATAAATATTTATTTAATATTAATGACCATTTAACCAAAACTGATTAAATATTACTTCTCAGTTTAGAGAATAACAATTATTCAATTTGTTAAATAGAAATAATATTTATCTGTGATCAAAGGGAATACATTGTTTATGACCATCTAGGCCTCTACCCTTGTGGAATTAAGAGGGATTTCCTAATACAAAGATTAATATTTATAAATGAGTTTAGAAAGGTACAAAGGAAGTAGATATGTCACAACAACAATAACCACATAAAAAAACTCACTCTGTTATACAATCTCATTTCTATGACAACTCATCAAGCAGGTTGCACAACTGTGTCATCAACCTATGTGAAGAATTATTCAATACAGCATGGACATGTAATTTAATGTTAATGCTATATTTCAATAAAAGGGTCGAGATATTTTCACCCATAAAAATGGACATTACAAATCCTTCCTCGACATATTCATTAATAACATATCATTCATAATGAACCTAACATACCCAACATCTCCATGACCATATATTGCCATGGATTATGAAAATACCTAAAATTGCATGAGTCATGACATAAATTAATAAATAAATATAAAATTATAAGGGCCATTAAGTACACCCATAAAAAGGAATATATAATGACACATAAACATACTGATTTTTTACAAGAGGGAATATTTTCATAATCTCTCATCTTGAAGATTAAAATGTGCGAACATAATGAGATGAAGTATCATCTACTTACACAAAAAAAAATTAATATATGATAATTTGTTTATTAATATTCAAATCCATGAGTATACATGAAATCTAAAGTACATTGTAGTTGATTCAAGGGAAAGAACTGCAAAAAATACAACTTGAACTAGACACAATTACTAGAAATAAACAAAACGACCTAGCGGTAGATTATTAGTAGCGGTTTTAATAAATTATGAGAAATAAATCCTGTAAGAAAATAATATTGTAGGGGTTTAATCAAACAGATGATATGTTTTTTTATTTTAATAATTAGAATTAGTTTCAATTATACCACCACAAAAAGTTTTAAAAAATCCCTATATTCATCCCAATATCCTGCTCCCCATGTGAGACCCTAACCCCAATCCCCCCAACCTGACCTCCTCTCCCATACCTAGTGGAGACCTCAACCCTCTCAACTTATTAGAGACCCCGACCCCCCCTCCCCCACCATCCGACCTACCTCCTCTATCCTCAATAGTGACACAGACCCCCACCTTGTCAACAACCCATTCCCCCCATCCGACCTTTGTCTCTCCAGCTCAGATAACCTCCTTGGTGGTGATGCTGACCCCCTCCCATACATCATTGCATCCCATGACCCCCATCCATCCTCCCTCTCTCCATACCCCCTTCCCGAAGACCCATGAAGTTCAAAGTATCGAATAAAAACTTAGAAGGGCGGGGGGGGGGGGTGAATCAGTTGTTCACTTTTTATATGTTTTGAAACATTAAGAAACTTAAAACCTACAACCTGTTAAGATTTATTTACTTATAAAACTTTATAAGATACTTATGCATGAAATAATTATAATGAAAATAAGGCACACATGATTTAAAAGGTTCGTCCTGAATGTGAGAACCTACGTTCTTTCCATATCCACTCCCGTGGTTCTGTATAAATTCACTATAATGAATAAGTGAATTCAACTTGTACCAATTTCTATTAGATACCTTCTATCTCCTGATAAGAAATATTATACTAACTCTCATCAGTTTATAATTTTTTCTTATAAAACAATATATCCAAACAAAAGAAAAAAAACATTGTTGAATCTTCCCCACAAATGATCAGTGTGAATCCTCAGTGAGATTTGGCTTACTCCAATATTCTCAGTATGATAAAGATATTTCCAATTTTCCCCTTCTCAAAAACTTCAAGAAACCTTCTTCAATATTTTGGGAAATTTTCACTTTGAAGTATCCATATCTCTACATTTTTCTCATGTGAAAAATTTACAAATGAATAAATGATCTGATAAAATATTTATAGGTAAAAAGAAAATAAAAAATAGAAAACTTGAAATCTTTTTTACATCCTTAAATCTTAAAAACTATGCAAATATATCACATTTAATGTTTATTCTTTGACTTATTCAAACCTCCTTAAATTTCTTTGAGATTTTCACATAATTGAAATTTAAGTTTTACTTCTTTAACTCTTCATATTCATCTCAATACGATAACGCTAGATCTTTGTTCTGGTTTTCTCAAAAACATGTTCAGAAATGTTTTTCATATTTTCCAAGAAACATGCTTAAAAATGTTGTTTAGATGTTATCAGACACATGCTCTGAAATTTTGTTCATATTTTCTCAGAAACATACTCAAAAATATGGTTCAAATATTCTAAAAAAGATGCTCATAAATTTGGTTCCATTTTTTTTCTAAAAAAATGTTCTGTTTTTCTCAGAAAATATGTTCCGATTTTTTTGGAAATTGGGTTTCGAATTGCTTAGGAATTAGGTTCTAAATTATTCAAAAATAAGGTTCCAAATTCTTCAGAAATCAGGTTTCGAATTGCTCAGAAATCAGGTTCTGAATTGTTCAGAAATCAGGATTGGAATTTTTCAGAAATCTGGTTTTATGTTGTTCATAAATTAGGTTCTTATTTACAAAGAACTCAAGTTATGATTTATTCTAGAAACATGATTAGAAATGTGATTCCAATTTATTTAGAAAAAAGGTTCCTGTTTGTGTAGAATTCAAGTTTTAATTTGATGAGGAAACATGTTCCAATTTATCCAGGAAACATTCTTAGAAAAGTGATTCCGATTTCTTTAGAAACCATGTTCTGAATTGTATAGAATTTATGTTCCAATTTTATCTGGAAATGAGTTTTGATTTTTTCCAGAAACATACCTAAAAAAGTGATTCTTATTTTTTCAGAAAAATGATCCCTATTTGTGCAGAATTTAGGTTCTGATTTGTTAAGAAGGATGGATCTGATTTCTGGATTCTTCTAAGTGATTTTGATTTTATCAAACCTCTCCACCATTTCTCAAAAAAAATTTATCTGAAAATTTTCATGATTTGTGATAACTTCTTGATTAGAAAACCTTTATATAATTTTGTTTCGAAAGATTGAGAAACTTTCTAACTTATGAAATTTCACTCTTCAAAAACATCCTATTTTAAAATTCATGAGCAACAAAAGGACTTATTTATTCAACAATATCATTTAAATTTAAAAAATTCATTCAAACTCAGAAACTTCTTTCAAACTCAACAACTTATTTCTTTCTCTGATCACATCAAAGATAAAATTCCAGCAACCAAAAACTCTATCTTATAGTTTATAGGAAACATTCTTTAATAATAAGGGTTAGTTGTCAAAAAATATAATACATTGTTAAAAAAACAAAAATGTTCTTCAATCTCCCCCTTTAGATTTTTGGACAACCCTCCTTAACTACTTTTCCAACTCTCCAATTTTTCATAACTCATCTTCTGCAAAAAACTCAAGTTTTTTTAACTTTTAGGGAAGCATAACCTTTCTCAAAAGAGTGTCTCTTGAAACCCAACTCTTGGATAAAGTAATGTCTTTAAGGAATTCAATCCCCCGATAGAAAACATATTTTGAGGCCATGTAAATATAAACCCCCTATCTTTTCTTCTTCCCTAAATCTGTTCTTTTATTCCATCACTTTTGTTTTTATGTCCCCCATTATATGATAACCATAGCTTTATATTCATAAAAAAATGACGATATATAAAACTTATTATAAAGAAGAAAGTTGTTACTCTCTCTCCCCATTTTCAACATAGTCCAAAGCACAGTGTGGGTAATTCCTTATAAGGTTAGGAAGACATGGGAAGAGTATGAATTTGAAGTTGTAGCCTCAATTATGCAAACATTTCCTTAGAAATTTCTTTTGTAAAGATATCACCAATCTGATACTTTATTGAAATGTATTTTAGAAAAAAATCTCAAAAAAAATCTTTATCTTTTTTAAAGTGAATCATTATATCAATGGGTTTTGATCTTGATTTTTGGACATGATTCTTAGAAACATAAATTTCACTTTTATTATCACAAAGTATATTGAATGGTTTATAAACTTTTACTTTCGAATCATTCAACTGAACTTTAATCCACAACATTTTAATACAATCTTGAGTGGCTGCAACAGATTCAGATTCAACTGTGATCAAAGTTTTTTAACTTTTTTTCTTACTATAAAAACTCACACAACATTCACCTGGAAAAAATGTTCCTCCTGAGGTTTAATTTCAATCCATATAATCTCCAACCCAATCGACATTAGTATTACCAAGAAACTTCATCTCATAATTTCTTTTATATAACAACCCATGTGAAGTGGTTCCTTTTACATATTTCAAAATACTATTTGTATCCAACATATGTGATTCTTTAAGATTACTTTAATACCTAGCACATAAGCTCATAACATAAACAATATCAGCCCTTGAAGCTCTAAGTTAAAAAAACTTTCTATCAACTTCTGAAAGTATTTATACTTCACACTTATTCTAGATTAATATTTACTCAACTTTGCTCTCATTGAATTATGAGTTTTAACTTATTTGGATTCAGCCATCCCAAAACTCTTTAATAATTCTCTGGCATGCTTTTCTTGGGATATGAAGATATATTTTTCCTTTTGTTGAAATTTTATGCCAAGGAAGAAAGTTAATTCTCCTAACATTGACATTTCAAAATTCTTCTTCATTTATTCAGAAACATATTCACAAAAATTTTCTTCATCCATAATAAAAATTATATCATCCACATAAAATACTACAATTAAATTTCCAAAGTCAACATCATTTAAATAAAAGTTTCTATAAACTTTTCCTTTTAGAAAATTTCATCATTCTCAAACAATTGTCAAGATTTGAATACCGGGTGTGTGGGGATTGTTTCATACCATTCAAAGATTTATTCAATTTACACACTTTATTTTCATCCTCATCAAGTAGAAACCCACATGGTTTCTCATTGTAAACTTCTTCCTCAATATCACCATTTAAGAAATATGACTTTACATCCATCTGATAAACTTTTTAATTCAAATGATCATCCCCTGAAAGAAACAATCGATTAGTTTCTAGCTTTTCAATGGCAAAACAGTTTCTTCAAAATCCACACCTTCACCTTTATATATATTTTTTTACAAAAAATTATTTCATTATTTCCTAAAACTTCCACATGATCATTAAATTTGTTTCTATAAAAAAACTTGTTTTTGATAAGATTTTTATTTGCTATAATTTGAACAAGTTCCCATTTTCCATTCTTCTAAATTCAATCAAAATCATCATTCATAGCATCCACCAATTCTTTATGTGTAATACCTTCTGAAATTGATTCTGGTTCAACTTTTGAGATAAGTGAAGTATACTTTTCTAATATAAACTTACTTCTAGTATGAACTGGACTTTTCTAATTCCAAATAATGTTTTAAAATTTAATATATTTTTTTAAGGTAGTAAATTTCAAACTTTCTTTCTCTACTAGAATTTACTCATCAAATGATTCTTCAAAATCTTGAAAGTAATGTTTTTAATTACTTTCACTATTGTTTGAAATACCCAATTTATCTTCCTTAGAACTCTCATAAATCTGTGTTAGGGAACTTTTATTTTTAATTATCTTCACATCATATGATTCCACCAAATATTTTAAATGTATATTCCAACATTTGTAACTTCTCCCATTTGGTGGATAGACTATGAAAGCTCCTTCCTAAACATTATTATCAAACTTTCCCAAATCCAAATTTCTGACCTTGGGAAAACATAGAATTACCAAAAAAAATTCGATGAAGGTTTTTATATACCACATTTTATAAGGATTAATGTTGGTTTCTGGTCTCAACTAGCATCTATTTTGAACATGTACAACATTACTAAAAAGTTATCTCAAAAATAATTTTGAAAGTTTATATTCTTTTAATATACTTTTTCCCATTTCCACCAAGATTTCATTCATTATTTCTACTACTACATTTTTTGTAGAGTATAGGGAGAACTATACTAATGTTTGCTACCGTGTTTACTTAGATAAGTTTTAAAATAATTACTTAGGAATTTGGTACCATTATTTGTTCCCAAATTTTTGAGGTAAACCCCAAATTCTTTCTAAACATTTTTTCTGTAGAATTTAAACATTTCAATTTCCTTTGAATTTTGTTTCATGAACCTGATGTTTTTCATCCAAGTGAAATTATAAAAAAAGTGATAAAGTATAAGTCTCTTTTTTATTGATGTCTCATCTATACACATAAATCAGATTGAATAAGTTCAAGTGGTATAGTAGACTGAATCTCAACTATTTTAAGACTTTTGTAAGTCATTTTTCTTTTTAACAAGTAATATAAACACTTTAATCTCTTCTAAATTTTAGAAAATTTATAGCAACATTCACTTTAGAAATTTTATAATGTTTTTCTTGCAAAGGTGTCCCAGCCTTTGGTGCAACATCTTGTTTTTATATTCAGCACTCAAGTAATAAAATTTATTGAATTATCCTATTTAGAAGATATTTCCACTAGTTATTTCTCCCTTTTAATAACTTTTTAATCTTTAGTACTTTTGATGATACCAGAATACATTCTGAATATTACTTCTTTTTCATCATGAAAAATTTTACTTACACTAAGGAATATATTTTTTATCCCATCAACAAGTAAAACTTCTTTAGATTTGAATTTCTCTTCTTCAATTTTTATCGTTATGATTCCTATTATTTTTAAAGAACTATCATTTCCAAAATTAAATGCTCATCTATTATGAATTTCAACATGTTTAAATTTTTTTATATTACCTATCATACGTAAAGAAAAACCACAATCAAGCATCCATAGTTTGTTCCTCTTAGTTTCCTTCAAAGTAGTCTCAACAACAAATGCTCTTTCCTCATCCTTCTTCTTTTTAGATTTCTTTTCATTTCTATCATAAGAAAATTGTTCTAGAATGAGAATCATACATCTTTCATCATGACGACTAGTACCATCACATCTTCCAAAAACTTCTTCCAGACATTCAAATTGATTCTTTGTTGGAATGTTTTAAACATCTTGAGAATTCACCTTTTCAACTTCCTATAAGTTAGGAATGTTACTCATTCTTCATTCACTATTTCTTCCATTTTTCTCAAAACTTCTTCTGAGTACAGATAAGTTTCGCCAAAACTTATAAGCTCCATGTCCATAGATTCCATATCACTAGAAATATCTATCAAATCTAGATTTTCTATTCATGAAAGATATTTATCTATAGAATCATTGTTAAGGATGGTGACTTCTTTTAGATCTAACATGCTCAGGATGTGGACCATCTTTTCTTTTGTGGAAGTTTTCTACTTTTTCATAATTTATAGGTTTCTCACTTCATTTATCCACTCATTCTTTCCCAATACATTTTTTTAGAACCTAAAAAGTTAAAATAATCAGATGAAATAGTATTTCTTGTAAGAGACAATTTCATCTGATTCTCATATTGAACCTTATCTGAAACTTTAGAAGTCTCAAATTTTACTTCTGAATCTTTGTTGAAGTTTTCATTCATCTTCCTCATGGTACATTAGGAATCAATATGTTTTGATTTCAACTCGTTAACCTCCTCTTCCTTAGCTTCTGGCTTCTTGCTGTGATCTTCAACTATCTTTACCTGTCTAACCATTCTGAGTTTTTAACCAAGAATCATATGAATGTATTAATCATCCAACTTGATGACATATTTTCTTCTATCAGAAACTTATTCATGATATTTATTGTTCACTATAATTTATTTATTCGGAGTTTTGTTTTTCTCAAGACATGCAATGAGTTCAATTCTGAGATGAAACTCTCTATAAGATTCTTCATCACCTTCTTCACTACCCGAGGAATATATTGTTTTCTAAACTTTTACAATGAAGGTTTGGAATTTTTCTAAATATTCATCTTTTGATTAATTATTTCCCATTGAGTCTGATTTAACTTTCCAACTCAACAAATATCTTTTTTTTCAAGTAAAATTCTTCTTCTATCTTTTGGATGACTTTTTTCTTTATTATTTTTGTTCATGTTCTTCCATCAATGTTTTTCATCAGAATCATATCAATATTATCCAACTTTATTCTTTGAGAAATTCATAGCAAAGTATCTGATCCCACCACGCTTAAAAAAATGGAGAGAAAGTTTACCTCTATACTTTCCTCTTCCTCTTCAAAAGTTCGTGGATATAAGAGACATATTTTTTTATTTAGCTCATCATACTCTTTATCTTTAGACACATAAGGATATACCGCTTAAATATTTTGGATTTTCATATTTCTCATATCTTTAAAATCCATCTCATCTCTCATATTCTTTTTAAACATTGTGGATTACTCATTTCATAAGCAACATGAAATTCATCAAGATAGAAATCAACCTTATCTTCTAAAAAATAAATTTTAGAATAAAACCTATATATAAAGTTTATCATAATATTCTTCACAATTGTATAATCTTCGAGGATATCTCTAAATCCTCTGATGTTACAAGCAGTTTCATTTACTATGGTGAAGTATTTTTCAATTGATTTTTCATCCCTCAATCTGACGACTTCTAACTAACTATGCTAGATTTTTTTCTTTGCTTCCTTGACTTTAGTATTGTCTTAGAAAACACTTTCCATCTTGTCCCACATACTTATTTGTAGTTTTGAGACCCATCACCTTCTAATGATTTTTTTGATAAGGACATAATGATTGTATTTATATCATTTCAACCAGCTTCTATATTTCTATTATCAGCAAACGTTATAGGAAAATATTTCTCAATAGGTTGAAAACCATAAAAGATAAAGAATTATTCTATTTTTCCATCCATAATACTTTTTTCCATTTAATGTAGTATTTACTGTATAATTTACAGAATTGATATTATCCCTGATAATGATTCAAAAATGGAACCACCCTTTAATACTAATTGAAGTTCAAAGGATTGAATGAAAACTAATAGGGGGTTGAATCAGTTGTTCACTTTTTATATGTTTTGAAACATTAAGAAACTTGACCCCTAAAACCTGTTAAAATTTGATTACGTATCAACATTTAACAAATATTTATGAATGAAATAATTATAAAGAAAGTATTGCACACACGATTTATAATGTTCAACCTCAATGTGATAACCAACTTTCTTTCCATCACCACTACCATGGGTCTATGAAAATCCAATATAATGAATAAATGAATACAACTTGGGAAAAATTCTATTAGACACCTTATATCTACATATAGGAAAGATTATACTCACTCTCATCAGTTTACAAAGTTTTCTTATGGAGAAATTGATCTAAAAAAATAATAAAAAATATGTTGAATCTTTTCCACAAATGCTCAGTCCAAATAATTTTTTTCTGATTTGGCTAATTTTGAACTTCTAAATATGGTAAATAGGATTCGGATTTTCCCCTCCTCAAATACTCAAAGAATCCTTTTTCAATCTGGTGGGAAATTTTCACTTTAAATTAACCAGATCTCTTCCATTTTCACATGTGAAAAATTTAAGAATGAATAAATGATCTGAGAAAATATTTATAGGAAACTCAAAAATCAAAAATAGGAAACTTGAAATATTTCCTGCTTCCTTAAATCTAAAAGACTATGTAAATATCTCTCATTAAATGTTAAATATTTTAATTCTTTCAACCTTCTTAAATTTCTCTGAGATTTACCCAAAATTGAAATTGAGGTTTTACTTCTTGAACTATTTGTATCCTTCGTATTACGATAATGATGGATCTTGGTTACAGTTTTCTCAGAAACATGCTCAAAAATGTTGTTTAGATTTTATCAGAAACATGCTCAGAAATTTTGTTCATATTTTCTTAGAAACATGATTAAGAAATGTAGTTCATATTTTCTTAGAAACATGTTCAGAAATGTGGTTCTAATTTTTTTAGAAAACAAGATTTTATTTACTCAGAAAATATGTTTCGATTTATTCAGAAATTAGGTTCCAAATTGCTCAAGAATCAGGTTCTGAATTGCACAGAAATCAGGTTCTAAATTTTTCAGAAATAACGTTCCAAATTGTTTAGAAATTTGGTTCCAAGTTGTTAAGAAGTGAGGTTATAATTTTTTTCATAACTCATGTTATGATTTTGTTATAAAAAATGTTCCAATTTTTTCCAGAAACATGTTTCGAAAAGTGATTATAATTTATTCAGAAAATAGGTTCCAATTTGTGTAGAATTTAGGTTCCGATTTTCTCAGGAAATAGGTTATGATTTTTCCTAGAAACATGCTCAGAAAATTGATTCTTATTTATTCAACAAATAGGATCTTCTTTGTGTAGAATTCAGGTTCTGATTTTCTCAGGAAACAGGTTTAGATTTTTCTTAGAAACATGCTCAGAAATGTGATTCCAATTTCTTCAGAAAAAAGGTTCATATTCGTTCAGAATTCAAGTTTTAATTTGTGTAGAATGATAGACTTGATATTCAGGTTCTTTTTTGTGATTCTGATTACTTCAAACCTCTCCATTATCTACTCAGAATCTTTTATCATAATTTTTTTCATTATTTTTGAGATCTAATTGATAAAAAAATCATTGTCTAATTTTGTTTAGAAAGTTTGAGAAACATTATAACTTATTATTTTTCACACTTAAACAAAAGCCTCTTTCAATACTCTTCTATAAAAAGGTCCTATTAATTCAGTAACATCTTTCAAACTCAACAACTTGTTTCAAACTCAACAAATTCTTTCTTTTCCTCATTACGTCAAATAAAAACTTCCAACAACCAACAAATTCATATTCATGTATATCAAAAACATTCTTCAACAGGAAGGGTTAGTTGTCACGAAATATAAAAATCTATTAAAACAAAACACCATAGAGGTTCTTCAACCCCAGATCCCCTCTAACTACCCTCTCTTTCTCCCATATTCTATGGTTACCCTCTTCTAGTAACTTCTTTACACCAACTCCCTTTCTAGTGATCACTGTCACCGGAAACCCCTTCCAGCTAATTTCATGACCCCAATCCCCCTTTTTGGTGATCAATGTGACCTAAAATTCCCTTGTAAGTGCCCAATATGACACTAAAACTCCCTATTATCTACTTCTATGAAGCTGACCATGCTACTAGTGAACTTTGTGACCCCAACACCCATGGAGGCTATTCCTGTGACTCTGAACCCCCCTTACGGTGATTGTTGTGCCCCGACCCCCTAAGGTTATGTGATTATAAAAAACACTTTCATTTATAATTTTTGAATTCTTAATATACTATTACCCTAAATTTTTATATGAAATTAATTTTTTGTTTCATGTACTCTATTTAATTAAATAAAATTTATTTTATTTTAGTTCTCTTTATTGAAATGTCTATCTTTTTATTTGAAACTAATGACTTATTTTTTATTTTATTATTAATTTATAATGATTTAAACAAATTATATATATATATATATATATTTTTTCATTATATTTACTTGAATGTTTATGACAAAATTTTAAATTAGTTTTATGATGGTCAATAGTGAGGTTTATATATTCAATGAAATGTGATTTTTATGTCATTATCCCACTATGGAAATTTCCATGTGGATGTTAACAAACTTATTTATTTATCCATTATGGATGAAATTAAATGATACGTTATATATATCATGAAATTTTGCTCTTTTATAGTGATAAATTCAACATTTTACAATTGTTATGGTGATCCTTATTGGATAATAAGATGAGGTAGATATCTATTTTGTGAAAAAATATCACTATGTTTTTTAGAATGGAAGTTATTCAATTTATGATTAAATCTATATTAGATGATAAAAATGTTGTGGTCATTTAATTTATGTCATTATTCATCTATATTTTTTCGAAATAAATAATTTTTGATCCCTATTTTTATATTATATGTTTAGTAAAAAAATGTTCATTATTTGATTCATCCCATTTTCCATTATAGTTTTTATGAAATATTCAATGGAGAAGTTGGGTGATATTAAATTTTGATTTTATATGTTTGATTAAACATTTATATATTTATATTTTAATGTATGGGGAGAATACAATCCAATAACTATGGATAAAAGTTGGATTAATTTACCACAAAACACATGTCGATATGCCAAGTGTTTGGAATAAGTTTTTGACTATGAAATTACAGACCGATCAGTGGATGGTTAAATAAAATATGTATGTTTTTATTGTAAATTAAAGAGATAGTTAAATAGAAACAAAGTATATGATCATTTGATATTGAAATAGTTTCTTTTTCGATCCTTATGTTGGATTTGGAATTGTAAATCAATTGTAATGGAACCTCAAAACAATTGAAATACTTTAAATGAAAGACAGAGTGACCATGAAGAGGATAATTCAGTTCAAATTTTGTTAAATGAAACATTTCGTTATTTTTAATACAATATCAATGATTTTAATAGATTAAAATAACATTTAATTGATCCTGAGCTGGTTAATATTAGTCGTAACTTTAGTGACCAAAATAAATGATTTTTATGAATTAGTTTAAGATGGAAAACCATAATTATATGTAGGGTGCACCAAGTATTCAAACATTTATTTTTCTAATAAATTTGTATCATATCATGTTTCTCTTTGGAACTACGTACATGAAAATCCCCACAATTTTAGAGTTTTTTCACAATTCTTTTAGTGTAGAAAAGATCCCAATATCATTCAATGATGTGAAGAAATTCATAAACAAACCTAGAATAGATCAAAGAAAGACACATGCATTCTCTAATGATTGCATGCTTTACTATAGAGAAGATTATGATAAACAATAATGCATAAGACATCATACAATCAGATGTAATTCAATGAATAATAATGATAGTATATATCAATGCAACCGTAGTAATAATTAGAATAAGAAAACCCTGGAAAAGGTATTGCATTAATTTCCTCTAAAACCATGCTTGAAAAGATTATTCATTTCATATAAGATTTTATATGACCAGAAGTGGAATGCTCAGGATAATAGTGATGGATTTTTGAAACATATAAAATATTCAACATCATGGAAGATGTTTGATTCATTATATAAATATTTTTTTAGATCCTAGGAATGTATGATTGGGATTTTCTTTTGATAGTTTTAACCCTTTTGGTACTTTAAGTATTAATTATAGAATATGAATAGTTTCTTTGATCCCCGATAATTTACCACCATGGATGTGTATGAAGATAAATTATTTCATTTTTTCAATGATTATTCCTCAAATGAAAATTCTTATAAATGAAATTGATGGATATCTTCATCCTATAATCAATTAATTTCAATAATTATGGGATGATGGCATGAAAAATATGATTCTTCAATGATAAAACTATTCAAAATTCACGATTCTTTAATGTGGAAAATTAGTGACTTTCCTAGACTACAAAATTTTTCTAGTTCAAACACTCATACATGTTTTCCTATCCAGTTTTTAATTTTGATTTTGAATATCAATGATTACGTTATAGCAAAAAATGGTGTTTTATGTTCTATCATCAATTTCTTGATACTTCTCATAAATTCTGGTTTAACAATACATGATTCAATAGAGATGTTGAAATGGTAAAGTCATCAAAGGTGTTATCTAGTTCAAAAAGCATCGGAAAATTTTCCTCGAAGAAATTGAAAAATGTCACAGTTTAAAGAGAGGGGGGATGGTATGAGGTAAATTAGAATATGAAACACAAAAATGGAATAAAAATATTATATATTTTAAACTTCATTATTGGGATTTTATTTTTATATGTGATAATATTTATGTAATTAATATTAATATGTACATCTGTGAAAATTTAATTTTTATATGGATTAATGTGTAGAGTAAATAAAAGGATCACCTTATTGATCATATCGATTTGGAGTTAACGAACATAAATCATTGATTGTAGGAAAATGAGAAATGAAAGTATCCTTGGTTATTTTGATAATTAAAAATCATGATAAAGACATATTCCTTCGAACTATAATGAATATAAAAGTTCCAGAAGGGTATTGAAGTAACAAATCAAGGTATGTTGACTTAAGACATTGAAATTTATATGGATTTAAAAGTCATAACTCACATATTTTTATAGTGTAGTTGTTTTTATTGAAATTTCATAATAATTTAATTCAAAAGGTAAATGCATTTGTATTTGGGTTCTCTACCCTTTTCAGAGAGATTTGTGGAAAACTCTAAATCCAATAGTTCTCAATAAACTTCAAGAAATAATTGTTTTAACACTATTTCATTTGAAGATATTATTTCCCCCTTCATTATTCATATCCAAGATTCATTTGATAGTTTATTTGGTTGAAGAAGCTAAACATGGTGGATCAATAAACTATTGATGGATTTATCTATTTGATAAGTATGCTAATAATTTTTTTATTTTCATTGGTGAATTTTATTTTATAAAATCGTTGCATCATTTTTTTAATATGTTTCTATCTTTTATTAGGTACATAGTTCATTTGAAATCATTTGTGCTAAATAAATCTCAACCAGAAGGCTATATTGATGAAGGTTATATAGAAAAAGGGTTATTGACATTCTATTATATGTATTTGGATATTATTGAGACTAGATTAAATCATTATAGATGTGATGATGACATCTCCAATATTTTTGTTTTAGAAAATTATTTATCGGTATTGAAAACTATTGGATGACCAATTGGAAAGGGGTCATATTTTACACTGACTGAATTGGAGTTTCTATAGGAACATAGAAGTGTGATACTCAATAGTACTATTGTAGTTACATTTACTGAAGAATTGTGACTGATAAA
Source organism: Viscum album (assembly GCA_963277665.1). Classification (NCBI taxonomy): domain Eukaryota; kingdom Viridiplantae; phylum Streptophyta; class Magnoliopsida; order Santalales; family Viscaceae; genus Viscum; species Viscum album. The sequence goes on along the minus strand of OY728133.1, from coordinate 1,901,689,130 downwards.
TATAGGTGACTAAGGGGTTGAGCTTAAAATGAGTTAGAATTAATAGAATCTATGTATAAGGAGATTGTGTAACTATTCACCCATTGTGTATGTATATACTCATATTCATATTATTGACATGTGGTTATTTTTATATATTAAAAGTAACACATTATATCATTTTTTAAAGATATTTAATTTTGAAAATTGATATGAAATATTTAATGGTTTGAAATTTTTAAATCAATGTCCTGTATGTCATGCAAAAAGATTTGATGCCTAAAATATTCCTAGATTTAGGTTTTATGCAATTTATCATTAAGAAGACGTGAAAAATCAAAATATTATTGTGATTACACTTGCATAGGTGGGATGATATATTAAGCTAAATGATATAATTTAATTAAACTATCATGGACAGTTTTTAGTTGTCTTATTCAAATTCAAGTGGGTGAACATTGATAGGGGTATACTGAAATATTTTTTTCATTTCCCTTCTACAAACTTATCTCTCTTTATGGATACTAGTAATTTTGTAGAGAATGATTCATTTATATTGGATTCACAAGGAAAAATGTTTTATTATGTGGATGATGATATACATGAAGGATTTAGTATTTTTTATAAACTTAAATTAGAGAGACTTATATAATATGGGTGATGAAGATCAATTGGTTCTTTGGAGAAGTGAACCTCATCATCCAAAAAATGTTGGAAATTTTTTTCTTGAAAATATCAAAATAGTATAACTTATAAGAGATGGGGAAAATTAAGGACTCATCACAATAAATGATGATAGTAATGAAGATAATAAATATTATGATAATTGAATGTATACATTGGTAATGAAAATATATTACAAATTATCATTGATAAGTATTTCATACATATATACATTTTTATAGTTTTTCATTTTTTTGTAAAAAGATTTTACTTTTTCATTTTTTATAAAGTTAATATACCTTAACAATTTAAAATATAGGAATCATAAGAACAAAAAAATTTAGGATCCTAGTAGATCAACATCTCAGAGCATGCCACCACCACCATTATCTTATACAGATCCTAGTGACTCCATTATACATAATAATACTAGTGGGACAACAATTTCCCCAAATGTGGTTGGTAACCCACTACCTGAATCACCTTTGGTGATGGTGCTGTTAATTACCCCTCTATCTATTGGATATTGGAAAGTTACCATTACTGGTATGTATTCCATTTTCAAAAAAGATTTATATTTGATAAATTTTTCAAAAAAAATTCAAATAGATAAATAAAACCATAGAAGGGATACAAATATGAAAATAATAGATGTATGGGACCTGAAGGATTTTAAGATTATCATTGCATTTGATGAGTTTATAGTGCCGACTAGTGACACTACTGGAATCTATGGGAATATTCATGGGCATATTACTTTCAAGATAGTGATGTTTCCTATTAATTATAAAGATTGGAGGCATGTTCCTATAGATTTTAAAAAATGAGGTCTTTTATACTCAAGTAAAGGTAATATTAATTTAATATTCCTTGATAAATAATTTAAATACAAGATTAAAATATTATAATATACTTATAAAGTGTTATATTTTTTTATTTCTAGATGTTTTTTCATTTTGATATCCCTGAACCCATTTCACACCACTGGAATTTGAAAATTATGGGTCAGAAATGAGGAGATTTTAAATAGAGATTATGGAATAAGTTTAATGAAACTTCTTTGAGATCATGATAGATGTATGAGAAAGTAACTAAAGGAATTTATTGTGGGGAATGTAATCTCTTTTTCTATATCAATAGAGATGAAACTCATGAGGTAATTTCATAGTTTACTATATCTTGTTAACATAAACAAATTAAAAATATAATTTTTATTAATTTTTCAATTTTTTCTAAGAATTATCTAAAAAATTATTATAAATCATGAAAATTAAGTGATTCCCCACATTGTTGGGTCTAAGTGTTTTTTAGAAAAAATAAAATTTTGGTATATATTTTGTTCATTATTATTTATATAATTTTATTATAACTCAAGTTTTTTTATAACTTGTTTATATTTTTTATAAATGATAATTAATTATTTCACTCTATTGTCAGAACAGATATGTGGTTTAAAATTCACTAGAAACTAGATGTTATTTTCGTAAATGGCCATACCAAAGATGTTAAAGTAAGTAATTTTCATTAAATTTTCATATTATTTCATTATTATAAAAACATAATAATGAAAAATATTTTATAACAACAAACAAGACTTAAAATCAATTAAATGGGGACTACTACATGTTTCAAATTATGACAATTTGGTGTGGTTTGATACATCTAGGGGGACCCAATTAATTTGGGTTAAGTCCTGTTAGTTTTTATGATATAATTATCATTATTATGTTTTTATATTAATGAAATAACAAAAAGTAGTAATGAAAAATTTATTAATTAGATAATATTATAAAGTTCATATATTTTAAAAAATCATTGTTAATATTTTTTTATTAATATATTAAAATTCAAGAAGTCTAGGATGCAAAACCTTTGCAATCATCATTGGTTTCCCAGAATGATGCAGTTGGAATTGTTTTAGGGAAGGAGTACCATTGAAATGTATGAGGGATGGGTTTTTGGTCCCACTCCATAAACAGTCATTGGTAGGTCAGCACCATCCATTACCGCTTCACTTGTTGGTGTTTTGATCTGTTCTATTGATTAGTAATAAAAAAGATAAATTAAAATATTTTAAGAAAATGTGCATGAAGTAGACTATTATAGGAAAACACAGGATCAATTGCGGTCAAAAATGGAAAATGATTTAGTTTCTATATTTTATTAGATAACTGACATGATCCCCGAGGAATTTTCCAGCCTTGTAGCTCATCGTGACGAGGTAAATTATAAATTCCACAGATCATTCACACATTTTCAAAGAAAACATGCTACATATGCAAATTAAAATAAAATAAATATTTTATATATAAAACATGAATTTCAAGTCATAAGACAACAAATTGTGATAGATCGAAGTGTGGATGATTCATACATGTCAAAAATGAATTAAAGATGATTATCCATAAGTTTGAAATTTTTTTGAGATTATTTGCTCAATTTTCACACAGAATAAAATTCTTAACGGTACAAAAGACTATAGAAACAAGTTTAAATGGGTAAAAACTAGGAAAATGATATTATATTTCCAAAAAATCTATGTATAGTGTCTATAGGTTGAATTTTGTAATGTATGAATCGATGACACTTTATCATGAATTCTAATTTTTCTACAGTGGCTGTAAAAATGTTTTTTGTGTTTAAAAACACTAAAACAAGCATAGAATGGAAAAAAACCATAAAAAATGACCTTATATTGGCATATAATCATGATACAAACACCATTGAATTATTTTTTACATGCAATTGAATACAAAACGTCAATAATATGTGCGGTGTGGTCGTAATTACTTGGAAAACACTTCTAAAACATATTAATGCATTTAAAAAAAGTTTCAGGGGATAAAAATAGGGAAAAATAAATCGTATTTTCCTAAAATTAGAGGAAAATGACCTTATATTTAATTGTGAAATGTATAAATTAACGACATGTCATTCCGAATTATGGTTTTCCCATTATGGTTGTAAACATGTTTTTAATGTTGTAAAACACTAAAACATGCATGAAACCTTAAAAACCATAGTAACCAACCTCATATTGATGTTGAAGAATGGAATCACCACTGATGAGTTATTTTTGACTTTAATCATAGAAAATATTTTAATTCGATATGCAGTGTGGTCAGAATGACTGAGTAAACACTTCTTAAAGGTACAAAAGCCTTTAAAAATAAGTGTCAAGGGGTTAAAACGAATAAAATGATTTCATATATACCTCAAATAATCGAAAAATGATCTTAGATTAAAGTTTTAACTTTAGGAACTGATGGCATGTCATTCCAAATTATGGTTTTCCCAGGGTAGCCCAAGTTGTGTTTTATTGTTTTAAAACACTAAAATATGCGTGGAATGATAATAACCATTGAAAAAAACCTCATATTGATGTGGAATCATGGTAAAATCATTTATTATTTATATTTAATCTGAAAAATTAGAAAACACATCAATACAATTTGTGGTGTGGTTATAATGACCTGATAAACACTTCTTAATGATACAAACGCTTTTAAAAGCAAGTGTCAGGGGTCAAAAACTAGGGAAATGAAATTGGATTTCCCTAAAATTATAAGAAAAAAATTTCATTTTGAATTTTGAAATTTTGGAACCAATAACACAACATTATGAATTAAAGTTTTCCCAAGATGTATATAAAAGCATTTTTAGTGTTTTAAAATACTAAAATGTGTGTGGAATGGTAAAACCCCAATAAAATGATCTTAGATTAAAGTGGAATCATGGGAAAACCACCATTGTTTTATTTTTTTATGTGTACTCATATACCAAATGTCAATATAACATTTAGGGTGGTAGGAATGACTTGGTAAACACTTCTTAAAGGTACACAAGCCTTTTAAAAACAGTTGTCGAGGGGTCAAATGTAGGAAAATGATGTTGGATTTTCCTTAAATCAAAGGAAAAATACCATATATTGAATTTCAAAATTTGGAAACTGAAGACATTTTATTCTGAATTATAGTATTCTCGGGATGACTATAAATACATTTTTAGTGTTATAAAACACTAAAATGTGGGTGGAGCGGTCAAAACCATAGAAAATGACCTCATATTAACATAAAATCATGGGAAAGCCCCCGCTGAGTTATTTTTGATGTCTAATCATAGAAAACATAAAAATATGATGTGTGGTGTGGTCTCAATGACTCACTAAACACTTCTTAAAGGTACATAAGACTTTAAAAACTAGTTTCAAGGGGGAAGAACTAGGAAAATGATATTGGATTGCCCTGAAATTATAGGAAAATGACCTTCAATTAAATTGTGAGATGTAGGAACTCATGAAATATCATTCTGAATTATAATTTTCTTGGGATGGTCGTAAATGTTTTTTTAGTGTTTTAAAACAATAAAACATGTGTGGAATGGTCAAAACCATAGAAAGAAACCCCATATTGACATGGAATCATGAAAAAAACCAAAGATGAGTAATTTTTTATGTGTATACGCATACAACACATCAATCCGACATGAGGTGTGGTAATAATGAATAAGTAAAAAAATTATTAAATGAATAAGAACCTTGAAAAATAAGTATCAGGGAATAAAAATGAGGCAAATGATGTCATATTTCCCAAAAATTAGAGGACAACGACAATAAATTTAATTTTGAAATATAGGAACCAAAGTCACATCATTCCAAATTTGGGTTTTATAGGGATGGATACAAAAACGTTTTTAGTGTTTTAATACACTAAAATGTGCGTGGAATGGTTAAAAACCATAGAAAAAAACCTTATATTGACGTGTGATCCCGGGAAAACCACTGAATTTTTTGACAAGTACACATAAAAAAAACATCAATATGACATTTAGTGTGGTCGGAATGACTTAATAAACACTTCTAAAAGGTATAAAATCCTTTAAAAACAAGTTTCTGGGAGTCAAAACTAATAAAACGATGTTATATTGACTTGAAAGGTGTGGAAAACAAACGTAGATTTATTTTAGAATGTAGGAACTTATGAAACGTCATTCTGAATTAATGTTTTCTTAGTATGGCCATAAATGTGTTTTTAGTGTTTTAAAACAGTAAAACATGCATAAAAGAGTCAAAAACATAAAAAACGACCTCATATGGACATTGAATCATGGTAAAACCACCGATGAGTTATTTTAGACATGTACACATATAAAAAAACGTTAATTATATGTACAGTGTGGTTAGAATGACTTAGTAAACACTTTTTAAAGGCATAAAAGCATTTTAAAATAAGTGTTAGCAGGTTGAAATAAGGAAAATGTTATTGGATTTCCCTGAAATCATAATACAATGATTGTGGATTGAATTTTGAAATGTAGGAACTAAAGAAATGTCATTTTGAATTATGATTTTCCTATTATGTCTATAAACAAATTTTTATTGTTTTAAAACACTAAAAGGTGCTTGGAATGGTCAAAACCAATGGAAATGACCTCATATTGATATGGAATCATGGTAAAACCCCATTTGAGTAATTTTTTTCCTACATGAATAGAAAAAACATCAATCAAACATGCGGTGTGGTCGATATGATTCGGTAAATAGTTCATAAATATGAAAATGCATTTAAAAAAGTGTTGGGGGTTAGAACTAGGGAAAAAACATAGGATTTCCAGGAAATCAGAGGAAAATGAATGTATATTTAATTTTGATATATAGGAACTAACTTCTTGTCATTATGAATTAATGTTTTACTATTATGTCTATAAATACACTTTTAGTGTTTCAAAACACTAAAATGTGCATGGAATGGTCAAAACCATAGAAAATGACCTCATATTGATGTAGAATCATGTGGAAACCACTATTAGGTTATTTTTGATGTGTATGCATAGAAAACATGTCAATTTGACATGTAGTGTGGTCATAATGAATTGGTAAAAATTTCTTAAAAGTAAAAAATTATTTTAAATAAAGTGTCATTGGGGGTGAAAAAACTAGTAAAACAATATATAATTGACATGAAATCAGAGGAAAAATAAATATAGATTGAATTTTTAAATTTTCGAATGAAGGACATGTCATTCTGTATTACGGTTACCATAGATAGCTGTAAACAAGTTTTTATTATTTTAAAACACTAAAACATGCATAAAATCTTCAAAACCATATAAACAACCACAGATTAAAGTGGAAAATTGAGAATACCACTATTGAGTTATTTTTGACCTGTACGCATATACAACACTTAAATATGATATGAAATGTGGTCAAAATGACTCAGTAAACACTTCTTAAATGTACAAAGCCTTTAAAAACAAGTTTTCCGAGGGGTTAAAACCCGGAATACGACATCAGATTACCTTGAAATCATAGGAAAATGACTGTAGATTGAATTGTGAAATATAAGAACTGGTGACACATCATTCTGAATTAAGGTTTTTCTAAGATGGTTTTAAACACGTTTGTAGTGTTTTAAAACACTAAAATGTGCATGGGATGGTCAAAACTATAGAAAACAACCCGAGTTTGATGTGAAATCATGGGAAAACCACCAAAAATTTATTTTTCAAAAAATGGGACATTCTATGACATCAAATTCTTTCAATTTTATTATTATTTAAATTTCTAACACATCAGATGTCAATTTAACAGTTAATTAGAATATTGACTTATCAATTTTTCAGTTTCAAGTTTTGAATCATATCTAAAATAGTTATGTTTATGTTTCCAAAGTGTTTTTCATTATATATTATTTGTTTTATTTTAAAATTTATTCTATTTGATTAATAAAATTCTACATTTTATGTGCAACATTCTACATATATTCTATGTCTTTTCTCTTTCACATTTCTTTTCGTAAATATCTTGTTTTTCATCTTAGATGATATATTATAGAATAAGGTAGGAGTTTAACCATTTTGATCCATGAAATTATTTATAATGTAGTAGCGATAGTTCTTAGTTTTCATGGTATGGTAAAATTTTATCAATTATTCTACTATAATTTTGATTTTTTGTGTTTATTTTTAATTTAAATCTTCATTTTTTGTTATAGTTGATGATATGATGTGGTCATTTCGGTTGATGAGATGTTGTGGTGGAAGATGAATACAATGGATGTCATGAAATTGACATATATTGGGCATGGGTTGTTGAACATATTTTATATGTATATATTGATGACTGAGTTATTGGTTGACTGATGTGTGGGTTGACGGAGACTGAGATTATAATGACTGTTGATGTTTGTACATATGACTATAGATGTATGGAATATATATGATAGTTTTATCGTACATTCATATTTTAGTTTATTGCATTTTAGTTTTTTTATATTTATGGATTATTATTTTAAAAAAATCTAATTTAGGGGTGGTTTTTAGTAAGCATCGCTAAGTACATAAATTAAAAATATGTTTAGTTGAAGTTACCCTTAACTCCATTTAAAAATAACTAATGCTGATATGTTCAACTATGGTTAGTTATAATATATTTATTTTTCATCAGGTATTTTTTTAATAAAAAGCCGTCGCTAAATAAAAAACAAAACCATCACTAAATGCTCAGAAAAGAACACATATAAAAACCAATATGAAATTAAATAAACAACCACTAAATTATTTGAGACTATGAAATAAGTGGTGGTTTTTATAAATTCTATTATTTTATTATGAGGTGGTTTAAATCACCACTAGTTTAAAAAATTACCACTATAAATGCCCATTTTTGTACTGTAACGACTAGCTAGTTCTTAGATGTTAAACATGCTTTTTATGAGTATAGATGAAACTACTGGGCCTACCATGTTTCCATTTATAAGGTTGGTATAGCCACATGAATGTGTGGTGAATATTCTTACTAAATCATCATTACCTAAAGAAAATACATCATTTAGTGATATTACTAAATATCCACCTCTTTTCCTCAAGTTAGAAACAAAAAATCTTGATTAATTACATAGATATATTTTTTTTATAAAAATGATAATACACTTACATTTGTAATATTATAGAATAGGAACATTATAATGTTAAACCACTTCTTAAGCTATATTATAAGTTGTAACATACTCAAAAATTATATATATATAAACCATTGACTATAATAAGTTTTTCTTTTACATTACCATTGCCTCAGTACAATAGTAGATCAAATTAAACTAAATTAAGGCAAGTATTTAATTACCTTTATCACTTGTAATCCAAATTATGTAGACACTTTAAACTCATCGAGTTTTACATTTTCATACATTGTTAGATAATTTTAGCTATGGGTCATTTCATTTATGTTGGATCTATTTGATACCAACCTACTATGAATCATGCATCAAGAATATCAAAAATCATTGCGTATCATTGAGAATAAGATAAATTCCACACACATAATCTTTAGAAACTATTTTTGTAACACACCAAGCTTCCACGGTATGCTTCTCTTTAAATAATGCAATAGCTTGCATTGTACCCAAGTTCGAGATTCTAACAAACCGCGACCAATAAAAGTATCCGTTATGAATAGTAATACAAACTTTTTGAAATTTTATAAATTTTATTATTCAAATTGGACTTCATTTTTGGATTCAAAAAATCGAAATTATCCGAAGTTGAATTTTTCGTTTTTTATGAGAACTTCCAATTTATTATGAATAGTTTAAAATACTAAACATTAATTAAAAACAACTTTTTTAATCAAAATAATTTATAGTGATAAATTATATTATTTAGTGGTTTTAAAGTATAATTAGAATATTTTTTTACCATTTTATCCAATGGTGGTCATTAGAATTAATTTCACTTTGAAATTGGACATAAACGAGTATCAATATTTTTATAGATATTGTTTCTTAAAAACACGGTATTTGTTTTGATAGTGGGAATTAAATATAAAAATAATTAATACAAATTTTATGTTTTGAATTTGGTAAAATGGATATAATTTTTTAATTTGGAATATCAAATATAGTTTAGAGTTAATTTTTGGTATTTTTCTGAAAAATATCGATTTTTGATGAATAGTGAAACCACTAAGTGGTGGTTAAAAAACTGATTTTTCGTTTAAATGAAATTTTACCATCTCTATGATTTGAATTTCAAAAATCTGACATACATCATTGTCATTAGGAAGTAAAATGTGGTTCAATGAGATTAAAATAATTTTTGGTGAATAGTAACTTTTAGGTTTTATTAATCGTGATTAAATGTAATTAGTGTAATTTAAGGTAAATATAATGATATAATAATATTAAATTACATTTACACTTGTCTTACACTTATTGGACGAGTCATTTCCGACCAATACAATCCATGGGTTAACTTGTGTGCCCCATGGAGCCACTTGGGTAAGAAAATGACATTAATAACTTTTTATTTAAAGTAAAAATAAAAGTGTCACAAACATGTATTATTTTAATAAAATAGTTTTTACATGGGGTTATAAAAGTCATATTTTTGACTATAAATTGTAATTAGAAAGATAAAAATATTTCCTACGTCATAGTATTTTGTTTATAATTTTTAGACATTAAATAAATTAATTTATTTATGACACCATGATGATGCAACGATTACCTCATTAATGAACGATTTAAATAAAATAAAAAGATAATGTAAAATCTAGGACTTAAACTTGTCCAAAATCTATTGGATGGGTGATTTTAAAACCTTATCACCTTATCCTTGAAATATATGATTTTGGGACCTTTAAAATCCGAAACTCATTATATAATAAAGTAACATTTATTGACTTTCCGAAAGTTCCCCTCCTCTCCTCTTATAAAAGGCCCCCACCTCTACCACCTTATTCACATATTCAAAGCCATTTGGATCGGCCAAACTCTGCCAAAATACTCTCTCAACTTTCCTTTATTACTCCTAGAAACCTCACTTTGGGCTGATGTCTTCCCAAGGAACCCTTTGTCTCAAATAAAAAAGAGTTACCTGATTTTAAGGTAATATCTTCTCTTATATTCTTTTGTATTATTTTGCTTCTTCAACCCATTAAAATATTTTTATTACTTTCTTTTGTAACTAAACTAGTATATTCAATATACTAGGATGTTTTTATGAGAAGTATTTTATTTACACTTACACACACCTTCGTCTAATGGTTAAAGAACATACTGTTTCTGTGGGTGGCGAATTACTGCCTCACGAAACGATGATTGTTCAGTCTTCTTTTAACACCTATCATGGGGTCCATTATGATGAAACTATTTCTATATATGATATATATTATGTTGTTGTTTTCTTTGTGCTTCTGTATTTTTAATTTATGGCATACCCTTATGATTTCCATTATGGGTAAACGTGATAATTTCATTTTAGGAAGTGCGGACTACCGCCCCCTCAAAGTGATTTGAATTTTTAATGCCATACACGGGACGTATAAAGGATGGAGTTAATGATATTATATATGATATTATACTGGAATTATAATATACCTATATATCATTATCATTTCATTCCATTAAATACTAAATAGAAATGAAAGTAGCGTTCATGTGTACGTACGGCTTACCGTCTTCATGAACGACGCATTTCATTTCTTACCTCTAAATGTTATGTAATATTATAAATGCATGTATCTACTGGATATATAGGATATATATGATATCTATATCAATAATATAGTTCTGTAGATAATGGATATTCTACCACATAAACAACTCGTAATTATAAGAAGTTTATTGTTGACTCAAGTACCAAAGATCGACAAAACGACCGTTATTAACTTAAATAATTACATAATGTTCATAACATGGTAATAAGTTATATAAAAGGAATAATGAACTTGAAAAAGGTTCTTAAGAAAGTATAGATTAACTCTATTTTATTATTCAAGATATTAAATAACGATCAATTCAAGTCAGACATGAGGTAAGGGACTTCGTCTCAATCTCCTTTCATTGAGGCATATTTTGTTTTATACACAAATTTTTTTATACGGTGTATAAACCCCTTTGACTTTTATTTTTATTCAAAATTAATCTTTTTATACGAAGAGTTTTACTAAACAAAAAAAGGAATGTTTTTTTTTCGTACAAATGCGGCGACAACGACTTCTCCGCCGCCGTGACCATTATTTGCGTTTTGACTTCCTCTACAAGCCATAACGTTTTTAATGAAAAATAAATACCAAATTTTAATTTAATTTTATTTTGGAATTGAAAATGGTTTTTATAATGTTTTTATTATATCAATGTGTTGTATTGATATCTTGTGATTGTAATGTGGAAATTTTATGTTTCCTTTATGCATGTTTTATGTGATACGATTATGTTATGGTTTATGATATGTTTAAACCTGTTTACATGAGGAATGCATTGGACTTAATAAGTAACGGGTGGAGCCCGATATAGCTCCTCGATAAATCGGTAGGTCTCATTAGAAAAACTAGTGTCTTGTCATGAGGCCTTGACAAAACCTTATTTGTAGTCTTGGCACAAGGCCTTGGCTACATGGTTATGATAGTCTGGAATTTTGCATTCCGTCATTATGAAAGTTGTTATTGATATTTCATGTGATTATTCGACTAGTAGAATATCCATGTAAATAAGTAAATGGAATTATTTCATTTTACTTTTTCTATATTATGCTGAAGTTCATGTTTAAAAGGATTTTGTTTTAGTTATACATTGCCTTAATTGTTTATGTTTATTTATAAAAGTTTCCACTATATTGTTATTCTTACTGAGAATCTGAGCTCACCCCTTTCTGTGTTTTATTTTTCCCAGGATGTGAAGAAATATTTTATGACTGACCTGCAGGGATAGTTTGAAGGGGATATGAGAGTGGACTATGGAGACTATGTTATTGTAGTTTTTCACTTTATGATGTAATGTAATATTTATGAATGTATTTAGTGTTTCGAAGGCTACTAAACTAATCGGTCTTTCGAGACTTGATATTTTGTGATCATGCCAATGTTACGTAAGAATGCACCGAATCTGGGTAACTGGGGTCGGGGCATTACAGTTGGTATCAGAGGCAGTTTATTACTAACCTTAGAAGCTAGATTTAGATAAACTCTGATTAGAGAACATATCCCTAAGATAGACTTTAAGGATTAGTATAGAAGAACTTCCTTGAATTTTGGTATTATAGAGATTTTGTGAGTTTTCCGAGCAATACATACCTCTCTAGACACGAGCAGGTAGAGGCAGATCTAGCACATATGTACCTAGGGGTAAAACCCAAAAACACCGGTTTGAGATAGAATCGAACGAGAACTGGTGCACGACAACAGGGCTTGCTGCACTCTTGGTTACGACACTTCCGGGGGATATGCTTAGGATAATTATCGTTTTTTTAAAGACCATTATGAAGGGTTTATGAGTATATAATTCCTCAAAGAAAACATTTTTATGATTATGGATTACATCCATAACTGTTCAATTTATGTTAAGTGTTTTATAATTATAGAATTATGTATTTTTATTCATGAACTGATCTGTTTTATGCCATTGTTTAGAAATGGCGCCTAGTGGAAGGAATGGAAATCGTATCAATGAATGCACTCCATGTAGGTATTTCCCTCCTGCTCAATATAATTATAGTGGAGCTGGTGATAGAACTGGTGCTGATTAGCTTATCACCATACTGGGAAAACTCACCCAGGTTATGAAAAATAACCTTACTCATATGGATCACCCTGATCCGCAACGTGGATTATCAATGTTAGATCGCTTCATGAGGAAACAACCACCAACATTCAATGGGAGTACAAATCCCTTAGTGGATGAGCAATGGATAAATTCCATAGAGAAAATATTTCAAGCTTTAGGGAGTAGTGAAAGGGAAAAAGTTTCCATGGTAGTTTACCGCCTCACTGGAGATGTTGATCAATGGTGGTCATTGATACAAAACATGAAGGAAGATGATGAAGTATCAAATATAGAATGGAGGGAGTTCAAAGAGATTGCTTAGAAAAATACTTCCCTCATGACCATCGAGCAGATATGGAAAGGCAATTTCTGAGTCTGATATAAAAGGAGGATGAGAATGTCGCAAAGTATGAGGCTATCTTTACAAGGTTAGCGAGGCATCCAGTAGATTATATACATAAACCAAGAAGTAAGATTGATCATTTCTTTGATGGGTTAAAACCGTTTCTCCGTCGAGCCTTAGTCTTACAATCTTTCTCGTCGTACGAAGATATTGTCTCATGTGCTATCAAGACAGAAAAGGAATTCTCTAAATCTTATGACAATAAAGTAAAGCAGGAGAAGAAGAGAACGGTGGAACAAGAGATAGATAAAGGGAAAAAGGGAAAGAAGGATTTTCCATTATGTGATAATTGTGGGAAGAATCACCCCGGTACTTGCATAAAAGGAATGGGAGTTTGTTATAAATATGGAGAGAAATGTGACCAGGATCGTGATTTTAAGGGGAAGAAAGAGGCTATCAATGTTGAATGCTACAATTTTAGGGAAATGGGGAATTATGAAAATGAATGTCCTAAGAATCAGGGAAACTTACCTCAGAAAAGGCCAAGGGATCAAGGCCAATCTTATACTGCTACTATAGTTGAAGTGGAATAATTAATGTTTTGGTGCTTTTGGACTCAAGGATTATATTCTGGTTATAAGAATAATATGATATATATAAGGATTGTACTGTAGTGCCTGTTTTTTTCATTGAGGTTTTAATATGATGAAGGTAATAATATTTTTAGTATGTGACAATAAGAAAAACTTTACTTTGTTTGGGGAATCTGATGTTACAATTGATTTTGGAATTTAGTGACCTCTTAGAGAAAGTCTGGACATAGGTATTTTGGATAACTATAAAGGTTGAAATGGATTAAGTTGAACTTTGGATAGTATTGTTTAAGGTTAAAACATTTCTGAAGATTATTTTTGGAATATTATAATACTATAGTTTTAGGAAAAGGATAACCTGCAGGTCGGGGGATAACCCGTCGCGTCAGACAAAGCTGCAGGAATCGACCCCACAACTGTAGTGCGACATGCCTTTATTACCTACCACTAGCCTATATGAAGTCCCTGGTTATAAAAAAAATAGTTTTACTAATCTAAATGGTATGTGTTAATATTTTAAACCTTATACAACTATGATAAATAGAATATTTTGGAGTTCTATTACCTTTTTGAGTGAAAGATGAGTCTGTGGTAAAAATTTATTAAAGAATGAAAGTCTACATGACAAGTAATTATATTTCATTACGTTCATAGTAAATATCCTAAATAAATTCCTCAACTTTATAAAAGGTATCTTAAAACAAAAATGTTGTTGGTTAGATTTTCCAATTGGGGAATCGATGACCGTTTAACCAATCACAAGTTTGTGATTTTCTTGTAGTTAACATTCTCCTAATCCTGTTTTCTACAACTCTCCATCAGACATTGATGGTTTGTTTCTCCTCTATATCCATGTTTTCATAGAATCCTAGTATGGGCTATCTCAGGTGACCTTTTTACTTCTCATTCTTTCTTTTAAAGTTATATTTTTATTAACCATATTTCCGATGTGGGTTTTCCACAAAGGTATTTTCTATTTTCAACATTTTATTTTCGAAGAACATTTTCAAATTGCGAGGACACAATTTATTGAAGGAGGGGAGAATGTAACACCCCAAGCTTCCACGGTACGCTTCTCCTTCAATAATGAAATAGCTTGGATTGTATGCAAGTTTGAGATTCTAAAACACCGCAACCAATAAAAGTAGCCGTTATGAATAGTAATACCCACTTTTTGAAATTTTATAAATTTTATTATTCAAATTGGAATTCTTTTTTGGATTCGGAATATCAAAATTATCCTAAGTTGAATTTTTCTTTTTTTTTTGCTGAGAACTTCCAATTTTTTATGAACAGTTTAAAATACTAAACTTTAATTAAAAACAACTTTTTTAATCAAAATAATTTATAGTGATAAATTATATTATTTAGTGGTTTTAAAGTATAATTATAATATATTTTTACCATTTTATCCAATGGTGGTCATTATAATTAATTTCACTTTGAAATTGGACATAACAAGTGTCAATATTTTGATTGATATTGTTTCTTAAAAACACGTTATTTGTATTGACAACGGGAATTAAATATAAAAATAATTAATGAAAATTTTATGTTTTTAATATGGTAAAATGGACATAATTTTTGAATTTGGAATATCAAATATAACTTCGATTGAATTTTTGGTATTTTTCTGAAAAACATCGATTTTAATGAATAGTGAAACCACTAAGTGGTAGTTAAAAAAATGATTTTTCGTTTAAATGAAAATTTACCACCTCTGTGATTTGAATTTCAAAAATTCATCATTCATCATTGTCATTAGGAAGTAAAATGTGGTTCAATGGGATTAAAATAATTTTTGGTGAATAGTAACTTTTAAGTTTTATTAATCGCGATTAAAGGTAATTAGTGTAATATAAGGTAAATATAATGATATAATAATATGAAATTACCTTTACACTTGTCCTACACTCATTGGATGATTCATGTCCGACCAATAAAATCCATGGGTCAACTTAGGGGCCCATGGAACCACTTGGGTAAAAATAAAAGTGTCACAAACATGTATTGTTTTACTAAAACAATTTTTACATGGGGTTATACAAGTCATATCTTTGACTATAAATAGTAATTGGAAAGATAAAACGATTTCATACATCATAATATTTTTTTTATAATTTTTATACATTAAATAAATTAATTTATTTGTGACACCATGATGACGCAACGATTACCTCATTAATGAACGATTTAAATAAAATGAAAAGATAATGTAAACTCTAAGACTTAAACTTGTCCAAAACCTATTGGATGGGTGGATTTAGAACCCTTATCACCTTATACTAGAAATATATAATTGTGGGACCTTTAAAATCCAAAACTCATTATATAATAATGTATCATTTCTTGACTTTCCAAAAGTGCCCCTCCTCTCCTCTTATAAAAGGCCCCCACACCTACCATGTCACGACCCAACCTCGGGGCCCGTGCCGTGACTACCCCAAGCCCGCCTTCCATAGGCCAGGGGCTGGCGACTAGCACCAAGGCGTAAAATCCCAGTAAAAAGGGAAGGCATTGCCTTAATAAAGTAAACAAGCACCTCAGAGTAACAAGAGGAAGTAAAGCAGTACACAAAAATAGAACAACTGTGCTGAAGTAAAGGGGCCGGAAATACAAGCCCAACTGTAAAGTACAACTCGAAAGGGAAAACAGAAACTGAAAGTACAAGCGGCTCCTGGGACGTCCTCCTCGATTCCTACCTGAAGGGTAGGTACAGATGGCTCAGCTCCTGGATCGTCCACCACGGATCCTACCTGAGGGGTAGGTACAGATAGCTCCACAACTCCTCGGGTCCAACCGTCAGCTCCGAGCACGTCCCGCTCAGTGGTCCTCCTCCGGGTACCGACCTACTCCGTAAGCCTCAACCGCAGTCAGCGCTGTCCGTCGTCTGCAATCAACACAACGAAGTGCGGGCATAGCCCGTGCAGGGGTGAGTATAAGATACTCAGTAGGGACCCCGAGACCCTCGAAGGTCTCCCGAAATCCACAAAGGATAAACCACATGAAGGATACAATCAAGAAGTAACATCCAGTATTGATTAGGTATATGCCCATACATATACCTATGTCACCAATATCCGTTCGGCTCCAACACCGAGCCCAAGAACAACCCAATCCACAAGAAGAGTAAACAGTAAATCCACACAGGATAACAGTACAAGTCCACACAGTTTATAACAAGTTTATGAAATCAACGGATAACCATTACCCAGGTATATACCCATACATATACCTAAGTTATCAAGCGACCCATCTCAATCATGAGGAAACACAATGATCATTGACTCAGCTCAAACCAGGATTTTTATTATCGAAACCGTAACTACTGAAGAGCTCCGTCTCTAGAGTGTACAGTGGTCCTGTCACGACTCCGAGGTACTGCTCACTAACCTAAGACTGCTGAGGTACTCCTCCTATCGAGTACTGCGGGTTTGCGGCCAACTACCGGGCGCTCCGTCCGCTGAGGGTCTGTCGCCAAATACCGGGCGCTCACCCAAATAGCCTACTGAGGTACTCCTCCTGTCGAGTACCGCGGGTTTGCTGCCAACTACCAGGCGCTCCGTCCGCCGTCGGTCTGCTGCCAACTACTGGGTGCTCCGTCCACTGGGCTAGTCGACTCACTCCAAGTCGAGTCGGTCAAGCAGTCGTTAGGTCTCAGTCGGCTACACGGTCTCCGTACTCCGCACGCACGTCTCCACCGTCGCGGGTCTGTCGCTACAACCAAGCGCACACACTCCGTAGAGTATCGCGGGTCCGCTGCTACAACCAAGCGCTCCACCGCCAAGGGTCTGTTGCTGCATCCAAGCTCACCACTACTATCAAGTACCATGGGTCCACCGCTACACCCAAGCGCTCCACCGCCAAGGGTCTGCTGCTGCATCCAAGCGCACCACCACTGTCAAGTACCACGGGTCCGCCACTACACCCAAGCACTCCCCCGCCCGCTCATCTCCGGGAGGGTCCACTCCACGAGCTACTGGTCGATACTCCAAGTATCTCAAAGTCCAATGAAGAAGTGCCACATACGTCCGCTTCGTCAAAGGAGTCTCAACGCAACAGACGGCGCGTCAATCGGACGCCCGGTCTGTGAGTTATTAGCCTTTTCGTCCCAAGGGCCCGGTTGGTTTCGTGAGAGAACCAAACCCGGCCATATCTCAACTGTATCCAAAACTCGGGCGGAGTATGTCAAAAGTTCAGTCCCACTTAGAGGATTCCATCAAAGTCGACGGCACGTCAATCGGACGCCCGGAACTCAAGATATGAGCGTTTCCGCTCTGAGGGCCCGGTTGGTTTCGTGAACGAACCAACCCGGCCGTACTCCACCTGCGTCCAAACCTCGGGCGGAGTATACCAAAAGATCCGTCTCACTAAGAGGAACTTATCAGAACTGACGGCACGCCGTTCGGACGTCCGTAGCTCAAGATATGAGCGTTTCCGCTCCGAAGGCCCGGTTCGTTCCGTGAACGAACCAACCCGGACGAACTCAAAGTAATACGAAACCTTGAGTGCGATATACCGAAACGACCGTCTCGATCCAAGGATCGCGTTGCCGCAGACGGTTCGTCAATCGGAGGTCCGAGGATCAAGATATGGCCAAAATACCGAATCTGGTTCGAAACGCGGGGGTCCGGGTCCGGGCCGACCCGGCCCGACCCCCCCTGGGTCGGCCCGGCCGGCGGTGCGGCGGCGCGGCGGCGCGGCGGCCTGGCGCCGCTCGGTGGCTGCGCGGGGGGAATTCAATTCCCCCGCTGATTGAAGTCGGCGCGGCTATATGCCGCGCCCCCCATTTGCAAACCCCCCCCCCCCCCACGTGGGGGGGGGGGGCTTTGCCCCCCACAAGGAAACCGCCCCCCTCATTAAGAGGGGGGTTTTGATGAGCCGGCCGGGGGATTTATTCCCCCGGTTTACTGCCATCCGGCCGGCCAGCTGGCCGGCCGGTTTTCTCCAACGGGACCGGAAAATCCGGTCCCCTCTTCGGCTTCCGACGCCGGCGGCCCGGCCGCCGGTCTCCTCGTCACGCCGCGGCCCGGAACCGGCCGCGGTCTCCTCGTCCCGCCACGGCCCGGAACCGGCCGCGGTGTTCGTCGTCCGGCGCGGTGCGACGGCACCGCGCCCCTTCGCCGTGCCTTGATTCCTTTCAACGCGGCGCGACGGCGTCGCCTTCTTGAAGATTCTTCCTCGGCGTGGCGCGACGGCTCCGCGCAAAATAATTGCATGATTATCCGCGTGGTGCGACGACACCACGCCACTTTGCTTCCACCCGCAAGAAATACAACAAGAACGATGGAGGGGGTTCGGCCGTGTTCATGCGGTCCGGCCCCCTCACGTTAAGCAATAACGCAACTTTAAATATTTCAAAGCCACACGTTAGACTTGCTAAATTCATGATCAAGAATAAAATAATTAAACAATAAAACAACAACCCCTACCTTGGTATAAGGTTCGAAGATTGTCAACGTTCCGCGGAAGACGACGTCGCGGAGGTCGGGCGTCGCGTTAGCCATTCGTCAAATCCGATGACGAAGGGATGCGTCCGAAGAGACACGTCGTTGGCGAAACTTCTTATGTCGACGAAGGGAATCCGAGGAGGAAGCGGCGTTCCCACTCATTGACACGGAAGACGAAGAAGAGCGGATCGGCGTTCTTCGTCGGGACTTGAGCGTTCTTCGTCAAGTTGAGCGTTCTTCGTGAAGTTGAGCGTTCTTCGTGATGTTGAGCGTTCTTCGTGATCTTCATCAGAGATGAAGAAGAAGAAGGAAAAGCTCTCCCCTCACAAGAAGACAAACAATTAACCAAAATAAAATAAGACAACTTCTTATTTTATTATCACATAAGACACTAGAATTTCAAATGTTTGAAATTCAAAAGGATTAACTCCCAAAATTAAATAAGTAACTCAAGTCATTTAATTAGGGGTTAAGCAAGTTGAGAGAATATGAAAGGTTTAGGGGTTCGTGTGGGCCCCACCACACTTAATCCTCCCAAGGGAGGTTAAGTGTGTGTGGGTCCCACTTCCAACCCCCTTTGGTAGGTTTTATCAAGTTATAATAAAATTTGTTCTTCACAAATTTTATTTAACTCAAACTAAAAACCCCAAAACTAACTTTCAACCCGCAACAAACGCAACTCCCGAAAAGGTCTCTTTAAGCGAATATCGGTGCTGCGAGTTCATCGGTGCCCTCAGATTTCAATTCCGAGCACCGGATCAAAAGTTAGGAATTCCCGCTCGTTTGTTCACTGAATGTACCCGAGCCAAACTTCGGAAATTAATTCCGGGCACTTCGGGCCTCGGAATCAGGTGCCGTCTGAAACTGTGCTCTTGTAAAATTCCAAAGAAAATTAACAAAAAAAATTTCCTTTAAATTTCCGGGTCTTTACATTACTCCCACCTCAGGGCTTTACGTCCCCGCAAAGCTTCAACTCACACTTAAGGGAAACAAAGTAGTACTGAGCACGCAACTGAGCTTTACGCTCCCATATGCTCACCTGAAGATCTCGTGCTACCCGTGAAGCACCCCAGAGGAAGAAACCGTTCACATAGAACCTGCTCCTGTCGATCCTCGTTCTCTACTAGAACCTCTGTGCTTGTCTCCCTGTCGTCGACGTCCAACTCCCCGAGGTCCAGGACGTGTGAAGAAACATACATGTATCTCCACAGCTGAGACACGTGGTGGACATTATGCACCCGGTGCGACTGAGGTGGTAGGGTCAAGCGGTAAACCTCTTCGCCTACCCTGCTGAAGATCAAAAGGTCCATCGAACTTCGGAGATAACATGCCGCCTCGGCCACATCTCCGAAACCTCATCGGGGTGAGACCGTATAAGAACGTGTTCGTCACCCTCGAACTCAAGAGGTTTCCCTTTTTAGGTTAGAACTGAAACTCAAAACTCCTGCTGCCACAAGGGTAGGGTTGACCAACTCAAGAGTGATTGGTCACACCCTCTTATGCCTGAGTTTAACATGTGCTGCCCAGGGTTTCCTTTTCGCCGACCAAGGAAAACCCATTCCGACGTTTGCCTAAAACAGTCAACCGGGGTATTATTTGTGAATCAAAACCATACCCAGATCAACGTCGTAAGGCCTCTGCGCTGCCACCAAGAGATTCCAACCGAAACTCTCACCTCGAGGTCAAATCACACCATCGGCGTAAGTGTGATTATCGAGTCTCCTCCCAAAGGTATCTCCAGACGTGAGGGTCAAGTCTACGGCTTACCCGGAACCTCTAGGTCTGGGACATGATTCGTGGAAGGGTAGAATGATTGGTTCCTATGTCTATAGATATGGCAGCTCGTTGTAGACATAATTCGTACCCCGAATCATTCTTAGAGCTCCTGGGTCACACTCCTTGACCGCAATGCAGCTACTCTCCTCCCCAGCCCTCCTGCTCCCTGAGCCTGGCGGGGACGACTAAGTCGGGTGGTCGTAACATGTCGAAATGTACACCACCACATGCTTCTCTCCAAGCTCCGCTTCCACGTCTGCTACCCTGCAGATTCATCTGTCCTTAGCACTTCCTCCTCCAGAAACATTTTACACGCCCGAGTCTCTGAGACTGGCACTAGTTTCCTGCCTTTCACTGCTAACGTTCACAACCACAAAGGTTCTCTCTAGCATCCTAGCATAGGTAGGAATGCATAGAGGAAAATTAATGGTTCGGATGTCCTTTAGACACACTTCGCTCAGAAGTTCGAGTCTAAAGAACTGATCACAACGTAACCAACGAGTACCAAGATTGATTGGTAAGCCACGTTGAGTGCTCTGCTTCCGACATGTCGTACTGTCGAAGCTGTATTAGCTCCAGAAAACTCACAACCACCTCCTCAATCCAGTCCTCAGCCGCCTACGAGTCAGGCTCACCTCGAAACTTGAGGGGTATCTGGTGCTAAAACATATGTAAGGCACTAAGCCTGTGAGTCTCTGCTACCGGTACCGCCGGTAGTGTCTGCTGACCAACAGGTAGTGACATAGCTGGCGCACTACCCGTAGGTACTATCCCAGGTATCGGTTCGCGTACCGAAGCCTCATTACTATAAGGACCAACCTCATGGTCACTCACTGGAAACACCAGGAGCAAAGATCATCATCCGCTCTACTAGTATCCAAGCTAGGCGTAGAACTCTAGCAATCGCCTCCATCCAGTCCACTGCTGCCTGGGAAATCTGTCTCGCCTCGTATCCTCAGAGGCCTCTACTGCTGGAACTCGTGCATCGCGCTCTTCTAGCGTGCACCGTCAGATAGTGGCATCTGCTGCCTAACGGGTGGTGGTTCTGCTGGTACACCACCCGAAGGTGCCAACACTGAAAAAAAGGGCCCTGCACCGGAGTCTCGCTGCTCGGTGGGCCATCATCGAGAACTCTCTCGGAACTCCAGCTAACTATATGCATGGTGACATCCTGAACAGTTGTGTCACGGTCAACGATTTATACCTGGTGAGCTGACCAGGTTTGAGCTGACTTTAAACCTTTTGGGAAACACACACGCAATCAGTGTTTTCGTGCATTAAGTCGGAAATCAGAAGTCAGGGTCCTGATGTACGGATACGTCGGCCGCCGCACCAACACTGGACTCCCTGGACTGATAACCACACTCAATACACTAAACACTATTGCTTCACATAGAAAAAAAAAGATCAGAGTCTACGGTAGAACCGACCGCATCTGATACCAATTTGTCACGACCCGCCCTCGGGGCCTGTGCCGTGACTACCCCAAGCCCGCCTTCCATAGGCCAGGGGCTGGCGACTAGCACCAAGGCGTAAAATCCCAGTAAAAAGGGAAGGCATTGCCTTAATAAAGTAAACAAGCACCTCAGAGTAACAAGCGGAAGTAAAGCAGTACACAAAACTAGAACAACTGTGATGAAGTAAAGGGGCCGGAAATACAAGCCCAACTGTAAAGTAAAGTACAACTCGAAAGGGAAAACAGCAACTGAAAGTACAAGCGGCTCCTGGGACGTCCTCCTCGATTCCTACCTGAAGGGTAGGTACAGATGGCTCAGCTCCTGGATCGTCCACCACGGATCCTACCTGAGGGGTAGGTACAGATAGCTCCACAACTCCTTGGGTCCAACCGTCAGCTCCGAGCACGTCCCGCTCAGTGGTCCTCCTCCGGGTACCGACCTACTCCGTAAGCCTCAACCGCAGTCAGCGCTGTCCGTCGTCTGCAACCAACACAACGAAGTGCGGGCATAGCCCGTGCAGGGGTGAGTATAAGATACTCAGTAGGGACCCCGAGACCCTCGAAGGTCTCCCGAAATCCACAAAGGATAAACCACATGAAGGATACAATCACGAAGTAACATCCAGTATTGATTAGGTATATGCCCATACATATACCTATGTCACCAATATCCGTTCGGCTCCAACACCGAGCCCAAGAACAACCCAATCCACAAGAAGAGTAAACAGTAAATCCACACAGGATAACAGTACAAGTCCACACAGTTTATAACAAGTTTATGAAATCAACGGATAACCATTACCCAGGTATATACCCATACATATACCTAAGTTATCAAGCGACCCATCTCAATCATGAGGAAACACAAAGATCATTGACTCAGCTCAAACCAGGATTTTTATTATCGAAACCGTAACTACTGAAGAGCTCCGTCTCTAGAGTGTACAGTGGTCCTGTCACGACTCCGAGGTACTGCTCACTAACCTAATACTGCTGAGGTACTCCTCCTATCGAGTACTGCGGGTTTGCGGCCAAATATCGGGCGCTCCGTCTGCTGAGGGTCTGTCGCCAAATACCGGGCGCTCACCCAAATAGCCTACTGAGGTACTCCTCCTGTCGAGTACCGCGGGTTTGCTGCCAACTACCAGGCGCTCCGTCCGCCGTGGGTCTGTTGCCAACTACTGGGCGCTCCATCCACTGGGCTAGTCGACTCACTCCAAGTCGAGTCGGTCAAGCAGTCGTTAGGTCTCAGTCGGCTACACGGTCTCCGTACTCCGCACGCACGTCTCCACCGTCGCGGGTCTGTCGCTACAACCAAGCGCACACACTCCGTAGAGTATCGCGGGTCCGCCGCTACAACCAAGCGCTCCCCCGCCAAGGGTCTGTTGCTGCATCCAAGCGCACCACTACTGTAAAGTACAACGGGTCCGCCGCTACACCCAAGCGCTCCACCGCCAAGGGTCTGCTGCTGCATCCAAGCGCACCACCACTGTCAAGTACCACGGGTCCGCCACTACACCCAAGCGCTCCCCCGCCCGCTCATCTCCGGGAGGGTCCACTCCACGAGCTACTGGTCGATACTCCAAGTATCTCAAAGTCCAACGAAGAAGTGCCACATAAGTCCGCTTCGTCAAAGGAGTCTCAACGCAACAGACGGCGCGTCAATCGGACGCCCGGTCTGTGAGTTATTAGCCTTTTCGTCCCAAGGGCCCGGTTGGTTTCGTGAGCGAACCAAACCCGGCCATATCTCAACTGTATCCAAAACTCGGGCGGAGTATGTCAAAAGTTCAGTCCCACTTAGAGGATTCCATCAAAGTCGATGGCACGTCAATCGGACGTCCGGAACTCAAGATATGAGCGTTTCCGCTCCGAGGGCCCGGTTGGTTTCGTGAACGAACCAACCCGGCCATACTCCACCTGCGTCCAAACCTCGGGCGGAGAATAGCAAAAGATCTGTCTCACTAAGAGGAACTTATCAGAACTGACGGCACGCCGTTCGGACGTCCGTAGCTCAAGATATGAGCGTTTCCGCTCCGAAGGCCCGGTTGGTTCCGTGAACGAACCAACCCGGCCGAACTCAAAGTAATCCGAAACCTTGAGTGAGATATACCGAAACGACCGTCTCGATCCAAGGATCGCGTTGCCGCAGACGGTTCGTCAATCGGAGGTCCGAGGATCAAGATATGGCCAAAAGACCGAATCTGGTTCGAAACGGGGGGGTCCGGGTCCGGGCCGACCCGGCCCGACCCCCCCTGGGTCGGCCCAACCGGCGGCGGCCGCGGCGGCCTGGCGCCGCTCGGTGGCTGCGCGGGGGGAATTCAATTCCCCCGCTGATTGAAGTCGGCGCAGCTATATGCCGCGCCCCCCATTTGCAAACCGCCCCCCCCCCCACCCCACGTGGGGGGGGGGGGGCTTGATTGGCAGAAAACGGGGGGGCTTTGCCCCCCACAAGGAAACCGCCCCCCTCATTAAGAGGGGGGTTTTGATGAGCCGGCAGGGGGATTTATTCCCCCAGTTTACGGCCATCGGGCCGGCCAGCTGGCCGGCCGGTTTTCTCCAACGGGACCGGAAAATCCGGTCCCCTCTTCGGCTTCCGACGCCGGCGGCCCGGCCGCCGGTCTCCTCGTCCCGCCGCGGCCCGGAACCGGCCGCGGTCTCCTCATCCCGCCGCGGCCCGGAACCGGCCGCGGTGTTCATCGTCCGGCGCGGTGCGACGGCACCGCGCCCCTTCGCCGTGCCTTGATTCCTTTCAACGCGGCGCGACGGCGTCACCTTCTTGAAGATTCTTCCTCGGCGTGGCGCGACGGCGCCGCGCAAAATAATTTCATGATTATCCGCGTGGTGCGACGGCACCACGCCACTTTGCTTCCACCCACAAGAAATACAACAAGAACGATGGAGGGGGTTCGGCCGTGTTCATGCGGTCCGGCCCCCTCACGTTAAGCAATAACGCAACTTTAAATATTTCAAAGCCACACTTTAGACTTGCTAAATTCATGATCAAGAATAAAATAATTAAACAATAAAACAACAACCCCTACCTTGGTATAAGGTTCGAAGATTGTCAACGTTCCGCGGAAGACGACGTCGCGGAGGTCGGGCGTCGCGGTAGCCGTTCGTCAAATCTGATGACGAAGGGATGCGTCCGAAGAGACACGTCGTTGGCGAAACTTCTTATGTCGACGAAGGGAATCCGAGGAGGAAGCGGCGTTCCCACTCGTTGACATGGAAGACGAAGAAGAGCGGAGCGGCGTTCTTCGTCGGGACTTGAGCATTCTTCGTCAAGTTGAGCGTTCTTCGTGAAGTTGAGCGTTCTTCGTGATGTTGAGCGTTCTTCGTGATCTTCATCAGAGATGAAGAAGAAGAAGGAAAAGCTCTCCCCTCACAAGAAGACAAACAATTAACCAAAATAAAATAAGACAACATCTTATTTTATTATCACATAACACACTAGAATTTCAAATGTTTGAAATTCAAAAGGATTAACTCCCAAAATTAAATAAGTAACTCAAGTCATTTAATTAGGGGTTAAGCAAGTTGAGAGAATATGAAAGGTTTAGGGGTTCGTGTGGGCCCCACCACACTTAATCCTCTCAAGGGAGGTTAAGTGTGTGTGGGTCCCACTTCCAACCCCCTTTGGTAGGTTTTATCAAGTTATAATAAAATTTTTTCTTCACAAATTTTATTTAACTCAAACTAAAAACCCCAAAACTAACTTTCAACCCACAACAAACGCAACTCCCGAAAAGGTCTCTTTAAGCGAATATCGGCGCTGTGAGTTCATCGGTGCCCTCAGATTTCAATTCCGAGCACCGGATCAAAAGTTATGAATTCCCGCTCGTTCGTTCACTGAACGTACCCGAGCCAAACTTCGGAAATTAATTCCGGGCACTCCGGGCCTCGGAATCAGGTGCCGTCTGAAACTGCGCTCTTGTAAAATTCCAAAGAAAATTAACAAAAAAAAATTTCCTTGAAATTTCCAGGTCTTTACATACCACCTTATTCACATCTTCAAAGCCATTTGGCTCGGATTAAAACTACCATAATACTCTCTAAACTTCTCTCTCTTACTCCTAGAAGCCTCAATTTGGGAAGAAGTCTTCCCCAGATAGCCTTTGGCTCAAATCAAAAAGAGTTACCCGATTTTAAGGTAATGTATTCTCTTATGTTCTTTTGTATTATTTTGCTTCTCGAACCCATTAAACTCTTTTTATTACTTTATTTTGTAAAAAAACCAGTATCTTCAATATACTAGGATTTTTTATGAGAAGGATTTGATTTACACTTACACACACCTTCATCTAATGGTTAAAGAACATACTGTTTCTGTTGGTGGTAAATTACTGCCTCACAGAACGATGATTGTTCAATCTTATTTTAACACCTCTCATGGTTTCCATTATGATGAATATATTTCTATATATTTCTATATATTATGTTTATGTTTTCTTTATGCTTATGTATTTTTCATTTATGGCATACCTTTATGACTTCCATTATGGGTAAACGCGATAATTTCATTTTAGGAAGTGCGGACTACCGCCCCCTCAAAGTGATTTGAATCATTAATGCCATTTGTGGGATGTATAAAGGATGGAGTTAATGATATTATATATGATATTATACTAGAATTATAATATAACTTTCTATCATTATGATTTCATTCCATTAAATACGAAATAGAAATAAAAGTAGCGTTCATGCGTACGTACGACTTACCGTCTCCATGAAAGGTGCATTTCATTTCTTACCTCTAAATGTTATGTAATATTATAAATGAATGTATCTAATGTATATATATGATATATATGATATCTACATCATGAATATAATTTTGGAGATAATGGATATTCTACCAAATAAACAACTTGTAATTATAAGATGTTTATTGTTGACTCAAGTACCAAAGATCGACAAAACGACCGCTATTAACTTAAATAATTACATAATGTTCATAACACGGTAATAAGTGATATAAAAAAATGAATAATGAACATGAAAAAGGTTGTTAAGCAAGTAGATATTAACTGTAGTTTATTATTCATAATATTAAAGAACGATCGAGTCATGTCGGAGACGAGGTAAGGGACTTCATCTCAATCTCCTTTCATTGAGGCATATTTTGTTTTAAACACAACTTTCTTTTATACAGTGTATAAAACCCTTTGACTTTTACGTTTATTCAAAATGAATCTTTTTATATGAAGCATTTTACTAAACAACAAAAAGGAATGTTTTTTTTGTCGTACGTATGCGGTGACAACGACTTCTCTGCCGCCGTGACCATTATTTGAGTTTCAGCTTCCTATACAAGCCGTAACTTTTTTTTAATGAAAAATAAATACCAAGTTTTAATTTTCTTTTATTTTGGTATTGAAAATGGTTTTGATAATTTGTTTATTATATCAATTTTTTGTATTGATATCTTGTCATTGAAATGTGGAAATGTTATGTTTCCTTTATGCATGTTTTATGTGATACGATTTTGTTAGGGTTTATGATATGTTTAAACCTGTTCATATGAGGAATGCATTGGACTTAATAAGTGATTAGTGGAGCCATCTGTAGCTCCTCGATGTATTGGTAGGTTTAATGAGACCAACTAGTGTCTTGGCACAAGGCCTTGATAAAACCTTATTTTTAGTCTTGGCATGAGGCCTTGGAAACGTTGTTATGATAGTCTGGGATTATGAATTCCATCATTAAGAAAGTGGTTATTGATATTGCATGTGATTATTCAACTAGTATAATATCCATGTGAATAAGTAAATGGAATTATTTCAATTTTCTTTTTCCATATTATGCTGATGTTCAAGTTTAAAAGGATTTTGTTTTAGTTATACATTGCCTTAATTGTTTATGTTTATTTATGAAAGTTTTCTCTATATTGTTATCCTTACTGAGCATCTGATCTCACCCCTTTCTATGTTTTATTTTTCCGAGGATGTGAAGAAATATTTTATGACTAAACTGCAGGGATAGTCTGAAGGGGATATGAGTGTGGACTATGGAGACTATGTTATTGTATTTTTTCACCTTATGATGTAATGTAACATTTATGGATGTATCAAGTATTTCCCAGTAAACTAAACTAATTGGTCTTTTGAGACTTGGTATTTTGTGATCTTGACAATGTTACGTAATAATGCACCGATTTTGGGTAACTGGGGTTGTGGTGTTACAATTTTAATCTCAATAATCTCTTCATATTCCCATGCATGTTCTATTTGAATGATTATATGGAAACAAAATTTCATTCATGAATTGTTTCAAAATTTATTTTCAATACATTGAAAATATATGTAGAATCACTATATTTAGAAAACCCATGGATCTATTTTTTGTAGATCATTTTCCCTAGAACATACTTTTTAATTTAATACATTCTTATAGAAATTCATTCTTTACTCTTGGAAAATAAGAAAAACATAATGTTTGTTTTATATATGTTATCAATATATCTATATTGAAAACCTTTATAACTCCCACTAACCTATTAGAGACACTTAACACTCATTCATTTCCAAAGGAATATTATTTTATCACTATATAATATTTATCCATAAATTAATTGATGCAATCTACTTATCTTATTAGAATTTATCAATGTTATATATCCTTTCTATTTATTCCATATAGATATAAACAATAGGGTCTCCTTTTGGTCACATCATATAGAGATCTCTGTATTGTTTCTCCAAATGAGGTGCCCGTAACAATCAATAGCCCGGTATGACGATTATAGTGGTATGCTTTGAAAATTATAATTCAAAAGGATTTAAATAATTATTATTGGTGTATATATTTTTTTCATAGAATAAACCTTTCAATAATCATTTATGTTTTTTACTAAAGGATTCTACCATCCATATAAAGTTTCTATTAAATACTCACTAGTAGTATCAGGTCATCAAAACATTAAAATTAAAGAGTCTTTAAATTTTGATACATGGAATGCATTACATGATTTCATAAATATTTCTTAACCTTTTCATGTTTCCATTTACCACATCTTTGTTGGAATATTCATTCTAAAATAATAATATATTGATCACCCACCACAGTAAGAGAAAACAAACTATTTGGTTACGAATTCCTATGAAGTGTGTGTCTATAGAACTAATCCTACCATTGAACGTAAAGGAGTCTAGAATCCCTATACCAACTCAAGTGCATCTAATGCCTTAACCTGTAGATGTTAAGTCTTCTCCTATTATCCTTAAATTGTTTGGTGTTATTATAGAAACATAGTCAGTCATAACTTAATATTAGTATCCTTAGTGGCTATAAGATTATTAACTGAGATGTACTAATTGTTTTGATGTTAATTTATATTTAAAACCATCTTTTAACAAATTATTTTCAACAAATACTTGAATTTTTTTCATAATATAATCTTATTATACCATAATTGATATGATATCCATTATCTAATATAGTTAGCATATGGTTATTTGTTGTGACATATCTACTTTTTCATGGTGAAGTTTTGAAATATATATAGTACATTTTCAAAGATAGAAATTGTAATGGCATGTGATTTCGAGGCCCGATGAACTTGGAATTTATATTTTAAAAACGTTAAATATTTTAATTTCATGCACATACATTTTTCATTGAAAATTGGAATGGCTATAAAATTGAATCTTGAAATAGATATATGAGTCCTCCATTGAGTTCAAAGCATGAGTTTTTTCCTATACATGGCCTAATCCTTATGTGCATTAGGTGTTCATCTTGGGTGCCATCATTTTTGAATAAAAAAATAAAAAAATAAAATATTTAATTAATTATTTAATTAATCCAAAAACCAAATTGACCCATATAAGTAAACTGATATGGAAAATTTCCAAGGTTAACCACATAAACTTGATAATTGAGAGAGAACATTTGAGGAGATCATTTGTGGATGCAAAAAGATGATAGGATCAGATCAATACCGCATGGATCGCCAATGCCAATGGAGTTTATATATTTCACCAATAATTAAGACACAAGATCATTGTTCATTTTAAAATGATCCAAACTTGAGTTAGGATGTTTGTACCTTATGGATTCATACCAATTGTTTATCCCATGCCAAATGTGTATCAATTCCACTAACAAGAATTTATTCACGCATCGATAGTTGATTTATGATTGATCTATTTCATTATTAATTGGTTATTCATTTATTGTTCTAACAACAATGAATCAAGGACAATCTAAACATGTCCAAGGTCCATTCTTAATTTTATGTTTTGGTTCTTTTCTCCTTGGCTTCTTTTCATTTTAATCATGGGGAACTTATTTGTCTTGAGTATTGATGAATACAAAATATTAAATCTTTATGAAATAGTTATTCGGTGAAACATATTGATACCAAGGGTGGGGTTCATGATCAAGGTGCGATTGAGGCATAATGTTTTCGGTGGATCATCAACAGTGGATTTGGGTTGGATATGAGATCCCCATTTTCTCAATTGGTGTACGACTATGGAATAGAGTGATGAGATGAATTTTTTATAAGATCTGATTTCTGAATTTCGGCCAACGATGACAGTGAGGCTCAGACGTACAAGATCCATCATCTACAGGCTAGAGCAATAGTAAATCTGATGGCGACAATAGTGTGAGAATACTCTTGAAGAAATATCTGAATCTAAAAAATTATTTTTTATAAAAAGTGTAATCGGGAGATACATACCATGTGGGGTCGTGGCTATAGTGCTAGGGGTTCTGTCAATATGATAAAGATCAGTTGTTTTATGGTCCCTACCACACACTGTGTGAATTGATGATGGTGGATAAATGTTCACTTTAGGAGTAAATAGACACATAAATGACTAGGAAAATGATCACGAGTAGAGTATACATGGATTAAATTTTACTTATACATGACCAAGTATATGGGCCTTAACACTTTACATGGGAAAAACCCAAAGTACATGGGAATGACCTGGTGCTCACAAGAATGGGAAGGCAACATACTGAGTTCTAGACTTACCCCTAAACAACATGTACCTCTATGGGACATGTCATGTATAGGAAGGTTTACATTTTTTGTGATAAAGAGATACACAGAAAGACCCGGGGATGGAAATTGACACTATGTACCCCTAGTATACACTATATACTCCCTCTAAGGGTACTTAGAACACTTAGTTTCTTCAATGTATACCATGTTTAGTTGATCATGATACCTTGGTACTTTTCTATGAATGTACAATGTGATATTATTTCCTGAACATAATATTGTGATCCCTACTAAAGTTTTAGTATCAGATAGAGTTCAGTGTATCCCCCTATGGGACATGGGTGTAATTCTCTATCATTAATTGGTATGGTTCCTAGTATCAGTGTGACGAAAATTCCATGGGCATTAAAACCATTTCTGGAAATATGATCTTGTGGGTTTTTTGGTGCCCCATAGTGGCCTTGAGTGTGATCCCATACCTAGATGACGAGATATTTAGAGATCCAGTGATTACTTCTTAGTGATACGCTATGATAATGATATCTCAGATGAGTGCCTTCAGTGATAACATAGCCCATAGAGTGAGTACACCTAGAATGAGTGTTACATTGAATCCTACAAAATTATCATGTATCTGGCAGTTTTGGTTGAGACTTTTGAGATTGAATTTCAATTATGAGTATATCTGGGTTTTTACTATTTCTATTTCTCTTATCTTGTTGACATATCTTATGATGACCTGACTACAATTGATTCTTTATTTTTAGTGACTTTATGGTGTCCTTCTGGGTATTTTCATAGTCACCCATGGATGGTATTTTCATACAAGTGTCATGTATTATATAGAATAATGTCCAGTTGATGGTATCCTAGGTGGACTAGGAGTAGGTGGATCTTAGATTAGGCTAGATAGAAAAAGGTGTTTATGAGGCGTTTCATTTGATATTAGTCCCGTCCTTATAATCATGATGGACTCCTTTTTCATTTTTGGTTGGCTTTGTGTTTTTCGCCTTTATCACATTCCAATACTTATTTTCAAACTCTGATGCATGGTTGATGTTATTCATGAAATGGTATTAGTTTTTTTTATCAGCAATTTATGGTCTTGGAGATGTGTGCGTGCATACTTGTACTTAGGATAGGTCACCCATGTTCTGGATATTCCTACTCTACATTGGTCGCCAAACCCTGGATTATTAGAGGAATGTTTGGGGTAGTCACACTTGACTTATCATCAATCAAGCAGGCTTATGTGGATTAGGTCATGATAGATTGTCATTTGATCCTTTCAATTCTACCCTAGGACTAGCACATATATTTTTTTCTAGATGTTAGTTTGGTTAGTGATTTATAGAAATAATGTTAATGTGTTTCAAGGTCATCTTTCTAGCCAGGGACTTCAGTGTTAATGTAGTATCCAATGTATTCATTCATAAGGACTCTAATAACATTCTAGTTGAATTGGATAATTTTGACACTATTTATAGGGAATAACTTTTGTACATGCATCATATAAAAATGAATTTTAGTTTCCATGTAATTCATGAGTCAACACCCAAGATATAATCATTGATCATAGTGAGTCTTTTTATTTCATGTTTCATCCAAAAAGATGACCATCCATGATTCCATAGTGTTATCAAGAGGATAATCTATCAACTGATTAGGCATCAACACAAGGGATTTTATAGGAGGTTGTACTTTGTTCAGGTTTCTAGTTATTACACCACCCTTTGAGTATTAGATATCACCAATAGTACCGACTGATGATGTGGGAATGTTGAGTACGATGAATGAGTTTCAAAGGAAGAAAAATCATAGGTTTTGGGGTGATCTATATCCACAGGTAGCTGGTGTCACAAACCAGCCCGAGTCGACCCTGAACCGGTCACCCAGGCCAGCCCGTGACAATTCTTGAGAGGCATTCTCGATCCACCCGAGATGGCGACAAGAACCGAGGGCATCAAAATAGTACACAAGGGAATTATTTCTCCCAAATATAAATAATCAAACAAACAGAGTAAATAAATGGAGAGCACAAAATACATTTATATAAAAATTGACCTGAACATTATTTGTACAAGAAACTGAAAGTACAAATAAACCAAGCACACAAAAGACCAAACGTTATTGTAACGCCTCGACCCCAGTTACCCTGAGTCGGTGCATTATTACATAACATTGGCATGATCACAAGAAAGATCAAGTCTCGAAAGATCGATTAGTTTAGTAGCCTTGGAAACACGAGATACATTCATAAAATTTTACATTACATCATAAAAAAATCTTGTCTTCATATCCCCTCATACTATCCCTGCAGGTCATTCATAAATTAATTCTTCATAATCCTGGGAAAAATAAAACATTGAAAGGGGTGAGCTCAGATGCCCATTAAGGATAATAATATAGCAGAAGCTTTCATAGATAAGCATAAACACTTGAGGCAATTTATAACTAAAACAAAAGCCTTTTAAACTTGAACTTAAACATAAAATGGCAAAGATAAAATGAAATTATGCCAATTACTTAATTACATGGATATTCTACAAGTTGAATAATCACATGCAATATCAATAACCACTTTCATAATGATGGAATGCATAATGCCAGACTATCATAACCACATAGCCAAGGCCTCATGTTAAGACTACAATAAGATTTTGCCAAGGCCTTGTGCCAAGACACTTGTTTGTCCCATGAGACCAACCGATGCATCGAGGAGCTATAGCGGGCTGCACCCGTCACTTACTAATTCCAATGCATTCCTCATATGAACAGGTTTAAACATAACATAAACATTCGTATTAAAACTATCATACAAAAGGTCAATACTTTAACTAAAACCATGAATGGTATAAAAATAGCACATCCACAGTCAAACATAACTCATTTGATACAATATGGAATATTTTATTGCATCACATTAAACTCAATCAAGAATAATGAAGGATGTTGACATAGATGAAAATAATCATCAAAACTATTTGAGAGAAATATCCCCCTTTTTCTTGAAATCATTTAAAAGTCACACTATTTGTAAAGAAGCCATTTAAAAATAGATTTTTGAATCAATGTGTCCCATACAACTTTGAAACTTTTTAAAAGGAGTTTTAATTTTAAAACTTTAATGTCCATATAAATAAATCCTTAAAACCATTTTTAAAACATGGACATTAATGAGCAAGATTTAGATGAATAAGTCTTTAAAACATTTAAAAATGGTATTTTAGTTAGAGATTCTAACCAAAAGAGAGACACTTGAATAAAATAATTGAGGTAATCAAAACTTTGTAATATCATGAGAATAAAGGGATTCATGATATACTATGTCAAAGTACATTATATTCACCACATAAAAGTGATTTGGTGTATATCAACAAAGAAGTCTCAATGGAATGTAAATTGAGATGAAATCTCTCATAAAGGCTGTATCCTTAGGTTAAAAATAAATAAATGACATAGTTATGTGTGACAAATATAAATACACTAAATATGACTGGATATTCAGTGTAAATAAATCAAAGGATATTCGCACATAATCTTATAAAAACAACACCAATGAATTTGATGTTTAACTCAACAAATGGAGAATGAGTTAAAATTACTCTTATCAAATTCATATCGATGACTTGAGAAATTATCAATGGAGTGATTATGTGTATCAATAGTATATCCACAGGAAGGGGAGTATAAATTATGACATAATCAAATGAATAGTGATTCCACACATAATCTTGGAGTAATATAATCAATGAAATATGCGTAAAGCCAAATGAGTGGAAATTGAAATTTCAAATTCCCTTATTGATTAGGTAACATAAGAAACATACACCCATGAAAGAAGCATCTTAAATTGATGATATAAATACCCATAAATTAAATTATATTACACAATGAATACAATCATGGGCAGTACACACACCACATGCAATAAATAAGTGGTGAACAATAGAATTCTCACAGAATTAAAAGTGAGATAAGAAACCTCTTACCTTGTACTTTTACTTGGTTGGGGGTAGGTTAAAATCCTGTATAATGTTGAAATAATTGATATTAAATTATTCATGAATCATATAAATTAATATGATATCATATATGATCTTTTAACATTGCTTGGTTAATAATATCTTAGAATTATCGTCGTTTCGGGTGTTAACTTACTCATTTTCTTTTATATGTTCTGTTAGGTAAACCATGTTTGTCATGGATAGGTTGTATCTTATTCATATCCATAATGACATCAATTTATTAAACATTATTTTTAAATCATCAAATGATAATTATTCTTGAATGGGTACGATAGAGAATGAATCTCATTGCGTTCGTGGAGACGGTAGTCCGTACGTACGCACGAGCGACAATATCATTCTTTTGATATTAAAATAATATATAATTGGATGGTATATCATATATACAGAATAATTATAATGTTATATTTATTATTTACATGAATTACACATCATTATTATACCCATCTAAATAATAATATATTGAATAACAATTACACCACAACATTGAGATGGTAAGCCGTACATACGCACGTATGGTGACATGTTATTCAAAGGGTGGATATAATACTGAATATGGTTGTAACATATTTATAATAACATAACAGTATATATAAGATACTGGAGTTATTATTTTAGAATGGTAATAATAAAGAAAGAAGAAGTGGAAGAAGAAAGGAACTTGAAAAGGGGTGGTGAAAACATTACCTCTTCTTCGGGTTCTTCCTTTTGATTTGATCAAAAGGGCTCCTTAGGTTGGATTTATGGTCAAAAGAAGGCATCTAGGTTATTTTGAGAGATGTTGAGAGAGTATTGGGGCAGGGGTTGGACGAACCAAAAGGTTTTTAAGGTGTGAAGAAATGAGAAGGAGGTGTGCCCTTTTATAAGAGGGGTGAGGGGCCCCTTTGGAAAAGCTAGAAATATTAATTTATAATAAATTCATATTCAGTTTCTAATACCTCCAAAGTTTATTATTTAAAGGTTAAGGTGGGTATGGGTCGAAAAACACTCAAACAATAGAATTTAGACAGGTTTGGGTCATTATATTAACCTTATGTTTAAGTATTAACTCTTAGTTAATTAGTTTCACTTTTACAATGTCTCTTTGTATTTTTATATTATATGGTCAATAAACTTACCATATACATCCAAGAGACCCCCAAGTGGTCAATTAATTATACAAATATCATGATATATGTCTCTTGGGGAAACTGTAGATTTTTAGGAATTTAATATCAATTAATAATATAATATTTGTTTAAAAACTCTTTTATGTCAATTTTGACACTATTCAATAGTTTATTTTTGTGAAACCCATAACAGAATGATTACTTCGAAAAAAGTTAATTAAATCAATCATAATATGTCATACTAACCTATAAAATTAGTTTAATTCAATAAAAGTATCAAATTATATTTATTTGGGTATTTATGATATCAATTATTCTAATTTTTCACTATTATGGTAATT
Source organism: Viscum album (assembly GCA_963277665.1). Lineage (NCBI taxonomy): Eukaryota > Viridiplantae > Streptophyta > Magnoliopsida > Santalales > Viscaceae > Viscum > Viscum album. The sequence goes on along the minus strand of OY728133.1, from coordinate 1,901,651,894 downwards.
AATGCATCATGATTGTGCCATATATAAATTATTTTATTTAATCTCTAAAAATTATAAATAAAATATAATTATTCAGGAAATAGTTTTATCTTTCTAATTAATATTTATAGTCTAAAATCCAACATATATAACCCTATGTAACAATTGTTTTTCTAAAAGATATATGCTTGTGTCATTTTTGTATTCATTTTAACTTAATTAAATTAAAGTGTCCCTATCACCTACAAGTGGCTCCATGGGGTCCTAAAATCGACCTAAAGATCCCCATGGTCAAAAATGTATCCACCAAAAAGGTTAGAATACGTTTTAGGGTAATTTAGTATTATTATAATATTATTGTTTTGGCCCTTGTTTACCGGATTTACTCTTTAACCATGGTAAATAAAATATTTACCGAAGTAATTATCCAAAATGTATAAAAATAAAAGTTACCTATTTACACAATTTGAACATCCTGATCCCAAATATGGAATCCATTTTTCCAAATTCAAAATACAGAAGTGGCAAAAATTAATTTAAAATTAATTCCCCTTGTTAAAACAAAAGACGTGTTTTTAAGAGATAATAACTATCAAAAGATTGACAGTTGTTTATGTCTGGTTTAAATGTGAAATTATGTTCAATGACCCAAATTGTATTACATGGTAAAAATATATTTTAAATATAATTTAAAACCACTCAAATTCATAATTTATCACTATTAATTATTTCGATTAAAAAAGTTGTTTTTAATTAAAATTTAGTAATTTTTTTACTATTCATCAAAATATAAACGTTACCCGAAAAGTACCAAAATTTCACCCTAGGATAATTTTGTTATTACGAATCCAAAAATGAATTATATTTTACCAAATTCAAAACATAAAAGTTTCATTTATTAATTTAAAATTGATTCCTTCTTTCGAAACCAAAAGGCGTATTTTTTAGAAATAATAACTATCAAAAGTTTGACACTTGTTTATGTCCAATTTCAAGGTGAAATTACATAAAATGACCATAATTAGATTAAATAGTAAGAATATAATCTATTTATACTTCCTAACCATTAAAATGTATAATTTAACAATATAAATTATTTGGATTAAAAAAGTTGTTTTCAGTTAAAATTTAGTAAATTTTCACTCTTCACCCAAATATGAAAGTTTTCAGAAAGACACCAAAAGATTATTGATACTAAATTCTTATGTCCCAATTCTAAAGAATAATTTAATTTTGTCAAATTGAATATTTAAAAGTTTCAAATATTGGTTTTAAAAAGGCTTCGCCATTAAAAGGCGGTAAAATTTCATTTTTTGAAAAATACTTCTTTTATCTAAAAAATGAATTTGCTCATAAATCACGTCTTAGAAACTCATAATATGGATTAAAATTATAAGGATAATATAATATTTAAAATTCAGTTAATACTATTCATAACCTCTTTTGAACGACTAGTTTGGTAAGTCGTGGTGTACTTGAACTCAGTGTTGCGTACAACACACGCTATTGTATTATTCAAAGAGAAGTGTACCGTGGAAGATTGGGGTGTTACATTCACCCCTCTTTGAATAAATTGCGTCCTCGAAATTTTAAAAATTGGGCTTGAGAATATAATGGAATGTCCCACATCAGAAAAAGCGTCAATAAAACTATTACTTTAAAAGAACAAAAATAGGTATAATGGTCACCCATGATAACCCATACTAGGATTCCAGGTAGGAAAACATGGATATGGATGATAAACTAAGTGTCAAGTTCTGATGGAGAGGGATAGAAATCATGATTAGGAGAAAGTTAACAATAAGAAAACCACAAACTTGTGTTGGGACAAACGATCATTAATCTCCTAGTAGGAAAAGTAAATGGACAACATTTTTTGTTTTAAGTTACATTACATAGGGATGATGAATTCATTTATGATATTGACTAAGAATATAAAGACATATACATAATTTTTAAGTAGAGTTTCATTCTTTAATAAATTTCAACCACTAACTCATTTTTTTAAACGATGAGTATTCAAGAAGACTTGGTCACACTGGAAGAGCTAGAAAAAAGTTCTATAGAATCACATGATCCATGCAGGATAAAATATATATTTACATTGTCTTTAGAGATCAATCAAAACCAAAATGGTTAGTACAAGATCTAATGATCCCCCAAAAGTATATTCCTTGAGATAAATAAACACTAATCTTAATTTCTAAAATTAAACTAACAATACCCCAAAAGTTAAATAAATACCATTCAATAATCAATTTTCCTTAAAATCCTTCAATATAATCCAAACTAATATTGAAACCCAAAACATAGAAGAATTTGATTATGTAGTCTCCCATGTTAAATTGTATCTCCAAATGACATCAAATACTCTTAAAGTCGCATACTTAAAAGTAATTAACCTTATCACATATTCTTTATTATAGGTTAATCATTTCCATAAATAACGCAAATCACTATAAATCCACAATAAAAACGTAGATAAAAATCTACCATTACTCCACAAATTAAACCCCATAGTATTATATTTTCCTTGGGCATATAGTGTTTCCAACAAAGTGAACATCTTCCAAAATAACATTTATCACTTAATCACCAAATCATTTTCCTATACCAAGGGTATTCATTTGATAAGACATAAGAACCCAAATCAACTTATTATTGATCAATAAAATCATTTAACTAAAAATAATTAGTCACACTATCCAGGGACTTCATGTAGTCCAGTGGTAGGCGAAAAATCCCAATCGCAGTTTGGTTGTGGGTTCGATTCCCACAACTTTGTCCGACGCGACGGGTTGTCACGTAGTCTGCGTGTTGTTCTTTTCAAAAACTATGTTTTATAACATTACCAAAATGAGATAAATTCCTCAAAATAACCATAACATAATTTAACCACAAATATTATCTCATACCTTGCATTTTCATCCCAAATTATAATAACTTATAATTCTCTCAAACCCCAATGATCATATAAAATCAAATGGCTATTTATACCTATATCCACAAGAGAAGAGATAATTCTTCCTCAAATATCATTCTCACATGGAAAACTGTGGGGTTACAAATACAAGAGAAAATTATTCCAAATTAAACCCATCAACAAGGAGAACTAATACTTTTTAAACATTTCTCCAACCATTTATTTCCAAATAGCTTCTTCTTTGACCAAAAAAATATCCTATAGAATAGGGCATTCACTCGGGTAATGTCCAGGTCCCCTACATTTACGGAAAATGACTGTAAATGGACTCTTGGGACCATTTTTATATTCTTCCATAGTACTCTTCATTTTTCTTCGGCAATTATTCACTTTATGTCCTTTTTTCCCGCATGTAAAGCATTTATTTGTCCCATTGAGACACTTTCCTGGGTGTCTCCTTCCACATTTCCTACATGATGGAAATTGAGGATTCCTTTCTCCATGGTCTCCACTGCTGGAGCTCTTATCATTCATCACCTTTCTCCTCTTTTTTGAGTCTGAGAATTGGTTAATATATATATTTTTGATCATATTTTTGGAAAATTGATTTGGCATAAAGAAAATATCTTTTACGCCTATCAACATTCCGTTTTGTTGCTCATTGCCACCACTGTTCCCACCTTGTACATCATTCTCAAAGTCACTATGACTTCCTTGGAATCCAGCCATTGACTAAAACCAGAAAGAATTGTGTGAGTAATAGTAGTCATAAAATCATTTAGAGATTAACATGTCACCATATTCTCAAATTGAAACACATTAGGATTAACAAAGGTCATTTACTCACATCTTATATATTTAATAATTTAAATCGGTTAGTAAAGAAAATGTAAATTATCCTAAGTATATCCCCCTGGAGTGTCATAACCAAGAGTGTAGCAAGGCCCGTTGTCGTGCACCAGTTCCCGTTCGAGTGTAGCTCAAAGCGGTGTTTTAGGGTTTTACCCCTAGGTACATCTGTACCAGAGCCGCCTCTACCTGCTCGTATCTAGACAGGGATGTATTGCTCATAAAACTCAAAAAATCTCTACAATAACAAAATTCTAGGAAGTTATTCAATAATAATCCTCAAAGTTCATCTTAGTTCTACGTGCCCTAATCAGAGTTTATCTAAATCTAGCTTCCAAGGTTTGTACTAAACTTCCTCTGATACCAACTGTAACGCCCCGACCCCAGTTTCCCCGAGTCAGTGCATTATTACATAACATTGACATGATCACAAGAAAGATCAAGTCTCAAAAGATCGATTAGTTTAGTAGCCTTGGAAACACTAGATACATTCATAAAATTTTACATTGCATCATAAAAACATCTTGTCTTAATATCCACTCATAATATCCCTACAGGTCATTCATAAATTACTTCTTCATAATCCTGGGAAAAATAAAACATTGAAAGGGGTGAGATCAGATGCTCAGTAAGGATAAGAATATATCATAAGTTTTAATAGATAAGCATAAAAACTTAAGGCAATTTATAACTAAAACAAAAGCCTTTTAAACTTGAACTTCAATATAAAATAGAAAAGATAAAATGGAATTATGACATTTACTTAATTACATGGATATTCTACTAGTCGAATAATCACATACAATATCAATAACCACTTTCATAATGATGGAATGCATAATTCCAGACTATCATAACCACATAGCCATGGCCTCGTGCCAAGACTACAATAAGATTTTGCCAAGTCCTTATGCCAAGACACTAGTCTATCTCATGAGACATACCGATGCATCGAGGAGCTATAGCGGGCTCCACCCTTCACTTACTAAGTCCAATTCATTCCTCATATGAACAGGTTTAAACATAACATAAACATTCGTATTAAAACTAGCATACGTAATGTCAATACTTTAACTACAAACCATGAATGGTATAAAGATAACACATCCACAGTCAAACATAACTCATTTAACACAATATGAATGATTTTATTATATCACAATAACCTCAATCAAGAATAATGAAGGATGTTGTCATAGATGAAAATAATCATCAAAACTATTTGAGAGAAATATCTCCCTTTTTCTTGAAATCATTTAAAAGTCACACTATTTGTCAAGAAGCCATTTAAAAATAGATTTTTGAATCAAAGTATCCCATAACACTTTGAAAATTTTTAAAAGGAGTTTTAATTTTAAAACTTTAATGTCCATATAAATAAATCCTTAAAACCATTCTTAAATCATGGACATTAATGAGCAAGATTTAGATGAATAAGTCTTTAAAACATTTAAAAATGGTATTTTAGTTAAAGATTCTAACCAAAAGAGAGACACTTGAATACAAATAATTGAGGTAACCAAAACTTTGTAATATCATGAGAATAAAGGGATTCATGATATACTATGTCAGAGTACATTATATACACCACATAAAAGTGATTTGGTGTATATCAACAAAGAAGTCTCAATGGAATGCAAATTTAGATGAAATCTCTCATAAAGGCCGTATCCTTAGGTTACGGATAAATCAACGACATAGTTATGTGTGAAAAATATAAATACACTAAATATGATTGTATATTCAGTGTAAATCAATCAAAGGATATTCACAGATAATCTTATAAAAACAACACCAATGAATTGGATGTTTAACTCAACAAATGGAGAGTGAGTTAAAATTACTCTTATCAAATTCATATCGATGATTTGAGAAATTATCAATGGAGTGATTATGTGTATCAATAGTATATCCACAGGAAGGGGAGTGAAAATTATGACATAATCAAATGAATAGTGATTCCACACATAATCTTGGAGTAATATAATCAATAAAATATGCGTAAACCCAAATGAGTGGAAATTGAAATTTCAAATTCCCTTATCGATTAGGTAACATATGAAACATACACCCATGAAAGAAGGATCTTAAATTGATTATGTAAATAACAATAAATTAAAGTATATTACACAATGAATATAATCATGGGTAGTACACACACCACATGCAATAAATAAGTGGTGAACAATGGAATTCTCACGGAATTAAAAGTGAGATAAGAAACCCCTTACCTTTTACTTTTAATTGGTTGGGGGTAGGTTTACCTCCTTTATAATGTTGAAATAATTGTTATTAAATTATTTATGAATCATATACATTAATATGATATCATATATGATCTTTTAACGTTGCTTTGTTAATAATATCTTAGAATTATCGTCGTATCGGGTGTTAACTTACTCATTTTATTTTATATGTTTTGTTACGTAAGCCTTGTTTTTCATGGATAGGTTGTATCTTATTTATATAAAGAATGATATAAAGTTCTTAGACATTATTTATAAATCATAAAATGATAATTATACTTGAATGGGTAAGATAGAGAATGAATCTCATCGCGTTCGTGGAGACGGTAGTCCGTACGTACGCACGAGCGATAATATCATTTTTTGATATTAAAATAATATATAATTGGATGGTATATCATATATAACGAATAATTATCTTGTTATATTTATTATTTACATGAATTAAACATCATTATTATACCCATCCAAATAATAATATATTGAATAACAATTACACCATAACGTGGAGACGGTAAGCCGTACGTACGCACGTATAGTGACATGTTATTCAAAGGGTGGATAGAATACTGAATATGGTTGTACCATATTTATAATAACATCACAGTATATATAAGATAATGGAGTTATTATTTTATAATGGTAATAATAAATAAATAAAAAGTGGAAGAAGAAATGAACTTGAAAAGGGGTGGTGAAAACATTACCTCTTCTTCGGGTTCTTCCTTTTGATTTGACTAAAAGGGATCCATAGGTTGGCTTTATGGTCAAACTAAGGCATCTAGGTTGTTTTGAGGGATGTTTAGAGAGTATTTGGGCAGGGTTTGGCCGAAACAAAAGGCTTTTAAGGTGTGAAGAAATGAGAAGGAGGAGTGCCCTTTTATAAGAGGGGTGAGGGGAACCTTTGGAAAAGCTAGAAATATTAATTTATAATAAATTAATATTCAGTTTCTAATAGCTCCAAAGTTTATTATTTAAAGGTTAATATGGTGATGGGTTGAAAAAAACTCAACAAATATAATTTAGACAGGTTTGGGTCATTATATTAACCTTATCTTTAAGTATTAACTCTTAGTTAATTAGTTTCACTTTTAAAATGTCTCTTTATATTTTTATATTATATGGTTAATAAACTTACCATATACATCCAATCGACCCCCAAGTGGTCCATTAATGATACACCTATCATGATATAAGTCTCTCGGATGAACCTTAGATTTTTACTAATTTAATATCAATTAATAATATAATATTTGTTTAAAAACTCTTTTATGTCAATTTTGACACTATTCAAGAGTTGATTTTTGTGGAACTCATAACAATATTATTACTTACAAAATAAGTTCATTAAATAAATCCTAACATGTCATATTAACCTATAAAATTAGTTTAATTCAATAAAAGTCTCAAATTATATTTATTTGGGTATTTATAATATCAATTATTCTTATTTTTCACTATTATGGTATTTACTACATCATCATTTTGTCATAAATATATTAAATTATTTAATCTCTAAAAATTATAAATAAAATATCATTATGTAGTAAATCTTTTTAGATTTCTAATGAATATTTATAGTCTAAACTAAAACATATATAACCCTATGTAACAATTGTTTTTCTAAAAGATATATGCTTGTGTCATTTTTGTATTCATTTTAACTTAATTAAAATAAAGTGTCCCTGTCACCTACAAGTGGCTCCATGGGGTCCCAAAATCGACCCAAAGATTCCCATGGTCGAACATGTATCCACCAATAAGGTTAGGACAAGTTTTAGGGTAATTTAGTATTATTATAATATTATTTGTTTAACCCTTTTTTACCGGATTTAATCTTTAACCATAGTAAATAAAATATTTTTCGAAGTAATTATCCAAAATGTCTAAAAATAAAAGTTACCTATTTACACAATTTGAAAATCCTAATACCAAATATGGAATCAATTTTTCCAAATTCAAAATACAGAAGTGACAGAAATTAATTTAAAATTAATTCTCATTGTTAAAACAAAAGGCGTGTTTTTAAGAGATAATAACTATCAAAAGATTGGCACTTGTTTATGTCTGGTTTAAATGTGAAATTCTGTTCAATGCCCCACATTGTATTACATGGTAAAAATATATTTTAAATATAATTTAAAACCACTAAAATTCATAATTTATCACTATTAATTATTTCGATTAAAAAAGTTGTTTTTAATTAAAATTTAGTAAGTTTTTTTTACTATTCATCAAAATATAAAAGTTATCCAAAAATTACCAAAATTTTACCCTAGGATAATTTTTTTATTCCTAATCCAAAAATGAAGTCTATTTTATGAAATTCAAAACATAAATGTTGCATTTATTAATTTAAAATTGATTCCTGCTTTCGAAACCAAAAGGCGTATTTTTAAGAAATAATAACTATCAAAAGTTTGACACTTATTTATGTCCAATTTCAATATGAAATTACTTTAAATGACCATCATTAGATTAAATAGTAAAAATATAATCTATTTATACTTCCAAACCATTAAAATGTATAATTTAACAATATAAATTATTTTGATTAAAAAAGTTGTTTTCAGTTACAATTTAGTAATTTTTCATTGTTCACCCAAATATGAAAGTTATCAGAAAGACACCAAAACATTATTGATACTAAATTATTATGTCCCGATTCTAAATAATAATTTCATTTTTTCAAATTGAATATATAAAGGTTTCAAGTATTGTTTTTAAAAAGGCTTCGCCATTAAAAGACGGTAAAATTTCATTTTTTGAAAAATAATTATTTTATCTGAAAAAATGAATTTGTTCATAAATCATGTCTTAGAAACTCATAATATGGATTAAAATTATAAGGATAATATAATATTTAAAATTCAGTTAATACTATTCATAACCTCTTTTGAATGGCTAGTTTGGTAAGTCGTGGTGTACTTGAACTCAGTGTTGCGTACAACACACGCTATTGTATTATTCAAAGAGAAGTGTACCATGGAAGATTGGGGTGTTACAATTATAACCAACTAAATCCATGTGACCTTGCTGGTCACTCTCTAACACAATGATCACACATCACCGAAGGCGATTGAACTCAAGCTGAAACCTGTACAAGGACTAAAAACAGAAGAAGACTATAGACATGAGTATTAAAACTCAGTAGGTTAGCCCGATATTATATTCCTAATGCACTTCCTTTAAAACAAAAGAAACTTCAATTTAAAGATCTATATTCCAGATATAAAAGTATATTTTTCAAATTAGGTTCCATGCTATAATAATTATCACACAAAAACTTGCATGTTTTATAAACAATAATTCTAGTAACAATTTTTAAAGAGGTGCAACATAAAAGTGAAAATAGTTTTCAAGGGGACTAATTTAAAGAATTGAAACTTTTAAATAAATCACAAATGCTGATGAATTTACCAAACAAACACACCGTATGCTGACGGAGAGTACAAAATAGCCAATGGGAACAATCACGGGAACACCCCTAGGCACAAGCTAGTTGTGAGACCCAGGTACCTCGTATCTCGGTGAAAGTAACCATAATAAATATCTGTTCTCATGCATACGAGCCACTAGTAGGGAGAATACCCATAAACTAGTGGTCCCTCATCACCATCATCATCATAGTTTAGTTAGTGTTGTCATCGTCAAACTTGGTATGTTAAACAGGGGCCAAACCCCACGGAATCACTAGCATTCTAGTACACGTCCGCCCACCTAGATACCTGGAATTACCTTTAGTGCTTAATCAAGTTACACATATTATAAAATATACATTTTACATAAAAATTCCATTCCCAAACCATAAAAACACAAAAATCCCACAAAATTTCTTCACATTTATTTCACGGATCAATAAACCACTGAAAATTTTTGAAAAACAATTTCAAGGAGTGTATTGAGTCTTTGCACCTAAAACTCATTCAGAAACACACTTTTAAGACCCAAAACCCATAAATAACATAAAAACCCATATTTTCATCCCCAAAACCAATTAATAAATCAATTTCATAGACCATAAAATGGCTCCAAAGATAGAACATGAAATACACATGGAAACCATTTTTACAAAAAAATGCCAAATAACCCTTTAAGCCTTTCTCAAAAATTACATTAGACCAGTGTATGAAATTAAAATTTATTAAGGAGGTGTATAAACAAAATTTACATCAGAAAACCAAATTCATAAATCCCTCAAAACACTCAAGTAAAAAATTCAAAATACAACTCTTTTCCTATGGATGTGAAACGAGCCATTTTCCAACAACTCGGGCCAAAGAATGTTGTAAACCAAAACCCATTTATTTGAAAAACCAAATCCAAATTAGAAAGCCATATAATAACCCAAAAATACCATTTATCTATCTTCCAATTCATTTATAAATCCAAACAAATAACTTTTAAATCACACATGACACATAAAATTCAACCGGGTAATTTACCGAACACAAGACATGCCCTTTTTAAACAAAATAATTTATTTTAAGTATGTTAAAAGGAATAAAACACCAATTGAATTACATATTTTATTCAAGATACTGTAACATGTTCAAAATACCATAAACTAGATTATAAACCTCACAAAATAGTTTCAAAATATAACAAAACATTTAAACAAACACTTGTAGAGCACTTTCATGACAAAACAACACTAACTTTCACAAAACAAGGATTAAACAACCACTTTGAACACCAAGAAAATTATCCAAAGGCTTAAAAACAATAATAAACATATATATCAGTTGAGAAAAATATTAAAATGATGAAACTTGAATGATAAAGTCACATTCAATGGATATCCTACATCAAATCCTTAGCGTAATGGATATGCACACCCGAAATCACCTGCCACGGGTTTATAAACCCTAAAACTATAAATACCAGACCTAAACAAACAAAAACCCCATAAAACTAATGTTATAACATAACCCAAGGTATATAATGACTAGGGGAAAATATAAAACCAATAAATAATGAAAGGAGGAGGAAGAGGAAGGAGAAAGGAGAAGGAATCTCACCTTTCGACCTAGAAAACTCTTCATCATCCATTATATATGCAACAATATAGAGATGTTAATGGCATGAAACTTCTTGTAGAGTCACTTAATTTATGGAAGAACCCTTTAAATAAGAGGTTTTGGAAAAATAGTAATAATGGATTGATTTATGGATTAAAGTATTTACCTTCTCAATTCTGGGCGATTTGAGGAAACCAGAGCACTTTTGACCAAATATGCAATCCCAATGAGCTCCAAAGTTGTAAAATAGATAATTGGGGTGAGGATAGGTATTTTGGATTCGGGTGGGAGGTTTTATAACAAAAAAATATAAAAAAATGAAAAAGATATAAAAGAAACAAATTATTTTTTTTAAAACTGGAAATGGGCCCATGGGCTGGCCCAATACCTAAATAAGTAACATAAATTCACCATGATCATGAAATTATTAAGGGGTAAAAAAGGATATGGTGGTTTTAATATATCATTGTAGGATTATTATGAAGTTTAATGGGTGATTTTTTTTAAAAACAAAGGAGTTATAAAAGAAACATATTTGGTTTTTAAAACTGGGAATGAGATCACGATTGGCCCAAATCATGAAGTAACCACCCTCTCTCCAAAAACTCCTAAATAAGAAATGGGGAACCAAAATTAGGGTGATTAGACATATATGGAAGTTAAAAACACAAAATTAATCTCATCTAACACTCAAGAAAATGATCTGGATTTTCAATGAACCGGATAAAAAGCAAGACATGAAAATAAAAGAGAAAAAAACCTGGTGTGACAATTCTCCCCTCCATTAAAGATTTCTGCCCCCGGAAAGATATAAAACATTCCAGATGAAAGATCAAAACCTAAGGGTTACCTATAAACATGATACAACCTCTTAATACAAGAAAATAACATCAACAATCAATGGATTTTAAGCCTCTAGCTAAAAAAAACACACTTACTTACAACCACTGCCTGAGAATCAATGGAAATATCAAGCCACCACCTCCACAACCAAGCCAAGAACCCGATTGTTATGACTTCTACCAATGAACCCAAGAATCACCGAAACCAAAGAGAACTTAAGAAAACCAAAGACTCCAGGGGATAACATAATGGACTCCCCACCATTAATAAACAACTAGCACTAGAAAAGTTCTTAGGAGGAAAAGTTAACGAGATTTATGATGGGTCTCCCCACCATTAGAACCCAACTAGAAATGAAAAAACAAGAACTCAAAATTAACTATAATTGGGCCTCAATTTCACAATTCCAACAAAACTTTCCCAAAACAACATTCCAGCCCATGTTAATAAGGTTATAACATGAACATCTGAACCACCCAATCCCAAACGGAGGAGACTAGAACTAGGCCAACACTTTCTACAAAGATCCATACCCCCAACACTCAGGGAGGGGAGGGAAGGGGCCCAATAATTAGGCTACTAAAACCCAAAAATAAATTAAGGAACTACCCAACACACTCCACCAATAAATAGGTAACACCAAGATTGTACTAGATTTTCACAGGCAGTCCACACATGGACATTGATCGAAAACCCACATTAATGAAGGCATAACCATATACACTGTGTGAGGGGTAAGTCCACAATGCTTTTTGAGACAAAGGTATATTCATTGTGATGATGAAGAAAAATAGAGAAATAGAAACTAACATACCACAATGGTGGAGGTAGGAGCTTGGTCAAGCTCCCCACACCTCTAGAGATTTCCTAGCAATGTGAAAAGCTTCCCTCGAGGGCCTATGGCTGGAGCCTTGATTCTTGAAGCATTTGATACACTGTAGTCAGGGTGATAAGGATCACACCACTCAAAAAATATCACATGCTCAAAAAAACACCTTCAACTAAATAAGAACAAATAGATACATATCAAAATTTTGTCTCACTTTGAACAAGGTCCAGAATGGAAATGGAATACGATGAAACATATAAACATCACCAAACACAATTGCTATGTTCAAATGAATTATCACAACATGGAATCACTTTAAATCGATCACAAATAGCTCTCTATTTCAACTAATGGCATGAGGAATTATTTTAGGAGGTGGATCTAGAATGTGAAACATGAGAAAGAATCCTTAGGGTTATAAATTGGAAATCTTGAAAACATAGAACTATCTATGGTCACATCACAACTTCCAACACATATTTAGAAACCCACTAAACATTACCCCAAAACAGAGCCACCAACTAGATTCCATATTAAGATGATACAAGAGTATGACTTCTAGATCATAAGGAACCATACTGAATAGACAAAACTTCTAATACATAGGATAAAACATCCACATTACCGTTAGTTCAAAACAAACACCACAATTTTTTAGCTAAAAAAACTTTTGAAAAGAAACTAATGAAGGAGCGCTGTCGTGGGCGCCCTCAAATGATTAGTATGATTTTGGGGTACTTAGGTGCAGCAGAGTGGCTGACCAAGGTCGTCTCTCAAAGGAGGAAGTGAATTAAAACAATTATTAGAGGTATTATAGAAGTAAAATAAAAGATAATAAAAACACTACTTGAAAGGATGGGGGTGATTGTTTATAGTTTATGAATCTAGAAGAAGTTTGCTGGAAGAAAATTGCATTTTTTTTGTTTTTAATTTTGAAATGTAGTTTCGATTAGAATGACACAACAAAAAGATGTTTGTTTAGACAATATTTAAAAGACGTAATCGATCTAACTCTACCTCTTCAATAATGTATTAATAATTATCATTTAAATTAATTTTTACTTAATTATGATCCCTTAATTTGTTAAATCCCGAACCCTACGAGAATTAACTTTACCACGAAGATTGAAGTGAATTTAACCTTAGGCTAACTTCGGAACATGCAATCGCAGCACCCTGCTTTGATTGATGTTCTAAGATTAGCTTATGTTCAGTGGTAAATTAAGGCACATATCCACTCTGTAAATGAGGATGAATTGTGTTTAGGGATTATATTTTAACTCTACAAATTTATCCCGTGTGGTCTTGTATTACCGATTAAGATCGCGCTCTCACAATTTACACAAAATCCCGACCTCGCGTGTTTTTGTGTACATTGTTCAATTGCTTTCTTAGTTTCTTACAATTTAAAAACACAATTCATGGATCATATTAAGTGAATTACAGTAGCTCATTGATTCAAAATAATTAAATGAAGAGGGTAGAAGATAGATCGATTACTAAAAGACTACTCTTCCATGGGTGGCGTAATCATCTTAGAAGCGTTTTGCATGTGCAAAGGTTTAAAATGGGTATAACCCAATAACGCTTCTACTCAAGAATTCCTGCCCAATTAGGAAGATCAAGAGAAGAATAAATTTAAACAAAACAGAAGAAAAGAGAAGAAATAAAAGAAGAACAAAGAAGTTTATTACATAAACAAAATCATTACAACATGAAGGAGAAGAAGAAGGCTTCGTCGAAGGGATCCTTGCTTCAAGAGCTACCCTTATTGAAATGGTTGGAGAATTGGAGTGGATCCACCTCTCCTCTGACCTCAATTTCCCAATGCACGTCCCAACCCCTCCAAATGAGAAAAACTCCAATTTATATAGGGGAGGGGATGAGAGGTTACAAGTGGTTTCAAGTGTGAATGTGGAAATTCGGCCAAATATTTTATGCCAAATTTCACCGCCCAGTTGACCACCAAAACGCGTGACTTGGCCGGCCTTCCAGAAGGATGGTTTGTTCCACATCATGTCCCCGAGCTTTCATCAAAGTTTGGGCTCAATCCAAGCCCGTATGTAGAATATATGGCCCAAATACAGAACCTTCTCCATTCTGGCGAGCCCAGCCCAACTTTGACTTCATGGCCCAATTTCAACAACCAAATTAACTCTTTAGCTCTAGTGTCCTAAATAAAAGTTGTAGATAATTAAGTTAGGAACACTGTTACAAAATTTTAAATTCAAATAAAAAATATAAAAATATTTATCTTCGAAATACTACAGTGCACTATTAAGGGTAAAACTGGAATTTTCACCAAATTTTCAAATGAATGATCAAATCCCAAATATTTTATAAATAAACATATTTAACACAATGTGAGGAAATTATATCATTTATTATCAATAAAATATTCAATAAAATAGTGTTTTATCAACTCCCCCACACTTACCCTTTTGCACACCTGGGCAAAACCTCATATCAAGTAAACATCAATATCAAATCAAAACCAATTTTAAAATACATATCTTTAAGATCAATCAATTTCACACCAAGAATCAAAAGATATCATGCCTCATAAAAAACCTTATTTCAAGTTCTCCATTTATATCATTCAATATATTTCCACTTCATTTATCCACCCATGCACAAAACACTTACCTCGCTTGAATTTTCTCTCATCACTCAAATATCAATTTTTTTTTTGCAATGTCTTTCTCATCCAAACTCATACAAGGGTTACCATAGGCTTGATAGATTCCTACATCGCTACCCGATGTGAGTCAAGGACATATGTTTATCATGAGGACTTTTCAGGGTTGTTCTGTGGCTTTCGGTTGGTAGGATTAAGATGTGAAAAACTCTGAGGCCGAATGAGGAGGGCTTGACTCTTTTGAAGCAAAATTGCATTAATCTAATTTTCACTTAAATATGGTCTTCTCTTCAATCCTCATAGTATCAATTCAGCTCCATCATCATGAAAAGTCATGAAAGGTTTACACCATTCATCATTTCAGCATAAAAAATGTCAATCTTATCAAACATGATTTTCTTGAAAGCTCCAGATGGGCACAACTTTCCACCTCAATTAGAAGCTCCAGAAAAGGCACAGCTTCACTTGTCATGAAAGCTCCAGAAAAGGCACAACTTTCAATATAATGACTTTCTTTAGCAGCAAACACATCTCTTTAAGAATTTAATTTTCCACCCAAAGTATCACAGAATGTGGTGGCAAAACCCAAGACAACTTCCCCCACACTTAAGCTCAACTAGATTATGCAATTTCACTTCAAGAGTTGGTTGGATAGGGAAAATTGGCTTGTAATGTGGCTTGACCTAACAGGCTGTGCATGGCTTCTAAGGGCTACAAGGATTAAATATTCAAGGTAGGCCATTATAAAAAAGGATTCTTTGAAAAGGGGGCTTTAATACCAAACAAATGCCTCAATCATTTAAATATATGTACCTCAAACCCTCAAGTTTTGACAGGAATAGATCAAATTCTGGTTAAATCAAGTATGGTTTGGTTCTCTCAAGAAGTGAGGTGAATGTAAAGAATATGAAAATAATGGTTTAGAAGCCTCACAGGAAAGTGATTTCAAATTTAAAGACAGTGAGATGTGGCATGAGATTCAAAATTCGGTGTACTTTCCATGAAATTACTAAATATTTGAACTTGAAACAAAGTCATTTCAGCATTCATTTAAGCTTAGTTTCAGGGGTTAAATTGTTTCACTTATTGATATGGATTTAAAAATGGTGATGAGAATCATTTCAGCTCAAAAGTTTCAAAAACACACAGAAAATTGTAAAATAAACACACAAAATTTGAAAAACACACAATTTTTTTTTGTTTATTTTTAAAACAGGAAAACAATTGAAATTACTAAACTAAAAGGTTCCCTCCCCCACACTTAAAATATTGCATTGTCCTCAATGTGAACCCATGAGATGATATATGCACATGAAATGCAGAATTTTTAAATAGGACAAATAATATAAAAGTGAAAGGGTTAGGAACAGCCTGATGTGATCAAGTGATGATGGGGTCATGCAGTGTGATAAAATCCACTACATCAGTAGGATGTCCCTCAATGTATCTCTTCAAACGTTTCCCATTGACTGTAAAGCTCCTTCCAGTGTCCTCTTGTGTGATCTCCACTACACCATAAGGAAAAACATTAGACACAATATAAGGACCTAACCATCTGGAACGCAACTTACCAGGCATCAACTTCAGTCTTGAACTACAGAGAAGGACTTTCTCTCCAACATGAAACTCCCTTTGTTGGATCATTTTGTCATGAGCTGCTTTTGATCTTTCCTTGTAGAGCCTTAAGTTCTCATATGATGATAGTCGAATCTCCTCAAGCTCTTGAATTTGCAACTTCCTTTGAATTCCATCTTGGGCCAAATCCATGTTACATTTCTTTATAGCCCAATATGCCCGATGCACGACTTCCACGGGGAGATGACATGCTTTCCCAAAAACAATCCGAAATGGGGACATACCAATGGGGGTCTTGTATGCTGTCCTATAAGCCCACAATGCATCATCCAAGCGCTTGCTCCAATCCTTCCTATTTGGCTGCACGGTTTTCTCCAAGATTTGTTTCAACTCACGATTTGAAACCTCAGCCTGGCCATTTGTTTGGGGGTGGTATGGTGTTGATGTTTTGTGTGTCACCCCATACTTTCAAAGGAGGGAAGAAAAATTCCTATTACAAAAGTGTGTCCCTTGGTCACTGATGATGGCCTTTGGTACTCCAAACCTGCAAAAAATTTGTGCTTTGACAAAGTCCACAACAACATGAGAATCGTCAGTCCTGGTGGCCTTGGCCTCCACCCATTTACTCACATAATCAACATCAACCAAAATGTACCAAAATCCAAATGAACTAGGAAAATGACCCATAAAGTTGATGCCCCATACATCAAAAATCTCACAAAATAGTATGAGTTGTTGGGGCATCTCATGTATCCTAGAAATGTTCCCAGTGTGTTGGCAACGAGAGCATGACTTACAAAACAAATGGGCATCATGGAACAAGCTAGGCCAATATAATCCAGAGTCTAAAACCTTCCTAGCTGTCCGTTGGGGTCCAAAGTGTCCACCACATGCAAGTGTATGACAGAATTGCAAAACAGACTCAAACTCATGATCAGGAATACACCTCCTAATGACTTGGTCACTACACATGCGCCAGAGGTACGGATCATCCCACACATAATACCTAGACTCACTTTTTAATTTTTGGACTTGATGCTTCTTCAAATTTACTGGGATTTCAGAGCCAACAATGTAATTAACTAAATCAGCATACCAAGGATGCTTACCTGAGATGGTATAGAGATGCTCATCGGGGAAAGTGTCCCGAAGTGGTACCTGATCCATGGTGTCATCCTCTAGTGTGTGAGTATGCCTACTCATGTGGTCCGCCACCAAATTCTCTGATCCCTTCTTGTCCTTTATCTCAATATCAAATTCTTGAAGAAGGAGCATCCAACGGATAAGTCGTGGCTTTGCATCTGGCTTCTTTAGGAGGTACCTCAAAGCTGCATGGTCAGAAAAAACAACTACTTTAGAGCCCAATAAATATGAACGGAATTTATCTAAAGCAAATATGACAACAAGAAACTCCTTTTCTGTGGTAGTGTAGTTTTATTGGGCTGAATCTAGCGTCCTCGATGCATAGGCGATCACATGTGAACGTCCCTCCACCCTCTGAGATAAGACAGCTCCAACCGCGAAGTTGGAGGCGTCACACATAAGCTCAAATGGAAGGTCCCACCGTGGGGGCTGTATGATTGGTGGAGTGGTCAGACACTTATTTTGCTCATCAAATGATACCCTGCATGAATCATCAAAATTGAAGTCAATATCTTTTTGAAGCAATCGAGATAAGGGTAGAGAGATCTTACTAAAATCTCTGATGAAGCATCGATAAAATCCAGCATGCCCAAGGAATGATCGAACATCACGCACACATGTAGGATATGTGAGGGATGAAATAATGTCTACCTTAGATTTATCAACTTCAATTCCATGTTGTGAGACTATATGACCTAATACAATTCCCTTTTCGACCATGAAATGACATTTTTCAAAATTTAAGACCAGATTCTTCTCAATACAACGATGCAACACATCACCCAAACTAGAGAGACATTCATCAAATGAGGACCCATAAACTGTAAAATCATCCATAAATACCTCCATGCAGGTCTCAATGAAATCTGAGAAAATACTCACCATGCATCTCTGGAAGGTACCTGGGGCATTGCAAAGTCCAAATGGCATCCTTCGGTAAGCAAAAGTACCGAATGGGCAGGTGAATGTAGTCTTCTCCTGATCCTCTGCTGCAATGGGAACCTGAAAATAGCCAGAAAATCCATCCAAGAAACAATAGTGTGTCTTCCCAGCTAGTCTCTCAAGCATCTGGTCAATGAATGGAAGTGGGAAATGGTCCTTACGAGTGGATTGATTTAGTTTCCTATAATCGATACACACTCGCCAACTATTTTGTACTCTCACAGGAACTAACTCATCATTTTCATTTTTTATAACAGTGAAACCAGTTTTCTTTGGTACAACCTGAACAGGGCTAACCCATTGTGAGTCAGAAATAGGGTAAATGATACCCGCCTCAAGTAATTTTTCAACTTCTTTCTTAACAACTTCTAGGAGGGTGGGATTAAGTCTCCTTTGTGGTTGTCTCACCAGTTTAGCCCCATCCTCCAAGAGAATCCTATGCATGCAAATGGAGGGGCTAATACCTGATATGTCTGCCAATGTCCAACCAATTGCCCTAATGTTATCTCTCAAAAGATTCAAAAGTTTTTCTTCATGTTCAAAAGAGAGATTGTTAGCAATTATGACAGGTAATCTATCACCACTCAACAAGTATGCGTATTTTAGATTTGGTGGCAATGGCTTGAGTTCTAATGAATGAGGGTGTAGTATGGATGGAGACATTGAAGGAACTGAAATATGTGCACAAAGAGCATCAGTATCAGAATAGACATCATCAAAATCATAGAATAAATCATCAATTTCATCAGCATACTCAACAACCATTTCGTAATCAGAGTGAACATGATCAAAATCAGAATATGAATCCACATCAAAATCAAATCTTAGAGAGTCTTGTTCATTAGAAACAGGTGTGGAAGTTCTCTTAGTCATTAAACTAGAACCAATACTCATAATCTCCCAAAGCATAGGACAATCCAATTCCATGATGTTTTTACTTGGTGGTTCAAAATGGGAGGTAACAAAAGCAGAATGGTCCTCTAAGGGGTACTTCATGGAATCCATAACATTAAATATCACAACTTCATCTCCAAACTCCATGGAAAGTGTACCCTCGTTGACATTTATGATAGTTTTTGCAGTTTTGGGGAAGGGTCTACCTAAGATAATGGGGTCATGAGAACTTACCTGATCATCCTCCATGTTAAGAACATAGAAATCCGCTGGAAAGATCATGTCTCTTACCCGGACAAGTACATCCTCAAGGACTCCTGCTGGATATGCCGTAGCTCTATTCGCCAATTGCACCACTACTCTTTTTGGCTTCAACTCACCAACCTGCAAGGAAGAGAATACAGAGTGAGGCATCACATTTATGGAAGCTCCCAAATCACAAAGAGCATCAGAGAAGTGCAACTCCCCTATGGTGCATGGGATGGTGAATGTCCCAGGATCCTTGCACTTTGTTGGCATTGCTAGAGTTGGTGTAATGAGTGCTGAGACATTCCTTCCAAGGTTTATCCTCTCATTTCCCTTGAGCCCTCTTTGATTGGTACAAAGTTCTTTTAAGAATTTCGCATACCTTGGAATTTGCTTAATGGCTTCAAGTAGAGGAATGTTGATCTCCACACGCTTGAATATGTCCAAAACCTCCTTTTGAATTGCTTATTCAGCCATATTCTTGGTTTGAACAACCCTGTTTGGAAAAGGAAGGGGTTTAGGAGGAACATCATCAATATTTTTCTTACCTTTATCTTTCTCCTTGTATTGCTCATCAATTGGTATGGAATGCGGCTTCTCTGAAGTTGAGGTGAATCCCGGTGGAATGGTAGGTGCAGATGTATCGTTCATTTGCTTCCCACTTCTCAATGTGATGGCACTAACATTCCCCTTTGGATTTGGAGTGGGTTGGGAAGGTAGATTTCCAGAATTCTTACTCACAAGTTCATGGAGGGCGGTGGCAATCTGACTCATTTGAGTCTTCAACTCTCTCAGCTCCGAACCTTGACTCTTCAGCTAATTCTGTTGATTAAGAATAATTTGTTTCAAAAGATCATCAGTGTTAGAGTCTACCTTGTGTTGGATATTCCCTTGTTGCTGACTCGTTGATGTTTGAGCTTCGAATCTCCTTTGGGGTTGTTGGAAACCCTGTTGGTAAGGTGGAGGCTACTGGAAGTTTGGTTGAAAAGGGGGCCTTTGTTGTTGTCCAGAGCCATACCTCATGTCTGCTAGATCTTTCCACCCTTGGTTGTATGTTGGATCAAACTTCTTTTGGGGATATGGTTGTTGTTGTTGCGGCTGAAATGGTCTCCCAGGGAACACTGCTGCACAATCTTCTGTTTCTTGGAGTTGTGGGCAACAGTCAGTTGGGTGGCTTGTCTCAGTGCAAATACCACAAGGCCTTGAAGGAGGGGGTTGGGATGTCTTTTGAGCCAATGCAATCTGCCTCACCATAGTTTTCAATTCTTCTAACTTAGTATCAATCAAATTACTTTCAAGAGAAGAAGGACTTACTTGATGTACTCCTCAAACATGTGGTGTACCTCTATCACCGAATTGTTGGGAGTTTTGGGCCATCTTGTCAATCAACGCACACGCAGCTACTGGTGTCTTGTCCACCAATGCTCCTCCAGCCGCAGCATCTACCATGCTCCTCTCCATGGGTGTGAGTCCTTCGTAGAAGTATTGGATGAGGAGTTGCTCACTGATTTGGTGATGTGGGCAGCTTGCACACAACTTCTTGAATCTCTCACAGTACTCATACATTGACTCCCCTTGGGCTTTCTTGATCCCTGATATCTCCTTTCGAATGGATGTGGTCCTTGATGCTGGAAAAAATCTCTGCAAGAAAAGACGTTTCAAATCGTTCCAACAAGTTACATCTTCGGGTTGTAAATAATACATCCAATCTTTCGCAGCTCCATCAAGTGAGAATGGGAATGCTCTTAGTTTGATTTGATCTTCAGAGACATTTCTAGGTTTTAGGGTTGAGCAAACCACATTAAATTCTTTCAAATGTTTATTGGGATCCTCACCAGAGAGGCCATGAAACTTCGGAAGTAAGTGAATTAACCCAGATTTCAGTTCGAAGTCCGATTCGAGATTTGGGTATGCAATACAATTTGGTTGATAGTTAATATCAGGTGCAGCCAATTCTCGAATGGTTCTATTAAGTTCATTTCCATTGTTTCCAGCCATTGGTTCTTGTTTTATGGTTGAATTTGAATTGCTTACAATTTCAATGTTCTGATATTGGAGTAATTCTCCAACTGGTTGAATGTTGAAACTTCCCGTAGATTGAGAATGTCTTATTCGTGCCCTAAGGATACATTAAATCTCAGGGTCAAGATCTAAGAGATCTTCGGGATTAGTTCGTGTCGTCAATCAATGAAAGATGAAAAGAAGTAATGTGGACCATAGTAAAATAAAAATTTGAAGTTTGATTTGATGGTCCAAAAAGAAGTAGAAAGAGATAAAAGAAGAAGAAGGAAAAAAAATCAGACTGTGTAAAGACGGAAGAAAGAAGAGAGGAAGAGAATTAAAATGTAAAATAAAATAAATACCTCTAATTGGTTGAAATAATTACTTGCCTTCCCGGCAACGACGCCAATTTTAAGGAGCGCTGTCGTGGGATCCCTCAAATGATTAGTATGATTTTGGGGTACTTAGGTGCAGCAGAGTGGCTGACCAAAGTCGTGTCTCAAAGGAGGAAGTGAATTAAAACAATTATTAGAGGTATTATAGAAGTAAAATAAAAGATAATAAAAACACTACTTGAAAGGATGGGGGTGGTTGTTTATAGTTTATGAATCTAGAAAAAGTTTGCTGGAAGAAAATTGCATTTTTTTTGTTTTTAATTTTGAAATGTAGTTTCGATTAGAATGACACAACAAAAAGATGTTTGTTTAGACAATATTTAAAAGACGTAATCGATCTAACTATACCTCTTCAATAATGTATTACTCATTATCATTTAAATTAATATTTACTTAATTATGATCCCTTAATTTGTTAAATCCCGAACCCTACGAGAATTAACTTTACCACGAAGATTGAAGTGAATTTAACCTTAGGCTAACTTCGGAACATGCAATCGCAGAACCCTGCTTTGATTGATGTTCTAAGATTAGCTTATGGTCAGTGGTAAATTAAGGCACATATCCACTCTGGAAATGAGGATGAATTGTGTTTAGGGATTATATTTGAACTCTACAAATTTATCCCGTGTGGTCTTGTATTACCGATTAAGATCGCGCTCTCACAATTTACACAAAATCCCGACCTCGCGTGTTTTTGTGTACATTGTTCAATTGCTTGCTTAGTTTCTTACAATTTAAAAACACAATTCATGGATCATATTAAGTGAATTACAGTAGCTCATTGATTCAAAATAATTAAATGAAGAGGGTAGAAGATAGATCGATTACTAAAAGACTACTCTTCCATGGGTGGCGTAATCATCGTAGAAGCGTTTTGCATGTGCAATGGTTTAAAATGGGTATAACCCAATAACGCTTCTACTCAAGAATTCCAGCCCAATTAGGAAGATTAAGATAAGAAGAAATTCAAACAAAACAGAAGAAAATAGAAGAAATAAAAGAAGAACAAAGAAGTTTATTACATAAACAAAATCATTACAACATGAAGGAGAAGAAGAAGGCTTCATCGAAGGGATCCTTGCTTCAAGAGCTACCCTTATTGGAATGGTTGGATAATTGGAGTGGATCCACTTCTCCTCTGCCCTCAACTTCCAAATACACGTCCCAACCCCTCCAAATGAGAAAAACTCCAATTTATAGAGGGGAGGGGAGGAGAGGTTACATGTGGTTTCAAGTGTGAATGTGGAAATTCGGCCAAATATTTTATGCCAAATTGCATCGCCCAGTTTACCACCAAAACGCGTGAATTGGCCGGCCTTCCAGAATGATGATTTCTGACACATCATGTCCCCGAGCTTTCATCAAAATTTGGGCTCAATCCAAGCCCGTATGTAGAATATATGGCCCAAATACAGAACCTTCTCCATTCTGGCGAGCCCAGCCCAACTTTGACTTCATGGCCCAATTTCAACAACCAAATGAACTCTTTAGCTCTAGTGTCCTGAATACAAGTTGTAGATACTTAAGTTAGGAACACTGTTACAAAATTTCAAATTCAAATAAAAAATATAAAAATATTTATCTTCGAAATACTACATTGCACTATTAAGGGTAAAAATGGAATTTTCACCAAATTTTCAAATGAATGATCAAATCCCAAATATTTTATAAATAAACATATTTAACACAATGTGAGGAAATTATATCATTTATTATCAATAAAATATTCAATAAAATAGTGTTTTATCAACTAACTTAGTGGATTTTCACATTTACCAATGGTGTCTTATCAAGTCTCACTCACATGAACATTCACGTGCCACCCCGAGCACTCAAATACCATTCCATACAATCCATTGATCCATATATCCACAAAAACTTTCATGCGAGAACCCATGAAAACAACAATGCTAAAAAAAACATCATTACAAAAATCATGTACCTTGAAAAGGAACACCAAACACTGAGTCAAAAACCCTTTTCATATTTCAGAAAACAAACCACACTTAATCAAGAACCATTTTCATAGAAACCTACCCCTTTTGATTTTTAAAAATTTTAAAACAACCAAGCTACTCCAAACAACCCCTTCCCATTTTCTAAAATTCAGAAAGGTATCTTTCCATAATCTCATGGTCATTGAGACCAATACCCTTTATAGGAAAACACCATCCGCTCAAAAAATTTCCAAAACCAATTCATCATATTAAAACAATTTTCAACATCCCAAAACACCCCATTTAAAAAAAATTATTTAGAATATCCTAAAAATGATTCACAAATTCAAAACATTTTATTCCAACAAACCACAAGTTTAGATTTTGGATAATCCAATCCCATTAAATCATTCCCACTTCCTCTTTTTTTTTCAGAAAAACAAAACCTTCCAAAACCATTCTTATATTTAATTTTTGAAAACCCTTTTTTCACTTTTCAAAATCCAATCCTTCTTTTAAAACCAAATTCCATAATTCTCACACAAGTATTTTCAAAACAAAAATTAAAAAATCAATAAAGTTCTAAGAAACCCAAAAAAGGAAACTAGTGTCGGTGGGTGAATTGACCATATGGTTGGAGGCCATATGTCAAAGACAATACCAACACAAAGAGACTTATTAGGACCCTGCCCCAGCACTACAGGGCTTGCCAGGACCTGCGAGCTCATGGAGGCCATTAGTCAGACTCCCCTTGTCAAATCCCAACACCAAACAAACAACAGGAACAAAGGAAACTAATAAAACTAAACGTCCCATGGAAAGCTGAGGATTAGAATGAGAAAGAGTTCATGACGCTCTTCCCGCAATTACCCCTAAAGACCAAACAATCCTACTATATATACCTTGACCTCCCCTAAATAACCAGGGCACTATAAAATGAATGGTCTGCTAAGAGCCAACCTCCTTTGATATCATTTTGTTACAAACCAGCCCGAGTCGACCCTAACCTGTTCACTAAGGCTAGCCCGCGACAAGTCCTGAGAGGCATTCCCGATCCTCCCGGGATAGCGAGAAGAACCGAGGGAATAAATAGAGTACACAAGGGAATGATTTCTCCCAAATATAAATAATCAAAAAAACATCAGAAAGAAATGGAGAGCTCAAAATTCATTTATATAAAAATTGAACTGAACATTATTTGTACAAGAAACTGAAAGTACAACTAAACCAACAATACAAAAGACCAAACATTATAACCAAATAACTCCATGTGATCCCGCTAGTCAATCTCCAACACAATGATCACACATCTCCGAAGGCGATTGAACTCAAGCTTAAACCTACACAAGGACTAAAAACAGAAGACTATAGGCATGAGTATTAAAACTTAGTAGGTTAGCCAGATATTCTATTCCCAATGAACTTCTATTAAAATAAAAGAAACATAAATTTCAAGTTTTAAGTACAAGATATAACAGTATTGTTTTTAAATTAGGTTCCATGATATAATAATTATCACACAAAAACTTGCATGTTTAATGAACAATAATTATAGTAACAATTTTTCAAAGAGGTGCAACATAAAAATGAAAATAGTATTCAAGAGGGATGCTTGAAAGAATTGACACTTTTAAATAAATCACACATGCTGCTGAATTTACCAACCCAACACACTGTATGCCAACGGTGAGTACAAAATTGCTAATGAGCACAAGTCACAGGAATACTTCTAGGCACTAGTTAGTTGTAAGCCCCAGGTACCTCGTATCTCAGTGAAAGTAACCATAATAAATATCCATTATCGTTTAAATGAGCCAATAGTAGGGAGAATACCAATAACCTAGTGGTCCCCCATCACCATCATCATCATAGTTTAGTTAGTGTTGTCATCGTCAAACATCCTATGTGAAACAGAGGCCAAACCCCATACAATCACTAGCATACTAGTACATGTCCACCCACCTAGATACCCAAGATTCACTTTAGTGATCAATAAAATTACAAAAATTATAAAATACACATTTCAAATCCAAATTCCATTCACAAACCATAAAAAAACAAAAATCCCACAAACTTTCTTTACATTTCTTTCACGAATCAATAAACCAGCGAATTATTTTGAAAAACAATTTCAAGGAGTGTATTGAGGGTTTGCACCTAAAATTCATTCAAAAACACTCTTTTATGACAAAAAACCCATAAATAACACCACAAACCAGATTTTTCAGCCCCAAACCAATTAATAAATCAATTTCATGGACCATAAAATGGCCCCAATGATATAAGATTAAATACACATGGAAACGATTTTTACAAAAAACAAAATGCCAAATAGCCCTTTAAGCCTTTCTCAAAACTAAAATTCGACCAGGGTATACATTTCACATTTATTAAGGAGGTGTATAAAAAAATTTAAAACAGAAAACCACATTCATAAATCCCTTAAAGCACTACTTTTACATATTCAAAACACAACCCTTTTCATAAGGATGTGAAACGAGCCATTTTCCTACAACTCTGGCCAAAACATGTTGTAAACAAAAATCCATTTATTTGTAAAAACAAGTACAAATTAGAAAGCCATATAAGGACCCCAAAAATACCATCTATCATTCTTCCAATTCATTTATAAATCCAAACAAATAATTGTTAAATCACACATCACACATAAAATCCAACCGGGTAATTTACCGAACACCAGACATGCCCTTTTAAAACAAAACAATCTATTTTTTAGTACGTGAAAAGGAATAAAACAACAATTTAATTCCTTATTTTATTAAAGATACTGTAAAATGTTCATAATCCCATAAACCAGATTATAAACCTCACAAAATAGTTGCAAAATATAGCTGAACATTTAAACAAACACCTGTTGAGCACTTTCATGACAAAACAACACTACCTTTCACAAAACAAGGATTAAACAACCACTTTGAACCCCATGAAAATTATAAAAAAGATTAAAAACAATAATAAACATATATATAAGTTGAGGAAAATATTAAAATGATCAAACTTGAATGATAAAGTCATGTGCAAGGGATATCCAACCTCAAATCCTTGGCATAATGGAAACGCACACCCGAAATCACTCGCCACGGGTTTATAAACCCTAAAAATAGAAATACCAAGACCTAAACAAACAAAACCCCCTAAAAATCATTGAATAATAGAACCCTAGGTTGATCATAACTAGGAGACAATATAAAAGCAAGAAATAATGAAAGGAGGAGGAAGAGGAAGGAGAAAGGAGAAGGAATCTCACCTTTCCACGTAGAAAACTCTTTGTCTTCCATTAGATCTGCAACCCTAGAGAGAAGTTAATGGATTGAAAATTCTTGGAGAGTATATTAAGGTCTTTAAGAAACATTTAAAGAAGATTTGTTGGAAAAAGAGTACGAATGGAATGATTTATGGATGAAAGTATCTACCTTCTCAATTCTGGAATATTTGAAGAAACCAGAGAATGTTTGACCTAATATGAGATCCCATTGAGCTCAAAAGTTGTAAACTAGATAATGGGGGTGTAGATAGGTATTCTGGATTCGGGTGGGAGGTGGAATCACTGACAAGTTTTAAAAATGAAAATGATATAAAAGAAACCAATTAGTTTTTTAAAACTTGAAATGGGCCCATGGGATGGCCCAATACCAAAATAAGTAACCTAAATTCAACATGATGATGAATTATTAAGGGGTAAAAAAGGATATGGTGGTTTGAATATATAATTGGAGGAAGAGTATGAAGTGGAATGGGTGAAAAATGTTTTAAATAAATTATTTATAAAAGAAACATATTTGGTCTTTAAAATTGGAAATGGACTCACGATTAGCCCAAAACATGATGTAACCACCCTCTCTCCAAAAACTCATAAATAAAATGATTGGGATTTTCAATAAACCGGATAAAAAACAAGACATGAAAATAAAAGAGATAAAAAATTGAGTGTGACATGGGAAATGGCCTGAGTAAGTTTCCTATGTTTTATTCCTTGTGCAAACACCTATAGATCAGATTCTTAACTTACAACAAATTTTTTTCAAGGATATGATGGGAGATGGATGTGTCTGGTGACTTAGTCACATAATAAGATATATCTATAATGGTTATTTTTTTGTCTTCATGGATTAGTTTTATCCATACACATTAATATTAGTTCATATCCAGGACCTTCTATAGTTGTGGAAGGGAATCATGACAATTTCTGAGTATTAATTGAGGTTTACCGACCTCTCAAGATAGTCTCTATATATGTTTCAAGATCAATTATTCAAGTCACAAATAGTTTAGAAAGTATGAAACCAATATATCACAGATGGAGTGATATATATATATGTATTCCCACTTATTATTGGGTGATTCAATGATCCTTAGTAGTAGAGAGAATCCTATAAGAGAAACCACTAAATCCGTGCATGTAAGTCACTTCCAAATATGATCCATGGATAGAGGATCAGTAGTTCTGGACCATCAGGATGACTTGAGTTAGTTGAGGGAGAGGTGGTGCTTCTCATGTGACGATTGAGAATATCAGTACAGGGGTTGTCCGACCCATTGTACAACTAATAGAGATATAGTCAATGGAACACATGAATAGAGATATAAGTTGGAGTAGGAAGGTATTTAGGGTAGTGTATATGGTATAAGAGGAGGTAGAGTATTAGGAGGTGGTGGGTAGTTTGAATTATTTCTACAAACATACTTAGGCGGTCCGTGCTAGGCTTAGGGAATTGGTGGTCAGGGGAGGGGACAAATATTTTTCACACCCAATGTTTAAACCATCCTTTAGTTACATTGAGGTGTGTTAGAGGTCATAAGATGATCTAAACCAGTGTTGTTTGGGTAATTCAGGCTATGGTCATTACATTATCCATCTTCCTTTTTACACATATAAGGTTTAGTGATAATATCATTTATTATCTTCATTTATATCCCTCTATTTGTTTAAATTCCAACAGCCCTTATTATTGGATTAGGAATATCTAGGAGCTCATATATTCTAGTAGAAATGATCTATACTTCCCTTATTATAATTGTCTACAACTTTCAATTTTGATAATGAATATCTTTTGTTTATTTATTTATAAAATATATAAAATTAACCTCTTATGAACCCAATAGAATTAATGTATTTTTTCATATTTTTTCAATTTTTTTAGTATTACTCACATAATAATTTTTTCGTGTATAGGTGGAATATTTTGTTCGAGTTGGGGGTGCTCTATCCAATTTTCATGCTCTTTCTCCATTAAAACCCTTTCACCAATGTACTGGTACATTTATCATATGGCCGCGACCTTAAAAATTTCACAATGTTGATTAAAGTCAATGATTCACATTGAAGATCTTTTCTAGTTTAGAATTTTGTAGAATTTTAAAAAATATATTACATAAGAAAATCATACATTACAAGTGGACATATATACTCAATATCCATTTTTTACAAAAAAATAAAACTCCTTAAAATAAAACATGATTTATTTTCAAGGCACATATTCAATACTTTCATCATAGAATCTTCTTTTTCCTTTCCAATATTAATAGCTACGAAAAAACATTTTAAAACTTGGGATGAGAAAAAAAGCTCAGTAAGGGACATAAAAAAAACCATTAGTCTAGTTAAAACTTGGTAACACATTTATTGTTCTTTTAGCGAATGAAACAAAACATTTTCACAGGTATAACATTCATACTTTTTTCTTAAATAAAAACATTAAAACCAACATAAAGCAATTAAAACCCATTTAGCTGACTTAGAACATCATATACATAAAACCCTTTCAACCTATTCCAATTGGAATAATCATATGATAAAATTCCAAATTGGTGATATATAATGGGGATCACTTGTATTATAATCTATATAGGGCTCACCTGTGAGCTAAAATGGGGCTCAACCCATCATATAATCTATAACAGGATCACTCATGTGCTATAATGGGGCACAAACCTTCATATAAGATGTGTTGGGATCAACTGTGGGATATAATGGGGCTCAACCCTTTGTATACGCTATATCAAGCTCAACCATTTCATATAATACTCAAGTACCATTTCAAAGACATGTTCATCACAAACCCTTTTGAAAAATCATTCTAATCCCATATAAAAAACATTTTCATATAAAAATACATTTTTCATTTATGATACAATTTTCAAAACCAAGATACCCAAATAAAGGATTTATTTTCCATTTAAAATTCATCAAGCCTTATAGAGGAATACAAATATCAGATAACAATTATAGTGACAAAGAATTCTTTTTCGCTGTTAACGTTAAAACAAAAAACATTACTTTTGTCGTTTTATAAAGAAAGTAAAAATACTTGTATAAAAATATTACATTTTGATAAATTTGAATTAAATTAAAGATATAAATAAAATTTCCTGTATAATAATTTTATATCCAAATAAATAAATATTTAAATTAATATCAGGATGAAAAATATTTGATAATTACATATTTAAAAGTTCATGGTGTCCTGTACCACTTTGAAAAATTTGAATCTTAATATCCATGAATTAATACATTTAAAAAAACAATATCTAACATTATTATAGATAAAATATTTATATGAAATGTCATAGTGGCTATATAGACTCCTAATAAAAAAATAAAGGTTCATATTATCAAGAAATGTCTCAATAAAAGGAGATTGAGACATAATCCTTTACCTTGAGTCTAACTCATCACATACAATCATTACATTAATGAATAATAAACTTAAGTTATTTTATACTCTCTTGAGAAACATTTTCAATTTTATTTTTCATTTTATATTACTTATAACAATGTTATAAAAATTACATAATTATTTAAGATCATATTGAATGTTTTATCGATATACGGTACTTGAGTTGAAAATGAACTTGGATTGATGTCAATAGTCCATGTGGTCATAAGTTCATCATCTATAGAATAATATTAATTACATAATAATAAATTTTATATATCAATTTTATGTTTAAATCCATTCATTAAATATGGATATGAAAAATGAACAACATTCCCATAATAGAGACGGTAAGCTGTACAGACGCATGAGTAACGTTTCCATTTTTCATTTATCATTATAGAAATAAAGTAATTTTTATTTTACATTTTTATAATGATCATAATATTATTAAAATATTAAAAATCATTTAAATAAACATATATATAGAATACATGTGATGTGGCGAATAAAAACAATTCACATCATTTTGTGGAGTTGATAGTTCACACGTACACACGAACGACGTTATCATTTTTAAGTGAATGGAAGGTAATAACTTAATTGAAATATTATTCTTTTAAAATGATAAATACATCATGAAAATAATATTTAAATTTTTTTCTATTATTATAACCATTATTTATATTTTATAATGATAATTAAACTATATCAGTTTTCGAGGTTGTAGTCCACCGTACACACGAACGAAATGTTCATTTCCCATTTTTTGTAATTGGAGATGGATTTAGGTGATTATATTACAATAATAATATCTCATTATATTGAGTATATTGGGTTTATTATTTAATCTTATAATAAGAATATTTAGAGGAAGTGGAAGAATAAATAAAATAGAAACACTTAAAAAACGATACCTCTTCTTCAATTATCACCTTTTATGAACACCTTAACACCTCTAAGGAGGGTGTTATGACTAAAATAAGCCTTTAAGAATCTAGTAAGGGATTTTAGGAAGGGGTTTGGTCAGATATTGGGTGAAAGAAAAGGATTTTTATGTGTTATTATTAGAGAATAGTGGATACCTTTTTATAGGATATGGGAGGGGCACCCTTGGAAACTCTTAAAATATTAATTTAATATAAATTTAATTTTGGTTTGAAATGGTTCGAAAATCATTTATTTCGAAGATAAGATGATTTTAGGTCTAAAAAAATCATAAAATATAATTTAGATAAGTTTAAATATTTTTTAATCCTTATCTTTTTGTTTTAACCCCTTTTAACTCCTACCATTTTATCAAGTAATTTACACTTAGAGGGTTAAAATAGTTACCAAATCCCAAAAAATTCCAATGAATGATTAATTAATGGTATTTATAGAAATATCCTAATCCTTCAGCCAAATATTATATTTTTAGTAATTTTATGTCATTTAATTAAATATTTTATATTTTAAAAAATATGAAATATGTCAATTTTGACACTATTCATTAGATGACTTTTTTAAACTATTATAAAAACTTGATTCCTTCAAAACAAATACATTAAATGAACCCTAACATGTTATTGTAATCCAAAAAAATCACGTATGAAATCAAATATTTCAAATTATATTTATTTTAATATTATTAATATAATTTATTTGATTATTCTTTTAATAAATCAATTATTGCATCATCATTGTGTCATACTTAAATGTAATTATTTAATGTGAAAAAATTATAAATAAAATAATTTGATGTATATAATTTTTTTATTTTTTAGTGAATATTTATAATCAAATATATCACTTATATAACCCTATATTAAAATTGTTTTAGTAATCAGATTCATGTTTATGATATTTTTCCTTTACTTTAAATTAAATGTTATAAATGTCATGTCATACCCAAGTGGCATAAAAAGGCCAAAATTTCATCCCAAGGGTTTTCCTGGTCCTCTATAACTCATAAAATAATATTAGGAAATTTTTTAGGGTAGTTTTATATTATTTTAATATTAGTTTTAAACTTATTTACCTGATTTACCATATAACTATTGTAAATAAAATACTAAAGTTATTATTAAAAAAAATTATTTTATTCCTATTAAACCAATTTTTTAATACTAAATATAACCATGAATGTTAGTTTTTTATATTTAAATTCACTAATGTGGAAAAATTAAATACAATAAATAATCCCTTTGTCGAAATGAGAAAACGAGTTTTTTTAAAAGTAAAATCTATCAAAAAATTGAGATGTGTTTATATAAAATTTAAATGTGAAATTAATTGCAATGAACAAAATTGTATTAAATGATAAAAAATATCTAAATATACTTTAATACCAATTAAAGTGATAATCTAATGCTACAACTAAATGAGAAGAAAAATCAGTTTTGAATTAAAATGCAGTATCTCTCACTATTCATTAAAATATGATTTTTACCAAAATAATACAAAATTCCAACAAAAGTGAATTTTTATGTATTTCATACAAATAAGAAATTTATTTTTTCATATAGAACATATAAAAGTGACAAAAACTATATTTAAAAAGGGTTCTCCATTAAACGACGGTAAATCTTCATTCCTAGAAAAATACTTTTTTTATCCGTAAAATTGAATTTGTTCTTATATAATGTATATGAAAAATATAAGATGAATTTTAAATATTAAATTGAATATATTACACATATATTTCATTAATAAAATAAAACAATAGTGATTTTATTATTTTAAAAACTAACTTATTTTTCATTTAAATAGTTTTTCAGAAAAACACATCCTTTATATTCAATTGGTTTTTAATTAATTTCCTATTTAATTTGGAAACCAACGAATCATTATATAAACATGTTTAAACCATATTTTCATTATTTAGTTAATCATTTTTATTCCCACCATTCTAATGGATCTGTGATAATTATCATATTAAATAATAATATTATGTATTTTATTTAAGCTAAATGTGGCGTATCTTTTATGTTATCGAACATAGTGTTTACTTTATAATACTCAAGATGTTACCTTATTCCCCATTTTAGAAATTTCACCCCCAAAATTTTAATTTGGGGTTGGTAACTAAGGTATGACTTTTTAAAAATACCTTTATTGCAATCCCACACTGGAAAAAGGATCAACAAAAATTCCACTTTTAAAGAAAAAAGGTACGAAGGTCAACTGAGATGAGATATACTTGGATTCCATATAGGAAAACATGGATATGGAAGAAACAATAACTTTAATATTATGATGGGGAGTGATATAAAACATGTTCAGTAGAAAGATAACAATCACAAAAACATAAATTTGTGATTGGTTAAAAGTTCATTGAGTTAATAGTAGAAAAAGTAAATGGAATTTTTTTTTGTTTTAAGATAATTTTCATAAAGTTGGGTAATTATTTTACAACTTATAATAAGAACATAAGTAAATATACTTACTTAGAAATTATAGTTTCATCCATTAATCAAACTCCACCACCAACTCATCATTTTCTCTAATCGATGAGTATTTACGATGACTTCTAGAATCAACTTCTAGAGAATCACATAAACCAAAACATATGATCTATATATTTCCCCAATCACTATAAATTAACCAAAACCAAAATGTTCAGTATAAGATCAGATAGTTCTCCAAAAAATAATAATCTTTTATAAGGATAATGACTAATTTTAATCTATAAAATTCGACAGTAATACCCAAGTTCTACATAGACCATTAAATAAACAAATGTCTTTAAAATTCCTCAAAATAATACAAACTAAGATTGAAACAAAAAATTTAGAATTATTTGATCACATAGTATTCTAGGATAAGTTTTAACATTTATCTCCATAAATAAGTCTTAATGTATCATACAAAAAAGTAATTTTCCTAATCACATATTCTCACAGATAGGTTAATCATTTCCATAAAGAACCCAAATTTCTATAAGTTCACAATAAAAGAATAGATTATTAAAAAATATAATTCAAAAATTACTTATCCATTAAAATCCCATAGTGTTCAATTTAACTTGATCATATAGGGTTACCAAAATGGTGAACATATTCCAAAATTACATTAATCACTTAATCACCATCCCGCAGGTTGTCACCCATACTCTAGGTTTTACTTATTATAAAACTATATCATTCTTATAACACTCCCCAAATATAATATAAAATCCTCAAAATAATACTAACATATTTTAACCTCAAATTTTATTTCATACCATTCATTTTGAATCCTAAAAAAGTAATAACCCATAATTACCTCAAAAATATATGTCTCCAAAAATACCATTAATCACATTAGAATATTGGAACATAAAACCTCAAAAGGGATTTCTAAGACATTGAAATTATGATAAACCTGAATATTATAAAATAATATGATATCCATATCTCTTAAGAAGACATCATAATATCTAAAGTTATATAAACCGATATTGGATACCAACTATCACTCCTAAGCCTTAAACATTACATAATCATGATTTAAGTCAAGAATTCACATTGGGGATCTTTTCAAGTTTAGAATTTTATTGAATTTGGAAAAAATATTACATATTAAACTCAAACATTACAAGTGGAAACTTATACTCAGTATTCATTTTTGTCACCAAAATGGAACTTCTTAAAATAAAACATGATTTCATTTCAAGACACATCTTCAAGACATTCATCATGGAATATTCTTTGTACTAACCAATATTAATACATGTGAAAAACATTTTAAAAATAAGTATGGGAACAAAATCTCATTAAGTGACATAAAAATAACGAAATCATTAATCTAGTTAAAACGTGGTAACCCATTTAATGTTCTTTGAGAAAATGAATCAAAAATTTTCACATGAATAACACTCATAATTTTTTTTTCAAAGAAAAACATTAAAACTAAAAAAATAAATAAATTAAAAATCATTTCGTTTGATTAAGAAATCATATACATAAATCCCTTTCACCCTCTTCCAATTGGAATAAACATATGGTCAACTTCAAAATTGGAGATTTGTAATGGGGATCCACCTTCGTATATGTTATATCAGGCTCACTCATGAGATATAGTGGGGTTGAACCCTTCATATAAGCTATAAAGCGATAACCCATGAGATATAATGGGGGATAAACCCTTCATATAAGTAGTTTTTGTCTCACCAATTTGCTATAATATGGTAGAACACTTCATATAAGCTATATTGGGCTCATTAATTTCATATAATTCTCAAGTACCATTTAAAAAACACATTCATCACAAACCCTTTTGAAAAACTCTTCTAATCCCATATGAAAAAAATTTCATTATAAAAATAAAATTTTCATTTAAGAACCCATTTTTAAAACCAATGTACCCAAATAAGGTATTTATCTTCCTTTTAAAATACATTAAGTCTTACAAATAAATCCAAATATCAAATAATAGTTACGATGACAAAGAATTCATTGTCACCGTATACGTTAAAACAAAACCATTCCTTTTGTTATTTTGTAAAAAAATGTAAAACTCTTGGTATAAAAAGATTCAAATTTTAAAAATATGGATGAAATTAAATATAGACATAAAATGTTATGTATAACCCTTTTATATCAATATAAATAAATATGTAAATTAATATCATGAATAAAAAGTTTTGATAATTACATCATTAAATGTTCAAGGTGTCCCATACAATTTTGAACATTTAAAAATTAATCTCAATGAATTAATACATTTATAAAAAATAAATAAAATTATTATAGATAAAATATGTTTATGAAATTTCATAGTGTTTGTATGTACACCTTATAAAATAATTAAGGTGCCTATTATCAATAAATGTATCAATGAAAGGAGGTTGAGATTAAATCCCTTTCCTTGAGCCCGACTCATAATATAAAATCGTTATATTCTTGAATAATAAACTTAGGTTAATTTATAATTGATTGAGAACCTTTTTAAATTTTACTATTCTTTAAATCACTTTTTACCATGTTATAAAAATTATATAATTATTTAATTTTATATTAGACATTTTGTTGATATTTGATACTTGAGTTGAAAATGAACTTGGGTTGATTTAAATAGTCCATGTGGTAATAAGTTCATAATCTATAGAATAATTTTCATGAAATAATCATCACTTTTATATATCAATTGTAATTTTAAATCCATTCATTGAATTTGGATATGAAAAATGAACAATGTTTCACTACGGGAGATGGTAAGCCATATGTACACATGAGTAACATTTTCATTTTTCTTTAGTATTATATAATTAAGGCACTTATTATTTTACCTTTACAAAATTATCCAAATATTATTAAAATAATAATAATTTAAATATACTTATATATATATATAATACATATGATGTGGAGAATAAAAATGATTCACATCCCTTAGTGGAGGTGATAGTTCACACGTACACATGAATGACATTATTGTTTTTATGTGCATGGAAGGTCTGGAGATAATTAAAATTTTATTTCTTTAAAATGATAAATATTTCATGAATATCATATATAAACATTTATTACAAAATTATAACCTGTCTTGATATATGGTAAAGAAAAATGAACAATATTGGTTCGTGAGGTGGTAGTCCACCGTACAAACGAATGAAATATTCATTTACCATTTGATGAAATTTAAAATGGATTTAGGTGATTATATTATCATAATAACATATCTTTATATTTTGGATTCTGGTTTTGTTATTTCATCTTATAAGAAGAATATTTAGAAAAATAAGAAGAATAAATAAAACAAATACACTTAAAAAACGATACATCTTCTTCAATTGATCACCATTGAAGAACACCTTAACATCTCTAAGGAGAGTTTTATTCCTTAAATAAGGTTTAAAAAATGCGGGGAGGGATTTTAGAAAGTTTTTTTGGTAGAACTTGACTGAACCAAAATGATTTGGAAGTGTGAGTATTATAGAAGAGTGGATACGTTTTTATAGTAGAGGGGCACCCTTGGATACTCTTAAAATATTAATTTAATATAAATTGAATTTCACTTCCAAATGGTCTAAAAATTATTTATTTCAAAGATACAATTAGTTTTGGGTCTAATCCACATTATAAAATACAAATTAGGAAAGTTTTAATATTTTTTTAGTCCTTATCCTTTTCATTTAACCCCTTTTAACACCTACCATTTTATCTAGTAATTTACACTTAGAGATATAAAATAATTACCAAATCATGGAAAAAGTCCAAAGAATGATTCATTAATAGTATTTAGAGAAATATCTTAAAACATTAGCCAAATAATATATTTTTAGGAATTTTATATCACTTAATTAAATATTTTATATTTTAAAAAATACGAAATATGTCAATTTTTACACTATTCATTAGATAAATTTTTTTAAAATATCATAACTTGATTCATTTGAAAACAATAAATCAACTCAATCATAATATATCATAGTTTTTAAAACAATTCATGGATGACATCAAATATTTCAAATTATATTTATTTTAATATTATTTATATCATTTATTTGATTCTTCCTTTAATAAATCTTTTATTGCATCATCATTGTGTCAGAATTTAATTTAATTATTTAATTTAAAAAAATTATAAATAAAATAACATAATGTACGTAATTTTTTATCTTTACAATTAATATTTATATTAGAAGATATAACTTATATAATCCCATATTAAAAATGTTTTAGTAATAAAATTCATGTTTATGATATTTTTTCCTTTACTTTAAATTAAATGTTATAAATGTCATAATCAAACCCAAGTTGATTCCAAAGGACAATATTTATTCCCAACGGTTTTATTGGTCTTAAAAAAGTCATCCAATAATATTAGGACATGTGCTATGGTAGTTTTAGATTATTATAATATTATTTTTACCCTTATTTACCTGATTCGCCCTTTATCCATTGTAAATAAAATACTAAAATTACTATTCACAAAAAATTATTTGGATCCTATTAAACCAAAATTCTCATACTTATTATAACCATAAATGTTAGTTTTTATAAATTAAAATCACAAAAGTGGTAAAACTAAATTTAAAAATTAATCCCATTATCGGATTGAGAAAACATGTTTTTAAAAAAGTAAAAACCATCAAAAGATTGACACGTGTTTATATCAAATTTCAATGTAAAATTACTTTAAATGGAAAAAATGGATTAAATGATAAAAAAATATAAATGTACTTTAAAACCAGTTTAAATGATAATCTAACAATACAAATAAATTAGACGAAAAGATTATTTTGAATTAAAATGCAGTATTTTTTACTATTCATTAAAATATGAATTTTGTCAGAAAAATACTAAAATTTAAACCAAATTAAATTTGTATGTATCACTTCCATATAAAAAGTTTATTTTGTCAAATATAACATATAAAAGTGAAAAAAACTATATTTAAAAAGGGTTCGTCATCAAAAGGTGGTAAAACTAAATTTTTAGAAAAATAATTATTTTATCCATAAATATGAATTTGTTCTTATAGAATGTATATAAAAAATATAATATGAATTTAAAACATTAAATTTAATATATTACAAATATATTTCGTTAATAAAATCTAACAAGAGTGATTTTAATATTTTATAAACTCACTTATTTTGTATTTAAATATTTTTTCAGAAAAACACATCTTTATATTCAATTTGTTTTAATTTAAATTACTATTTAATTTGGAAACCAACGAATCAATATAAAAACATGTGTAAACCATATTTTCATAATTTAGTTAGTCCTTTTCATTCTCACCATTGAAATGGATTTGTGATGTCTATAATATTAAATAATAATATTAAGTAGTTCATTTCAGCTAAATGTTGTGTATATTATATGCTATCAAACATATTGTTTCTTTTTTAAAAACTAAGAATGGTATATTTATCACTTTCTTTGAAGTTACCTTAACTACGCTTTCAGGAAGAGAAATGATGGTGCCTCTGCTCAATTACAAAGAAATCTTGACATTTTCACAGTAAAATCGTTTTCCATAGAATTAATGTATTGTTTCATATGTATGTTTAATTTACTTATTTTTAGTGTTACTAACATAATAATTGTTTTATTATACATGTGGATTATTTTATTTTATTTGGAGGTATTTTTTCCAACTATCGTGCTTCTTCTCCCTTAAAACCTTTTCACCCCTACAGTGGTGAATTTATCACTTTATTTTAAGCTATCTCCACTACCTTTATATGAAGATAAATGACGCTAACTATAATCAATTGTAAAGGTATAATTTATGTTTTCAATGCAAAATAATTATCCATGGTATTAATGTATTATTTCATATGTTTTTCTA
This sequence comes from Viscum album, assembly GCA_963277665.1. Lineage (NCBI taxonomy): Eukaryota > Viridiplantae > Streptophyta > Magnoliopsida > Santalales > Viscaceae > Viscum > Viscum album. The sequence goes on along the minus strand of OY728133.1, from coordinate 1,901,611,489 downwards.
GTATTATTCACATAATTATTATTTTCTCAGATAGGTGGATTCTTTTTGTTCGAGTTGGGGGTGCTATGTCCAAATTTCATGATCCTTATCTCTTAAAAAATTTTCACCTATGTAGTGGTTCATTTTTCACTTTCTTTCAAGTTATCTCCACTGACTTTGTAGGAAGAGAAATAACACTACCTCTTCTCAATTAGAGAGGAAATCTTGATGTTTTCATAGTAAAATCATTGTCCATATAATTAATGTATTGTTTCATATTTATGTTTAATTTATTTCTTTTTAGTATTACTCACATAATAGTTGTTTTGTTATGAAATTTGATTATTTAATTCATATTTGGGTGCTCTTTCCATCTATCATCCCAATCGTCACCAAAACATCCCCAAACATCTTCTCCCACAAAGCCTTTCACTCATGTAGTGTTCACATTTATCACATTATTTCATGTTCCATCCACTACTCAATCATAGAGCTAATCTTGATATTTTCATAGTAAAATAATTTTCCATATAATTAATGTATTATTTCTTATTTAGGTTTAATTTATTTCTTTTTAGTATTACTCATAATAACTATTTTCTTATACAGGTGTATTATTTTGTTCATGTTGAGGTGGTTTGTTTGAAACTACTCATGAAATTTTCGAAGTTAAACAATGAAAGTCAATAGATATTTTGGTAACATTGAAAGTTAGGATTGTTTTTTAATTAATGTAATAATTTATATTTATTTAATTGTATAAAAAATGTTTGAAATGTCTATAATATAGTATTTTTTGGTATTTGTATTATAAATTTCATTTCAATTAAATAATGTATTAGGACTTGTTTTTGTTGATATCCAATGTGTTTTTGGTGTGTTTCTAGTGGTATTGTGTAATGTAACAGCATAGTACAGTGGTGCTGTAGTGTTTTGAAACAACATACTACAGTGCGACCCTTTATCCTTGCTTATAAAATCACTGATAAATAGGTCCTTTATTAGCGTTTATGAAAGAGATGATGAAAGTCTTTAGCTTTTAATGTTGCTCATATTGTTAGCACTTTTCAAGAACTGATAAAGGATATTTCTAGCGCTGTTAAAGTCCAGTTTTTTAGTAGTGATTTGTCTTTTTCAACAAACACAATCACCCCAAAAACAACAAGAGAACAGCTTGAGGGATTTTTTCACAAAATGTTCTGTACTAGATATAGTTTCATGTACCCCCCTATAGAAACATGGTGGAATCCTTTATTGTTCCTTAGTGGAGTTCATTGTGTTGGTGTGACCACCATGAATTGGGTATTGATCCCCTATCTAGTAGGATGATCTTGTGACTTTTGTGGTGTTCCCCAAGGATTGTGTGGGTTTATCCCTTACCTAGATGGTGAGATCTTTATAGATACAATGAGTACTTCTTGGTGAAAACCAATGAGTATGACTTCTTCAATGAGCTCCTTCATTAATAGCATAGCTCATGGAATGAGTACTCCCTGATTGACAATTATCTTTATTACTCATATAGTATCCTTTGACTAGAAATATTGGATGAGAACTTTGAGTCCAGTTTTCAATTATTAGTATACATGGGGTTTTAATATTGTTATGTCTCTTATCTTATTGACATATATTGTGATGATTTGACTACTCTTGATGATTTATTCTTAGTAATTTCAGAGTGTCCAAGTGGTTATTTTTATGCTCACCCCTACATGGTATTTGTAACACATGTTATGTATTATATAGACGACATTCCATTTAACGGTGTCCTAGGAGGGGTGGGAGCATGCGTAGTTTAGATCGATCAAGAAAAATAGAGGTGTTTAATCGGAATTTACTTTGATATTTTGCCCCTCTTTTTGGTAATTTTGGACACCTTTTAAGGTTTGATTGGGATTTTATTTGGCCCATTTATCACATTTCATTACTTATTATCATACATTGAAGTATGATAAATTTTATGCACACATTTGTATTAATCAATTTATTTTTATCATCATTCTATGGGATCCAAGATGTGTGTGTGTGTACATATAAATAGGTTAAGTCCTACCATGTGTGAGATATTCCTTCTCACTGGTGGTCTCCATCCTCTATCATATTAGAGGTAGGATTGGGGTTTTAACACTTAGCTTGTCTTCAACCATGTGGTCCCTAGTGGGTCTGATAGTGAAAATTATTTCACTACTATTTGTAAAATATTTCTTAGAGAATATTATATAAGATTTTAAATATATGAGACCCCTCATTGTTATTCAATTTTCTACCATCACAATATTGATTTATATATGTAAATGTAGGTTTGGTAATACCATTAATCCATATGTACGATCAAAAAATTATTGGATGAGATGTTCTCCAACAAGCTAGCTCAAACATTACTCTATTTATATAACTTTAACTCATTTAAATAACAGTTAATATCAAAATATTCTAAAATAATACCTTGGAGTATATGAATTTACCTCTAGATTTAGAATAGTTCATGTAGATTTTTTTAATTAATTTTAAATAATTTGTGGAACAACTTTATTTCTAAAATGTTTCTTTAAATAAAACATGATAATTAGTTTTTTTATACCTTGTATCTTAGCTCAGTAGAGACTAAAACACTTTTTTGGATATAAAAAAGTCAAATAATGTCAGTTTTTCTCGATAAATAATTATCTTTCACCATACGTTAATTGAGTTATATAAATTATTCATCATCGATTGTTGGTAAGATATTTATGAATCTACAATTTTTGAACTATTAGTCTAGTATGAAATTCCATAACAATATATATTTAAAATAATAAATAATGTCCCATTATTTCTAAAATTGGAATTGAGATAAATGTTTTGGAAATACGCAATAAAAAAATAGTTTAACATGAACCATTTAATTGTTTAAACAAGAAGTTTTGCACTACTCATCACTGATCTTGGAATCACCCTTATTTAGTAACATTGAGAATTTACCTTTCTTATTGAAATATTTCAATACTTGGTTCTGATATTTCAAATACATATATATGTGAAAACATATAACTAATAAATATTAAGTAAAAATTACATGTAATGATAAATTTACTTGAAGTGGAACCTTCTAATTACTTCTCCTTTAGTGATAATTATTCTTCTAATAACCTTTCTTAACATATGATAAGTAAATGGTCTTCTATTTATTACATTCCCTTTTAATCATTTTATTTTTTAATAACATCATAACAACATGATTGAATCCCAAATGAGCATTAGATTCTATACCTTGACGTTTTCTTCATTAATAAGGGATGGTGAAATAAGTTCTATAAAAAACCTATCTATCCAATGATGCAGATTCAAAAGACTCTTTGAAAATTAATCCATACTATTCACATATTCTTGGATGAATAAGGATAAAATTATTTGTGATGATGATAATATGATATTAATGGATAAATTATTATCCAAATGAAAGAATTATTTTGATAAATTATCAGTGTACTACAAATATTTGAGGGCATGATCTGTAGCTAGTTATCCACCTTTCAGTATACACTGATTAAGTGTAGTGAAAATAAAAATTACCTAAATTTTATCCATTTATCTTTTCATAAGAAGGAGATAAGACTTAATGGTGTAAATATTTATATCCTTATATTGTATTATCATCTATCTAAATATAACTAATAGAATAATTCAATTAACGTAAGATGCATCCACCATGAATCTCATATATAGCCCCTTTTCACTATCACACTCTAAGTAAGTTAGAAAATATGGAATATGAATTTTAACATATAGTAAAAATTATTTGATAGTAAATAAGGGAGAAAAAATTATTTCAATATAATAAATTTGTGCCTGTGAGGTCATGACCTGAGTTAATGAATGATTGAAGTGTTTTCATGGTTTCTCTTTCCGATTTTAAAATAATCAAAATAGATATATATGTAATTAAATTGATTATAAATTTTTGTGAAACAAAATAATATTAATTTAATTAACCCCCCCCCCCAATATTTTATCTGGTCTCAATATCCCCCACCATTGAAGTTATAATTTCCAATAATTTGGATATTATAGTGGAAATTATCCATGTTTCATAACTTATAATCTATAACGATCCGATGAAAATTATAAGAATATATTTGGGTTATCAGTCTTTCCAACTGCAAACTGGGTGTTCCTTGATCCATTGTGTGGATTCCCCAATACAAAAATCTAGACTATAATTTCCACAATATTGGACTACAAATTTTCATTGGATACACTAATAACATTAAACCTAATATATATTTAGTTTTGTCTAGACATAATCTAAGATAATATTTCCTGATAATTAAAAGTGTCCCTAATGGATTCTAAAATGACACTTTAAATATGGGTTCATATTAATTAAGATAATGGATGAAATAATGAACTAATATTGACATGATGTATTTTTTTATTATGTTCAAATTTTCTTATTTTGCCTTTTACATGTATTATTAATTTAAAGAGGATTTTACTTGTGTGATTAACCGTTTACCAAAAAAATATTTATACATAATCCTTTTTCTTTAATTACATATTTTCAAATTTATCCATTTATTTATATGATATTGTTCTTGAATCCATAAAATAAATCATTTAATATAAATAAATATAATTAATAAAATGTTTCATGATACTGAGATTTAACTATCATGTTTTTATTGTGTGAGAAAAAATAAATATATTTAGCATTGGGGAAAAACTGATTTGTTATGGCCTAGGCTCGAGTTTGCAGCATTCCACCACTGCCATGTGTATCTCCAAGGTTTGGCCTTTCCTTTAATCTATCTCAAACTAACTACATGTTCTGGCGATTTCTATCCTTTTAATTATTCTATATTACTCATAGGTGAGTGGAACCTAAAAGGGTGTTTATATAAATGAAACATTTAGCCCACAATCTTGTACATAATAAAGTGAGATAGATGAATCACATGCCATTAATTAAATTTAAGAAAGGTATTGAAAAAACACATGAAATATTTAAATTAAAAGAAACCACCCACATACATGGGTTAGTCTAAGAGCATAATCATCCACTAGTGCAACAAACATGTATTTAAAATAATTGGATACAATTTATTTTGATTCATTCGTTAATTAAGATAAAAAACACACGAACTAACTTAATTAATAATATAATTAGTCCATTAATTTAAATTATCTTAATCGATATATAATGTTCCCTAGAGATACCCATCCACTGGGATTTTTAATAAATTAAATAAATTAATTTTATTTAAAATTTTATATATTAAGTACCCAACTTGTACTTAGAAGAAACTTGATGGGAACATGTTAGAAATACTTAGTATCTCTTATGATCATATAAAATATACTCTTGTTGAATTTAGTAGACATTATTAATCATGTATTTATATGGAATGTAAAAATATATTAAATGAAACATGTAACATATGTTTGTTAACATTGTGGGAAATGATTTTACTGTATGAGTAGTAGTTGATTTATTACAACTATACATGGTATGTAGTTTATATATTTTATATAAATTAATTATGGATTTAATACCATATAAAAACTATCATATGACATGCATGAGTTAAATAAACAAAACATAGAACACATAATTATGAGGTTTATAGAGTAATGAATTAATTTTTATCTTCTTCAAAACTAGTTTGTGTACATGGTTTTTACATCCAACTATATGTTGTGTATCCTTATAGCCCTATATCCATGATACGTTCCTAGGGGCTGGGCAAATATTCTATGAGGACATGTGTGGGCTATATGATGTGTACAAGTAATACAAGTCATGTGTCCACCTTATTACACAATTATCATTTCTTATTCAATGTGTAGTTAATACTCAATGTATATTTGACTACACATTTTCCACAATGAATTTTCATGGATGACACAATGCGTAACCCATTTACATGGTCTGTATTCCAAAATTTTATGTGTCAGCCTATCTTGGCTAACTTGTGGATTATTTAATGAAAAAGTCTCCAATATTAGACAATTTATTTAATTAATTCACACTTCATCCTAGTGTAATGAAATTGGATACATAGAGAGTAATCTTGCTACATGTAATGTAATCTCGTGTCATCCAACTATAATTATTGGCAATTCAGGATGGGTTCTTCAAATGTTATTCATTATTGTTTAATTAGATTTAGATTTTAGGAGTTGGAACTAATGGAGGAAGAATATATCTTGATGATTGTATTTGAGGGTGGATTTAATGAAATGAAAAATAACTTAAAATGCGCACAATGATCAATAATAATTATATATTTACAAATTTATCATGGTCAATTTGATACTGCTCATTGGTTCTAGATATAGTGGAATAACCTATTAGGCCTATAACCACTCATTTTGTTTTCAGATTCAATGGATCATTCATAGTGTGCGTGGCAGGAATGTCGTAACCAATTTTTTTTATAAATAATAATAACAAATGATTTTTTCTGGAACCAAGAGAGATAATCCTTTCACAGTAATTTGCAATTAATTTATAACACAAGAAGAAATGTTAGCACGTTCTTGAGATCATTCATCATTTATGGTGTTGATCATTCTAATTTGATTGTTGTATCATATTTGTGTTGTGAGGACCCAAGGTATAACCCATCTAGAAATGATACACACTTTCTCCTTTGATCTAAAAAAACTAATGAAACATTAAAGTCTCATATGACAGATATATTGTCTGGTGTTTTTCACTTTGATATCTTTATATTCCTTCAGGATTTAAGGAATTTGCCTTATTATTCTTGATATTGAGAGGATAAACAAAGTATGGACATCTTGAGACGAAATTATTATGTACAAGTATTTACATTTACTTGGTTAACATAAAAATCTAAAAATAGACTTACAGTTAGGCTTTAATTACAATTAATTTATTAATGACACAAAACTATTAATCAATCCCTAGTAAACACCATTCCATTTAAATAATAATAATAATAATAATAATAATATATTTGTTACATTATTAAAACCCTCACAATTATAAATATTTATTTTAAAGTCTCGTACATAAATTTCTGTCACCAGATAAAATCTAGTCTCCTCATCCTCTTATACATTTATTGAATTTTAAAAAAAATATTTAAATAAATATTATTCATTCATTTGATAAATAAATATTCAATTATTTTCATGGAAAAAACATTTTTATTTATATTCATGTAAATAAATAAATTATTTATTTAATAAATAAATATTTATTTATTACCTTGTAAATAAAAAGATAAAAATAATTATTTATTATCAAATAATTAAAAAATTACATTTAAAATAAATAAATATTTAGTATTTTTTATAATTTAATAAAACCTAAGTAAATATTACTTCTTGTCATTGAAAATAATTTTTATTCTAATTTTTAAATATAAATAATATTTTAATAAGATTAAAAAAAATAGTTTCAATGTTAACCTCTATGCCTCTTCTTCCATGAAATTATGTAGACTTACCTAAAGTCTAAAATTAATATCTAGAATCACATCATGACACCCATAGAGTAAGAATATATCTCATAATGGCAACAACTATATATGAATAATCGCTATTTAATATAATCTCTTTTATGTGAAATCACATCAAGGAAATTGCAAACTTGTGTCATTGACCTACTTGCTTGATAGGTCTTCCTTTAAATATCCAAAAGGAACACACCAATACACCATGGCCATGGAATTTAATGTGATGTTTTTACTTCCTTAAAAGGGATAAGAACTAATCTTCCATAAATATATAAGGGAAAATCCTTTCATGGCTTATTCATTAATAACATATCATTTATGATGCACCCATCATACCCAACTTCACAATGATCATATGTTGACATGACTTATAGGAATACATCATAGTGTTTGATTCATGACATGATTCAATAAAAATATTAAATTCTAAGGACTTTTACACTCACTCATATCTAGAAATATCCAATAACACATAAAAAAGTAGAATTCCTATAGGTGAGTCTATTCTCATAATCTACCATCTTGGAGATCACCAAGTGTAAACTTCCTGAGATAAAGTATCTTATTTTTATGAGTAATCTCACCCAATGAAAAATTTACTATTATCCCCATCATAGAATGTCATTAAAACATAGAATTTGTTTTAAGAATATTATCATATCATTTAAAGGTTGTTATATTAGTGGGGAAATTCTTTGAACTTCTCAATGTGAATTCATTTCATGTAGTCAAAAAAAGGCGTATCAAGAACATAGGCTGATGAAACAGATGTGTAACCTTCTTGATGAGATATTATGGAAAAGGGATTATGTAAAATATTTTTTTGATCATATGTGGTTATTTTCATTATGATATATCTCCTTACTTTTTGGGTGTATTTATGAGTTTATTTTAGATAGTTAAAGAATGGTGTATCAAGAAAAAATGTTGACGAAACAGGTGGGAAACTTTCTTTATAAGACATAATAACAAATGGATTATATTACACAATGATATTTTTTATGTGTTTGTTATCGTTGAGATATATATTCTCTCTATGGTTTCCTTGAAACCTTTCACTATAAACATATGTCTATACAAATAGTTTTAAAAAACAATTTGTATATTCTTCCTTAGGCCAAGTGTTCTTAATAACCCTTGGTATAGGGTATTATTTTTGATCTATACCAATGAATTATCTAAATATTTGGTATTTGGACTTATATACATATAATTATAGAAAAACATTGGCATAGAGGCATGGATATGAAACCCATTTACAATAATGAAATTTACTAAAGGTAATTTTAATAACAAACATTATGTAAAGGAGAAGAGAACAAGTAATAATATTATCATTATTTATGTTGATGGGATCATTTTTTCTGGAGATAAGAAGAATTATTGAGCATATTTTTCAAGGAAAATGATTTTTTGAAATGTATATACTTTGAGAGACGAGTTTATAACTAGGATTTAATTTTGTGAAAATATAATATTTTATCTTTCTTTCTCGAGAAAAACATGACAAGTAATTGTTGATGAAGTTGGGTATGGATGCTTATAAAGTAGAGTCCAAACCCATGAAAGATTGGGTGAATATGAGTGAGGAAACTTTTGGGAAAAGTGTGAATCAAAGGGTGTCCAAGAAGTTTATTTTATCTCAATGAAACGAGGCCTTACATTTTCTATATAGTGACATTATGAGATAGGTATCAAAGTGATCCAAAAAACTTCCTGGTCTCCCTTTGATTCACACTTTCCCTAATTTAACTAATGTTAATGTGTTTTTGACCCTTCTATCAAACATAATGAATTTTGTATTTCCCTATATTCCATTGTATTTTACTGTTAAACGAAGTGAAAGGCACAAAACTCTTTTAATTTTATTTTGAATCAAAATACACTGGTATTTCTTAAAGATTTAGAAGTGGGTGCATTTATATAGGAGGATCATCATAATATCTTTGCTATAATTTTATTATCATAATAGGATGTAATTATCTAAAAAATATATCTTTATACAATATTGGGGTTTCAAGACATTTCTCTTTGAGAAAGAATATGATTTTATGATGTTTTGTGTGATTTGATGGGGTTGAAAACAAATCTAATTATGGATATTAATGAAGTCATAAAATTGTTTGTAGTGTGTTTTATTTGTTGTAAAATAAGTGTAAAGATATTTGGAAGCCTTTGAAAATATTTTGAGATGTTTTTAAGTGAATGGGGATTCCTTGATAATGTTTGAAATGGTTCATAGTTGTTTTGAAAAAGTTTGGGAATTTTAAGCTAAAGCTAAAAATTTAAAAAGGCATGGGATATATAAGTTTTTTTAAGAAAAATATTACAAAGGATTTGATCTCATAGTGATATTTAATATTATCTAGATGATATGTAAGATTCTCAAGGAGTTTCCCCATGATATGTAATATTTTTATGTGAAAAAATGAATAGTTTAGTTTTTATTAAGATGAAAAAAGAGTGATATAGGGAATCCATAATACAATGGGGTTAGGGGACAAGAGTGATAACTATGGGGCCTAAAATAGTAAATACCAAGAGAATCTACAGAAACGAGGCCAACATATCTAGGTGAACGAGGACCAAGATTGAATAATATCACATAAGGATGGTCTTCACTACCCCTATAATAAAAAAAATCCATCACTTTATTCCCATCCCACCAAGCGTCAAATTGGCTCACATCATTAAGAACATATTCCTCTCACCATTGGATAAGGGAGGTAATAGACCGAGGAATTTTAGAAATTCCATGCATAGAGTTATAAATCCTAGTAGAGACTGTTTCAATGAAAATATGGTTGATTCCATTGGATAGGCATAACTCTAATATAGTTAATAAGGGATGAGATTCAACTATAATTTCATTTCATAGGACAAAGAAGCAGATAAAAGCCACCAAAATTGACCCGTTATGATAAAAAGCACACCTACCCCTCTCATAAGGCAAAGAGAGTGAAAAACATCAGCATTGGGTTCGGGACCCTTTGTTGGGGAATACCAACGAACCCATGTACCCATGTTGGTCGGTTGTGGGTGAAGTGGAAAATCTATTCCACTTTCTATGATCTTCCTCAGGATGATATTGTTATTCCACTACTTAACCGGTGAATCTAAATACACTACAAGATTCCTCAAATGAATTTGTATGCCTAATAGTGATCTGGGTCTACCATCAAAGAATTTATTATTTATAGACTTCCAATTTTCCAACAGCCTACAACTATGAGAATTTCCCTTTCCCATTGATCCATGTTGCTCGAGGCTTCCCCATTAAAGCATTTAATAAAAAAAAGTAGTACCTGTGATGACCTATGAGTTAAAGACCATGATAGAACAAAAACAATTCCATAATTCCATTTCACATTCCAATATGAAAAAGAGATGATCATTTGAATTCTCCTTTGTCCACTGGAAACAAAGATATCTCAAAGTAAGGTAGATCCTATTCCTTTGGATCTAATTATCTGTACCGATGGAATTATTGAAAATTATCTAGACAAGGAAATTTAACTATGTAGAGGATTTCCTTCCACTAGGTCAAAGAACACTATTTAGATACATCCCCATAAATCCTCTTTAGATCATATATAAGACTTAGTATAAAAAATACCATCTAAGGAATCAGTGAATATGAGGAAATAGAGGTCGGAGGAAAGATCAAAGGAATAAAGAATTTATCTTTAATGATAGTTGATGGTGGTTTGAATCATGGTAGGGGTGATTCTCTCCAAATAGAATGTGATTTTTGGAAAAGGAAACCCCCGAAAAGCCAAGAGTATCTTATGACCAGTTGTGGAACTAAAAACTAATCCCCCCCTCAACCCACAATCCATCAAGAATTCTTTTTTAAGGTCAGAATGTGAGCTCAAAGAGAATTCCAATTTTAAATAACTTTCGCATTGTATAATTGTGTAAGGGCACAGTGGAGGTGCGTGGCATACAAAAACACACACAAAGATGAGAAAAATGGATAAACACAAAAATTTTATGTGGTTTTGTCAGATGAACTACATCTACAAGAGAAGGGGGCCAACCAAAATTAACTCTATACATATCTTGTTAGAGGAATCACAAATTACACATCAATTATAGATCTAGGTATTTTTATCCTATTTTATAGAGGAGACAAATCCATGTCTCTTTAGTTAGTGTGTAGTTCATCTACTGCTGAAAACTTCTTTACTACCCACTGCTTCAACATTGGCAGCTTCAATAATGGCTACTTCCAACCATGCTGCCCACCGAATAAGACTTAAAAACTGCTGACAGAACTCCCATGAGTTGATTTTCAAAGTCTCCCTTGATTGGGAGTGGCCCCCACAAATATCCTCCTCACAACCAATTTAGGGTATAAGACAGACTTGTAGTATCTTATTAGGTGTTTAAAACTTAATCAGCAAATCAAACACACTTCTTGATGCTAGATGATGTGGAACCTCCACTATCTTTAATCGATCTCTGACAGACTAAGTTCTCCAAAAAAATGATACAACCCTTGGGACTCTTTCTCTGAAGCATCATTTCATCCTCACATATGAATTCTAATAGTCCAATTTCTATGGAAATATTTTAACCTTTTTCATAGAACCTACTTAATGATAACAAGTATCGTCTCATTCTCAGATATAATTTCACGTCACCCAGTTTTTATACTCCTCCCTCTAGTGTCTTTAATTTCTCTTTCCCAACTCATCGAATCTCGCATGTCGACCCATCACCAAGTCTCTCAGAATCCCTCACATGCTTAAAGGTATGAAACACCCCTTTTGTTGTACATTTTTGAACCGGGATTCCTGAATCCAAAACCCATACGTCTTCCTTTCGATTTAGAGCCTACACATTCTTCCATTTTAAAATTCAACTTTCCTGCTTCATGTGCCTGAATCTTTTATAGTAACGACACTACACTTCTCCCCGTTCAAATATCTCATCAAAGTGAAAGCGTCCCATTGTTATGTAGACTTCATCATCTTCCAATAATTATGTGACATTCACATCCTTCTCTTCAACTTTCTATTTCCCAGAAACTTACCATTTTCGCTCTCCATAGTCACTTTTATAGTGACCATTTTCTCACACTAGAAATACGTGATTTATCTAGGATCAAATCCCCCTAAATTTTGGATGCCATTATTTACCTCATGACTTCTGATATCTACTCCTCCCACATTGATCATCTCACAATACCATGTATTGCTTACTTGAATGCCTCCCAGGTCTTTAGAGTGCCTCTAAATCTTGAAGCGATGCCATCACCCCGTCCATTTTCAATGTTTCCTTCCCCATGATTAATGAATTTACAATCCCATAAAATGAGTTTGGTAGAAATGATAAAATAAAAAGTGATTTTTCTTCCTCTCGAATCTTCACACTGAGGCCCAATAATTGTGTTATTATTTTGTTGAATTCGTTGGTGTGATCCAACAAATTTGTTCCCTTATCTATCAGCAACTGGTACAATTTTTTATTCAGGAATAATTTTTTAGAGAGTGACATTGAAATATATCACTGCTCCAACTTATTCCATATCTCCTTCGGTGAGGTATCATCCTACACTGAGTGTTTTATGTTTTTTTCTAGACACAATCGAATCGTACTGACGACCTGCATCTCGAGCTCTTCCCAATCATGGAAACTGGTTGTCTTGGGATTTTCTCCAATCAATAATCTAATCATTCCCTACTGCACATTAATATATTTCAATTTACTTTTCCACAAAACAAAATTATTCTAACAATCAAACTTCTCGATATCAAATTTTGGCAGTGCCCCACCACTAACCATCACTATTGTCGTAAAATGAGATCACCACCATTGTTGTCACACCCTTTTAAAACCACCTTTTAGAGTGTTAATTTTGAAAATCTAACCATACTAATGTGTCTGGAATGGTTGAAATAGTGGGAATAAACTCTTAGATCATCAAAATCGAAGTCTGATTGGTCGAGATATCGCCAAAAGAAGTTCAATGGTCTAGATCGTCTATTGACGTGGCAATGACGTGGCACACTGGAGCAACCACCACAATCTCATTGGAAATTTCTTGGGTGGCATGAATAGTATGGTCTTCTCTGGAACGAGGATAATGCTCACCCATGGTTTGACTGAAACTTTGACAAGATATACAGGGCTTGTTTCAACATTTTTTTCAACGTAGTTTGTGCTATTGGAATAATCTCCTCTTCCTCTTCACGAATATGGACTCAAAAAAAATTTCCAACCACATTTAATTTTCTGATCATTGAAAAACTCATCGCCGCCTCGCCGTTTCAAACTTCTTATCTTTGACACCTTTTTTACCACTTATAAGGGTGCACCAGAGGTACATGGCACACAAAAACACACACAAAGATGAGAAAAACGGATGCATGCACAAAATTTGCATGGTTCGTTCGGATTACCTACATCCAAAGGAGAGGGGGGCCTACTTCTATTCACTCTCTAAGGGGGAAAACTTATATTCACTCTATCTAGATCTCATTGGAGGAATAAAAAATTACACATAAATTACAAATCTTGGTATTTTATCCTATTTTATAGAGGAGAAAAATACATGTTTCTTCGGTTTGTGGGTAGTTCATCTACCTCTGAAAACATATTTTCTATCAGAATATTTAACATTGGAATCTTTAATGATGGCTGATTCCCACCATGTTTCCCACCAAAGAAGACCTGAAACTTACGGACAGAACTCTTGTGAGTTGAGCTGCAAAGTCTCCCTTGTTTGGGAGTGTCCCCAACAACTTGAGTCCCCCTTACTCACTCAAGAAAAAATTTACCTAGAAACAATTGCTTTACATAACCCCCTAGAGTAGTTTCTCTTCAAGATATTTCATGAACCCTTCCAATGAGTGGAGATTGACCCTACTATAAAAAACAAGTTTGGCTAGAGATTTCCACAAACCAAAGTGGAACCTTCCCCTACCCTGGGAATCCCAGATGAAGGCAGTCAAAACTTTCCCAATGTTTTTTACAATTGTTCTAAGCACCATAAGAGCTAATTACACATATATTGGGATGGAGATCAGAACAGGTTTTATAATATTCATTCATATCCCAATGTAATGGAAATCATTTTTCAAATTATTGATTCACCCCATAATATTGCCAATGACCCACGTGAAGTGATGAATCCTGAGCCATCCTAAAGAAAGGAGAGATCCCGGATAATCCATTGAGAAATCACCTTTTCAGATTCCCATAAACCCCTTCATGGTTCTCCCCCAACTATCAATGTAGAATATAAAGAAAAATATGTTTATTTTATCCCTTTTTATACTTTGGCCACTCCATTTAGAGTATTCCTCCATGACACTACTCATGTTTCTAATGGACCTGCACCCCCATTGATGAAGAAGATAAATTAATCAACATAAAAGAGGCAATAAAAACCATTGAAGTGCCTTATACTCTTGATGTTCTATATACAACCACTGCTAATTATTTTTGTAAGAAGTCCGATTAATGATCCCTACATCCTAATAAATAGGATGGGGATAGGATGTTTCCATGTATGAGGCCTTGAGTGGATTTGAAAAAAACATATATCTTTTTTATCAATGAAATAGTATACCACAGGGTGTGGAGACATATAAAGAAGTAATCCCAAACCCACTTTGAGATTCCCATTCAATCCATTACTCTATAAATTAACACCAATTACATTCTATCATATTCCTTTTGCACATCATCCTGGATATACATATTAGAGCCTGGATTTTATTTATCCAATTCAAAAATCATCTCCTGAGAAAAATAAATAGTTTTTTGAAAATAACTACATCTGATGAATCCATGCTTATCCTCAAACACCCATGTACGTAGGAAAGGTGAGATCCTTCTATTGAGAATTGTGGAAATAACCTTGTATGAGAGTTTTCACATACCAATTGGTCATAATTTCTCAAGGTAATAGGGAAAATTAACTTTTGGAATGAGAAAGTGTGTAACATAATATTGAGCCTGGGGTAAAATACCCCTGAAAATCATCCTAAAAGACTTCAATGAACTTACCTTTGATGAGATCTTAGGAGGCATCAAAAAATGAACTAAGGAATCCATCTCGTCTTAGGGAACTATCATGACTGAGAGAGGATAAAAATTCCAACATTTCTCTATAACTACAATTATTAATGAGTTTATCAATGTTTTATCTCTAAAGAACACTAGGAATGGATTTTAAAAGGCCAGAAGATCCTCTAGTATATTCTCAATGCATGAGTGGATTTTCTTCAACCAATATCTCCTTAAAATAACCCACTAATATATCACCAATGATATCAGGATTATTGCTGTAGGAGCTATAATATTTAGGAATATTATATGGTAAATAATTCATTTTCTATTTGAGGCATCCATGGAATATAATAGTATTACAATATTCTTCTTTTCACTATAAGGCTCTAGACATCCCATGCCAGTTCTCTCTAGTTCCAGGAGAAGATATGAATGTTGATATTTATTATGGATGAGAGTATTGAAGTGGTGTTCATTCTATTCATCCTCAAGTATATGATCAAAGAGAAAAATCTTATTTTGAATGGGGTAATATCTATGCGGGTGTTCAATTTACCAGACGAAAATTTTAGAATATCACTTTTGATTCTCCAAAGATTATTATTAAAATATGTCGAAGAATGACTACCCCTATGTTTGTTCCAGAGATCATACACCACTGAATGATAATAAGGATCTGAGACCCCCCATTTGGAGAAGAATAACCACTCCTTTACATCGATCCTTGAAGATAAGTTGATGAGAATAGTAGAATGATCAGATAGAGAACGAACCAGGTGGTAAACCGTAGCATCCGGGAAAGGAGACCTGGATTGTAAATTAGAGAGACACTAGATTTATTGGATCCAAGTATGTCAAGTTACATTCTTATTATTAAAACATATAAATTTATTTACTAAAATTCCAAGGTCTATGAGTCCCTTAATGGATACTAGGGATATAAAATCCTCTTTATCTTTTCACGGGTGAAACCAACCACCCTTATTTTTAGAAATATCCAAGATATTGTTGAAATTTCCTCCCATAATCCAACACAGGTCCCTATCATTAAAGGATTCAAAATTTTACCATAGTGGTTATTTTTCTTATGCTTCACACATGGAATAGAAAAATGAGAAGAAGAAAATATTTCCATAACTCACCTTAGTTGTAATATTTTGGTCAGAGGTATCAATCATTTGTGACCCATATTAAATTTTTATAGAAAAATACATATATTCTGGTTGATGTAACATCGATTCATGTATTTATACAGACCCACTCTATGTTAAAACATCTTAATCTTCGAGGAAGCCTATTTTGGATTGAGAATTTCCATGAGAGAGACCTTATTATGAAAGATTTAGTTAAAAATAAATTCGGTCTAAAACTAGGATCTGAGGCCCCAATAATTCCTATTAATGCTATAGATCATTGAAATAGATATAAGATGTTTTTATCCCTCAGAGTTGATGGGAATCTTACTTGAGATATCAGTTAAGATTTAGAGAACCTGGTGTAGGATATGGTATTTACACCACTGGGAGTGGGAGGGAGTGTGGGGTTTGGATGGACCTTCTCAAGAGGAGAATTTGATAATAAGGAAAAGCTATTAGATGTGTGGATGAGTGAGGAAGAATAGGAGGATGGATTTTGGGAACTTGGTGTAAGGGGAGGGCTTTGGAAATGAAAAGGGGAATCCTTAGGATGATGGGAGGACTTCCCTATAGGGAAGACATCACAATATTCCTTGAGTGAAGGGATTGGGAATGACCTATAATGAATCAAGTACAATCAAGAATTTGTAAGGGATTTGGGAGGTTGGGGGTCAGAAGTGTGGGGGCCACTCCAAAATTTTGGATGATTCAGTGGGGGAGATTTATTTGTCGGTAGAAACTTTCTATAAGAGGTAACCTACCCAGTCGGCTGTGGGTGGAAACCAACCACGGTGAACAACTTCATGGAAAGAATCCGGCAAGAGAGAGGTATTGTGTAGATGATCTACCCAAACCAATCAAAGAAATACTATTTTTCCTTCTCTTTATAACAGTATTTGAATCCCATGAACTGGGTGGTATAGTACATTGTAATTTGTGATTCCTTCAATGAAATTCAGAGAGGGTGAATAGAGAACTGACCCCATTCTACCATAAACATAGGTCATCTGACCAAAACAAATTAAAATATTTGTGTTTTTCAGTTTTCTCCATTTTTTGTGTGATTTTTGTTGCCACGTACCCCCTCTGTGCCCTTACAAGTGGTATCAATGGGAGCCGGAGTGAGAAAAGTTGAAACGGAGAACCAAAAGGGAGATTTTCTGGTGACCAAAAAATTTAAAGTGGCCAGAAAAATTTTCTTGAGCAGAGATCCATGAAGAGAAAGATGGGAAGATTCCAACGGTGCAAGCAAATTTGAAGACGGAGTTGAAATGATCTATGTAGAGCCGGTCAAAGTTTTCTCAAAATGTGGGTGAAAAATAAACCCATGGCAGAGAAGACTATACTATTCAAGACACCAGATAAATTCTGGGGAAATTCTGGAAACTTCTCAGGCGTGCCACATCAAAGACATTTCATCTCCACATTTGCAGACAATCTGGACCGTTGAACTTATTTTGGTGATATTTAGGCCAATCAGACTCTGATTTTGGCTATCAAAAAGTGGATTCCAACTACTTTGACCATTCTAGACGCATCCGTGTGTTTAGTATTTCAAAATTTTCACTCCATCAGTTGTTTTAGAAGAGTTCGACATCGGCAGTGGTGATCTGGTTTTGCAATGTTGACGATGGATGGTATTTGAACAATACCATAATTCGAGATCGAGATGTTTGATGGCCGAAATAACATCGTATTATGGAAAAGAATAGTTAAATATATTCTTATATTGTAGGGAATGATCAGACCGTTGATTAGAGAAATGCCTGAGACAACGAGTAATGATTATTGGGAGGATCTTGAGATGCGGGTCCTCAGGATAATTCGACTGTGTCTGGAGAATGAGGTAAAATACTCATTATTGGATGAGACCTCAAGGAAAGAGATCTAGAAGAATTTGGAGAAGCTGTATATTGTGAAGTAGCTCACCAAAAAATTAATTTTGAAGAATAAATTATACCAATTGTGCATGGATGAGTGAACAAATTTGTTGGATCACATCAACGAATTCAACAAGATCCTGACACAATTATTGGGGCATAGTGAAAAGGTTAGAGTGGAAGGAAAATCACTTTTGATTTTTTCATCACTACCAAGTTAATTTGATAGACTTTTGAATGCATTGATTATGGGCAAGGAAACAGTAAAGCTGGATGAAGTGATGGAATCTCTTCAATATCCATAGGCATTTAAAAGGCCCGTGACACATTCTGGTGAGAAAATCATGGTGATGTGAGATGATCAATGAGGGAGGAGCCGACACTGTAAGTCAAGAAGTAAGGAATGGTGACCAAAATTAAGGGAACATGATCCTAAATAAATCACATGTTTTTGGTGTGAGAAAAAGGATCACTATAAAAGTGACTGTGGAGAGAGAAAATAGCACGTTGCTAGGAAAGAGAAAGTTCAAGAGAAGGTTGTGAACATCAAAGAATTATCAGCAGATGATAAAGTATACGTGACAATGAGAAGTTTGAACTTATATGAGAGAGTTGAATGAGGAGAAGTGGAGTGTCATTACTACAAAAGATATGGACACATGAAGTGGGAATGAAGAATTCTAAAAAAGAAGAACGAGCATGCTCAAAATTCATAGGAAGATGGATGATTTTTGGATTTGGGGATCTCGTCAAACATATGTACAACCAATGGTTCATTTCATACCTTTCATCATGTGTGATATTTATTGAGACTTGGTGATGGGTCAACATGCAAGGTTTGAGGAGTCAGGATGGTGAAATTGAAGACAACCAATAGAGGAGTAAAAAAACTAACTGATGTGAAATTATTTCTGAGGATGAGATGGAACCTCATATCATTAAGTAGGCTCGATTTTAAAGGATACAAGATTTACATATAAGGTGGAGTGTTAGAAGTATCACGTGGGGATGTATTGATGATTAATTAAAAAGGGTCCCAAAGGTTGTATCTTTTGATGGGGACTGTAGTCTTCCCATGATCAACTAAAGATAGTGGAAGTGCCACATCATCTGGAAAGAAAAAGCGTTTTTGATTTGCTGATGATGTTTTCAACGCCTACAAAGAGACTAAAAGTATAGAATCTACCCCAAATTGCTCGTGAGGGGGAGGTTTGTGGGGTCCGCTCCCAAATTTGGGAGGATTCAGTGGGGGAGACTTGGTTTGTTGGCATCACCTTTCAATAGGTAGCAACCTACCAAGGTGTCTATGGGAGGAAACCAACCATGGTGAGTAGCTTCATCGATAGCAACTAGTGGGAGAAAAGTCTTGGGTAGATGAGCTACCCAAACCAACCATAGAAAGATTATTTTTATTTCTATTTATAACAATATTTGTATCCCATGAACTGGGTGGTGTAGTATGTTGTAATTTGAAATTTCACTGATGAGATCCTGAGATTGTGAATAGAGAACTCACCCCCTTATCCTATGGATATAGGTCATCCGACCAAACCCCGTTAAAATCATTGTGTTTTTCCGTTTTCTCCATTTTATGTATGATTTAAATTTCCATGGACCTCCACTGTGACCTTACAGGAAGTACCATGGGGAACTAGGAGGGAAAGAGGGGTGGGGAGGATTGGTAAGTAACCTGCATCCTAGGATAGGGAGGCGGAGTCAAGGCCTGGGCGGAAGCAACTATTGCCGATAGAGTAGCAGAATAAATTAGAGGGATGACCTTGGCATAACCCGAAGTTGGAATGGGACTAGGAATCATCAACGAATGTGAGGAGGATCCAGTAGAGTATTTCTTCCTTCAGGTTTATAATATGTGTCCTTGTAAGCTACAAGAGGAACAATAATGCAGGGAATTCTAATAAAATAAGGGGTTTCCACCAAGAGATATCTGAACCAACCTAAAGGATGATTTGTTGTAGGAGGGTTTCAAAGATGTTCATCTCAATGCATATCTAAGTGGACACCCCATCCAAAAACAAAGAGTTCATTCATCGGGGAAATGAAACAAGCTGATAGGGTCTCCAATACTAGAGAGGAAATAAAAGTTGTGAAATAAAAGCCATATGAGTTATTTTTTATATGTTTTCTGATTTATTTAAATATCTAAGTCAATTGTCCTTTGAAAAATATGTCTGAAATTCGGGGGGGCTTACTGCTTTTCAGTTAAGCCGAAATGTGGTAGACCTTCTGCACCATTTTAAGAAAAAAAAACACTTATTTTAAATATACATTTTTTTATACTTAAAATTTTTATGTTATTTTATTTTATTGATATATATATATATATATATATAACAAAAATTTTCAGTCTAATTCATCTGGTATTTAATAACCAGCATTATAGTCATTAAAGAAGTATAGAATTATAACAGAAACTCTCACCCCAGACTCTATTTTGTAAGAGTCTTTGCCTTTAAAATCATTATGCATTTCCGATGTAGGATTTATGCTCTCCATTTCTTGCGGATATATAATAATATATTACTATTAATAATTTTTAATAAATTAATTAATACTATTAATTACTATTTAAAATATTAATAAATAACTAATTAATTTCTATATAGTTAATAATATATAATATGTTTTAATTAATTAAAAATTAAATAATATATAATTAATAAAAAATAATCTTAATAAATAATAAATAATAAATATATAATGTATAATTATTAAAAATGGCAATATAATTATTAATTAACAATTAATTAGAAATTAACCAATATTTAATTACTTATTAAATTATTTAGTTAATAATTAATTATTTAATTAGTAATATAATTACTAATTATTAATATTAATTATTAATTATTTAATAATTTATTATTTAGTTAGTAATATAATTATTAATTATAACATTTGTAATTAGTTAATTAGTAATATAATTATTAATTATAAAATAACTAATCAGTTAATTAGTAATATAATTGTTAATTATAATTATTAATTATTAATTATATAATAATTAATTAGTTAATTAATAATTTAATTATCAATTATTAATTATTAATTAATAAATTAATTATTGATTAATAATTATTAATTAGTTGATTAATAATTTAATTATAAGTTATAAATTATTAATTTTTTAATTAATTAGTTAATTAGTAATATAATTATTAATTAATTAATTAATAATTTAATAAATAATTATATAATAACTAATTAGTAATATAATTAATAATTATACAATTATTAATTATATAACTATTAATTACATATTTTTAATTTGTTAATTAGTAATATAATTATTAATTATATAATAATTAGTCTATTCATTAGTAATATAATTATTAATTATAATTATTAATTATTTATAAATTAATTAGTTGTTTCATAATATTATCAAATAAAAATTAATAGTATTAATTAATTGATTAAAAATGATTCATTATAACATATTATTAATTCTATGCATGAAAGGGAGAACCTAAATCCCTCATCAAAAATGAAGAATGATTTTCAGGGAAAAACCTCTTATCAAAGGGAGTCCTATGTGAGAGTTTATATCATAATTCCAGACTGCTTCAATAACAGTAATGCTGGATATTAAATAGAAGATAAATTCTATTGATTTTTTGTGATATATATATATATATAAACAAAAAAAATCAATATACAAAAAAGTATATTTAAAATAAGTATCTTTTCTACTTGAATGGTGGCAAGGGGGCCAACCTCCTTTCAGATATATTTTTCAATTTTTTTTGATCTCCAATCATTTTATAAAAAAATGAAAAACCTAAAAAAACTAGAAGCTGAAGCCTTGATAAATTAATCCAGACAGCTACAAGGGGAATGTTGTGCGCTAGGTGGTCCAACACCAAACACCGAAGAAGGGTGAATGACCATTTACCAACTGAATGAGAATCCCTATACCAGGACCACATGAAGACATATCTAGAGGAAATAATCACATAGAAGGAATGATGGTTTAGAACCAAGACCCACACCAGCTTTGAAAAACCCCACGGATTAATGATGTTCTAAAAAATTAGTATAGGGGGTTTATCAACCCCAAATCTATCCACCGACATCCGCCGATAAAGTTACACCGCTTCCTCAAAATCCTCCAAAGGGGGAAAAAGGTAGGGTTTTCCCGGACCATCCCAATCTGAGTTGAATCTAGCCTGACCTCCAGAAGAGGTGGGAATGATTGAAACGATCTTGTTGGATGGAGAATAAGTTATTTTTGTGGTAGAATTCCAAATTATAAATCACCTGAGGTGAATCCACATGATGCTGAAGGATCATAGACAAGGGGGGTTTGAGGGATAATCTAGGGGAGGAGGAACCTTCGAAAATGACGTAAGGGGAAGAGAAGTCAAAAAAATTATATTGATACTTAAGAAATTTTAATCACATCTAAGAAACATGGTGTAGTGAATAAATAAATAAGGCAATGTAAAAAAACCTTATGCTGGTATGTAATATTTTTGAGGATTTGATAAGATATTTATTAAAGTTTATAGAAAAATATGGAAAAGTTAATACTGCATTGAGAAACGTAATATATTACTATTGATCTGTAAGTTTTTAAAATATTTCACGGAATATAGAAGATATTAAAAAGTGGGAATTTTTTAAAGTATTATTGATTTTGTGATACATAATATTTTTTTAATAAAAAATACATTCCAATTATTAGATAATATTTTATCAATTTGAGATAATATAAGGATTATAGATATTTAAATCAGATGATGTGGTTAATTTCTTGATTGGTTAAAATATCATGATGATAGTGGTTGAACCATGATAAAATCCAAGTGATAATAAGAAATGGTAAATTGGTTAAATTCTTGATTACTATTGACTTATAAAATATATTTACTTTAAATTGATTAATTATGATTAAAACAAGAGTATTTTATAGAATAATTTCGTGAAAAATTTTAATTGAGAAAGGTGAGATATTAAAAGTGAGGATGCAACCATATTGGGTTTGTTAGAGTTTTAAACATGCAACATTACCTATAAATATAAAGGCTATGATTGGAAGAGTTTTAACAAACAATTTAGAACAAATACAGATAAATAGAGCTTTTGATTCTAGAATTTCATATATGAGAAGAAATAACTATGCTTCCTAGAAGTTCATAGAGTAAAAGTTGTGAATTCAGAAATTAATGCTCCGAAATAAATGAGAAATGGCAATGTTTTGTATGTAGTGTAAATTCACAAATTGGGAATTCATGAAGAATACACCACATTCTAATTCTGATTATTCTAAAGGCATAGAGGAGGATGATCTTCTTATCGCTGTGGAAAAATAGTGAGAAATTTATCATGAATACATTTTTATGAAATGATTCAATAAATTAGAGAGAGTGAGTATAAAGAATAAGTATAATGTTGTAACTATTGGAGAATTATCTTATGTTAATGATGATACCTTCCCTTACCAGCTAGAATATTTTTTGATTATGGTGGTGAATTTCCCATGGATGTATACTGCTAAAATTGTATTTTTTTTCAATAAGAGAGAGTAAATGTTTTTTATTAATTAGATTGAATGTGAAAATGATCTGGTCATTGATATTGGAAAAGATAAGCTAAGTGGTTTCCTATACAATATGTGTAATGAAATTTATTCCCTTGAATACCTAGATTCATAGATTCAAAGGGAATACCATATAACTGATGTTTGGAGAACTGGTTTGTATAACACTGATAGGTTCTATGGTCGATTGCACCATCTATAATCATTTCATTGGGAGCGATGTTGTATGTGGAGAAAAATAGACTGGATGATATGATTTTAGGTTAGGAAGCTAATAAAATATGTATTTATCAATTTTTAAATAAGTTCAAGGTGTTTGGAAGAAGATGGTTTGATTTGTAGGGAAATAATTCTTAGTGTGTTTAGGCATTCTGGATACCAAATTTAGTGTTGACACACCCTTGGATGAAATTTTGATAGTTTTGGAGAAGCCCCGGTGTAACACCCTTAAAATATAAAGGGTTAAAAGGATATGTATTACTACCCTTGTACGGTAGGTGCACCTTTCTTTTCTAGAGTCTACCTAATTAGAACTCCATTGTTTTGTAAAAGATTATTGATTAGGATTGGTGACCTGGTGAGATGTTTTCAAGGGTGTGTGAGTGGGTAAATATCACAATAAATGAACTTGTATTGGAATATGGGGAAAATTATTAGTCTGGTGTGCCATTTGGTCATATGGGTTAACCTTAGGGAGGGGACAACATGTGTCTACAAGGTAACTTGGGTACCTATGAGAACTTGTTGTTACATTGGTATTAAAGTATGAACCCCAACATATGTGTGGTGGCATTGCCTGAGTTGATATATATGATCCATGATGGGGATGTTGTTCTCTAAATTAGGGGGAGTTATTGTAACATCCTAGAAATATAAAGGGTTAAAATAAAAAATGTGACAACCCATGTCAACAAGGTGAACATTTATTTCTTAGAGCTTGTCATATTAGAACTATAAAGTTAAAGAGGTTTATCCTGGAGTATTGATTGGGATGGGTGACCTCCTGAAAAGTTTCTCAGGCTGTGTGAAAGTGAGGAAAATGGACATTGAAAGAACTTGTGTTTCCCTATGGACATATTTTTTAGTATGATGACCCATTCAGTTCTATGGGTGGGCCCCTCAGTGGGGACAAAACATGATTTTGGGGAAACTAGGGTACAATGGGGCCATTTTTTCACTCTTGTAGACATTGAAAACCATTTCAAAGTTATTTGAGTAAATCAAAAAATTTGGTATTCCCTAAAATCTAGAAAATTCCAAGAACATATGACTTTTCCCAGTGATCGTATGACATTAGAATGAAGCATATGAATTTTTCACAAGACTTTATCATGTGACTTTTTTGTATATAATATTGATTCCAAGCCATCATATGACAATGTGTGGCTATAATATTATTAGCATATGACTTTTAGTGTTTCATATGAATTTGAGATTAGGTTGGAAAATCAAAAATTCAAGTGCTTATTACTTTTGGATGGAGTAACAGAACTCATTAAAATACTCCATTATGCGATTCCACAAGATCATATGAATTCACTGAATGACATTAAGCCAATCATATCACTATGAGTTTTATTTTCAGACATCATTATATGAATTTTTCTTAAATTAATAAATTTTATACAATGTTTCAATTTTTGTTTATGGATGAAACAAAACATGTAATTGGAACTATGACCAAATTTAATTTTTTCAGATTCAATGAATCATTCAAAATGTACATAATCTGACCACCATGAATAATGAAAATATTTTCCAAATAATATTAGAAAATAATTTTCCAGATTCAAGAGAGAAGATCTTTTCATGTAATTTATAATAAATTTAAACTCATAAGAAGAAATATTCCATCAATATTGATAACTTTCTTTACTTACGATGTTGATATATCAAACCAATCAATTATTTCTCATTGTATTTCAAGGTACCAAAGTAGAGCCCCCCTAGAAGTTATCCACACACTCTCCTTTGATCACCAAACAACACCGATTAATCGTTAAGTTTTAATATGGATAACTGATATTCATGCATTTTTATTCATAATAGCTTTATATTATTTTAGGATTAAAAGAATTTTCTAGTATTATTCTCATTCTAGAGAGGCATATAGGAGGAGGGAGATCTTGGGAGAAAATTGTTGCGCATAATGATTAAAAATTATCTAATTGATATAGTTGTCATTTATATACATAGGGTTATGGTTTAAAATTTAATTAATTGAACATGGGATCGTAAAAATATCTTAAACCAGAAATAAATTCCATTCCATGCAATAAAATAATAATATTTCTTTATTTTATGACAATTTCTATCCCATATAATGGTAAATGTTTAATTTAAAAATAGGTAAATAAATAACCATACCTAGAAAAAATATGGTTCCCTCATCCTCCTAAACATTTATTTAATTCTCAAATAAATATTTAAAAAAAATTATTCTTTCAATGAATAAATAAATATTCTATTCACAATTTAATGAATAAATATATTTTTTTTTAAAATCATGTAACTAAATAAATTATGTATTTAATAAATTAATATTTTTTAGTTACCGTGAGAAGAAAAAGTCATAAAAAATATTATATATTCATGAAATTAATGAATTTATTTGTAAATAAATATTTATTTAATATATTCCATCATTTAATAAATATTTAGTACATATTACTTTTCGATCTTGAGAATAATATTTATACCCATTTTTAAATATAAATAATATTTAACTGAAATCAAAGGAGGAAATTGGTTAATGACCCTATAGGTCTCTTAATGAGTGGAATTAGACGGGCTTTCTTAAAGTCCATGATTATTGCCTAGAAATGAGTCAAGACACCCACAAAGGAAGAATATAAAATATAGTGATAAAACCATATATGAACAATCACTGTGTAATATAATCCTTTTGTCACTGTATCTCATCAAAAATGTTTTAAACCCTTATCATCAACCTATATTATTGAAATTTATTTCTTTGACTATTTGAAATAATCATTTTATTACACCATGTACATGGAATTTAATGAAATGGTTTCATTTCAGTCAAAGAGACAAGGCATCAAATTCAATAAATATTGAAGGGACAAATCTTTCTTTGAATTATTTATTAATAAAAAATCATTCATAATGAACCCTACATACACAACTTTACTAAAATCATATGTCTTCATGGATTAAAATAATACATTAATGTTTTTGAGTCTTGATATGATTTAATATTAATATTAAAGTCGAAGGCCTATTACACAAGCTTACATATAAGAATACCCAATGAAACATAAACACGTGGATTTCCTATAAGTGGGAATGTTCTCATCATATATATTCTTGAAGATTACCAAGTGTGAAATTCTTGAGATGAATTCTCATCTGCTAAAGAGTACTCACACCAGATAATCAGTAAACTATGTTTCCCCTTAAATAATTTCATTGGACCATCAGAAAAAATTTAAGAATATCATCATGGAATTTTATGGTTCTCATCAAAATGGAGAACTTATATAAACTTTTAAATTCCAGAGATACTCTAGTAAATCATTATATTAAAGTCATTAAAAATAATTACCAAATAAAAAAATGTATTTAATTAATATAAAATTCATTGAATATACATTCAATCAAAAGTGAAAATAGTTAGTTCTAGGACACAAACGACTACAGACACCCACTTAGACTAGATCCAAATGCTAATGATTTTTACTCAACTATCTCTCATATGATAATAATGTCTCTTATAAGAAAATAATTTAGTTAAGGTGCCTTTTTATATTTTATTACATGGAAATAATTATCATAGTGAGGTGAAATATCTAAGAAAAATCACTCAAATGATGATATTTCCAAAGTATGTGGTTCATCTTCTGAAGTGACTTTGGATCCTTTGAAAGATCCACCATTATATTAATATCACAATATAGTGTGATATGATCTTTACTACTAGTAACCACATAAATATCTTGGATGAAGTTTCAAATCCATACTACTTATTTAGGTACCTCATAAGACAGAATTTACACAGACTCCACTATAGAATCATCAATCAAGACATTATTTGACATCTTTTAGCTCACAATAACTATATTGAGAGTGAAGGTGTATCATGAATATGATTGAAGATCATATTTTTATATTTGGAAACTATCATCTGTATATCCCCCAATGACTAGTTCATCATATCATTGATAGACCAAAAACATATCCTTATTACACCTTAGTTACTTGAGTATAATCTTGAGTATCAGCCAATGGTAGTCACCAAGGCAAGATTGATACCTTCCTACCAATATTAAGTCATATGTGACATATGGACTAGAAAATAACATAATCAACTTGACTGAACTGATTTTGGATACATATGGAATCCTTTTCATCATCTTTATTTCCTAATATGATCGAGTAAACATTTAATTTGAAATATGAAAGTCATGTGTGTTTTTGACTCATTCACAACCAGGGCAAAAAAATTGTGGAGATGACACATATTTGTTGCCTCACATTCCCTATTTCCATAGGTGCATGTCTTTATACAATTTCAATATAAATTTCTACACATAAATCAAAATGGGATGATGAGAAATCGGTTTCTCCTCCCATATGTTCCTCCTTAGAGATCATTTCATAGTCTAGGTCTCCCTCATAGATTAAGTCATGTTTTTGGAATCCATTATCAGTGCCACCTCTGTCTGGATAATGATTAATTACACTACTTCTATCTTGAAAGGGATACAACCTTCACTCAAAATAGTAATTATGTTGGGAATCACTTATTATGCCGAGATGCTGGGCATATTGGTCGTTTTTTAATCTTCTTAATATATGGAAAATCGTATGAGGAATCATAGGTGTGGAATTAAAGGCACCCCATGTTGATCATGAGGTAATTAACAACAGGGGTGTAAGTATACCATGTATTCTTACATTAGGGATCCAATTTTTATTACATGGGGTAGGTGTTTTGGATCATGTCGCATGTTTCACATCCCATGAAGAAAAATCCGAATTTATAATCGATATGGATTGGGGAATGAGTGTAATTTATTGTTGAGATGAGACAGATTGATTAAAATGCATCATGGAGGTGGACCAAGGATATGTGTCCATATAATGGAAGATTCCACACATGGATATTTTAACAATTAATTAGGACGCCCTTTAGAGGTGGATCGAGGAGGTACTCCCCTAGGAGGGAAGATGTCAGACCTAAATAATTTACCAATGAATTAGAATTTCCTATTTAGGTGGATCTGGGAGGTGTGTCTCGGGGAGGGAAGATGTCACAACTGAATAGTTTACTAAGGAGTCATATTGATCTGTGGAGGTGGACCTGGGAGTTTCATCCCTAGGAGGGAAGATATCACACTTGAATAGTTTACCAATGGATCAAAATTCCATATAGCGGCAGATCCTAGGGGTGCATCCCTTGGAGGGAAGAAGTCACACCTAAATAGTTTAATAGTGGATGTGAATACCCTATGGTGGTAGATCAGTAATGTGAATACCTAGGAGGTTAGATATAGCATCCCGCCTTTTTATCACAGAAAATTTCATTACATTTTACAAAACCAAGGATCTTTAAGGTTTAGTGTCTTGGAAACTAGGAACTTAAAACATGAAAACACAAAACATTATTCTTAAACACATGAAAGGCTTCACCTCATGTTCATCCTAGGATCATTACTGCATCTCATAACCTGGGGACATACATCAAAAGAAAGGGTGAGCAGAAGGCCCAGTAAGGCAAACAAGAGAAACATTTTACATGTGAACTTGAGATACTTTAATAAGGTCATGAAAAGAAATTTAAGGCATGAGAAAGAAATCATAAGGCATATAATAATAAAAATAACATTTTTCATAACTTTAAGATGTGGCTACAATATTTAATATTGACAGTCATTTTGTTTCACCAAGGTCCATCCCCAAGGTGTCATTAAAAATTACCAAGGTTATTCACCAAGGTATCAGTCTAAAAGGTCATCTCTAGTGATTAAGTATTTACCCAATGCATTGGAGAGCTATATGGGCGCAACCTTGACATGTATTTATTATCATGTGAGCCACATATATCATCATCAATCATTTCAGTAAAAACCCATATAGCATAAATGAAATGGGTTTCATTTCAAAATCATAACGTTTTAAAAACTGCTTTAAAGACATGATCTTTACGTCACTTTAAACCCACGGAAAAAGGAAAGCGGGTTTCATGTATGTAAATCCCAGAATTCAAAATAGAAAATTTTGGTATATATGTGAATACCCATATAGAAGAGAGAGCTTTTAGTATTAAAAAAATAAAACAACTTTAGAAAAAAGAGAGAGACATTTTGTGTCGGAAAATCTGCAGCATAACAGCTATGTTTCGGGGTTTTAGAAAACATTGAAAAGAGAGGGGACATGGGTCAAACATTCATAAATGATCCATAAAACAGTAGGGGGACAGAATATAAAGGATTCGAGAACATGGTAAATGAAATTTAAAAATATACCATATGAAATGAAGAACATGAAAGGAAGACAAAAATAAGATTTCTCTTATGAAAATTCGGCAGCCCAACGACGTCACTTAAACTTCAACAAAAATGAATTGACGAGATCTAATAGGGTCTCTCATCATATGAAAATAAAATATCAGTCTGATAAATATAGAGATCATACCCCAACATAATACAAAATGATCTTGAAATACTTTACATGAAAGTAGATCTTTGAAAAATGAGAAAGGCGAACGAATCCCTTAAAAATTCGGCAGCCTAATGACGTCACTTAAACTTCAACCAAAAATGAATTTACAAGATCAAAATAGGGCCTGTCATCATATGAACATAAGGTTTTTGTATGATAGATATATAGATCATAACCCAACATAATAAAAAGGAACTTGAAAGACTTGACATGAAAATAGATCTTGAAAATGAGAAGGGTGAAAGAATCCCTTAAAAATTTTGCAGCCTAACGGCGCCACTTAAAACATCATAAAACGAAATAATGAGAGTAAGAGGGGATCTCTCATTATATTAACATGAAAATGGAAGTAATAGGAGTATAAAAGAACACAATTTAACATAAGAACATGGATCATAAAAGAAATTACATAAAAGAGATTTCTTGAAAAGAAAGAGAGAGGTCAGATCCCTTACCTTAAAACGTAACTCTTAAAACTCAAAGGTTGGGACCTTTAGGGCTTTGGGGAACCTTGGGAGGACTCCTTGGGAGGTAATGAGACCAGAACGTCATTGGGGGAGAGTGGGGAGTCGAAATGGATGAGAGGATGGCTTGGTATTTATAGGGAAAGTGAGGGGAAAAGCCATTAATGGCCAAGGGACACCTCAAAAGTGGTTTTCTCAAAACCAATTGCTCTACCATGGTATTTACCATGGATTTTGGCCACATGGGGCCCCCATACAATAATTAATCACCTTTGGTTGGCCAACCCATAAAATATTTCATGATATCATCCTTACACAGTTATGATGTCATTAAACATACCGAAACCCTAAAACTGTATATTTACTATTCACTGAAAATTCAACTTTTTCAAAAAGATCCCAAAATTTCACCTTAACCAAATTTCAAAGCTCTGATTTCAAAAATGAACTCCATTTTATAAAAATAATTTTCTAAATATTTTTAATTTATTTTTTAAATAAATACACTATTCACCAAAAATTCATTTTTTTCAGAAAAATCCCCAAAACTTACCTTAACATAATATCGATACTCTGAGTTTAAAAATGAAATCCATTTTATAAAAATAATTTTATAAATATTTTTAATTTAATTTTTAATTAAAAAACACTATTCAGTCGAAAAAACAAATACTTGAATAATAATATATGAAACCGTTATTTAACCATTTTATTGAATCACATTACTTAAATCAAGGTGCCTAGATTATATTAATACTTTCTTTAAGTGAGATTACTAATCCATTTGGTCACATTACTAATCCTAAGCATAAAATCACTATTCATAATTTACTATTCATCAAAAAATTAAGTTGATCTTATTAGACTCTAAATTTCGTACTGAACATAATTGTAGAAGACCGTTTTCTGAAAATAACTACACATTTTTAATTATTTAAGGTTTACATAAACATTCTTTGAAGTAACCTTTTTTCTAAAATTCATAAAAAATATGCATACTGTATTTATCCGAACATTTTAAAATTCATAAACTTCATCATAAGAATAAATCAAAATTTTTATTTAAAACCAAGGGTTACACAAGGCAGTTACGGTCTCCTTATATAGCCCCTTATCACACCAATATAGGACCTCAGTGTAAGGTGTTCTAAGGTGAGAGAATCTGAGGGAAGCTCGACCAACATTGCACGAGTAGTAATTTCTATCAGGTTGAACTTCTCGCAAAGGTGATTCCGTTCTAGCTTCACACGATGAAGTTCGGCTTGGGTTTGGTCTAGAGCAAAGCCCAGTGGGGCTACCTCCTTCCTAAGTTCCGTTAGATGGGCTTCGATCGGTCCAAGACTACTGGGTGAGGCCATCTAATCTTCTTTCTATAATAATTAACCAAGATTACTTGTATTTAGAGACAAAAATCAAAAAGTTTAGTTTCCAACAGTCATATTGACCAATGGTCATATAACAGTCAAAACCCAACGGTCTCATTTTAATTATACTCATGTTATCAAATGAAATAGTTTTGTTGAGTATAAAAATAAAATAACACACAAAATTAGGAAAAAAGATTTATTCAAAATTTCAGGTCGTTGCAATCTTCCCCCCTTAAGAAATTGCATCCTCACAATTTTTAAAATTGGGTTTTGAAATTTCATTGAAAGTCCCACATCGGAAAATGAGTCAGTAAAACTATTACTTTAAAAGAAAGAAAGAGAAGTACAAAGGTCACCCGAGATAACCGACACTAGGATTCCATGTAGGAAAACATGGACATGGAAGAAAAACAAAGGGTCAAGTTCTGAGGGAGAGTGATAGAAAACATGATTAGGAGAAAGGTAACCATAAGAAAATCCCAAACTTATGATGTGTGTAAATGGTCTTTGATTACCTCGTAGGAAATGTAAACCAACAACGTTTTTGTTTTACGTTCCTTTTCATAATTTTGAGGAAATAATTTACTAGATAGAACAAAAACATAAGAAAATATACCTACCTTCATGTAGAGTTTCATCCTTTAATAAGTTTCTACCCAAAAATAATCTTTTCTCCAAATTATGAGCATTCAAAAACACTTGGTCTCATCAAAACAAAAGAATCATCTTCTTGAGAGTCACTTAATCCACATAAGATTAACTATCAATTTCTTATACCTTTAAACATTATCCCAAAAACAGAAAGGGTAAGATAAAACAACTCTTCAAAAAAGAAAGAATCCCATAGGAAGGGAAAATACTTTTAAATCTTCAAAGATCCATGGAACTACCCAAAGTTCATCATAGACCATTCCATAAATAACTGTTCTTAAAATTCCTGAAAATAAACCAATCTAAGATTGTAACCCAAATACAAGAAGAATTTGATAACATAGTCTTCCAAAATAAACTTCAATGTTCATCTCTAAACAACATCAACCACTCCTAACATCTTATAACAAAAGTAGATAACCTAAACATATTTTACCCAAGATAGGTTAATCATTCCCATAAGTAACCTAATTTACTATAAGTCCACCTTAAATTCATTGATTCTTCAAAATAAAAGTTAAAATTTCTCCTCAATGAAAATACCATAGTAATCTATTAACCTCGATCATATAGGGTGACCAAAATAGTGAACGTCTTCAAAAATAATAATCATCTTTTAATCCCCTAATCATCTATGTCATATTAATAAGACAATCGTCGCATTTCCTATCACATTGGTTGTTGGGACACGTTCTTCCATTTACCTCCATTAACTAAGAAGAGAAAGTATAATTAGAGGCTTAAATACTTAACCAATAATCATGAAAAGGAACTTAAATCATATAAGGATAACTTTTAGAAGAAAAGTATACCCTAACTTGTGATCCCCTAGGTTTCAAACTAGGTTATCCGTGATCATATATTCTTATGTGAATCTTTATTTTATTTTATCTTTGTTCCTTTAATAATGGTTCATACTAAGCTTATGAATTTACCAAAGCATATCCCCCAGGAGTGTCGTAACCAAGAGTGCAACAAGGCCCATTATCATGTACCAGCTCCCGTTCGAGTCTAGCTCAAAGCGGTGTTTTTGGGTTTTACCCCTATGTACATCTCTTCCATAGCCACCTCTACCTGCTCGTATCTAGATAGGGATGTATTTGCTTGGAAACCCCTTACTAAATACTCACCAAAATACCAGGAAGATTTCCTATATTTAAACTTTTCTATAGGGTTCTTACTAGAGTTTTCATATCCTAATTTCCACAAATAACTAAACCATCCTTTGATACCAACTATAGCATCCCGCCTTTTTATCACATAATCTTTCATTACATTTTACAAAACCGAGGATCTTTAAGGTTTAGTGTCTTGGAAACCAGGAACTTAAAACATGAAAACATAAAACATTATTCTTAAACACATGAAAGTATTCTCCTCATGTTCATCCTAGGTTCATTACTGCATCTCATAACCTGGGGACATACATCAAAAGAAAGGGTGAGCAGAAGGCCCAGTAAGGGAAACAAGAGAAACACTTTACATGTGAACTTGAGATACTTCAATAAGGCCATGAAAAGAACTTTAAGGCATGAGAAAGAAATCATGAGTCATATCATAATAAAAATAACATTTTTCATAACTTTAAGATGTGGATAAAACATTTAATATTGACAATCATTTCATTTCACCAAGGTCCATCCCCAAGGTGTCATTAAAAATTACCAAGGTTATTCACCAAGGTATTAGTCTAAAAGGTCATCTCTAGAGATTAAGTCTTTACCCAATGCATTGGAGCGCTATCTGGTCGCACCCTTGACATGTCTTTATTATCATGTGAGACACATATATCATCAT
Organism: Viscum album; assembly: GCA_963277665.1. Classification (NCBI taxonomy): domain Eukaryota; kingdom Viridiplantae; phylum Streptophyta; class Magnoliopsida; order Santalales; family Viscaceae; genus Viscum; species Viscum album. The sequence goes on along the minus strand of OY728133.1, from coordinate 1,901,576,483 downwards.
CAATCATTTCATAAACAACCCATATAGCATAAAAGAAATTGGTTTCATTTCATAATCATAACGTTTTAAAAACTGCTTTAAAGACATGATCTTTACGTCACTTTAAACCCACGAAAAAAGGAAAGAGGGTTTCATGTATGTAAATCCAAGAATTTAAAATAGAAAATTTTGATATATATGTGAATACCCATATAGAAGAGATATCTTTGAGTATTAAGAAAATAAAATAAGTTTAGAAAAAAGAGAGAGACATTTTGAGATGGAAATTCTGCAGCATAAGGGCTATGTTTCGGGGTTTTAGAAAACATTGAAAAGAGAGGGGGCATGGGTCAAACATTCATAAATGATCCATAAAACAGTAGGGGGAAAATTATAAATGATTTGAGAACATGGTAAATGAAATTTTAAAATATACTAAATGAAATGAAGAACATGAAAGGAAGACAAAAATAAGATTTCTCTTATGAAAATTCAGTAGCCCAACGACGTCACTTAAACTTCAACAAAAATGAATTGACGAGATCAAATAGGGTCTCTCATCATATGAACATAAAAGATCAGTCTGATAGATATAGATATCATACCCCAACATAATACAAAATGATCTTGAAATACTTGACATGAAAGTTGATCTTTGAAAAATGAGAAAAGCGAATGAATCCCTTAAAAATTCGGCAGCCTAACAGCGTCACTTAAACTTCAACCAAAAATGAATTGACAAGATCAAAATAGGGTCTCTCATCATATGAAAATAAGGGTTCAGTATGACAGATATAGATATCATACCCCAACATAATAAAAAGGAACTTGAAAGACATGACATGAAAATAGATCTTGAAAACGAGAAGGGTGAAAGAATCCCTTAAAAATTCAGCAGCTTTACAGCACAACTTAAAACATCATAAAACGAAATAATGAGAGTAAGAGGGGATCTCTCATTATATTAACATGAAAAGGTAAGTAAGAGGAGTATAAAAGAACATCCTTAACATAAGAACATGGAGCATAAAAGAAATTACAAAAAAGAGATTTCTTGAAAAGAAAGGGAGAGGTCGAATCCCTTACCTTAAAACGTAACTCTTAAAACTCAAAGGATGGGACCTTGAGGGATTGGGGGCACCTTTGGAGGACTCTTTGGGAGGTAATGATACCTGAAAATCATTGGGGGAGAGTGGGGAGTCTAAATGGATGAGAGGATGGCTTGGTATTTATAGGGAAAGTGAGGGGACAAGGCATTAATGGCCAAGGGACACCTCAAAAGTGGTGTTCTGAAAACCATGTGCTCTCCCATGGTATTTACCATGGAGTTAGGCCACATAGGCCAACCATATAATAATTCATCACATTTGATCGGCCAACCCATAAAATTTCTCATGATATCATCATGACATAGTTATGATGTCATTAAACATACCGAAACCCTAAAACTGTATTTTTACTATTCACTGAAAATTCAACTTTCTCAGAAAGATCCCAAAATTTCACCTTAACCAAATATCAATGCTATGATTTCAAAAATGAACTCCATTTTATAAAAATAATCTTCTAATTATTTTTAATTTATTTTTAAAATAAATACAATATTCACGGAAAATTCATTTTTTTCTGAAAAATCCCCAAAAATTACCTTAAAATAATATCGATGCGCTGAGTTCAAAAATGAAATCCATTTTATAAAAATAATTTTCTAAATATTTTTAATTTAATTTTTAATTAAAAAACACTATTCACCCAAAAAAACTAATACTTGAATAATAATTTATGAAACTGTTATTTAACAATTTTATTGAATCAAATTACTTAAATCAAGGTGCCTAGATTATATTAATACTTTCTTTAAGTGAGAGTACTAATCCATTTGGTAACATTACTAATCATATGAATAAAATCACTATTCATAATTTACTATTCATCAAACATTAAGTTGATCTTATTAGACTCTAAATTTCGTACTGAACATAATTGTAGAAGACCATTTTTTGAATATCATTACACATTTTTAATTATTTAAGGTTTACATAAAAATTCTTTAAAATATCCTTTTTCTAAAATTCATCAAAAATATGCATACTGTATTTATCCAGACATTTGAAAATTCATAAACTTCATCATAAGAAGAAATAAAATTTTTTATTTAAAACAAAGGGTTACAGAAGGAAGTTACAGTCTCCTTACATAGCCCCTTATCACACCAGCATATGACCAAAGTGTAAGGTGTGCTAAGGTGAGAGAATATGAGGGAGGCTCGGCCAACATCGCACGAGTAGTAATTTCTATCAGGTTGAATTTCTCATGAAGGTGATTCTGTTCTAGCTTCACATGATGAGGTTCGGATTGGGTTTGGTCCATAGCAAAGCCTAGTGGGGCTACCTTCTTCTCAAGTTCTATTAGATGGGCTTTGATCGGTCCAAGAATACAGGGTGAGGCCATCAAATCTTCTTTCTATAATAATTAACCAAGATTACTTGTATTTAGAGACAAAAATCAAAACGTTTAGTTTCCAACGGTCATATTGACCAATGGTCATATAACAGTCAAAACCCAATGGTCTCATTTTAATTATACCCGTGTTATCAAATGAAATAGTATTGTTTAGTATAAAATTAAAATAACACACAAAATTATGAAACAAGATTTATTCAAAATTTCGGGTCGTTACAATCTTCCCCACTTAAGAAATTGCGTCCTTACAATTTTTAAAATTGGGTTTTGAAATTTCATTGAAAGTCCCACATCGGAAAAAGAGTCAGTAAAACTATTACTTTGAAATAAAGAAAGGGAAGTACAAAGGACACCCGAGAAAACCCACACTAGGATTCCATGTAGGAAAACATGGACATGGAAGAAAAACAAAGGGTCAAGTTCTGAGGGAGAGTGATAGAAAACATGATTAGGATAAATTTAACCATAAGATAATCCCAAACTTATGATGTGTTTAAATGGTCTTTGATTACCTAGTAGGAAATGTAAACCAACAACGTTTTTGTTTTACATTCCTTTTCATAATTTTGAGGAATTTATTTACTAGATAGAACAAAAACATAAGAAAATATACCTACCTTCATATAGAGTTTCATCCATTAATAAGTTTCTACCCAAAAAAATCTTTTCTTCAAATGATGATCATTCAAAAACACTTGGTCTCATCAAAACAAAAGAATCATCTTCTTGAGGGTCACTTAATCCACATAAGATTAACTATCAATTTCTTCTATATTTAAAAATTATCCCAAAAACAGAAAGGGTAAGATTAAACAACTCTTCAAAAAAGAAAGAATCCCATAGGAAGGGAAACTACTTTTAAATCTTCAAAGATCCATGGTACTACCCAAAGTTCATCATAGACCATTCCATTAATAACTGTTCTTAAAATTCCTCAAAATAATCCAAACTAAGATTGTAACCCAAATACAAGAAGAATTTGATAACATAGTCTTCCAAAATAAACTTCATTGTTCATCTCCAACCCACATAAACAACTCCTAACATCTTATAACAAAATTAGCTAACCTAAACATATTTTACCCAAGATAGGTTAATCATTCCCATAAGTAACCTAAATTACTATAAGTCCGCCTTAAATTCATCGATTCTTCAAAATAAAAGTCAACCTTTCTCCTCAATGAAAATACCATAGTAATCTATTTTCCTCGATCATATAGGGTGACCAAAATAGTGAATGTCTTCCAAAATAATAATCATCTTTTAATCCCCTAATCATCTCTGTTATATTAATACAACAATCATTGCATTTCCTATCACATTGGTTGTTGGGACACGTTCTTCCATTTCCCAAAATTAACTAAGAAGAGAAAGTATAATTAGAGGCTTAAATACTTAACCAATAATCATGAAAAGGAACTTAAATCATATAAGGATAACTTGTAGAAGAAAAGTATACCCTAACTTGTGATCCCCTAGGTTTCAAACTAGGTTATCCATGATCATATATTCTTATGTGAATATTTATTTTATTTTATCTTTGTTCCTTTAATAATGGTTCATACTAAGCTTATGAATTTACCAAAGAATACCCCCCGGGAGTGTCGTAACCAAGAGTGCAGCAAGGACCGTTGTCGTGTACCAGTTCCCATTCGAGTCTAGCTCAAAGCAGTGTTTTCGGGTTTTACCCAATGTACAATTGTGCCAGAGCCACCTCTACCTGCTCGTATCTAGACAGGGATGCATTTTCTTGGAATCCCCTTACTGAATACTCACCAAAATACCAGGAAGATTTCCTATATTTAAACTTTTCTATAAGATTCTTCCTAGAGTTATAATATCCTAATTTCCACAAATAACTAAACCATCATTTGATACCAACTATATCACCCCGCATTTTTATCACATAAACTTTCATTACATTTTAAAAAACTGAGGATCTTTAAGGTTTAGTGTCTTGGAAACCAGGAACTTAAAACATGAAAACATAAAACATTCTTCTTAAACACGTGAAAGGCTTCTCCTCATGTTCATCCTTGGTTCATTACTGCATCTCATAACCTGGGGACATACATCAAAAGAAAGGGTGAGCAGAAGGCCCAGTAAGGGAAAAAAGAGAAACATTTTACATTTGAACTTGAGATACTTCAATAAGGCCATGAAATGAACTTTAAGGAATGAGAAAGAAATCATGAGGCATATCATAATAAAAAAACATTTTTCATAACTTTAAGATGTCTCTACAACATTTAATATTGACAATAATTTCGTTTCACTAAGGTCCATCCCCAAGGTGTCATTAAAAATTACCAAGGTTATTCACCAAGGTATTAGTCTAAAAGGTCATCTCTAGAGATTATGTCTTTACCCAATGCATTGGAGCGCTATCTGGGCACACCCTAGACATGTCTTTATTATCATGTGTGCCACATATATCATCATCAATCATTTCATAAACAACCCATATAGCATAAAAGAAATGGGTTTCATTTCATAAACATAATGTTTTAAAAACTGCTTTAAAAGATCAGTCTGATAGATATAGAGATCATACCCCAACATAATACAAAAGGATCTTGAAATACTTGACATGAAAGTAGATCTTTGAAAAATGAGAAAGGTGAACGAATCCCTTAAAAATTCGGCAGCCTAACGGTGTCACTTAAACTTCAACCAAAAATGAATTGACAAGATCAAAATAGGGTCTCTCATCATATGAACATATGGGTTCAGTATGATAGATATAGAGATCATAACCCAACATAATAAAAAGGAACTTGAAAGACTTGACATGAAAATAGATCTTGAAAACCAGAAGGGTGAAAGAATCCCTTAAAAATTCGGCATCTTAACGGCGCCACTTAAAACATCATAAAACGTAATAATGAGAGTAAGAGGGGATTTATCATTATATGAACATGAAAAGGGAAGTAAGTGGAGTATAAAAGAAGATCCTTCAACATAAGAACATGGAGCATAAAAGGAATTACATAAAAGAGATTTCTTGAAAAGAAAGAGAGAGGTCAGATCCCTTACCTTAAAACGTAACTCTTAAAACTCAATGGTTGGGAACTTGAGGGCTTGGGGGCACCTTGGGAGGACTCCTTGGGAGGTAATGAGACTAGAACTTCGTTGGGGGAGAGTGGGGAGTCGAAATGGATGAGAGGATGGCTTGGTATTTATAGGGAAAGTGAGGGGACAAGCCATTAATGGCCAAGGGACACCTCAAAAGTGGTTTTCTCAAAACCATGTGCTCTCCCATGGTATTTCCCACCGAGTTAGGCCACATGGGTATCCCCATACAATAATTCATCACCTTTGGTCGGCCAACCCATAAAATATCTCATGATATCATCATGACACAGTTATGATGTCATTAAACATACCGAAACCCTAAAACTGTATTTTTACTATTCACTGAAAATTCAACTTTCTCAGAAAGATCCCAAAATTTCACCTTAACCAAATATGAATGCTCTGATTTCAAAAATGAACTCCATTTTATAAAAATAATTTTCTAAATATTTTTAATTTATTTTTTAAATAAATACACTATTCACCGAAAATTCCTTTTTTTCAGAAAAATCCCCAAAAATTATCTTAACCTAATATCGATGACCTGAGTTCAAAAATGAAATCCATTTTATAAAAATAATTTTCTAAGTATTTTTAATTTAGTTTTTAATTAAAAAACACTATTCACCCGAAAAAACTAATACTTGAATAATAATTTATGACACCATTATTTAACCATTTTATTGAATCACATTACTTAAATCAAGGTGCCGAGATTATATTAATACTTTTTTTAAGTGAGACTACTAATCCATTTGGTCACATTACTAATCCTAAGCATAAAATCACTATTCATAATTTACTATTCATCAAAAATTAAGTTGATCTTGTTAGACTCTAAAATTCGTACTGAACATAATTGTAGAAGACCATTTTTTGAAAATCATTACACATTTTTAATTATTTAAGGTTTACATAAACATTCTTTAAAATACTGTTTTTCTAAAATTCATCAAAAATATGCATACTGCATTTTTCCGAAAATTTGAAAATTCATAAACTTCATCATAAGAAGAAATCAATATTTTTATTTAAAACAAAGGGTTACACAAGGACGTTACGGTCTCCTTACATAGCCCCTTATCACACCAGCATAGGACCTAAGTGTATGGTGTGCTAAGGTGAGAGAATCTGAGGGAGGCTCGGCCAACATCGCATGAGTAGTAATTTCTATCAGGTTGAACTTCTCGTGAAGGTGATTTCGTTGTAGCTTCACATGATGATGTTCGGCTTGGGTTTGGTCCAGAGCAAAGCCCAGTGGGCATACCTCCTTCCCAAGTTCTGTTAGATGGGCTTCGATCGGTCCAAGACTACTAGGTGAGGCCATCGAATCTTCTTTCTATAATAATTAACCAAGATTACTTGTATTTAGAGACAAAAATCAAAACGTTTAGTTTCTAACGGTCATGTTGAGCAATGATCATATAACAGTCAAAACCCAACGGTCTCATTTTAATTATACTCATGTTATTAAATGAAACCGTTTTGTTGAGTATTAAAATGAAATAAGACACAAAATTAGGAAACAAGATTTATTCCAAATTTCGGGTTGTTACATTAGATATATCACAAAAGTATTATATCAATGGATCATAACACACTGTGGAGGTTGATCCAGAAGGTACGACCCTAGGAGTAAATATGTCACCCCTAAATAGTTTACCAATGGATTAGAACACCTTGTGGAGGACGATATGGGAGGTTCATCCTTAGGAATAAATATTTCACACCTAAATATTTTACAATTATAGGTATTGAACCTCAAGAAGTCATCCTACACACCCTTTTAGTGGATAGGGATAAAATCTCATGTAGTTAAATGTCACGATTTAAGGTCATGTGATAGAACTTATCCATGAAGTTTAACATCATGCGATAAGGACACTCACATAGTTAAAGGAGAATCCACGAGGGGTGGTTTGGGGATTATTCATTAGATATTACGATCACAAGAGGATTTGTCTTGGAGTGGTGTTAGGATAATGCATGAAATATTCTTGGTGCTGAAATTATATAGATCATGATGGGAGAGGGTAAAATCCCCCAATGATAGTACATGGGGCATCCCTTATTTTTTAAATGGGGAAGGCTACAATTTTTCATCAAGTGAAGAGGAAGATTTTATTTGTTTTTAAATCTTTCGACTAAGAAATAGTGTTTGGAAGTATTATTTCATGCATCGCAAAAGTGGGGGGACTCACTCCTAACCCCTAGGTATTACAAGACCACCACTCATGTTCCTTTGAGAGGGGGGTGGAGTTAGAACTACCCTGGAGGGGTGGTTAATCCTGAGGTCCACATTTGATACCCTATTCATAGATAAAAATGAAAATGGGAGGCTTTATCCACACTTGGAGGATATTGGGAAGATACAGGAGTAGGCAGAACTGGTCAAATAGGGTCACAAGGGGCTGCTAAAACAACCCGGGATTGGCATGGGGGTGATGGGAACTCAACCTTTATGAATGGGGTTCAGTATAAGGGAGGAAGCATGGAGATACATATGAGATTTTCTTCGTGAATATTGGTGGTTTTTGAAATATTTCCATTAATGGCCCAAGGTCCTGATTGATGTAAGAGACTTTGTGAAGAATTATTCTTCAAAAAATATGGTGACCCAGCCTCAGAGTGATGTCCTAATTCATAAGGGTAGTTCTTTAAAAAAATGAATATTTTTTAAATCCAATTTTTTAAGGGGGACTTATTCTTCCATTAAGGGCATCTCCCCTTAAAGTGGATGCTTTTAAGAACATAAGGGATAATGTTTTCTAAAGCATAGATACCTTGGGAGATCTATTCTCAGATTTATTAGTGATGCTTTGGGGGTTCATGAAAAGAGGGATAATGCTGAAGAAAAAAATGTCTCTATGCTCCCCCTTAAAATGTTTAACTAATGGGGGGTATTTATAGGTTATGAGTTTTAAAAATATTAGAGGCTTTGATAAAGAATTATATGCTTCACGAATGGGTGTGGATCTATGAGTCCAAATGTTACTCTTATAAAGATAACATCAACCCTTCATGCATTCTCAAAGAGCCCTACAACTCCAAATTTCATTGCGTAGAGGTAACATTTTTTGTTTTCATGTTCATAAAGGATCCCCTTATCCATGGATCTCTATGAGTTCTGAATGTTTGTATAGGAGGCGAGACTCATGAAACCAATCCTTAGAGTGATTTTAGGGCTGTTTTGTCTCAGATTGTACCCGAACCAACCATGATTCCTTGAATATTCCTTCTAAACATGTATTTATGTAACGCCTCGACCCCAGTTTCCTAGATTCGGTGCATTATTACATAATATTGGCTTGATCACAAAAGATCAAGTCTCGAAATACTGATTAGTTTATTATCTTTGGAATAACTAGATACATTCATAGAGTTTACATTACATCATAAAGTGAAAACTACTACAACAACATTTTTTCTTCATATCCCCTCATAATATCCCTACATATCATTCATAAATTACTTCTTCATATCCTGGGAAAATGAAACATAAGAAATGGGTGAGATCAAATTCTCAGTGAGGGTACATTATACAGTGGAAAATGACATAAATATTAAGCATGATAAATAATTGACACCACATGCCTTTACCAATAATAAACATGAATACTTTTATGGAAAGAATATGAGCTGAGTAAATAATTCCATAATAAAATATAATCATGGGTATTCTACTTGTCGAATTACCACATGAACCATCAATATTATTTCCATAAGGAGGGAATGTATAATGCCAGACATTCTGAAACATTTTGTCAAGGCCTCGACCAAGACGTCTAAAAATGATTAAGGCCTCAGTCAAAACCATAAATCAAATTGGGAAAGGGCCTCAGCCAATTCCACATCTAGTTGTCTCATGAGACCTACCGATGCATCGATGAGCTATAGCAGGCTCCACCCGTCACTTACTAAGTCCAATACATTCCTTATATGAAAAGGTTTAAACATATCATAAACATTCTAATTAAAACTAGCATAAAAAATGTCAATAATTTAACCATAAATTATGAATTGTATAAAAATAGCACATCCACAGTCAAACATATCGAAAAACCTTCAATACAATTTAGAAGTTTTGTATCATAATAAATCAACTCCAAATAAACTTAAAATCCATCAAAGGATGTTGACATAGATGAAATCAAAACTCTTTTTATAGAAATATCTCTTTCTATTTTGAAATAATTTAAGAGTCACATAATTATAAAATAAAAAATTTACTTTGAAAATATTCTTATAATCTTTTAGCGGAAGCTTCGACGAGTTATAACGGTTGAAAATAGCCACACCCACTGTACAAGTTAAAAAAAGACATTCTTACCTTAATTTTGTCGAAAAGGTTAATTAAATCCTTGTTTGGAAAACAACAGAAATATTCCTTTATAAAAATCTTATAAAAATTCAAAAAGGTTATAAATGACTTTAACCCATAGTATATAAAATAGTAAGAATGTTTTGAAATACATTTTTATGAAACATGGATGTGGATGATAAAGAGGTCCCAATAGATAATTACGTATAAGCAACCTCGGATAATGAAGAAATTGTGAAATAAACCATTACCATATAATGTTAATTGGTTGAGGGTAGGTCAAACTCCTGAATAATGGTGAAATAATTGTTACTAAATTATACAAGAATCATATACATTAATATGATATCATATATGATCTTTTAACATTGGATTGTTAATAATATCTTAGTATTATCGTCATTTCGGGTGATAACGGATTCATCTTTCTTTATATTCATTGTTATGTGAGCCATATTTTTTATTGATGGGATGCATATTATTCATATCCAGAATGATATCAAGTCCTCAAAAATTATTTTTAATCATCAAATGAAAATTATCCTTGAATGGATACGATGGGGAATGAATCTCATCGCGTTTGTGGAGACTATAGTCCGTTCGTAGGCACGAACGACAATATCATTATTTTGATATTAAAATAATATATAATTGGATGGTATATAATATTTACAGAATCATTATCATGTTATATTTATTATTTACATGAATTACAAATCATTATTATACCTATCCAAATAATAAGGTTTTGAATAACATTTACACCATGACGTGGAGACGATAAGCCACATGTATACACGTATGGTGACATGTCATTCAAAGGATGGATAGAATACTGAATATGGTTGTACCATATTTATAATAACATCACAATATATATAATATAATGGAGTTATTATTTTAGAAAAGAAATAACAAAGAAAGAAGAAGTTGAAGAAGAAAGGAACTTGAAAGAGGGTGGTGAAAACATTACATCTTCTTCGGGTTCTTCCTTTTGATTTGATCAAAAGGGCTCATTAGGATGGCTTTATGACTAAAGGATTCCATATAGGATTTATGTAGGATAGTTGAGAGGGTATTTGGGTAGAGTTTGGCCGAACCAAAAGGCTTTTAAGGTGTGAATAATTGGTTATAAGTGGTGTGCTTTTACAAGGGGGAGGGGGGCTCTTTAGGAAAAACTTAAAGTATTAATTTATAATAAGTTCATATTCGGTTTATAATGGCTAAAAAGTGGATTATTAATAGTCTAAGGTGGGGGTGGGTCTAAATCTTTTCAACCAATATATTTTAGAATGTTTTGGGTCATTATATTAACCTTATATTTTAGTTTTAACTCTTAGTTAATTAGATTGACATTTACCATGTCACTTTGTATTTTTATATTATATAGTTAATAAACATACTATATATATACAAGAGACCTCCAAGTGTTCCATTAATGACACACATATCATGATATAAGTCCTTTGTCCGATCCTTATATTTTTAGGAATAGAATATCAATTAATAATATAATATTTGTTTTTAAAACTCTTATATGTCAATTTTGACACTATTTAATAATTGTTTTTTTGTTAAAGTCTTAACAACATTATTAATTTGATGCAAATTCATTTAAGAAATCCTAACATGTAATATTAATCAATAAAATTCTTGTATGTCATCAAAACTTTCAAATTATATATATTTTAATATTTATAATACCAATTATTTGATTCTTTCATTAATAAGGAAAATATTGCATCATTATTGTGTCATAAATAAATTTAACTATTCAGGTATAAAAAATATAAATAAAATACTATTATGTAGGAAATATTATTATTTTTATAATGAATATTTATAGTCGAAAATATAATATATATATCCCTATGTAAAAATTGTTTCTCTAAAAGATATATGCTTATGTCATTTTTGTATTTACTTTAATGTAATTAATATAAAGTGTCATTATCACTTACAAGTGGATCCATGGGGTTCCAAAATCAACCCAAAGATTCCCATGGTCGGACATGTATCAACCAATAGAGTTAGGACACATTTTGGGGTAAATTAATATTATTATAATATTAATTTTTACCCTTATTTACTGGATTTACCCTTTAACCATGGTAAATAAAATATTTACCGAAGTAATTATTTAAAATGTCTAAAAATAAAAGTTACCTATTTAAACAATTTGGACCTCCTGATTCCAAATATGGAATCCATATTTCTAAATTCCGAACAGATAAGTGGCAGAAATTAATTTAAAATTAATTCCCATTGTTAAAACAAAAAGCTTGTTTTTAACAGATAATTACTATCAAAAGACCGACAGCTGTTTATATCCGGTTTAAATGTGAAATTATGTCCAATGACCAAAATTGTATTAAATGGTAAAAATATATTATAAATACACTTTAAAACCACTAAAATCCATAATTTATCCCCATTAATTATTTTGATTAAAAAAGTTGTTTTTAATTAAAATTTAGTAATTGTAACTATTCATCAAAATATAAATGTTATCCAAAAAGATCCAAAATTTTACCCTAGGCTAATTTCAATATTATGAATCCAAAAATGAAGTCCATTTTGAGAGATTAAATTTATAAAATTTCAAAAAGTGGGTATTACTATTCATAAAGGCTAGTTTGATTGGTTGTGGTGTGTGTTAGAACATGAAGTTGCGTACAACACACGCTACTGTATAATTAAAGAGAAGCGTACCGTGGAATATTTGGGTGTTACATTCTCCCCTCCTTAAAATAATTTCATCCTTGAAATTTCTAGAATACTACCGTGTGAAAAGACTTGGGTGGTTTTTCATCATGAGTTCCTTGGGTTCCCACGTTGCCACTTCCATCTTATGGTTTCTCCATAGAACTTTTAGCAGACGAGTCGTCTGGTTTCTCAACACTTGTTCTATCGTATGAAGAATCTTTACAGGATCTTCGCAATAAGATAGATTGGGTTCCAGTTCTAATTCCTCAAAGGTGAGTACATGCATTGGGTCAGACATGTATTTTCTCAACAGTGATATGTAGAACACATCGTGAACTTTGGAGAGACTTGGCGGCATTGCCAATCGGTAAGCTACAACCCCAATTTGTTATAGAATTTCGAATGGTACGATGTACCTGGGACTCAATTTACCCTTCTTACCGAAACGTATAACTCCCTTCCATGGAGATACCTTCAAGAAAACATGATCTCCTATCTGAAATTCCAAATCTTTCCTTCGGTTATAGGGATATCTCTTATTCCTACTTTGAGCTACTTTAATGTGGTTTTGGATTACCTTCACCTTTTCCATTATTTACTCCACCAGTTCTGGGCCTAAGAGTTTTCTCTCACCAACGTCATCCCAACAAGTTGGTGTGCGACATCTCTTTCCGTATAACGCTTCATATGGTGCCATCTGAATACTTTAATGGAAGCTATTATTATAGGAAAATTCTACCAGAGGTAAATATTGATCCTACATACCCTGAAAGTCAAGTGAGAAAGATCTCAACATTTCTTATAAGGTTTAAATAGTCTGTTCTGATTTTCCATCTGTTTGAGGGTCATAGACATTGCTTAAACGAAGTTCAGTATCCAAGGCCTTCTGAAGACTCTTCTAGAATCTTGAAGTAAAACAGGCATCATGATCAGAAACAATCGATAGGGGTACTCCATGAAGTCTCACAACTTCATTAATATATATTCTTGCTAGGCGTTCGAGTGGTAAATCCTCCCTTATAGCATGAAAATGTGCTGACTTGGTAAAACGATCAACAATAACCCATATTGCATCGTTCCTTCTAGGAGTCTTTGGTAGCCCCATGAAAAAGTCCATCATAATATTGTCCCATTTCCACTCTGGTATGGGAAGAGGTTGCATGACTCCTCCAGGTTGTTTCCTTATAGCTTTTACTTGTTAAAAAACCATACATCTTGACAAAAAATCAGCAATCTCCCTCTTCATGTTGTCCCACCAAAAATGTTCCTTCAAATCTCTATACATTTTAGTGCTCTCAGGGTGTATAGAGAAATTGGAGCTATGCGCATCATCTAAAAATTCCCTTTTAAAATTAGGTATATTGGGAACACAAAGTCTCTTCCCAAATTTTAAAATTCCTTCTTCTTACTAAAAGTCTATCAATCTCCCATCATTCATAGCTTTAATCTTCTTGTGATATTCTTCATCATCGGTCTGAGAACTCTTAATACTTTCTAGTAAAGATGGTTTGGAAACCATTTGAAAAAGCATTGATGTTTCACCTTTCATGGTTATTCCCATGTCTATCTTCAATAGTTACTTGAAAATTGGATCCCTTTCAATTCTCATATTGTTCAAAACTCCATGATCTTTTCTGCTCAAAGCATCTTCCACCTTATTTGCCTTACCCAGGTGGTAGTGTATCGTGCAATCATAATCCTTGACTAATTCAAGCCATCTCCTTTGCCTCATGTTGAGTTCTTTTTGTGAGAAAATATACTTCAAACTCTTGTGATCAGTATAAATCTCACATTTTTCACCACAGAGGTAGTGTCTCCATATCTACAAAGAAAAGATCACAGCTGCTAACTCGAGATCATGAGTAGGATAGTTTTTCTCATGAATTTTCAACAGTCGTGATACATAGGCAATAACCCAATCATTCTTCATAAGGACACATCCAATTCCTTTCTTCGATGCATCACTAATAATAACAAACCCATCATTCCCTGATGGTAGATTCAATATAGGAGCATTGACTAATCTTCTCTTCTGTTCTTCGAAACATTCTTCACACTCTTTTGTCCAAACAAATTTAACCCCTTTATGTGTGAGCTTTGTTAATGGGTCAGCCAACCGAGAAATTTTTTGGATGAAACATAAATAATAACCTGCTAAACCAATAAAACTGCGTACCTCAGTTATACTCATCAGTGCAGGCCATTCTTGGATTTTCTTGGTCTTAGAAGGATCAACAGAGATTTCATCTTTAGAGACAACATGGCCAAGAAAAGAAATCTCTTGAAGCCATAATTCACACTTGCTAAACATCCCATATAATTCATGTCTTCTCAGAGTCTTCAGGATAATGCGCAAGTGATTTTCATGATCTTCGTAGCTTTTTTTGTATACCAAGATATCATCAATAAATACCACCACAAATTCATTGAGATATTCCATGAAAACCCTATTCATTAGATCCATGAATACAAAGGGTGCATTAGTCAATCCAAAAGGCATTACAGTAAACTTTTAATGCCCGTACCTGGTTCGAAATATTGTCTTCAGAATGTCTTCCTTTTTCACACACAACTGATGATATCCAGATCAAAGGTCAATCTTTGAAAAGTATTGAGCTCCATGTTGTTGGTAAAATAAATCATCAATGAGAGGTAGGGGATACTTGTTCTTTATTGTTATAGCATTGATCTCCCTATAGTCGATACCTAACCTCATAGATCCATCTTTCTTTTTAACAAAAAGAACAACAGCTCCCCATGGAGATACACCAGGGTGAATAAATCCCTTATTACGGAATTCCTCTAGTTGTTTTTTTTGTTCAACTAATTCCACAGTGGCCATTCTATAAGGGTTCTTCAATATAGGTCTTGATCCAGGAATTAAATCAATGGAAAACTCAACTTATATTTCTAGAGGATGTCCTGGTAAATCTTCTAGAAACACATCTAGATATTCTTTCACAATAGGTACATCCTCTATTTGAATATTTCTTTCCTCACCCAAAGTAATTTCATTCTCTTCCTCCCCAATAATTGAATTTAGTTGAGCTACTGGGGGTGGATCTAGGTAATAATTAGGTGGTGGTGATTCCACTCTAAAGATAAGGTGTTCTTATCATCATCATCAAAAATAGTAACCTCCTTCTTCTTACAAGAAATTTTTTTATCATGGTCTGAAATTCAATCCATACCAAGGATTATATCAAATTCAATCATTTGTATGACAATGAGATCAGCGGATAAAGAACATTTATGTGCTCTAATGGGGACTGATTCACAAAACTTTATTGCAATGATACTTCCCTTAGGAGTTTTAACTGACAAATCCCTTGTTAAATCAAATTGGAAATATCTAATTTTCTTAGTAAACTAGGAATATATTAAACAATGCAATGATCTAGAATCAAATAATACATTTTCTGAACTTGAGGAAACCATTAAATTACCTTCCACCACATCTTTCGGAGATTCTACCTCAGCAGTAGTGATAACATAAGCTTGGCCTTGATCCCTTGGCCTTTTCTGAAGTAAGTTTCTCTGACACTTAGGACATTCATTTTCATAATGTATCATCTCCCTACACTTGTAGCATTGAACATTGGTAGCATCTTTCTTTCCTTTACAATAACTACCAAATAGCCTTTCTGTCCACACTTGTATCATACTCTTTTTCCTTTTAGACAGGCACTAGGGTGCTTCCTTCCGAAATTATCACAAGGTGGAAATTAAATTCTTCCCTTCTTCCCTGTTTCCTTATTTCCTTTCCCAGAGTGTTTAACAGATCTCTTCTTCTCTTTCTTTGATTTAAATTAATAAGACATAGAGAATTCTTTTTCTGTCTTGATAGCACACGAGACAATATCTTTGTACGATGAGAAGGATTGTGATACCAATGCTCGATGGAGAAATGGTTTTAACCCATCAAAGAAACGATCAATCTTACTTCTTGGGTTACATATATAATCTGAAGCATACCTTTCTAACCTTGTAATGTTAGCCTCATACTTTGCGACATTCTCATCCTCCTTTTGTCTCAGACACAGAAATTGCCTTTCCATATCTTCTTGATGGTCACAAGGAATGTATTTTTCTAAAAACAATTCTTTGAACTCCCTCCATTCCATATTTTATACTTCATTATCTTCCTTCATGTTTTGAATCAAGGACCACCATTGATCAGCATCTCCAGTGAGGCGGTAAGCTGCCATGATAACTTTTTCCCTTTTACTACTCCCCAAGGCATGGAATAATTTCTCTAAAGAATCTTTCCATTGCTCAGATACTAAGGGATTTTTACTCCCATTGAATGTTGGTGGTCCTTTCCTCATGAAGAGATCTATCATTGATCCTCCACGCTGGGGATCAGGGTGCTCCATACGGGTAAGGTTATTATTCATAAACAGAGTGAGTTGTCCCAGTATGGTGATTAGCTGATCAGTACTAGTTGCATCACCAGCTCCACTATAACTATCTTGAGCATCAGAGAAATCCCTACATGGAGTGCTTGAATTGATATAGTTTCCATTTATTCTACTAGGTTCCATTTCTAAAAAATGGTATACACTAGATTAGTTTATGAATCGCAACACATAAATCCAAACTTGTAAAACACTTAACATAAATTGAACAATTTATGGATATAATACATATCATAAAAATGTTTTCTTTGAGGAAGTATATACTCATAAAACCTTCATAATGGTTTGTAATGAAAATGAGAATTATCCTAAGCATATCCCGCGGGAGTGTCGTAACCATGAGTGTAGCAAGGCCCATTGTCGTGCACCAATTCCCGTTTGAGTCTAGCTCAAAGCTGTGTTTTTGGGTTTTACCCCTAGGTACATCTGTGCCAAAGCCACCTCTACCTTCTCGTATCCAGATAGGGATGTATTGTTCGGAAAACTCACAAAATTTCTACAATACCAAAATTCTAGGATGTTCTTCTATATTAATCCTCAAAGTCCATCTTAGGTCTATGTTCTCTAATCAGAGTTTATATAAATCTAGTTTCCAAGGTTTGTACTAAAATTCCTCTGATACCAACTGTAACTCCCTGACCCCAGTTACCCAGAGTCAGTGCATTATTACATAATATTGGCATGATGACAAAAGATCACTTCTTGAAATAATGATTAGTTTAGTAGCCTTGGAATTACTAGATACATTCATAGAGTGTACATTACATCATAAAGTGAAAAATACTACAACAACATCTTGTCTTCATATCCCCTCATACTATCCCTGTAGGTCATTCATAAATAACTTCTTCATATACTGGTAAAATGAAACATAAGAAAGGGGTGAGCTCAAACGCTCAGTAAGGGTAAGTAATACAGTAGAAAATGACATAAATATTAAGCATGGTAAATAATTGAAACCACATGCCTTTACCAATAATAAACATGAATACTTTTTTTGGAAGGAATATGAGCTTAGTAAATAATGACATAATAAAACGTAATCATGGGTATTCTATAGTCGAATGACCACATGAACCATAAATATTATTTCCATAATGAGGGAATGTATAATGCCGGACATTCTGAAACATTTTGTCAAGGCCTCGTCCAAGACATCTAAAAATGATTAAGGCTTTGGCCAAAACCATAAATCAAATTGGGAAATGGCCTTGGCCAATTCCATGTCTAGTTGTCTCATGAGACCTACTGATGCATCGTGGAGATATAGTGGGCTCCACCCATCACTTACTAAGTCTAATACATTCCTCATATAAAAAGGTTTAAAGATATCATAAACAATGATATTAAAACTAGCATACAGAATGTCAACAATTTAACCATAAATCAAGAATTATATAAAAATAGAACATCCAGAGTCAAACATATCACAAAACCTTCAATACAATTTATATGTTTTGTATCATAATAAAACAACTCCAAATAAACTTAAAATCCATCAAAGGATGTTGACATAGACGAAATCAAAACTCTTTTTAGGGAAATACCTCTTTCTATTTTGAAATCATTTAAGAGTCACATAATTATAAAATAAAACATTTACTTTGATCATATTATTATAAGCTTGTAAGGTAAGATTTGACGAGTTTATAAGGGTAGAAAATTTCCACATCCACCGTATAAGTTAAGAAAAAGACACTCTTACCTTAATTATGTCGAAAAGGTTAAAATGAACCTTACTTGGAAAATGACGGAAAGATTCCTTTATAAAAATCTTATAAAAAGTAAAAATGGGTATCAATGACTTTAACCCATAGTATATAAAATACTAATAATGTTTTTAAATTCATTTTTAGGAAACATGGATGTGGATGATAAAGTGGTCCTAGTAGATAATTACGTATAAGCAACCTCATATAATGAAAAGATTATGAAATAAACCCTTACCTTGTACTTTTACTTTATTGAGGGTAGGTTAAACTCCTGTATAATGGTGAAATAATTGTTAATAAATTATACAAGAATCATATACATTAATATGATATCATATATGTTCTTTTAACATTGGTTTGTTAATAATATCTTAGTATTATCATCATTTTGGGTGATAACAGATTCGTCTTTCATTATATTATTTGTTATGTGAGAAATATTTGTTATGGATGGGATTTATATTATTCATATCCCAAATTATATCAAGTCCTTAAACATTATTTTTAATCATCAAATGAAAATTATACTTGAATGGATATGATGGGGAATGAATCTAATTGCGTTCGTGGAGATGGTAGTCCGTACGTACGCACGAGCGACAATATCATTATTTTTATATTAAAATAATATATAATTGGATGTTATATCAGATATAAAGAATCCTTATCATGTTATATTTATTATTTACATGAATTACACATAATTATTATACCCATACAAATAATAATGTTTTGAATAACAATTACACCACGACGTGGAGACGGTAAGCCGTACGTACGCACGTATGGTGACATGTCATTAAAATGATGGATAGAATACAGAATATGGTTGTACAATATTTATAATATCATCACATTATATAGAATATATTGGAGTTATTATTTTATAAATGAAATATAAAAGAAAGAAGAAGTTGAAGCAGAAAAGAACTTGAAAGAGGGTGGTGAAAACATTATCTCTTCTTCGGGTTCTTCCTTTTGATTTGATCAAAAGGGCTCCTTAGGTTGGATTTATGACTAATGGAAGGCCTCTAGTATTAATTGAGGTTAGTTGAGAGGTTATTTGGGAAGAGGTTGGCTGAACCAAAAGGCTTTTAAGGTGTGAAGAATTGGTTATAAGTGGTGTACTTTTATAAGTGGGAGGAGGGGCTCTTTAGAAAAAACATAAAGTATTAATTTATAATGAATTCATATTCGGTTTATAATGGTTCCAAAGTGGATTATTCAACGTATAAGGTGGTGATGGGTCGAAATCCTTTCAACCAATAGATTTTATACAGGTTTGGGTCATTGTATTAACCTTATCTTCTAGTTTTAATTCTTAGTAAATTAGATTGACATTTACCATGTCACTTTGTATTTTTATATTATATAGTTAATAAACATACTATATACATCCAAGAGACTCCAAAGTGGTCCATTAATGATACACATATCATGATATAATTCCTTTGGCCGAACCCTATATTTTTAGGAATAGAATATCAATTAATAATATAATATTTGTTTTAAAAACTCTTTTATGCCAATTTTGACACTATTTAATATTTGATTATTTTGTTAAAGTCTTAAAAACATTAATAATTCGAAACAAATTAATTTAAGAAATCCTAACATGTCATATTAATCAATAAAATTTGTGGATGGCATCAAAACTTTCAAATTATATATTTTTTAATATTAATAATACCAATTATTTTATTCTTTCATTAATAAGGAAAATACTACATCATTATTGGGTCATAAATAAATTTAATTATTAAATGTAAAAAATTAGAAATAAAATACTATTATGTATGAAATCTTTTTATCATGTAATTAATATTTATAGTCTAAAATATAATATATATAACCCTATGTAAAAAATTTTTCGCTAAAAGATATATACTTATGTCATTTTTGTATTTACTTTAACTTAATTAATATAAAGTGTCATTATCACTTAAAAGTGGATACAAGGGGTCCCAGAATCGACCCAAAGATGCCCATGGTCGGACATGTATCAACCAATAGGGTTAGGACACGTTTTAGGGTAAATTAATACTATTATAATATTATTTTTTAACCTTATTCACCTGATTTACCCTTTAACCATGGTAAATAAAATATTTACCGAAGTAATTATTCAAAATGTTTAAAAATAAAAGTTAACTATTTACACAATTTGGACCTCCTGATTCCAAATATAGAATCCATATTTGTAAAATAAAAACACAGAAGTGGCAGAAATTAATTTAAAATTAATTTCTGTTGTTAAAACAAAAGCATGTTTTTAAGAGATAATAACTATCAAAAGATTGACAGTTGTTTATGTCCGGTTTAAATGTAATATTATGTACAATGACAAAAATTGTATTAAATGGTAAAACTATATTCTAAATATACTTTAAACCCACTCAAATTCATAATTTATCACTATTTATTATTTTGATTAAAAAACTTGTTTTCAATTAAAATTTAGTAATTTTCACTATTCATCAAAATATAAATGTTATCCGAAAAGTTCCAAAATATTAACATAGGATAATTTTGATATTCAGAATACAAAAATGAAGTCCATTTTGAGAGGTAAAATGTATAAAATTTCAAAAAGTAGGTATTGCTATTCAAAAAGGCTAGTTTGATTGGTTGTGGTGTGTGTTAGAACTCGATGTTGCATATAGCACACACTACTGTATTATTCAAAGAGAAGCGTATCTTGGAAGCTTGGGGTGTTACAATTTACGAATCAATAAATTAACACCCTCAAAATGGGGTCTAAAAGGGAAAAGGAAGGTTAAATTTATAGGGTGGATCATCAAGAATTGGTAATGAACTCCCATTCATAGAGCTCCTTCAGAAATCCTACTCACAATGGTCACTTTCTGAAGACCATCAATAACCCAGGGATGGATGCACACCTATAAATAATGGAGTGTCCCATTAGATGGATTATTCAACTTTTTTAATAGAAAGGCCAATGATCACTTTTCACTGAGTTCACATCCCTCCTGAGCGCTTTGTGATTTCGATCCCCATCACTCACAAATCTCACCTACACCATGAGAGTATCTCTCTGATATTTTATCTAGAAACAATGATATGTAAACTCAATAATTGTGAATGTATATCTATTAACTGAGCTCCAAAAACCAGATATCATTGAATAGATCTTCAAAAAATAGGACTTAGAAAAACCCCTAAGTCTCAAAAGGAATGTCTATTAAAGTACCCAAAACTATTGCTTCACACAAGGGGGAAATGATAGGGAATATAATGATTGGGAGAGAATTTAGAGTTCCTCGTTTCACTACTCACTCATTTCACCACTAAAAAAGTCTCAAAATAAGTAATCTGTTTGAAAGAGTCTACAACTCTATGTCTTTGGGATAATGGATGATGTTTTTATCCCTATAGAGAGTAGAGATGTGCTATCCTGCTAGTTCTAGAGTTCAATTGGAATATACCAGTGACATTTGGATGTTGTAGGACATATCTGTAAGTATCACATGTCACTCATGGTAGATACTCTCTTTAACCAATATAATTATATTGATAGGCATAAGATGGAGGATGAGGCATCCCTTTTGTTGTATGAGATGATTCAAAAGGCATGATTGGGGAATCCACCCAAAGGAGGGAAGAACTACTTCAATCTATACCAGGGTGGTAAATTTACTGATGAATGGGGATGGGATTATTGGGCATGCACATCATGCAATGAATTTTAGAATGATATGAAGTAAGTGGGTATTTTTAGGTAGCATGGGCCGTACAGTTTCATGTTTATTTCCACCAGGAGATCATTCTAGAGTTGTTGAGTAGGTTATCACAAGGGAGTAACACATTTAATCTACACCATAGGTAGGTTTTCATAATCATATGGGATCTACACTAGATTAATTTGGTCCCAATTTAGGGGGCTATGTTTCATGGATTCCACCCCACAGAGAATGTGTTTGAGGACTAGGAGAAGATTCCACCTCTTGAGAAGGTATTGTTGGGTTAGTGTAGTGGATGAAAAAAGACAAGCCATATATGAAGGAAATACCATTCAAGCAATGGTTTAGATATTTCACGAGTGAACAAGTGTAAAAGGAACGCGAGGGGGGATCCAGAAGAGAAGCTACTATAGAGTCGATACACATGCCCTGGGTCATACTAGCTAGGAAAGTATCACTCCTATTGGAGGATCTTGGAGGCACGTTAGTGGAATTTATGGGTATACTACGTCAATACTGAAGATCCAGTGGTTAGGATGGTGGGATTTTTTTCCCGATCATCTATGGATGGATCCACCCTGTGAGGGACACACATATGGGGTGGTGGTTGAGAACTTTCATCATGGTGGGGATTTCGATGATTGGGTTGTGCATCAGCCGAGATATCTTAGTATTGGAAAATCTATACAAGGTTCTTCTATATATCATCTATGGTAAGACCCCACTTCGTGTGTGCATGCCCCTCCACTTCTTCTATATATGGGTTCCCTCACACATGGGAGGATACAAGTACCAAAATCATGTATCCCCTCAAACAAAAAAATCACGACCGACATTTCTAAACATCACCAGGAGTCTCCCTCTCTAGTAGGTAATGGTGGACATATTGGGATAGGCTAGGATAGCATAGCACTTCATGTTTC
This sequence comes from Viscum album, assembly GCA_963277665.1. Lineage (NCBI taxonomy): Eukaryota > Viridiplantae > Streptophyta > Magnoliopsida > Santalales > Viscaceae > Viscum > Viscum album. Next base: position 1,901,553,185 of record OY728133.1, on the reverse strand, counting down.
ATCTGTTACCTCTTTTAATAGAGATGTTCATTGATGATGGTAGAAGGACCATCGAGTAGCGATTGTACCTCCTAGACTTCTAAGGTGGGGTATTGGTGGTAAGAGTGAACTGAAACAGAATATACAATATGTACAATCCACATTGGTTTGAAAGGTTGTTCAGATTCTTGTATTGGTTCATAAAAAGGTTTATATAGGGTTATTGCATGAATTCCATCCTTCAATATTGAGGAATATTTGTAATATATTCACGTGTGAGGGTGAGAAAAAGAAGAATGAGTTTCCAATGCCTACTATTTCTTGTGTACTCATACTTGAATATTTGATAAGTTGGGAGATATCATATCGCAATGAGATATTGAGGTGATTTACTACCTAAAATTGTGAAGGAATGGCCCCACCACCACTTGGTTAAGGGAGAGTCGGGGAAAAAGAAAAATATAGAGGTAGTGTCTATCCGGTGGGGAGATCTACTATCGCTGGACTTTTATTTCCTATTCTAATATAGGCGAAGGATAGAGGGAGAGGAGTAGAAGAATCAGGTCCGATTCTCTTGGTAAAGTGGTCAAGAGAAGAAGGGAAGACCTCTAGTACAATCCTGAGGGTGCAAGTCCAATGATCAATGAAGCAAGTACACTGTACAAATGTTCCCAGCATTACCATGTCTCCCAATTCCTTGGATCCATGGGGACTTCACAAGTATCTCACCATCCCCTGGGGGGTTTTTGAGTATCTCATCCCTAATGGGTTATACCTCACCATGCTAGTCCATGAAAAGTTATGTTTCTTCACTCCTGATGCTGAGGTGATGCAATATATACCGAAACGGAAGGATATGATCTAATCACAAGGTACCATAAATCCCTTTACCAATATGGTGAGGCAACTATTGGGAATGTATTCATCTCTAGTCACCCTTTGTAGTCATGTGGCTACTGGTGTGACTAAGAGTGAAGGATTTGAGGACTCCTAGGGAAGTGATTTCTATCAGGTCTCAAATAGAGATAGAAATACTTCTACCATCTAGGCAAACCTTTAAGATTTTTTCATTTTTGGACATCACCCATCCCTTAAAATTATTACATGATCCTTTATTTCATTTTTAGGAATTGATGACCATGAAAGAGGGGGAGGTTCACGATGAGCCTTAAGATGAGGGTGAGGGAACCTGAACCTCTGAAGGGGAGAGTGTGGGTTCCCTCCCAGATGTTTTGGTCATGGGTTAAAAAACATCTATTCCTTTAATAGAGACACTGTCCGTGGGGTAAACCTTATAAAGGGAATTACCTATAAACCTCTAGGAGATCCCAACATGGCTATATTATTCACATTATCCTCTTCTTTCCTTAAAATTGTTCCTATTCTTCTTTTCCTTTATGTGTTTGGATGAAACATTTTAAAATGTTAGTTAAAATAGAATTCAGTGCTTAACTTATAACATACATGCATGATTCAGTGGTTCTAGAGTCTAATGCGGTGATAATAGGGGCTATTTAACATTTAGAAGAGGACGAGGAGAACACCAAGGTAAGGAAAAAAATGGAGGTACAATTGGAAGGGAATGCGAAGGCTGTTCCCTCAATGGAGGGGGTCAATATGGTGCTCATGATAGGAGTGGATGAAGGTGCTTTAGTGGCAGAGCCTATGGTAGGAACACCACCAAAGGAGGAATTTGGTGATAAAGTTACGATGAAAGTAGAGGAAATTTCTCCATAAATAACTAGAGTAGATTGGGAGGCTTCATTGAATGCGCCTACCCCAGAACTGCCATTGGTGTCTTCCACGAGAACCAAGTCTGAGATCACGCTGCTAATAGGGGTAGCTGAGGATATCGAGATAGTTGTGTCTACCTCAAAGGTTCCACAAGGGGGTAGTGGTGGCCTATTCTCTAGGTAAAGGGGATAAAAAGGATCCGTTTTTAAGAATAGACCCCCATCCAGTCGTGCTGAAAGACCAATGCCTAGAAAATCTTACATATGATGTATTGGCAATATTACCTCCATAAGATCCTCCACCTCCTAAATATTGCAAGGATCCCAACTCGGTTTCCACTAAGTAGAACCAAATTTTTCATCACAAGTCATTAAGGTATATGAGTAACTTTATCACATGCACCAAGATAACAAACCTACCAAGTTGTATAGGATATCTCTGCAAGTTGCTTCCTATCCTAGGGACTGATGGGGTAGATTCCAACATTCTTTACACACTAGGATGTGACTTTATTATTGAGAGGGAATATGTTGAATGGTAGGTACTTTAATTGGGATAGAAAATTCATAAGGCCGAGGGTACCAAGGTTAATTAGGTGGCTGAGTAAGAGGTCACCCACCTAGAAGGGATGGCATAGGAGAATGTAGTGTTCACTACTACTCAGTCTAGAGTTATTTAGAGCCTAAAGGCCTAACTAACAACATCCTTAGTGGATGAATGACAGACCGAGCATAATTGTTCATGGATTATATCCTAATAATTTCACTCCAAATATGATGAATAGAAATGGGACTTGGTGGAGAAAAATGATTCATTTAGGCCAATCAAAAAAATTATATTATATTGAGCACTCAATTATCGAGGTCGATCATTGAAGGATTTTTTCAAAGGAGAGGCTCTAATATGTGGATGTCCATATAAGATTTGATTTGTTCATTTTAAAATTCTTCATTCTATAAAATGATTCTTTATTTTATTATCACACCTCAATCATTATCATGAGATCACTAAAGACCAATTTTGAAGCTCACATGAGTCATGCATGGTGTGAGAAACAAGGGACAACCAAGTGATTGATCACTTATATGAGAGTGGTATAAAATCCTTAAACCATTAGGGTATACTATTGATGGATAACCACGAAGAGTGTTTGTGATGAGAGGGACTATGGAGGGACAATGGAGGTCTCTTAACTGCCAAATTTCCTTTCCAATATGTATCGGTGCACAAGTGGGGTAATGTCAGGGGCATTGAATTCTACTCGAAAAAAGTGTAATGAAAAGTGTGAATCATGAATTCAAAAATCTGGAACACAAGGGGAGTGGTGTAGAAATATAAGATAACTGCTAACCAGGTTTGAAACACAAAATCCACACCATTTAGAATGAAATAGGGACAAAAAATGAGGGTCAACCACTAATCATTTTTAAAGACACAAGACCTATCTCACAATGTCATCTAATGTCATCTGATGCATTGGTCTAGGATGGTAGGTGAGAAATTTTGGAAAAGAAACCATCCCATTAGGTGATTCCATAATATTTTCAAGAGGACGAGTATCCATATAAGGGGCGTGTGATGTTTGTAAATGATGTGATTGAACATTTTAATGGATTACAAAACTTCTGGAATTACACCACTGTGACTTCAAGCACGTTGGGTGAGTGTATCAGTATGAATGGAATTCAAACTCCTCTTATAGTGGGACCCTCATTCCAAATTCCATACATTATTCAAGCAGCTTTAATGATATATTATATAACCAATACCGAAGTAAAGGGATTCTTGGGCATGGTCTTAAGATACCTTTTATTTTTAATTCATGAAAAATGAATGATAAACGCATAGTTTAACATCATATAAAGTCATGTGATTAGGGTGTATCTTATAGTTTAATATCATATGACCAGGACATGGTCAACTGACCTGGATGATACCTTCCATATTATAGGGGAAGATCATGTAGGAAGGTAGAATGATGGGCGGGCTACCTAAAAATCCATATAAGGAAATGCAAATCTAGAGGACCCAGTGCCATGAAGAGAAACTGGGGCACACCACATAATGTTTAAGGTCATGATTATTGGACCATCGATTTAAGTATAAGGTTATAAGGCTTGGACTTATGGTCACCCTAAAGAGTTTTATATCACATAAAGGAGAAGTAAAATGACATTAATAAGGGACGAGATAGGTTTTCATGCCACAAAAATCATAAGGGGAATGTTGCAAACTATTTAAGGTCATGATATGAGGACCGTGAATCTTAGTTTGAGGTTTTGAAGTTTTTATAGGGGAAAATGGCTTATGGTCATATTTCTTAGACTGTGTGGGACATCTCAAATAGATATGTGTAGTGTATAATAGTAGAAAACTTGACATGAATTGAGGTAAAAGGTGATCCCTACATCACAAAAAACAATCTCAAGGATACTTTCACACTGTTTAAAGTTGTGATGCATGGACTTAGACATAATTTTTAATCTCACAGTATTTGGACCATGAATTTATTGGGTCTTAGAATTTCCTGGGGATACCCACTCCTGACCCCTAAGCCAATGTGAGATGCAGTTGGTGCTGGAAATAAGAAGCGGTAGGGGGTTCCCATTGCTCATAGGAGAAAACAAAACGACGAATGTAAGTAGCAAAAAAATCTCACAAGGGAAACTGTGGATTCCAAGACCTATATAATTAAGGAGGGAAAGAACTGAAAGATGGAGAAAAACTAAAAACCAAGTTTGAGACGTATTTTGTTACCCATGTTGGTTAGTTATGATATGAAAAATGTAATATCGACTGTTGAATTAATTTGAAACTTGAGATATGATTTATGAATCAAAAATACATTAATCCGTAAGACAAGGATGGTAGGTGAGCTAATGCTGCCAGACACCCTCGCTTATGGAGAGCCTATTCAGGATGGGATGTTGATGGTTATCTTAATCAAGGAAATCTTGAAGTGCCAAATATATAATGTAATAGGATACTAATGCTGGTAGGGTGACATAATCTTTGGATAGGATGTCAGATCACCTTTAATTATGAGGTATCCCAGTTTAATATGGGTAAAGTGGTATTTTAACATCATGAAATGAAGAAAATGGTCTTGTATTTTTAAATTTATGTAACATAGACTACCCTTACTAGTTTAATGTCATAGAACTTGGAATTTAGGGGGGGGGGAGAGTGTCCCAATTAGGATTTTCGGGAATAAAAGTGTGATAAACCATGAGGGTTGAGGCATAAAATTTCCCTATATAATATGAAGCTTGAAAAACCATACCCTAGGTCAGTTAGGCCCTTAGCGTTGAGAATATCCCATAAAATTGACAAAAGGGTTGAGCCTAGGATAAAATATATAAATATCACTATGTATCTCAGAATTATGAGAATCAGTCCACAAATAGTTGTGAAAGATGGAATGGTAGTGTGTTGACACCGGAAGGGGATACCATCGAGAATGAGGATATTGAATCATCTCATATAAGTATATGATATACCTAAATTATCCAAGGTAAATTTGTAGTTTAAGGAATTACACTGAGGAAACTGATGGGGCTTCCACAATATGATTCTAATCCACTCCTTCCCTATATTGAGCTATGAGGTTATATCAACTGGTGATGGGTCAAAGTAAATTAATGGGGATTATACTCATAAAGGAGGCATATGAGTGTATTTTGGGTAAATAGAACCATAATTAATGTTGGGTTTTGTGGTGAATCCTTGGATGGTCCTGGAGAAAAAAAATACCTGTCACAAAGCATATCATAAGGATAAAAATCAATCCACACATAGTTCTGAAAGATAGATGAATAGTCTTTCTTGAAGATTAGGGGTGAAGTAGACCATGCAGATATGGGGTGTATGCACATAATTTTGGGTCACCATGCTTTGACCAAGGGAAAGTAGTTTAGGGCCATAATTCCTAGAACATGGGAGAATGTATGTTCCAAAGGTATATGATAAAGACTAAAAAAGGAAAAAATAGATGTGAATTGGACCAAAAGAGGCCTTCGTACTGCACAAGTACCAGGAATCAAATGACACAAAATTTTTGGTCGTAATGCATGGATTGATGAAAGGGAATCAATCAGTTTACAAACATGATGCATGGATTTTAACGAGGTTCAAGGGGATGAATGGTTGTTAAATTTTATACTAGGCATCGATAACTAAATTCTAAGAGTCACTAAAATATCTCATATGGATGAAAATCAATCTATACATAGTTCTGGATGGTGGATTGATAAGATGACAACACTAGTGGGGAAAATCCTCTCTGGTGAGATAATTGAGGCATCTCATGAATGTCATGGGGAATCCTATGTTCCAGGAATGGGGTAAGGTTTGGTGACTATCCCATCCTTGTCATATAAGGCATCCCAGTTTCATATGAGCTAAATATCATCTCTTATTAAGAGGCATACCCATTTTATATGGGGTAAAACTATAGTTTAACATTGTGTATTGAGGACATCAAGAATTGTATTTTAAAGGAATACAGCTTGGACTATGGGTTTTATAAATAGTTTGAGTTCATAAATCATGGAACTGTTGAAAAAATATTAAGGTTCTATTGAATGAAATATATGGTGTATATTGGTTTAAGATCCTATGGCTTGGACCATGATCTCTTAGTTTAAGATTATAGTGTTTATACCAATGGGTGAATATCCAAAATGGGTGTATATAGTGTGTAAGAGTGAAAATATGGATGTGAAATGAGGTTCAAGGAATCTCTACATCCCACAACATATTCGGAGGGAACCTGTAAATTTTTATGTCATGATTCTTTGACTTGGAGTCCTAGTTTAAGGTCATAGAGTTTGGACCCTGTTTTTCCACATGAAAATTACTGCTAGAAAAACCTAGAATTATTATGGGGTGTGATACACTTATTGTATATGGTTATGAAGGAGTAGGAACCATTGGAATAGACCTTATGAATGATGTAAGGCCTTTCCTACTTCAACCTCAACTTTGGTGGATTATTACTTTGTATAGTAAATTTTATGAGAGCCAATACCATGTCACCCTTGAGGATGATGTAGTGGAAATAATTTTTGTTGAATGATATTCCTATCCAATTTTGGTGCCTCTCTATATTTTTCATGTTATAGAGCATGTTTTATTTCTTAAATAATACAATTCAGCTAAATGAACTTCTACCTTTCTTCTTGACATATACTAGTTATAGAAATCTATTTGAAGCAATGAAAACTGAGATTTTATGGGAATGACTTCCTCTATTCCATATATGATGGAGTAGGAGGTAACCTAGGTTGAATTTTGAGTCTTCATCAGATAGGCCTAGAGGGAGTTGGTGAGTTTTTCTGACCACCTTTTCTTTTTCCATCCCACCATCTTCTATAATTTTTTTAGTGAAGGTCTTTTCAAACACCTCGATATGTCCATTTTCTTGCACATGATAATGGAAAGTATGGTTTGAATGGATGTTGTAATTGGAGTAAAATTTCTTCATTTCCATAGCCCATAAGTTGGCTCAATTATATGTGAGAATGGCATGTTGAAATCTGAATTGTTGGACGACGTGAGAGTTGAAAAACTCAATCACAAATTAGGAGATAAATTCATTAATGGGAATTGCTTCTTTCCTCTTGGAGAAGAAATATGTTGCTGTCAGAAAGAATTAGAACTGGTGAGCTATCACTGGTGAATAGGGTCTAACAAAATCATGTCCCTACACTGAAAAGGGATAAGAATACTTGGTGGTGGGGAGGATCTCTAAAGGTCGATGCACAATTTTGGTATATATACTACACATATGAAACATTTTATAATAATTTATGAAATCATGTACCATCGTGGGTCCAAATTGGCCCAACCTATGAGTCTAGTGGGAGAGTTTCAATCCCTCCTAGTGGGTGACACATGACCCAATATTAACATCCAACATAACTTGGAAAATTTAATCTCCTCATATAAAACAGAGGATGATTCCATCAAGACCATGTATATAGATATTATAATCATGTTTTGTACCACTATGGAGTGTGAAATATGTCCCATAATCGTGGATCTTGTAACTCTCCACACAACCACATGGGAGGATTCCATGATAGAGATACTCAATGAAAGATGATTTCCAATTGGGTGCCTCATTTTTTGTAAGGGAACTTGGTGGTCCTAACGTAAAATCACTAACAACAAGATAGTTTACTTGTTTCATGTTATCATCATATGAAATGATGGGTGCGATGAATCTTTTATGTGATACATGAATGAATTGGTTACCCTAGCTAGGTTCAGCGAGGTACATGGATAAATTGGATAAGGAATCAGATAGACCATTATGTGAATTTGGGATATGAGTCACTTATGTTTGAGTGGGGAACTGGTCCACTAGAAAGAGGCTGTGCTCAAAAAGGGCAATGAGCTCTTGGTTTCTAATGATATAGTCACTATTGATCTATTTGACGAATAACATAGAGTCTCCCTTTACATGAAATAGGGATACATTAATATTGAGTGCCATATCATGAATAGTAATGAGATCCTATTACAATGCCTCATTTTTTGTGCAACCTTTCGAGAATAGGGACATGTATGAAAGGAAGGAACGTTCCCTGGTGATGAATACAATCCCCAGGTCTACTCAATTAAACGTGGTATCATTAATCCTTCTACCAATTAAGTTCTTGGTGGCACCATAAAAAAATATATTCTAACAAGGAAGGGCATGATACACTAAAGGGATAGCTTAATCTAGGAAAAACATCCAAAAGCAGTTCTTCAAGGTCCATATGGGTGAACATTATTTCTTCAAATGCCTAACCATTGATAAATTTCTATAAAATTAAAAGAATGTTGAACTGTTAAAGGAAAAATACCCATAATTCTAACCGTCCCATCAACATGTGGAGATTCAGGATATAATTTAGTTGGAAAAATTAACACACTATGTATATCTTAGTATTCTATAGATAATGCAGCATCATTTTCACTGTAAAAACTAGTGCGAGACAGCTCTTCTCGATAGGGGAATATCTAGTCTTTGTATTGAGGAGTTTGCTACTGAGATAGTATAAACTGTTTTCTCTTCCATTATTATTTCTATGGGTCATAAGAGCATTGAGATACCATTATTGGGATGTCACACATAGGACTAGGGAATTTATAGAGGTGATTGGAAATAAGACTAAAGACTGTAGTAGATACTACTTGATTTCCTTGAACGTGTCATGTCACTTCTTATCCCACAGGTAAATGGTAATTTCTTAATGAGACTCAATATAGGATTGCACTTTCTTGCCATATTTTTGATAAACCAAAGTATGCGGGATAAGTTTCCTAGGATCCCTCATAGATCTATTGAGTTTCTTTTTGGAGGCATCGGGCTGTTAGTTTTGATATTCTCTGGGCTGATGTTGATTCCACTGTATCTGAAGATTAAGATGAAAAAATTCCTAGAGGTAACCTCCAATGCACACATCATGGGGTTCAACTTCAAATTATGAGAGAAAAGGAAGCTAAACAATTTCTCAAGGTCTCTGATATGGTCTTGATACTGGTGGGATTTTACCACCAAGTCATCCACATAGAATTCCCCCAACATCCCAAGAATTGTTTGAATGATGTGATGCATCGACCACTAATATGTACCTCTTGAATTATTTAAGATGAAGGGAATAACCATATTGATGAAAGTCCATTATGGTTCTCTAAAGTTTATACAATCCTCATCCTCAAAGGCCATCCAGATCTTGTTGTATCTGAAGTATCAATCCATGAACAAGAGGTCTCAAAAGCCTATTGTAGCCTCGATCAACAACTCTATCATCGAATAGGGAAAATAACCATTTAGATTGTGGAAGTTGAGGTCCTAGTTGTTAATAAAAACTCTGATCTTACAATTCTTCTTCCATTCCAAAATGATGTTGGTTATCCACTTAGGGAACTGAATCTCTCCTATGAAGTTGGATTTGATATGCTTATGAACCTCGGCCTTTAAAATAGACCAGTAAGAGGTGTGAATTTTTATGGGATGGTACTTGAACCTCATATAACTCAAAGGGAGTCCAATGCGGTGGATGAATACCTAAGGTTCTAGTCCTATCATATTTTTATAGCTCCAAACAAAGACATCATGGTGCTGATTTAGGAAGAACACATACTCCCGCTACTGCTCTGGTGACATGGCTGCACTGATCTCTATCAACCTATGATCTACCTTTGTACCAAGTTTCACCTGAATCAACTCATTGAAAATGGTGGATAAACCCTTATAAAATATGGTAGGTAAGTCCTCCGGATCCTATTCTCCATCTGATTTAGGATAATCAGTAGGAGGAGGCACCTCTTCATGTCTAGTTGACTCAAGGGAAGTACTAGTGCCTACTTGGGGAGACTCAAAATATTCACCGAGTGATTATATCCCTAATGAAATCCCAAAGATAGAGTATGTAAAAAAAAATACATTCGACCTCTGACCATGAGGTTCATGCTTGATGTTGAAGTAGTGTTGGTGATCACATTATTGAGTGCATCGAATTAGATGTTTTGTTTTACTAGAATTTCTATAGTATACCAGGAACATTAGGTTGTATCTCGATGGATCCTTAGACCATTAATTATAAAATATGGTTTTGATTATTAAAATTAAAGGGGAATGGGATTTTTGTAAAAATTTAGGGTTGATAATTTAATAAGATAGAAGAAAAATGAAAGTGATAGAACAAATAGGAAATTAACAAAATTGATTAAGTGTGATCAACCTGAGGAAATATCATGATGCTCATAACTCATCGCTTAAAGAGATGGGGTTATGGTATTTCAATAATTGGTTTGAAAAACCTATAACTTGGATATTATTGTGTTTACATAAGGATACCTCTTCAGGTTCATTAAAAAACATAATAAAATTTACCAGTAACCACTGATGATTGGGTGATTTCTGTTCGACTTCATAATAGAAACTCACAAAGGAAACACATGAAAAACTTGATGTGTTGTGAAAGAGAGTATGCTATTTCATTTTGATACCATGAAATAAAATTACATGACCTTAATAGTGTTTATAAGATTTTAATTGACAAATATGAACCACACAAACACCACAATTAAAAGAGGGAATAAGAAATGGTGAATGATGTGTGAAACATCACAGGAAAGGGTATGCCCAAACATGATAATATGAGTTGAGAAAGACATAAAAGTACATAAATAAATAGAATAAGAAGGGATTATGGGGGAAAACAACACAAAAAATTGGAATTCAAAATAACCATTCAATTATTAAAAAAAATCTTGGGATTTACAATACGTTCCTCCCTAGGTGATCATGGAGAGTTTAGAACTCAATGCAAGGGGAGGAAGAAAAATATATTGAAGTATCACTTACCATAGACTCCAAAACATCTAGGGATGATGATGAGAATACATTAGAACTAAAAAATTTTATATACTTTCCTCATTGTTTAACTCATAAATATGGTGCCCAAGGTGTTATTATATAGCCAAAATGGAAGTTATTTTTGAGAAATATGATTTCAAGAAACCACTTGGCCCATAGTTTTAGACTATTAGGAAATATTATTGTTATTTAAAAAAAACTAAAAACTTTTTGAAATTACTAATTTATATCTACTTGTCAAATTTTATTTCCAGATAATTTATATAATATTATATATTTCCAAAATAAATAGGAAAACTTTTTATTCCATCCAGATTCTTTTTATTGGACAAATCGGTTCGTTTGGGCCCTTTAATTGAATAATTTGGTTTTTGTTCCTTCATAAAATTGGTAGCCCATTAAATTTCAGATCATATAAAAATATTAATCCTAGATGGATTCATTTATTAGTATAATTTTTCTATTGAGTCCACTGGTGCATTTGGATTCATGGATAGTTTGGTCCACTTTTCTCGAACTTCATCATGGATCCTCCAAATCACCTCCTCCTATAATTAAAATAATAAAACAAGTGAAATTTAAATTTTAAAAAGTTTTAAATATTAATTTTTTGAATCAATAAGGATTTTAAATTTTTTATAATAATTGAAATTTTCATTGAAAAATATGTTTAACATAGTGGTGTAAGGGTAAAATTGAATAGGATATCACAGTGTGATCAGACCCCCACACCTAGACATTTCAATCATGGCAGAACTCTTTTCTCCTGACCAAAACCCATTCCTAAAGGTGAGAAAACTTAAAAGATTCTTTTGAAATTAAATTAATCATGTATTAATTATTGAATCAATTTTTCTATCATTTTTTTTCTCTCAAATTAAAAAATTTTCAACTTCATTTGTTCACCCATGTAACATGTCGCAAGCTAAACCACTTATAAATTTTACCTCTTCACTCAAGAAAAATTTGAAAGAGGAGTTATTCTATTTTCCCAGAGTTCATGTGATCTATCAATATTCTTTCCATGATTCTAAGTTCTCTACCTATAGAAACTAATGTTCTACTATAGAGGACTTCTGATAGGTTTTTATGAGGTTTAATGGTTGGTAGGATTTAATGTATAAAAACACAAGGCGTAAGAGGCGTGTTTAATATATTATGTAAAAAACATGTAAAAATTTAGAAAATGTTGAAACTTATTGTACACACTCAGCCCCTCACAAATCATATCATTTACAAATCACTATACCCATTTTCTATTTGGGTGGGTCACAACCGATTAGTGAGTAATAAAGTGTAAACATATTATTTTAAATTTTTTTTGTTGTGTAATATTTTTTTTCAATTTATAAAACTATATTTTTTTACAATTTTAATCGGAGATAAAGAGGAAAATATGTGTAAAATAATGATAAAATATGTCTCGTGAAACCACTTTCCAAGGAAAATGTAGGCACCCTTTCTATAAACCCATAACAATGATTCTTTCCCAATAATTCCCATGGAAACACCATCTCCACCACACTTTATAAAAGTAAAAAAATAATATGTGTAAGATATGGGTAGGTAGGTATAAATTATCTTGTAATGTGGCTACCAAAAAATAATTTCATGGTCTATAAGGATTAAGAATTATAAAATGTCAATGTGGGATGAAATAGAGGTTAATTGTACAAAGGGATTTTAAATAAACAATTTACTCTATCACGAATATAGCACACTTGAATCTTATGAATTCAAATAGAATCAAGGTAAGTTAAAGTTTCTCTACATGACCTGAGACTCTCTAGAAATCAATTAAAAGGGAAAATATGTATTACATGGCCTAGAGTGTTTCTTGGGTAAGGGAGTAAAATATTGGACAGTGCTAACGAGGCATGAGTTTAAAAAATCCATTAAACACCTAAGAATGATTTGAAAAACAAATTCTACAAAAAGATTCCACATCATCATTCATTTGGAAAACATTTTTCCAAAAAATGTGTAATTTTTTACAGAATTTAATCAAGCATGAAAAATGATTTGGATATTCTTTTTAAGATCCATATTTGTCTAAAACAAAAAATAAATAAGAAGAAATAAAAAATTAAAACATATTTTTTTTTTTTTTTAATCCTAACTATGACATGTCACCTTCCCCTACACTTAAAAATTACATTATTCTGAATATAAGTATTTTAAATAAATAGAAAATTAAATAAAGGTATGGATAAGGGAAAACCTACTAAGTAGAGTCATATGTGGTATCAATCAGATGGATTTCCTCCATGATATGATTTGTAAAATCCTTGTAGAAGTGTTTGAACCTTTTCCCATTGACAGTAATCCTCTTTCCTCTCTTCTCATGAAAAACCTGTAAATAACCAAAGGGTAAACACAAGTAATTGTATATGGAACAATCCATCCAAAATGAATATTACCTCAATAGAGATTTAGTATGGAATTATACATGAGTACCTTCTAAAAAATATGAAAATTCTGGAAATGAATTATCCTACCATGGATTGCCTTTGTCATCTCTTTATCTATTCATATGTTCTCATATACATCATGCCAAATTTCATAAAACTCTTGAATCAATAGTTTCTAATTCTCACCTGTATCTAAAATATTCATATTACATTGTTTAATAGGCCAATTTGTATGGAGTTCTACCTCCATTGGGAGGTGATAATAAAATCCATACACAATCTTGTATAGTGACATTCCAATCGAGGTTTTAAAATCTATACCTTATGCCAAAAGTGCATCAACCAAATCAAAACACCAATATTTTCTATTGGGTTGTACCATTTTTTCATATATTCTCTTGACTTCCTAATTGGAGATTTTATCTTATATGTTAGTTTGGGGGTGTTATGAAATTGATACTTTACGAAAAACTGATTACTTACAGAGCAAGTTTTTCATGTTACGATTTAATAAATGTGAACCTTTATAACTAATGAAGAATCTTAGTAAACCAAACCAACTTAAAATAAGGGAACTCAAAAAATCAATAACTACTTGAGATTCATCAAACCTAGTAGTCTTTTCTTCTACCCATTGAGAGACATATTCAACACAAAGTAATATGTACCAAAAGACAAATGAATTTGGAAAAGGGATCATCATGTAAATACCCATTTATCAAATATTTCATTGAATAACATGGATTTTTAGGCAACTTAATCCTTCTTGGAGATATTCCTTGTGAATTGAAAACATGTGAATGACTTTCACAACTTATGGTAATATCTATACAATTTTCGCTATTAAATTCTAGAGTCAAGGTCCTTTTGATCTGTTTGTTGAGATCCAAAGTAGCCTCCATAAGCCAAAGTGTATAAGGAGGTAAAAATAGTGGTGAAATCATGGTCAGAGACACACTTAAGAAAAAATTGGTCACAATTTTTTTTTCCAAAAATGAGTCATTACAAATGTATCATCAAGAATCATGCTTAAGACTATGGGATTATGAAGTGATGAAATTAGAAGGGGCCCTAAATGTTAAAAGAAAATTTATACTGTCTGCATACCAGGGGTAAGGTCCACAACATAAGAAAGGTTCTCATGAAAGAAGAATTCTCTAATGGGGATGGGTGAGTCAACATTATGGTCTAGTGGTGGGTAAATCCTACTAATTTGGCTAGATACCACATTTTATACTCCTCTCTTATCTCTAATATCAAGGTCAAACTCTTGGAGGAGGAGCATCCAAAATATAAAACATGGATCAGCTTCAGGTTTCTTTAGGAGAAAATGAAGGGAAATATGGTCAGAAAAGACAATGATTTTTGACCCAATAAAATATGAATGAAATTTTTCACTGTAAGACACAATATATAGAATTTCTTTTTTAGTGGTTGTGTAGTTTTCCTAGGTAGATTCAAGGGTATGTGAGGCATGCACAATGACATGAGGAGCCTTCTCAACTATCTGTGATAAAGCTACCCCTACTACAAAGTTAGACGAATCCCATATAAGTTAGAAGGGGAGATTCCACCTTGGTGTTTAGATGATGATAGGTGATGTGAGACACCTTTTTAGTGAATTAAAATTATCCTCACAATTTTTATAAAGAATGCATAATTTTTTGTAATAAGAGAGATAGGGGAAGTGATATCTTACTAAAGTATTTAATGAATCAATGTTAAATACAATAATTAACTAAGAAATATCATATCTCATGAAAAAATTTGGGATATAGAATGGTTAAAATTAATTCTATTTTTAATTTATATGTTTGAATTCCCAAATTTGAAATAACATTCCCATGAATGATCCCCCACTCAACCATGAAATGTAATTTCTCGTAATTTAATAAAAGATATTTTTCTATGAAACAATGTAGGATAAAACCTAGGTTTTCCAAAAATTCATCAAATTAGGTGCCATAAATGGTTAAATCATCCATAAAAACATCGAGGCAATTATAATGGTACTCAAAAAATATACTCAAAATACAATGCTAAAAAGTACCAGGATAATTAAAGAGAATAAATGGCAGCATTTTGTATAAAAATTTACTGAATGGATTGGTAAATGTGGTCTTTTTTTGATTCTTAGGTCCTATATGGATTTGAATATAACCCAAATATCCATTAAGGTAACCAAAATAGGACCTACCAGCTATTCTTTCTAACATTTGGTCAATGAAAGGTAGAGAAAAGTGGTACTTTCACGTGGCATGATTCAGTCAACAGTAGTCAATACATACTCACCAATTGTCTTTCACACGTGTTGGAACCAATTCACTTCTTTCATTTGACACTTCACTTATTACAGTTTTTTGGGCACAATTTTCACTAGGCTAACCCATTTACTATCAGATAATGGATAGATGATCCCAGCAACAAGTAATTTACTAACATCAAATTTTACCACTTCAAGGAGAGTGGGATTAAATATTCTTTGAAATTTCCTTAATGGATTAGCCTCATAATCTAAATGTATATTGTGCATACAAATAGATGGGTTAATCTGAGTAATATCATCCAATTTCTATCCAATTTGCATTTTTACACTCTCCTAAAAGGTTAAGTAGTTTTTTATTTATACTATGGAGAGAGTTTATTTGAAATAATAATGGGAAAAGGTCTATACCTTTAGTATAAGTGTATTTTATATTATATGGAAGTGGTTTTAATTCCTACACCGGTTGATTTTTGGATTGATGGAGAGGATTTAAGGGGAGTGAGGTCCATCAAACTATCTATCTGGTCATGTTTATTCTATAAGGAAATAGAATCTAGGGAAATGAGATTTTTATAATCATTTATGGTCATTTGTACATTAGAATAACCACACTCATAAATTAAATCATAAATTTTACACTTTTTAGAACCCACAAATCACCCAAAATATGAATCAAAACTCAATTCATTCAAGGGTGAATAAGAAGACAATGAATCATAGAATGGGTTGAGGAGATAGTTGTGTGTTTTTGTATCTTTGAATAGAACATATATCGAATAGATATGAAGATTAGAGTGATCTTCAACATGGTGTTTCATGGCCTCAATAATATTAAACCTTACCCTTTCTCTACCGAACTCCATGGATAACTTACCATTGTGAATGTTAATGATCATATTTTCTATTTTAAGGAATGTCCTTCCCAATATGAGAGGGTAATGTCCTCAGGTTCGGGTATCTTCCATCTCAATAATGAATAATTATGTGGGGAAGATGGGATTATTCACTTTTACGAGGACAACCTCAACCAATCCTGATGGGTGTCCTGTGATTTGATTAGTAAGTTACATGGAAATTACCATCGATTTAATCACCCAAACGCATAAATAAGTATTCACATAGTGAGGAATTACATTAATGGAAGAATCCAAATCTATAATTTCATCATAAAAAGGGTATCCCCTATGGTACAAGGTATACTGAATATAACTGAATTCTTTCATTTGGTAGACATTAATAGTTGGATGAAAGTAGAGATATTTCTTACAAGGATCACTCTTTCATTACCCTTAAGTCACCGTCTATTGGTGAAAGGTTCTTTAAGAAACTCTTCATAATGATGGGGTTTTAACTATATATTCTAAAGGAATTTTAACTTTCATATTTTTAAATGTATCAATTATTTCTTTATCAATCTAATTATCAAAAATTTTCTTAGATTTAGAGAGTCTTTGGGGGAAATGAATAGGAATTTATTTTTTATTATAATCCTAAATGATATTTTTTTATATTTCTTGTCCTTTTTTTCATTACATGAATATTTTGAGGGTAGGGAAGTAGAGTTTTCAAGTTAGGGGCTTAAATGTTTTGTAGAATTAGTATAAGGAGATACTTCTTTACCACTATGAAGTGTAATTTCACATACATTACTTTTTTTACTTCATATTAGAAATAGGTTGTGATGGTATTTATCTAGAACCTTGCATCTTAATCTCACCGATGGTGTTTGAAAATTTTCCCACTTGAGATTATTGGTGTCGAATAACAGATTATGTGGTATGTTGGAACTAGAGTTTATGGATTTCAATTTACTACACCATGTACTAAAGTCTTGGTTCTGATTTTGGAGGAGGAGTATTGTTTAAATATATTGAATGATATGAAGGTTCAATATATATGCCTTATTGATACAGGTTCTATTTAGGATAGATTGAGTTGAATCCTAGTTGGTATTATGGTTTTTATTTCCACCTAGGGTCTGGATTTGGACTAAATTGTTCTTGTTTTAAGGGTGGTTATTTATAAAAAGTATTCCCTAAGAATACAAATGCACAAGACTCAAATGAATAATGACGTTTCAGGCACTAGTCAAAAAAAATGAGAGTTAACCGATCAAATACAATAATTGAATGGAATAGAATAAGGGTGATAATTACCTTATGCTTGATATAATTACCTTAGAGTGGAATTATTCTCATCATGTTTTTATCTAACTTTTGTTATAGGGATGAATTGCTTACAACATGAACAACTTGGGTTGGTGAAATTGCTCGTGTACAAAATTATTGTTCATTTTGAGCCATATTGGCCATTAATTCATGATTGGGATAAGGGGTTTTGTAATATAGAGAACCAATTTATGCATCATCTATAATTCCATGATACATGGGGACAAGTCCCTTATATAATTATTTAATTATCCATTGTTCAATAATTTGGTGGTGTGGGAAACATGAAAAAATTCGGTTGAATCTCTCCCAATATCCATGAAGGGTCTCTTCTTACGATTGCCTAATTCCAAAAGATCATTTCTAATTGATATAGTTTAGAATAAAGGGGCAAACATTATCAATAAGTATTCATTTAAGGTCATTCAAACCCCCAATTATGGTAGGTAGATAGTATAGGTAGTCTTTGGCTACAACATCAAGGGATAAAGGAAAGACCTTAAACTTAATGAGGTCCTTAGACACATTTTGGGGTTTTTTGGTAAAGCACACTATGTAAAAAATCTTAAGATGTGCGTGAGGGTACTCACTAGGAAGACCATGGAATTTAGTAAGTAGGTGGATGGGCCTGATCTCATCTAATTGTTGGCTACATTCTCAAGATATTGGATGAATGCAGGTTGGTACATCACATCCAAGGTGGTCAGTTCTTTTAAGGTTTGATTCTTTAAAGACATGATTTATGGGGACTGATTTAGTTCAATATTTTATTGGTTTTGGACCACTGGAGTTTCCAATACGGGTTACTAAATGTTAGTTTATTTTACAATCTAGATGACCATATTTTTGTGTGAAGTGTCTTTTCTATTTCTTGGTCAAATTCAAGTAATTTCTCTTTTTCGGATTGGTTCAAGAAAATAAGTTGTGATTTTTTTGTATGATTTTTTATTATGGAATGTGGATAAAATAAGATAACTTAAGAAGAATCAAATTATAAAATAAAATATAATGTTTCATCATAGAGTTAGCTAGAGAGAGATGAAGAGAGAGAGAGAGAGGAAGAACACACAAAAACAAACTAGAATAAAAAAACCAAAAAATATATTCAAATGGGGGTATATAAAAATAATTAATAAGCAAAAAAGGAAAATAAATAAATAAAATAAATAAATAAATGAGAGTTTATCCCTGAAAACAATACCAAAAGTTGATCATGTTGTCAAGCGCATCAAATTAGATGTTTAGTTTTTCTAGAATTTCGGTAGTATAGCAGGAAACCTGGGTCATCTCTCGATGGATACTTAGATCGTTAATTAAAAACTATTGTTTTGATTATCAAAATTAAAGGGAATGAGATTTTTGAAAACATGGAGGTTGATAATTTAAGAATTAAACAGAAAAATAAAAGTGATAAAATAAAGAAAAAAATAAAAGATTGATTAAGTGTGATCAACCTAGGGAATTATCATGATGCTCATCCTTCATCGCTTTAAGAGATAGGGTTATGATATTTTAATACCTAGTTTTTGACACCTACAAAGGGGATATTACTAATTTTACACTAGGATACCTCTAATTTTTAAGCTGAAAAAACAAAAAGATTCACCAGTTACCACTGATGATTGCCTGATTTGTGTTCAACTTTATTACCAAAACACACCAAGGAAACACACAAAGAACTCAATGTAATGTAAAAGTTTTTATTTTATTTCTTTGTGATAACATGACATAAATTTAAATGTGTTTCTTAGTGTTTATGAGAGTTCAATTGACCAATTGAACCATAAAAACACAATAGTTAAAATAGGGAAGCGGAAATGGTGAGTGGTGTGTGAAGAATCACAGAAAATGGAACCCCCAAACATGATCATATGAGTTGAGTACAAAATACCAGAACATAATTCAATAAAATAAGAGTATAGGATGATTTAAAACAACAAACAAACCTAGAATTTAAAAAACCATCCAATTATTACAAAAAAAGCTCTCGATTTACACCACGTTCCTCTAAGGGTGACCACAAAGAGTTTAAAACTCCATGGGAGGGGAAGAAGAAATAGATGTTGATGTATGAATAAAAATATCCTAAATAACATATAGGGATTATGAGATAACTAATTTGTGACTCAAAAGTGGAATAAATTTTCCTCTTGTTCATACCCCTAAATGTGGTTCCCAAAGTGTTCTTTTATATACAAAATGGGTGGTGGTTTTGGGCACCTGGGTTTTGATAAATGACATGGAAAATATTTTTTGGACACTAGAAAACCATATCTCAATTTTTTATAACATAAAATCTTTTTGAACGACTTAAATTCTATATCCATGTCAAATTTGGAAGCTAGATAATTTATATAATAAGAGATATTTCTATAATAAAGCGGCAAACATTTGACTATGTGCAAATTAATTTTATTAGATAGAATGGTTCAGGTGGGCTACTTAATGGGTGAATTGGGCTTGGGGTCCTTCACAAAAGTTGCATCCCACAAAATTATGGATCTGATTAGAAAATTTCTGCCCAATTTTTTTTTCACGTATTAGTAGGAGTGTATGGTTGTGTCGCTGATGTTCTTGGATTCATGCACAGTTTGGGATGCACTTCTTGAACTTCATTGTGGATCCTCCAAACCACCTCCACTTACAATGGAAATATCAAAAAGTGAAATAGTAATTTTTAATTGTGATAAATTTTAAATTATTTAATCAATCATTAAGTTAATTTTTTTTACAATAATTGAAATTTACAATACAAAATCATTTTAACAAAATTTTAAAATTGAATAGAAAATCAAGGTATGATTAGGTGGCATGTCAGTTTCCATTAATTCAAACCGACATTAAAGAACATGTGGGAATTCCATGAATTGGTGTCCATGGGGAGAAAATCTCCAAAACTTATGGGATTAGGGTCCTCTGGCATCAACCAAACACATTCGGTGTAATATTAAGAGGTCAATTATTGATGTTACTTCTTTTTAGGGATACTAGAACCCTTCTTATTGGAGACAATAAAGTAGCTTCATAGGTATGGAATTGTGTCCTCCAACTAATGAATTTGGAGAATGAAAGAATTTTCCATTAATTACCATTGATTGGATATGGTGGATGATAGATCATTAGTGCTACTATCTTTGTTGGTCTAAACCCACTTCTCTTCCCTCTTATAGTAGCATTCCTCACAAGAGTCAAAAGAGGATAGATCACATTTGACTAATCCTACTCGACCGTTGGAGAATTACTTGAGGCATTGGTGATATAGAGAGGGTACTTCTTCATACCGATGAATCCAAGGGCTACACAATAGTGTATTGTAGGTGGTTTCTTATGAGACTACCACAAATTCTGTGCTTGCTAACAAGCCACCAAACTGGTTATTGAACCACACCATTCTAAGAAGTTTCTCATCACCCCTATAATAACTCTAGATTGTTAGGTTAGAGGGATCCATATCTTTTTCAGTCAATCCGAGTTTATGGAGTGTCCTGGTCTGGATGAGGTTGATCCTAGAACTGGTTTCCACTAGGTAGAGATAGATCTCTATGCCATTAAAAAATCCTATAACGTAAATCAAGAGGATTTAACCCTTCATGAGGGTGCCCTAAACCTCTCAATATAATAAAATGATGGATTTAAATTCCTTATTTTTATCCTCCACCAAATAGTAGGAATTTAAGGAAATTACCTTAACATTTAATTGGAGAGAAATTTTAAAATATTTTGTGAGGGATTCACGTATATTTTTTGATAAGAGAATGGCCTAAAAAATTTAAATCCTTGTGGTTATGATGAATAGGTGGATCAACTCATCTTACTTCTATTATAAATGAATGATTTTTTACAACGGGGAAAAATCCTCGGTAGGGACACAACAAACACTGCTGGCTGAACCACTCGGATCTGGGAGGAAATAGAAATATCCTACTACTGACTTGACAACCTTCTTTAAACCACTACTAGATGATTGTTGATTGGATAAATCTTGTATTTGTCTGGATTTGGTCAATAATTTTGTAGTCATGGATTTTATTTTCAGTCAAATAACATTGTTTCTTGTAGAGGACTACGTGACAGATCAGACTGGGGAGAAAATTCATTATGAGATCTTAGAAAAACATGCTTCCTAGTATTAGTATCATGAATAGATTAGTTCAATATTCTGATATGATAAATTTAAAGGGTTTTATGTCCTCTAAATATCCTTTTATGTCATCATCTGGAGGAACCTATGGGGTTTTCCTGGAATTCGTCACCATCTGGCACTGTGAATGGATCCAAAAAATCAATGATGATCACATAGGCATAATCCTTCTCTTTATGAGAGTGGTATTTTATTGTTTGGTGGACCATGTGAGAAACTCACAAATAAGGGGGCATGAATTCAATGAGAGTGGAAACTAGCTTTAACACCAGTGGAAGACTCTTCATTACCTTTCAATATTGATGTCTATTATTTTGGGACTTGGAGATATGTATCTAAATTCCGAATAAATGGATGGTGGAGGTATGAAAATTAAAGGAGGTTCTGGCTTACCGAAATGGGAATGGATGACACCATGGGCATGGGAAACTTCCTTGCGATCCAACCATTGTTTATACTTTTGAGTCCCAAAATTGAATGTAGCTTTCTATTCACATGAACCCTCACTGTTATTGCCAATTTCAATGTAGATATGCATCAGATATGCTGAGAAATCACCCAAATGGATGAAAAAATTAACCAATTAGTTTCTTTCCAATACTTGAACACATAGAATTCTTAAATGGTATTTCCAAGTATTTGGTGGTATGAGAAATGGTCAGGACTGAAAGTACATAAAACTTCCTAGGGTTTCCATCACTCTGGTAGCTTCATAATTCCTTCATCTAGGGAATATAAGAAATATCCCATTACCTCTGAATTTCTGAAGGAATATGTCTGATATCTTCTACTGGGGAAAGGTGATCTAGATGGTTGGAACTGATGAGGAGCTTAATCTAAATTATCTAGTCGAGGTGAATGTGTTGGGCAGGGGGATGCCGGACGGGTCGATTCTAGGTGAGACTAGGCTAGATATGGTTGTGCTAGATGAGGATTCACCCAATATGGATTCATTTAGAGAGGATACATTAGAAAAGGGTCTAATATATCAACCATCTTGGGGGTATTTTCCTATATGGTGGAAGTATCACTAATTTGGAAGGATTTCTTGCAGGAGCCATAATAGGAAATGGGAATGACTACCTAGTCTTCTGTAGAAATTTCTAAAGATGTTGGATCATATAATAAAAATATGTAATCCACCTGGAATGTTCTAGGAAATGAGGGTGGGGACCCGATTAGTCTTAACATTTACCACACACATTGTTTGTAGCTGCTCTTGAGTCTTTGGAATATCGAGTGAGTACATGTGGCCTTTCCACTAGGATACAAAATCTATGACTCACTCATCAAGCCTATATTTTCAATTTAAGAGGTCTTCAATACTTATCTTGTGTTTTTTGGATTTTAACTGGTAATGGATCTCCTTGAGAAGGTCTTCAAAACTAGTTTTGGACCCTGTGGGTAGCTGGTCATACCAGACAAATGTTTGTCCTTCTAGTATCTGAAAAAAAAACCGAAGCCTGGCCACCTCCTACTACTATAGGTTCCCCAACATGGGTCCACAACTTGATATGATGTGAGATAAATGGTGTTGTGGGTCACCGATACCAATGAACTTATAAAATATGAGGGTGCTCAAATTTTTTCCATCCATTCCAGGTATGGACTTCCGCCAGGAGGGATCACTACTTGACAGGTTTCTAGGGCCTCAAGGCAAGTGGTGTGAGTGGGAATCAATTCTTCTTGGCTAGTGTCCCCATCTCGGTGAGAATTTCTGACTACTAATGCATTGAAAGAACTATCAAACCAATGAGTTGGCTCATCAAATTGATGAACGAAACAACCTGGGTCCCAAGGAGGGTAATTATGCTGTTCGGGTTGGTTTCTCAACTCATAACTTGATCACCTTCCATATACTGCCACGTTTACTCTGTTTGTATATGTGGGGTTACCAAGCTTCACTGCGGGATTTTTTTCAGAGGACATTATAAAAAATCAAAAATTTATTAATGAAATTTCCCTTCTTATAATTATGTAATAGAAAACATACATAAAAAATATTCTCATAAATGATACGCTATTCATGTAAACAAACTAAAAATAATTCTAAAAAGAAAATAAGATTATAAGAGCATGGAAATTTTGATATACTTGATCCACAAGAATGACCACACTCATAAACAGAGATATTGAAATAAAATGTTATTTTAATGAAAACATATTAATTTTATGGATGTAATTATATATAACCTAAAGATAAATATAGGTAAATGAATCATAAATGACATTAGATGTCCAAATAATAATTGAGGAATATATACCGTTGGAATAGAAACTTGACCTTTATAATAGTAATATGACCATTAAGAATATTAATATGGATATTAGAATAGTAAAATCACCTATTAAATTCTAAATAAGGGTTTGGTATTTTATAAATGAAAATATTATTATTTTTATCATGGTATATGTAAATAAATGTTTTTAAAATGATAATTTATGTATGGGTATTTTTTATAGAATATAAATCATTATTTAAAATTATATAATTAATATAATGATTTATAAGAAAATTTATTTTCATAAATAGATTAAAAAATTAATATTATGTTTTCGATAATTATAATATAATTTTACGAGACCTTAATTAAATTTTCAATGTCTTATAAAATTGATTATAATATTAAAATTTGTATTTTTCAAAAAATAATGATTTTAATTAAAAATTAAATTTATAATATTTAGAAAATTATTTTCAAAAAATGGATTAAAATCTAAAAATATATGCATTGAAAAATATTCATGGTTAATCTTTTGTGATTTTTCTAAAATAGTTGATTTTTTTGGTGAAAAGTGAAATGTGGTAATTTATGATACTTAACAAATACATGAATTTTTGAGTCATGATTGATGTTTGGATGAGTTAAAAACTAATTGGTTTTAAATATCCCAAAAAATTTAATATTTTTTGATATATGAATCAATACTATTTATATAATTGTTCCAAAATAATAAACTAATGTATAAAATTATCAAATCACTCCTATCCTGCCCAATAAATACCACTGCTCAAAACCTCTTCTCCACACACCTTCTATGACCTGTAGATTTTCTAAATTCTCAAAACTTACACTATTAAGACTCTTACCCACATCCAATAGCTTCTGATATTATCAAAATAACAAACCCAAATTCCTTAATGAGGCTCTCATGGAGAAGATATTCACGATGTAAAAAACCTCCTTATTTATCTTTTAAATTAATTTCTTTTCTTATACTCTCCTCCCCTACCCTATCCAAAGTGGAATGATATATCAAATATCATATATATAATATATTTTTATTGTGTTAATTTAATATCCACCATAAACCCCTCTCTTCTAGTTTTATTCATAAAATGAAAACACCATCCATGATGTGTCGATTCACCGTCTCCATGGATGCTGAGTTTTCATTTTACCTTACTGCCTTCAAGGTTGGTAATAAAACAATTATTATGGTTAAAAAAGATTTTAATGTCTATATTATAACTTTTTTAATGTTATATAAATATTTTAGATACATAATATTAAATAAAATAAAACCAGTTCATTATGGTTATTAAAAAAGAAAAAAAACTAAACTATTTTCATTAACATTTTATGTAATGAATCATAATAATATTATAAAAAATGATATATTTGAACACTTTAACTTATGTAAGTTCATAAATGACATATAATTTCTATTCATGAAAATTATTCTCATTTTACATGAACTTCCATACTTGTATATTGGTGAACTGATCCTGAAAGCCAAGGAAATGAACACTCCCAAAACGTTGAAATTGAAATATATTACCATTAAAAATGACCATAAAAAAACATAATTGAATTTTAATAAATCAAATACATGTAAAATATTATCATTATTTAGTAATTAATGAATTAAATTTGATTATATTAGATATTAAGTGAAATTAAATAATTTATTTAGACATAAGGTAAGACGGTTCTCAATCCCAACTCCCTTTCTTTGAGTTATACATATTTCAGGACAAATTTCAATGTGGATATTCCTTTAATTTTTCTTAAATATATTCTAATTATTATTAAATATTATTTTAAAGGATATAAATTTTTCCAACATGGTTTTACATTAAATATACATATTTTCTTAAAGTACTCTTCATTCTAAAACATATCTCGACTCCTCTTGAGATTGTTTCTTCTTCACTCAAGATTGATAATTATTATACCAAGTATGCTTTTACTTTTTCATTTTTGGAACCCAAATTTTTATTAATTAAGGTATAATTTATTTAATTCTTATGAAACCATTTTTTTCCATTTGTTATTTTATGACTATGATTGTTATAATTTCTATATTCCAATCATGGTTATGTCAGTGTAATGATGTGATAGGTGGGCCCAGAATTATATATCCATATAATGAATTCAGTAGCATGATATATATTAAGATATAATTTTTAATATGCATAAACATGATGCTAGATTTAGTTGAAAATGTTATTTTATGATTGTGAAAATATTTTATTTGTGATCATGATTCTAGATTAGCTGACAACTTTGTGCGGTGTTTGACCACTAAGACATGTTGTTTCATTTTTATACATTACAAAATTTCATGAATTTATCTAATGATTCATATCCTGATTATTATGATGATTCAATAACTATGTTATTATGATGATTATGATGATTCTCACCTGTTTTATATTGATTCGTGTCTTTATTCATCCTATTACTTGGATTTTAGCTCATCCATTTAATTGATGTATATTCTCTGGTGATTAATTTTACTAAAGATAATGTGAGTTTTGAAAGATAAATATGATGGTTTTAAATAAATGTTAATATTTTACTATTCAAAAGTTTTCTATGATCCTAATTTGCTGAAGACACTAAACCCTTGGATCCTAGTATTATAACACTATTATGTTGTTTATCTTAAAAATTATGTAATATTTATCTAAGAGAAATTAGGGTTTCATTATTTGGTATTATAGATCAGTTTAGTTATTTTTTGAATTTTTATTAGAGAAATTTAATGAAAAACCATAGTATAATACAAAATAAAAGTCAAAATATAAGATTATTTGTTTTAGAAAAATGATCTACATTTGGATACCATAAGATATAAATTTAGAATTAATTGAATAAAAAATAATAAATTATGTATTCATGACTTGTTGACTTATGTTTTTTTTCAGCCCTTTTCTATTTATAAAATAATGGTAACTGGTAAAAACATTGACAATGAAAAATTTTAAGTAAAATGAATATATTTACCATATGACAATCCTAATTCCTTAGGAGGTGCAGTTCAAAACATCATGGAAATTTTTTCCCAGTTTTCTTAGGATTTGAACTATAACATGAAAATTTTGGAACATCCTAATTTACCAAATATATGGAAACTAAATATAAAATTTTTTATGTTGAAATGAATACCAAAATTTATTGGATCTTTAAATCCACTTATGAAGGAAAAGTGGGTTAAATTAGTGGAGAATATATTTTCTTTGATCTACTTTTTGAGAAAGATAAGGTGAATCTATCCATTTATTGTTTAGATGGGGATGCCAATAAATAGTGGGTTTTGACAAATAACACTAATACAATTGATAATATATATGATATGGAGTTGGAAGGAATTAATTAAATATTTATTAACATGTATTTTCCTCGAACTATTCATGAAAAGTTAGAGAGAGAATTTATAGAGTTGATGAAAAAAGAAGATTAATCTATCATGTCTTATGAAACAAATTTCACAAGGATTGAAAGATATAATTTTGGTTTTGGTTATAAACAATTATATAAAAATAGATATATTATTTAGGTGTTTAAAATCACATATTCAAATGGATCTATCTATCCAGTACTTTGGGATTTATGAAGAAGCTGTTCGATGTGATCTCAAAGTGGATATGGAGTTTGGATAATGGTCCCATGGATATGGAGATAAAAAACCAAAGATGTAGTTTCATGATGGATAATATAATGAAAACGGTGTAAAGAAACATAAACCAACCATATGTTAAAAATGTGATAAGAATCATCAGGGGAACTACCTTAAAGTGATTGGGAACTACCTTAAAATGATTGGGAAATGCTTAAAGTTCGGGGGATAAAGCCATGTAGATCACTAATGTTTAATGGACATGTTAAAGTAGCCAATTTTATAGGGGAAAGGAGGGAACCACCAATGGTTTAATGTTTAAACTAAAGAGAGAAAGGAAACTATGCAATCCAATGCACTAAACCATAGGTCCTTGAGGGTAATCAGTGTCAACATCAACTAAAACCAAAGTGGAAATGGAATTCTTATGCTTTCACTTCTGATAAAGTGTAGAAATAAAATTATGTCATACAAGTTTCACTTTCTATTCACTCAGTAAAGGTAAATAAATTATTTTTTCTATTTATAATCATTCATTTATAACCTAAAATATTTCTAGAACTATTGAATTGATGGCCTGATACATTAAAGCAGAGATATCTATAAAAATATCTAGGGATGAGATCATTACAACCTAAGTGTTTGACTCTTATCCTATTAGTGTATTTAGGAAGATCATTCTACCGAATATCATAATAATTCCATTTGGGGATTTATATTCTATACAAGGAATAGATTTAATCTCATTATATATAGAACACACAAACTTTAAAGAGAAGAGAATATCATTCCATCTCCCGATCTATCTCATTCTCTTCTAAAAATGAAAGGAAGACCATGAATCTCATTTGGAAAACCTATACATGGCGTGGGTGTTGATTCCTTGTGACGAATCATACCTCACTCAAATTTTTGAGTCAAATTAATGTATTAAATAATAGAAAAATCCCATTGTTATGGAATACATTGATATATTTCTTGAAGAGTTACCCATAATTCCCCCAGATCATAAGGTAGAGTTATCAACAAAGATTATACCCAGAGCTACTCCTATCTCAAAATTCCTCTATAGGATGGACCTGGTCAAACTTTAAGAGTTCAGGAAGCATTTTTAGGATCAATTATAGATAGGGAACAGATTCCCTAGTGAATCACCTTGGTGTGTGGTGGTACTCTTTGTAAAGAAACAACATTGATCAATGAGATTGTGTATCGATTACTGAGATATCTATAATATCACCATAAAGAAAAAGAATCCTCTTCCAAATATAGATGAATTGTTTGATCAAATAAGAGGATATTAGTTCTTCTCAAAGGTGGATCTTCATTATAGATATCATCAACAAAAAGAGAAGAAGGATGATATTCAGAAGATTTATTTTTGTACAAGGTATATGCATTATGAGTGACTATTGATTCCATTTAGACTTACTAATTCCCCAAAAATCATCATGGATTTGATAAACATAGTCTTTAGAGACTACATTGAAAAACTTTTGGTAGTCTTTTTGGAAGATATTATCATCTACTCTAAGAGAAATGAGGAACGTGAAGAAAATATATGGATTGGGTTGGTGAAATTAATGAAGGATAAATTGTATGAAATGTTTAGAATGTTTTATTTTTGGATACTGGTGGTATCATTTTTTGGGAACATGATCACAAGTGATGGAATTTCTATGGACCCCTAAAAAAGGAAATTTAGGAATGGCCCATACCCACTACTGTCATGGAAACCTGTAGTTTTCTTGGTTTAGTTGGGTACTTACAACGTTTTGTGAGAAATTTCTCATGATTTTCAAGCATGCTAACTAAGTTAACACAGGAAGGTGTAAAGTTTGTATGGATGGAATAATGAAAAGTAAATCTTCATGGTGATCAAGAAGAGGATAATCACTACACCTGTTCTAAAATGACCAACAATTAGAGAATGAAAACTCATATGAAGAACAACCAATGAAGATCTTGGACCATAGAGAAAAAGTTCTACACCAAAAGACAGCTCACCTTTTCAACATATTTTGAAGGAACCATAAGTATGAAGAGGTGATATGGGAACCAAAGAATGCAAAGAAAGTGAAATACCCTCACATTTTTTCACATTATTATGTAAAACAAAATTTCGATGATGAAATTTCAAAAGGAAGGAAGAATGTAAAAACCAAAGATTTTATAAAGAATTTACCTGCTTATAATTACATCATAAAACCCAATCATAAAAAAAAATTAGTCTCATAAATGATAAATTAGTCATGGAAATAAAACAATTATTATTCTAAAAAAAAACAACTATGAGAGTAGAAAAATGGGGATATGCTCAATCCAGTAGAATAACTGCACTCGCAAACAGATATGTAGAAATAAAACATAATGTTAATAATAAAATATTCATTTTGAGGAAGTGATTATAAATAAACTTGAGTGAAAATTTAGGTGAATAAAGAATCAATGAAATAATAGGCCTTAATTATAATTGTGGAAGCTGTACAAGTAAAATAGTAATCAGACCTTTCAAATAGTAATATGACCATTAAGAATAGTAATCCTACAAACAAAATAACAACATCACTTATGAAAGTATAATTAAAATTAAGTTACCTTATAAATTAAAATATGATATATTTATATTATTGTATACGTAAATAAACGTTTTAAAAATTATAAATTAATTATTTTTTATTAAAGTTAAATATTTATTTACAAATTTATAAATAATATAATGATTTAAAATAAAAAATATTTTCATAAAATAGATTAATAAATAAATATTATGTTTTATTGTAGTTATAATATGATTTTATGAGACCTTAATTAATTTTTTAAATGTTTATAAAACCGATTATAATATTAAAACCACTTTCTTTCAAATAAATAATGATTTTATTTGAAAATTATATTTCTTACATTTATAAAATTATTTTCATAAAACGTAGTCTATTTTGGGAATATACACATCGAAAAAATTTTACGTTGAATTTTTGGGATTTTTCTAAAATAATTGATTTTTTGGTGAATAGTGAAATATATTAATTTAGAGTATTTAACAAGTATATAAATTTTTGAGTCATGGATGATGTATGAATTAGGGTAGAAACCTTTGGTTTTAAATATCATGAAATATATACTATATTTATTCATAGGAATCAACATTATTTATAGTCTTGAGCTAAAATAATAAACTAATGAATAAAATAATCAAACACCCCTCTGTTCCCCTATAAATGCCACCCTCACTGCCTATTATCCTCACATCTTCTATGCCTTTTATTTTGTCTATATTTTCCCATTTACTTTCCCAATACTCTTTACCACGTCCAATTCATAATGGTCTCATAAAAATACCAAACCCAAGTGCCTTAAAAAGTTTCCCAAGGATAAGATATTCAGGCGGTAAAAACCTCTTTGATTCTCTTTAAATTTATTTTATTTAAATATAATCTTCTCACACACCCTATTAAAAGTGTAGTTATTTAATAAAATATCATATATATATATATATATACTTAATTTTTATTTTATTAATTTAATATCCATCAGCAAACCTAATCTCCTCAACTTTTATTCTAAAAATAAAAACATTATCTGTGATGTGTCGATTCACTGCCTTCGTGGATGATAAGTTTTCATTTTCCATAAATGCATTCAAATATGGTAATAAAAACTTTATTATTTTTAAAAAGAATATAATAAGTATATAATATATTCTTTAATGGTCTAGAACTAATTTATTGACATAATATTAAATAGAAAGAAACTAGTTGGTGATGGTTTTAGAAATAGACAAAATAAAATATATATTTTTGTTAATGTTTGATCTAATGAATCATCATAACATCAGAAAAAATAATTATATATAATACCATTTAATCTTATATAAGTTCATAAATGAAATATTATTTAAACTTAGGATAATTATTCTAATTTTACATGAAATTGCATACTTGTAAACAAGTGAACCAATCATGAAAACTAAGGAAAAAATACTCCATGAACAATGAAATTAGACTCTATAACTCATCAAAATAACCATAAATGAACATAATAAAATAATATTAAATAAAATAAATGTATAATAGTTTATTTATTTATTAATTAATTAATATAATTTTAATTTCTAGGATATTACGTTTAAGTTAAGAACACATTCGAACATAAGGTTAGGGGATTCTCAATTCTAAAACCCTTTCATTAGGTTAGATATCAATACTGACAATTTTTAGATTGGATTATCATTTAATGTTTCTTAAATATAATCTCATTTTCTTACATATTCATTGAAAGGATATATATGTTTTAATGGTTTTTTACAAATATAAATATTTTCCAAAATAACTCTTATTTCCAAAACACATCTGGGCTCATCTTGAGATTCTTTCTTCTTCATTAAATATTGATGATTCTTATACCAAGTAAGTTTTTATTTTTTTCATTTGGTAACCCCAAAGTTTTTCATGAATTTTTAATTTATTAAATTATTATGAAACCTGTTCATTTCCATGGGTTATTCTATGACTATTACTTTTAAAATATCTACGTGACTTGCATGATTATGTAAATGTTTTGATAAGATGAGTGGGTCCGAAATTATATGTCCCTATAAGGAATTTGGTAATATGATCTATCTCATGATATAATATATAATATATGTGAACATAAAACTAGATTGTTTCACAAATTTTATGTTATGATCATGCTCATATATTTTCCATGAACGTTACGCTAGTTTTGTTCAAAAATATGTGTGGTGCACGACCAATAAAACATGATGTTTCCATTTTATACATTTCTATATTCCATTTAATTATCTAATTATTACTCTCATTATTTTGAAAATGATATTATGATTATGTAATGACGATGATGATTATTCTCACCCATGTTATATTGACTCATTTCATTATTGATACTCTTACTAGGCTTTTATATCAACCAATTATTTTGTGTATATACTCAAGTGGTTAACTATACTAAGGATAACATGGGATTTTAAGGATAAATATAAAGGATTTAAATATATCATTATGTTTTATTATGTAAAATTTATGTGTGAGCCAAATTTACCCAAGACACTAAACTTTTGGAAGCTGGTATTGTAACACTATTATGTTATTTGTCTTAAAAATGATCTATTAGATATGTGAGTAAAAAATAGAGCTTCTTTGGAATTTCTACACTACTTGGGGAGAAATGTGGTCCCATAGGAGATATCAATAGTCTTAACATTGATTGATTAGAATAATAGCTATAAGAATTTTCTAATCTTCAAGCTATTGGAGCAAGGAGGCTACCATAGGTTCTGCCTCTATTTTTTGTGCAAACTTCTATGAATTAGAGTGGTTGGCATGTTTCATGGCTCTATCAAGATGCCTATGGGTATAATAAAATTACTCATTGGAGGGATCACCATGAATATGTAAATCCATCTACTAGCATGTAAGGAAAACTATTTTTGTGTCTTCCTAGTACTACACCGTCCTTGGAGGTAGATCATCCTCGTCATACCCTTATGTGAATCCCTTATCCCTATGATTCTTGGAAAGCTTTGGTATGATCATTTTTACTATAAAATTACCCAAAGGGGAACCCTTATCATAAGCTGGTTGTTTAAGACATCTCAAGATTGGACTACAGTGGAGTGAAGCATACTTTCCCCTAACCCAAATTTGTATGTGCGGTGACACCTCCTCTATAATCTAGTGGAATACTATTGGGAACTTGAGATATCTATATCAGCGTTTATAGGGATAATTGTATGAATTTGGGTGTTGATCCACTAGGAATGATTCCAAATAAACCAATTAGAACTACTTATTAGAAGACTTAATGTTCTTTTGGCTTAGTAGATAGCCAACTAATGGTCTTGAAGGTGATGGAAAATTTATCATATTAATGGGTAAAAACACATGGACTAGATCTCAGTGTGGGACACTTGGATGTCATTTTTTGGGGTTTCAAGTGGTCATAACACCATATAAAACTAGTCAATATCCAAACCATCCCACATGCCCTCTTGATTATAGGAAGGTCCCTTCCATTCTTTGGACCTGACCCTGATTGGAACTGGCTAGGATATGTGTGGAGGAACTATTGTGGATCAATTATACTAATGGTTTACTTTAGAGGAGTCACTTCATGATTCAGGTTTTTGCTGCATGCCGAAACATATCCTATAGGTTGTTCCAATCGCAACATCTCATCCCTTTAAGATGCAGTATTTACCACTGGATCATGTTTGAGGGAAGCAGTGCTAATCTTTGGATTAGTAGAATGCTGAAAAATGGAAGGAGTTATTCCAAACCCTAACATATCTCCCATGTCTTATGTAGAGGTAGAGAGGTTGGAAAATGGAGGTGATGAAAATGGATTTACAATGAAACCTTGGAAGGGGGTCAGAATATCCTTCAGCTAGAAGTACCCATGGAGGGATCTAGGGATCCTATGGAGATCGACTTCCATGATGGATAGCTTCAGTTTTTGGGGATCCTAACCCCAACATAAGTTTGGGCGGAGACTCTATTTTAAATTTTCTTGTTCACTCTAAATATGTTAGATGATCAATTTCAATGAATAATTGGCATTTCCAATGGTTTCTACTTTAGTGGTGAGTATTCATCCTTCTTCCTTGAAACTGTTCTCC
This sequence comes from Viscum album, assembly GCA_963277665.1. Taxonomy (NCBI): domain Eukaryota; kingdom Viridiplantae; phylum Streptophyta; class Magnoliopsida; order Santalales; family Viscaceae; genus Viscum; species Viscum album. Next base: position 1,901,518,626 of record OY728133.1, on the reverse strand, counting down.
GGGGAATATTATTTCTTCAACACAAGGAGAAACTTCATCTAGATTGGTTATAACAAGATTATAACCACATTTTTGACTATTGTTGGAGCAGGTAGGACCTCGAATATGACTAGTGAAGGAGTGGGGTGGAACTCTACTCTATTTGGTTGGAACACAGGGAAGACCTTGTTGATGAAAATTGGGAGTGAAAGGAAGACCTATGTAATGGTGGGGTATTGGTGGTAAGAGTGAACTGAAACATAATCTACAATATGTACAATCCACATTGGTTTGAAAGGTTGTTCGGATTCTTGTATTGGTTCATGAAAAAGGTTTATATGGGGTTATTGCATGAATTATATCCTTCAATATTGAAGAATATTTGTAATATATTCACGTGTGAGGGTGAGAAAAAGAAGAATGAGTTTCCAATGCCTACTATTGCTTGTGTACTCATACTTGAATATTTGATAAGTTGGGATATTTCATATCCCAATGAGATATTGAGGTGATTTACTACCTAAAATTGTGAAGGAATGGCCCCACCACCACTCGGTTAAGGGAGAGTCGGGGAAAAAGAAAAATATTGAGGTAGTGTCTATCTGGTGGGGAGATCTACTATCGCTGGACTTTTATTTCCTGTTCTAATATAGGAGAAGGATAGAGGGAGAGGAGTAGAAGAATCAGGTCTAATTCTCTTGGTAAAGAGGTCATGAGAAGAAGGGAAGACCTCTAGTACAATCCTGAGGGTGCAAGTCCAATGATCAATGAAGCAAGTACACTGTACAAATGTTCCCAGCATTACCATGTCTCCCAATTCCTTGGATCCATGGGGACTTCACAAGTATCTCACCACCCCCTGGGGGGTTTTTGAGTATCTCATCCCTGATGGGTTATACCTCACCATGCTTGTCCATGAAAAGTTATGTTTCTTCGCTCCTGATGCTGAGGTGATGCAATATATACCGAAACGGAAGGATATGGTCTAATGCCAAGGTACCATACATCCCTTTACCAATATGGTGAGGCAACTATTGGGAATGTATTCATCTCTAGTCACCCTTTGTAGTCATGTGGCTACTGGTGTGACTAAGTGTGAAGGATTTGAGGACTCCTAGGGAAGTGATTTCTATCAGGTCTCAAATAGAGATAGAAATACTTCTACCAACTAGGTAAAGATTTAAGATTTTTTCATTTTTGGACATCACCCATCCCTTAAAATTATTACCTGATCCCTTTTTTCATTTTTAGGAATTGATGATCATGAAAGAGGGGGAGGTTCACGATGAGCCTTATGATGAGGGTGAGGGAACCTGAACCTCTAAAGGGGAGAGTGTGGGTTCCCTCCCTGATGTTTTGGTCATGGGTTGACAAAAATCTATTCCTGCAATAGAGACACTATCCGTGGGGTAAACCTTATAAAGGGAATTACCTATAAACCACTAGGAGATCCCAACAGGGCTATATTATTCACATTATCCTCTTCTTTCCTTACAACTATTCCTATTCTTCTTTTCCTTTATGTGTTTGGATGACACATTTTAAAATGTTAGTTAAAATAGAATTCAGTGCTTAACTTCTAAAATAAATGCATGATTCGGTGGTTCTAGAGTCTAATGCGGTGATAATAGGGGCTATTCCACATTTATAAGAGGACGAGGAGAACACCAAGGTAAGGAAAAAAATGGAGGTACAATTGGAAGGGAATGTGGAGGCTGTTCCCTTAATGGAGGGGGTCAATATGTTGCTCATGATAGGAGTGGATGAAGGAGCCTTAGTGGTAGAGCCTATGGTAGGAACACCACCAAAGGAGGAAGTTGGTGATAAAGTTACAACGAAAGTAGAGGAAATTTCTCCATAAATAACTAGAGTAGATTGGGAGGCTTCATTGAATGCGCCTACCCCAGAACTGCCATTGGTGTATTCCACGAGAACCAAGTCTGAGATCACGCTGCCAATAGGGGTAGATGAGGATATCGAGATAGTTGTGTCTACCTCAAAGGTTCCACAAGGGGGTAGTGGTGGCCTATTATCTAGGTAAAGGGGATACAAATGATCCGTTTTTAGGAATAGACCCCCATCCAGTCGTGCTGAAAGGCCAATGCCTAGAAAATCCTACATATGATGTATTAGAAATATTAACTCTATAAGATCCTCCACCACCTAAATATTTCAAGGATCACAACTCGGTTTCCACTAAGGAGAACCAAATTTTTCATCATATGTCATTAAGGTATAAGAGTAAATTTATCACATGCACCAAGATAACAGACCTACCAAGTTGTATAGGATATCTCTGCAAGTAGCTTCCTATCCTAGAGACTGATGGGGTAGATTCCAACATTCTTTACACACTAGGATGTGACTTTATTATTGAGAGGGAATATGTTGAATGGTTGGTACTTTAATTGGGATAGAAAATTCATAAGGCCGAGGGTACCAAGGATAATTAGGTGGCTGAGTAAGAGGTCACCCACCTAGAAGGCATGGCACAGGAGAATGTAGTGTTCACTGCTACTCAGTGTAGAGTTATTAAGTGCCTGAAGGCCTAACTAACAACATCCTTAGTGGATGAATGACAGACCGAGTGTAATTGGGCATGGATCATATCCTAATAATTCCACTCCAAATCTGATGAATAGAAATGGGACTTGGTGGAGAAAAATGATCCATTTAGGCCACTCAAAAAAATTATATTAGATTGACCACTCAATTATCGAGGTCAATCATTGAAGGATTTTTTCAAAGGAGATGCTCTAATATGTGAATGTCCATATAAGATTTGATTTGTTCATTTTAAAATTCTTCATTCTTTAAAATGATTCTTTATTTTATTATCACACCTCAATAATTATCATGAGATCACTAATGACCAATTTTGAAGCTCACATGAGTCATGCTTGGTGTGAGAAACAAGGGACAACAAAGTGATTGATCACTTATATGAGAGTGGTATAAAATCATTAAACCATTAGGGTATACTATTTATGTCTAACCACGAAGAGTGTTTGTGATGAGAGGAACTATGGAGGGAAAATGGAGGTCTCTTAACTTCCAAGTTTCCTTTCCAATATGTATCGGTGCACAAGTGGGGTAATGTCAGGGGCATTGAATTCTACTTGAAAAAAGTGTAATGAAAAGTGTGAATCATGAATTCAAAAATCTGGAACACAAGGGGAGTGGTGTAGAAATATAAGATAACCGCTAACCAGGTTTGAAACACAACATCCAAACCATTTAGAATGAAATAGGGACAAAAAATGGGGGTCAACCACTAATGATTTTTAAAGACACAAGACCTATCTCACAATGTCATCTGATGTCATCTGATGCATTGGTCTAGGATAGTAGGTGAGAAATTTTGGAAAAGAAAACATCCCGTTAGGTGGTCCCTTAATATTTTCAAGAGGATGAGTATCCATATAATGGGCATGTGATGTTTGTAAATGATGTGATTGAACATTTTAATGGATTACAACACTTCTAGAATTACACCACTGTGACTTGAATCACATTGGGTGAGTGTATCTGTATGAATGGAATTCCAACTCCTCTTATAGTGGGACTCTAATTCCAAATTCCCTACATTATTCAAGCATCTTTAATGATATATTATATAACCAATACCGAAGTAAAGGGATTCTTGGGCATGGTCTTAAGATACCTTTTATTTTTAATTCATGAAAAGGAATGATAAACGCATAGTTTAACATCATATAAAGTCATGTTATTAGGGTGTATCATAGTTTAATATCATATGACCAGGACATGGTCAACTGACGTGGATGATACCTTCCATATTATAGGGGAAGATCGTGTAGGAAGGTAGAATGATGGGCGTGCTACCTAAAAATCCCTATAAGGAAATGAAAATCTAGAGGACCTAGTGCCATTAAGAGAACCTGGGGCACGCCACATAATGTTAAAGACATTATTATTAGACCATCGATTTAAGTATAAGGTTATAAGGCTTGGACCTATGGTCACCCTAAATAGTTTTATATCACATAAGGGAGAAATAAAATGACATTAATAAGGGACAAGATAGGTTTTCATGCCACAAAAAACATAAGGGGAATATTGCAAACTATTTAAGGTCATGATATGAGGACCCTGAATCTTAGTTTGAGGTTTTGAAGTTTTTATAGGGGAAAATGGCTTATGGTCATATTTATTAGACTGTGTGGGACATCTCAAATAGGTATGTGTAGTGTATAATAGTAGAAAACTTGACATGAATTGAGGTAAAAGGTGAGCCCAACATCACAAAAAACAATCTCAAGGATACTTTCACACTGTTTAAAGTTGTGATGCTTGGACTTAGACATAATTTTTAATCTGACAGTATTTGGACCATGAATTTATTGGGTCTTAACATTTCCTGGGGATACCCACTACTGAACCCTAAGCCAATGTGAGATGCAGTTGGTGCTGGAAATAAGAAGCGGTAGGGGGTTCCCATTGCTCATGGGAGAAAACAAAATGACGAATGTAAGTACCAAAAAAATCTCACAAGGGGAACTATGGATTCCAAGACCTATATAAGTATGGAGGGAAAGAACTGAAAGATGGAGAAAAACTAAAAACCAAGTTTGAGACGTATTGTTTTACCCATGTTGGTTAGTTATTATGTGAAAAATGTAATATCGACTGTTGAATTAATTTGAAACTTGAGATATGATTTATGAAACAAAAATACATTAATCCGTAAGACCAGGATGGTAGTTGAGATAATGATGCCAGACACCCTCGCTTCTGGAGAGCCTATTCAGGATGGGAAGTTGATGGTTATCATAATCAAGGAAATCTTGAAGTGCGAAATATATAATGTAGTTGGATACTGATGCTGGTATGGTGACATACTCTTTGGATAGGATGTCAGATCACCTTTGATTATGAGGTATCCTAGTTTAATATGGGTAAAGTGGTATTTTAACATCATGAAATGAAGAAAATGGTCTTGTATTTTTAATGTTATGTAACATAGACTACCTTTACTAGTTTAATGTCATAGAACTTGGAATTTAGGGGGGGGGAAGAGTGTCCCAATTAGGATTTTGAGGAATAAAAGTGTGGTAAACCATGAGGGTTGAGGCATAAAATTTCCCTATATAATATGAATCTTGAAAAACCATAGCCTAGGTCAGTTAGGCCCTTAGCGATGAGAATATCCCATAAAATTGACAAAAGGGATGAGCCTAAGATAAAATATATAAATATCACTATGTATCTCAGAATTATGAGAATCAGTCCACAAATAGTTGTGAAATATGGAATGGTAGTGTGTTGACACCGGAAGGGGGATACCATCGAGAATGAGGATATTGAATCATCTCATATAAGTATATGATATAACGAAATTATCCAAGGTAAATTTGTAGTTTAAGGAATTACACTGAGGAAACTGATGGGGCTTCCACAATATGATTCTAATCCTCTCCTTCCCCATATTGAGCTATGAGGTAATATCAACCGCTGATGGGTCAAAGTAAATTAATGGGGATTATATTCATAAAGGAGGCCTATGAGTGTATTTTGGGTAAATAGAACCACGATTAATGTTGGGTTTTGTGGTGAATCCTTGGATGGTCCTGGAGAAAAAAAACTATACCTGTCACTAAGCATATCATAAGGATAAAAATCAAGCCACACATAGTTCTGAAAGACAGATGAATAGTCTTTCTTGAAGAATAGGGGTGAAGTAGACCATGCAGATATGGGGTGTATGCACATAATTTTGGGTCACCGTGCTTTGACCAAGGGAAAGTATTTTAAGTTCATAATTCCTAGAACATGGGAGAATGTATGTTCCAAAGGTATATGATAAATACTAAAAAAGGAAAAAATAGATGTGAATTGGACCAAAAGAGGCCTTAGTACTGCACAAGTACAAGGAATCAAATGACACACAATTTTTGGTCGTAATGCATGGATTGATGAAAGGGAATCAATCAGTTTACAAACATTATGCATGGATTTTAACGAGGTTAAAGGGGATGAATGGTTGTTAAATTTTATACTAGGCCTCGATAAATAAATTCTAAGAGTCAATAAAATATCTCATATGGATGAAAATCAATGTATACATAGTTCTGGATGGTGGAATGATAAGATAACAACACTAGTGGGGAAAATCCTCTCTGGTGAGATAATTGAGGCATCTCATGAATGTCATGGGGAATCCTATGTTCCAGGAATGGGGTAAGGTTTGGTGACTATCCCATCCTTGTCATATGAGGCATCCCAGTTTCATATGGGGTAAATATCATCTCTTATTAAGAGGCATACCCATTTTATATGGGGTAAAACTATAGTTTAACATTGTGTATTGAGGACATAAATAATTGTATTTTAAAGGAATACAGCTAGGACTATGGGTTTTATAAATAGTTTAAGTTCAAAAATCATGGAACTGTTGAAAAAATATTAAGGTTCTATTGAATGAAATATATGGTGTATATTAGTTTAAGATCCTATGGCTTGGACCACGATCTCTTAGTTTAAGATTATAGTGTTTAGACCAATGGGTGAATATCCAAAATGGGTTTATATAGTGTGTAAGAGTGAAAATATGGATGTGAAATGAGTTTCAAGGAAGCTCTACATCACACAACATATTCGGAGGGAACTTGTAAATTGTTATGTCATGATTCTTTGACTTGGAGTCCTAGTTTAAGGTCATAGAGTTTGGACCCTGTTTTTCCACATGAAAATTACAGCTAGAGAAACCTCGAATTAGTATGGGGTGTGATACACTTATTGTATATGGTTATAAAGGAGTAGGAACCATTGGAATAGACCTTATGAATGATGTAAGGCCTTTCCTACTTCAACCTCATCTTAGGTGGATTATTACTTTGTTTAATAAATTTTATGAGAGCCAATACCATGTCACCCCTGAGGATGAAGTAGTGGAAATAATTTTTGTTGAATGATATTCCTATCCAATTTTGGTGCCTCTCTATATTTTTCATGTTATAGAGCATGTTTTATTTTTTAAATAATGTAATTCAGCTAAATGAACGTCTACCATTCTTCTTGACATATACTAGTTATAGAAATCTATTTGAAGCAATGAAAACTGAGATTTTATGGGAATGACTTCCTCTATTCGATATATGATGGAGTAGGAGGTAACCTAGGTTGAATTTTGAGTCTTCATCAGATAGGCCTAGAGGGAGTTAGTGAGTTTTTCTGACCACCTTTTCTTTTTCCATCCCACAATCTTCTATAAATTTTTTAGTGAAGGTCTTTTTAAACACCTCGATATGTCCATTTTCTTGCACATGATAATGGGAAGTATGGTTTGAATGGATGTTGTAATTGGAGTAAAATTTCTTCATTTCCGTAGCCCATAAGTTGGCTCAATTATATGTGAGAATGGCATGTAGAAATCTAAATTGTTGGATGATGTGAGAGTTGAAAAACTCAATCACAAATTAGGAGATAACTTCATTAAGGGGAATTTCTTCTTTCCTCTTGGAGAAGAAATATGTTTCTGTCAGAAAGAATTAGAACTGGTGAGCTATCGCTGGTGAATAGGGTCTAACAAAATCATGTCCCTACACTGCAGAGGGATAAGAATACTTGGTGGTGTGGAGGATCTCTAAAGGTCGATGCACAATTTTGGTATACATATTACACATATGAAACATTTTATAATAATTTATGAAATCATGTACCGTCGTGGGTCCAAATTGGCCCAACCTATGATTCCAGTGGGAGAGTTTCAATCCCTCCTAGTGGGTGACACATGACCCAGTATTAACATCCAACATAACTTGGAAAATTTAATCTCCTCATATAAAACAGAGGATGATTCCATCAAGACCATGTATATAGATATTATAATCATGTTTTGTACCACTATGGAGTGTGAAATATGACCCATAATCGTGGATCTTGTAACTCTCCACACAACCACATGGGAGGATTCCATGATAGAGATACTCAATGAAAGATGATTTCCAATTGGGTGCCTCATTTTTTGTAAGGGAACTTGGTGGTCCTAACGTAAAATAACTAACAACAACATAGTTTACTTGTTTCATGTTATCATCATATGAAATGATGGGTGCGATGAATCTTTTATGTGATACATGAATGAATTGGTTACCCTAGCTAGGTTCAGCGAGGTACATGGATAAATTGGATAAGGAATCAGATAGACCATTATGTGAATTTGGGATATGAGTCACTTATGTTTGAGTGGGGAACTGGTCCAATAGAAAGTGTCTGTGATCAAAAAGGGGAATGAGCTCTTGGTTTCTAATGATATAGTCACTATTGATCTATTTGACGAATAACATAGAGTCTCCCTTTACATGAAATAGGGATAAATTAATATTGAGTGCCATATCATGAATAGTAATGAGATCCTAATATAATGCCTCATTTTTTGTGCACCTTTGTACAATAGGGACATGTATGAAAGGAAGGAACGTTCCCTGGTGATGAATACATTCCCCAGGTCTACTCAATTAAACATGGTATCATTAGTCCTTCTACCGATTAAGTTCTTGGTGGCACCATAAAAATATATATTCTAACAAGGAAGGGCATGATCCACTAAAAGGATAGCTTAATCTAGGAAAAACATCCAGAAGCAGTTCTTCAAGGTCCGTATGGGTGAACATGATTTCTTCAAATGCCTAACCATTGATAAATTTCTATAAAATTAACAGAATGTTGAACTGTTAAAGGAAAAATACCCATAATTCTAACAGTCCCATCAACATGTGGAGATTCAAGATATAATTCAGTGGAAGAAATTAGGACACTATGTATATCTTAGTATACTATAGATAATGCAGCAACATTTTCACTGTAAAAACTAGTGCGAGACAGCTCTTCTCGATAGGGGAATATCTAGTATTTGTTTTGAGGAGTATGCTACTGAGATAGTATAAACTGTTTTCTCTTCCATTATTATTTCTATGGGTCATAAGGGCATTGAGATACCATTATAGGGATGTCACACATAGTACTAGGGAATTAATAGAGGCGATTGGAAATAAGACTAAAGACTGTAGTAGATACTACTTGATTTCCTTGAACGTGTCATGTCACTTCTTATCCCACAGGTAAATGGTAATTTCTTCATGAGACTCAATATAGGATTACACTTTCTTGTCATATTTTCTATAAAACAGAGTATGTGGGATAAGTTTCCTAGGATCCCTCATAGATCTATTGAGTTACTTTTTGGAGGCATCGGGCTGTTAGTATTGTTATTCTCTGGGCTGATGTTTATTCCACTATATCTGAAGATTAAGATGAAAAAATTCCTAGAGGTTACCTCCAATGCACACTTCAAGGGGTTCAACTTCAAATTATGAGAGAAAAGGACGCTAAACAATTTCTCAAGTTCTCTGATATGGTCTTGATACTTGTGGGATTTTACCACCAAGTCATCCACATAGAATTCCACCAACATCCCAAGAATTGTTTGGAAGATGTGATGCATGGACCAATGATATGTACCTATTGAATTATTTAAGATGAAGGGAATCACCATATTGATGAAAGTCCATTATGGTTCACTAAAGGTTATACAATCCTAATCCTTAAAGGCCATCTGGATCTGGTTGTACCTGAAGTATCAATCCATGAACAAGAGGTCTCAAAAGCCTATTGTAGCATCGATCAACAACTCTATCATCGAATAGGGAAAATCACCATTTAGATAGTGGAAGTTGAGGTCCTAGTAGTTAATAAATACTCCAATCCTACCATTCTTCTTACATTCCAAAATAATGTTGGTTATCCACTTAGGGAACTGAATCTCTCCTATGAAGTTGGATTTGATAAGCTTATGAACCTAGGCCTTTAAAATAGAGCAGTAAGAGGTGTGAATTTTTATGGGATGATACTTCAACCTCAGATAACTCAAAGGGAGTCCAATACGGTGGATTAATACCTAAGGTTCCAGTCCTATCATATTTTTATAGCTCCAAACAAAGACATCATGGTGCTGATTTAGGAAGAACACATACTCCCGCTACTGCTCTGGTGACATGGCTGCACTGATCTCTATCAACCTATGATCTACCTTTGTACCAAGATTCACATGAATCAACTCATTGAAAATGGTGGATAAACCCTAATAAAATATGGTAGGTAAGTCCTCCAGATCCTATTCTCCATCTGATTTAGGATAATCAGGAGGAGGAGGCACCTCTTCATGTCTAGATGACTCAAGGGAAGTACTAGTGCCTACTTGAGGAAACTCAAAATCTTCACTGAGCGATTATATCCCTAATAAAATTCCAAAGACAGAGTATGTAAAAAAAATTACATTCGACCTCTGACCGTGAGGTTCATTCTTGATGTTGAAGTAGTGGTGGTGATCGCATTATTGAGTGCATCGAATTAGATGTTTTGTTTTACTAGAATTTCTATAGTATACCAGGAACCTTAGGTTTTATCTCGATGGATCCTTAGACCATTAATTATAAAATATGGGTTTGATTTTTAAAATTAAAGGGGAATGGGATTTTTGTAAAAATTTAGGGTTGATAATTTAATAAGTTAGAAGAAAAATGAAAGTGATAAAACAAATATGAAATTAACAAAATTGATTAAGTGTGATCAACCTGAGGAAATATCATGATGCTCATACCTCATCGCTTCAAGAGATGGGGTTATGGTATTTCAATAATTGGTTTGAAAAAACTATAACTTGGATATTATTGTGTTTATATAAGGATACCTCCTCAGGTTCATTAAAAAACATAAGAATATTTACCGGTAACCACTGATGATTGGGTGATTTCTGTTCGACTTCATAATAGAAACTCACAAAGGAAACACATGAAAAACTTGATTTGTTGTGAAAGAGAGTATGCTTTTTTCATTTTGATACCATGAAATAAAATTACATGACCTTAATAGTGTTTATAAGATTTTAATTGACAAATATGAACCACACAAACACCACAATTAAAAGAGGGAATAAGAAATGGTGAATGATGTGTGAAACATCACAGGAAAGGGTATGCCCAAACATGATAATATGAGTTTAGCGTGACATACAAGTACATAAATAAATAGAATAAGAAGGGATGATGGGGGAAAACAACACAAAAAATTGGAATTCAAAATACCATTCAATTATTAAAAAAAATCTTAGGATTTACAATACGTTCCTCCCCAGGTGATCATGGAGAGTTTAGAACTCAATGCAAGGGGAGGAAGAAAAATATATTGAAGTATCACTTACCATAGACTCCAAAACATCTAAGGATGATGAAGAAACTACATTGGAACTATAAAATTTTATATACTTTCCACATTGTTTAACTCATAAATGTGGTGCCCAAGGTGTTATTATATAGCCAAAATGGAAGTTATTTTTGAGAAATATGATTTCAAGAAACCACTTGGCCCATAGTTTTGGACCACTAGGAAATATTATTGTTCTTTTAAAAAAACTAAAATCTTTTTGAAATTACTAATTTATATCTCCATGTCAAATTTTATTTCCAGATAGTTTATATAATATTATATATTTCCAAAATAATAGGAAAACTTTTTATTCCATGCAGATTCTTTTTATTGGACAAATCGGTTCGTTTGGGCCCTTTAATAGAACAATTTGGTGTGTGTTACTTCATAAAATTGGTAGCCCATTAAATTTAAGATCATATAAAAATATTAATCCTAGATGGATTCATTTATTATTATAATTTTTCTATTGAGTCCACTGGTGCGTTTGGATTCATGGATAGTTTGGTCCACTTTTCTCGAACTTCATCATGGATCCTCCAAATCACCTCCCCCTATAATTAAAATAATAAAAAAAGTGAAATTTACATTATAAAATGTTTTAAATATTAATTTTTTGAATCAATAAGGATTTTAAATTTTTTATAATAATTGAAATTTTCATTGAAAAATATGTTTAACATAGTGGTGTAAGGGTAAAATTGAATAGGATATCACATTGTGATTAGACCCCCACACCTAGACCTTTTCAATCATGGCTGAACTCTATTTTCCTGACCAAAACCCATTCCTAAAGGTGAGAAAACTTACAAGATTCTTTTGAAATTAAACTAATCATGTACTAATTATTGAATCAAATTTTCTATCATTTTTCTTATCTCAAATTCAAAAATTTTCAACTTCATTTGTTCACCCATGTAACATGTCTCAAGCTACACCACTTAAAAATTTTACCTCTTCACTCAAGAAAAATTTGAAAGAGGAGTTATTCTATTTTCCTAGAGTTCATGTGATCTATCAATATTCTTTCCAAGATTCTAAGTTCACTACCTACAGAAACTAGTGTTCTACTAAAGAGGACTTCTGATAGGTTTTTATGAGGTTTAATTGTTGGTAGGATTTAATGTATAAAAACACAAGCCGTAAGAGGCGTGTTTAATATATTATGTAAAAAACATGTAAAAATTTAGAAAATGTTGAAACTTATTGTACACACTCAACCCCTCACAAATAATATCACTTACAAATCACTAAACCCATTTTCTATTTGTGTGGGTCACAAACGATTAGTGAATAATAAAGTGTAAACATATTATTTTAATTTTTTTATTGTGTAATATTTTTTTTCAATGTATAAAACTGTATTTTTTTACAATTTTAATCGGAGATAAATAGGAAAATATATGTAAAATAATGATAAAATATGTCTTGTGAAACGACTTTCCATGGAAAATGTAGGCACCCTTTCTATAAACCCATAACAATGATTCTTTCCCAATAATTCCCATGGAAACACCATCTCCACCACACTTTATAAAATTAAAAAAATAATATGCATAAGATATGTGTAGGTAGGTATAAATTATCTTATAATGTGGCTACCAAATAATAATTTCATGGTCTATAAGGATTAAGAATTATAAAATGTCAATGTGGGATGAAATAGAGGTTAATTGTACAAAGGGATTTTATTTAAACAATTTACTCTATCACGAATATAGCACACTTGAATATTATGAATTCAAATAGAATCAAGGTAAGTTCAAGTTTCTCTACATGACCTGAGACTCTCTAGAAAGCAATTAAAAGGTAAAATATGTATTACATGGCCTAGAGTGTTTCTTGGGTAAGGGAGTAAAATATTGGACAGTGCTAACGAGGCATGAGTTTGAAAAATCCATTAAACACCTAAGAATGATTTGAAAAAAAATTCTACAAAAAGATTCCATATCAACATTCATTTTTAAAACTTTTTTCCAAAAAACATGTAATTTTTTACAGAATTTAATCATGCATGAAAAATGATTTGGATATTCTTTTTAAGATCCATATTTGTCTAAAACACAAAATAAATAAGAAGAAATAAAAAATTAAAACATATTTTTCTGTTTTTTTAATCCTAACTATGACATGTAACCTTCCCCTACACCTAAAAATTACATTATTCTGAATGTAAGTATTTTAAATAAATAGAAAATTAAATAAAGGTATGTATAAGGGAAAACCTACTAAGTAGATTCATATTTTGTATCCATCAGATGGATTTCCTCCATGATATGATTTGTAAAATCCTTGTAGAAGTGTTTGAACCTTTTCCCATTGACAGTAAACCTCTTTCCTCTCTTCTCATGAAAAACCTGTAAATAACCAAAGGGTAAACACAAGTAATTGTATATGGAACAATCCATCCAAAATGAATATTGCCTCAGTAGAGATTTAGTATGGAATTATACATGATTACCTTCTAAAAAATATAAAAATTCTGGAAATGAACCATCCTACCATGGATTGCCTTTGTCATCTCTTTATCTATTCATATGTTCTCATATACATCATGCCAAATTTCATAAAACTCTTGAATCAATAGTTTCCAATTCTTACCTGTATCTAAAATATTCATATTACATTGTTTAATAGGCCAATTTTCATGGATTTCTACCTCCATTGGGAGGTGATAATCCATTCCGTACACAATCTTGTATAGTGACATTCCAATCGAGGTTTTAAAATCTATACCTTATGCCAAAAGTGCATCAACCAAATCAAAACTCCAATATTTTCTATTGGGTTGTACCATTTTTTCATATATTCTCTTGACTTCCTAATTGGAGATTTTATCTTATATGTTAGTTTGGGGGAGTTATGAAATTGATACTTTATGAACAACTGATTACTTACAGAGCAAGTTTTTCATTTTACGATTTAATAAATGTGAACCTTTATAACTAATGAAGAATCTTAGTAAACCAAACCAACTTAAAATAAGGGAACTCACAAAATCAATAACTACTTGAGATTCATCAGTCCTAGTAGTCTTTTCTTCTACCCATTTAGAGACATATTCAACACAAAGTAATATGTACCAAAAGACAAATGAATTTGGAAAAGGGATCATCAAGTAAATACCCATTTATCAAATATTTCATTGAATAACATGGATTTTTAGGGAATTTAATCCTTCTTGGAGATATTCCTTGTGAATTGAAAACATGTACATGACTTTCACAACTTATGGTAATATCTATACAATTTTGGCTATTAAATTCCAGAGTCAAGGACCTTTTGATCTGTTTGTTGAGATCCAAAGTAGCCTCCATAAGCCAAAGTGTATAAGAAGGTAAAAATAGTGGTGAAATCATGGTCAGGGACACAGTTAAGAACAAATTGGTCACAAATTTTTTTTCAAAAATATGAGTCATTGCAAATGTATCATCAAGAATCATGCTTAAGACTATGGGATTATGAAGTGCTAAAATTAGAAGGGACCCTAAATGTTACTAGAAAATTTATACTGTCTGCATACCAGGGGGTAAGGTCCACAACATAAGAAAGGTTATCATGAAAGAATAATTCTCCAATGGGGATGGGTGAGTCAACATTATGGTCTAGTGGTGGGTAAATCCTACTAATTTGGTCAGATACCACATTTTATACTCCTCTCTTATCTCTAATATCAAGGTCAAACTCATAGAGGAGGAGTATCCAAAATATAAAACATGGATCAGCTTCAGGTTTCTTTAGGAGAAAATGAAGGGAAATATGGTCAGAAAAGAAAATGATTTTTGACCCAATAACATATGAATGAAATTTTTCCATGTAAGACACAATATAAAGAATTTCATTTTTAGTGGTTGTGTAGTTTTACTAGGTAGATTCTTGGGTATGTGAGGCATACACAATGACATGAGGAGCCTTCTCAACTATCTATGATAAAACTACCCCTACTACAAAGTTAGATGAATCCAATATAAGTTAGAATGGGAGATTCCACCTTGGTGTTTAGATGATGATAGGTGATGTGAGACACCTTTTTAGTGAATTAAAATTATACTCACAATTTTTATAAAGAATGCATAATTTTTTGTAAGAATAGAGATAGGGGAAGTGATATCTTACTAAAACATTTAATGAATCAATGTTAAAAACAATAATTAACTAAGAAATATCACATATCATGAATAAATTTGGGATATAGAATGGTCAAAATTAATTCTATTTTTAATTTATACGTTTGAATTCCCAAATTTGAAATAACATTCCCATGAATGATCCCCCACTCAACCATGAAATGCAATTTCTTGTAATTTAATAAAAGATATTTTTCTATGAAACAATGAAGGATAGAACCTAGGTGTACCAAAAATTCATCAAAGTAAGTGCCATAAATTGTTAAATCATCCATAAAAACATCGAGGAAATTATCATGGTACTCAAAAAATATACTCAAAATACAATGATAAAAAGTACCAAGATAATTAAAGAGAATAAATGGCAGCCTTTTGTATAATAATTTACTGAATGGATTGGTAAATGTGGTTTTTCTTGATTCTTAGGGCCTATATGGATTTGAATACAACCCAAATATCCATTAAGTTAACCAAAATAGGACTTACCAGCCATTCTTTCTAACATTTGGTCAATGAAAGGTAGAGGAAAGTGGTACTTTCACGTGGCTTGATTCATTCAATAGTAGTCAATACATACTCACCAATTGTCTTTAACACGTGTTGGAACCAATTCACTTCTTTCATTTGACACTTCAGTTATTACAGTCTTTTGGGCACAATTCTCACTACGCTAACCCATTTACTATCAGATAATGGATAGATGATCCCAGCAACAAGTAATTTACAAACATCAAATTTTACCACTTCAAGGAGAGTGGGATTAAATATTCTTTGAAATTTCCTTAATGGATTAGCCTCATAATCTAAAAGTATATTGTGCATACAAATAGATGGGTTAATCCGAGTAATATCATCCAATTTCTATCCAATTTTCATTTTTACGCTCTCTTAAAAGGTTAAGTAGTTTTTATTTCTACTATGGAGAGTGTTTATTTGAAATAATAATGGGAAAATGTCTATACCTTTAGTATAAGTGTATTTTATATTATATGGAAGTGGTTTTAATTCCTACACCGGTTGATTTTTGGATTAAAGGAGAGGATTTAAGGGGAGTGAGGTCCATCAAACTATCTATCTTCTCATGTTTATTCTATAAGGAAATAGAATATAGGGAATGAGATTTTTATAATCATTTATGGTCATTTGTACTTTAGAATAAACACACTCATAAATTAATGCATAAATATTACACTTTTCAGAACCCTCAAAACACTCAAAATATGAATCAAAACTCAATTCATTCAAGGGTGAATAAGAGGAAAATGAATCATAGAATGGGTTGAGGAGATAGTTGTGTGTTTTTGTATCTTTTAAGAGAACTTATATCGAATAGATATGAAGATTAGAGTGATCTTCAACATGGTGTTTCATGGACTCAATAATGTTAAACTTTACACTTTCTCTACCGAACTCCATGGATAACTTACCATTGTGAATTTTAATGATCATATTTTCTATTTTAAGGAATGTCCTTCCCAATATGAGAGGGTAATGTCCTCAGGTTCGGGTATCTTCCATATCAATAATGAAGTAGTATGTGGGGAAGATGTGATTATTCACTTTTACGAGGACAACCTCAACCAATCCTAATGGGTGTGTTGTGATTTGGTTAGTAAGTTACATGGAAATTCACATCGATTTAATCACCCAAACCCATAAATAAGTATTCACATAGTGAGGAATTACATTAATGGAATAATCCAAATCTATAATTTCATCGTAAAAAAGGTATCCCCTATGGTACAAGGTATAGTGAATATTACTGAATTCTTTCATTTGGTAGAAATTAATAGTTGGATGAAAGTCGAGATATTTCTTACAAGGATCACTCTTTCATTACCCTTAAGTCACCGTCTATTGGTGAAAGGGTCTTTAAGAAACTCTTCATAATGATGGGGTTTTAACTATATATTCTAATGGAATTTTAACTTTCATATTTTTAAATGTCTCAATTATTTCTTTATCAATCTAATTATCAAAAATTTTCTTAAATTTAGAGAGTCTTTGGGGGAAAGGAATAGGAATTTATTTTTTATTATAATCCTAAATGATATTTTTTTTATATTTCTTGTCCTTTTTTTCATTACATGAATATTTTGAGGGTAGGGAAGTAGAGCTTTCAAGTTAGGGGCTTACATGTTTTGTAGAATCAGTATAAGGAGAAAATTCATTACCACTATGAAGTGTAATTTCATATACATTAATTTTTTTACTTCATATTAGAAATAGGTTGTGATGGCATTTATCTAGAACCTTGCATCTTAATCTCACCGATGGTGTTTGAAAATTTTCCCACTTGAGATTATTGGTGTCGAATAACAGATTATGTGGTATGTTGGAACCAGAGTTTATTGATTTCTATTTACTACACCATGTACTAATGTCTTGGTTCTTATTTTGGAGGAGGAGTATTGTTTAAATATATTGAATGATATGAAGGTTCAATATATATGCCTTATTGATACGGGTTCTATTTAGGATAGATTGAGTTGAATCCTAGTTCGTATTGTGGTTTTTATTTCCACCTGGGGTCTGGATTTGGACTAAATTGTTCTTGTTTTAAGGGTGGTTATTTCTTAAAATTATTCCCTAAGAATAAAAATGCACAAGACTCAGATCAATAATGACGTTTCAGGCACTAGTCAAAAAAAATGAGAGTTAACCGATCAAATACAATAATTGAATGGAATAGATAAAGGGTGATAATTACCTTATTCTTGATATAATTACCTTAGACTGGAATGATTCTCATCATGTTTTTATCTATCTTTTGTTATAGGGATGAATTACTTACAACATGAACAACTCGGGTTGGTGAAATTGCTCATGTACAAAATTATTGTTCATTTTGAGCCATATTGGCCATTAATTCATGAGTGGGACAAGGGGTTTTGTAATATAGAGAACCAATTTATGCATAATCTATAATTCCATGATACATGGGGACAAGTCCCTTATATAATTATTTAATTATCCAATGTTCAATAATTTGGTGGTGTGGGAAACTTGAAAAAATTCGGTTGAATCTCTCCCAATATCCATGAATTGTCTCTTCTTACGATTTCCTAATTCCAAAAGTTCATTTCTAATTGATATAGTTTAGAATAAAGGGGAAACAATTATCAATAAGTATTCATTTAAGGTCATTCAAACCCCCAATTATGCTAGGTAGATAGTATAGGTAGTCTTTGGCTACAACATCAAGGGAGAAAGGAAAGACCTTAAACTTAATGCGGTCCTTAGACACATTTTGGGGTTTTATGGAAGAGCACACTATGTAAAAAATCTTAAGCTGTGTGTGAGGGTACTCACTAGGAAGACCATGGAATTTAGTAAGTAGGTGGATGGGCCTGATCTCATCTAATTGTTGGCTACTTTCTCAAGATATTGGATGAATGCAGGTTGGTACTTCACATCCAAGGTGGTCAGTTCTTTTAAGGTTTGATTATTTGAAGACATGATTTATGGGGACTGATTTTGTTCAATATTTGATTGGTTTTGGACCACTGGAATTTCCAATACGGGTTACTAAATGTTAGTTTATTTTACAATCTAGATGACCATATTTTTCTGTGAAGTGTCTTTTCTATTTCTTGGTCAAATTCAAGCAATTTATCTCTTTCGGATTGGTTCAGGAAAATATGTTGTGCTTTTTTTGTATGATTTTTTATTATGGAATGTGGATAAAATTAGATATATTAAGAAGAATCAAATTATAAAATAAAATATAATGTTTCATTATAGAGTTAGATAGAGAGAGATGAAGAGAGAGAGAGAGGAAGAACACACAAAAACAAACTAGAATAAAAAAACCAAAAAATTTATTCAAATGGGGGTATATAAAAATAATTAATAAGCAAAAAAGGAAAATAAATAAAAGAAAATAAATAAATAAATGAGAGTTTATCCCTGAAAACAACACCAAAATTTGATCATGTTGTCAAGCGCATCAAATTAGATGTTTAGTTTTACTAGAATTTCGGTAGTATAGCAGGAACCCTGGGTCATCTCTCAATGGAGACTTAGATCATTAATTAAAAACTATTGTTTTGATTATGAAAATTAAAGGGAATGAGATTTTTGAAAACATGGAGGTTGATAATTTAAGAATTAAATAGAAAAATAAAAGTGATAAAATAAAGCAAAAAATAAAAGATTGATTAAGTGTGATCAACCTAGGGAATTATCATGATGCTCACCCTTCATCGCTTTAAGAGATAGGGTTATGATATTTTAATACCTAGTTTTTGACACCTACAAAGAGGATATTACTAATTTTACACTAGGATACCTCTAATTTTTAAGCTGAAAAAAAAATGATTCACCAGTTACCACTAATGATTGCATGATTTGTGTTCAACTTTATTACCAAAACACACCAAGGAAACACACAAAGAACTCAATGTGATGTAAAAGTTTGTATTTTATTTCTTTGTGATAACATGACGTAAATTTAAATGTGTTTGATAGTTTTTATGAGAGTTCAATTGACCGATTGAACCAGAAAAACACTATAGTTAAAATAGGGAAGGGGAAATGGTGAGTGGTGTGTGAAACATCACAGGAAATGGAACCCCCAAACATGATCATATGAGTTGAGTACAAAATACCAGAACATAATTCAATAAAATAAGAGTATAGGATGATTTAAAACAACACACAAACCTAGAATTTAAAAAACCATCCAATTATTACAAAAAAAGCTCTCGATTTACACCACGTTCCTCTAATGGTGACCACAAAGAGTTTTAAACTCCATGGGAGGGGAAGAAGAAATATATATTGATATATGAATAAACATATCCAAAATCACATATAGGGATTATGAGATAACTCCTTTGTGACTCAAAAGTGGAATAAATTTTCCTCTTGTTCAAACCCCTAAATGTGGTTCCCAAAGTGTTCTTTTATATACAAAATGGGTGGTGGTTTTGGGCACCTGGGTTTTGATAAATGACATGGAAAATATTTTTTGGACACTAGAAAATCATATCTCAATTTTTTATAAAATAAAATCTTTTTGAATGACTTAAATTCTATATCCATGTCAAATTTGGAAGCTAGATAATTTATATAATAAGAGATATTTCTATAATAAAGCGGCAAACATTTGACTATGTGCAGATTAATTTTATTAGATAGAATGGTTCAGTTGGGCTACTTAATGGGTGAATTGGGCTTGTGGTCCTTCATAAAAGTTGTATCCCAGTAAATTATGGACCTTATTAGAAAATTTCAGCACAATTTTTTTTTCACATATTAGTAGGAGTGTATGGTTGTGTCGCTGATGTTCTTGGATTCATGCGCAGTTTGGGATGCACTTCTTGAACTTCATTGTGGATCCTCCAAACCACCTCAACTTACAATAGAAATATCAAAAAGTGAAATAGTAATTTTTAATAGTGATAAATGTAAAATTATTTAATCAATCATTAAGTTAATTTTTTTACAATAATTGAAATTTACAATACAAAATCATTTTAACAAAAATTTTAAAATTGAATAGAAAATCATTGTATGATTAGGTGGCATGTCAGTTTCCATTAATTCAAACCGACATTACAGAACATGTGGGAATTCCATTAATTGGTGTCCATGGGGATAAAATATCCAAACCTTATGGGATTAGGGTCCTCTCGCATCAACCAAACACATTCGGTGTAATATTAAGAGGTCAATTGTTGATGTTACTTCTTTTTAGGGATACTAGAACCCTTCTTATTAGAGACAATAAAGTAGCTTCATAGGTATGGAATTGTGTCCTCCAACTAATGAATTAGGAGAATGAATGAATTTTCCATTAATTACCATCGATTGGATATGGTGGATGATAGATCATTGGTGCTACTATCTTTGTTGGTCTAAACCCACTTCTCATCCCTCTTATAGTAGCATTCCTCACAAGAGTCAAAAGAGGATAGATCAAATTTGACTAACCCTACTCGACCGTTGAGGAATTACTTGAGGCATTGGTGATATAGAGAGGGTACTTCTTCATACTGATGAATCCAAGGGCTACACAATAGTGTATTGTAGGTGGTTTCTTATGATTCTACCACAAAATCTGTGCTTGCTAACAAGCCACCAAACTGGTTATTGAACCACATCATTCTAAGAAGTTTCTCATCACCCGTATAATAACTCTAGATTGTTAGGTTAGAGGGATCCATATCTTCTTCAGTCAATTCAAGTTTATGGAGTGTCCTGGTCTGGATGAGGTTGATCCTAGAACTGGTTTCCACTAGGTAGAGATAGATCTCTATGCCATTAGAAAATCCTATAATGTAAATCAAGAGGATTTAACCCTTCATGAGGGTGTCCTAAACCTCTCTATAGAATTACATGATGGATTTAAATTCCTTATTTTTATCCTCCACTACATAGTAGGCATTTAAGGAAATTATATTAACATTGAATTGGAGAGAGATTTTCAAAGATTTTGTGAGGAATTCACATATATTTTTTGATAAGAGAATGGCCTAAAAAATTTAAATCCTTGTGGTTATGATGAATAGGTGGATCAACTCATCTTACTTCTATTATAAATGAATGATTTTTTACAATGGGGACAAATCCTCGGTAGGGACACAACAAACACTGCTGGCTGAACCACTCGGATCTGGGAGGCAATAGAAATATCCTACTACTGACTTGATGACCTTCTTTAAACCACTACTAGATTATTGTTGATTGTATAAATCTTGTATTTGTTTGGATTTGGTCAATAATTTTGTAGTCATGGATTTTATTTTCAGTCAAATAAAATTGTTTCTTTAGAGGCCTACGTGACAGATCAGACTGGGGAGAAAATTCATTTTGAGATCTTAGAAAAACATGCTTCCTAGTATTGGTATCATGAATAGATTAGTTCAATATTCTGATCTGATAATTTTAAAGGGTTTCATGTCCTCTAAATATCCTTTATGTCATCATCTAGAGGAACCTATGGGGTTTTCCTGGAATTCGTCACCATCTGGCACTGTGAATGGATCTAAAAACTAAATGATGATCACAGAGGCATAATCCTTCTCTTTATGAGAGTGGTATTTTATTTTTTGGTGGACCATGTGAGAAACTCACAAATCAGGGGGCATGAATTCAATGAGAGTGGAAACTAGCTTTAACACCAGTGGCAGACTCTTAATTACCTTTCAATGTTGATGTCTATTATTTTGGGACTTGGAGATATTTATCTAGATGCCAAATAAATGGATGGTGGAGGTATGGAAATAAAAAGAGGTTATGTCCTACCGAAATGGGAATGGATGACACCATGGGCATGGGAAACTTCCTTGCGAGCCAACCATTGTTTATACTTTTGAGTCCCAAAATTGAAAGTAGCTTTCTATTCACATGAACCCTCACTATTATTGCCAATTTCAATGTAGATATGCATCAGATATGCTGAGAAATAACCCAAATGGATGAAAACATTAACCACTTAGTTTCTATTCTAATACTTGAACACATAGAATTATTAAATGGTATTTCAAAGTATTTGGTGGTATGAGTAATGGTAAGGACTGAAAGTACATCCAACTTCCTAGGGTTTCCATCACTCTGTTAGCTTCATAATTCCTTCATCTAGGGAATATATGAAATATCCCATTACCTATGAATTCCTGAAGGAATATGTCTGATATCTTCTACTGGGGAAAGGTGATCTAGATGGTTGGAACTGATGATGAGCTTAATCTAAATTATCTAGTCGAGGTGAATGTGTTGGGCAGGGGGATGCCAGACGGGTCAATTCCAGGTGAGACTAGGCTTGATATGGTTGTGCTAGATGAGGATTCACCCAATATGGATTCATTTAGAGAGGATACTTTAGAAAAGGGCCTAATAAATCAACCATCTTGGGGGTATTTTCCTGTATGGTGGAAGTATCACTAATTTGGAAGGATTTCTTCCAGGATCCATAATAGGAAATGGGAATGACTACCTAGTCTTCTGTAGAAATTTCTAAAGATGTTGGATCATATAATAAAAATATGTAATCCACCTGGAATGTTCTAGGTAATGAGGATGGGGACCATATTAGTCTTAACATTTACCACACACATCATTTGTAGCTACTCTTGAGTCTTTGGCATGTCGAGTGAGTACATGTGGCCTTTCCACTAGGATACAAAATCTATGACTCACTCATCAAGCCTATATTTTCAATTTAATAGGTCTTCAATACTTATCTTGTGTTTTTTGGATTTTAACTGGTAATGGATCTCCTTGAGACGGTCTTCAAAACTAGTTTTGGACCCTGTGGGTAGCTGGTCATACCAGACAAATGTTTGTCCTTCTAGTATCTGAAAAAAAAAACCAAAGCCTGGCCACCTCCTACTACTATAGGTTCCCCAACATGGGTCCACAACTTGATATGATGTGAGATAAATGGTGTTGTGGGTCACCGATACCAATGAACTTATAAAATATGAGGGTGCTCAAATTTTTTCCATCCATTCCAGGTATGGACTTCTGCCAGGAGGGATCACTACTTGACATGTTTCTAGGGCCTCAAGGCAAGTGGTGTGAGTGGAAATCAATTCTTCTTGGTAAAAGTCCCCATCTCGGTGAGAATTTCTGACAACTAATGCATTGAAAGGACTATCAAACCAATGAGTTGGCTCATCAAATTAATGAACGAAACAACCTGGGTCCCAAGGAGGGTAATTATGCTGTTCGGTTTGGTTTCTCAACGCATAACTTGATCACTTTCCATATAGTGCTACGTTTACTCTGTTTGTATATGTGGGGTTACCAAGCTTCACTACGGGAATTTTTTCAGAGGACATTATAACAAACAAAAAATTTATTAATGGAATTTACCTTCTTATAATTATGTAATAGAAAACATACATAAAAAATATTCTCATAAATGATACACTATTCATGTAAACAAACTAAAAATAATTCTAAAAAGAAAATAAGATTATAAGAGCATGAAAATTTTGATATACTTGATCCACAAGAATGACCACACTCATAAACAGAGATATTGAAATAACATGTTATTTTAATGAAAAAATATTAATTTTATGGATGAAATTATATATAACCTAAATATAAATATAGGTAAATGAATCATAAATGACATTAGAGGTCCAAATAATAATTGAGGAATATATACCGTTGGAATAGAAACTTGACCTTTATAATAGTAATATAACCATTAAGAATATTAATATGGGTATTAGAATAGTAAAATCACCTATGAAATTCTAAATAAGGGTTTGGTATTTTATAAATGAAAATATTATTATTTTTATCATGGTATAAGTAAATAAATGTTTTAAAAATGATAAATTATGTATGGGTATTTTTTATAGAATATAAATCATTATTTAAAATTATATAATTAATATAATGATTTATAAGAAAACATATTTTCATAAATATATTAAAAAATTAATATTATGTTTTCTATAATTATAATATAATTTTACGAGACCTTAATTAAATTTTCAATGGGTTATGAAATTGATTATAATATTAAAATTTGTATTTTTCAAAAAATAATGATTTTATTTAAAAATTAAATTTGTACAATTTATAAATCTATTTTCAAAAAATGGATTAAAATCTAACAATATATGCATTGAAAAATATTCTTCGTTAATATTTTGTGATTTTTCTAAAATAGTTGATTTTTTTGGTGAAAAGTGAAATGTGGTAATTTATGATACTTAACAAATACATGAATTTTTGAGTCATGATTGATATTTGGATGAGTTAAAAAATAATTTTGTTTAAATATCCCAAAAAATTTAATATTTTTTGATATATGAATCAACACTATTTATATAATTGTTCCAAAATAATAAATTAATGTATAAAATTATCAAATCACTCCTATCCTGCCCAATAAATACCACTGCTCAAAAACCCTTCTCCACACACCTTCTATGACCTGTAGATTATCTAAATTCTAAAAAATTCCACTATTAGGACTCTTAACCACATCCAATAGCTTCTGATATTATCAAAATAACAAACCCAAATTCCATAATGAGGCTCTCATGGAGAAGATATTCACGATGTAAAAAACCTCCTTATTTATCTTTTAAATTAATTTCTTTTCTTATCCTCTCCTCCCCTACCCTATCCAAAGTGTAATGATATATACAATATCATATATATAATATATTTTTATTGTGTTAATTTAATATCCACCATAAACCCCTCTCTTCTAATTTTATTCATAAAATGAAAACATCATCCATAATGTGTCGATTCACCGTCTTCATGGATGCTGAGTTTTCATTTTACCTTACTGCCTTCAAGGTTGGTAATAAAACAATTATTATGGTTAAAAAAGATTTTAATGTCTATATTATAACTTTTTTAATGTTATATAAATATTTTAGAGACATAATATTAAATAAAATAAAACCAGTTCATTATGGTCATTAAAAAAGAAAAAAAACTAAACTATTTTCATTAACATTTTATGTAATGAATCATACTAATATTAGTAAAAATGATATATTTGAACATTTTAACTTATGTAAGTTCATAAATAACATATAATTTCTATTCATGAAAATTATTCTCATTTTACATGAACTTCCATACTTGTATATTGGTGAACTAATCCTGAAAGCCAAGGAAATGAACACTCCCAAAACGTTGAAATTGAAATATATTACCATTAAAAATGACCATAAAAAAACATAATTGAATTTTAATAAATCAAATACATGTAAAATATTATCATTATTTAGTAATTAATGAATTAAATTTGATTATATTATATATTAAGTGAAATTAAATAATTTATTTAGACATAAGGTAAGTCGGTTCTCAATCCCAACTCCCTTTCTTTGGGTTATACATATTTCAGGCCAAATTTCAATGTGGATATTCCTTTAATTTTTCTAAAATATATTCTAATTATTATTAAATATTATTTTAAAGGATATAATTTTTTCCAACATGGTTTTACATTAAATATACATATTTTCCTAAAGTACTCTTCTTTCTAAAACATATCTCGACTCCTCTTGAGATTGTTTCTTCTTCACTCAAGATTGATAATTATTATACCAAGTATGCTTTTACTTTTTCATTTTTGGAACCCAAATTTTTATTAATTAAGGTATAATTTATTTGATTCTTATGAAACCATTTTTTTCCATTTGTTATTTTATGACTATGATTGTTATAATTTCTACATTCCAATTATGGTTATGTCAGTGTAATGATGTGAAAGGTGGGCCCAGAATTATATAGCCATCTAATAAATTCAGTAGCATGATATATATCACGATATAATTTTTAATATGCATAATCATGATGCTATATTTAGTTGAAAATATTATTTTATGATTGTGCAAATATTTTATTTGTGATCATGATTCTAGCTTTGTTCACAACTTTGTGCAGTGTTTGACCACTAAGACCTGATGTTTCATTTTTATACATTACAAAATTTCATGAATTTATCTAATGATTCATATCCTGATTATTATGATGATTCAATAACTATGTTATTATGATGATTATGATGATTCTCACCTATTTTATATTTATTCGTGTCTTTATTCATCCTCTTACTTGGATTTTAGCTCATCCATTTCTTTGATGTATATTCTATGATGATTAATTTTACTAAAGATAATGTGAGTTTTGAAGGATAAATATGATGGGATTAAATAAATGTTAATGCGTTATTATTCAAAAGTTTTCTATGATCCTAATTTGCTGAAGACACTAAACCGTTGGATCCTAGTATTATAACACTATTATGTTGTTTATCTTAAAAATTATATAATAGTTATCTAAGAGAAATTAGGGTTTCATTATTTGGTATTATAGATCAGTTTAGTTATTTTTTGAATTTTTATTAGACAAATTTAATGAAAAACCATAGTATAATACAAAATAAAAGTCAAAATATAAGATTATTTGTTTTAGAAAAATGATCTACATATGGATACCATAAGACATAAATTTAGAATTAATTGAAAAAATAATAAATTATGTATTCATGACTTGTGGACTTATGTTTTTTTTCAGCCCTTTTCTATTTATAAAATAATGGTAACCGGTAGAAACATGGACAATGAACCATTTGAAGGAAAATGAATATATATACCATATGACAATCCCAATTCCTTAGGAGGTGCAGTTCAAAACATCATGGAAATTTTTTCCCAGTTTTCTTAAGATTTGAACTATAACATGAAAATTTGGGAACATCCTAATTTACCAAATAGATAGAAACTAACTATAAACTTTTTTATGTTGAAATTAATACCAACATTTATTGGATCTTTAAATCCACTTATGAAGGAAAAGTGGGTTAAATTAATGGAGAACATATTTTCTTTGATCTACTTTTTGAGAAAGATAAGGTGACTCTATCTATTTATTGTCTAGATGGGGATGCCAATAAATAGTGGGTTATGACAAATAACACTAATACAATTGATAATATATATGATATGGAGTTGGAAGGAATTAATTAAATATTTCTTAACATGTATTTGCCTCGAACTATTCATGAAAAGTTAGAGAGAGAATTTATAGAGTTGAAGAAAAAAGAAGATTAATCTATAATGTCTTATGAAAAAATTTCCCAAGGATTGCAAGATATAATTTTGGTTTTGGTTATAAACAATTATAGAAAACTAGATATATTATTTAGGTGTTTAAAATCACATATTCAAAGAGATCTATCTATCCAGTACTTTGGGATTTATGAAGAAGCTGTTCGATGTGATCTCAAAGTGGATATGGAGTTTGGATAATGGTCCCATGGATATGGAGATAAGAAACAAAAGATGGAGTTTCATGATGGATAATCTAATGAAACGGGTGGAAAGAAACATAAACCAACGATATGTTAAAAATGTGATAAGAATCATCAGGGGAACTACCTTAAAGTGATTGGGAAATGCTTAAAGTGTGGTGGATAAAGCCACGTAGATCACTAATGTTTAGTGGACATGTTAAAGTAGCCAATTTTATAGAGGAAAGGAGGGAACCACCAATGGTTTAATGTTTAAACTAAAGAGAGAAAGGAAACTATGCAATCCAATGCACTAAACCACAGGTCCTTGAGGGTAATCAGTGTCAACATCAACTAAAACCAAAGGGGAAATGGAATTCTTATGCCTTCACTTCTGATAAAGTGGTAAAATAAAATGATTTCATACAAGTTTGACTTTCTATTCACTCAGTAAAGGTAAATAAATTATTTTTTCTAGTTATAATCATTCATTTATAACCTAAAAGATTTCTAGAACTATTGAATTGATGCCCTGATACATTAAAGCAGAGATATCTTTAAAAATATCTTGGGAGGAGATCATTACAACCTAAGTGTTTGACTCTTATCCTATTAGTGTATTTAGGAAGATATTTCTACTGAATATCATAATAATTCCCTTTGGGGATTTATATTCTATACTAGGAATAGATTTAATCTCATTATATATAGCACACACAAACTTTTAAGAGAAGAGAATATCATTCCATCTCCCGATCTGTCTCATTCTCTTCTAAAAATGAAAGGAAGACCATGAATCTCATTTGGAAAACCTATACATGGTGTGGGTGTTGATTCCTTGTGACGAATCATACCTCACTCAAATTATTGAGTCAAATTAATGTATTAAACAATAGAAAAATCCCATTGTTATGGAATACATTGATATATTTCTTGAAGAGTTACCCATAATTCCCCCAGATCATAAGGTAGAGTTATCAACAAAGATTATACCCATGGCTACTTCTATCTCAAAATTACTCTATAGGATGGACATGGTCAAACTTTAAGAGTTAAGGAAGCATTTTTAGGATCACTTATAAATAGGGTACAGAATCCCTAGTTTATCACCTTGGTGTGTGGTGGTACTCTTTGTAAAGAAACAACATTGATCAATAAGATTGTGTATCAATTACTGAGATATCTATAATATCACCATAAAGAAAAAGAATCCTCTTCCAAATATAGATGAATTGTTTGATCAAATAAGATGATATTAGTTGTTCTCAAAGGTGGATCTTCATTATAGATATCATCAACAAAAAGAGAAGAAGGATGATATTCAGAAGATTTATTTTTGTACAAGGTATATGCATTATGAGTGACTATTGATTCCATTTAGACTTACTAATTCCCCAAAAAACATCATGGATTTGATAAACATAGTCTTTAAAGACTAACTTGAAAAAATTTTGGAAGTCTTTTTGGAAGATACTCTCATCTACTCTAAGAGAAATGAGGAACATGAAGAAAATATATGGATGGGGTTGGTGAAATTAATGAAGGATAAATTGTATGAAATGTTTAGAAAGATTTTTTTTGGATACTGGTGGTATCATTTTTTGGGAACATGATCACAAGTGATGGAATTTCTATGGACCCCTAAAAAAGGAAATTTAGGAATGGCCCATACCCACTAGTGTCATGGAAACCCGTAGTTTTCTTGGTTTAGTAGGGTACTTCCAACGTTTTGTGAGAAATTTCTCATGATTTTCAAGCATGCTAACTAAGTTATCATAAGAAGGTGCAAAGTATGTATGGATGGAATAATGAAAAGTAAATCTTCATGGTGATCAAGAATAGGATAATCACTACACCTATTCTAACATGACCAACAATTAGAGAATGAAAAATCATATGAAGAACAACCAATGAAGATCTTGGACCATAGAGAAAAAGTTCTACACCAAAAGACAGCTCACCTTTTCAACATATTTTGAAGGAACCATAAGTATGAAGAGGTGATATGGGAACCAAAGAATTCAACGAAAGTGAAATACCCTCACATTTTTTCACATTATTATGTAAAACAAAATTTCGATGATGAAATTTCAAAAGGAAGGAAGAATGTAAAATTCAAAGATTTTATAATGAATTTACCTGCTTATAATTACATCATAAAACCCAAGAATAAACAAAAAAAATTAGTCTCATAAATGATAAATTAGTCATGTAAATAAAACCATTATTATTCTAAAAATAAAAAATAACTATGAGAGTAGAAAAATGGGGATATGCTCGATCCAGTAGAATAAATGCACTCACAAACAGATATGTAGAAATAAAACATAATGCTAATAATAAAATATTCATTTTAAGGAAGTGATTATAAATAAACTTGAGTGAAAATTTAGGTGAATGAAGAATCAATGAAATAATAGCCCTTAATTATAATTGTGGAAGCTATACCAGTAAAATAGTAATCAGACCTTTCAAATAGTAATATGACCATTAAGAATAGTAATCCTACCAATAAAATAGCAACATCACTTATGAAAGTATAATTAAAATTAAGTTACCTTATAAATTAAAATATGATATATTTATATCATGGTATACGTAAATAAACGTTTTAAAAATTATAAATTAATTATTTTTTATTAAAGTTTAATATTTATTTACCAATTTATAAATAATATAATGATTTAATATAAAAAATAATTTCATAAAATAGATTAATAAATAAATATTATGTTTTATTATAGTTATAATATGTTTTTATGAGACCTTAATTAATTTTTTAAATGTTTATAAAACCGATTATAATATTAAAACCACTTTCTTTCAAATAAATTATGATTTTATTTGAAAATTATATTTCTTACATTTACATAATTATTTTCATAAAATGGAGTCTATTTTGGGAATATACACATCGAAAAATTTTTATGTTGAATTTTTGGGATTTTTCTAAAATAATTGATTTTTTGGTGAATAGTGAAATATATTAATTTAGAGTATTTAACAAGTATATGAATTTTTGAGTCATGGATGATGTATGCATTAGGGTATAAACCATTGGATTGAAATATCATGAAATATATACTATATTTATTCATAGGAATCAATATTATTTATAGTCTTGAGCTAAAATAAGAAACTAATGAATAAAATAATCAAACACCCCTCTCTTCCCCTATAAATACCACCCTCACCGCCTATTATCCTCACATCTTCTATGCCTTTTATTTTGTCTATATTTTCCCATTTACTTTCCCAATACTCTTTACCACGTCCAAGTCATAATGGTCTCGTAAAAATACCAAACCCATGTGCCTTAAAAAGGTTCCCGAGGATAAGATAGTCAGGCGGTAAAAACCTCTTTGTTTCTCTTTTAATTTATTTTATTTCCATATAATCTTCTCAAATACCCTATAAAAAGTGTAGTTATTTAATAAAATATCATATATATATACTTAATTTTTATTTTATTAATTTAATATCCATCATCAAACCTAATCTTCTCAACTTTTATTCTAAAAATAAAAACATTATCTGTGATGTGTCGATTCACTGCCTTCGTGGACGATAAGTTTTCATTTTCCATAAATGCATTCAAATATGGTAATACAAACTTTATTATTGTTAAAAAGAATATAATAAGTATATAATATATTCTTTAATGGTCTAGAACTAATTTATTGACATAATATTAAATAGAAAGAAACTAGTTGGTGATGGTTTTAGAAATAGACAAAATAAAATATATTTTTTTTGTTAATGTTTGATCTAATGAATCATCATAACATCAGAAAAAATAATTATATATAATAACATTTAATCTTATATATGTTCATAAATGAAATATTATTTAAACATAGGATAATTATTCTAATTTTACATGAAATTGCATACTTGTAAACAAGTGAACCAATCATGAAAACCAAGGAAAAAATACTCCATGAACAATTAAATTAGACTCTATAACTCATCAAAATAACCATAAATGAACATAATAAAATTATATTAAATAAAATAAATGTATAATAGTTTCTTTATTTATTAATTAATTAATATAATTTTAATTTCTAGGATATTACGTTTAAGTTAAGAACACATTCGAAATTCTTATTTCCAAATCACATCTTGGCTCATCCTGAGATTCTTTCATCTTCATTAAATATTGATGATTCTTATACCAAGTATGTTTTTATTTTTTTCATTTGTTAACCCCAAAGTTTTTCATGAATTTTTAATTTATGAAATTTTTATGAAACCTATTCCTTTCCATGGGTTATTCTATGACTATTACTTTTAAAATATCTATGTGGCTTGCAAGATTATGTAAATGTTTTGATACGATGAGTGGGTCCGAAATTATATATCCCTATAAGGAATTTGGTAATATGATATATCTCATGATATAATATATAATATATGTGAACATAACACTAGATTGTTTCAAAAAGTTTATGTTATGATCATGCTCATATATTTTGCATGAACGTTATGCTAGTTTTGTTCAAAAATATGTGTGGTGCATGACCATTAAAACATGATGTTTCCATTTTATACATTTCTATATTCCATTTAATTATCTAATGCTTACCCTAATTATTTTAAAAATGATATTATGATTATGTAATGACAATGATGATTATTCTCACCCATGTTATATTGACTCATTTCATTATTGATACTCTTACTAGGATTTTATATCAACAAATTCTTTTATGTATATAATCAAGTGGTTAACTATACTAAGGATAACATGGGAATTTATGGATAAATATGAAGGATTTAAATATATCATTATGTTTTATTATGTAAAATTTATGTGTGAGCCAAATTTACCCAAGACACTAAAATTTTGGAAGCTGGTATGGTAACACTATTATGTTGTTTGTCTTAAAAATGATCTATTAGATATGTGAGTAAAAAATAGGTTTTCTTCAGACTTTCTACACTACTAGGGGAGAAATGTGGTCCCATAGGAGATATCCACAGTCTTAACATTTATTGATTAGAATATTAGCTATAAGAATTTTCTAATCTTCAAGATATTGGAGCAAGGAGGCTACCATAGGTTCTGCCTCTGTTTTTTGTGCAAACTTGGATGAATTAGAGTGGTTTGGCATGTTTCATGGCTCTATCAAGATGCCTATGGGTAGAATAAAATTCCTCATTGGAGGGATCACCATTAATAAGTAATTCCCTCTACTATCATGTAAGGACAACTATTTTAGTGTCTTCCTAGTACTACACCTTCCTTGGAGGTAGATCATCCTCATCATACCCTTCTGTGAATCCCTTATCCCTATGATTCTTGGAAGGCTTTGGTATGATCATTTTTACTACGAAATTACCCAAAGGGGAACCCTTATCATAAGCTGGTAGTTTAAGATATCTCAAGATTGGACTACAGTGGAGTGAAACCTACTTTCCCCTACCCCAAATTTGTATGTGTGGTGACACCTCCTCTATAATCTAGTGGAATACTATTGGGAACTTGAGATATCTATATCAGAGTTTATAGGGATAATTGTATGAATTTGGGTGTTGATCCACTAGGAATGATTCCAAATAAACCAATTAGAATTACTTATTAGAAGACTTGATGTTCTCTTGGCTTAGTAGATAGCCAACTAATGGTCTTGAAGGTGATGGAACATTTATCATATTAATGGGTAAAAACACATGGAGTAGATCTCAGTGTGAGACACTTGGGTGTCATTTTTTGGGGTCTCAGAGTGTTCATAACACCATATAAAACTAGTCAATATCGAAACCATCACACATTCCCTCTTGATTATAGGAAGGTCCCTTCCATTCGTTGGACCTGACCCTGATTGGCACTGGCTAGGATATGTGTGGAGGAACTAATGTGGATCAGTTATACTAATGGTTTACTTTATAGGAGTCACTTCATGATTCAGGTTTTTGCCGCATGCCGAAACATATCCTATAGGTAGTTCCAATCGCAACATCTCATCCCTTTAAGATGCAGTATTTACCACCAGATCATGTTTGAGGGAGGCGGTTCTCATCTATGGATTAGTAGAATGCTGAAAAACAGAAGGAGTTAGTCCAAACCCTAACATATCTCCCATGTCTTATGTAGAGTTAGAGAGGTTGGAAAATGGAGGTGATGAAAATGGATTTACAATGAAACCTTGGAAGGGGGTCAGAATATCCTTCACCTAGAAGTACCCATGGAGGGATCTAGGGATCCTATGGAGATCGACTTCCATGATGGATAGCTTCAGTTGTGGGGATCCTAACCCCGACATAAGTTTGGGTGGAGACTCTATTTTATAGTTTCTTGTTCACTCTAAATATGTTAGATCATCAATTTCAATGAATAATTGGAATTTCCAATGGTTTCTACTTTAGTGGTGAGTATTCATCCTTCTTCCTTGAAACTGTTCTCCGGGGAAGATTATTTCTTCAACACAAGGAGAAACTTCATCTAGATTGGTTATAACAAGATTATAACCACCTTTTTGACTATTGTTGGAGTAGGTAGGACCTTGAATATGACTATTGAAGGAGTGGGGTGGAACTCTACTCTATTTGGTTGGAACATAGGGAAGACCTTGTTGATGAAAATTGGGAGTGAAAGGAAGACCTATGTAATGGTTATCAGAAGTGTGGGAGGACCTCAACTCTGTTTGTCGATAAAGGGGGGATGAACTACGCTTGTGTTGGTTCTGGCATGGGCATGACCTTTGTGATGGTTTTTTAAATATTGTGGAGGACCTCCACTTGGGTTGATGATGGTGTGGGGAGGACCTCCACACCGTGCCCCATCATCATGGATTGTCCCATAATAGCTGTTAGTGGTGATAGTGATTGATAGAGTCAACCTAGCCTACCTATGAGGAAATTGGTGTATCAATCCCAATCATGAAAATATGAATCCTTGTTATTATATTTTTGGATATGGGGAGATTTTTCATTGGTGGTAGGGGCCAATAGAGCCGTAAAGATACCCCTTGTCAGGAATTAACCTGACTTTGTCCCCGATGTAGGCATTGGGTTCTTTGGAATAGGGTAGGCAGTTTAGGGATAAATTCTACATTATCATTAACCAATGAGGTAAATCAATGTTAGAGTTTTCATGGACCACTGGGATCCCCTTTATTAGCTCCCATATGGTAGGTGCAGCTAGGAGAACTAAATCATCCCCTACCTCCTTGGGGTAAGTTGTAAAATCATTAGAGATCTCAAGGGAGAGGCTCCCAAATCGATTCACTATTTTGATGTGGGTGGTTTCACCCTCTATAGCCCACGAGGATAGAAATATTGATGAAGCATCAATTCATTCAGGTAATAGAAGGACATATCCCTTGTGGGAATGTCCCCCTCCTACTCATACTGGCATATCAGAGTGTCTATCACCTTCCTATGAGTGATCTCATAGGGTGATATGGGGTGTGCGTGGACAATTGGTGAAGTTGTGGTGAAGGTGGACTTGTTCAGGATTACTGCACCAATGTTTATCCTACCACAGTACTTGCGGTCTTTTTACTATTTATTTCCCATAACTTGAGTCCTCTAAGGAATTTTAATTCAAACATCAATATAGGTAATAGAATATCTATTCCCAATGCCCCATCATTATCCAATCATTTAAGTAGGGAAGGATCCATAATGAAAATGTCATAGACCAATAATTACCAACATTTACTACCCTAATGTGAATATTAATTATATAATGGGACCACTATTTTCTTAGTGGGACTAGTTGATGAATGTTTTAAAACAGTTAATTGAAAAATATGATCGTGTTCTAAAGGCTACAAGTCCCCTTGGTTGAGTAGAAGATATTCGCATAGGGTTCACCATTTTATTTGGGATGCTTTCACACCTGGGGTATGCACTTTATAATGACTGTGGTTATGTTTTGGACTGTTTTCAAGATATCCAGAGGTGGTAGACTTGTATAACTTTCAATAGTGTTTTTTTCTCCATGAAGGAAATGGGATGATGTGATTTCAGTTCCTCTTTCCATGGATTCCTCTTGGGATATCTTTTCATAATCTGGAATTCCCCCATAGATTAAGTGATGTTCGTGGAACTCTTTCTCAATTCCATCTATTTATAGGCACCATTTAATTACACTACTTTTCTCTTGATAGTGAAGGAAGCTTTGGTTATGGGATTAGTGACGTTGGACATTGCTAATCATGTATGGATGTTGGGAACATTGGTCACCTTTGAATGTTCCCCTCAGGAGGGAATCTCACATAGGCATCTTAGGCATAGAACCCAATGCATCTCATGTATATAATGATCTAATTAACATAATGTGTGTAAGTCATACATTTATTTTCACCTTAGGTATACATTTTTATTTCATGGGGTAGCTATTTTAGATCATGTAAAAAGTTCTAGGTCCAGTGAAGATGGATTAGAACAATAGGTTGAGATGGATCAGTGCATGAGTTTAACATCTTGTTGAATGATATTGGTTGATCAAAACACCTCCTGGAGGTGGACCAAGGATATGTGTCCCTATGAGAGAAGATGTCACAACTGGATAGTTTACTACTCAATCATATAAACTTATGGAAATGGATCCAAGAGGTGTGTCCCTAGGATAGAATATGTCACACGTGAATAGTTTCCCAATGGATCAGAACACCATGTGGATAGAGATTCTTGTGGTTCATCTCTAGGAAAAAGGATGTCTCAATTAATATTTTCCCAATGGAACAATACACTATGTGGAGGTAGATCCAGGAGGTGCATACATAGAAGGTAAGTTGTAAAACATAAATAATATACCAATGGATTAGAACACCATGTGGGGGTTTATTTGGGAGGTACTTCCCAAGGAGGGACGATGTCACAAAGGAATAGTTTACTAAATGATCGGAATTCCTTGTAGAGGAGAATCCATGATGTGCATCTCTAGTAGGGAATACATCACACCTAAATTATTTACCATTGGATCCAAATTCCTTATGGAGGATAATTTTAGAGGTTCGTCCGTAGGAGGGAAGATTTCCCACATGAATAGAAAACCAATGGATCATAATTCCTTTTGGATGAGATTCAAGGAGGTGTGTCCATTGTAGGGAAGATGTATCACATGAATAGTTTACGATTGTCAGGATTGAACCTCAAGGTGGAATACTACGTACCACGTTTTGATTATATGGATGAAAACCCCCCATATTTTGATGATAGAGTTTGGGGTTGTGTTATATTACTGATCCATCTAGTTTAATATCATATGGTAGAATCCTTCATGTCACGAAAGAATAATTAACAAGGGATGGTGTGGGGATTACACATTAAAGTTTCAAATTGCAAGAGTACTGATATTGCTGTAATGGTATGGAGATTACGTATGGAATTTTTTCATGTATAAACTTCTATGGACAGTAGTGGGAGAAAGTGTCCTTCCATGGTGATCGTACATGGGGAATCTCGTGTTTATCATGTGGGATAAATCTACAGTTTATTATCATGTGATGTAGACATTTTCATGTAGTTTAACATCATACGACTAGGATTTTGAGCTAGAAATATTTATGTCTTTGATCTTATACATGGGGGGACTCACTCCTCACCCCTAGAGATTACATAGCCACCACACTTGTGACTTTATGTGGGGAATGGAATTGAAACTATCATGGATGAGTGGTGAATCACGAGGCACATGTTATAGTCTCCATTATTAGAAGAAAATGGTAGGTGGGAGGCTCGAGCTACACTTGGAGTAAAGTGGGAGGACATAGAAGTGGGTGGAACTAATCACTTGGGGACTCAAGGTGATAATGAAATGCTCCTAGATTGGCATGATGGTGATGGGTAGTCGAATTTCATAAAGGGGTATTAGCGTAAGGTAGGAACTATAGAGATAACTAGGAGATGTGATTTATGAATATTGGAGGTTCATAAAGGAGATTATTGCATGGCCTGAGTTCCTCAAAGAGGTAAGGGTCTTTTTGAAAGAGTATGATTCACAAAATAGGGTGACCCTGCATTAGTGTGATGAATTGATTCAAATGGGTAGTGCTTTATGAATGATTAATGCTTTATAATTACTCAAACACCTCAGAAGGCCTTATTATTTCATTAAAGGACAGTGTCTTAGCTGAATAAATATATACTTTAGGTAGAGGCTTTTAAGAACACTAGGGAGGATGTTTTTCAAAGCCTGTATAGCTTGGGTGATCTATATTTGGATTTGTTCATGATGCTTAGGGGGTTCTCAAAAAGTGAGTTATTTCAGAAGTCAAAATATCACCATTATTATATTTAAAATATCAAACTAAAGGGTTATATTTATAGGTTATAGGTTTCATGAATATTGGAGGTGTTCATGCAGTATTATATGCTTTACTAATGGTAATGTCTCTAAGGGTTCAAATGTTTCTCTCTTGGAGCTACTATCAACACTTTTCACATTCGGAAAGCACCCTACAACTCCAAATGTCATTGAGGGGAGGCACTATCAGATGTTCGCACATTCGCAAAGGAGAATCTTAGTCATGGAGATTCATGATCTTCATCCATTTTTGTAAGAGGTGGGAATCATGAAACATATCCTTAGAGGTATTTTAGGTAATTTTGGATCAAATTCCCCCAAACCAACCTTATCTTCCTCCACTATTCCCGTGACATGTGTATTTTGAGATAAAAAATGTGATAGTGGCAACAATACACTCTTATATTTTTCTATAATAAATTTATTTAGTGTCATGACTATATATCTAATTTGACTTATTACATGAATCTTATTGGGTCTATCATGATGGTTCTTGATCTCATAAATAAAAGTTTCTTGGAAAATTTATTTTCTAGAGAAGAATGTTTTAATTAGGCCATAATGGACTATAATACTAGAATTTCATTTTCCATCAGTATTATGTAATTAACATAAAATACTAATAAAATGAACACACTACCACTACCCTTGTAATATGAACAAGGCTAAAATTCATTCATGAAACTAAATTCTATTATGGATTTAGAAAACCAACAGTCCCATGACCTAGATACATTATTTAATCCATAAATGTATTTATAAACCTTTTCTACATTATGATCATTATTTCAAGTCACAAATCCTTTTATTTGTGTTATACAGATATTTTCCTAAAGATTCCCATTAATGAAATATATTTTTACATCAGTATTCCATATCTCATAGCCATAATAAATTTTTAGGGAATGTAGATATTTGATCGATTATTGTATTGAAACCATTGAAAATTTTTCTTTATAGTCTCTCTTAGTTTACTAGTCGAACCCATTTGCTACTAGTCATTCCTTATTAGTACTGACTTGTCCATATAGGTCTAATTTATTCTCAAATACATGTTTATAACCAACAAGACTTCTATCCACTAAAGGATCTAACAAAACCCAAACCTGATTTTCATATATGGTGTCAATTTTTGAATTCATAGATTCCTTCCATTTTTAAGATTCTATTCCACTTACCCCATTCTGGTAGTTACATGATAATAATTATCAACTAATAATGAGTCACCATCCTTTGTTATTAGAGAAAAATATAGTTTTGGATCTACAACCTCTTTCATACATTTACATAGTACTTATGTCTCCATAATGTCCTCTTCACCATAGATATGTTGAATCTGTTCCTATAACAATTCCTATACATCTTGAGATTGGACTTCGTCATTTTTTATCCAATTATAACTATTTATTTTATATATGTGATCCCTTTAAATAATGGTGGGAAATTTTTTAACCAAAACCTTATAATCTGATTCTT
The DNA here is from genome assembly GCA_963277665.1 of Viscum album. NCBI lineage: Eukaryota > Viridiplantae > Streptophyta > Magnoliopsida > Santalales > Viscaceae > Viscum > Viscum album. The sequence goes on along the minus strand of OY728133.1, from coordinate 1,901,478,830 downwards.
TATATAGGAAATATCTATTATTTTAATAGGTATAACCTATAAAGATACACTTAGTGTCCCAGAGTGCAATTTTATTGTGATATTTCCATAAAAATGGTTCATAACCAAACATGTGTATATGTGAAAAAGTGGGGTTATTACCATACCAATGTTGTTATAGAAGACTTGATTATATATTAGTTATCACTCGATTTAGTATGCATGCTACTTTCTGTAATGCGTATCCCCAAAAAAATAACGGAAGACTAACATGACTCATTATTGATCTAACCATGTTTAATAGGGTACATTTCCAACTTTTACTTATACAATTTTATTATGGTGCATAAGGAGGTGTAAGATGAGATAAAATCCCAAACTACTACAAATAATCAATGAGTTATTTGTTAACATAATCTCCACCATGTTCTGAGTAGATTTTCTTAATATCCATACCAGGAATGATTTCAAATTAATATTATATTCCAAGACCATGTTAAAGGAATCTGACTTATACCTCATTTATTAGACATATCCATAACAACTAATTTCATCAGTAAATTTTATGAAGTTTGAGTAGACAACCATATTTTAAACTAGAAGTGGTCCAGATACATTAGTATAAAAAACTCAAGAAACTCAGTGGACCTTTAATATTTTCTAGTAAAAAGGTATTTGGTCATTTTTCCTCGAAAACATGCATGACATACACCAAGTGATTTTAGTTGAAATGAATCTAAATAACCCTATGGGTATAATTTGGTAAAATTATATTCATTTACAGGACCTAGACAATGAATTCATATTTGGATGTGATAGACACATGTAATTATCTTCATTCTGTCAGATGGTTTGTGTAATCTAACACATAAATATTGTTATTTAAATATGCCTTACCATAAAAATTAATTATCTATAAAAGGAGAAAAACTAACTTCCAAATTAGAAAATAAATCCACACATATCAAGTCTAGAGATAAAAATAATGTTTTTAGTAACTGGTGACACATAATAATAATATGTTTAAACCAAGGTCATTCTAGTAGTAATGTGAGGTGGTAATATTCAATAGAAATAATCATAATTCTAGCTCTATGGTCTTCTCATAGACCCACCTCAACATGAGAATTTTTTTCCAATATAATTGTTTTTTTAATTTGAATAAATATGTGAGAACCGTATGTCGTATATAATAATTAAAATTTATAAATAGATAAATTTCAGTCGATAACAACTGCACCAAAATATTCCCCATAATTCTTTGTCTAGGTATAGTTTTTCTTAAAGTATACATTCTTTTTAAATTAAAAATAAAAAATTTCTTATTACCTTAATCACGCTTTGGTCCTCCTCTTCTTGGAATGTAATTGTTAATATACTTTAGACTTTGAGTCATTCTAAAATATTTTCACCAAGATACTCCTTTAATTCATCCTTACAACATTAGTATTTTCACACATTATATCCTTGACAAATTGTGAATGTAGAGTGATAAGATACAGGAGAAAATTATATATGTATTTTATAATGAAATTTAAAATAAATGTGAAGAAACCCTGATTGATTGATTAGATAATGAGATAAATGTGTAGTTTTATGGGTATCTTAAACCATAGAACCTCTAGTCTGACAATGTTGAAAATGAGTCTGAATCTATGTATCCCAGATGGTTCACCTTTACAATGTTTTCTTATAAAGATCTTTTGGATATCCTAATCCATTTCTATCTTATTCTCTCCTAATAAATATCATAGAGATACTTGAGTGTACTATAGGCATCTATTTTCTCATGTGACTTCGTAAGTTGAATGGACATGGATGAAAGAATCAAACACAAAACAAATAGAGTATCATTTAATTATTTTTCATAGAAAAAATAATCCTCACCATTTTCCTACTTTAAAGGCTAATCAGGGAATGGGGATTCTGTAATATAAGGATTCTATTCAGGGATCAAAACTACCCATAGGAATTTGAACCATTCCTAGAAGTTACATACTATTAGTGGGTAGTCTTTTTCTATAATTTATGATATTGATAATATGGTTGATGAACCTATAAAAATTCTAAAATAATAATAGAGATTATTATTATTACTTCACATCATTAAAAACAATGTGCTGTATGATAATTTTAATTTTATTAAGTCTCCAACTATTTTATCAATTCACAACATCCATCTACATTGAATTGGGAATACATCATCAAATTAAACATTATAATATAAAGGATCTATATTTCGATACCTATGATCCATAATTGGGTCATGAAAAACATATAGGGAATTTAGGTAAGTAGTTTTTTCAACTTTGGGATTCTATATCTTTGTTAGGTTGAGTGGACTACCCAATCTTGAAATCCTAACACATATTTCCCAAAAAATTGCCTCTAAATTTGTATTAAAGAGAATATGAATCTTAAATTCAATATGAGTTTCATTATTTCAACCCATAATATTTTCTAATACTCCCAAATTAATGGAAGTTCCTCTACCATCATGTGAACGGACGCTTTAATTAATTTTTTTATTAATTTAGATAATGTAATTAATAATGAAATTATGTTACGTTTAATAATTTATTTATTATATATAAATTTTCATAATTTATATTTTACATGTCTTATTAATACAAAATTAATTTTAATTATGTTATTTACTATGTCTTGATAAAATATTTATGAATAATCATTTTATTTTAATTCATACTTATCATATCAAACCATTCATTATTCTAATTGTGACCTTACATCTATAAAATAACTAATGTTGTAAAAATATATAAAATAAATAAAACAGGGCACAATATTGTGATTTAACTAGTGGGTTTTTAGTTGAAAATAAAAAAACCATTGACCCTATGGGGACAAAAATCCTTGAGCCAGTCTGAGATCTAGTTTTTAGTATTCCACCTTTTGACAATGCATCTCCTTTGTTTCGGTTTTCAATGGCTATATATCTTAATCCAAATCTATACATCAGAGAGATTAATCCTTACAATTATTTTACCTCACTCATAGGTGAATAAAACTTGAAAGGGGGTTTATATGCAAGAATATTTGGATATATAGGACTGTACATAGTAAGGGGGAGTGATTCCTCACAGAAAAATCAATTTAATTTAATAAAATAATTTAAAAACCCATAAAATAACAAAATTATAATGAATGAAAAAAATACATAGGTTGGCATAAGATGATGATAATCCATTATTATAATGAATACACATTAAAATATTTATCCAATATTAATTTAATTTTACCCTTTTCTTATGTTAATTGCATGATAATTAATTTGATTAATTTTTAGATTAATTAATTAATTAAATTTATCTTAACTTACATCAAATCAGTCCTACAGATACAAAACCTATATGATTTTAAATAAATTAATTTTAATTATAATATAAAAAATAAGTATATAACTAGTATTTCAAAGCAACTCATCCATTAATTGTCCAAACTAATCGACTTGTATTGAGATCATATACAGTATAGTCAGGTAGTAAATTGCATATTCATTTTGTTAAATAATTAAATGTCATGTATGAGTTAATAAATTAAACATGTAACACATGTTAATAAAAATTTTGTATAATTATTTTAATGCATGTAGATAAGTTTACATATTATGATTATAAATTTTATGCTATTTAGAATTTTATTGTGAATTTAATTATGTAATATATATATATAACTTATTACATGATGTGTATGAGTCTATAAATGACACACGCAACACATGTAGTTGAGGTTTAATAGAGTAATAAATCAAAATTTAATTTTCCATGTAAACATGTTGGGTCTACAATCTGTATATCCAACTACACATCATTTACCATTCTTACCCTATATCCATGGCACATGCCTAAGGAATCATTATGTCTAGATACACAAGAATGTGTGGGGTACAAGGAATGTATAACTAGTATATGACTTATAAAATCTTTGTTACATGGCAGTCAGTCCCTACGTGTTTATTAATTGTTACTTGATGCATATTTGACTATGCATTTTCCACCATGAAAACACATTGAATACATGATGTGAAACCAAGTTACATGGTGCATAGTCCCACATGTTATGTTCCATCTTGACAGGGTACCTTACGGAGTGTTTATTTCACCATTTGTTGTTTATTTCTTGATAAAATGAATTAATTTATGCTAAATCTAAGTAAAATTAACTGGGATACACGATGTTCGCACCCACTATACGTCAAGTAATCTCATGTTATCTGAGTAGGTTTATCATCACATACAAATGAGTTATTTGAATGTTATTTATTAAAATTTAATCATATCATGATTAAAGGTGTGATATATGAAGATATGAATAAGAGATATTATTGATGAGATTAGATAAAAAATTTCATAAAATGAATTAATAACTTTGAATGGATAAAATGACCAAAAATATCTAAATAATTTTAAATTTATATGAACTTATATGATACCACTTTTATGATTTAGATGCAGAATAAGAACCTATTGGACCTATGACCAACTCAATTTTTTTGGACTCAATGAATTATTTAAAACGAACATGACATGAAAACCATATGTAAAAAATCATTTTTATGAAGGATATTGATAGACTAATTTTCTATGACCAAGAGGGTGGATGTTTTTTTACTTTAATTTATAATTAATTTTAAAAAAAGAAGAATGATTACCTCACTCTTGATATATTTATACATTAATGATATTGATATTATGACACTAATTGATGTTTTTTCGTTGCATTAAGTGGACCCAATATAGATTCCCTCTAGGAGTAATCCACACAAGCTCCTTCGATCTGCGAACAACATCAATGAACAACTGTGTGCTGGCATAACCAATTGTTCATCTTAGGTTTTTCACCTTGATTGCATCAAATTCCTTGGGGTTTGAAGGAATTATATTGTTTGCTTATATATCATGATAATAATAGTGGATTATGTCTATTTTGGAAGAAATTTTCTTACACAATGATTAACCTTTGTACAATTGACATAAAAGACTATTTGTAAATATTGGGTAAGGATTTAACATTGAATTAATTTTACAAAGGCCGATAATAATATATTAATCCTAAATATATCCACATTTCTTTTAAGAAAAGAATATAAATATTTTATTTTAAGGCACGCTCTAACTTGTAAATTGATAAATATTAATTTTATAGTCTGGTAAATAAATATGCATGACTGAAAAAATATAGTTTTCTCATCATCCTAAAAATTTATTGAATTATAATAAAATTAAATATATATTATCCATTCATTCAATAAATAAATTTCCTATCCATAGTTAGTTGAATAAATATTTATTTAATATTCACAGAAATAAATAATTTATTCATTTAATAATCAAATAAATATTTATTACGGTGTGAATAAAAAGCGATAAATAAATATTTTACATTTTATTAATTTAAAATTTTCATTATGATTAAATATTTATTTAATATTTACAGTCTTTTAATAAATATTGAATAAATATTACCTCTCATTCAAGATAATTTTATTTATTTTAATTTTTAAATATAAATAATTTTAAAATGAAATCAAAGGAAACACTTTGTGTGTGGTCTTAATGGCCTCTTCTTTAGTGGAATTTGGTGGTCCTTCCTAAAGTATAATATTACTGTATAGTAATAGGTCAAGACAACCACAATGGAAGAAGATATTTTATGATGAAAAATCCATATAAAAACACTCATTATGTAACAAAATTCGATTTTCATGATATCTCATCAAGTAGGTTGCATGCATGTATCATCAACCTATTTTACTGATAAATATTTATTTGATGGTCCCAAATAAACTTATCTCTAGACCATGGAAAGGAAATTAAATATGATGGTTTTATTCTAATCAAAAGACCAAGAAATCAATTTTAGAAATATAAAAGAGTAAAAATCCTTCCTCACCATATTCATTATTTATATATCATTCATGACTCACCCAACATACCAAACATCATCATGATCCTTTATCATCATGGTTTATGATAATACGTCGAATTTCACAATTCATTAAATGAATTAGTAATACTCTTAAATTGTAAGTATCTTTATGCATGATCAATGAAGTTAATATTCAGTGACACATAAAAATATTGATTTCCTATTAGCTTGTTTATTCTAATAATCTCTCATTTTAGAGATTACCATACACCAAATTCAATAGATGAAGTCCCATATTCATATGAGTACTCAGACTTGATAGTCAACACACTATGTGTCCATTATATAATGTTATCCAACCATTAAGTACGATTTAGGAAACTATTTAGGAAATTTTAAGTTTCTCATCATAACGAAGAACTGCTATGAAATTTTCAATTGGACACATACTCTAGGTAATTATTTCATTAAAGTCAAATAGAGTAATAGAAAATATAATATTAGGTATTTAATTAATGTTAAACTCTTTGAATATAAATTCAATCAAAATTTTAAATAGTTGGTCATGGGGCTCAAACATTTACAATCTTTCACATGAACCAGAGCAAACTATTGAGGGATATTAGTCTACTAGCTCTCACATGATGATCATGTTTGTACTAAGATAGGGATTTAGTTATGGGGTCTATAAAATTTTCTTCTATGGAAACTCTACTCATAGTGACACCACCTCTCTGATAAAAATCAATAAATATGTAATATTTTTGAAGTAAGTGATTCATCTACTTACATGAACTTGGTTCCTTTGAAAGATGTACCACTACAATTGTTTCGAAAGGGTGTGATAGATTCTTTTCAGATAAGAACCACATTAAAATTTTGTATAAATTTTTGAGACCAAACTAATTATTTATCTTCATCAGAATAAAAAATATACTCATAATATGTTATAGTATCTGAAACCATAGATATATTTGAGGTGTTTGATCTCACAACACCTCCACTGAGAGTGAATATGTATCCCAATTTTTATATATTATTTTTATAATCTATTTGGAAAATAGAAGATTCATATTCCTCGATGATTAGTTCCTCACATCCTATATAGACCAAGAACATATCCTTAGTATGCATCAGATACTTGAAAATAGTCTTGAGTGCCATCCAATGGTTTTCACCTGGGTCATTTTGATATTTTCTTACAACCCTTAGGGTATAAGAGACATCTATCCGTGTATATAACATAACATATATGACTGAAACAATCATTTATGTGTGAAAATTCCTCCCCATTATCTTTATTTACTCATGTGTTTGAGGATACATCTTCTTAAAAAGTTTAATTCCTTGTAATATCGACATGAATCCCATCTTGGATTATTCCATATTGAATCAATTATGTATCTTTTCAATGTACGTACTTTGAATTGGCCCGAGAAGCCTTTATGACATATCACTATGGTTATTGATCCAATAAATAATGCTACTTGACCTAAATTCTTCATAGAGAAAAAAGTGTCTAAAAAAGACTTACTAGACTATAAGACTGGATTTTTATTCCTAACAAGTAGTATGCAATCAATATAAACTATGCAGAAAATGACCACACTCACACAAAACTTCTTATAGATACAAGGATCACATTCATTTCTTATGATATAAATTCGGTTATGGATTCATCAATCCAAATGTTATATGGAATAGATTATTTATTTAATCCATAATTGGATACCTAAAACTTTTATACCTTCTTGAAATCCTTTGGATTTTTAAACCATTCAGGCTATGTTGTATAGACATCTTAATATAGGTTTCCATTAATGATAGTTGTTTTGACATATATCTTCCAAATATCACATTCATAGTATGATTCTATGATTGGTTTAATCCTGATTTATTTTATCATATCAATTGGAAAAGGATTAATTTTACTTTCTACCTTGAAAATATTTGAACACTTTTGCAACCATTAGTACCTTATAGGCACCGAATTGTCCATCCATGTACAATTTCTCCTTGAATTTATAACCAATAGGATATACACCCATAGTAGGATCTACCAAAACCCATACATTTCTTGGCTACGTGGAATCTACTTCATTATTCAAATATTCTTTCTATTTCACATCTTCTATGAAACCTAAAACTTATTTTTAGGTTATAAGATCATTATTATCATCTAGTAACGAGACACCATCCTTGGTGATTATAAAACCTTGTCATTATAGTTCTCTAACCGATATCATGATGTAAAGACCAAGAAATTCCATATATTGATTTTTTAAAAATTATTTGGGATTATTTCGAGTCTACGAAAATAGACAACATGTGATTCCAAGGCCCGAATATCCCATATCATATTTTAATAATTTTTAAAGGTATGTTCAGTAAATGTGCCAACACCGTTTTCTATCTTTTGAACCAGTAATCAGATTTAACATATGAGGGATCTGTTCAATCCGTAGCCCTAGGATTCACTTAAGGGAAGTTTAACTTTGCCCGAAAAGGGTCGAACGAAAGAGTTAATTTCGTGGACTTTACAAAAAGAAAATAACTAAAGGTTATTTTCTTTTTCATTTTTCTACTGTTAAAAAAATGGTGGTGGGACCACAGTGCAACATCAAACCATTTAATGGCTTGACTATTAAGTTGTGTAATCGCACCATTGGGATAAATAAAGTGTTTTATAACTGAACCATTGAATGAGTTTAGAGGTTCATTAATTAAACTCATTAAGGAACTTCATTAATTGGGTAATGAGTTAATCTCCACCTTCCCTCTATTTAATCTGAGCTTGAGCATGGATTTTGGAAGAGATACGATAGGAAGCTCTGACGAAGAACATTATTGAGCGATGGTCATTGGGGGGAACAATGGGTGATGAAAAACGTTGACGAACACCTTCGAATGTAGACAATCCTTTCTCTTCTAAAACGAATTCCAATGAGTTTGAGGTAGGGGTTTTGTTTTAAGAGTTAAATTTTCATATCTATTTTGATTATATCGAACCCTACCTCACGTTTAATACACTAACATGGAGGGATTGGGCCAAACCCAATGACGCCCGAAGCCTCCTCTAAACTTGTCCTTGTTACGTTCTTCATGGAGGAAAAATGAACACAGTGAAAATGAATATTTGATGGATTAATAGTGAAGACGGGAAACTAGGTGGCCCATAGGCATAGATGGGAAGAAGAAGAGACCATCGGCGAACTTCTGGTGGCCCGTAGAGCAATCCACCAGTGCAACAGCGTCAGCAACTGATAGTGGTGGCTGACCGCATGGAGGAGCAGTGCATGCAGGCACTATGGTGGCAGGAATCACGACTATCTGGGCCACAAAGGTGGAAGGGCACTATGATAGCATTCCACATGGAGATGGAGGAGTGTCCCACTCGGGCCACTCATCTAGAGAAAATGGCTGGTTGAGCCAGTCGTTTTGGGATAGAGGGTGGTGCCCACTGGCACTGTCAGCTGGCCACACTGGATGCTCTATGTCGAGTCAGTGCACCATCAACCAACCTAGATACGCTATACGGGCCATACCTACCAGCCGGGACGGATTCTCTAGTTAGGCTAGGTCTTTCGGCCGGCCCAGACCCACCAGCCGGGCCGGACCCACCGGACAGGCCGGACCCCTACCGAACCCAAACCCGACTGACCCCATTCCACTAAAACATACGTATCCCACTTACCAGGCATGTTTTTGACACGGCGTCAATGGCGTCAGGACCACTAGGACGAGAAGGTCCTTTTAAGATAGTCCAATTTGGTTTTGAAGAATGTTAGAGTATGGTTGGGTTGGGTCGGACTTGAATCCAACCAAGACGCCGACACTGAAATTCCTATAACATACAGATTGGGTGTTTGGTTGATGCGCCCTCTGTTGCTTTGGAAAACTTTAGATATGGTAGTTCATCGAATTAATTATTCGTGGTACTTTGTGTAGGATGAAATACGACTAATGGATTGAGGAACAGATCCTACTGGAATCATGCGTGATTTGTACAAGAATCTAGTGGCTGGATGAGATGTTAAGAATGGATAATCATCCTATGGGAATCAACACTGAGAAATATTGTGTGGATCATCCCAGAGCAATCTTGTGTGGATCAACATCGAGCGATCCTGTTTGGATCATCACCGAGTGATCCTATGTGGATCAACATCGAGTGATCCTATGTGGGTCAGTTGTAGAACCTCATGACAGAATAAGATAATATACCTTTATGACTAAAAATATGTACTTCTTTACTTAAGTTAAACCTAGTTTGAGTTGAGTCTTTTGTTTTGTGCTTTGTGATTGATATCACGCTTTACGGGTTTTCCTTTGTAGAATTCTAAGAGACCTTCATTGGACTCGGGGTCCCTATTGGGTATTGTTATAATCGCCCCTGCACAGGCTTCACCCGCACCTTGTTGTGTCTTTTGTAGACAACAAACAATTTTGACTGAGTCTTTAGGATCCAAGACTTGACAGTGTATGGAGGTGACCAGTTGATGTGGAGAGGCTCTATGACAAGCTGTAACTACCCTTCTGGTAGGATCCTTAGCGGATGACCTTAGGAGTTGTTTTCCCTTATTTCTCTATTTCCATTTTCGTTGGGCTTTTATTCTCTCCCATTTAGTTATATACATAATTTTACACTCTATGGTGGATTTTAGTTGTGGTTGAACCTTTCTTCTTCTGTTTTGTTATACTTGTGTGCAGTGTACCCTATCTGTGTGTATATAGGTTTTGAGGGAGTGCCTTCCTATTTTAGGGAAATTCCTTTCCAGTTCTAGTTGCAAACCCCTAGCCTATGGAAGGCTGGCTTAGGGTAGTCATGGCACGGGCCCTGGGGGAAGGTTCGTGACATAGTGGTATCAAATGAGTTGGTCCTACTAGAAGAACATAGAGTATATGTTTTCAATGGGGCAATACTATTAAGTTTCATGAGTTCGGGTTTCAGTTCGGGGATTCCAATGTTGGTGCGGTGACCGATGTATCCATACAGCAGCACCACCACCCATCGGGCAGTAGTTTTCAATAGCCTTACTAGTAGATCACGCACACTGATTGAGCACATTTAAAGAGTTCCAGAGAGAGAGGACTTTGCGGTTTTGAGGTGAGATTGATCCCCAAGTAGTTGAGGACTGGCTAGAGGCTAGGGCGGGGTTTTTCACTTAGTTGATACACCAGTCGACCAGATGTTGATCCATATTCTGGCCTCTATCAAGGCCTAGCGGGGATACGGTAGAGGCTAACGCTCCAGAAGCATGAGGAGGCAACACTCTCCTAGCTTCACTTTGAGACCCTCTTCAGGGAAGAGTTAGTACCTACAACTTTATGCAGAGTGCGTATCCAGTAGATACTGCACTTAATGTATGGTAGCCTGACAGTGGACCGGTACTCGACAAGATTCAAACACCTCTCTAGCGAGTCCACCGACATGGTACGAGACCCATTATTTAAGGCCCAAACCTTTGAGAAGGTTATCTTGTGAGATATTAGAGCATCGATGATATCAATCGATATCCCGATACAAGCTGGAGTACTTGAGTGATTATTATTGGTGAAGAGCTTCTTAGCTGAGCAGGCACCGACGGTGAGAGCCACCACCGGACAGTAGGTAGCCGAGTCATCTACAATAAGTAGTAGGTAGATGATGCAGAGGTCCAAGTGGGTCATACCTTCTGGAGTATGACCCTAGGATGCAGGGTTGGAGGTGAGGAGCTCATGAGGAAGAGGATGCTTTCTGAGGACTAAATTCTGTTACTCTGGTAGCAAACATGGACACATTGCTCGCGACTGTACAAATACCCACGTAGACGATTAGTAGATGATTGAGGGACCTCCGAGGAAGCGACTGAGGTTTGAGTGAGGAGGATCATAGGGTGGAAGACGTAGCAGAGGAGCAGGTCATGCAGCAGGTGGTGGACGATGGTTTGAGGTTCTACCACCACCCCTGCCAGGTGGTGCACCCCGACCATAGGGAGCTGGTGGACAGGGGAGAGCTTAGTTTTAGGTGCCATTGGCTCGATCCTTACAAATAGAGACTCCTAAGAGAGTGGATTTGATGAGTACATAATGGTGCATGAAGTTTGGGCCCACTCTAGGAGGCGAGAGCTTCAACTAGGATCTCATAGTAGCAGTTTCGAGGCCTCATGATGTTATATTGGGTATGGACTGGCTATCCACAATCCATGGTTAGATTGATTTTTTTAAGTGGAGATTTTGGTGTATCCCTAAATATAGGATCAAGTTTTATTTTACCAGTGAGAAGGAAACCTTTTCAGCATAGGATGGAATTTCTTGGAGGATGGTTCAACTAATCACTCATTAGTTGGCTAGCCACACCCTCGGTGTAGTGGACAAGCGAAGTATGAGCTATCCTACTATGGTGGAAAAGTATGCTGATGTATTTATTGATGATGTTCCGGGAATACCTCCTCTTAGAGATGTATTATTTTACATCGACCTATACCCCAGGATGACACTGATATCTACACTAGAATATTGTATGGTTCCCATGGAGCATTCTGAGTTTAGGGTATAATTGAAATACTTTTAGAGGAAGGGGTTTGTAAGGCCTAGTGTTTCTCCATGGGCAGCCCCGATTTTGTTTTCAAAGAAGGCAGATGGGAGTCTGAGGCTTTGTGTGGACTATCAGTGCCTGAATCATGTGACCATGATGAACTAGTATCCTCTGTCGAGTATTGATGATCCCTTCGACCAGCTGAAGGGTGCAGAATATTTTTTGAAGATAGACCTCAAATTATGCTATCACCAGCTCCAGGTATGGGATGGGGATGTACCAAAGACATCTTAAAGATGTTTGTATGGATATTAAAATTTTTTGGTGTTGCCTTTTTGCATGAGAAAATGCTTCTGATAGTATTCATGGGACTCATGAACATGATCTTCCAGCCTAACCTCGATCGCTTCATGGTGGTTTTCATTGACGACATATTGGTATACTCGACATCGGATGAGGAGCACGCTACTCATCTGTATATTGTTTTAGATACACTCAGAGAGCACCAGCTTTATAGTAATCTCTCGAAGTGACAGTTCTAGATATAGGAGGTTCACTTTCTGGGACACGTTATCTTGGAGGATGGAGTTGTAGTGGATCTAGAGAAGATAGATGCAGTGCTTTCTTGGGAGCCAACCAGGAGTGTGATCAAGGTGTGATGTTTTTTGGGATTGGCTGGGTAATACAGAAGATTTGTACCTAACTTTTCCAGAGTATCAACACTCTTTTTATATTTGACAAAGAAGGGAAAACCTTTCTTGTAGACAAAGAGATTCGACCATAGTTTCCAAGAGTTACGGCAGATACTGACAAGGGTCCCCCATTTTGAGGCTACCAGAAGAGGGAATGGGGTATGTAGTCTACTGCAACACAATAGGGACCTGACTATGATGTATCATACTGTAGGAGTGAGCAGTGATCACATACGTCTCATGACAGCTAAGGCAGCATGAGAAGAACTACTCCACCCATGACTTGGAGTTAGTAGTAGTGGTATTTTCCTTGAAGATGTGGCATCACTAATTGAGGGGTGAATGGTTTAATGTTTACTCTGATAACAAGAGTCTTAGGTATATCTTCTCATTGAAGAACCGGAACCTGAGACATCAGTGATAGCTGGAGTTCCACTAGGACTCTAACTTTGAGACAGTCTACACTCCTGGGAAGGGGAATGTAGCAGGAGATGCACTCACCTGGAGGTCAGGTCTACAATTACGGAGTGAGGTGATAGAGCATCTATCAGCGTTGCAGATATCCTTCTGGGATAGAGATGGAGCAGCTTACCTCTAGTCTATGACTGTCCCTCCCCCACTCCTTCTATAGGTTCGGGAGGCACAGCTTGGGGACATTGACTGCGAGGGCCGATGTGCTCAAATATCCTTAGGGTAGTCTTTTGAAGGATGTTCAGAAGGTGGGGAGCACATCATTCTTTTCAGAGGACGGACCATGGTACCGGTGATGCTACGAGAGGAGGTAATGAGGGAGTTCCACACATCCCCTTTGGCGGTACGTCATGGAGATCCAAAGTTGTACTGGGACCTCCAGCATCAGTACTGGTGGCCAGGGATGAAGAATGTTGTGGCGGAGTTCGTATCCTGATGCCTCAATTGTTATAAAGTGAAGTCCGAGCATCAGGTCCTGGTAGGATTAGATCAACCATATGAGGTTCCAAAATGGATGTGGGATCTTGTCTACATGGACTTCATTACAGGGCTACCACGTACGTCGAGGGGACAAGATTCCATCTGGGTCGTCATTTACTGACTCACATTTCCATCCCACTTTGTACCCTTCCATGAGTAGGGATCAATATAGGGATTGGGAGAACTCTACAAATAGGATATTTTATGGCTTGATAGGGAGATATAGATGATCATTTCATATTTTAATGCTCGTTTTACATCTCGATTGTGGATGAGATTGCAGGAGGCATTCAGGACTCAGCTACATGTGAGAACCACCTTTCACCCTCAGACAGATGGTCAGATGGAGTGGACCATACAAACACTTGAGGACATGATGTGGGCTTGCGTCCTAGATTTTGGTGGTAGTTGGGAGGACCACCATCAACTGTTGGAATTCGTATACAATAATATTTTTCACTTCACCATCGACATGGATCCATTTTAGGCCCTGTAAGGGAGACCATGCAGATCACCTCTATGCTGGACAGAACTAGGGGACTCAATACTTATGAGTCTTGAGTTGCTATGGGCTACCACTGAGAAGGTCCAAATCATCTAGGAGTGGATAAAGACTGCACAAATCCAGCAAAAGTCTTATTCCCACAGAATACGGACACCCATGGAGTTTGAGGAGGGAGATGATGTCTTCCTATGGGTCTCACCCCAACGAGGATTGTAGATATTTTTCCAGTGCGAGAAGCTATCTCTAAGGATCATCAGATCTTTCAATATATTCAGCAGAGTAGGTGAGGTGACATACAGTCAAGCTCTTCCCCCACATATGCACCAGATGCATAATGTCTTTTATGCGTCGTAGATGAAGAGGTATGTGAATGATCAATCATATGTTATCAACTTGGGAGAGCAGGATATTGACGATGGGGCGACGTTTGTGGTATTCCCAGTGGAGATAGAGGATTGACAGGAGAGTGTCCTTCATGGGCGGTTGATTCCTCCGGTGTGAGTTTGGTTACATCATTATAACCTCTAGGAGATAACATGGGAGCATGAGGATTAGATGCATGGTCAGTACCCGCATGTGTTTCCCTAGTTTTGTTTTTTACTTTTTGGGAAAAAAATCACAAAGGTGGGGAGAATGTAAAGACCCTGAAATTCCATATATATATATATATATATTAAATTATTTGGGATTATTATGAGTTTGATAAAATTAACGGCACATGATTATGAGGAACGAAGAGCCCGGAATGGATTTTTGGATTTTTTAATGGTATTTTTAGTAAACATGCGGGCATAATTTTCCATCTTTTGAACCAGTGATAGGATTTAAAATACAAGGGTACCGTTGAATCTGTAGTGCCACTATTTTCTTAAGGGAAACTTAACTTTGACCAGCAAGGGTATCCTAAAAATTTTAATTTATAGGAATTTACAAAAAAAATAACAGAATAGATAAAGGTTATTTTATTTTTCTTTTTGAAACCATTGGAAAAACAGTGGTGGGACCAAAGTGAAACATCATACCATTTAATGTCTTGACTATTAAGCTATGCAACCACATTGTTGGGAGAAATAATGGGTTCTGTAACCACACCGTTTAATGAGTTACGAGGTTCATTAATTAAACTTATTAATGAAACTCATTAATTTGGTGATGTGTTAATCTCAACCTTCCCCTCTATTTAATCGAATATTGAGATTGGGTTTTGAGAGAGCTACGAGAGGAAGCTCTGACAAAGGTCTGGTAACTATCCGCTCCAATGAAGAACGTGATCGAGTGACAGTTTTTGGGGGAAGCGACATGTGATGTCGAACGCCGAAGAACACCTTCAGAGGTGGACACTCCTTCCTATTTTGCAACGACTTCCAACAAGTTCAAGGTCTGGGTTTTTTAAGAGTAAAATTGTTGCATATATTTTGATGATGCTGAACACTACCCATGTTTAATACGCTAACATAGAGGAAGCGGGCCATTCCCAACTAGGTCCAAACCCTCCAGTAAACTTTTCCTTGGTGAGTTTTTTTGTGGAGGAACAAGGAACATCAAAGAAATGATTATTTTAGGGGTGTGTAGTGAAGATGGAAACCCAAGAGGCCCATAGGCACAAATGGGAAGAAGAATAGACCACTAGAGCATCTCCAGTGGCCCACAGAGGTAACTGCTGGTGCGACACCACCCGTGCGATGACGTCTGCAACTGGCGACGACGGCTAGCCGAGCCGTCCACACCAAAAAGTGACTCCCGGACGAGCTGATCGTGTGGAGTAGTGGTCCCTGAGGGTGCCACGGTGGCAGAAAATGTGGCCATCTGAGATGCAACGGTGGAAGGGCGTGGCTCCGATGTGCCAGACAGAGATGGAGGAGTGACCCACTCGGGCCACTCGACTGGACAAAACAGAAGGATGAGCCGACCATTTTGGGAGAGAGGGCGGAGCCTGCCAGTTGGCTACACCAGATGCTCCATGTTCGGTTGGTGCTCCATCAACTAGCCTGTTCGCATGCTAGGTTCTTCCAGGAGGGCCGGACCACAAGACGGGCTGCACCCACAAGCCGATCCAGACCCCTCCCGAACTCTGACTCGACCGACCCCATTCTACTAAAACAGGGGTATCTCACTTATCGGGTGTCCACTTGATGCTCTTCCAACAGCGTGAGGACCCTTATGATGAGGGAGTCCTTTTGAGATACTCCACTTTGGTTTTAGAGAAATTTGGAGTATAGGTGGGTTGGATCAGACTCAAATCCAACCTAGCCCCCAACACTAAACTGCCTATAACTTACAGACCAAGTGCCTGGTTGATGCACCATTTGTTGCTTTGGGACCCTTTTTACATAGCGGTTCATCAGGTTACTTCTTTATGGGACTTCGTGCTGGTTGAAATATGGTAAATGGTTTGAGGAATGGATCCTCTCGGAGTCTTGTGTGCTTTGTGTGGGAATCCAGTGGATGGCTGAGACGTGAAGAATGAATAGAAATCTGGTGTGGATTAGCACCAAGAGATTCTGTGAGGATCAGCACTGAGTGATCCTATATGGGTCATTAGCAGAGCATCATGATAGAATAAGATGATATATATGCGTGACTAATCATTTTTACTTATGTACTTAAGTCAAACTAGGCTTGAGTTGAGTCTTTTACTTTGTGCTTTGTGATTGAGATCAAGATTTTTGGTTTTTCCTTTGTGGAATTCTGAGGGAACTTTGGGGGTCTCGGGGTCCATACTGGGTATTGTTATACTCACCCCTGCACAGGCTTCACCTGCTCCTTGTTGTGTCTTATACAGAAGATAGACAACTTTGACTGAGCCTTGAGGAGCCAGGACTTGACGGTGTACGGAGGTGACTGGTTGACATGGAGAGTCATAGTGATGAGATGTACCTATCTTTCTAGTAGGATCCTTGGTGGACAACCTCAGAATAGTTTTCCCCTTTTTTCTCTATTTCCATTTCAGTTGGGATTTTATTTTCTCCCCTTAACTTCAGTACTTACTTTTACAATTTGTGGTGGATTTTAATTGTGGTTTCACCTTTCTTCTTCCATTGTGTTTTACTTGTCCATAGTGCTCCTTGTTTGTGTATGTATAGGTTTTGAGGTAATTCCTTACCATTTTATGGAAATGACTTTCTGTTGCTAGTCTCTAACCCGTGGCCTATGGAAGGCAGACTTGAGGCAGTCACGACCCAGGCCCCAGGGGATAGGTCAGGAAAAATGATCCTATGTAGTAGTTGTGTTTCAAAAAATGATTTATTTCATAAGAATTTATGGAATATTTCCCTGTTGTAACTCTTTTGTTTATTGATCCTAGAATTAATTGAAGTCCATTTTATCCCACTATTTCCATAAAAAATGAGATAACTTTCAAGAAATATGTGATTCTTGTAAACCACAAATATCTTATATCAAGTATCATTTAGAAAACATCCTTTAATTTCCATAGGATACCCAATAAAGATTCACTTAGTGAAATGGGGTACAATCTTCATTCGAAAAATTTCCATAAAAAATGTTTTATAACCCCACAGTTATACATATGAAAACATAGGTTTATTTCTATACGAAAGTTGACATGGAAAACAAGTTACTCATTTAGTTTGAACCTTATTGAGCATTTATAGTACTATCCACAATTAGTAACCCCATAATATAATAAAAGACTCACATGACTCATTATTGATATTATTATATCTAACAAGGTGATGTTTCTCCTTTTACATACACTATTCTATAATGGTGCATAAGTGGAAGTGAGCAAATAAAAACTCCAAAAATCTCTGAAATACTCATTGAAGACATGATTATGATATTCACCTCTATATATTATGTGATTTTTTAATCATCTTACCAAGATGACTCTCAACATCATTCTTAAATTCCACAAATCTTTTGAAATGAATCCGACTTATACCTCATTATGTATAAATATACATATATACAAAATTATTCTATAAAAGTTATTATGTTTAATTACCCACGCATGGATTCAACTGAAAATGGACCATATACATCAATATAAGCTAACTCATGATGTATAATGTCACTTTCACCTTTTCCATTATATGAGTATTTAGTTATATTTCCTTACAAACATATTTGACATTCATAATTGTTTTTCAGTTAAAATGAATCCAAATATCCATCTTTGTGTCACTTGGTCAAGAAAATTTGATTTACATGACCATGTTGGTAATTTTATTATTGGTTGTGGTATGAGTTATGTGCACTATCTTTGTTATCGATTTACATTAATTGGTTTATGTAATGCACCACATAAATACCATTAATTAAATATTCATTAACATAAAATTATTTCTCTGTAGAAGAAAAAAAATCATTTTAGGATTTGAAAATAAATTCATCGGTAACTAATGACACATAATAATAATATTTAAAAACCAAGATCGTTCCAGTCATCAATGTGAGGTTGTACTATTCAATTAATATAACAAAAAGTATTAATCCATTAGATACTCATAGATCTACCCCAGCATGGTAAATATTTTGTAATATGCTTAGTTCCTATATTTTAATTCATATGTGAGACCCACATGGAGTATCTAATACCGAATTTTTAGAAACAGATTAATTTCACTCGATAATAAATGCACATGAAGTTTCCCCTTGAAGTTTTTTAGGTATATTTATTCATCCAATAGCCTTTTATTTCACATGTAAAACAATTTATGTATTATTCACTTTCTCCCCCTTGACCTTCCTCTTTATGGAATGAAATTATGAATAATAATTATATTTTGAGTTAGGCTTAGTGCTCATTTTTTAGCCTTTACTTTTATTTACCATAGGAAAAAATTAATCTCACACTTCATAAACTTTTCAACTTATCAAGTTAGATAAAGAAGATCTAGGAGAGAATTATTGATGTTATTTATATTGAAATTTACAAAAAACTTAATAATATATGAGGGAGTGAAGAAAAAAGTGATAATTTTATAGTTCTATTGGAATCACAAACCCTAGAACCTATAGGCTTCCAATGTAGCCATTGAGGTTGACTAAATGGGTCCTATATGGAACACCTTATCCACATTTTATTTGGAATAAGAAATACGATTTCTCAAAATGATTCTATCTTTCTCTATCTTGATAAACATCATAAAGTTGTTGGAGCAAACAATTGGCATCCATGTTCTCATGTGACTTCATAATTTCACTATACTTGGATGAAATTTTTAAACAGTGAACATCTAGAACATTGTTTAATTATTTTTTCATAGAAAACACACTCTTTATCACTTTCCACCTAAGAAATTGGATCATATATTTGTTGAGTTAACAACTGTATTTATTTTTATTATTTTGAAATCCAAAAACATGCCATTTTTATTTGATTTAGCTTATGTTTTTATCCTTTATTTTTAATATATAAAACCAAGAAACTAATTACTAATAACCGATTGTTTAATTAAATGCTGAAGTTGAATATTTATGAAATTCAAATAACCTAAGAAATTATATAATCCAAGAACGTTTAGTGATTTCACAAAAAATCAATAATATTAGAAATTCATATTAACTTTCAGGGAATTCAAAACGCACATTAGTGGTGCTAATTCAACTCATAGATAAATTAAGATTCATGGAAAATTCATCAGAATATGGTAAGTGCACTACTAATATTGTTTCAAGTGACCCTAAGATATGTTGAATCCTCCCACTATGGGTTTTCCTATAAATGAAACCACACAGTAAAAATCATAAGTATAAGTAACATAAATTTTTAAAAACTTTTTAAAACTTTTTTAATGTTTTAAATCATTGTAATTTCGTATTTCTATGAGTGCTTCTAATTAGTGTAATGTTTTTTTCTTTTTGAGTGATTTAGTTAAGAGCTATTGTTGTGTTTTACTTTTAAATATATTAGTATGCTTACTATATTTTTTGTTTTTTCGATGGGTTTTTCAATGCATACCAAGAATTAATATATATAACCAATATTCCATTTTAAGTAGTAGGAATACTGAGATACCTGTTATTGAAGAAGAAGTTATGATATTTTAGTCAAATTAGTGGGTAAACTAAATTTAGGTTGTTGATACATAAAATATCAATCGAGACAATTAAGGGATTCTATTTTATAAAAGATAGATCCAATATTCAATATTTATGAATCAAACACCTTTTGATAGATTAACATTCTAGGACACCTTGGTAGTAGTTTATTTTTTCAACATTCACTTTGGGTTAAAAGTGATAATTCCTTTATAATTTTTAGGGGTATCAATTGGAAAATCTATATTAATGTATTTTATTCATATTGAGTTAATTATATTTTATGTATTTTATTTTTATGTTGAAAATTTTGTTATTTCCACTCTGCACATTATGTTCATCAGTAGCTGTGAAATACCAACACTCAAATATTTTTACATTGATTTTAATTTAATTTTTTCTGGGTTTATCAGTTATGCATTGTACTGATACACATATTTTTATATAGGATGAAAAATGGTCAGTTATCTTTGAACTATTATCATCATTTAGTGTATTTATTCTAGTTTTATGGTCCTAAAATTGGTATCAGAAGAGGTTTCTAAATCTAAAATAAACGTGATATTTTCCATTACTGGTTTAGATTATATTTTTTTTCAAAATACACTAAACTAAAAATGTTTAATTAATTTATTTATGTATGGAAGGTAAGTATGATGGATCAATGAAAAATATAAAAACCATTGAACCTCCTATATTTAATGGAAATGAATTTGAGTACTGATGTGATCAAATAGGGACATTTTTAATTAATACTAGTGTTGAAAATTTTCTTATTCCCACCAGTAATTAAAAGATTAGAGAGAAATATATTACTACTTTTTTCAATAAAATAAATAAATTAATTCAAGTTTAATTGCTGAGTTAGAAATACTATCTTATATTCTATTCATAGAAATATATATAGTCACATACCATTATGATGAAGAACTAATGAAACCTAAAAAACCTAAAGTTACCCTTTTTAATAAATAAAATGGCCTTGAAAATAAAATAGAAATGTTGAGAGATGATTATCATATATAATAATTTATACATGGTTAATTTTTAGATTATATTCATTATTTATCCATGATTACCTTAAATAGTTTATAGTACCTTAGAGAAAAGGTGTTGGCTGAGGATCAAGTTGATGAGAAAGTTATAGATATTTTATAAAAAGAGTGGAATAAAAAACATAATATCAATAGATCATACAAATTTTATTAATAAATTAAGTCTATATGAATTAATAAGAACACTCATTCTTTATAAATGATGATTAAAAATCGATACTTTAAATAAAAGAAAGAAAATTTGATAAGTTTTTTGTTTTAAATCCTAAGGAGAAAGTTAAAAAATAAATTCAAAGAAACCACATAAGATGATAGTGGAGAACCTACTAAAGTTTAACTTGATAACTTGGAAAGAATGATGCTCAGGAAATATAATTTCCAAATAAATTATTTAAAATGTAGAATAAATAGAATGGATAAGTTTGATAAGAAATATTATTCTAAACCTAGATGCAATAGATGTAGAATACCTGGTCATATTTTACCATATTGTTTTTGAACATAACTGTAAAGATTTAAAATATTAAATAATGTATTTCAAAAAAAATTAAATAAAAATTTCAAATTTATGGACTCATGAAGTGCTGGTAGTGGTCACACTACTTCAGAAATATCATTGGATGACAGTGAAGAGAACAAAAATACTATAGGATATTGTGCTAATGAAATGCTTTTTATGGGAGGAATTACTCCCTATAACCTTAAAAAATAAACTCTAGATTCTAAATTATTTTATTATTCACAAATTGAAAGTGAGAATGTTGATAAAAGATTATAATATGATTATGATGAAGAATAATTTCAGGAAACATATAATGATATGAAGTCTTATATGACTTAATATGAAGATATATATCATAAAATTCATAAGATTTGTATTGAAATAAAAAATTAAACTATATAAATTAAATACATTTCAATAATGACTGAAGATAAAATTACTTAAGACAAAAATGAAAATTCCAAACTTATTTTTGAGTTGGATAAGTCTAAAGAGAGAAACAATAATATGAATTTTTAGATTAATGTAAAATGTTAAGGGGATTCATCCTAAGATCATTAAATGTTTGATAATTGTATGAAGAAACATTCTGGGATGAAATAGAAAAATTTATCTTTTGAATCCAATGGTAACAAGGTCATTAAGTTAAAATCATAAATTGATTATTTGAAGAAGTTTTTGACTATGTTTACAACCATAAGAAATAAATGTTGTTAACATGTTTTATCCCACTAGAATTAGTGGGGAAGTCATTAGGGGAAAATATACTATGTTTCATTACTTACCCCTGCTTTGGAACTTTATTACTTTTGAAGATGTTGTTTATTGAGACATGGGAAAAGGTAAAGTATCAGACATCATTAGTAGTGCTTCATGAAACTTTGGTTATCAGTGGATTTAGCGTATGAATAATTTAGAGCTTTGGATTTATTAGTTCATCTTTGAGTTTTGACAGTTTAGTCTTCCTATATGTACTTTCATATTGTAGACTTCTACTATGGCACTTTGTTCTACTATGTTTTTGATATAAATGAAATGTTTGAGTTGTATTTCATTGTTTCGTTCATCACATAGCATTTATGTGGTTATAGAATGTTTGGGGTTTTTGTTTTATTAATTTAGGAAAAATCTTCCCCCTCTTGTATTGATGACCTTCTGAATTTAATGACAGACTTTGGAATCTTGGGGATGTCTCTCAAGGCCAATTAATGTGCCTATTATTTCTCAAGAAAATGATTAGGGGAGGTATTTCAAAAGTGGTATAAATTTTTTTCGATACAAAATCTTTTTAGGACCAGTGGTATCATCTTGGTGCATACTTTTTGGAATAAATGGTCTATGTATTGGTTAGTCTTTGACTTGGTATTGGTTTTCAGTCCTAGATTCGAATTCATTATTTTATATTCTTTGAGTTGGGATCATAAAAATATGTAAGATATTCAGAAAATGAAATTTAGAGCATAAAAAGATGAAAAAACTCTTTTATAATAAACTTTAATTTAGCACAGAGTTGGGTACATAATTATTTTGGAGACACTTATAGGATTTGGATTCTCATTTTCATGGGTTTAGACAATGAGATTATAATAACATTCATTAGAAAAATTAATTCACACCAGGCTTTCATATTTCATTTTGAGTAATGATATATTATTTTGTAAACTGTGCTAATTTTTTTTAAAATGTTATGTTTTTTCAAAGGAGATATTTTGAAAAAGGGAAAGGTTATAGTATTTTAAAAATGGGGTGATTTTCAAAAGAATGATAGATTTTTCAAAAATGATTAAACATAGAAAATATTGATTTTGGAACGAAATGTTGTGATCATTGATGTGATATAATTTGAAATGTTAAACCTTTAATTAATAGAGAGTGAGACTTATGAAGTTTTGTTGTGTTTATAGAAAATGATACCCGGTAATGGTCAAGGAAAACAACTTGAATAGGCTGTTGAGAATGTGGTTTCACCTGAGCCATAGGTGAGACAAAAACTAGTTTAGATTATTTTTTAAGCATTTTATTTAGTGGAAAGAGGGAATAGAAGCGATGAGATAAAAACAGTGAATCATTCCATCCAATTCATGAAATAATATCTACCCATCTCTAGGGGTGATTCTGAACCATATAAGGAAGAGGTATAGCTGAACAAGATGAATCATATATTCAATTTCATCAACACACTAGTAAAGTTGAAAGTAAAACTAGAATCATATATGTTGGAGGATCTTGTATGTCAGTGGTGGGATCTAGTTGTTCAGACTAAAGTAGCTCAAGGCCTTGGTTGGGAGGATTTTTAAGAATTTTTCAACAAAATATTCTATCCTCACACATTAAAAATTAAAATAATGATATAAAATTTTAGCATGGAGTAGGAAAATATCTCTAACACATAGTCTGTGGATAAATTCATGAATTTGGCATGCTACACACCCAAAGTTTCTTCTATTTTGTCCGTGATGGAACACATGTTTGAATTTGGAAAGAGATAGGAGATTCACTTGAATATTTCCATCCTTTGTATTACAGTTTATATAGAGTTGGTCAATAGAGATACGATTAATGAAAATGGACATATTAAGAGCTATGAGAGTAAGAATTATGTTGATACACATGGGAATTGTGGGAAATCTACTACTAGGGGTAAGTAGAATAGGGACACCGTTTTCTAAGGCGGGAGCATGAATAACAATCAAACAACAATATTAGTGAATATTCCTCCAAAGTAAAATATCCAGAATGGATGTTGTTAATGTTTTTCATTCAACCACATTCAAATAAACTATATTAAACTGTTTATAGAATACCATACTTAAAAAAATATGGGATATATTCAACACTATTGTTGGAGTTCTCTAGGTTCAGGTGCTCGATGCCCTTCTCATGTATGACCAGTGTAGTTTGCATCGATAGGTCGAGGGTAGCAGAATCAATCTCTTCAAAAAAATATAGTTATATATGGTGATTATAGGAATACCACGACTCCTCAGGTAGTAAATTCTCAATAGGAAAGGAAGGAACTAAGTGAATGAATGAAGCAATTGTATAGAGCTGAGTAGCTAATTTTGGATGATCAGACTAAACCATATATGGTGAGAGAAATGATTATTTTTAATTCCACCCTCATTCATGAATTTTTTGACATGGTTGAATATTATTTATTTATTAATTCTCATGTTTTTGATTTACGGAGTTTAAAAGATGATATGAAATCTTTTGAAATAAAATTTAAATATCCTCTTATCCAAAGAGAATGTTGAGCTTTTATGTGTAGAGCATGTTTTCTAGTTGTTGATGGAATCTAACTGATATTGGACGTATCTCTGATGTATATGGATGTCTATTATTTAATCATGGGTATGGATTGGTTTACAATTTTCGAGGCTCACATCGATTCTTATACCTGAAGTCTCAGTTTTACAGCTGAATATGGTTTTGAGAAGTTCATTTGAGGAGACTAGAGTGAAATGGTGGGTGTAATGACATTTTTGGCCTTAGAGGTTAGAATGATAACATACGAGTTTGAATATTTGACCTTGGGATAAATTGATGAGAATAGGAGTAGCAGTTTTCCAATAGTTTTCAATCTGTTTCCAGATGTTTTTCCCAATGAATTCTTATGGTTACCACCTATAAGGGAAGTGGAGTTTACAATTTATCACTTTCTATGGACCAATAATATTTACCTTATCTATTATAGAATATAACTAATTGAATTAAGGGAACTGGAATTTCAATTGGAAGACTTTGTAAGAAAAGGGTTCATTCAGCCGATCATGTCTCCATGCGAAACAAATTTTTTTTTTGTGAAATGGGAAGATAGAACTCTTTATATTTTTTTAGATTATCATAATATTATCCAATTTATGATTAATAATTGGCATCCAATTCTATGTATTGATTATTTATTTAACCAGTTGAGGGGAGATCAGTGGTTCTCTAAAATTGACTTGGGATTTCGGTATCACCAATTGTGAGTTTAGAAGGAGGATATTCCAATGAATTCTTTTATAAGGAGATATGAAAATTATGAATATTTATTAATTCCTTTCAGTATTATGAATTCACTAAAGACATTTATGAAATTCATGAATCAAATATTTCATAAGTATATTGATTCTTTTGTTATGATGTTTATAGATGACATATTGGTGTATTCAAGTTAATGGATGAGCATGGGAAACACTTGGTGAAGGTGTTGGGAATTTTGGGGGATCATTGTCTATATGCCAAATTATCAAAGTGATATTTTTTGATAAAAGAGTTATGATTTATTGGCCACTTAATTTATGAATGATGTGTTTCAGTGGATATAGAGAATATAGAGTACATAATCTCTTGGAAACTACCAATGAATATCTTTGAGAAATGATGTTTTCATGGTCCATATGGTTATTACTGACTACTTTTTTTGTGAGTTTCCATGAATAGATTCACCTATGATAACTTTTAAAAACAATAATGTTCCACTAAAGTGTAATGGATAATTCTAGAATTCTTTTCATGATCATATTCTTTCTCTTACATCCACACCTATATTGATATTTACCAAATCAGGACAAGGGTACGTAGTGTATTGTGATGGTTCAGGATCAGGGTTGGGATGTGTTCTCACGAAAATCGATCATGTTGTTACTTATGGATCAAAGAGGTTATGATTGTAAGCTAATAATTACTCAATATACAATTTGGAGTTAGCTGTTGTAGTCTATTATTGGAATACTTGGAATCATTATCTCTTGAGTGAGAAATTTACCATGTTAATGTATCATAAGATATTGAAACAAATTTTATTAAAATTATATTGAAATATGAGACAAATAATATAGATGGAGTATCTCCAAATTATAGGCTTCGACATATTTTATACACCAGGAAAAGGAAATTCATTGGTAGATGCAATAAGAAAAAATTCATGTGCTCATTTGGAAAAGAGGCTTTAGATATGTGACAATTGATGTCGGCCCTAGACAACTTGCACTTGGAAGGTGAA
Organism: Viscum album; assembly: GCA_963277665.1. Lineage (NCBI taxonomy): Eukaryota > Viridiplantae > Streptophyta > Magnoliopsida > Santalales > Viscaceae > Viscum > Viscum album. The sequence goes on along the minus strand of OY728133.1, from coordinate 1,901,451,744 downwards.
GAAAGAGGCGATGTTGTGGTTTTGTTTCTAGTTTCCATGGTTACTGAGTTTTTAAAGTTGGTTAAATAGAAATAGAATTCCAAATCAGAATGTGTTGAGATGAGTTGGAAACTCAATGGTGGGGGTGACCATTAAGGGATAGAAGTAGGATGGGAGTTTAGTGATGTGGATCAAAAATCGGATGGTCATACCAATTTATTTTTAGTAACAAATTCATCATGATTAACTCCATTTAAGATGTGTTGTTCATCTTGTAGTAATGATTATTTATATCAAGTTGGAAGTATAATTTTAGTGAGTCGTGATGAAAATGTCAGTGTATGAGTTTGTTTAAATAGAATTAAATTTTCAACAAGTTAAGGAAGAACATTAGTGACGAGTCGGTATGTTTCAGTATTTACCTATTAGAGTGTTGAAATGGGAGTGAATAACTATATTTTTTTAACAGTCTTACCAAGAATGTTTTGGAAACACAGTTCCATATTGGTGATAGTGTATCCACTCACAAAGCTGGCTCATTTCATCATTATTAAAGAATATCATATGGTGTAGGACATATCCCAAATCTATATACGAGAGGGGGTAAAGAGGAATGAAATATTAATTTTGATTGTATCAGAAAGAGATTTTAGTTTTACATCTTGTTTATAGAGTTCCATACAAAAATAACTTGGGACATAGTTGACAATGAGTTTGACGTCTCATCCTTAGATGGATGACCATTACAAAAGGACGATACAAACATTGGAAGATATGTTTCACGATTGTGTAACGAATTTTGGTAGATCATGGGAAGACAATATACCATTAGTTCTTGTAAAAAAAATATCATGAATCATTTGAAATGTCTCCTTTTAAAGAATTGTATGGGTCAACTTTTCGTTCTATAGTTTTTTTAGTGGAAATAGGGGAGAATTCACAAGTTGGGTCGAGCCTTGTCTAAGAAAAAATGGAGAAGATTTAGTGGATCAAAAAACAGATGGAGACGACATAGATTCATTAGAAATATTATGAAGATCATTGTAAAGGGACCTTATTATTAATTATGAGTGATCATGTGATCTTAAGAATTTCTCCAAGGCTTAGACATCAACATTTGGGGAAGAATGTTAAGTTATCTCCTAAGTATATAGGCCCTTTTAGGATACTGGAATGGGTTGGTGAAATGGATTATTAGTTAGAATTACCCCCACAATTCAGTGTGGTGTATTACTTGTTCCATGTATATATGTGGAAAAAGTATCAAACTCATCCTGACCATGTAATTCGATGGAATCATGTTGAAATAGATTCAAATTATTTGTTCCTAAATATCTCGTTTTAGATTGTGGATTGGAAAGAAAAAGTCTTATGTGGAAAAATAATTGGCATAGTGAGTGTTTTGTGGTGATATTTTCAAATTTAGGAAGAGGATTGGGAACATGAGATGGAAATGAAAGATCAATGTCCAGAACTATTTCAGACCAATGATGGTATTCGAATTTCCAGGGATGGAATGGATAATGGTGGGGAGAAAGTATCACCCACCGGTTTCAAGTAATTAAAGCTTTATTTTTGATTTTAAAGTATGTAAAGTTTATGATTGAAGTTTAAGAGATTTTAGAGAAATTTTGGGGTGTTTTTTAGGATTTTCTAAAGGTGAAGAGTTTTGGAAAACCATGAAAACCCTTTAGTAAACCATGAACAATGAGACAAAGTCTTAGGAGAAGGTGCAAGAACAGGGAAACAATTTTCCAAAAACGTGCAACAACCTTGGATAAACCATGAAAAACAAGACAATGTTATTTGGAATGGTTAAAATAAATTTTGGAAACTATGAGATCCGACCATGTGATTTTCCTACTTGGGACATAAACTAGAACATGTTTTTTCTAATCTCTTGACTAACTATGCATGGTTCAAAAACTAGATCCCTGAAATGTAGATCAAGGTCAGGATTAAGGTTTGACCTCTAATTTTTTTCTCCTAAATGTCCCTAACATTGTATTTTTTCCCTCTAAAATGTTGTAGATCCTCTCTCTATCATATTTTATGTGATATAAACGTGTTTCTTGGTGTGTTGAAGCCCAACTATTAGAGTAAGGCATCGTTCCTAGTTTTTTTCATGGTTTTCATTAGATATACCTCTTTATATCTATCATGATATTAGATATACATCCTATATGGTTATATATAAGATAGTTGATCCCAAATATGATTATATTTGGCATGTTTTATGATAGGGGAAGATATATAAGGTGGGTTCATGGAGATTTAACCTGGTTTTGTGGATTTTTTTCATTACATTTATCATTTTCACCAATTTATCATGGTAGGTATCTTTACTCTCTAATACTATATTTAGAATATAAGGGATTTATTGGAAATTTATCTTTTTATGTGAAATTTACCATGATATTATGGTGTAATTGTTGTTGAAAACCCTCTTCAGTGACAGTTTGAGGAATGATGGAAATTGGTTTTTTATAGAAAGTACTTTGGTTATTGAGTTTAAAATGTAGTTTTTATAGAATTATAGTAAATATATTGATAAAAATGTTTTCAATAAATGGTATTGTTTGATTAAAATAAATTTTAATGATTGAATGTTTTCAATAAAATAACGGTTTAATTAAAATTATTAATGTGATTGTTTTGGCATAATGGTTGTCTGTGTTCATGTGAGTTCAAGACAGATAAGTGTAAGGTGTATCCCCTATAATTAGAGGGATGAATATGAGTAAGAGATCTCCCATATCAAAATGGTTCACTAGGTGATAGATTCATGAAATTATGACTCACCCATTGTGAGTATAGGGAGGTCCAGGTTTTGTTGCAAGGTTGTATGTGTGGATAAGTGAAATGGAATTGTTGTGAAAAAATATAATTTTTAAAATGACTTTAGGTCATTGATTGGTTTATTTCCTTGGAAGTTGATGTTACTTTGAGAAAATGGTTTCATTGAAACTTGTTTATATTTTTATATAAAATATTTTATAATTTTGTTTATAAAAATTATTTTTATATAAATGAATCTAACTTTTTTTATCCTAGTGGCGTACGTAGGGAATTAATTTTGGAAAATCTATTAAGTTTCATTACTCACACCTTTTTTACATCGGTAATCTTATAGATTTTGTTTATCAATAAATGTGAAAAGGTAAAGTGTCACACATATTTAGTAGTAATTTGTGATAAATGGGCTTTTTGTGGAGTTTTATCATTGAGCATGTGGAGGATTGTAGTTATTTTTTCATCTTTGAGTTTTGATTGTTTTTATTCTTCTTTGTAATTTTATTCTATAAACTTATGTTGTGGCACTTGGTTTTAGTTTAGTTTTGATATAAATGAAATGTTTGAGTTGTATTTCATTATTTCATGCATCATATATTGTGTTTTTTGTTATGGAATGTTTAGTTTGTTGTTTTATTCTTTTGGGGAAAATCATCCTCAACACGTATTGAAGGCCTTCAACATGTATTTCCTGCCATTGGAATATTGGGTACGTCTCTTAAGGAAAAGTAATTTTCCTATTCCTTCTCAAGATAATGAGGAGTGGGGGGAGGGGTGATACAGAATAACATCAATTCTGGATAATTATCTCCATTTTACATGATCCTCTATGCATATATACAAGGTAAAAAATTAGGAAAACCAAGAAAAAAAGACACCCAAACAATGAAATTGAACTCTACAAATCATTAAAATGGCCATAAAAACATAATAAAATTATAATTTAAAAAAATAATGAAAAATATGTTTTGGATTTAGTAATTAATTAATATAAGGTTATTATACTAGATATTAAAGTTAAGGTATCATTCAGACAAACGGTAAGAGGATTCTCAAACCCAATTTCACCCTTTGGGTTATTCTCTCTTCTTGGTATGGATGCTCCTATTATATTCTTCAAATTTTATTTACATTTTCATTTAAAGTATTTACTTGTTTTCATTATGATTTTATGAAAAATTTATAGAATTATAAAAAAGAATTATTCTTTCAAAAATACACATCTCTTTCTTCTATTGAGATTGTTTCTTCATCACCCAAGATTGACGATTCTTATATCGAGTATGTTATTTAATTTTCTATTTTGGGAATCCCAAAGTTTATTCATGAATGTATGATTTATAAAATTATATTGGAAACCATTTACTTTCCTTGGGTTATTTTAATAAAAATATTGATATACATTCTATGTGGCATGCTTGATTATGTAATTATTAAGACGTGATGGGTGTGCCCGAATTTATATAGCACTCCAATGTATTGGGTAATGTGATGTATCTCAAGATATAATGTGAAATATATATGAAAATGATTCAATATTTTTTCACAGTGATTATGTTATGTTTATTCACATATGTTATGTGTGAACGTTGTGCTAGATTTATTCACAATTATGTGTGGTAGTTCACCACTACAACGTGATGTTTTATTTTTATAGATTCCCATATTCCATGAATTTATCTTATGTTACCTTGCATGATTATGTTGATGATTCTATGACTATGATATAAGGATGAAGATTATGTTCACTAACAATTTTGTCATGTCACATCAAATTTATTATGATTTAAAGATGATTTTATAGTCTAGAGAAGACCCCAATTCCTCTCTCAAGGAGCATTGATAAGTTTAGAGTGTGTATTTATAATAAGAAATACTTAAATAGGGGGTGGTTTTGAAAATGGTTTAAATAAAATAACTTAATTTAAAGAGTTAAACAGTTGTAAAACCATATTGATTTTGAGATAATTAGATTAAGGTGCCACTATGATTTCAGTACATGCATTTCAAGTCCTTTTTTTAGAGAATCATTCATGTCTAGAGTAATTATTTGGTTGAAATTAATCTAAATCCTAATTAATTCCTAAGAGTTTATTTCAATGATTGAATAACAAAAGTATGAAATAACAATCATATTATCAAGGTCACGAACATATGAATTGAATTAGAGATTCCAAGTTAGATTAAAATTTGAAGAATGTGGGTAAAAAATGATTCATGTATTTTCCAATCAGAACAACACAAGGAACACACTCAAATCCTCACACTGATTAGTTATATATTAATAGAAAATCAATTACATGCATGAAGACAAGCATTGAAATAGTAATTGATTTAAGATAAATTGAATTAAATTATTTAACACCAAAATTAATTGAAAGTCATTTCTAATATTTTAATCAAAACTCCCTTGACATGTGTGTATCTCCCTCACAATGAGCACCCATAGTTTAGCCCAACATCGAGAGGAGGAGGAAATTTAGATGGATATGGTTCATTATCCTAGATCTTATTATGAGGATAGGGTACTAAAAAATTATAATATGGATACAGTAATCCTATAGAATTTAAAATTGTAAGTTCTTCACTCCTTGGTCGAATATAAAAATGGGGTGGTCCCAAGGTATCATTTTATAGGCAATTAGAAGTTTTTTTGGAGCCCCCTAATTTCAGTAAACCACTTGGTCTATGGTTTTTTACCTCTATACAGTATTATCTATTTTTGGAGAAAATTTAAAAGTTTTATCACCACCTATTTACTATATTCACTTTAAATTTGGCACTATATGAGATACTATAGCTTGATATATCAACAAATTATAAGCACTACTTGTGAATTTTTGCAGATTCGATTCCCTAGATAGATCGGTTCATATGGGACCTTTAGTGAATGAATTGGGATTGGGTTCCTTGAGAAGATTTCTATCCCTAGACGTTTGGTATTGGACCAAAAAATTTCTTCCCATTTTGAGACACAAATTTCTCACAATGAGAAAAACATTCGACAAGTGTCCCTGGGATTCCATGCGGTTTGGCCCATTTTTTTCCACTTATTCTCGGGCCCTCCAACTCACATCCACATACAATATAATTATCAAAACTAGTAAAATGGATCTTTTTTAAAGTGATAAACAAATAATAAATCAATAAAATATAAAGTTATTTTTTTATTAAATTTGGAATTTATAACACAAAATCAGTTTAATATAATGTTGTAATGGTGAAAATGAAATAGTGAATCGTGGTATGATCACTCACCCCTGTTATATTGATTCACATTATTATATGTACTATTAATAGGACTTTACCTCAGCCCTATCATTGATATATATCCTCTGGTGACTATTTATATTAAGGATTACATGTGGTCCAATAAGATTCCAGAGAAAAAAGAGTTAAATAATGCTTATGTATTATTATATAAATGTTACGTTTGGTCCTAAATTTCCCATGAAACTAAACCATGGGATATTTTTTGGAAAAACTATTATATTTTTTATATTTAAAGTATTGAATAGTAATGTCATAATAGCAGTATCACTATATGTTTCATCCAAAAACTGTATAACTTAGACAAAATATGGCAGGGAATGAATGGTGTTTTCGATCCCCATGGGATTATGACAAGTGAATGTGCATCAAAGAGTAACCTTGGAAAATTATTTCATACATAATCAAATAAAAGATAGGATCGGTCAAGAAGAATGGAATTTGAAAAAATTCCAACTCATAACATATATAAAATAAAATATAAACAGGTATATAACAAAATAAGTCATATTTGGATAAGAAGAAAGAAAATATAGAAGTCCCAGAATGATAATACAAGTATAAGTCTAAGGACAAAAAATAAGAAACATTCTACAACACATCTACACATTATACATGGATCAATATCCGAACATTCAGCCACTATATCTCAAACTCGAGTAGCATGTGAAACTACTTATTTAAGTATACAAATTGTTTACAACCATGTTCAATCTATGCAGCTATATACAAAATGCATGTGGCTACATGATATATCTATGATAATGATGTTCATTGATATAAACTATGTCAATATAACATTTTAGCTATACCCATAGGTAGTGACTTTATGTAAGGGCCCAAATCCATGTGGAATGATCCTTTGCATGATTCTGAAGACCAAGGTGCTTAGAGGAGGCTCAAAGGTTATCAAGAGAAGTTTGTATGCGAATTGTTGGAAACATGAAGAGTTACATGTCAAGAAAGAATTAACCAACATGCATGTAAGGATCACAACATGTTATTTTTGGGGGTTAATTAAATAAAAATGAGACACATTTTTCAGTGGAACCGAACCCTGAACATTACATGATGTGATTGAGGGTTGTGTGTCATGTAAATACCTAATGTTGTACATTTTATAACATTTTAAGACACTTTGTTTTGTCAAAACCTATAGATTTATACCCTATCCCCCAATTAAAGTTGTCCTAGTGAACCCCTCTTTGAAATTTTGGGGATTCGTTCATCAAGGATCAATCCCTAGCTTCACTCATTCCATCCGTCTTCGATCAAACGTATGATCTACCCCCATTATTTATTTTTCTTCAATCCATTTCCTCCCATTCCTCTTTTCCATGTTGTGGAATATAATCTCAATATTCTTAATAGATTTTTATTGGTTTTTTATTGCTTAGGTTTTGAAAAAACATCCTCTGGTGGATACAGTTCTTACGGGAGAGGGGATCGGGATGTGTGGCATTAACCCTTTCTATTACGAAGAACATTTCAACCCTTTTTAAAGTAAGGGATTCAATAATTCTATATTTTTTTAAATGAAACGGTAGTGATATCATGATTTATCTCCATGTATAAAAAATAAATTAACTTATCAATTACTTGAAATGAATTAAATTATTGGTATCAATCACATAGAGATATTGTTATTTTTAGCATGATAACGAGTTGCCACTTTATTTTATATATAATATGATATCTATGATTTTTTTTTAATATACGATTAGAGTGATAAATTTTTAAGGAACATAAATACAAAATTAATGGATATTTAATTGGATAAAAAATTATAGTCATGATAAATTAAATTTTTAATTAATTTCTCACAAATTTTGATTTATTGCTGCTTAGGATAAATTCCTTATTTTATTGAAAAGAACATGATTGATTTTTTTCTTCCTGCTTCTTGTGACGTAATTCTAGAATTTCTATCCCTGGATGGATACTGTGTTATGGGGGTCTGGGAGGCTCAGATGTGATATGAGCCAGGGATGGATTATGATGGAGGGATATTGTGGTAGGAGGGGCGGGGAGGCCCAGTTGTTGTGGTAGAAGTTGATGCCTTGAGTGGTGGGATGTATTAGTATATGCATGTGGGAGTTCTGTAGGAAGCAAGAGATGATGGAACATGTTGAATCTGGGCTTAACCAATAATATGAAATCTAAATACTTGTTTGAATATGTTTTTTGGATGATGGTCAGGTTGTTTGTTTATCTGCTTTCCTTTCCCCACTACTATAGGTAGGTGAATGTGTTGGTTGTCTACACTTTTGGTAGCTTAGGATGTTTTTCTAGAGTACCTGGTAATATGGAAATTAATAATTTTAATATATTAATAAATGTTGAACCCATGGGTTTGGAGCTTGCTGGGATGAAACACATGGTTATAATTCTGAGAATCCTTGGAGTCAGTTTTCTTATTCATTGGGGGAATGGTTCCTTATTGTAATGGTAATGTAATGTGATGTGGAAATTGTTAATGTATAATCAATGTTAGTGAATTAATTAATATAAAGTGATACTTATGAAAGGAATAAAATAATTTAATGTAGGTCTTTAAATGAATGTGTGGTTATAGGATACCTGGTCTTAACAATATAAGGACCTGACCTTAAACATTACATAATGTACTAAATTTATTAAGAATTCCATTCTTTACATTCCCAAAGATCATTTAGGTTTTTGGTTTTAGATAATTAGAATATAAATCAAAATTCTCAACCCATAAGAATAAAATGTGGGTATAACTAAAATAATATCTAAATTTTCATAGCAAAAATGTTTATAATTAAAAAAGATTTTTTTTTTCATAAAAATTCTTCACAACAATCATCTTTGCTTCTCCTTTTCTATTATCCCTCTTTAAAACATATGATTTTTTAAAAATCAGATGCACAAAAAAATCTCAGTTAGGGATATAAAAAATGATTGAAACTGTTATTACATGAATACTTATAAACATATGAAATTGTTTTCATGAAGACATACTTATTACCTGTTAAGTAGCATATAGTTTGTTTTTGAAACACATGATATTTCCATAAAATAGAGAAAAACATAAATAAAACATATAGGTTACTTGAATAATTACTTATTTAATATTTTAACCCTCTCGACTACCTTTTGATTTGTAACCCTCACAGATACCTTATAATGTAACCCTCTTGGATACTTTATGGTGTAAGAATCAAAATTCACTTGGAGTAACCATATGACCAACCTGGGATATATAGGCAAAAAGATTCATCATAAACAATTTCCAAGAACCAGAATATAATTACAAAACAATAATACTTGAATCATAAAAACATTTCTTTAGAATTTGGTAAAAAGAGACATTAAAGAGGATTTTTAAATGGAATGTCCCTTACAAATATCATATATTTTAAGTGAGGGTTGATAAAAAGAATAGAATATGTGTATACACTCTAAAACCACATAATAAAACATAATATAAAAAAATTCATTACCCAACTAATCTCAGTACCACATAATTAATTATGTAGTATGTTTACCCAAAGAATGGAAATTGAGTTAAGAATTCCCTTATATCCGGTTCATCTTACATCAAACATGTTTAAAACTCATATATAATCGTTTAAATATTCTTTTAACATTTTATAGAAAACTATTTATGTTTATAACACCTTATATGATCATTTTTTAACAAATTTCCTCCAATTTATTAATAATATTTTTTATTTCCATTGTTTCAGGAGGGTTCTTTACATGGTTTCCAAAGTCAGTTCATAATGGATTTTATTTTCGAAAGGGATAAAAACTATAGAATTGAAATTACATGTTATTAATGAAATTAAAAAATATTAAATTGCCTTATATATTATTTTGGTTATATTTAATGAGAATGTATCATTATATAAAACATTATTGATGAATATTTGTTTATTTTAGTGGATTTCAATCATTAAGAACCACTTTTGTTTTATTGATTAATATTATGCATAATCACTAGTTCTAGAACATAATAAAACATATAACATGTATAATAAAATATTATATAAATATATTAATGGTTTTATAACCATCCATGAAGGAGGTAATGTAAATTGAAACACATCATCCACAATATCGGTAATTCAACACATCACAGACGATGTTTTTATTTGTAAAATAAAAGGAAGAGGAGAAGAAGTATGATAATTAATTTTTACATAAACAAGATAAAATTCCAGTATATATAATATAATGTATTATAATTACTCTTGGATAAGGATAGTGGAATATATATAATAAAATAAAAATAATTCAAGAGAAAATAAAGGAAAATAAAAGGGGATTTTTACCTTTTGATCTATTCTCTTTTTAAACCTCCTTAAGTCTCATAGTTTTGGACTTCTGGTGGGACCATAAGTTATTAGATGTTGGAAAGCGGCTTGGGAAGTGTATTTGGAAGAATTTTGAGAATTCTAAAAGCTTTAAAGGTGCGAGGATAAGAGGGGGTGGGCGTGGTATTTATAGTGGAGGAGATGAGGGGGGTTTTCTTATTTTATTCATTAGTTTATTATTTTGGCTAAAGACTATAAATAGTTTCAAAATTATCACTAAATAAATTAAATAATCAAGGAAAATGTTATATTATGGTTCTTACATCATTCATGATGTTGTTAATAGTGTATTTAACTTATAATGTATATATACCGTAGATTACAATATTTCTGTATTCACAAAAATTAATGAATTTTAGAAAAATCACAAAAATTAACACCAAAAATTTTTGATTAGTAAAATTCCCAAATATAATCTATTTTTTGAATATAATTTTATAAATTTGAGATATTTATTTTTTAAATAAAATCATAAATTATTCTAAGAATAACAAATTTAAAACTATAACTGATTTTATAACACCTTGAAAAATTAATAAAGATCCCGTAAAATTATCTTATATCCATAAGAAAATAAAATATTAATTTATTAATCTATTTTATGAAAATTAACATTATTTTTAAATCATAAAATTTATTATAAAATTTTAATTAAATATATACTACTTAAAAAAATTCCAACATTTAATTTATCATTTCCAAAACATTTATTCACATATTCCATTATATAAACATATCACAATTAGAATTACAAGATACATAAATTTTATTTATACTCTCATAGGTGAGTTTATTATTCTATTGTACAGATGAAATTTCTTAATGATCATGTTACTATTCCTATGGTCAAGTTACAATTCCATTAGTAAAAATTCCTTAATTCCTATAAATATCAATTAGTTAATTATAAATTTATAATGAATTTAAATTATTAATTATAGAATGAAGACAATTTATTTTATATGTAACTGGGTTGTTACATTCTCCCCACCTTCTAGAAATTGCATCCTCATAATTTTTATTTAATTATTAAATAAGTTAGGGTACAGTTCCATCATAGAATTTCTAGATTCCCATGTTGCTCTTTAAACCATGTGGTTTCTCCAAAAAACCTTAACCTCGTGAATTATCTTATTATGTAATACTTTCTCCTTATGATCAAGAATCTGAATAATATGTTTTTCATAACAATGGTTCTCTTCCCACTAAAATTACTTCTGGGATCAAAACATGAGATGGATCTAGCACATACTGTCTCAACATCAAAAAATAAAAAACATTGTGTACCTAAGATAAAATTAAAGGAAAATATACCTAAAAGGAGACTGGTCCAAATTTATCTACGATTTTATAAGGTTCAATGAACCATGGACAAAGATTTCCTTTCTTTCCAAAAAAAATAACACTTTTCCAAGGAGATTTTATGGAAAACATTATAACCTACCTCGAAAGAATTTCTTTCCTCCTATTATATCCCAAACATTTATACCTTATCTGAGTTGCCCTTATGTGTCGCTGGATCATCTCCACTTTCTCAGCCACTTCTGATACTAATTATGGTCCCATCAACTTCCTTTTCCAGAACTTCATCTCACAAAGTTGAAGTTTGAAACCTCTTTCCATATAATTACTCTAAATGTTCCATCTCAATACTAGAATGAAAACTGTTATTATAATAAAACTCAACTAAAGAAAGGTGTTGATACAAACTTCCCTGGTAGTCATTGAACAATTATGAAGAATATCCTCCAATTTCAGAATTATTCTCTCATTCTATCCACCAGATTGAGGATGAAAGGCTATGATGAAATTTAATTCTGTACCCAACAACTTCTGAAGGACTTTCCAAAAGTTATATGTGAACCGGGGATTATAGTTAGATAACATTGAAATATGAACTCCATGCGGCCCTACAATATATTTGAGGGATAATCAAGAAAGATGATCTAAAGAAATAATATCTTGAATAGGAAAGAAATGTGCATATTTATTAATGATGCAAGATGTTTTTGACTCAGGGCATCATTTTTATTCTTTTCCAGGATTGTAATTGATTGGAAATCATAGTCCTTTATCAGTTCATTTCATCTTCTATACCTCATGTTTAGTTCATTTTGAGTGAATATATACATTAGACTTTTATGGTCAGTATATATTTAACATTTCGATAGGTATAATTGGTGCCTCCAAACTCTCAAGGTGAAAAGCAGAAAATGATAATTCAAAATCATGTATGGGATAATTTAACTCATGGGGTTTCGATTGTATTAAAGTATAAGAAATTACCTGATCATTGTTCTTTATAAAACAACCAAGTACCATCAATGAAGCATCACTATAAATGAAAAATTCACCATTTTTGGAAGGCAGGGCCAAAACTGGAGTGTTGACCAATCTATTCTTTACATCCTAAAAATCATCACATTCTTCTATCCATTTAAATTTAACCCCTTTTCATGTAATCTTAGTTAACAAAAGTTTGGTAATAACATGATAATACAAGAAAACTATGAATCTATGTAACATTTTTAGGTATTTTCCGTTCACCAAATACCTTTTTTTTGGTAGGATCAACTATTATTCCATCTTTATTTTTAATGTGCCTAAGATAAGAAATTTGTTGCAACCAAGATTCCCACTTTCTATAGTTTCCTTTTAACTTATTTTATTTTATATTTTTCAAGACAATACTTAAATGTTTTTATGATCCTCATATATTTTGGAAAATAAAAAAATATCATGAATGAAAAAAACCAAAAAACATATCCAAATATTGATAGAATATTCTATTCATAAGATCCATGAATAAAATAGAGAAATTTTTCAAACCAAAGGGTATAAAAAGAAACTCATAATTCCCATATCTAGTACAAGAAACTATTTTCGGCATGTCATTCCCCCACACCTTCACCTGATGGTACCCAAATCTCAAGTTAATCATAGAAAAATTATAAACTTCCTTGATCTGATTAAATAAGTCATCAATATAAGGTATATGGATACATATTATTAACATTAATGTTAATAAATGCTCTATAATAAATGAAAATCCTCATGGAAGCATCATTATTTAAAAAAATAGGAGAACCCCATAGTAAAGTTTTAGGACGAATGAAGCCTTTTTCAAGAAACTCCTAGAATTGTTTTTTTAATTCAAGAAGTATAACTTGAGCCATTTAATATGGGGGTTTTGAAATTTTATTAGCATCAAAAACCAAGTAAATAGTAAATTAAAATTCCCGATCAGTTATAACACTATGAAACTCATTAGGAAAAACATAAAGGTATTCATTTACTATTGAAACATAATTATTCTAAACAGTTACCTTATTTTCAATCGTATGCACAAGATAACTTTCATTCCCATATTTTAACATTTAATCAAAATCTTGATATGTTATCAATTTTATGGGTTCATTCTTGTATAAAAACAAAAAACTCTCTATGAATGATTTTTTTTTCTTTACAATAAATCTTAGCATGATAAATAGAAATCCAACCCATACCTAGAATGACATTAAACTCTACCAAGGGAAAAAATGCAAGGTTTAAATGTAATTTTTCCATAGATAACAAAAAAAGATTCTTATAATGAATTTTTTCGGTAATATTTTCCCATTTTGTTTTAATCGTATGTTTTGGTCTCATTTCTTGTGGTGATATTTCTAATTTACAAGAAAATTTCTTAGGATAACAGAATGTGTAGACGCTGTATCAAACAAGACATTAGAAAATTCTGAGTAATCAAAAAAAGTACCTCATAAAAATTCATTGGATGTCCTGAAATCTACTGACGTATATTTTCAAAGTATCTCACAACACCTTTCTGCTTATTATCTAGTTTCTTTTCATCATTTATATCTCTCTTTGGGTAGGTATTTTTACAATGAACCATATCACCCCATCTAAAACAATTTATAGTTTTTCTATCTGAAATCATCTTAAGATAGTTTTCATTAAAATCTTAGGCCATATGTCCAAAATTAACACATTAAAATCAATTCATAATTTTGGTAAGGCATTCCCCACGTTATTTTAACCACACTTTTGAAAAACCTGAAATTGGGATTTCTTACCATTAATTTTTTTTGATTGTTTCTTACCCATCACTAACCATATGGACCTCTTCTCCTTATTTTTTTCATAGTATGTGTGATCATTAGAAAACTCTATTTCCACCCTATCAGCACATTAGAAAAGTTTCTCATAGCATTTTAATTCATGGGAAGACAGTTCCCTTTAATATCTTGGCTTTAATCCTGAGTAAGATGATTGATTTTACTTTCAAGATCCTTAATAGGATTTGGAGCATACATTCCCATTCGGGAGAAGTTTTCTTCATAAATGGACACTAAATCTTATACATTTTTCATCAATTGAAGGAATTTATTTTCCATCCTATATCGATCCTCCTTCAGGATTTTTTTTCAAGGAATAGATTCTTAAATTCATCCCATTCCAATGAATAAATATCCTTAATATCCCTGATATTCTTGACCATTGATAAGTACTAGTCAGATTTAACTTCAAAATGATAAATAGTAATACTAACCTTTTGATTATATGAACACCCCATGACATCAAAATATCTTATCAAGGTATTTAATCCATTCTTCATCCACCACTGGGTAAGAAGTTCCATTAAAAGCAAGAGGGTGTTGCCTTATAAAATATTCCTCTATCATCATGTTCTTTTGAGGTAAATATGGTTTTTATATTACATGGATTCCAATTCCATTTACAACGTACATAAATTTATCCATTACTATCACAAAATTTTTGGTTCCAATTTCCACAATTCCAGGTTCCAGGTTTAGAAAGATATCATCCTCTTAGTGCCTTGATACTTCAGCTTCCCTGTTTCTTCTGCAGAAAACCATTCTGAAAAGACATATCTTAGATGAAGCAACATAGTAATCTTCAAATTCTATTTCATTTAAATATAAAAATAAAGAAAAAATTATTTATGGTATTATATTAACATCATTATGACCCATAAATTTATCTAAACCACGATCTGATACAAACTATACAAACTCGACCTTAAACATTATAAAATCTAGTAAATTCCTTAAGAATTCAATTGTTCACATTCCAAAAGATAATTTTAATTTATATTTTTAGAGAATTAGGAAATAAACCATACATATAATCCCATAAACATTCAAATTGGTTATAACTAAACCAATTTCCATTTTTTTCATAATAAAAAAGTTTATAATAAAAAACTGAATTCATTTCATAAAAATTCATCACAATATTAATCTTTGCTTATGCTTTTCTATTACCCATCCTTAAACCCTATAATTTTATTTTTAAAACTAGGTATGATAAAAAAAATCTTAGTGAGGTATATAAAAAAGTATATAAACTATTAGTACCAGAATACTTATAAACATATGAAATAATTTTCACAAGGACATACTTCTTACCTCATAAATATCATATAATTACACTGTGAAACACATTAGATTTACATAAAACATAGAAAAACATAAATAAACCATATAGGTTACATGGGGAATTACTTAATTAATATTATAAACTTCGTGGCTATGTTATTTTTTGTAACCCCCACAACTACCTTATAATGTAACCCTCACGACTATATTATGGTGTAACCACCAAAGTTACACTTGGAGTTACCATACAACTTACCTCAAACTTACACATAACCAATTAATTAGAGGGTAATATTGTCCCCACCCTTCATCATAAAAAGTTAGTAGGAACCATAACATAATTATAAAATAAGAATACTTTCAACATAAAAACATTCCTTTAGAATTTTGTAAAAAGAGACGTTAAATAGGGGTTTTAAAAGGAAAATTCACTTAAGAATATCATATATTTAAAGTGAGGGTTGATAAGAAAGAATATAATATGTGTAAAAACTATAAAACCACATAAAAAATCATAATATAAAAAAAATAAATTACACAACTAATCTTATTACAACATAATTAGTGATGTATAAGGTTATCCCAAAGAATAGAAAGTGGGTTAAGAAATCATTTTCATCGGGTTTGTATTACTTAAAACATGTTTAAAACTCATGTATAATGGTTAAAATAGTGTTATTAGGATTTTAATGAAACATATTTGTGTTTATAACACCATATATTATGATATATGACATCTTTACAACCATTTATTAATAATATTTTATTATTTCCATTGTTATGGGTGCATTCTTTATGTGGTTTCAATGGTCGGTTCAGAATGGATTTTAATGTCAGAAGGGAGAAATACTCAAAAATTTAAATGAAATGATGTTAATGAAAATAAAGAGTTTTAAATTTTATAATATATAATTTTGGTTATATGGTATGCAGATTAATCATTAGATAAAACATTAGTGATGAATGTTAGTTTATTTTGGTGAATTTCATTCCTTACAAACCACATTTATTTTAATAATTAATATTATACATAAAAACTATTTCTAGAGTATAGTATATAATATAATATTTATAATAAAATATTATTTAAACATATTAGTTGTTTTATGACCATCCTTGAAGTCATTAATTTAAATTTAAAACACATTATCCACGATGTTCGTAATTTTACACATCACGAACGATGTTTTTATTTTTAGAATACAATTGAGATGATAAGAATTTTGAGGATTAATTTTTACATAAACATGATTAAATTTTAGTATATATAAGATAATTAAGTTTTAATTCCTCTTGGATAAGGGTAGGTGAATATAGTATAATAAACGAAAAATAATTGACTAGAAAATAAAAGAAAATGAAAGAGGATTTCTACCTCTAGATATTTTCTCTTTTAGATCCACCTTAAGGTCCTTGGTTTTTGTTTTTTGGTGAGACAAGACGGTCTTAGACATGGGTAAGAGGTCTGGTAAGGTGTGAGGTGAAGAGGGGTGGGTGATGGAATTTATAGTGGAGGAGAGGAGGGTATTTTTATTATTGTATTCTTGAGTTTATTATATTGGATCAATCCTTTTAATAGTTTTATAATTATCACTAAATATATTAAATTAAGAAAAGTAATATCGTGATTATAGTTCTTAAATCTTTCATGATGTTATTAGCAATATATTTAACTTATAATGTATATATACTGTAAATTAATATATTTCACTATTCACAAAAAATTCATGTATTTCAGAAAAATCCCAAAAATTCACTCCAACAATTATTTGATGTGTAGAATTATAAAAAGAACACAATTTTTTTAAAATAATTTTCTAAACATGAGATATTTTGTTTTTATATAAATTTATAATTTATTCAAAAAATAAAAAATTGAAAACTATAACTGAATTTATAACGCCTTGAAAAATTAATCAAGGTAACATAAAATTATATTATTACCATAAGAAAATAAAATATCTATTTATGAATATATTTTATCAAAATAAAAATTATTTTTAATCATTAAACTAATTATAAATTTTTAATAAATATTTATGACTTACTAAAATACCAACACCTAATTTATCATTTACAAAACGTTTATTCACTTATTACATGATATAAAAGTATCATGATTACACTTATAAGATACATTAACATAATTTATACTCTCATAGGTGATGCTACAATTCTATTGGCCATATTACTATTCATATTGGCCATATTACTATTCCAAAGGTCAAATTACTATTCCATTAGTAAAAAATCCATAATTTTTATAAATATCAACTATTTCATTATAAATTTATGATGAATTTAAATATTTAATTCCAAAATAAAAAAAATTATATTATAAGTACATGGGATTTTACAATGAGTGGTAGTTAAGGGTTTAGGAGAAGTTAGCTCCAGTTGAGTCTGAGACTAAGTTATGCCAATAGTGTGGTTATGAGATAAAATATATCATGTATGTTTTATGTTTTTATATGCTACTCCACCCTATCGATTATGGAGACTAACACCCTAAGGATTCTGAGCCTTAGGGGAGAGTGGGTGTTTTCCCGACATCCTAATGGGAGGATAGACGTCTGAATACCCCCATTGACTCTGCTCTCTTTTCTTGGTAGTTACTTGCACTGGTATGCACGACGGTTAGTTTTACCCATATATGTGTGTGTAGAGGGATGTAATGGCTTGGGGTTATTTTTAAACATTTGTATTCTATATATAGTTTCCTAAAATCTAATATTGGTATAACATGTGTATGTTGTGATGGATTGAGGTTCCTTACTCAGTGTATAGGCTGTGATGGATTGAGGTATAATAACTTATATATGATACACATTATTTGAGGAGTGGTGAATCCAAGAAACTACCTAGTTACTTTTGGTTACGTGGATGCGGTGGTGTGATGTACGAGGTACATGGTTTGGTGCTTGAACTAGGAGTCTATGGGTAACCTTTTAGGAGAGAGATGAACATGACATGTGACATTGTCTAAGAGTAGAAAACTAATGGGGAATTAGCAGTGGGGTACTATTGATATTCTTTATTATGTTATATTCTATTGCATGTGATACATTGGGAGAGCATCCATGGTGAGTCTTGGAACTATTTAAACTTATTTAGGAGGCTTGTTTGTTTAACTTGTTGTTCACTATGCTTTAGCATTCTTTATTTACCTTTTTCACCATCATATCTGGGGAGAATCACATTGAGTATACCGTTATACTCACCCTATGTATATATAAAATGTTTTTCAGGTTAGTTGGAGAAAGTTGGAGATTCTTCCGGTTACTACTAGCTTAGGGGTTAACATGAGATCTCTGGGCTTCATG
Organism: Viscum album; assembly: GCA_963277665.1. NCBI lineage: Eukaryota > Viridiplantae > Streptophyta > Magnoliopsida > Santalales > Viscaceae > Viscum > Viscum album. Next base: position 1,901,432,634 of record OY728133.1, on the reverse strand, counting down.
GTCACTACCATCCTTAATTTTCTTGGTACATTCAATTTCTTTTCAGTTTTAGTAGTTCTTACATTTCATTACATATGTTAACTTGGGTTTTATTTTATATTTTAGTCTGACTAGGGGATGTTTGGTGTCTATCTTTTCTCTCTCATTCACATGTGTTCTCTTAGAGAGAAATGCCTCATATTTGTGTGTTTACTATACCCTCGGTGATAGTTGAAAAACATGGGCCTTCTGGAGCCAAGACTCAGTTTTCACTATCAATCTTCTTCCATTCCTAGCCCAGTAGGGTACACATTATGGAGAGGGGTTCATGATAGAGTTGTATCAATGGAAGGTCTAGTTGTGGAATAAGATGGATTTTGGAGTTCAGAATATTTGAGGTTGAATGGGTTGGTAGGGAAAAAATGTTAGATAAGTTTAGATAGCACTGTAAACAAAGGAGACCTGATGAGGTATAGGTATTTAGGTCCCCCTATTATCTGACGAACAAAGCATTAATCTTATAGTTTCTACTAAGCAAGGTGATACTGGTTGTAGGGTAGAGAAATAGGAAAAGATCATGCATCATTCTTATTTTCTCCTATGTTTTAATGGGTAGACCTTGGGATAGGTTAACCTAAAATGAATAAAAGAAAACATTTAATTAATGTTAAGGTATTACATATTTATGTTCAAGGATATTTAACTATTTTTTATTTTATAGGCATTACTGTAGTTCCAGTTCCTCATTAGGTTTGCACAAAATATGTTTAGTAGGTTGCACTAGAAGATCTCTATAGAGTAGAGGTTGATGAAAAAGACACTTGGAGGAGGACAGTCTGAGAGTATCAACACCAGAGTTTATTGAAATATGAGCTCCCCATTTTAGATTCATTTATTTAATACTGGTCAAAGGAGGTTGAGATATCCTTCAGTTCATTATGAGCTCATAAAGAGCACATGGTATCATTGTCTTTGACGATGCTACATTGGGAAGTGAGGAAGTGGTTGTTCTTTTTCCTTGGGGGTCGTGAAGAGTTTTCTGTGTTGTGGGAGGAGTTCCCAGACCGGTTCATATCTGAGTCTCATTCTTTGACTACAAATGGGGGAAGTATTAAAGAGCCTCTTAACCTTCAGTAGTGGATCTCTAATGTGGGAGTGTTCAAGATTCCTTTCAATAGCCTTATAGGATATTATTTGGAACTGTTTCTAGATGTGGAGACCAGAGAGATTCATTTTAAGGAGGATTTTAATCTAGAGATCCCATTGTAGATAACCCAATTTATACAGAGGATGTATCTTGAGGTGTTAGCGAGAGTTGAGGTCATAGATATAATGTTTTCTAGAACCATATCATCATGAGAGGGAAATATTCATGATTCCTCATTAAGTATAGATATGGTCTGGGGTTCCCAAATTTCAAAAGAGAAGGGAATCTGATCCTCCAAGAGTAGGTTTTGTCCCTCAATGTCTAATTTTTCTAGGTCCAGTAGCTCTTAGGCCTATGCTAAGGGATCAGACATAAGTTTTTTGTTGTTGTGGAGGCTGAGGTAATTAGGAGTGAGAGTGACCAACCTTTCTGAGTAGTCAGCACGAACCAGTTGGTTTTATTTAGGTTCCTCCATTATTGATGTTATAGTTGAGGAAAAAAGAGTAGGTTTCTCTATTTTTTGATCAGTAGAGGGAATATGGGGTAGACATATGATAGCTTAAAGATTCTCCCTGTTCTTAGAGAGAACATCACGACCATGGAATGGTCATCAACTGGGTCATAGAGGCTATGGAGTAGGTCATGGTAAGTGTCATGATTTAGTGTTTCCTACTCTATTTGAGATAGATGTTGTTTGATGTACCCTTTTCTTATTTGATACTCGGGTGCATGCATTTTTTTATAAAGAAGTGATGCAATCCTTAATATCAAATGATCTTTTCAATGCTCTAGGAATTTTTGTAGAGGGTGTTTTGGTGAAATTTGAATTTACTACACTAGTTAGGGGTTAAGATGAATTGTTTGATTTATGTAAATATTGTGAGCTAGTGCTGGGGTAGCACCACTTTTTTATAGATTATCTATGTTTACAGATACAACCATATGAAATCATCCTCAACATGGACTGATTTTATTCAGTGTAGGATATCATGGATTTCTTAAGAAGGAGGCTATTTTCCTCAATTCTAATGGAGATCCAATAGTGTTTTTTGGGGAGAGAGACCCTCTAATTAGAAATATGTGTGTTCCATCATTGTCATCCTCAATGGATGAGCCGATGATGACTCCATTGGAATTTTAACAATATTCTTTTCCCATGTTCATAATAGAGTGCACAGATGAATTTCTAGAGGAGGTTATTGCATTACCCCCTTGATGAGAGATCAATTTCATGATCAGAATATATAAAGGTGTACCTCATATATCGATGTATTCATATAGGATGGCTACTTATAAGTTTTCAGATTTTCATGTACAACTCGATTGTCTGTTGTGGTGTGGTTTTGTTCAGCCACGCATGTCTGCGTAGGTTAGAACAGTTGTGTTCGTAAAGTAGGATGATAATAGTTTAAGGTTTTATATTGATTATTTTAGCTTTAACCTAGTGATAGTGAATAACCACTATCCTCTTACATAGATTGATGATTTACATGATCAATTTAATGGTGATTTTTTGTTCTCAAAGATTGATTTTCATCCAAGATATCATCAGATGCACATGTAGGATGAGGATATCCCTAAGTCCGGTTTCCATTTCTATCATGGGAATTAAATGTTTTTTGCGATGTCATTTAATGTAGAGAATGATACAGCTATGTTCATGAGATTATTGATTGCTGTGTTCCATGAGTTCCTAGACAATTTCTTGGTGGTTTTTATTGATGAAATCCTTGTTTATCCCATGTATGATGGTGATGATGAAAAGAAAATATGTTCTATTTTTGGATTTCATTACCATGAAATGTTTTTTGGTAAGTTTCCTTGGTGTGAGTTTTGGGATCCATAATTCCTTTTCATAGGGAATGTTGTATTCTAGAAGGGGTATCTATGGATCCATTAAAGATAACAACACTTGTGTCTCGGTAAGAACTTAAGATAGTGGTAGAGTTGTAAAATTTCCATAGTCTTACAGCCTATTACAGGTGGTTCATATATGATTTCTCTCTGGTTTCCATTCCTCTGATTGTGTTGACCAGAGAGGATCGGTTGTTCCAATAGACTGATCAGTGTCAAAATATTTTTGAGTATCTGAAGTAAAGTTGGTTAGTGATCCAATTATTTGTCTTCATATAGAAGAAGTTTAGTTTGAAGTTTTCAATAATGCATTTTCCCTTGGTTTGGGCTGTGTTCTGATGCAGCAGAGATCCGTTATTTTTTATGGGTGGAAGAAGTTATATCCCCATGAGTGTAACTATGGCGCCCATGATCTTGAGTTGGAATTGGTAGTGTTTTCCCTAATGTTTTGGAGACAATACCTCATCAGCGAGCGTTTTATGGACTTTGTCGGTTATAAAATCCTGATGTATGTTTTCTCCCAATGTTACTTAAACCTGGCCCATCATTTGTGGATGGAGTTATTACATGATTATGAAATAAATATTTTATATAAACTTGGAAAGTTTAATGCTTTAGCTAATGCATGGAGCAGTATTGTATGAAGTGATGTAATGTGTGAATCAGGTGATTCATCGAGGGTGATGATTTTTTTTTTGAATTTTCATATAGATATGAAAGAATATGGAGGAATATTTTTTCTTTATTAGATGATACTATAGTCTTATCTGGTATAGCATATGGAGGTATCGTAGTTGGGGGATCTTGAGGTGGAGGTCTGGAGTGATCGAGTTGTTTATGGCATGACCCTTTATGGTTGGTCTGAGGATGAACATCATCGAGTGTTGTTTCAGCGATGGTTTTTTGTTCCATTGGACATGTATGAGATGGTTCTCAGAGAGTTCCATATTACACATTTTATGGTAAATCCTAGTGTGAAATATATTTACAGTGCATTGAGAGGTATGTTTTGGTGGCCTAGCTGGAATCATGTCATTACAGGGTTTGAGTCTCGAAGTTTGGTCTCCTAGAAATTGAAGGTTGAGAACCATGATCTTGATGGTTTTCTATAGACGTTAAATGTTCCTTAGTGGAAGTGGTATGATATCTTGATGAAATTTTTTACTGGTTTACCACGATCCTATGGAGGAAATTAAACTTTTTGGGAGGTAGTAGATTTTTTTAAATTATTTTCCCACTTTATAGAAATCAAGGAGTCGATCTCAGTGGAGGTTTTGATGAGGCGGTATCTGGAGGAGGTGGTGGGAATCCACGAGGTCTTGAGGATGAAAATTTTTAATCGAGATCACTATTTTACCTCTAGGGTGTGAGGATCTCTCCAACATTCTTTTAGTTCTTAGCTTTGATATAGCACTACATTTCTTCTACTGACGGGCGACCAAATAAAAAAGACTATCCAAACCCTTGAGGACATGTTTCTCTCTTATGTCTTTGATTTTGTAGGTTTTTGGATGAGAAACAAACCCTTAGCAGAGTACACTTATAATAGTAGTATTCACTCCACCATTAGTATGGTACCATTTTATGACTTTTATAGAAGACCTTTCTGTTATATGTTGTGTAGAATAGGTTCATATAGTCCTCAATTATTAGTTTGAAAATAGTATAAAACATGACAAAGATGGTTTAGGTGATTCATGAGGGGAGGAAACAGTGCATGATCTTCATAAATACTGTTATGATCATATGAGGAGACCTATGCAATTCTATGTTAGGGATCATATTTTCCTGAAGGTGACTCATCATGAGTAGTAAAGGTTTGGTCATGGGTTTAAGCTTTCTTTATGGTTTATTATGCCTTTCGAGTGTTGAATCATGTTGGAGATGCATCGTATTATAATGTGATTTCCTTACAAATGAGCTAGATATACAATATTTTTTCACATTTCAAAGCTCCTTTGTCATCTTCATGATGACTCTCACATCACCTATTAGGGAGTGATCGATGTTTATTCTGATGCGACCTTCAAGGAGAATCCTATAGAGATCCAAGACTACCAAGAGAAGGTGGTACATGGTCATTTAATCCCCATTTTCCATGTCTTGTGGATAACTTTTTTCATGAAGGAGATTACTTATGAATATGAGTCATAGGTACACACTCAATATACCAATATATTTGATGTTTATCTCTTATCTTGTAACACTATTCTTTTTTTTTTGACCCTTTCTGGTTCGGAAGATGGATTTCTCTTGTTTATTATTGTGTCTTACTATCATTCAATGGGAGGAGAAGATATGCACAATATGCTATGTGATTTTTTGTATTTACCATTATGTGGTTGGATGAGTATAATCTACATCTATAGGTGGTGAATACTTGATGATTAGTTCATTTACTCACCATGTAGATCCCCTTATGCTTAGGTGAGGTGGTTGAGCTCCTTTAGTGACAAGATCCTTGAGAGGTATTTGGAGGGGTGGCTATTCAGATGACCCCTTTATGTTTCCTCTCTAGATTGGTTTTAGATTCTCGAGGATGGAAATATGTTTATAGGTATCAAATGTAAGGGTTGAGATCCATGTGGATTGACCCTTTGCGTATTTCCTAAGACTGAGGGTCTCGGAGGAGGCCAGGAGGATTTTTGGAGGATGTTTTTATGGAAATTTCTAGAAATAAGAAGAATTACACACTATGTAATAAATAAACATATTTTAATTCAGGATCACGATGTATATGTTTTAGTTGGTAAATAAATAAAAAGGTGACATGTCTTTCAGTGGAACTATACCCTAAGAATTACATGACGTTAAAGGGGATTGCACATCATGTAAATCCCATATTCTAAACATTTTATAATGTTTTAATCAACTCTATTTTTTAAACCCTCTAGATTCATTGCCTCTCTCTCAATTCTAGGTGACCTGATGACCCCCTTTTCGACATTTTGTATATTCCTTCATCATGGATCGATCCCTAGCTTCCCTCCATCGAACCATCTTCGATCCAAGGTATGTTCTACCCCCGTTCTTGCAGTTTCTATGACATGTTACATCATGTTCCTATTTTCTATGTTGTTATTATTGATCTACATACTTTTTAATAGAGTTTTTTGGTTGTTTGTTTTTGCAGTTGTGGTGGGATGTCCTTGGGTGGATACAGTTCTTGAAGGAGATGCGATCTAGATATGTGAATTTAGTCCATTGTCATACCAAGAATGTTGACTCCCTTTTTGAAGTAGTTGATTCAAGGATTATCTATTTATTTTTTTGAAATTATATATATATATCAATATTTAGCCCCTTGAATCATAATTAAATTAACCAAATAATTACTTAAACCATATTAATGAATTTGTATCGATCTCATGGGGATTTTGAGGTTTTTACTTTGATAACAGGATGCATATTGATTTTATAAATAGTGTGATATCTATGATGTTATTGTTTTTCCTAGAGTATCATGTGAAATTGTTAAATAACATAAATCCACTATTAATGGATAATTAATTAGATAAAATAATTTAAGGTTTTTAAAGTTGATTTTTAATTAATTTGTGATAGCTTGTGATAGCTTGATTATTAGGATTTCTAAAGTCAGAACCTATGAATAATGAATTTCATAATTCAAGAAATAATAAGACTTGGATGTGTGATAAAATAAAGTTTCTTTATAGGGCATATGTTTCCAATTTTATTGTAAAGGCCATGCACCTTGTGCTTTGGATCCTTCAGAGCTTATTGTGTGGAAAGGTTGGATACCTTATTTTTGGTCCAAGTGCCTGATTAATTTGTTTGTTTCATGATTCCTGTGATTTGAGACTAGGATAGATGATCTTGGAGGGATAATATGGTATATGGGGTGGGGAGGCACAAATGTGACGTGATATGGGGATTTCTAAGCCTGGAGGGTTATTGTGGTATGAGGGACAGGGAAGCCCAGTTGTTGTAGCAGTAGTTGATGCATGGAGTGGAGAGATACATCATTATATGCTTGTGGGTGTCAAGGAGGACACACGATATGATTTAATATGTCCAAGGTGGGATTAACCATTTATATGAAAGATGGATTCTTGTTTTAATTTGTTGTTTTTCTAACATTAAGGTTTTTTGTTTATCATCTTTCTTAACCCCACTACTTGAGGCAGATGGATGTTCTTGGTTGTTTACATGTTTGGTAGATTACGATGTTTTCCCAGAGTACATGGTAATATAGAAGGTAATAATGTAAATAAACTAATAAATGTTTAACCCATTGGGTTAGAGCTTTGAGGGATGAAATGATGTAGTCTCCACCCTCCATTTTTATTTTATTGAAAGATCCACTTTAAGGAAAAGTGGGAACCTTACAAAAAACATTCAATGGATTATTTCAAAATTAAAATTACATGCTTCAAACCTTTTCAAAAAACTAGCACAGACCACCAACCCCACAATAACACCAAATTCAGAATTAAAAATCAAAGGAAAAAAGTAATCATCACATGGTACACATCCCGTGAATCCCGTGATCAATATCATTGTCATATCCACCAAACACATCACTATAGTTCACGTCGATTTGCTACAGTACACTCCAAATATCATCATCAACGTCGCCTGTCGATAACTGAACCATCCTCACACCAGCCGTCTACGCCCTTCATCTACCAGACCGACGAGAAAGGCCACCAGTGTCCAACATGATCATCACTAAAATACCAATGTCATATCCGAAAATACATCCACCAAACACCACAAGATGAGTAACACTTTCAGAACTGCATTAGAAATCCCACTTCTTCAACCAACACCGACCCCGAAACACAAAAATTACTCCAAAACTGACCAATATCCTATGATCATCAAAGACATCGCCAGATAAACCAAAAAAACACAGAATCACAAAATTCAAAAAAGCCCCTGAGGAAACCATGTGGTTTTAATTTGGAGAAGTCATGGACTCAGATTTCTTATGCCTAGAGGGCATGGATATTTGTTGTAAAGCTAATGTAATATAATGTGGGAAATTTTAACAGATAATTAATGTTATTGAATTAATTAACATAAATTGAAGCTGATAAAAGTAATAATTTAATTTAATGTATATATTTTAATTGTTTTGTTTTCATAGGATATCAGGTTTTAGTAGTGGCATCCAAGAGTCTGATAGACTTTAGTTACAATTGAGCCTGAGACTAGGTTATTCCCATAGTGTGGTTGTGAGATATATTATATCATGTGAATTTTGTGTTTTTATTTTCTACAAGACCATGACGGTTAGGGGAACTAAAACCTTAGGGACTCTAAACCATGAGGGGTGTTATCCCTAATATATCAGTGGAGGGATGGATGGATGAAAACCCCCATTGACTGTACTCTCTTCTCTTGGTAGTTACTTGTGTTGGTTTGCACGATGGTTAGTTTTACCCATATATGAGTGTAGAGGGATGTATTAGATTGTGGTTATTTTCACAAACATGTATTTTGGAAATAGTTTCCTAAGGACTACTATAGGTATAATGCGTGTAGTATATGATGGCTTGAAATTCCTTACTTGGTGTATGGGTTGTGATGGATTGAGGTATAATGAACGATGTGTGATACATGTTAAACGGGATGTGGTGGGTCCCTGAAGCTATGTGGTTACTTTTTGTTATGTGGATTTGGTGGTGTGATTTATGATGTGCATGTTGTGGTGATTAACCCATGTGTCTACATGATATACTTTTTAGAGAGAGATGCGCAGGACGTGCGACATTGGGGCATAGTGGAAAACCAGTGGGGAAGAGGAAGTGGGGTAACCTTGATATTCCTTATTCTATTATATGATCTTGTATGAGATACATGTTGAGAGTATCCATGGTGAGGCTGGGAACTTAGTACACATATTTAGGTGATGATTTAGTTTCAATTTTGGTTCTTTATGCTTTTCCATTATTTCTTTACCTTTTTCATAAGAGTCTATAGGGATGATACTACTGAGTATTATAATATAACCACCCAATATATATATATATATTAAATATTTTTTAGGTATGTTTTTAGTATGATGAATATCATGCTGCTTACTACTATCTTGGGGTTTAGCAAGATCTGTTTGGGATTTGTGGTCACTTCCGTCCTTACTTTTCTTTTGGTAGCTGTTGATTCCCTTTTTGTTGTAGTAGTTCCTGCATATCATTACATATGTGAACTTGGGTTTTATTTTATATTGTTGTTTGATTAGGGTTTACTTGTTGTCTGTATTATCTCTCCCTTTTTCATTTGTTCTCTTAGAGGGCAATGCCTCCCATCTTTGTGTTTATTATAACCTTGATTTTTTTCGCCAACATAATGCCTATTAGTGGTAATACTTATTTATCACTATCTATCTTCTCTTGTTTTTGAACTAGGTGGGGTACACATTATTCAGAGGGGGCCATGATACTATAACTATATCCCATCGATATACCCACTTTTATGTAAAACCTACTCCATATGTCACCTAAAAGAATAGGAAATTTCCTGAGGCAATAAATTACTACAACCACTAATAAAAATGTTTGTGACTATAGCCCAAACCTATAGATACAAGCATATACTAATAGCTATAGAGTGCCACAAATAATCAAATTCTAATATCCAATAATTTGATCTTTTATTCCTTTCACTAATATACAAAGCCCTTATAACTCCCATATATGAAATTTTTATATTTCATGTATAACATTTGTGTGAATGTATGTATCTAAAAAAAATATAAATTACGAATATAATATCATTTACATAATTTTTTTTATGAATTTCCTATATAAGTGGGAATAATGACCATTTCCATAGGCACCCCATAGACTTAATCTAGTAGAAAATTGTCTATATTGGTAGTGCGAAAAGTGTTATTTTCACGATTGAGTAAGACCATGGCTATAGTATTTGGATATAAGAGTCTCTAGCTATTTTCTATTAGGATTGTATATATAAATTTTGTTTTCAAGGGACTATATCCACAGTCCAGTAGGAATGTGTCTATATATTATGGGTATAAGTTGGTATATCCATGCGTACACTTTTCTTATGGCTATTGGAACATCCCCTAATTTCCCCAAATAAAATTCTTTCATATTCTTACCTACATCCACACGCACTCCTGGTCCTAGATATAGGGAATCTACAGAAATTAATGTAATTTTATCACAACTACAGGGGACCTAATTCTATACACATACAACTTATGGATATTAGATCTTCCCATAATTACCCCTAAGATAATTCTTTCATATTCTTACCTATATCCAAATGCTCTCTTGGCCATGGATATAGGGAATCTATAGTAATTAAGGTAATTTTATCACAACTACATGAGACTTCTTTCTATCCACATAAAACTTATGTACATATCCCCATAAATACATATATATATCTTTTTTTATAGCTTCATACCCTTAAGTGATTCATTTACCTTTCTGAAATCATACATAATAATATCTATATAAACCAATTGGGTGTAAATAGGATGTGAGCTCAAAATCCCATTAGGTTCCCACCAAGTGTTTAATAACTAGATGTTATTAATTAATAAATTTATTCAAAATTTAACTTAATAATATTGTATGAAATTATTTTTTCATAATTATGTATAAAAAAATAATGATACCCTTCAATACTTTTAATAGAAAGTAAGGTGGAATTTTTTTTATAGATTTATATAAAACAATTATATAAACCACTCCATAATAGTCTGAGAAGAATATATACATAATAGTTTTTGAAAATATGAATAAATATCCAATGCTGAGATTAAAAGAATATAACACCATGGTAAGGAATAAAATGTTATATCAGGACATGGTTAATGGGATACCCATACCAAAAATGAAAAATGGAAAATAAAAAATAATCAGGGTTGCACTCATATCATTAGAAAATAGTCTGAGGGATTGGAGATCACCAACAAGTGTCTTCCTTCAATACAAATGATTAGTTAGATTTATCATATATATATATATATAAATTTTTTTGAAGGATAATCATAAATAGTTATGTTTTTCCAAGACTACCATCATAATAATGAGACTCCCATGGGTTATCCCCCACTATAGGAGGCACCACTTCTATAATTAAAATCATTTAAAAGGGATTTTTATCAATCAAAATTTAGATCTATCAATGCAATTCATACATCCAAAAAACCAGTAGTAAACATGTATACTAATAATTTTAAAAAAACTATTCATTTTTTCATTTTTGAAATACATATTAGGGGGAAAAACTATTCATTTTAAAATATAAAACTTCTTTTAAAAATTGAAAGAATAATGAATCATATGACAAAGAATTTTTATGAAACCACTTACCTTAAAAACTAGGGATAATACTCAATAGAATAGAACACAAAAAAATAGAAGAGAGAAAAATTTTATTATGAATGAAATACCTAAACCAAGAACCCTAAAAAATATAGTATCGATCCATCAAACCCTAGGATCCCATATCTCTACGGTGATCTAATAAAACAATAAAGAAGTGAAAATATCAAAGAGTATGAGAGAAACCCTTTATTATAAACACACTCTAAGACATAGGGTGAATACCCACTAAAATGGCACCACATTTGAATGATGAATAGATTCCAGTTGAGAGATATTTTTCCTTGTGAGTAATTAGAGAAAAGGAGGATAAAATAGGGTTAAATTGAAATAAGGTCAAATTAGAAAAACTAAATTTTAAAGCTGAGATTGATGATTTTATAATGTGAACCAAGATTAATTTTTTGAATATATCCCAAGCTGAGTGGTTCAAGGATTGATATGGTTTTTCATTTAATCATACACTGGTTATGTAAATATGGCCATATTTCTTCATAATTCCTAACTATTCATGGTGTGAATCCTTCATTCAAACTATGAATGTCTACAGAATAAGCGTTGCTACTCCTTCAAGGATAAAAAAATCCAAAATATGTGTAAAATTGATAAAAAATAAAGATTGAAAATAGTTTTAAATAATAAATAAATATTGTGACACAACACTATCCCTAACATATTAATTTCTATCCCTTGTGTTTTTAGTTGATGAAGTTTGGTATACAAAGAGGTGAGTTCACATATCACTCCCAAATGATTCTCAATCCCACATTTCAGGATAATATGATCCATGTTACTATAGCTCCAAGAATAATTAAATAGACTTTGAATATAAAAGATTTACATTGGAATCTATTATATGAACAGGTTTCTCGATAACCAAAAAATCTGGTTCCAAGTTGAGTTAATTATAATCTAGAACATGTGTAGGGTATGGTTGATAATTCTTGTATAGAGATATATGAAATAAATAATGGATTATATTAAAATGATGTAGTAATTTGTAATAGTATCCCCATACTCCAATGTACTTAAGGATCTAAAAAAGATCCATGTATCTCAAAGATAAATTCCCTTACTTCCCCGGACATTGGTGACCCAATCAAGATGGAACATTTTAGAACACAAAATCACAAACTAAAATCTCTAAATGATGATGCTGAGGATATGAATAAGATTTCTTTGATGTCTAAACTATCACTATAATGAAATTATATCTCGGATTCTTTAAATTAAGATTATCTTAGATAGCTTATATCACATGAAATATTGGAATAATACAACACATGTATGAAAAAACCATGAAATATTATAATTCCATGAATAATAAAATGATAATAATAAATTAAAAAAACTACACATTACTATTTTCTTTTATTAGTATTTTAATAGAAGTAATTCATTTCAATGAACAATTTAAAAAATATGCATTGTATTTAAAATTAATATATTAAAATTTTCATAGTAAAAAATTTATCATAATATAAAATATTTAGATTTATATACTTATATATAAATATTATATTTTTAATAAATAAATAATTAACAGGGTTAAAAAAATTTGATGTTTAATTTTTTTTTAAAATAATTTATTGTTTATATATTTTATTTTAACATAAATAGTAGTGTATAAATTTTTGAATTATAATTAAAAAAATGCATAATTTTTGGATTAGACATTAAAAATTTTCTAATGAATAAAATTTTATATTTTTCTAAAAGAAATTATATATAGGTGAATAGTGAGAAATATTATTTTTCATAAATAATGACTTTTATGACAGTACTAGTATATCATTTTGTTATGTAAATTCCTGAAATAATTTTATAATGATTTTTTTATTTTATAATTAAACCAATAATTTAAAATTTTTTAAGATTTAGTAAAAAATATTTTATATTTTAGAACATAGTTTATATTTTACAAAAATAAATTGATTTTAAAACATTATACATTTAGTATTTTAAAATTTAACATTAAGACTTAGAAATTAAAAATAATAAAATGGGATTTTTACTTGTAATCCGTAGGTCCAAATTATGTAATGAGGTTCATTTTTTATTTTTTTGTAAAGGATAAGTAACCTTAGTTAAAAAACAGTCTCTTTGGTAAATGAAAAAATTGTAAAAGTTAAAAATATAATAGTAATGAGTTGAAAAAATATTTAAAAATTTATTAGAATGGGTGGTTGATGAATTTCCCATAATTATCATTCCCTCTGTCAATTACTTAATAAATTTTCAACCAATTTATTATGAGTGACTTTCCATTATTAAATTTTTATATAAACAAAAATTTCATCACTTTTCACTTATAAAGGGGAACTCCTATTATCACTTCCCCTCATACAAAAACATTCTTATTTCAGCTCAAAAACTCCCCAAGTGTCTATTAAAAATTCAAATACATGTTAAATATGTTATTTACTCCTCAAATGATCCTTCCTCAATGCCTCAACTCCATTCACAAAAGAGATAATTCAAGAGTTTTGTATAAATTTTATAACCACTCCTTTATAATTTCATTTGTTATGTGAGAATATTCTAAATTCAAATACATACATAGTATTAAAATTATAATATAAGTATAATTATTATACTATTATGTTATTATAATTATCTTAAAATAATTAAAAATCTTCCCCTTTTATTTTAAGAATAACTATAAAATCATTCATGTATTGTGCATACTACCATCTCTACGACACAATGTGTTTCTTTTTCCTTAACCTACTTATAAGGATGGAACTAATTAGGAATTTATATATAATTATGATATTTATAAAATATTTTTTATTTTTAAATAGTAAACTATACACTTTTTGTTTCAGTTTTAGGGAATCCAAATCTTCATCTATGCATATGTGTTGACAACTGCCTCCATGCAACCCTTGATTTTTATTTTTATTTTCATCACCAAATTTTATGTATTTTCATGAAAATGGGTTTAACGGTTCAATATTATGTTTATGTAATTTTTAAGTTCCTTTAAAGACAAATTAGATAATTGATATACTATATTAGCAATAACCAATCATCGTAAATTAAACCTTCCGAAAGACGAACTATGATAAAAAATGATTTCTTTGTACAATGACATAAAATTTTATAGATTATAATATTCTTAAAATAATTTCAAATTATGATATAAAAACTAATAATCACTAAATAATAAAAATTTTATTCAAGTATAATGATATTAAATATAAATCACTTCATAATCATCTGTTAACTACTATATGTTCTTTTTCGGGTTGGTTTAACCACCTACAAAAATAATGATATAAATTTACATCTTTGATGAATATGTGATTTTACTTTTTTGGTAATATATGATATAAATATTAAAATAATGAGTTAATTTTAGTTATCAAATTGCAATATAAAAATTTAACTCATTATTTAAAAAAATATCCTATGTTCTCTAAGGATCATTAAAACATGCACATCACCAAATTCATATTTAAGTATCATAACCAAAAAACCCATAGAATGAAATTATAATAATATAAATAATGATAAATAATTAATTCGATTAAATTTTATGATTTTGGAATATTTAAATTTTGAAGGATATTTAATAAACACATTGCAAATATGAAACTAGTTTTGAATGATCAAGATTACTAACACCTAATATTGAAAATTTATAAGAACAAACTAATATATGTGTAGATAATAATTATAATTTAAGTTTATAGAAGTTTATTTATATTATGAATGTTCTATAATAGGTTATTAATATATTTATGTTTGTTATACAAGAGCTTTGAGTGAATTATACTATGCAGGGAAAAAATGTAAGGGTTTTCTTGGTCTCAATTATGATTCTATTAGACACGTTTCATGGTATAAAACATTTATATTTTTTTTGGTGTTCTTTTTATTTATTATAATATCAACTATATATACACTATTTAATTATTATTATTGAGATATTCTATGATAAA
Source organism: Viscum album (assembly GCA_963277665.1). Taxonomy (NCBI): domain Eukaryota; kingdom Viridiplantae; phylum Streptophyta; class Magnoliopsida; order Santalales; family Viscaceae; genus Viscum; species Viscum album. The sequence goes on along the minus strand of OY728133.1, from coordinate 1,901,417,380 downwards.
TCATATTATTGTTTTCAAATTTCTTTTGACTCGTGTTTTAACCCAGTTATAATAGTTTTTTATAACTCAATTTTCACTCATTATGTTATGACCATTTATTAAACTTATTTCATATAATGTTTTAATGATTTTTAATTAGAATAATGGTGTGTATAGTGGTACAAAATCCTCCATCCTTTGGGTGGTGGGGGGTTTGATTCCTTAGAGCCCACTCTTGGATGAAATTCCCATTCCTCAGCCCTTCTTATCTTATCGGGTCACCCAGTACTAACTGGGAGAAAAAAATGAGGCTCAACCCACCCATGCTAACAAATCTCTATGTTAAAACATCACTAATCATGATGTTACCTTGTTGGATGCTTTTCAATCCCAGTTGGAAAATGCTGATTCCCAGCCGAGGCTCTCCCTAGAGCTACATCTGCTTGGGGAGGGGGTTTTTATATGGAGAGGTTTAGAAAATAAAACACATAGGAATTAACTTTTTAAAATAAATATAATGGGGTTAAAATTTTCACTCTAATTTTATTATTTGGTATCTCTCATTTTATATATTTTTTCCACATATAAACCATTCTAAATATTTCATTTTCATGGAATATTCTTCGTGTAAGTGATGTTGATATCCCAAATATATTTTTCTTAATATATAATCAAAAACTATGTTTTTATATGATTTGATTCCGTAATATAAATTATATTATACAGTATCATATAATCCTCTTTATCAAAATGATGTTTTAATTTAAAGAAGGTTTTATTACTCTTTTTATAATGTGTGTTTTCAAAGTAGGTAATTTCAAAGTATTAAAAGGGTTCCATTCATAACTAAAATTTTTATCATTAAAGCCAAAATTTATATCAAAAACATAAAATAATTTTAAGGGTCCATTGCTGGAAAATATTTTCTGAAATTATAATTTTTGAAATTTTTTTAGTGAAAATATTCTAAATGTACTATTGAATGTGAGAGATATGTTTTTAGTTTCCATCATTTTTTGTAAGAACTATTTTAAGTTTTCGCCTCCACTTTTATTTTATATTAAAAGGGATTTACCCTAATAGGATTTATGTAAAATTATTTATCCATGAATATATATATATATATATAATTTTGGGTATTGAACTCATGGTATCAAAAAATTTGATTATTGATCTTTTCTTATGAGATTCCATTCAAATTATTATTTTTCAAGTATGTTTTTTATATACCACCCAATTTATTATCTTTATTGAATAATATTTACATATAATGTTACTAAATATCTTTAGATACCATTTATTTTTCATGGGTTTATCATGTTGATGATTTATTTATGCAAATCCATTTTAAAAAGGATATGAAATCCATTTTAGTTCTATGGGTTCTTTATGATATAATAAGTGAGTTATTTTAAAGTGGAACTCATAAGTATGGATGATTAGGAATGGAGTCCTATATCACCCTCCAATTCATTGGGTAAGATTTAATGTCTAAGTAGATACATAATAATGAGTACCTTTTAGTAACTTATATAAAGAGGCACTAATTTCTTGTCTTATGAAGGCTATGTTCCCTATATTAATATATGTTAAATAATTGAAAGATGTTTCATAGTATTATTCTTATTCTCATCAACATTTTATATTCTCATGACTCATCAATATTTGCTCACTCTTTTTATTCCAGTATTATTTTATGTTAATATTTATGCTATGATTTATGAACAAATATTTATTGGGTATTAATTTCTTATATATGTTGATTATATACATATGAACATCTTATACTCACTTATGATATTTTATTATTGTCCCTTATATTTATCCTTTTTGAGTATCTGGCCTCCCACCTTTCTTATGTTTTTATTTATATTGGTCATTAATGAAATTAATATGTGTTATGTGACTAAATGAGTTGAATTTTTGTATAATTTTAGAGATATTAAATATTCAATATAGATTAACTTGTTTCGTATATAATGGATTTTTTTTTCAATTTGATTCAAAAATTAAAGGTTTTGATTAATTAATAATTTTTAATAATTATATAAAAATATAAACCTAAAATTTATTAGGATTTTATTTCAATGAAATATTTAATTTATGTCATGTCATTTAGAAGGTCATGTCTGTGGGATGTCATAGTCACCAACTATTAATGAATAACGCATAACTTGGCCGATTTTTTTTTTAAATTACTAGATCCATCCAAGCAACCATCACCAACCATAGAACAACAAAGTGATGATCTGTTAGTATAACTAGAAATGGATTTAAAGGGATCTATTCTAAGGGAAAATCTATAATTATTATTTTAAAAAAATTTGAGTAGCCCTAAGTGAAAATGCTAAGAACCTCCAAAGTCCAAGATTTACACACATATCATATCCTATAGAATATGTTTCATTTGATATATTCAAAAATCCATTTGAGGATGGTAGGATGTGCTTATTCTAACATGGGAACCAATTTCCTCTTCATATTCTTTCCCAAAATGGATATGTACATTGGGGATCCCTATCCAAAATGATCACTGATTGAACCTTGTGAAACATCCCAATCTCCTGCATATAAAATTTCCCAAACACTTCAACCTTGTTTCTTCCTAGATTGAATAAAATTATATACCTTGGTTAATTTATAAATCAACACCCATAGGACCTTATTCACTAATGGAGTCCATGTAAGTCAAAGATTTAAATCCATAGGCACCTTTTCCCACATAAATACTAGAATAAGGATAGAATGAATAAAATCATAAGGCTTATGGTTCATGACCATAATTCTAAGACACACATAATAATGGGTTATAAAATAATCCATATCTTACTTCAAAACAAACCTCTAAAACCGATGTTTTATATCACAATACATCTTAGTTGTATGAAGGTGAATAATCCGCTAAAAGAATTTTCATTATTACATCACAACACTTCTCATGGTTGAAGAAACAACACATCTATTATTGAAAAAAAGAACATTGTCTAGGGAGAGAGATGACTTGGTGATTGTATCCCCACTATATAATGAATTTCTGATAATCTTAAATTTATCATCCCACTAATGGCCATGGAAAACCAATTTGAGAAGATGTGTTTTCAACTGAATACTCACAAGACAAACATTATCCCCTTATACCTTTTCATCCAAGGCAATCCACAAAAAATGTCCCATGAGGTTCCATTCAATATATTCTATCCTAGATCAAGTGTAAAGCTTCCTTGAGGGTGTTATAACCAAATTTCCCCTTTCCCAAGGTGTAGAAGATATTAAAGTCAAATGAATTATGTTACACCACCCACTACCTTTATCTGAGATTTAGGTCCTTATGAGAAATGACATAACATAACATTTTATAGTATGAGAGGACATTGAACCTTTCCCCAAAAAGTTAATTTTACAAAATATAAAGTGGGATCGGAACTTTAAAAGTATATATTTCATGGTTGGGGTAATTCTTGTTATTTTACTGAAGATGATTAGAACTATACACCACCATGAGATCTACTTTCTTACAGAAACAACCCAAACATGTATCTAAAGCTTCACAAAATAACCTGAACAACTGCATATATTATGGAATGATAAGGATGTGATATATGATAAAAAACTATTCAAATTCATTGATAGATTACAATAAAATGAATATCAAAGGAATTTCACCCTCGTTCTAGTGAGAATTTTCAATGACGATGCTAGCTTTGAGAAATAATTTTCAAACTGTCAGTAATATTGTGCCAAATCCAAGAAGCTCTGAATATTGATAATATTACTTTGCTCTCCCCATGACTTGAAAACCATAATTCTCTCAGAATCAACTAAGATTCCAATCATTCCAACATAATTTTCTAATAATTTGACTTATCAAATAGAGAACAAAAAATTTGACAAGTTAGCATTAATGAAGTTCTCATTCATGGTTTCTAAAATAATTTAATCTAAATAGATTGCGCATACTTTTTTGTTAGGTGGACCATGATTTTATCCATGATTACCACAATTAGAGAATCAATATATTAGTGAAATTTAAAATTGATCATAAAAATAAAAACTATATATGAATTTTTATGCCAGATGGAATTATTAGGTACTCAATGTGATCATACCTTCTCATAAAGGCCACAATCAATTTTTTTTATTGACGAAGCCTCTTACGGTGAGTGGGAACCAAAAAAAAGCCACAAAAGACGAACTGCAGATTTGAAAATTCAAAATATAAACCCTAACCATAAAACCATGACACAATTCCTTCAAACACGTCATTAAAAATTCAAACGATAGCCATCGTCACCGCCTCACTATGCGCACCATGACACATCAACTTTTTCAATTTTCAAAAAAGGGACCATCATCACATCCTCAAATCTACAACCTCATGATCCAACCTTCAAAGAAACTAGCCTACAGGAAAACTGCAACACTATGACAGATTTTAAAATTTTAAAACAAATTCAAGAAGGTACATCATATTCTGAGGAGGCCTCGATCCAAGCAACCCGCATCAGCCAAAATCACATTTCCTATCATAAAATTCTTGGGAACACCACCATCATTGTTGTCAACCTATTAGTACCAAATATGATGACCGTAACTCATCATCAGAACCACCATCCTCTAACACACCAATTAAACCATTCCCAGCACATTCCATAACAAATCCATCTGAACGAAAGCATAAAAATGAACAAACAACTAAGCGAGATTGGAATCCAAGCCAGGAAGAAATTCCAATACAGAAAATCAATGAACCAGAAACCCCAAAATTTGAGCTTCCAAAGCACCCAAGCCATCACATCTCCATCAAAATCCCAATACACCATAGAACCATCGGGTTCGACCAGGTTGTGGCCTAGCACAATGGGAACACCAGAAAGAGAAGCAGAGGAAGAATGACGAACCTTGAAAGAAAAACCCCATACCATAAGAAAATTGAAACTGAAAGGAAGGGATGAAGAGTAGATGAAAAACTAATCACCAAGGGAGAGAAAGGTTCCATTGTGGCCTGAATCACATAAAGAAAACAGAGATGAAAATGAAACCCTAAAGGAAACCAAGCAAAAACACCATCAAAGGAGAGAAGACAATGATGCCAAAGGTGAAGGGGAAAATGATCACCAAACAAAGGAAATGTGATAAAGTACCGATGAACTCCGGGAATAGAGGCTGGCAATAAAAAAAGGGGAAAATGAAAATAAATCCATCACCAATGTGTGAAAGGAAACATTGCCATGGATATGAAGAGGATGAAACCAAAAGACCACCGTGATGGATGAACTAAGGGCCGCCAAAAAAAGGGGATGAGGGGAAACCCTGGATCCTGAGAGGGAACCGTCGGGAGAGGAGAGAGCCCAGGCGAGAACAGTTCCGCCCCCTCCTGCAATAAAATTGTTCCTTTGGGAATCCTGCTCATGAAGGCATTCATTGGGACATACATCTCATTAATTTCGAGTTGGTGGTATCTAGATTGATGATAAATCTTGGAGAACCACCTATCCTACATTAATTATACAAAAAATATATATTTTTGGGAAAAGGATACATATTTTTAATTTTCATCTAGTTGAGATTTTGATAATCTAGGTATATACAGAGAGTTCTATCAATCATATTTGAAAAGGGAATTGGGGCTGTAGGCAATTATACAATTGGAAGGATGAATCCCCAAGATTCCAAATCATGAAATTGAAGATTCATATATTTAATTTTTTTTGATTGCATAATTTATGAAGGTATTTATAACATCTGGGTCTTGGATACCAACTCAATAAATAATTATACATATATTTCTAGAGGAAACCCAAAAACAAACTCTTGGAAACACCTCAATAAACATTTTAACCATGAGAATAATTTAAAATATCAAGGTATCCTCATTAATATAATCAAAAATGATGATATCAATTTAAAAATATCCCATAGAGATGGTCTGATGCTGCACCTATAGGATCATTAATGATGAATTCTATTGGAGAGAGATACAAATAATTAAATGAAATGGTGAGAAATAGTTTTCATTTACAAGGAGAAAAGATGCAATGAAAGGGAATTCATTTAGTAAAAAATAATGTACTAATGGAAGATCAACAATATTAATTAATAAATAAGATGGAAATAATGATGGGATAATAGAAAAATCCCAAGGTATATGTATAAAAGATACATATTATATTGATTACAATCATGGTAGTAAATTTTTAGGTTGGTAGTCAAAACAAAAACAAGGAAAAGGATATAAAATAGGAGATATAGATACCAAGAATAATCACCCCAAGGGACCACACTAATGAGATATGTCTATATGTTGGAACAAACACTGTCAACATTAATGACCGCTTCCAGGGTTGTACTCAAGGAAATAAAAGTAGAATAAACAGACCACAAGGATACATTATAGAAAATAGAGAATCAAGTTAGAAAAATTGATGATTATAATGGAAAAAGACCTAAAGGGTTACTTCCAGGATTCAATAAAGTATTGCCACATCATGATTTGAATCTTTCACTATTTAGAAGTGGGAATTATATAAAAGGAATGTGTACATAAGTTTTTGAAAAAAAACCAATTGAAGAACATTTGAAAGAATTTTCAAAATCAAAAACAATTGGAAGAAGAATAAAAAGTGGAAGTACCAAAATATTAAAATCCAAGACTAACTTTTTACAAACTAATGGTGCAAGTAAAAAAAATGAAAGGAAAGGTAAGTTTTTGGAACATTTTAAAAAATTTCATATTAATTTATATTTTTAAGTGGCCCCCATAAACATGCCGAAATATAAAAATTCTTGAAATAGATGGTATCCAATAAGAATACAATGTAATATATTAGAACCATTCCACTCACATATGAGTGTTTGACAATGGTATCTGAGGACCTACTAAAGAAGTAATATGATCCTAGTAGTTTTTTAATTCCCATATTTATCAGAGCTAACAAATGTGGAAAAAATATATTTGTCTTAGGTGAAAGTGTCAATATCATGTCATACCTGACATTCAAGAGTTTATTACTGGATAGGATAAATCCCACAAAAGTACTTCTTTAATTACGATACACAAAAATTAAATCCCCAAGAGTAATGATTGATGATATCATAATCAGTGTCAACAAATTATACCTACATATCTACTTCCTAGTGTTAGATATGGAATATCAGAGAAATCCACTCATTTTAGGGAGGTCCTTTTTATTCATTGGGTGTGATCTAATTGATTTCCAAAGAAAATAATTATGTTTAAGAGTCTATAGTGATCAAGTAAGATTCAATATTTTCTGGGTAATAAGGAATTATGATGTGATAGAGGAAAATTAAGTTTGGATTATGAAAAATACCTAAAGTTGAGTGTGCCGCTAAAATTGAAGAGGTACATGAGGTAGATGATGTGGTGAAAGAGTATTCTCAACTGATGAAAAAAGAGAATATGAGGACCAAGAACACAGAAACTAGAGGAGAAACCGACTACACTACATTTGAGAAATGAAAACATGTTTGGATGGTACATGATTTTTTTTTTATTTCATTAGGATTTAGAAAAAATGGTGGATTGTTCCAATGGATATCAAGGAAGTAGTAAAAAAGGGAGAATTAATCTTTTCAGAAAAGAAGGACTGGGGCTGAACCACCTAGATAAAACACAACTCAGACCATTTATGGACCCCTAATAGTTAAAAAATACCATTAATTAATTATATGACTTGAATCCAAAGGTGAAAAGGTTGAGCCAATGATTGTAAATAAAACAGTTTTCTGGAGGCAACCTGAGTTATTTATGATTCTTTATTTGTTATCTGTTTTTGGAGACACACATTCTCTCACTCCAAATATTTAAAAATTAATTTATAATTTAATGTGATTTCACCAGTTTGTTTCTAATTTTCATGACCATCAAGACGGAAGCTTGAAGCATTAGGAATTAGAAGAAGTGGCTGTAACAAAATTACACACTATGAATTAAGTACACTTCATTAATCTTTTGTGGAAAAAACCAATAAAAGACCATTTTGAACGGTATTAATAATTTATAATTAAAAAATTTCAATATTATTTAACACATTTAATTATACTTTTTAATTACCAATTTAACTCCAAGGATTTGATTCATTATTTAATCAACCAGACATGGAGACATAAACCACTAAAGATAATTATCATGCAATAAATTTAATTTTATTTATCAATAAAATTGAATGAGAAAAATGTAAAGAACAATTATTACTTAAAATTATGTGGATCATGATTTGAAAGATCAAGATTTAGATAACCATTTTTAACATTATAAATGAAAATTTAATGAGATTTAGACATGTTTTGAATTTATGAAATTTTTATTAATTGATTTAACGATTCATATTAATTTTCATGGTTGATTGTACCATCTACGTTTTGCATTATCGAGACAGCCACTAAGACAATATTTTGTATTCTTTCTTTCATATATTTTTTGAGAAACTTAGACATGCTTTTATATAGAACTTGATTTTAATATTATCATAACTACGACTGATTAGAATGAATGTTAATATTATCGAGGAATATTTTGTTATCCCTTATCCAAACACCCACATCTCATTAATCCATTTTAATCCTATAAAATCAATGAATATCCTTGTTAGAAAATGAGTTGTATTTCAAGACCACATTATCCTTTCAAACATTACCCTAAATATTTTTTCATATTATCAAACATAAGTGAAGGTAAATGGTGATTTGTGGATGAGTGAGACATTTTGTAATGGATATGTGTGTGGGAATAATTTCATTATATTTTGGGAAGGAATATCTAATGCATTTATTATACACAATCTGTATTCAAAATGAAAAATATAAAAAATAAGAAGAAGAAAAAAATGATTTGTGTGTATGGAAATTAAAAAAATCACCATTTCACAACAATTGATCTTTTTATAAGTATTGAAGATAGTTTCAGGGGTAGATAATTAGGGTTTGGGTGGGGGATGAAAAAATTTTCCCCATCAAAACTTTTGAAAAAGAAAATAAAATAAAAGAAAATAAAAAATAATAACACTAAAAAGGGGGTGTTTCATTCATTTCATTTCATATCTTTATGATCCTGATCTATATTACCAGGGGAAGATGAAACCTTTATTGATCTTTTTTATTATTATCAAGAAATTTATTTTAGAGGAGAAACTATTTTTTGATATTTATTTATTACATCATCTACCAGCCTAACCAAATACTTAGATTTGTTTGATCCTTAATGGTGAAGACCTCGTGATTATGGGTGATTTTGGCTTTACAAGGTTGAAATGTTAGATGACTTGGAACCGTATGGTAAGTGATATTTTGTTGATGTATATAAATTATTCTATTCATCTATACCTTGAAAATGAGAAAAAAACTCATGTGAGGTTAGTTAAAAATAGTATTCATGTTAATAATGAATTAAAAAAAAAAATGGATGAACAAAAGGCTTGGTTATTTCAAAAGATGAAAAGTAAAATACGTGGTGGATTTCCATTATTTAAAAAACAAGACATTGATAAATTTTATATGCTTGATGATGGAACATTTAATTTTCAATTAGATCAATTTATTTTTTTAAAATTGAATTTAAACTATTTTACAATAAGAATCCTTTGTAGTATGTTGAGATCCCATCCTTGAGGACAAGTACGAAATAAATTATGGGTTATTGATATCTGTATTTTATGGATATATTTTATGACAATTTAGTTAATATATTTATACATTTAAATTATTATTCATATAAAATTATTAAATGTATAAATCAATTTATATTTTATGATAGGATAAAGAAGATAACTAAAAAAGAAAAAAATACACTTTTTACAATGAGGGATGTGAAGCGGCATGACACCATAATTTTCAAGATGATCAAGGAGAACTTTTCGGGCATGAAAATAATGACACAATGAAAAACCAGGATTATAAAGATGAAAAATGACAACAAATGTCTTGTAATTATTACTTGAAAAGAACCATTGTAATATGCAAGAGAGAGACACAATGTGAAGTGGAGAAAAATGAAAAATGAATTTACACAGAATGAAAAAAGATGGTATGTGATTAAAAGGAAAAAATTTGAATGATAATTAATTTTTTACAATATTTATGACACGGTACATACCCATGACTACTTTATAACCATTAAATTATGAAATTAATTAACAATCGGTCTCTTATAGTGCTTATAAATAGAGGTCCATCCTCATGGAATTGGGGGGTATAGGAGAAAAAACCTTAGAGAGAGAAAGAACATTATGAGTGGTCCTTAATGATCATATTTCAATAAGATATATCTCTATTCATGTGAATTATTCATTAATTATCGCCTAGTTGCAACATCAAAATTGATCTATTTCCCTACAACATACCCTTAAAGAAAGTTTTGGTTAGTAGCTATATCTTTCTTCCATGATGGAGTCATTCTCATGTAATATCATTACATTGTTCTTAGGCATAATATAGTGATTTTTCTTTAAATTGAAAAAATTTGATAATGTTTACCCATATGTCTATTGAATTAGAAGTTGGAAAGAAGCCGATGAGTAAGTTCCCAGCTAGCTCATCACATGTAGTGATAGAATGTGCAGACATGATTTGGATCCAATCTCGATGTTAGAACCCAAATTTTTATCAATATAAATTCCCTTCTTATAATAGTTTCTTATGGTAAAAACACTAAAGATAACGTAGTACCAGCTTTATAATTGATGAATGAATTAAATAAGAAATGTTGCTAGAATTTATGGAACCGATACTAATTAAATAATAACATATCCTTTAGAATAATAATTTGACTCTTATGGATAATAAACCATAAAATGGAATATTAATCTCACCTTTGAATGTTTATATAAAATTTAATCATATTATACATAGTAATATGATATAATTATATCATAGTATATTTAAATAGGTGTTTTTAAAATTATTAATTATGTATTGGTATTTTTGTAAGTCAAAAATATTTAATTACATTTTTTTAAGAATATAATAATTTAAAATATTTTTTTCATATAATTTATTAGTAAATTAATATATTTATTAATTAATATTTTTATATAATTTTATAAAACCTTAATTAAATTTTCAAAGTGATATAAAATTCATTATAATTTTAAAATCTGTATTTTTATGAGTAAATTTTCATTTTAATTAAAATTAAAATTTCTCAAATTTATAAATTTATTTTCATAAAAAGTATTTAATTTTTTAATTCTACACGTCAAAAAATGGTTATGGAGAATTATCTGAATTTTTATGATATACTTGAATTTTTAGTGAATAGTGAAATTAGGTGATTTATGGTATATAAATGCCTTATATGTTAAATTCACTATTAATCGAGTCATGGATGATGTAAGAACAATTTTTTTAAACTCACATGACCTAATTACTGTATTTAGTCTCAATAATCAACACTATTTCTTTTCTTGAGAAAAATAATTAAAATAATGATTTCAATATTTAAAAAACACCCTCCTCCTCTACTATAAATACCACCCCTCAACACCTCATCTCCTCACACCTCTCAAGACTTTTGGCTTTTAAAAATTATACTCATATCTCCTTAAAAGTACCTCACCTAAAAATATGAGCTTCTTTTCTGAATAGAAGACCAAAACCAATCCCCTAAGAAGGTTGTCATGAAGTAGGAATCAAGAGGTAAAACCCTCTTCCTTTTGTTTTAATTTCCTTTTCAAGTTCCTTTATTTTCTTCTCATCTACAAAATTCCACTTGTAAAAGTAGAACTAAAACTATATTATTCCATATATACTATAATTTTTTTTGATGGTATAATTATTCATCAAATCTATTCTTCCCTCTTTTATTAAAAGAATAAAAACATCATCCGTGAGGTGACGATTTATCACCTTCATGGACAACGCGCTTTCATATTTAAATTATGTCTTAAATGATGGTCACAAAACCATTTATACAGTTTAACTATATTGTAATATATGTATTATACCTTATTTTATGTGTTTTAATAATTTTTTAAACATGATGGTAAATTATAAAACAATATGATTTCGTTGTTCTAAAAAAATGATCAATTAATCTAAATGATTATCATTAATGATTTATCTAATTAATAATTAATTATTTCTAGAAAAAATGGTATTTTAAAATTCTATAATTTCATTAATAACATATAATTTTAGTTCTGGACAACTAAACTCATTCTACATCATTTCCCACACACTTATACAAGTAAACTGATCATGAAAACTAGGGAATTCAACACTCTCAAAGATTAAAATTGAACCTCTTAACCCATCAAAAGGCTATAAATAAACTTAATAAATTTATAATATATCAAATACATGTATAAATGGTTTTTTTATTATTAATTAATGAATCTAATTTCATTATTTAGGATATTATGATCAGGTGAAGAATATCTTCGCACTTAAGGTAAGGGATTCTACCTGAACATCCATTATTCCATTGTGTTAATACTTCTCCCTCTTTACCCAAATTAAATTATATTTTATTTTTATGTACATATTATAAATTTTGTGTATTATTTCAAAAATCATGTACCCAAATACTTTTATATTTATTTTCAGGGATATAAATGTACTTAAAATGTTCCCTACTCAATTCTTCTTGATATGAAATCCCGATTTAAGGGAACTTCCAAAATTTTTACCGATTTTCAATTGTTCTCCATAATATGTTTTAAGACACCATTATTTTATATAAAATCACTAATTTTATCAATAATGTCTTCCTTGTTTAAATTATTTCTTTGTACAAATAATTATTCCTTCTCCATTTTAAATAATAATGAATGTTTTCCCATAAATCGCACTAGAATGTTTTATTTATAAAGTATGTTAAACACTCTTTTCACTTTAGTTTGACATAAATTATCATGATATATGAGTATATTACATTATTTATTTCCATGTATGATTTAATTCAATCCTTTAATACAATTATTTATGACACACCCATTTATTATGCTTTTGACATGATTATTATACCCAATTATTTCAATGGGTAACCCTTTTGTTTATGTTGGATTACTTATGTATGATTATTTATGTGGAAAGGTTATTCATGAACATGTTATGATGGGTACATCCATATAGAACAAGAATTCATTGGGGAAATTTTAGTCTTATGAGACTTTATGTACAACTGTCTTGGTGCATATACTTGACTCATGCTCCTCAATCTGAAATGTGCCTTGGATCAGGCTCCTCTATGTGCAACACGCCTTAAATCATAGTCTTGTATGTGCAATGAGAAATGACTAATTATAAATTAATGTTTCATTTATCTACCACATTACTATGATTCCATGATTATATGATTACATGTTCTATATTTCATGATTCTTTATATTTAGTCATGTTACATGCCTTTTTATATCATTTTTATGTATTGTAACCAATGTGCTAAGCTTTATTCTTATGTATATTCCATTACTGGGAATTTTAGATAATCCATTTATTCTATGCAGATGAAATTTCTCAAAGGAAGTTAGGATATCATAATGGAGGATAAATAAATAAATGTTATATTTAGTTCCATATTTTTAGTTTTATGTACCTAGTATTCAAAGACACTAGAATTTACAATCCTTGGATTTTAAATTTGATGTTTGATTTTTCATAAAATCATTTAATGATATGTGTAAAAGTATAGGGTCACTATAGTTTGTATGAGAGGAAAAATTTAGTTTTTTAGGGACTAGGAATATTGAACTATTGTATGAACCGTAGGGATAAATCTAAGTCTAAGAAAACATCCCTAAATTTTGGTAAGTATAGAGTAAGTGGTTTGTCAAGAAAATACACCACAATATGGATAATAAAAGTGGATGTGGTTATAGAACAAATGTAACTCGTATTGAAAAATATGAAATGGTTTATAGGCCTAACTTGGGGTAACCTAATAGATGATAATGAGCCTTACTATGCACCTGGTTTGACAATCCGGAATGATATGCTTTGGTAAATTGAAATCTCATTACAAACCATTATTAAGGGAATAATGAAAATGACAATAAGAATATATTTTATGGAACAGATCCTGGATAACCCAGACTGAATCTTAGGGAATAAAAATTTAGGATATAATTTTCCTTTAAGAGTTATTTTTTATTTTTAAAGTTTCCTTTTTTATGCTCAATAGCTATGTATTCAAGCCCCCTAATTTTACTTCCTTTTTCTTAGTTAATGGTTGGAAATAGAAGAACATGTTCTAATAATAAATGTGATAGGTAATGTGATGATTTTTTGCAAATATGATAGAAATTATTTCTTAGAAAATCATGATAATACATTCTCAACTGGATCAAGTTATTAATAATAACATGAATTGTGTGGAATTACCACCTTCTCGAAGGAAATATCAAGTTTCCATTGAATCCCTCTTGCATTAAATGCCTCCTAGGATTAGTGGATCATCTTGTCCCCTCCTTGAAAAAAATAGATTAACTCCGTTGAGAAGATATTATCTGTCCTCTAGTGCTCAGAACAAGATAAATTTGGGTTGGATGTTTATTATTTTTATGGGGAATCTAATTAGTGGTGGACACTAATTGAGAACGAAAATTCCAAGGGGGAAATTGATTCCATGGAATGTGAAGATTTCAGTAAAATGTATTTCAATAAATATTTCCCCCAAACCATCCATCTCAATATGGAAAAAGATTTACTCAAAATTAAGAAGAAATAAGATGACTCTATCAAGGTGCAAGAATTATAATTTACATGGTTTTCATGGTAGGCCTTTATCTTTGTACTGAACACTAAAAGCAAGGAGGATCTCTTCTTTAGGGGACTAAAGTAGAGTCCATGATAGAATTTGGGAATTTGAGACTTTGATTGTTATGAGGAGGTTGTCTATTGTTCCCTTAAGGATGAAATGGAGATTAGAGACACTCAATGGTATCATGGTCCAAGTGACAAGAAGTAAAAAATGGAGTCTATTATGGTTTGATCAATAAATAAATCCCATGAGGGAAAGAAGACTGAGTATCCCACGTGTCAACATTTTGGGAGGAAACATCGTAGGAACTATTTAAAGGGAACCAGTAAATGATTCAAATATAGAGGAATGGGGGCATATAGCTATGAAATACTAAAGGGATATGAAGAATCCCACTAATGTGGAAGAATAAATGAATGTTCATATGAATTCTCAACCAGTAGTGTAGTATACCAACAACATGGAACATGGTAATTTTTTGAATCAATATCCCAAGACAAGGGTTGTTAGAGGCAATAAAAAACCACCTTAAAGGAAACAAAGAAGGGATTATTCTATCACTTCTGCTGATGTGAAGCCAAAAAATGATGTGGTGATAGGTATGCTGGTTATTTATTCAAGAATAGTGAATTTAATATTTGATTATGGTTCTACATATTCTTTCATATCTTTCAAGTTTTGTATAACTATTCAAACACCAAACCAAAATGTTAAGGGTGAGTAATATGTGAGAACATCTAGAAGGGTAGCTATTGTATCCAAAGTATATAACTCCTTTTAGTTAGTGTTAATGGACTAAACCTCCTGGAAAATCATTTTATACTCCCTTTGGTATAGTTTTATTCTATTTTTGGGGATGGAGTTGCTATATTTTTACAAAGTCAATATCAACTATTAGGAAATGGAGATAACTCTTCTCACCCAGAAGCATCCTCTAATTATTTACAAGTGTAAGGAGGTAGATGAATCTCATTCAAATCATCATGTCAAATGTGGATATTACTACCTTATGAGAAATAAAATTTCACTCAAATGATTTAGATAAAGGAGATGATCATGAGCAAAGATATTCCCATCATGAGGGATTACATTGATGAATTCCCCGAAGTGTTTCCTGGTCTTTCCTATGACCAAGAAGTTAAGCTCCTAATTGAACTTATTCAGGGATCTATGCCTATATGGATGACACCTTATATGATGGCCACCATTGAGATATAAGAGATGAATAAGTAGTAACCAGAGAATTTAGAAAAGGTTTTTATATGCCTGAGTTCTTCACCATATGGTGAGTTTGTCCTCTTCATCAAGAATATGGATGGATCAATATGTCTTCACATCGATTATCATGATCTCAATAAAAACACAATAAATATAAAGTATCTCTTGACATGGATTGATGAATTGTTCGATCAACTATGTAGGGACATTTATTTATCAAAGGTGGACCATTGGTTGTGATATCACCAATTAATGGTGAAGAGGGAAGATATTCCCAAGACTCAATTTCTAACGACGTATGAACACTATGAGTTCATATTGATGCCATTTGGACTCACTAATTCTCTATACATTTTCATGGATTTAATTAATAGTCCTTAAATATTACCTTGAAAATTTTGAGGTAGTCTTTATCGATGATATTCTAATATACTCCAAGAGTAAAGAGGAACATGAGGAGAATTTTAATACTATGTAACAGTTTTTTAAAGGGAGAAACTATATAAAAATTATAGTAAATTTGAGTTTTAGATGGTGGTAGCATGATTCTTTGGGAATCTTATCACTAGAAAAATAATATATGTGGACCCTTCCAAGATAAAGGCAATCGAAGAGTGGCCTAGGCCATCATCTATAATAGAGATCCTCATCATTTTTTGTCTATATGGGTATTATCAATAATTTGTGAATAAATTATCAGGATTTTCAATACCAATATATAAGATGAAATAGAAGGGAGTGAAGATTTTCTAGACTCAATAATGTGAGTAAATGTTTATGGAGCTCAAAAGGAGGATTATCACTATGCTAGTACTCACCCACCAGCAAAGTAGAGTACACTTTACTGTGTAAAATTATGCTTAATATAAATTCTAAGTCTGTGTACTGATGAAAAATGTTAAGAAGATAGCCTAATGCTAAAGGCAGTTGAAAATTTAGGAGAAAAACTTTCCTACACATGATTTGGAGTTGGAGGCTTTGATATTTGTGTTGAAAATATTACAGGATTATCTCTATGGGGAGAACTGTGAGATATATAATGATCATAAGAGTCTCAAATATATATTCACATAAATGTAGATAAATATGAAAAAAATATGCTTAGATCTCATTATGGATTATGACTGATCAATACAATACCATCCTGGAAAAGAAAATAAGGTGGAAGATGCTCTAAAAAGAAAGGATAATGCATCTTTACCAATGATAAGAATTGAAAATGATCCAATATTCTTAGAATTTAAAAGGATGGACATGGAAATAATTAAGTTAGAAACATCATAAATCCTTTATTAAATGATTTCTCATCCATCCCTCGTGATGAAAATATATGTTGATGAAAGAAATGATGTGGAAATTAAAAAAAGGGTGGAAGCTATCCAAAATGGGAAATCCTCTGAGTTCAAGATTAGTGAGGATAAATTCATAAGATTTGGGTCACGACTATGTGTAAAATTTATTCCAAAGATAAATAAAGATCTTATAAATGATGTTCATAGCTCATCCTTCTCTATTCACCTAGGGAGCACAATGATGTTTCGTGATATCTAGGAGAACTATTTGGGGGACAATAAAAAAATGAGATCTCTGAATATACATCAAAGTACCTGGTATGTCAGTAATTAAATTATGAAAGGAAAAAGTATAAAGGGATGATTCACCATTACCCATACCAATATAGAAATGGGAAAAAATAACGATGGAATTTATCATTGGACTTCGAAATTCTTAGAGAGAAAACAATTCTATATGGGTTGTTGTGGATCATCTTACAAAGACAACTCACTTTATCACAATTATAGAGGACTTATCATTAGATAAAATTTAATAGATATATATAAAATAAGCCGTCATGCTTCATGGAGTGCCACTATTAACAGTATCTGATCGTGATCCGAGATTCACCTCCATGATCCAGAAAAGTCTCCAATATTATCTAAGAATTGAGCTGAATTACAACATGTCCTATCATCCTCAAACCGATGGCCAATATGAGAAAAATATAAGGACACTAGAATACATGTTGAGAACATGTTCTGTGGAATTAAAAGGAGTATGGGACCAACATTTTCCTATGTCTGCATTCTCTTACATCAATATTTTTTACTCGATCATCCAAATATCTTCATATGATGCCCTTTATTGGAAAATATGTAGAACATCTGCATGATGGGATGGGGTTGGTGAACTTAAGCTTGTAGATCCAGAAATGGTCAAAGAAATAGTGGATAAGGTAAAAACTATTCGAATCACATCAGGAAATCCCAAATTAGATAAAATGATTATGTAGAAAATATTGAACATGACCTTGTGTTGATGAACATGGGTATGGTACTTCTCCTCATTTCTCTATGGAAGAGGATATTGATATTCGAGAAGAAAGGGAAGCTAAGTCCCAGGTATGTGAGTCCCTTAAGGATACTTGATCATGTCGAGGCTATGTCCTATCTACCAGGACATACACCAACCATGCCTCACGTACACTATGTATTCCATGTATCTAACTTTTGGAAGTATATACTAGATCCTTCACATGTACTGACTTCAGAGGTGATACAGTTGGAGAATGATATTTCCTATGAGGAGAAGTCGGTGAAAATATTGGATCATAGAGATAATGTTATATACAATATGACTACACACTAGGTCAAAGAACTTTGGTGGATCCATAAGTATAAATAGGACACATGAGAACCGTAGAAAGCGATGATAGAGAAGTACCCACACCAGTTTTCAACATGGTATGCAAAACGCAATTTCAAGGGAGAAATTTTATAGGGGGAATGCAATGAACCAAAGTTTAATCTATTCAAATTCCCCTCTTATAATTATGTCATACAGTATAAACCCATAATAGGAAAAAATATAGGCTTTATAAATGATGAATGAATGAAATAAGATAAATTTCATGAAGTTAATGAACCTACAATGATGAAATAGTAACTTGACCTTGGGAGTAGCAATTTCACCCTTATGAATAGTAAATTAGATAATGGAATAGTATCCTTACTTGTGTAAGTATAAGTGAAATTCAATCATTTTATAAATGGTAATATGATATAATTATATCATAGTGTAAGTAATTAAGAGTTTTAAAAATTATTAATTAAGTATTGGTATTTTTTAAGTAATAAATATTTAATTACAATTTTATAAGTAAATCAATAATTTTTAATAAAATTTATTTTTCATATAATGTATTCATAAATTAATATTTTCATTCATTATGATTATGAGATAATTTTATGAGACCTTAATTAATTTTCCAATGTGATATAAAATCAGTTATAATTTTGAAAATATATATTTTTTCAAGTAAATTTTGATTATAATTAAAATTATAATTTCTCATATATATAATATTACTTTCATAAAATATATATCATTTTTTAATTATAAAAATTGAAAAATTATTAGGGTTAATTTTTGGGTTTCTTCTGAAATAGTTGAATTTTTTGGTGAATAGTAAAACATAGTAATTTACGGTATATATATACATTATATGTTAAATAAACTATTAATTTAGTCATGGATTATTTGAGTACAATTGGTTAAAAATAAAATGACCTAATTACTATATTTACTATCAATAATCCACATTATTACTTATTTTGAGAAAAAAAAGAATAAAACAGTGATTAACATATTCAAAAAACACCCTCCTTTTCTACTATAAATACCACCTCTCACCACCTATTCTCCTCACACCTCTCAAGACTTTAACATTGTGCAAATTCTACAAAAATATAATGCAATGTCCCTTCTCCACGACTAGGAGATTTTGGTCATAAAAAAAGACCAAAACCAATCCTGTATGTAGGTTCTCATGAAGTAGAAATCCGGAGGTAAAAACCTCTTTATTATCTTTTATTTTATTTTTCAAATTCCATTATTTTCTTCTATTCTCCTAAATTACCCTTTCCAAATTGGAATGAAAACTAAATTATATCATATATACTTTAATTTTATCATGTTTATTGAATAATTATTCTTTAAATATCTTCTCCTCTCACTTATATTTTAAGAATGAAAAAATCGTCCATGTGGTGCAGATTTATCACCTTCATTGACAACATGACTTCATCATTCAATTATGTCTTCATGGATAGTAATGATTAAATATTATTGGTTGCACCAAATTTTACTATATGTATTATATCTTATTTAAATTTTAAATCATTTTTTACACATTATAATAAATTATTAAACAAGATGAGCTCGTTGTGATAAAAAAACACTAAATTATTGTAAAATATAATCAGTAATGATTTATCAAATTAATCATACCAACATCTAAAAAAAATGGTATTTTAATATTCTATAAGTTAATTAATGACTTATAAGTTCATTTATAGATAACTAAACTCATTATACATGATTTTCCATACACTTATACATTTAAACCGATCACGGAAATCAAGTACATCAACGCTCCCAAATGATGAAATATAATATCTTATCCCATCAAAAGGCTATAAATAAACTAAATAAATAAATAATAAACAAAATACAAGTATAGATGGTTGTTTACATCAAATTTAATTAATCTAATTTCATTATTCATGACATTAAGATCAATTGAAGAACATCTTTAGACTTAAGGTAAGGGATTATACCAAAACATCCATTATTCCTTCGGGTTACTCCTCTCTCTATTTACCAAAATGATAATATATTTATTTTTATATAAATATTTGAAATTTTTTATATGATCCATAACCATGTATGCAGATGCTTTCAATCTTATTTTTGACGATGTACTTGTATTTAAAATGTTCCCTACTCAATTTTTTCTGATAAGTAAGCCCAATTTAAGGGAACTTCATGAATTCTAACCCATTTTAAACTATGCTTCATAAAATTATATTGGGCACCATTATTTTTCTAAAATCACACATTTTATCATTAAAAACAAACATGGTTAAACACACTTTTCACATCAGTTTGACATCACATATCTTGATATATGACTATATTATTTTATGAATTTTTATGTATGATTTAATTACATCCTTTCATCCAAACTTTTTAGATACACCCATTTATTATTATTTTTTACATGATTATGATACCCAATTCATTCCATTGGTAAGCCTTATGTTTATATTTTATTACTTATTTTTTATTATTTATTTACAAAGAATTTTCAGAAATTGTTATGAGGAGTTCACACCAATAGTTATCCAATTAATTAGGCAAATTTTAGTCTCTTGAGGAATTATGTGCAACGACCTTAGTGGTTAGCCTTTACTCGTGCTCCTCCATGTGCAACAAGCCTTGAATCGTGCTCCTCTATATGCAACGAACCCAAACTCATGATAAAGTATTGATTTATGTTGGTTCAACATTACTATGATTACATGATTATATGATCCCATGTTTTATTTTTCATCCATATGTTTAACCATGTCTATGCCTTTTTATATCACTATGTAATATCTTCTATGTCATGGGATAAGCTTTATTATTCTGTTTATTCCCTTACTAGGGTTTTTTGCTCATCCATTTGTTCATGTTATCCCTAATTTATCCTATGAATTTGTAAAAGATCAAAATAATTTAGGAGCTCTTAATGGAGGATAAATAATGAAATGTTTTATTTAGTTCCAAATTTTTTACTTTTATATACCTGGTCTTCTAAGACACTAGACTTAACAATCCTTGGCTTGTAAATTTTATTTTTAATTATGATTAAATTCATGTAAAGATATATGTAAAAGTAAAGGGTCACTATAATCGAGCTCTCTCACATAAATAAATTTGAATAAGATAGAGTCTCAATATTTCACTTGAGACTTTCTCAAAGTGGAATGTTTCACAGACCTAGAGGAAGTTTCCCAGATGTTTTTGGAATCTTTATGTGGCATTTTGGTAAATTTTACAATGTTTTTGATCATTGAAATTATTGTAGGCTTAATATCAAAGTGGTTCATAGAAACTGGGGGTTCAAGGATTCTTGGTTTAAATCCTATGTTTGATGGACACCCATAGTCTACGATCATCCGTAGTCCCTGATCTATTTGAATAACCCCAATGTGTTGATTTTTCTCTAAGCCCACCATGATTGTATATTCCTTTTCTTCCATAGGTTTTTACCGAGTTTAGAATTAAAGTCAAAAAATAATTTTCATTTTTCCCTTGTTTTTTCCGTTCATTTAAAAATATTAAAAATATGAAATTTAAAACTTGTGCATAGAAATTATTAAAAAATAAATTGAATTAAATTAATAAAATAAAATAAAAAATTAAATCCCCCAAAAAGAACTTTTAACCTTTCTTGAAACAGAGACAATTTTGACATTCTTATAGGGTGTCATTATTTCTTGATGTGTCAGATCTATAACACACCAATATTTTACAATATGTATCTTATTAGATAAATTCAATTTATTTTTAAAGATTATGATTCACAAATAAACCATGATATACTATTACATATTTTCATGACTGTTGGAATAATAATATAATAGTTAATAATAGTAATGAGGCCATTAGTATAATAAACTCACCTTTGAAATTATAAAAAAACATAGGTATTTAATAATTTAAAACATGATCTATTTATATCATAAAAAATCAAATAAATGATTTGAAAATGATAAATTATGTAATTTTATTTTTGTGAAATATAAATTTTTACTTATAATTTTATAACTAACATAATTTTTAAAAGATAACGTATATCTATACAATATATTTATAAATTAATATTTTTTATTATAATTATAGGATAATTTAATGAGGAAATAATTAATTTTTCCAAGTATTGTAAAATCAGTTATAATATTTAAATCGAGATTTTTTTGAATAAATGATGATTTTAGTTAGAAATAAATTTTCTCACATATATATGTTTATTTTCAGAAAATGGTTTCCATTTTAGAAATATGCACATCTAAAAATGGTTAGGGTGAATCTTTTATAATTTTCTAAAATAGTTGAATTTTTAGTGAATAGTGAAATTTAAAAAGTTACAATATTTAACATTATAAATATATAGCAAAATTATTGAGTCACAAAGGATGTATGGATTAGGTAAGAACCCTTAAGTTTGAACTCAAATTCTACAATTAATATAATTAGTCAAAATAATCAACCCTATTGACAGTTATGAGTGAAAATAAAAAACTATTGAATAAAATAATCAAAAGTCCACAATCCTCTCCCTATAAATACCACCACTCACCGCCCCTTTTAATCAAACCATATAGTTCTTAAAAATTGTATAAATTCTTCCCAATAACCTTCCTATGAATATTCCCATGTTTTTGACCTACTTGACTCACCAAAAACAAAACCCAAGTGCCTTAAAGTAGTTCCCAAAGGGATGTCATTCAAGAGGCCAAATCCTCCTTCATTTCCTTTTAATTTTATTATTTTATTATTTTATCCCCACCTCCCCTTATCGAATGTGGAATGGTAAATCCAGTATGATATATATCCAATATTGTTTTATAATAATGTAATATCTATAATCAGGCCTATTTTTATCTCCTTTTATTCTCTAGATGAAAACACCGTATGTGTGGTGTCGATTCACCACCTTCGTGGGTGACACGTCTTTGTTTTTTCATCACCGCCTTCGAGGATAATAAAAAACCATTTTTATGTTTAGAATATATTATAATACATGTATTAAAACTTATTTAATGTTTTTGAAGCAATATATAATCATACTATTTAATAAAACAATACATGTTCTTGATGGTCATAGAAAACAGAAAAATAAACTAATCATTTTTCATTAACAATTTATCTGATGAATCATTCTCATAACATATAATAAAATGATATATTATTAACATTTAATATATTTTAAGTGTATTAGTATTATTCTATTATACTTCTATAGGTTTTCTTCCATTCTACAAGAACTCCCATAATTATACACTAGGGAACCAACCATAAAACCATAAAACAAACACTCGCAGAACAATGTAATTAAAAATTATAACTCATTGTAATGAATATAATTGAATTTAAAAAAATTATAAAAAATGAAATACTTTTTTGAGAAATTATTTATTAACTAATTAATAAATATAATTTATCATCCAGGACATTATTTACAAGTGCAGAACACTTTTAAACATAAGGAGAGGGGTTTCTCGTATCAGTTTTAGTTCTGTGAGATATATTCTTTATTCGACCCTTATTTCTTGTGTGGGATGTATATAATGACCCTTAATATATCATATTATAAATTTATTTATTTTCATATTATTCATTGTTTCTTTTGACTTTCATTAATATTTCGGGGCATATAGTTAGACAGATTACAAAGTGGTAAGCGACTTCGTTTGAATCTCCATTTCATTGAGACTTACTTTGTGTTTAAAACATAATCATTTTTATATGCTGTGTCTACAACCTATTAGATGCATAATTTCATTTGAAATTATATTTAACAATTATTTTTCATATATATGGTATCATGGAAATGATTATTGTCTACATTGTATACCCTTTTTACATACGATGTTACTTTGAATGTTATTTTAACCAAGCATATATTGATAAATCCATATCCTTTACTCAATATGATTATTGTGATAAGGAATATTTACAAGAAAAAAAATATAATATTAAATTTATGAACAATTCATCGAACATAAAGACAATAGTGAGGCCCGCTTATAGATATCCCCGCAATGAATCGAAAGGTCTCATGTTACAAAAAAGTTGGCGATAAACCCTTAAAATTTGTTTCCAAGTAGATTCAGATGAGTTGGTACCCAAAATCTTAAACCAACTTGTAAAAGGTATTTACAGTAGTGCTTCATTTTCTAGACACATGACGTCTAATAGTTAATCATTTTCTTTATTCACGGTTCAAATATTACTATCCTGGATATGTTCTCTTTGGAAAAAATCTATGGATGCATTTTCATTCTTAGTTTATTTATTAAATGAGAAGTTTTTTTAGTTACTTACCTTTACATATTGATTATGCTTCAACTATTATTTATTCATGTTTCTATTGTATATATCCCTTACTGATCATTTTATATCACCCTTTGGTTGTTTTTAATTTCCATGGTTATAAGGATGAAATCCTTGATTATGTGCCAAGGAAGAAGTTTTTTTTCCATTTTATGTAATATTTTTAATTAACAAGGTAATAAGGGAACCATGTATATATTTAGTTCTTCAAGACTACTTGAATGATTGATCATTGGTGATGTGATAGTTTGTATCTATTGCATTGTAAAAAATAACCACTGAATCTGGGCTACTAGGATCAGGGTTCTAACGGATTGTATCAAAAAATGTTTAGTAAAAACAATGGGAACTAGATGTTGAATAAAAATGATAAATATAATAATTCCTGATGGTGATTTTTAATGAATACTCATGATTATTAAGATCTATCTTTGTGTGGGCCATTATTTAGTGATGGAACCTAATGGATAAAAGTGAATCAATACCCACTGAAAATATAGGGATCACCCCACTGAGTATGTAAACATAGTTAGTATTGGATCTTAGTAGATCATGAACATATTTGGATTGCTAGATCAAGTTATGAAGAATAAACACTCTATACCTATATTGGATTATTTCATGGGGGATAATCCCCCATATTTTAGTAGGAATAATAAACAAGAAGAATATGAGGAATATATAAAAACACATGAAAATACATTTACGGAATTTTGATGTGATGAAATAGAAAATGTAGTGGCAGTGTTATATATACACAATGATGATGCTGATCAATGGTGGTTATTGATCCCGCATAATAAAGAGGATTATGAAATTGAATATATGTAATGAATAACTTTTAAATAAAAATTATTGGAAAAAATTTGTAACTCTTGAGAAAAGAAATAAAAAAATTACTTATATTAAAGAAAAAGGAATGATATTATTACAGGGTAAGGGGATTCCTTTAAAATATTATCCATGTATGATACAAATAACATATGTGTTTTAGAAAATAATACTATTCACTTATTTTATGGTTTTTTGAAATGTTTTTGAATGGAACTGGTCTCCTAGACAATTTCATCACATAATAAAATAGTAATAGGTTCTATCAAAACATAGAAGTAATTTTAAAGACCCTATATATTTAATGTAAATAAAAATAACCAGAGGTCTTATGATAACCATGAAACATGAAAATCATCACAAAATAATTGGGTAATAAAAAATTCCAATTATGTAAAATTATTTAAAATAATCACTGTTGGAGATGCTTTAAAGAACTGTGAGTTTATTATGAGTGAAGAGAAAAGGTTTATCGAACTAATTAATAAAATGGGAAGAAAAAAATCAATAATGTTCAATGGTTTAACTATAATTAAATGAGGTATTATTTAAAACAATGTCCCAAGCGCCAATAGAATCTACCACAGAAGAGTCCAATGAGAGATGTATAATCTTACATGATCACTACAACCAATGTATAAGTATCTAATGATATGGTGACAAGTATATTTATTATATATTCAAATTTATCCACTACTTTACTTTAACTTATACTATCAAACTCTTTTATATGTTCCCATTTTGACAAGAAAATTAGATATTTCCCTTTTGATTTAATTAGGGAGTTTTTTTTGTCAAAACTCATATGGGAAGTCTCATTGCAAAAAGTTGTGTCGAGACGTCCCCATTACGGTATATAAATGTGATTTATTTGATGAAATTATCCCATAACTATTGGTTTAATTTTATATAACTTTTATTATGAACTAGATTTCATAACATTATGTGAAATGTTTTTTTGAGAAGAAAGAAATTAAAATTTTGGGGGAAGATATAGAATTACTTATCTTTAGAGAAAAAAATTCATCATTTTCATCTTATATAGATCCACCCCTGTAGATCTACTAAATGAAATTCTTGGGGATGAAGAGAAAAAACATCTAGGGATTATGAATGTAATCTTAAAATTTAGTATCTTTCAATTACACAAAAAAATTGGATGTATTTCCTAAAAAATTACTTGGACACCCCCAGACATTGAAGTTGAGATTACCATTTATTTAAAACATGACGAGAGACTAATATCAAAGACTCCATATGGAATAATCGCTATGGAATTTATTGACCTATAGAAACAACTAGAGGAGTTTAGTAACAAGGTATTTATTTAACTTAGTGTGTCTTTGTGGGGATCCCATATTCTCTTTGTTATAATGAAATAGGAATCCCTGAGGATGTGAATTGAATATAGAGAAATCCAAGCTATTATTGTAAAGAATAAGTATCAACTACATCACATTGATTATTTATTCAATCATGTTCTTGAAGATCAATATTTTTTAAGATTGAATTTTTTTCTAGGTGTCATAAATTATGAGTAATTAAATAATATATTACAAATACATATTTTTAGATGATTTATGGATGTTATAAGTTTATAGTAATTCAATTTTTATTGAATAATGCACCCTCAGTTTTTATTGATATGATGAAAAAATATTCATGGAATATCTTGATGGTTTTTTTCTGTATTAATTGATTATATTCTGGTATATCCTAAAACTGATGAAGACCATGAGAATCACTTTTGGATCATTCTTGAGATGCTATGGAGGAAAGTGTTTTATAGTAAATTTTTCATGTGTGAATTCCACCTTCATAAAATTCCGTTTCTTGTTCATATTGTCTCTAGGGTTAGAATATCATTTGATCTTGTAATGAAAAAGGAAATAAAATAACCCCTTACACCAATTAACATAATTGAGGTATGAAATTTTATTGGTTTAGTAGTTTACTATTTGTGTTTTATTCAAAATTCATTTAGATTGTACAACCTGTTAACAAAGCTCACACATAAAGGGCCTAAGTTTTTTTTGGAAAAAATAATGTGCATAATGTTTTGAAGAATTGATATAAAGATTAATAAATTCTTCTAGTTTGAATCTACCAATAAGAAATTATGGGTTTTTTTATACAGTGATAAATAAATGAAATTACTAGATTTTATCCTTATGAATAATGATAAAGTCATTGCATATGCATCAGTGGAGTTGAAGATTAATGAAAAAAATTATCCATCCCAAAATCTTGATTTAGTAGCCGTAAGAATTTCTCTGAAGATATAGAGACAGAATCTCTATGGTTAAATAGGTAAGATATATATGGATCACAATAGTTTCACACACCTCTTTACACAGAAATAACTCAACGTGAGGAAAAGAAAGTGGGTCGTGTTACTCAATGATTGTGATTTCTCAATAAACTACAACCCAAAAATATAAAATATGGAAGCATATGAATCAAGAAGGAAAGATAATAGATTTATAAGGAAAATGAGGATTTAGAAACATCCTATGTTCATGGATTTAGTAAATACGGATATGGGAATTGTTAAGGAAGGGGAGATGACACTTTATATTCAAATTATTTCTAATACATAATTATTAGACAATAGAAAAATATCTCAATATGATGAAGAGATTTTTCATGAGAAAATTAAACCCATTATGGATAAAAGATTGGAAGAGTTTGTGTAAGAGAACTGAATTCTAAAACATTTATAGTAGTTATATTTTCCATCAATACTTGAGCAAAAAAGGGATCTATTATATGATTTTCAATGCTCAAAATCCCTCTATACACCCTAGTAGTACCAATATGTATAGAAATCCAAAGGAACATTTTTGGTGGGATAATATGAAATGGGAAATTACTAAATATGTGTTAAGATTCATAGTTTTTCTAAAATTTTGGGATGAGAGACAACATCCTAGAGGTGTCACAGAACCTTTACCTTCACATTCACCTTTGTGGAAGTGGGATTTTATTAGTGTGGACTTCTTCATTGTATTTACAAATAACCCCATAAATAATGAAATGATATTTGTTTTTATTGATCACCTTACACAATCAGTACATTTTATGTCAATAAGAAATGTTCTACCCTTTTAGTACCTTGGGAGACTCTATATTAAGGAAATTTTAAGATTTTATGGTGCAGATCTATCTATTAAGCCTAATTTAGACCCTTCTTTTACATTAAAATTTAGTAAGAGTCTTCATAAAGATATAGATATCAATATTCATTTGTTTATTGCTTATCACTCTCAAATTGAAAGACATTATGAAAGGACTATTTAAACAGTAGATGAAATTTTGAGATCATTATTACTTGACTTTCAAGGCATGTAGAATCATTATTTAGCTTTTTTATACTTTTCCTATAATAATAGTTTTCATTCAATTTTCAAATGGTGCTATATGTAGATTTATCGGTCAAGAGATGTCATACTACAACTTTTTGGGATGAAGTTAGTGAGAGGAAACTTATGGGCCCAAAATGTATTTAAGAAACAATGAAAAACGTAAATACTATTTAGGCTCATATTAAAGAAGCTCCGAGTAAGAAAAAGTGTTAT
Source organism: Viscum album (assembly GCA_963277665.1). Lineage (NCBI taxonomy): Eukaryota > Viridiplantae > Streptophyta > Magnoliopsida > Santalales > Viscaceae > Viscum > Viscum album. The sequence goes on along the minus strand of OY728133.1, from coordinate 1,901,388,115 downwards.
GCTAAAAATCAGATAAATGATTTGATATTTCAAGTGGAAGGTTATGTATTTCTAAAAGTATCACCACAAAAGGGTTCCATAATGTTCTGTAAGAAAGGGAAATTGATCCACAAGTATATTGGACCATTTGAAATTCAGGATATAATTTGTTTTGTAGCTCTCCGATTAGCAATTCCACCAAGTCTCTAGAAAGTTCATGATGTGTTCTATATATCATTATTAAAGTGGTTCAAGCAAGGCCCAACACATGTACTCACCTATGAATAAATAGAATTTGAACATGATTTTTCATAATAAAAAGATCCTATTGATATTCTTGATAGTAGAGATAAATTAATGATAATGTTATGAATCAACTGGTAAAATTTCCTTGGATAATCAATAAAATGGGTGAACAAAATTGGAACGTAAGTATGTTTTGAGGAAAAATCAACCAGATAAATTTAAAATTAAATATTAATTAAATATTTATTGGATGCAATTTTTGAAGGAGGAAAGAATATAACACTAAAAGATTTTTTAGTATGTATCTTTTTAAATAAATTCAGTTTATTATATGTTTCAAAACAATCCATTAAATACTATTAAATATTTTAATGACCGTTGGAATAGTAATGTAACCGTTATGAATAGTGATGTGGAAATTATAATAATAACCTCACTTATGAAATTATAAATAAAATTTAGGTATCTCAAAAATGCAATTATGATTTATTTATATCATGGAATATGTAAATAATTTTTTAAAAATAGTAAATTAAGTGTTTTCATTTTTTTGAAATGTAAATTTAATTTAAAATTTTATAATTAATATAACTATTTAAGGAAAAAATTATTTTCATAAAATAGATTCAAAAATTAATAGTTTAATTTATTATCATTATAATATAATTTTACCAGAAAATAATTTTTTTAAAAGTGTAGTAAAATCGATTATAATATTAAAATTGATATTATTTGAATAAATGATTATTTTAATTAAAAATTAATTTTATCATATTAAAAAAATTATATTCAAAACATTTAGTTAAATTTTAAAATCTAAATTTTATAAAATGGTTAGGGTGATTTTTTTTATTTTTCTAAAATAAATGATTTTTTATGAATAATGTAAGAAGGTTAATTACTATATTTAACAATATAAGTAAATAAATGGATTATTAAGTCATGGATAATGTATGGTTGTGGTAATAACCGATTAGTTCGAAATAAAATTCCATATTTACTGTAAATATTCTAAATAATTGAAACTATTTATAGTCTTGATCCAAAATAATGAACCAATGAATAAAATAACAAAAACACCCCTATCATCTCCCAATAAACACAACCCATACATCATATCCTCAAACCTTCTTAGCCATGAATCTTGAAAAATCTTGTCAATTTGCTTCTCAAACCTCTCGCCCATTCCCAAGAACATCTGAAATCACCAAATTACTGAACTCATGTTTTATAAGGATGTTCTCAAGGATACAACATTCAAGAGGTAAAATCATACTTATTTCACTTTTAATTACTTTTTTATTATTCTATCCTCACCTCCACTAATAAAAATTGACATGATAACTTCAATATGATATATATTTTAATTTTATTTTGATAATTTCATTATCATAATTTAATATAAATCATCAAGTCTCTTCACTTCTCCATTTATTCTAAAAATGGAAACATCATATGTGGGGTGTCGATTCACGACCATCGTGGACAATGAGTTTAATTTTTTCATTAATACCTTCTCAGATGGTAATAAAACCATTTGTTTGGTTAAAAAGTATTATAATATCTTTTTTTACAAATTATTTAATGTTATAGAACTAGAATATAATTATTATATTAAATGAAATGATATAGGTTTGGGATGGTCATAAAAACCACAATTATAAATTAAATTTTTTTCATTAACATTATATTTGGAAATCATACTCATAACATATAAAAAATTGATATAAAAGGACCACTTCAAAACCTATAATTATATTAATATTATCACATTCCACTTATAAATTTTTTCTTATATTTGATAAGAACTCCAATAATTATACTCAATGGAACAGACCACAAAATCATTAAACAAACGGTCCTAGAACAACAAAATAAAACCTTATAACTCATCAAAATTGACATAAATGAACTTAATAAAATTATAGTAAGTAAAATATATTCTTAATATGTTATTTATTAAGTAATTAATTAAAATAATTTGATCATCTATGACATTAAGTACAAGTGAATAAATCTTTTGGACATAAGGTAGATGGTCTCTCTTATCACTTTTACTTATGTGAGATATATTACTTATTAATCCCTTATTTATTGTGTGATGTGTATAAAATACCCTTTAATATATCATATCATGAGTCTCTTTATACTTATTTTATTTAATGTCTCATTTTATGATCATTAATTTTATTGGCCATATGGTTCGACTAATTGTAAAGTTGTAAGGGACTTCGTCTAAATTTCCATTTCATTGAGAGTTACTCTATATTGTGCACCAAAAAAATTTTATGTGGTGTATCTACTGACCGATCGAGATATATTTTTAATTTTAAATTATATTTCTAGTAAATATAAATATTTATTGTATCATGTAAGTTATTATTTTCTACGTCGTATACCATTTTTACATATAGTGTTTACTTTGAATGTTATTTTAAAAAAGGATATAATGATAAATCTGTATCCCTTAATCAAAATAGATTTTTTGAGAGGGAATATTTTTCATTAATTAAATATATTATTTTATGTATTGAAAATTCTTAAGAAATTAATACACATGTCAGGCCCGGTTATAGACAACACCTCTTTGAATCGACAGGTCTCATGAAACAAAATAGTTGGTGACAAACACTTTGCATTTTTTTCCAAGAAGAATCAGATGAGTTTCTAACCACAATCATAAAATTTAATGTGATAGGTCAAGAGGATGGTGACTCATGTTACAGATACATGACGTCCAATAATTATGTATTTTTTTCATTAAATATTAATTTATTATTATCCATTATATTTTCACTATGAAGAAATATATGAATTCATTCTCATTTTCTATTTATTGATTAAATGGCATGTTTTTTTCTAGTAATTTAGATTTTTCATAATGATTATACCTTATTGACTACACTTAACTTTTATTGATTCATTTTTCTTATGTTAATAACCCCTTTTGTGTATTTAATCACACCCTTTTATTTATTTTCCTTCCCTAGGTTACGAATATGAAATCATTGATTAAGTGTCAAGGAAGAAGTTTATTTTAATTTTTTATTTTCTATTTTTAATTACCAATGTTAAATTGGAACCATGAATATATCTAGTTCTTCAATACTACAAATATGATTGATAATTCTTTATTTTATTTCTTGTGTCTATGCAATTTTAATAAAATAACCACTGACTCTGGGCTTCTCGGGTTGGGGTTTTTACAAGATCAAAATAAAAATTTATAAGAACTCAAAAAACGAATATAAATTAATTAAAATATTGTAAGTAGTTATTTAAGATCAATTCACAAATATGTTGAATTATTTTTATTTGGATTTAAAACAACATGATTTTATTAAATATAATAAAGAGGTGAGAAAATATTTGTTTGATTAATTTTTAGAATGAAAAAAACAAAATTGATTTATTAAGATCATAATTTAAAATCATTCATCAGTTCTGTAGTATCATGGTTTAGGTTTAGTTGAATTTTCAGAAATTTGTTCAATAATACAAGATTGGCATGGGAGTAGAATGATTAAGATCTACGGGCCATAGTAGCCCCTCCTTGATGTCGAAATCCCCTGTTTGCCATTGTCCGGTAATTTAGGGTTTTGTCGAATCGAATATTTCTTGATACCGAATTTAATCCTAATTTCCCCTAAATTTGAAAATAATAATTTATCTTTTAATGTTTATAGTTCTTAACTTTTAATGTTAATTTTATATTCAATTACAAATAGTCATGATAAAAGTAAAATAAATGTATTTTAAAGTGATTTAAAAAATTCAGAAAAACAAATACTTGGTTAAATGCAATGAAATCAATCGAATGCACCTCCCCCATTATATTAGATAACCATAACACAAAAAGTGTTTACCCTTAATCCTAGTGAGTAGAGGATTATATGGAAGGATAGAATAAAATTAAAGCATAATGAAAGTGCAATTAAAGTGGGAAGGACCCTCTTCAACATAGCTTCTCACACTAATATTTGGACTTTGAGATCCCCCAATTGTAGCAGACTTTCCCTCTATTTATTAAATACATAATGGATAAAATATTAATGAATTCCAAAGTGTAATTGTAAAAAAGTGTTCATGGTGGAGTCCCATGTCATAATTTTTTTTAAAAATTGATGATACGTTAAATATGGACTTTTTAACCCCTTCCAAAATTATTACACATCATGTAATGGTTTACACGATGCGTACACCCATTTTTCACTTTACAACACTTTACACCATGTATATCTCCCATAACTCACACCATTTCATATCATGTAATAATTAAATGACATGTAATGTACATTTTACACTCAGTAAGACTCGTTTTTTCTTAGTTCTTTAGTTTCACACCTCATAAGTGTTGTTTGGTCAACCATAAAAATTCAGTGTCCCACCACTTTACTTCTCTTGTGGTGAAAAGTTTTTTTTATCATTTTCATTTATTTTTTATATGATTATATTAGAAAAAAATGATTTAAAACATTCATATATTTTCAAGAAAAACAATTTAAGTATATAAATCAATTTATTTAATCAATAAAAAAATACATGTATGTAATACAGATATCAAGTTATTGATCATCTGGACCTCATATCCTATTCTACAAGAAAGTCCTAAAAATTCCCATAAGTATTAGAAAATAAAGCTAATGATGATAATAGATTATCCAAGCTCTATGATAAACCATCTAATTAATGATGATACTATCAATAATTAGATCTATAATGATAACTATGAAATCCTAATTTAATACAAATTTAGTTACATTATAGATGTGTGGGGGTCATCATAAACCCTTCTCTATTTTCTTTTTGAGAGGCGTCACTATAACTATAACTTATGAAATAAGAATCATATGGAGACTTAAGATATTTAAAAATAGGATTGATATAAAAGATTTATATTGAACCATATCAAATTCAGTTGTCTCTATAGAAGAAGAAATAAAAATAACACATTTTATAGTTACTTGATTGAACATGATTTCTAATATTAATTATTCCACTACATGAAATAAATTCTTAACAGGAGGTGATTCAGTATTTCCACTACAATATGGTGGATAAAAAATCACTACATAATAATAATAAGAGGTTATGTCTGTCCATTTTGGTAATAAATATCATAAACCACTTCTCTAGAAGATAAATCCTGATTGAATTGTTTTAGATGTCCCAGATTCCAAAAAGAGAGGAATTGTTTTTGCTACAAAACATAAATGATTTCTATTCCTAGTCTTTCCACACTGATACCATATTAAAGGAAAAATTCAAGGAATTTTGGAGTGTAGAGGATGAGTATTATTTTAGGATCCACTACCACTCCCCAAAAACCCTTATCCACTTCCTTTTACTTTTGTAAGGGACACCATAACTACCGACCAACATGGGAGGAATCCCAGGCAATCTTGACATTCCTTCTTGATTAATATTTTCCATCAACACCCTATCCTCAACCTCAACATAGATAGAAAGTTACTACATTAATTTTTGAGGAGGTACATATAGATGTAATCCTATTTGAAACATTTAAATCTTAGTTTTTTTTATTTGGTACCACATCTGTTGAGAAATGGAAAAGTTTGAAAAAATGTCTAGAAAAATCAATTATTTTAAGGAAACATTTTTGAAGTGCGTGGAACTCCATAGACATAGAGAAAAATATATTTTCTGGGTAAAATTGATGGGTTGGGATAGATTTAAAGACGTTCCATTCCAAACCCTTATGCTAATTTTCTAGAACCACTAAATCCCACCACCTTCAACTAGGGGCTTCGGGATTAAAGACAACCCAATTCAACTTAATAGAATCCATATTCTCCAATAAGTTATGTATCCTTTTTTTCTTCCCAACAAGTCATATACTACTAAAGTATCATTCATCCCCTAGAAATGTGGTGGTATCTGGGTGAGAAAATCTTGTGCTCGATAACCATGTGTATCATTCTCCATATCCGCATTTATAGTATGAGTAGGGACTAGAGAAATATCTCGTTCCATATAATGGACCACACACACTATATCCTTGAAAATATTTTGATAAAAAACAATATTTTACCATATAATTGTATCTACAACACCCTCTTGAGGATTGAACTGACGTCTTATAGGATTCACTGTTGTAAATGACTCAAGACACAGTAGAGAAAACATGAAATGTATAAACATAATAACTAAAATTAAAATAATTTAAATCATATTCCTTTTAAAAATATTCCTAAACATACCATAGAAACATAAGTCTCTCCATGTGAAGAGATGGCTGAGAACTTTCTCACAATTGAATCCTTAATTCCTAGATGTGATTACTATTTTTTATGAATACATTGAAATAATCATTGACCATTAACATGAATCTGATACAAATTTTTAGTGAACCAACGTGATTCATCCACGATCTGGACACCTGATCCATTATATTGAATGGAACTAAGGGCATTCCTAATCCCCATTAGCTGGAGACATTCACTTGGCATCATAGAATCTCTTTTGGGAATGATTTTACCCACAAGGATATAAAATACTTGATCTATTAGGTTGATGGAAAATAAATTGTTGTCCAATAAATAGCATTAAAAATATAAAATCTAAACAAGTACAAAACATAAAAATATATATCTTTATAGACATAAATAAAAGACATAAGTTCCACATAAATAGTATAAGTATTGGTCTGAGGATAAATAAACTATGAAAAATTACTACAACACGTCTCCATGTAACATGTGTGTCAATATCCCACCACACCTCCACTATAACTCAAACATGTCTAGAAAGAGAAACCACTACCTTCAATAAGATCCATACACTTTCATTCATTAGAAATAACAATATATTAATATACCCACTGGGTGTATGCAGTTTGTGTGGTTAAAATAAATGTAGGGACTCTCCACATATTTCATAAAAATATATATTGAAATTAATCAATTATGCTCAATATAAAGAAATAAAATAGTATGAAATTATCATTTCATAATTATTCAATGAGAAGAATAATAGAAACATTGAAGTAGTTTTAAATTAAACGCATAAGAGTGAATATTCTTATATTTACATAATATAGGGAGATGAACCACTCCACAATAGTATGAAAATAATATTTGTATAAACCATTTTAAAAATACAAATCGATAGTAAATGTTAATAATAAAACAATTTAACACCATGGAAGGTAGTCCTAAGGTATACTAGGAATGGTTTAGTTGATATCGTCACATCACAAATTAAAAAGGAAAAATAAAAAATAATCGGTAATGCACTCACATCCATAGAACTTAGGGATATGGATTAGAGATAACCAACATGTGTCATACTTTTATGACATTATTTAGTTGGAGTGTTCATATATATCTTATTCTAGATTGATGAACCATACCATTATATTATTTTCCAAGACTATCCACCAATTACCCAAACACCCATGGGGTATCCCCCTCTATAAGATTCACCATTTTCAAATTTAAAACATTTAAATTGGGGATTTGATTCCATCAAAATATAAATTTATCAAAGAAATACAAACAACATGAAAACTGAGAATAAATATTCTAAGAAACCATTTTCATAATCAAGTCATTTTCCACTTTGAAAATATATTTCAAGGAAACAAAAATATTCATTTTAACCATTTTATAACCTATTTTAGAAGCAATCAATCATGTAATATTCTCAGGATAATGAATTTTTATGAAACAAACTCCCTATAAATCATAGTATAATTAGTAATTTTATGGAACCCACAAACCAGTGAAAGTGATTTTTCTAAGAACATGAAATTAATATCTAAAATATAAACCCTCATTAATATAGTTCATATCCAACAAACCCAAGGAAACCAAATACCTATAATGATTTGAAAACAAAATATAGAAGAAAAAATATCACTAAATATGTGATAAAACAATTACTTTTAATAATGTTGAAGATATATAGTGAATCACCACCTAAGTCACACCATAGGTAAAGGGAGAAAGGTGTTTGGTCTCAATAGACACTACTAGTTTTGAGACAATATAAAAGGAGTCGACAATTGGGTTAAATCAAACAAAGGTACAATATTGAATAATTTTTTTAAATATAATCTAAATGTTTTCCGGGTGTGAAACAAGAATCATAATGTGAATTTATCCCACCAAGACAGTTTAAGGTGTGAAATGGTGTGAAATTCCATGATACATTGATTATATAAATTTGGCACTCCACCTTGTTTGTTCATGACCATTCATGGTTTGAATAATTCATTAATGCATTAAGTGTTTGTTGCAGCAGTTCTTGAAATCCTTCAAAGAGTAAAAAAAACTCAAAATATGGGTAAACATGAAAAATATATTTAGATAAAAAAATAATGACATAAAAGTATTTCATATCTGAAATAAATATTTGGATTTGTAAATATGGGTAATGAAATAGATTACCCTAAGAACCTAGAAATAATGATTCAAAGGGAAGCCCATATACCTTATAATTAGAGAGCTGTTTTGTATAATAGTGGTATGTGATGAGGTAGAGATAATATTATACAATAGTTACATTTTCATTGAGGTTTCATGAAGTGATAAAGATTTTGGATGATCTAAATTTATATTGGTCATATCCCATGTATTGTACTTATGAAGTGTTAAAAAAGTTCAATGTGGTCTAACAAATCTATCCATATTTGTAGAGAAACCATCATGTGTGTATTTAATAAATTTTATACTTGATTTATGGTTCACACACCCTTGGAAAAAGTTTTTATAGGTTTCTAGAAGACTAGGACACATTTTATGTCATTTCAAATTAATTTGAGTATATCTAGAATTATAAAATTTGTTATGAAATAACAAAGTACCATATTTTATGAATTTTACTATAGATCATATGAATCCAGGAGAAAGAACATGGGTATTGAATATGAATTCATTATTTGACTAAAGTTCATATCATATTACTTTTAAGACACCATATGAATATGATTAACTGTAAAACATTTAACATATGACTCTGAGTGATGTATATAATTTTGAGATGAGGTGGGAAGAATTAAATGCCAAGAGTGCGTGACTTCAAGATAGAGTGTTATAATTCATTATAATACTTTATCATATATATCTACTAGAGTGTATGTCTTCCCCATAAAACATTTATCTAATCAAATGAATTTGAGTTACAATGTCATACTTCATTATAGAAATTTATCTTGAATTTATGCCTTTTACTCAATCTATGACTTGGAGACCATATGGATTTAAAATTATTTGAATCTATTAAAATATAATGTTTAGTTTATGACTTTAAACATAGAAAAATTATTTTTTCCTATAGGTATAAAAATAATGCCTTCTAGAATAATTTGTTCTGAATAAAAATTAAATTGGTTGATGTAAGAGCTATTCAATAATGTTAAAAATAATTATGAATCTAAATTTTTTGTTGCTTCTAGATTGAGTATGATAATGATGATAGTTAAAAAAAATATCTTGAAAATACTAGAAATTAGTCATAATAATTTCATTGAATTTCCAAGAATAATTTAGAAGAAGTTTCATCACCAATTGACTTTTTCTATAATGCATATATCATTATAATTCAAGTTGATCCGATTTTATAAGAAAATTACTTGTTTCTATTGGAGTGTATTTAAATAATTATAAGTTATGTATTGATTTTATGGTAGTCCCTAATTCCAAAAATAGAGCGTTCCAAACTGAAATTTGTTATTCTGTATATTTTTATATCGTTGCAAAGATTAAAGAATAAATTTTATAGATTGTATTGTTTTTATGAAAAGACTCCCTGATCCTTCTATCCAATAAAAAAATAATATTTATTTGATCATGTGAGATGAATTAATAATGGGTAATATTTTAATAGCCTTTTGCCTCAAAGAATGAGATATGAAAACCATGCTATGTACTCCCATATTAATAAATTAGTGAGAAACCAATATAAATTATGGGGAATCCAAAAGTGAGTATAGTGTAATCATTTATTTGGGATGGAATCTATAATTTTCAACATGCGTACTATATATGGTTATTTAATATGAATGGAGTTATTTAATGTTGCCTCATGAGATAATGATAATATCAAGAAAGTGGGAAAAAAAGAAAATATGTTTCCACTACTTCTTTGTGTGATTATTGAGTTAGCTGAGAGAATTTATGCTCTTGAATTAATGTAATGATTTTCCAATAAAATGACTGATATCTTAAAGGAAGATAGAAAAATATCCACTATATGTTATAGAAAATAAGATTCCAATAATATGATACTCTATGAGATTGGATGATTATCTAGGTATTAAATAATTAAGAATAAATATGTGAGAAGAAACAATAATGATTCCAAGGTCCTTGCATTGAAGAAGAGAATGATTAGTCAAGATAAATTGTAATTTTTTACTAGGAAATAATTTCTATAACTATTTTGTTATGTGTATAAAATCTGGGTAATGATATATTTTGATTAATTCAAAAGTTCTTATTTGATAAAGGAAAAAATATTTTTATAATAGATAATTCATGAAGTTATGTATAAGAACTGAGTTACAGTTATAGGTAGTCAGATTCATTATGAGTTAATAAATAATTTCAAATTTTTTTGATTTAGAGGAATCTTTAAGAAGACCGATTGATGTACTTGGAAGAGGAGAAAAAGTATGTAGAGAAACCATTTGGTGTGATACTAACCTGAAGAAGAAGGCTTGGGATGAAACTTATTTCTTTCTGTGTAATATTATAAAACATTTCTCACTTGTGTAATATATTGATTGTTAGTTTTGATAAAAATATCCCATAATTTTAATTGTATTTATAACAATATTATAGTGGAGAATCCTGACTTGAACAACCCAATCATGACTAGGAGTTGGATTCCATGGAGGGGTTGAAACTTAAAAAAACTGTTCCTTTTACATATTTACATGAATAATATATACCTGTATGTTAGGTAAAGAAACAAAAATATGGTAATATTAAACAAAATAACATTTTCAATTCTAAAGGGTCTATAAAGGATTACAATATGAAATTAAAACATAAAAAAATAGTTCAACACTTGATTCACCCCCAGGTGTGTTTACACAATCCATTGGGATTGAAAAGTGGATGTTTTTCATCTCAAACTAGACCGAAATTTATAAAGTATGCAGTCATTAACATTAGGGATGAAACTTTTAAAAATATAATCTTATCTATGATACTTTTATTATTCCTTCATATATTTTAAGGTGTGACATAAAGCCTAAGAGTATCCTATTTTCTAATAAACCAAATGGTTAAGTTTTTAAAAGAAATTATAAATAGACAATAACACTTATCAAACCCCACTAATAGTATTACAATAGTTTTCTAGAAAATATAAATAACAATAAATGTAATGAGGTTCTCATTCTAGGTATCTTTCCAAAATCTGGTATGTGGAAGTCCAAATATGAAAAATTCACAGTTAATATACAAAATAAATAGTATATGACACTTCATGAGGTATACATGGTGGGTCTTCCAGTAAATAAAGAATATTTTTTCCTCATAAATATATTCTATAACTCTATAATAAATCCGAACCATTCTAAAATTAATATTCCCATAGAACTTATAATATTCCCTAAAAATATCAGAAGTGAATAAACTAATGTAGTAATTTGAGATATTAATTATCTTTTTACATCAAAAAATATGCATCAAATGTTAAACAATAATGATGTGTAAATATTCATTTATATAACACAATGTTTTTCAAATTCTTAAAATCCCTTAAGTGTATTAACAATACCAAACATCAACTCCTATTCAATCATATTCCATATTTCATAGTACAAGAGATTCATTTTGTTTTATTCATATTTTGGTTTTTATTAAACTCATTACATCAATTTTTAATTCCTTCCACGTCTCTATTTGACCTTTAGATAACCCCCACTAAACCATTTTAGAATGTTACATCTGTGAAGTATGATAGTTTTAATAATATAGAGACTTATAAATATTATTTATAATGTTTAACACTTTAAAAAAATTATCTAAATATCTTTATATCACAATTTGAAATTTTAGAATGTTTATAACTTCTATTTTTAAAATATAACTCTTTAAATGTTCTTCATATTTAGAACTTGTAGAACATTTTTATAATTTTTTTATCCTTCAGATATTTTTTCTAAAAAACCAACACTTTCATTAATTATTTAACAAAACATCATTAAATCCTATTGGAAACAATGTGACCTTCACTTCATTATGTTAACTAAATATAACTGTTTACATTATTTCATTAATAAAAAATCTTAAAATTCTTCTGGGCATAAAGTGAAAATCACTTCATTTCAGTAAATAAATGTCAATACTAACTTTTTTCTTTAACAAATCATTATAAATAGATACTATGTGATAGTCACATTCATTTTTGAAATTTATACATGTTAATTTATAATATAATTTCTCCGATTATCAATTTATCATTTTAAATATTATATAGAATTATTATGAGACCAAGCATGGAGACGACACATCATTTCGAGGCCCAATGAGCCTAGAATGGTGGTTTTAGCTTTTTATGTTAAGTGAGTCAGCGTGTGTGTGTGGTTGTGGCAATTTCTAAATAAATGACCGAATTAAAAATATGAGCGTAGCATTGCGTCCAGAACAATGAATTTACCAAATAATGGGCCTAACATTGACTAGCGTGGTTCGAGGGAAAAAGTTAGTTTGAAAACATTTTAATTAAAATAAAATAATTTTAAAAGTTTATTTTGTTTTATTTGGAAACGTTCGCTGCAGTGCAACTATGGGGCAGTTGTTTCGATAATTAATGACACAACATAATGACTCTGAAACAACAACACTGAATCATTAATACTACAACATAATAGAAAACTGAAACACAATCCCTTATTTTAATAGGTTAAATGAAAGATGATAGTTGGAAAAAAGTTGAGAGAAACTCTGGGTAATTCTTGGATCCTTGGAGAGAACTCTAGACAATGAATGGTGATGGATCAAAGGCACGAATAAATGCGCCGATAGAGTTTAAGGATCTTAGTAGCAACGACAGTGTGATTCCTTCATCAGTAATCGATCCCTACTTGCAGTAGGGGTTATGTTTTAAAGTTGTTTTCTTCCATGTTCATTGTATTTAATGAAAACCGCGAATCCAACCATGAACCGTTGACCTATGAATCACCGTTATTACAGGAGGGGTTTATTGGGTTCATTCCTAGGAGTTTTATCATCATGGTTTAATGTTTTCAAATTTCCTTATTTAATCCTTCTAACTGTAGCAGATTAACTCCATTAAGAATGACGGCAGAGGTTAGTTCCTTCTTGTTGACTTTTTCTTCTTCCTTCACACTGAATTCTTTGTGTCCTTCATGGGGCGATGAACAACATATCATTGCGCATCCATTTCGAAACACAACAATCCCATATTGGAGATCTGACATCACGTCGACCTAGTAGAGGTGCGACGACGAAGGCGTAGGACGAATTGGCTCGGATCAGATGAGACCATTCATCGAGAATTCATTGCGTGGGTGGATCGATACATGTTTCAGGGCTAACCGGAGGCCTGAAAACAACAGAGATGTCTTCGAAATGTACTGATGGTGGTGTCTAGGGTTTACGTGCTACAAGCGATAAAGAACATGACGTTCCTCTAGGGAGACAAAGCATGTGGGTCCCATCTAGTGACAGTTGGATTTCTAGGTGTTGGGAAGCATGAAAACGACATGTTACCATTTTCACATGGTGTGTGGATCCGTACATGGAATTTTCATGTATCTTGGAAGATACATAGACACAGGGTGGGTACAGAGTCGTGTACTCCACCACACGGCCATAGTGGGCCGGATGCATGGGCTAACCCGTGTACCAGATACACAAGATGGAAAACACAGGTTGAAACCATGTACAGGAACAAGGCCACATACATGAAGGTAATTTCGATTACTCAGATACGGTGTGTGGTCCATAATACACTTTATGTACTTACTTTTTTACACAGCTTATTCTTCTAACTCCAGCCATTTTACAAGGGTAGTACCTAGAGTCGAGAGAAACGGTGTGTGACCCTTATACATGATGTGTATATCCTAGAACATGGATTGAACCTCTTGTACACCATATACTGGACATGTCTTATTTGGGTAAGTGACCCATTTCTCCTTATCTTGATGGATAAGTATTGTTTCCATCCACATGAGTATGATTCCTTCACCAGGACTTCACGAGATAGAGTTAGGTATCCATTTGAGAGGCCCGAAGCGAGATCCTAAATCCATTTTTGACCCTAGGTAGAGTCAGGTATCAACATGAATACTCTAATAGGATGATGATCCTCAACGTAGTAGGTGAATCTGGATGAGTCGTGGTATCTACCTAGGCATTGGTAGTGATCCTCATCTGTGTATCGTGATCTTTCCCCACTCAGGAGTGTGTTCTCCCGAAATGAATGTATCTATCTTTCATGACCATTACTAAAAAAAATACATATTGGACGGACATAATTAGAACCATCAGACTCTAAGAGTGAGTTATACCAGACTAGTGCTTCGTGGAACCTTCAAACAGAATCCATAGAAGTGGTATGCAGTTGTGTGACTTTTCTCTAGATTATGGGTTTGAGTTTTGTCTATATCTAGATTGTGTATCTCATTTTATATGTTTAGTAGAAATATAATGTGTAGATATGACTATAAATTTAATTTTTGAATTTATTTGTGGTTTTCAGGGTCCTTTACTGAGTATTGTTATACTCACCACTACATGGGCTTTTCCCACACATGTCATGTCTTGTGCAGACGAGTGCCCTTTTGACGAAGTCCAATGAAGAACAGGACCAGACCGAGATTTATGAGTGCCCTATAGGCTGAGGTGTTCCTAAGTCTCTGAGAAATATTCCGAGTACCTATTTGTGCTTACAGTTTGGACCTAGTAGTTTGAAAACTCTTCTTTTTGGTGGGAGTTTATTCTGGCCCAGTTTACATTCAGTACATTACTTTCTGTCTTACTATGTTGGTTGGATTTAGTTGTATGCATGAATTTTTTTCCTTAGTGGTTTTTTTACATTTCAAATTTCTTGGGATTGGAGGTGTGTGTGTGTGCAAGTACTTAGGTAATACCTCCTATGTTAGCGATATACCTACTCGATGCTAGTCACCAGCCCCTAGCCTTTTGGAGGTGGTCTTGGGGAGTCGTGGCATTGACCTCACTAGGATAGGTCATGACAGAGTGGTATCTGAGGTGGTCAGTTCTACCATAGGACCAAGAGTCTGTGTGATTGATTTGGGAAAATAGTGTTATGTGTTTCGAGTTCGGCTTTCAGGCCAAGGACACCAGTGTTGGTGCAGGCAGCCAACAAATCCATACATGAGAACCCTGATAACATTCTTTTTGACTTATTACATGAGAAAACAAGTTTCGCGGTAATAAAATAATGTTACATGAATCATATATGAATGGGTTGTGTTTTCTATGTTCTTTGTATCATCTATCCAGATAAATTTGTTGACCATGTTATATATTGTTTCATTACAGGATGCCTCCAAGATGCATACCCTATAGGATTCAGTAGCTCGATCATGAAGATGGCCCCCTCAGTGACGAGGATTTGATATAGGGACCAGTTCCCCAGGTGTTACGTCTAGTTGGTACACCTTCTATATAACCACCAATGGAGTAGCCCATGGAACGTGCAGTACCGACAGATGAGGGTCGCATCTTGAATGCACTCCATGAGTTTTAGAGAAATAGACTCCTCAGGTTCTGAGTTTATCATAACCCCGAGTCAGTTGAGGACTGGCTTGAGGTGGTGACTAGAGTTTTCAATCTAGTGGGGACACCGGTGGACCATATGGTGATCCTAGGAGCGAGCCTTCTTCAGGTTTCAGTGGGAAACTGGTAAAGTTTGACCACACATACTCACAATAAGGAGACTCTTTCATGGATAGAGTTTGAGTGACTCTTTAGGGGGTAGTTCCCTCTAGTTACACTAAGATAAATGATAATCTTAGAGATTTTTCATCTCTAGAAGGGAAGTTTGATGGTGTATAACTATTCATCAAGGATCACCAACCTTGCTAGGTACTCGATGGATATGTTCAAGGATCAGTACTTCAGAGATTGAAAATTTGAGCGAGGTCTATGACGGGGTACGGGATATTGTCATGCCTCTATTATTTTCAACTTATGATGGAGTGATAGAGAAGGACTTGGTGACCAAGAGCTTCTTGGCGGAGGAGAGACAGATGATGATAGCCAACAGCAGGCAGACATGTACATAGACCTTGGAAGCAGGGAGCCAACATCAGACATCTAGATCAGTATGTGGGGGATGACATAAGAGGACCCATGATAGTGTATCGATAGTCCAAGGCTCGTAGGATAGATCCATTCATCCTAGGGAGGGGCGATGCTACTCGTCTGATGGTAGGGGACATATCGCTAGAGACTATCCGAACTGTCGTGCTTCTGACAGAGAGGCAGTGGATGGACCACTGAGGCAGAGGGAGAGGGCGGGGATAACTACATGCGGTCAAATCGTATGACCCAGGGACTCTAGGGATGATCCAAGGCATGATCTATGTCTTTTAGACCTTATCTTCCATACTTATAGACATAGGTTTTAGTCAATCCTTCCTCACCACAGGTTTTGTGTGAAACCTTGAGATTTTGGTAGAGCCATTCACTCAACCCTTATGCTTGGAGGCACCTATGGGAGGAGACTTGATAATCACGCATCTTTGAAGTCTGTGTGATCTTTCCCTCAAAGGAGGTTGTTTCAGTTGGAACCTCTTTGTGGAAGCGTAGTGAGAATATGACATCATTCTCTGAATAGATTATCTATCTTCAGTCCATGCCCAGATTTACTGCTTTAGGCGAAGAGTTTGGTGTGTCCGTAGTGAGGGGATGAGGTTTTCCTTTTTTGGTGAAAAGGAGACCCAAGAAGCAGAGAATGGTATCATTCAAAGGAGGGTATAGTTGATAACTCATGATTTGGATAGACTTACCCTCAAATTAGAAGATGTTGTGAGCTTCAAGTTCCCAGCAGTTGTGGTGGAGTACAAGGATGTCTTTCTGAAAGATGTTCCAGGACTACCACCCCATCGGTAGATCAACTTCTGCATCAACTTACACCCCGTGACAACATCGATATCCTCAACAACATATCATACGGACCTCATAGAGATTCGTGAGCTGAGGGTGAAGTTAAAGAATTTGTAGAGAATGGTCTTTGTAAGACCCAATGATTCACCCTGGGTGTCCCTAGTTTTTTTTTCAAGAAGAAAGACAAAAGATTGAGGTTTGAGTAGATTACCAGTGCCTGAATTAGGAAATAGTGAAGAACAAGTATCCACTATTGAGGATCAACAACCTCTTCGATCAACAAAGAGGGGAACAATTGTTCTCGAAGGTTGACCATCAGTCATGATACCACTAGTTACAAGTACGAGATGAGGATATACTGAAGATAGATTTCAGTTGATGATATAGACATTATTAGTACTTGGGGATGCCTTTTGGACTGATGAATGACCCCACAATGTTCATGGGACATATGGACCGACTCTTATAACCATACAAGAATCAGTTCATAGTGGTCTACATCGATAGAATCCTTTTGTA
The DNA here is from genome assembly GCA_963277665.1 of Viscum album. NCBI lineage: Eukaryota > Viridiplantae > Streptophyta > Magnoliopsida > Santalales > Viscaceae > Viscum > Viscum album. The sequence continues at coordinate 1,901,370,293 of OY728133.1, read as the reverse complement.
CTCGGCGTTAGAGGAGAAGCACGAGCGACCCCTGGGGATGGTTCTAGCGTACTCAAAGAGCACTGTATTTTTCGGAAGATCTCGAAGTGCCAGTTTTGGATTCAGGAGGTCTACTTTTTGAGACATGTTATCTTAGTAGATGGAGTATCTGTGGACCCCGCTAAGGTGGAGGAAATGTTATAATGGGATCCACCATGGAGTGTGAAGGCCATATGAAAATTCCTTTGGTTGGTAGGATATTATCGGAGATTAATTAATGATTTATCCATGATATCAACCCCGATGAAGGACTTGACCTGGAAGGGTAAACCCTTCATGTGGACGGAGAAGTACCAAAAGGCTTTTATGCAGTTGACATAGAGTTTGAAGATTTCCAAATTTTTCTAAGACCCATCAGGGATCGGGCATTGATGTGTTCTAATGCAGGGAAAAGCAGTGATTTTTTATGGTTTTCACTAGCTAAGACCACACCAGAAGAACTATGTGACCCATGATCTTGAGTTGGTGGTGGTAGTCTTTGTGTTGAATATGTGGCGACACTACCATATGGGCGAGAAATTGATCATATTTTATAACCAAAAGAGCCTCAAATACATCTTCTTATAAAAGGATCTGAATTTGAGGTAGTGGTGATAGCAATAGTTTCTATAGGATTATGAGTTTGAGATCATCTATACTCTTATAAAGGGGAACAATGTGGAAGATACTCTTAGAAAAAGGTGGGGATTTTGACTGTGAGTAGTTTTCCCGAGTATAGTTATCCTTCGTAGATGGAGATGATGTAGATTACCTTCTACCGATGGTTGTCACCACTATACACTTATATCAAGATAGGTAGACACAACTTGGGTATGTCGACTGTGAGGATTTAAGTGCTCAGTTATCCACAGGTCATGCTTCTGATAGATATTCCCAAGGTGGGGAGCATATTGTTCTTTTTAGAGGACACACTGTTCTACTAGCGGCATTGTGGGAGGAGTTCCTGATGGAGTTTCCTACATCCCCCTTGGTGTTACACCTCGGCATGTAGAATATGTACAATGATCTCTAATGGCAGTTCTGGTGGTCAGGTGCGAAGAAGGAAGTAGTAGAGTTCGTTTATCGTTGACTTATGTGCCAATAGGTGAAGGCTGAGTACTAGTTTCCAATGGGGTTATCTCACCCTTGGAAGTTCCAGAGTGGAAGTGGGATAAAATATAAATGGACTTAGTTATGGGATTACCAAGAACGTTTAAGGGGCATGATTCCATATGGGTGATTGTTGAATGACTCTCCAAGTCAACCCACTTCATAAATATCAGGGAGCATAGTTCCGTAGAGATATTAGGAAGCCTCTATGTGTAAGAGATAGTTTAGCATCATGGAATCCCTTAATCAATAGTATCAGATCGAGACACCCGCTTCATATCCCGATTGTGGAAGGGATTGCAGGTGGATTTCAGAACTCATCTACACTTGAGTACATCGTTCCATCACCATATATATGGTCAGAAAAAGGTGACCATTTAGGTTCTAGAGGATATGCTGCAGGCCTGTATCTTGGTCTTTGGTCATAGTTGGGAGGATCACCTACAATTAGTGAAGGTTGCATACAATAATAGATACCACTAAACCATTGTTATGGAACCATTTGAGGATTTATATGGGAGACCCTTTCGGTCACCGCTTTTCTGGACCGACACTGGAGAGTTAGAACTTATGGGTCCAGAGTTGGTGTGAGCTACCACCGAATAGGGTAATATCACCCAGGAGCATATGAATAGTACACAGACCTAAAATAAGTGTTATGATGATAGGCGATAGAGACACCTGGAGTTTGAGGAGGGAGACCATGTCTTCCTTCGGGTCTCACCTCGACGAGGATTACAGAGACTTAGTCGGGGCAGCAAGCTATCTTTGAGGTTCATCAGACCTTTCTAGATACTTCATAGAGTTGGCGAGATGGGCTTGTATTCTAACCTAGTTTACTTTCAGTACTTCACTTTCTATCGTACTATGTTGGTTAGGTTTATTTGTACGCATGCATTTTGTTCCTTAGTATTTTTTTACATTTCATATTTTGTGGGATTGGAGGTGTGTTCATGTTTATAGGTACTTTGGAAACCCCTCCCATGTTATTGATATTCCTACTCGGTGCTATTCACGAGCCCCTGGCCTATTAGAGGTGGGATTGGGGAGTTGCGGCATGGCCCCCACTAGGACGGGTCATGGTATATACAATTTTAACATTTAAATTTCCAAATATACTTCGTCTTGTCTCTTACAAACTATATTATATTCATAATATCCTTCTAATATAAAAAAATATTTTTAATAGAAAATAAAACATATTTTTATTGTTATAAATATTTAACAATTGAATTATTAACCCCCATATCATATATGTTATACCATATGTATGGATCTTTTTTCTAGATAAAAGGATTTATTCTTTAAAATATGTCACTATTGGGTGATATGAGTTCAATCACTTATAATTTAATAATTTTTTTTGAAAACTTCTATCTATGATAAACTCATTTTATAATTATCATTATTTCATACATACTATAGAATTGGATCTAATCAACACTCTATTTATAATATCTATCTTATTTTATTAAAAAAACATTACATTAATAAAAACATTACCATATCAAATAATATTAATGATATAACTGTAAAAATCATTTATGTAGATCCATATGTTGTTCATATATTCCATTACATTCAATTACATGATTAATTAACCATTTTATTAATCATTATAATGAAATTCATATGCTCTATCAATTATTTCCTTGATTTTTAAATCCTATATGTTTATAAAATTTAAAATATATCAGTTTGGTATCCTATACCCTTAAAAATCTAAGAATATTTTTTTATTACACGGATACCAGAGATGGATTTTCAAGGGAATTTAAAAAACACCGTTAGTTATATTATAAATTTACATCAAATAGAACATTTTATCCCTTTCATGATTTTTTTAGTTTTATTGAGAAATTCAAACTGTTGGATGGGTAGAGTCTTCATTATCTGACTCAAAACTTTATGTTCATGTTAGTAAAAAATATACTATAGATTAAAAATCATATGTCATTCTCATTTATCATTTAAAATTTTAGAAAACAGGGTAAAAATTTCTTGAACTCATTCACACTATGATAAAATTTTCAGAAATGATTATAGAATGAATTCTATATCCTTAACATACCTTAAGGGACACCATAGTTTCCCCAAGTCACTAACATACACTGTTATATTGAACACAAGATATGAGTCTAAAGTTCCAATTGATATATTTCATTTAATGATTTTCATATCTTAAGTGAATTCTTCTCTTCTAACATAGGAATTTAAACCCACTTTTTAATCAACTTTAACATAAGGTTTCTTAGTAAGGAGCTATTCTAATACATATAAATTTATGTATTAGGAATAATTCTTATGTTTCTATATTAGTCTTAATAAAATTATTCCATCAGGATTTTCCTTTATAAATATTAATCTCAAGGTTATGATTGATGATAATGATTACATTAATCGATTACAGAAGCTTTCATTAGATGAGTATCAAGTGTCACAATCACTTTTTAATGGATTTATTAAATTTATTGTCTATAAAATGATGAACCTTTTGTGAATTAAATCACACCAAATAGTGGAATAAATTTATATTTATTTAATATTTGGTCTATTTTAGTAGTTATCCAACTACTTATCCTTTTCTCTAGAACGTCATGTTAATCATATAAAATATTAATCATGGATAGTTTAGGAGATAAATTTTTTTCTAAACATATCATAAATCTACCCACCAATTCCTGCTAGGATGGTATTAATATGATAATGAAGCCCCATACCAAAATTTAATTTTCCAAGGGTTTGTCAACATCACGATGTAGGAATATCAGAACCATGGTAGGCCCTTTCCCAAATCATTAATACACACACACACAGATCTACATACACTAGTATAATGAAAAAAAAACTTATATCATAAATGAATACATCACATCAATCACACATCTGATTATAATACAAGTACTATGGAAGATAAAAGGTACAAATAAAAGACCCAAAACTATAAAGAACCCAACTTGATAGAAACATGGGGTAAACTACCCAAAATAATCTATATGATGCATCTAATGTCCACCTTGAGTTACTATGATCCACCTTCACCAGGAATTCCAGTGGCTATAATGAAAAAACATCTATCTTCATAAGACATGATGTGTGTGGGTAGAGCCCATACATGGGTGACTATATACATACCTAGAAGGAAAACCCAAAAATTCTAAAAATACATCATTAAGAGAGTAGTCATCTCATCATCATGAAGATATTTTTATATGAATATAATAAAATAACCATAAAAAATAATTAAAATAACTCAAATATGCTCCTAGGTAGAAACCAAGTCTTAAGGTCAGGTCACATCATCAGTTACTTCCAAGTATTATACTAGAGGATAGTAGGTAACACTGTCATGGGAGAACTTATCTTATTATTTTTCTAACATAGATGAAAATACTCTAAGAGAACAAACTTATCAAGGATTTCCATGAATAAGAGAAAAGAAAGACGAGAGGGATCATACGATATACTCCCTCAATCAGACTATAATCAATGGAAGAAAATAGATATCAATAAATAGTTAGGGGATCAGACCTATGGGATACAAGGTATACCTAAACCTAACTAGAGTAACCCACTAGATATGGTATCACTGATGTCTATATTGGTCATGTGGTTCTAGAACCCAACTCATGGAGGGATATGACAATAATGAGGATACAAACCCTTGGGATTATGGAGGAATTCCTACTCTAGTACACTATGGGAATATTTTACAATGTTCTGAACAAAATTTCAAAATAAACCCTCACAGATATTTCTATAGAAAATTCACTCTAGAATAATAGAAGGAGGGAACACACTGACATAGATAAAATTTTACGGATGTTATCTAATCTTATACCCCAACTGGGGCTTAGAAAACAAGGGGTCCATCATTACTTTTAAAGAGTAAACAACTTATCCCATAGAGAACATGACATGTCTCTATGATTCTTGAACATCCCATTCACTAAAATATCACAAATCATGTATTTCACAAAATACACAGAGTGTCTACTAAGGGCACCTGATTACTAGAGGTAAGCTCGAAACTTGACATGCCTAATGTTCTAGCCCATGTACTCAAGCCTTTCCCATGTACACACATTGTGTCTAAGTACTTTACGATGTACATAGGGTGTAATTTCCAATCACATAGAGTGTACGTTTCATCCCAACACACAACATGCATCATATTCCCAATTTTTTGCACTCTTCAAATTACATGACATGTTCCCTGATACACATGGTGTGTGGGGTCACATGGAATCATTGGTATTTAATCCATGTACATACAGAGCCAACTGGATGGGGGAACCATGAAGTATGAGAAAATAACATGGTGTGTGATATTTAACTAAACAAGTAAACCCTATCTACCAAATACAGGGAACTACATGACTTGTGTTCCTCTAAACTGTAAGTCATATAATTCTAGATTTGTTTTCTTCAGAAAATAAATTACCTCACGTATCTTCATTCTCACATCCAATTCCTTAACTCATACCATAAATCAAACTGATAAGGTTGAACATCCATTGATCATCATCAGAGGAGAGATTTAGGCCACCCAACTACATGGAAAATTCCTCCCATTTCACTCTATTATCGCCTCAAATCGAAACTATGTAATGTAGCTCCCCGATGCATTTCTAATATTAAATTGTCACCGCAAATTTCAATTTTTCCAATGATCCCATACCATATTCACTATTAATGACCCATTGTATAATATTAGTATTGTGTAACGATCATCCACAAAGTATTTTTTCAAACCACTTTATAATGTAAACACCAATGAGGAATGTGTAATTAATAATGAGAGAAATGAAAAAAAAACACCAACATGAGAAACTAACCTTTACCCTTGATCAGGTTGGAATCAATTATTTTCCATATGAATGGTGAATGAAGAGAAATAATTTATTATTAAAAACACAAAAATCATAGATAAAAAATTCATCAGCTGTTCATTCAAAAATAACATTTTTATTCCAATAAAGGAGAGAAAATGAAGATTGTTTGGGTGGATGAAACCGATGTAACCCAAGAGCGTCACCCCTAAAAAAGAGATTTCAATCCTAAGGTATGAACCTAGTGTAATTATAAATAATGAATATATTACTAGAAATCCCATTGCGGGCCAAGTAGTATGCTGAAAAATTCAATTCTCTCATAGTATGTCTCACCTCAATACCCTGGTCAAAATACATCCTTCACATTCAGATAATGTATGATTGGTCCCAAGAAGTTATTTTTTTTCAACATGTTGTTCAAAAAAAGTCTTGGAGTCAAATTCCACCGTTGAAATAAAAAATTTGAAGCTATTTCAAATGGTGAGACCATTGTACATCACCCAATAATCTTCCCTTATAGAATTTCCTAACCTAGAGAAGTTACTGAAATTGGGAACCACAGAGTCCCTTTCATCCCTAACTATACCAACTCCTCGCATAATTCCCACTATACATGATCCATCTAAATTAAATTTTAATCCACTGGAAAGAGGTTACCAACCAAGCCATATCCCATGAAACCCAATAGTCATTTCATCAATAGTCCACACTAAATATGGCAGCATCCCTCTAATAGTCAAGTAGGATTCTCTATTGGCTAAGATGAACACCAATGTACCGATAGTCGATCCACAATCCGATTGGATTCATCCAAAGATATTCTCCACACTCCTTTTAAGTAGTTAGGGTTATGTATCCAACCATCTAGATTTCAAATAAGAGGATTTAAGTATAATATTAACTTTGTTTTTGGACCATTTAGTAAAAAATAAATAAATAATCTTATTTTTTCATTATCCGTCCACAATATCACATAATCATGACACCCAACACTCACAAAGGTTATGTAGAACGCATGGTAAAGCCCAAATTTTATATTTAATGTATGTCATGGATTCCCCATCCATAATGCCATTGAAGCGATGTTCCATTATTTTAGAAAAACATTGAATAGATGATATAATATGTTAAATATTTTTAATATATCAATATCGAGGCTCTTCGATGACCTTAATATTGCACTGGCTCTAGAACTTACTCTAAAAACATTCCATGAAATAATATAAATGGTTACATGATAAAAACCATGTCATTAAAATTTAACCACCCTCAAGTATTTTCATCTAAAAAAGAGAAAACCTAGTATGATAAGAGGGTAAAAATCCTAAATTTGTAGCTCGCACTCCCACGAGCTCCCCTAGTGGTTCCCATGTTTCTAGAAACATGATCCCATGAAAAAATATTGAAAATTAATTGTCTTATCCTGATAATTCTATAATTAAACAATTCATCTTTAATAGGTAACTCTACCCTCAATTACTAGGTCCCCCCAGTCGACATTGTTATACAAGTCATTCATATATCTCCTCAGCTCCATCTCAGGGAAAAATATATGCACTCGATCAAACTATATTGGTAGTGAATAAAGGTATGAAACCTCCCTAACCCAATATTATAATTGAAAAATAGAATGTGAATCATAGAGACAACCTTATACCACAACAAAATCATCATAATCAACATTAAGGGGAGATATCATAGAACAAATGATCTTCCTAACTATGCCCAAAACATACATACAAACCCTATGAATGTCATGTAGATCCTATACAGTCTAATTTAAATAGCAATCTCCTTGGAGTATAAACACCATTCTTAGCCGCAAAAGAGTCCCAAAGTCATCCTACATCCTCTATATAGTGGTGAAATAACGTGATAGTCACAATTTTCTAATATTTTGAGAGAAACCCATGAATATAAACTACCACTTGCATGTACATGCATCCCAAACTATCAACTAAGCACTCATATTCGTTGGTTAGGAGGTGTGATAACATGGTGATTTGGTCTATGACCACTTTTATGACTTCATGAACTATCACTGATCTGGGAATCCATATCAAAAAAACCATAAAGATACCATCCCATTTTACTCCAATTGAGATACCACATCCTTGGATATCCAACTAGATACCAAATGATCCAGTTGTATCCTTACCTCTCTTAGATATACTAGTAAGGGAAAGAAAAAAACCTTCTTAGAAACTCATCTCCTTTTCATGAATGGTGTTTTCTTCTATCCTCATTCATGGATAATGTGCCCCCACCTTCAATAAAATCCATCAGGTACATGTCCAATGGAAATCTAGTCACCCAAGATCTCACAATTTATATTCCCATGTTATGAATCAATGGATCAATGAAGAATCAGATGGGTGAAAAACTTCAACTATAGGTACAATACACCATCCTCATAATTAAGGGTTAAATATAATTAAGTTAAATACATCATCACCTATCTCAAAAACAAAAAACAAAAAAACACGTTTAGATAATCTTAAATCACCACCATGGACTTAGGTGGCTCCTAAGAAAGAACTGCCTCATCCTTTACGGGATCCAATTCCACTCCCATATCTATGATTACATATCCCAAGGTATGGAAATCCCAATTCCAAAACGAAACTTATGGATATTCCCAAGATCATGGTACTCTCAAAGTATGTTATAAAATATCCTAAAGAGTATCATGTGGTCCAAATATGAAACATAATACACAAGGATGTCACAAAAGAATACTACCATGAACCAATCTATGATGTGTTAAGGGATCTAGTCCACTATTCCAACAAAAACTATTGGAGAATTCAACATTCTAAAGTCTATCACCAGGAAATAAATTAAATTGTAATGTATTTATTAATCAACCATAAGTATATACTAATGTCAAACATGGAGCCCATGAAGACCCATCCTAAGGTTAAAATTTGAGAACCACATAACCCTAAACACTTCTCAAAGAATTCATTGATTCTCATGTGTGTATTCCATGTAACACCCTATGTTTTATGTAAATTTTTTCAAATAAATTAAAATTTTAAATTACATCGTTTGTAACACCCCAAGATTTCATAGTGTGTTATTTCTTCAAAATAATTCAATAACTATCACTACACGCAACAACGAGTTCAAGCGCACCATGACTTACCAAACAATCCATTCAAAAGAGGTTATGAATAGTATTAACTAAATTTTAAACTTTATATAATCCTTATAATTTTTGAATCCATATTATGAGTTTCTTAGACTTAATGTAAGAACAAATTCATTTTCAGTATTTTACTTTTACCAACTTTTAATAGGGAACCCTTTTTAAATACAATATTTTAAACTTTTTGACTAAATGGGGACATCAAACATTTAAAATGAAACATCCCAAGCTTCCATTGTACTCTTTCCTTTGAATAATACAGTAGCGTGTGTTGTACATAACTTCAAGTTCCAACACACACCACAACCAATCCAATTAGCAGTTATGAATAGTAATAACTAATTTTTGAAATTATATATATTTTATATTTCAAAATGGACTTCATTTTTGGATTCGGATTATCAAATTTATCCTAGGGTGAAATTTTGGAACTTTTCGGAAAACACTTATATTTTGATGAATAGTGAAAATTACTAAATTTTAATTAAAAACAACTTTTTTAATCGAAATAATTTATATTGATAAATTATTAATTTGAGTGGTTTAAAAGTATATTTAGAATATATTTTTACCATTTAATATAATGTTGGTTATTGTACATAATTTTACAACAAAACCTGAAATAAACAAGTGTCAATCTTTTGATAGTTATTATCTTTTAAACACACACTTTTTGTTTTAACAACGGGAATTAATTTTAAATTAATTTATGCCACTTATGTGTTTTGAAATTGGAAAAATGGATTCCATATTTGGAATAAGGATGTTAATATTGTGTAAATAGGTAACTTTTGTTTTTTGACATTTTGAATAATTACTGCGGTTAATATGTTATTTACCCTGGTTAAGGGTAAATCCGGTAAATAAGGGTTAAAAAAAATATTATAATAATAATACTAAATTACCCTAAAACGTGTCCTAATATTATTGGTGGATACCTGTCTGACCATGGGAATCTTTGGGTCGATTTTGGGACCCCATAGAGCCACTTGTAGGTAATAGGGACACTTTATTTTAATAAAGTTAAAATAAGTACAAAAATGACATTAGCATATATCTTTTAGAAATTTTTTTTACATAGGGTTATCTATGTTGGATTTTTGACTATAAATATTAATTAGAAATATAAAACGATTTCCTATATTATTATATTTTATTTATAATTTTTAGACATTAAATAATTTAATTTATTTATGACACAATGATGATGGAGTAATTACCATAATAGTGAAAAATGAAACTAATTGATATTATAAATACCCAAATATATATAATTTTAGTCTTTTATTGAATTAAACTAATTTTATAGGTTAATATGACATATTAGGATTTATTTAATTTGAATTCTTTAGAAGTAATAATTCTGTTATGAGTTTCAAAAAAATCAATTATTGAATAGTGTCAAAATTGACATAATAGAGTTTTTAAAACAAATATTATATTATTAATTGATATTAAAATCCTATAAATCTAAGGTTCGGCCAAGAGACTTATATCATGATATTTGTATCATTAATGGACCTCTTGGGGGTCGCTTCTATGTATATAGTATGTTTATTAACCATATAATATAAAAATACAAAGAGACATTGTAAAAGTGGAACTAATTAACTAAGAGTTAATACTTAAAGATAAGGTTAATATAATGACCCAAACCAATCTATATTATATTGGTTGAGTGGTTTTCTATCCATGACCACCTTAAAATTTAAATAATAAACTTCTGATCCATTAGAAACCGAATATGAATTTATTATATATTAATATTTCTAGCTTTTCCAAAGGTGCCCCTCACCCCTCTTATAAAAGGGCACTCTCCCTTCTCATTAACTCAAACCTTAAAAGCCTTTTGCCTCGGCCAAAATCTGCCCAATTTCTCTCTAAACATCACTCACTCCATCCCAGAGGCCTTACATTAGTCATAAAGCCAACCTAAGAGCCCTTTTGATCAAATCAAAAGGAAGAACCCGAAGAAGAGGTAATGTTTTCCCCACCCTTTTTCAAGTTCCTTTCTTCTTCCACTTCATCTTCCATTGTTGTTACCATTATAAAATAATAACTCCAGTATATTATATATAATTTGATGTTATTATAAACATGGTACAACCATATTCAGTATTCTATCCATCCTTTGAATAACATGTCACCATACGTGCGTATGTACGGCTAACCGTCTTCACGTCGTGGTGTAATTGTTATTCAATAAATTATTATTTGGATGGGTATATAATAATGATGTGTAATTCATGTAAAAAATAAAAATAACATGATAATTATTCTGTATATATGATATACCATCCAATTATGTATTATTTTAATATCAAAAGAATGATATTGTCGCTCGTGCGTACGTACGGACTACCGTCTCCACGAACGCGATGAGATTCATTCTCTATCATATCCATTCAAGAATAATGATCATTTTATGATTTAAAAATAATGTTTAAGGACTTGATATCATTATGGATATGAACAAGATACAACATATCCATAACAAACATGGCTTACGTAACAAAACATATAAAAGAAAACGAGTAAGTTAACACCCGAAACGACGATAATTATGAGATATTATTAACAAATAAATGTTTAAAGATCATATATGATATCATATTAGTGTCTATTGTTATTGAATAATTTAATAACAATTATTTCACCATTATACAGGAGGTTAACCTACCCCCAACCAAGGAAAAGTACTAGGTAAGCATTTATTTCACAATCTCTTCATTATCTGAGGTTGTTTATACGTAATTATCTACTGGGATATCTTTATCATCCACATCCATGTTCCTTAAAAATGTATTTAATAACATTTTTACTATTTACTAGACAATGGGTTAAAGTCATTTATACCCTTATGTGTTTTGAAAGGAATCTTTCCGTCGTTTTCCAAACAAGGCACTTTTATCCTTTTCGACAAATTTAAGGTAAGAATGTTTTTTTAACTTATACGGCAGGTGCGGCTATTTACAGCCGTTATAAATTTTTCAAAGCTTCCCTTACAAGATTATTAGATTATTTTCAAGGTAAATGTTTTATTTTATAATTATGTGACTTTTAAATTATTTCAAAATGTATATTTTATGAAATTTTAAAAGGTACTATTTTTCAAAATCGTAATTTTAAATGTTTTAAAGATTTATCTTTCTAAATCTTTTTAATTAATGTCCATGTCTTCAAAATGGGTTTTTAAGGATTTATTTATATGGACATGAATGTTTTAAAAATGTTAATTCCTTTCAAAAAGTTTCAAAGTGGTATGGGACACTTTGATTCAAAAATCTCTTTTAAATTACTTCCTTTATAAATGTGTGACATTTAAATGATTTAAAAAAGAGATATTTCTCTCAAATAGTTTTTATTTCATCTATGTCAACATCCTTTGATGGATTTTATGACTATTTGATGTTGATACAAAACTTCTATATTGTATTGAAGGTTTTTTGATATGTTTGACTGTGGATGTGTTATTTTTATACCATTCATGGTTTATGGAGAAAGTATTGTAATTTCATATGCTAGTTTTAATACGAATGTTTATGTTATGTTTAGACCTTTTCACATGGGAATGAATTGGACTTAATATGTGATGGGTGGAGCCTGCTATAGCTCCTAGATGAATCGGTAGGTCTCATGAGACAAAGTAGTGTCTTAGCACAAGGCCTTGACAAAATCTTATTTGTAGTCTTGGCACGAGCCCTTGACTATGTGGTTATGATAGTTTGGCATTATGAATTTTATCATTATAAAAGTGGTTATTGATATTGCATGTGATTATTTGATTAGTAGAATATCCATGTGAATAAGTAAATGGAATTATTTCATTTTATTTTTGCCATACTATGTTGAAGTACAGGTTTAAAAGGGTTTTGTTTTAGTTATATGCTGCCTTAAGTGTTTATTATTATTTATGAAAGTTTCTGATATATTGTTATCCTTACTGGTCATTTGAGATCACCCCTTTTCTATGTTTTATTTTCCCCAGGATGTGAAGAAGTAAATTATGAATGACCTGCAGGGATACTATTATGGGATAATAGTGTGGATTATGGAGACAATATGTTTTGGTAGTGGTTTTTTCACTTCATGATGTAATGTAAAACATTATTAATATATCTAGTGTTTCCAAGGCTACTAAACCAATCGGTCTTTAGAGATTTTATCTCTCTTGTGATCATGAAAATGTTATGTAATAATGTACCGACTCTGGGTAACTGGGGTCAGGGCGTTATGGTTGGTATCAGAGGAAGTTTAGTACAATCCTTGGAAGATATATTTTGATAAACTCTGATTAGAGGACATAGATTTAAGATTGACTATGAGGATTAATATAGAAGAACTTCCTAGAATTTTGGTATTGTAGAGATTTTGTGAGTTTTCCGAGAAATACATCCCTGTCTGGATATGAGCAGGTAGAGGTGGATCTGGCACAGATGTACCTAGCGGTAAAACCCGAAAACACCGCTTTGAGCTAGACTCGAATGGGAACTGGTGTACGACAACGGGCCTTGCTGCACTCTTGGTTACGACACTCCTGGGGGATATGCTTAGGATAATTCTCATTTTCATTACAAACCATTATGAAGGGTTTATGAGTATATACTTCCTCAAAGGAGAAATTTTTATGATTATGGATTATATCCATAATCTATTTAATTTATGTTATGTGTCTTACAAGTTTGGGATCAGGTATTATTATTCATAAACTAATCTAGTGTATGCCATTGTTTAGAAATGGCGCCCAGTAGAAGGAATGAGAACTCCAGAAATGAACATGATCCAAAGAGAAAGAAGGATCATATCTTTCGTGGTCTTAAGACAGAATTTATAAGAGAAATAGTCTCCCATGTATTATCATCATATGAAGATATAATATCATTTGTTGATAAGATAGGTAAAGAGTTTACTGAGTCCTATGGCTTTGAAGGGAAGCAAGAGAAGAAATGGATGGAAGATAGAAAGGTGGATAAAGGGAAGAGGGAAAATGAGAATTTCCCCATATGTGATAATTGTGGGAAGAAACACCATTGAACTTGCCTGAAAGGAAAGGGTGTTTGTTATAAGTGTGGAGGAAAAGGACACAAAGTATGTGACTGTAAGGGTATGAAAATGGTTTCAAAGGTACAATGCTTTATTTGAAAGGAGTTTGGACACTACGCGAACCTATGTCCCAATCATCAGACTATGACGCAAATGATGCTATTGGATAATAATCAAGTTATGATAATACCACAGATGAAGATAAATGATTAGAGTTCTTGTGTTGATTATGTCATTTGAGTGTTGTATCAACAATGTGATTGTTATAATAATTATGGAGTATATAAGGATTGTACTGCCGTACTATTTCATTAAGGACTTGAGATTGTGTGGAACAAAGAAAAGTGACTCAATAGCAGGATAAATTTTTGGAAAATATATGGCTGAGAGAATGATAAACCATAATATAGTTCAGATACCAAGGTAGTGATTTTGGAATAATACATGATTGATTTGGATAAATTATATTGGTTATTCTTGACTACCTTCAAACTGATTAATGATTTGTATATTCCATCATTGTTGGGGTTTAAAACATATTTGGATTGAAGGAGTATATCTATTATTCATTAAGGAATAAGGGATCATGAATGTAATCAATAAGGTTTTATGGTAATTCAGGATGTTGCAGTGTTTTAAAAGAATACATGATGAAGGTGTTCACATGTTATTAGGCAGAAAAAAAAGGATCTTCATTTTTGGACTAAAGCATTTTGGATAGTTCTAGATTGGATTATTTTTGGATTTCCATAAAAGGAAAACCTGGAGGTTGGGAGGAAACCCGTCGTGTCCGGCAAGTCCGGGAGACTTGAACCCACAACCGAAGGGCGACAAGGGTGTATCACCTACCACTGGCCCACGTAATGTCCAGAATTAAATAATGTAGTTTTTTTTAAAAGATCTGGTAGATAAAATATAAATTCATTTTTTGGAACCCTATAAGAATAGGATAAATAGAATAATTTTTTACGTTCTATTATCTATTAGAGTGAAAGATGAGTTTGTGATAGAAATTAGTTAAAGGATGAAACTCTACTTGTCAAGAATATATTTTTCTTCTTCTCTTATTCTATGAAGAAATTAATTCTTATACTTTATTTAAGGAATCCTAAAACCAAAAATGTGTTATCCTAATACCCTATGTTTTTTTTGAACTGATGTTATTTCAAATCATCATAGATTGATGAATTTAAGGACCTCAATTTTACACTTGTTTGTGATTGATGACCTAAATAACTACCTATAAATATTTACGTTTTTCCTCCAATTATATGACTCTAATTTCCACAAATTTTCTCCTAATCGAGATCATAATTTGGTGGTGACACTTTCATTTCTCATTTACTCATATTAAGACTAAATTTTAGTAACCCAATTTCTGATGTGGGTTTTCTTGAAAAGATATTTTATATTTTCAACATTTTATTTTCGAAGAACAATTTCAAATTCCATGGACACAATTTATTGAAGGAGGGGAGAATGTAACACCCCCAAGATTTCATAGTGTGTTATTTCTTCAAAATAATTCAACAGCTTGAACTGCACGCATCAACGAGTTCAAGCACACCATGACTTACCAAACAAGCCTTTCAAAAGAGGTTATGAATAGTATTAACAAAATTTTAAACTTTATATAATCCTTATAATTTTAGAATTCATATTATGAGTTTCTTAGACATAATGTAAGAACAAATTAATTTTCAGTATTTCACTTTTACCAACTTTTAATAGTGAACCCTTTTTAAATACAATATTTTAAACTTTTTGACTAAATGGGGACATCAAAAATTTAAAATTAAACATCCCAAGCTTCCATGGCACACTTTCCTTTGAATAATACCGTAGCATGTATTGTACACAACTTCAAGTTCTAACACACACCACAACCAATCAAACTTGCCGTTAGGAATAGTAATACCTACCTTTTGAAATTATATATATTTTATATTTCAAAATGGACTTCATTTTTGTATTTGGAATATCGAATTTAGCATAGGGTGAAATTTTGGAACTTTTCGGATAACACTTATATTTTGATGAATAGTGAAAATTACTAAATTTTAATTAAAAACAAATTTTTTTAATCGAAATAATTTATATTGATAAATTATGAATTTGAGTGATTTTAAAGTATATTTATAATATATTTTTACCATTTAATATAATGTTGGTCATTGTACAAAATTTTACAATTAAACCAGACATAAACAAGAGTCAATCTTTTGATAGTTATTATCTCTTAAAAACACGCTTTTTGTTTTAACTGCGGGAATTAATTTTAAATTAATTTCTGCCTCTTCTATGTTTTGAATATGGAAAAATGGATTTCATATTTGGAATCAGCATGTTCATATTTTGTAAATAGGTAACTTTTATTTTTAGACATTTTGAATAATTACTGCGGTAACTATTTTATTTACCATGGTTAAGGGTAAATCCGGTAAATAAGGGATAAAAAAATAATATTATAATAATACTAAATTACCCTAAAACGTGTCCTAACCTTATTGGTGGATACATGTCCGACCATGGTCATCTTTGGGTCGATTTTGGGACCCCATGGAGCCACTTGTAGGTAATAGGGACACTTTATTTTAATTAAGTTAAAATAAGTACAAAAATGACATAAGCATATATCTTTTAGAAAAATAAATTTTACATAGGGTTATATATGTTTGATTTTCGACTATAAATATTACGTAGAAATATAAAACTATTTACTACATAATTATATTTTATTTATTTTTTTTAGACATTAAATAATTTAATTTATTTATGACACAATAATGATGCAGTAATTACCATAATAGTGAAAAATTAAAATAATTGATATTATAGATAGCCAAATAAATATAATTTGAGACTTTTATTGGATTAAAGTAATTTTATAGGTTAATATGACATATTAGTATTGTTTTAATTGACTTTTTTCGAATTAATCAGTCTGTTAGGAGTTTCACAAAAATCAATTATTGAATAGTGTCAAAATTGACAAAAAAGAGTTTTTAAAAAACTTATTATATTATTAATTGAAATTAAATTCCTAAAAATCTAAGGTTCGGTCAAGAGACTTATATCATGATAGTTGTATCATTAATGGACCACTTTGGGGGTCTATTGGATATATATAGTAAGTTTATTAACTATATAATATAAAAATACAAAGAGACATTGTAAAAGTGAAACCAATTAACTAAGAGCTAATACTTAAAGATAAGGTTAATATAATGACCCAAACCTTTCTAAATTCTATTGGATGAGTTTTATTCAACCCACCCACCTTAAAATTTAAATAATCAACTTTGGAGCCATTATAAATCGAATATGAATTTATTATAAATTAATATTTCTAGCTTTTCCAAAGGTGCCCCTCACCCCTCTTATAAATGGGCACTCTCCCTTCTCATTAACTCACACCTTCAAAGCCTTTTGGCTCGGCCAAAATCTGCCCGAATACTCTCTCAACATCCCTCAATTCATCCAAGATTCCTTTCTTTAGTCATAAAGCCAACCTAAGAGCCCTTTTGATCAAATCAAAAGGAAGAACCCGAAGAAGAGGTAATGTTTTCGCCACCCTTTTTCAAGTTCCTTTCTTCTTCCACTTCCGCTTCCTTTGTTTTTACCATTATAAAATAATAACTCATGTATCTTATATATACATTGATGTTATTATAAACATGGTACAACCATATTCAGTATTCTATCCACCCTTTGAATAACATGTCACCATACGTGCGTACGTACGACTTACCGTCTCCACGTCGTGGTGTAATTGTTATTCAATAAATTATTATTTGGATGGGTATAATAATGATGTGTAATTCATGTAAATAATAAATATAATATGATAATTATTCTGTATATATGATATAACATCCAATTATATATTATTTTAATATCAAAAGAATGATATTATCGCTCGTGCGTACGTACGCACTACCGTCTCCACGAACGCGATGAGATTCATTCTCTATCGTATCCATTCAGATATAATTATCATTTGATGATTTCAAAATAATGTTTAAAGACTTGATATAATTATGGATTTGAACAAGATACAACCTATCCATGACAAACATGGCTTACGTAACAAAACATATAAAATAAAACGAGTACGTTAACACCCGAAACGACGATAATTCTAAGATATTATTAACAAAGCAATGTTAAAAGATCATATATGGTACCATATTAATGTATATGAATATTGAATAATTTAATAACAATTATTTCACCATTATAAATGAGTTTATCCTTCCCCCAACCAAGGAAAATTACAAGGTAAGGGTTTATTTCACAATCTCTTAATTATTTGTGGTTGTTTATACGTAATTATCTACTGGGATCTCTTTATCATCCACATCCATGTTTCTTAAAAATGTATTTAAAACCATTTTTACTATTTAATAGACAATGAGTTAAAGTCATTTATACCCTTATGTGTTTTGAAAAGAATCTTTCCGTCCTTTTTCCAAACAAGGCACTTTTAACCTTTTCGACAAATTTATGGTAAGAATGTTTTTTAACTTATATGGCGGTTGCGTCTATTTACCACCATTATAAATTTGTCAAATATTCCCTTAAAATCTTATAATATTATTTTCAAATTAAATGTTTTATTTTATAATTATGTGACTTTTAAATGATTTCAAAATGAATATTTTAAGAATTTTTAAAAGGTACTCTTTTTCAAGATCGTAATTTTAAATGTTTTAAAGATTTATCTTTCTAAATATTTTTAATTAATTTCCATGTCTTCAAAATGGTTTTTTAAGGATTTATTTATATAGACATTAATGTTTTTAAAATGTTAATTCCTTTCAAAAAGTTTCAAAGTGGTATGAGATACTTTGTTTCAAAAATCTCTTTTAAATTACTTCCTTTATAAATGTGTGACTTTTAAATGATTTAAAAAAAAGAGATATTTCTCTCAAATAGTATTGATTTCATCTATGTCAACATCCTTTGATGGATTTTATGATTATTTGAAGTTGATACAAAACATCTATATTGTATTGAAGGTTTTGTGATATGTTTGACTGTTGATGTGTTATTTTTATACCATTCATGGTTTATGGAGAAAGTATTGACATTTCGTATGCTAGTTTTAATACGAATGTTTATGTTATGTTTAGACCTTTTCATATGGGAATGCATTAGACTTAATATGTGACGTGTGGAGACCGATATAGCTCATCAATGCATCGGTCGGTCTCATGAGATAAACTAGTGTCTTGGCACAAGGCCTTGACAAAATCTTATTTGTATTCTTGGCATGTGTCCTTGGATTTGTGGTTATGATAGTCTGGCATTATGCATTCCATCATTATAAAAGTGGTTATTGATATTGCATGTGATTATTAGATTAGTAGAATATCCATGTGAATAAGTAAATGGCATTATTTAATTTTATTTTTTCCATAATATGTTGAAGTTCAAGTTTAAAAGGGTTTTGTTTTAGTTATACACTGCCTTAAATGTTTATTCTTATTTATGAAAGTTTTCGCTATATTGTTATCCTTACTGGGCATTTGAGCTCACCCCTTTTCTATGTTTTATTTTCCCCAAGATGTGAAGAAGTAAATTATGAATGACCTGCAGGGATATTATGAGGGGATAATAGTATGGATTATGGAGACAATTTGTTTTTGTAGTATTTTTTCACTTTATGATGTAATGTAAAACATTATGAATATATCTAGTGTTTCCAAGGATACTAAACCAATCGGTCTTTCAAGATTTGATCTTTGTTGTGATCATGCCAATGTTATGTAATAATGCATCGAATCTGGGTAACTGGGGGCGTGGCGTTACATCATTCATTGTATTAAATTAAATAGTCATTTAACATGTTATTGATATGGAAGATGTTGAACACAACACTGACTTGGAATAACTTGAACGCAACACCGACTTAGATTGTGTTACATACAATACTGAGTTTCTTTGAAACGATAATTTACTATTATAATTATTTAAATAAGGTAGTTATAATAACCAATCTATTTTTTTAATATTTAAACAAAATTTATTACATTTACTTGATATTAATACAACTCATAAGATCGATAGGTCTAGTGTATTTTTGGATTAGGAACATTACATGAAAACATAAAACATGAAATGCAAATCTTTATTGAAAACATATTTTACAAAACCAAAACATTCTTTCATACTTAGCGTTTCATGGGATAACCGGAGGACATATATAAGAAAATGGTGATCTATAAAGCCCTGTAAGGGAGTAAACAAGGAATAAAATGAATAATAAAATACATGTTAGGAAATATTCATATCAATAGATCATAAGATAAACATGAACACAGAGGAACGATATAACATGATTATCATAACGTGGAGATGTGGAAACAACATAAAACACTGAGTCATTAAAAAATGGAATCAGGTAAAACCCTATAATTTAAAAGTGGAAGAAAGTCCAATAAATGAATCAGGAAATCCCCTATCCCAATATAACATATCATGATACTATACATTACCAAATTTATTAGGGCACTATCATTGTGCACCCTTGATAATATTCTCAATCTCATGCTTAAGTGTTCCACACAGATCATATGTGATGGATTCATTCAACATTATCATTTATTAAAAAAATAATTAATGTGGAATACATATATGTAAGTAACCATTTTATATGTATATGTTCATAATGGAGAATACTCTTGATAGAGCAATGTGTATGCTATTCACTACATGGTGATTTTTGCATGGAAAATTGAAATAAAAATTTTTGTATCTAAACATCATCATATAGAAATTCAAAAATCGTGTTAATGAGAGAGAAATGGGTTTATCATAATTTATACTTTGGATTTACAGTAATTTAATAATGGAAAATAATATCCCAAAATGTGAAATGTTATTTAGATGAATTATATAAATGAAATGATTGAATGGAAATGAGACGAGAGAAATCCCTTACAGAATTTCTCCATAGTAATGGGTGTGATTAAAGGATTATAGGGTGGATTAATGAGAATGAAAGTATGATATCATCATTTGTAAAACAATTTTAAAATATGTGGGTCATGCAAGAACATATCCCAAATGATGAAAATGGAAATTAAAAGGAATGACATAAAAGAGGTTCTTTAAGAAAAACGATAGTGAGAGATCCCTTACTTGGATGTGTGATCCCAAAGGCATGTGAGAGGCTTCTTGGGAGCTTTGGGACACCTTATAAGGTATCTAGGTAGTAGATATAAGAGTATGTATGAGACGTACAATGTTTTAGTGAAGAGGAATGGGTGATTGGGTGGGTTTATATAGTAAAGGAGGGGGAGTTTTTTTATTATTTTTGTTTTGGACACTCCACAATAAAATATTAAAAACCACAAACCATATCATGGGTTTTTCCCTTGTTTTCTAGAAAAATGGAGTGGTATACATTATTTTATAAGGATAGTGTCCAAATATATTAAAATATTTCCCTTGCTTATGTGGAGGTGATTCAAACCTTCAATGAAATGATTTAAAAATAATAAACTATTTTATGTCTTGAAGGATTCACTATGGATTTATAAATAAAATAAAATAAACCTAAAATTACATTATTTTAAAATAAAAACATATATCTGGAATACTATTAAATTTATAGTATTATATTACTTCATTATTGAGTCATTATGATGCCTTAAACACATTATATATTTGTTCAATATTTAATTTTTACACAAAAATTCGTCTCCTAGATAGTTATGAAAAATTCACCAATAGATAATTTTGACATACTTATTCCAAAAATAATGTTCATTTTATCTAAATAATTTTATAAACATGTGTATTTTGATTTTTAAAATAAAAAGTGATATTTATTGAAAATTGATTGGGGTTAGAAAAAATAGTTTTCAAACCTTAATAAAAATTACATTTGACTTTATATAAATTATATGATAATTTATATTTAATAAAATTAATTTTATAACAGTATTATATTAAAATATTATTTATTACAAAAATTTATTATTTCATTAATAGAAATTCGTTATTTGAAATTAAAAATACAATTTCTGTTTTATCATATAAAAATATAATTCCTATGAAACTGACTACTTAATCATTTATAGATTAAAAAAACATATAATAGACATAATAATCATTTAAAATTAACTTGAGTATTTTTATAACACTATTTAATTATAATAACCTTATTAATAAAACCTTACTTTAAAATAATAATTTATATATT
This sequence comes from Viscum album, assembly GCA_963277665.1. Classification (NCBI taxonomy): domain Eukaryota; kingdom Viridiplantae; phylum Streptophyta; class Magnoliopsida; order Santalales; family Viscaceae; genus Viscum; species Viscum album. The sequence goes on along the minus strand of OY728133.1, from coordinate 1,901,347,924 downwards.
TATAAAAATTACTATTTTAATAAAAAAAATCATTTATCAAATTCATTATATTTCTATGAAAGTCTTTTCTTAGAACAGAATTAATAGAGTAAGACTTTTATTTATTAAAATAGATTACTCAAAAAGTAACTAAAACCTTTTAATATAACCCCTTATAACACCCACATATAATTAAAGGGTAAGGTGTGTAATGGTGATAGACTCTTGGGTCAGCTCTGGTAACATCACCCGAGTGGTGATTTCCACAAACATGAACATCTCCTGTAGTTGATTTCATTCAATCTTAACATGTTGAAGAGTGACATGGGCTTGGTCCAAAGTGAAGCCCACTGATGCTAACTCCTTCCCGAGCCCTAAAAAATGAGCTGAGTAGGGGAAAATCTACTGGTAGAGTCCATTGACTCTGGTTTCTGAATTAAAATTTTCATTATCATTTCTATTTATAAACAATAATTATAAAATTAAAATTATTATTGTTTAGAATGATAATATTTTTCTTCAGTCATAATTATCCAATAGTCACATAATGTTTGAAAATTGATAGTCTCATTTCAATTTATATTTATATAGTTTTAATTAATGTGACATAATAAAACATATATTTTATGGAAACAATATATTATTTAAAATCGCAGGTCATTACATTCTTCCCCCATTATGAAGATTTACCCCTAAAATATCAACAAGATCTTCAGTCATTCATATTAGAATTTTCTTTATGTTAAAAGGGTTATTGTGTTATATTTGTACCTCATAATATTTTCAAAATAATCTACTTACTTTACCAAAGAACAGCTCAAGAATCTTAGATTATATATATGGAATCATAGATAAATCATTAAAAATGTATTTCTTTGATTTAATATTTAAATATATTCTTAAACTTATTTTTTATAAAAAACTATTTCCAATTCATCTTGAAATATTTCAAAATAAGGTTTTGGTATATCAATTTTGGTATTTCACTAATGAAATAAATCTATAATTTCATACATATATGCTTCTTGGTGGTATCCCTCTTATGAAGCATCTAAAAAATCATTTAGTGCTTCATCATTTTGAAATAAAGAGAATAATTTGAAATGACCGTAATGGTATTTCCCACGCTTATCATGGTAAAAAGGACGAGAGTAAAATATTCTCCAATAAATAATACTAGATACTTGAATGAATCATGCGATGGTAGAGGCATTATATGCCTCATGAAGTGGGTTTCATGTGACATGGATATTTGAGAAAGTTTCAAAGTCATATGATCATGTCTTGAGGATAATCTCTCCTTGTAGTTGTTTGGGAAGAGAGAGAAGAGTTGATCAGGATCTTCCAGTATCCGTGTTTTATCTAAGAAAAATAAAATACAACTATGGGGTTTGAATACTTATATATTAAATATATAAAATAAAAGAACACATTATACAAAGAAGGATAAACTCGTATAGTATATCCTATCTTATGATACCCTATGTTTCCATCTAGATTCTCTATGATCTATTTCATAACGTATATTCTTGTGGAATTTTTCCCCATTAATAATGGACCATCATAAGCTTATTAAATTTTCAAAGAATATCCCCTGGGAGTGTTGATCCAAGAGTATAGCTAGTCCCATTGTCTTGCACCAAATCCCATTCAAGTCTAGATTAAAGTGGTGTTTTTGGGTTTTACCCCTACATTCAGCTATGACAGGGCCACCTATACTTGTTCGTATCTGGACAAGGATATTTTTTCCTAATAAAAAAATTAATCTATACTCACAAAAACATAGGGATTGTATTATTATACTTAGTCTTATCCCTAAGGCTTTAACTATAGTTTTCAAATCCCAATCAAAAAACAACAAAATCTATCATCTAATAACAATTATAACACCCCTGATATGTATTACACATATAAAAATGATTTATTACATAAAATTGTACTTAATACAACTAAGAAGATCGAGAGGTCTAGTGTGTCTGGGAATTACAAACATTACATGGCTACTTAAACCATGAAATATATATCTTTACTGAAAACTTCTTATACATGACCACAACATTCCTTCGTACATAGGATTGCATGGGATAATATGAGGACATACATAAGAAAAGGGTGAGATATAAATCCTAGTAAGGGAGTAAATAAGGAATAACATGAATAATACATTAAATGATGGGAAATATGCATATAAATGGAGAATAAGAGAAACATAAACATAAAGGCATTACATTGCATGATTATCATAACATGGAAATGTGACAATGATTTAAAACACTTCCTCATTAAAATAAAGGAATCAGGTAAACCCCTATACAAACATGGTGTGAAAAAATCCTATAAAAGAATCAAGTAAAAACTTTTCTCAACATAACTTATCATGATACTAAACATTACCCAATGCATTGGAGTGCTATTAGGGTGCTCCCTTCATAGTCACTTCAATATCATGCTTATGTTTGTACATAGATTATATTACATGGATTCATTCAACATATTCATTTATTACATGATCAAGGAATGTGGAATACATACATATTAGTCAAAATTTTATAATTTTATGTTCAAGAATCTGAATACCCTCGATAGTTGAATGGTTATGGTATTCACTATATTATGATTTTGACATGGAAAATCGTAGTGAAATATTTGCAGCATAACGACGCCATATAGAAATTAAAAAATTGGGTTGATGAGAGAAAAGTGTTATCTCATCATTTATACATAGTATTTACAGTAAGGGAATCATGGTACCTAATATCCCATCATGTGAAATGGAATTTACATGAATAATATAAAAGAATCGCTTGAATGGAAATGAGAAGAGAGAAATCCCTAACAGAATTTCGACGTAGTAACTAGTGGGATTAATGTATCATAAGGTGCATTAATGAGATTGAAAGGAATATATCATCATTTTTATATAAATTTTAATGTATTGGGTTTATATAATAACATATCACAAATCAAGAAAATGGAAATTAAAAGGGATGACATAAATGAGGTGATTGTAGAAAAAGGAGGGAGGGAGATCCCTTATTTTGATGTGTGATCCCAAAATCTAGATAGAGGATTCATGGGAGCTTAAGGGTGACTTAAGTGGTATATAGGAAGTTGAGAAAAGAGTTTGGATTAGATTTAAGGTGTTTTAGTAAATATTAATGGGTTCTTGGGTTGGCATATATATGAAAGGAGGTGTATTTTTTTCATTTTTTTGGTTTTGGACACTACACAATGAAATCTTCAAATCCACAAACCATCCCATAATTTTCCCATGGTTTAATTCAAAAGGGAGTGGTATAAATTATTCTATAAGTATAAAGGACAATGATATTAGAATATTCCCCTTTCTTATGTGTAGGTGAGTCACACTTTCAAGGAAATGATTTTGAAATCTCTAAATATTTTATATGCCTTGGAGGATTCACTAAGGATTTATAACGTTAATAAAAAAAACTAAAATTAATTTATTTTAAAGGAAAACAATATATTTTTCCGAATATACCTTTTAAATTATTTTATTACATCACTATTTTGTCAGTATGATGTCATAAAATATATTATATATTTATATGCGATTAAATGTTTACTCAAAAATTCGACTATCTCAGAAAATTATTAAAAATTTACTATTGGATAATTTAGATGTCCTAATTCCAAAAATAATATTAATTTTATCTCAATAATTTTATAAATATTTAAATTGTATCTTTTAAAAAAAATGACATTTATTTAAAATTGATTGTGTTTGAAAGAAATAGTTTTCAAGCCATAATAGAAATTAAATTTGTCTGCATAAAAATTAAATTATAATTTATATTTTTAAAAATTAATTTAGTAATAATATTATATTAAAATATTATTTATTCTAAAAATTCTTTATTTCATCAAAATAAATTCTTTAATTGTAATTTCTAATAAAAGTTTTGTTTTATCGTATAAAAATATAATTCTTATCAAACTGATTACTTAATCATTTATAGAGTCAAAAAATAAGGAATAGAAATAGTCATAATTTATAATATAAAATATTTTTCTATAAAATTATTTAATTATAATAAAATTATTAATAAAACATTAGTTAAATATAATAATTTATATATTTATAAAAAGTACCATTTTACTCGAAAAATAATTTGATCAAATTCACCATATTTTTATGAAATCCTATTGTCAAAACATAATTGATGGAATACTACTTTTATTTATAAAAATCTGTTAAACAATATGTATCAAATACCTTTTTATATAACCCATTATAACACCCGGATATGACCTAAGGGCAAGGTGTGCAATGGTGATATACTCTTGGGGCGGCTTTGATAACATCGCCCGAGTGGCGATTTCAATCAACTTGAACTTATCCTGTAGGAAAATTTGTTCAAGATTAACATGTTGAAGCTCGACTGGTCTTGGTCCAGAGTGAAGCCCAGTGATGCTGCCTCCTCAAGATATTAGAAAAATGGGCTTCATATGGGACAATTCTACGAGTAGAGGCCATCGAATCTTCTTTGTTAATTAATTTTTTCCATTGTCATTTCTATTTATAAAAAAATAATTATAACATTAAAATTAATATTGTTTCCAATGATAATATTTATCTTTGGTCATAATTGACCAACAAACATATAATGGTCAAAAACTCATTGTTATATTTATATTTATACTTATATAATTTTAATTAGTGTTACACAGTAAAACATACATTTTTTGGAAAAAGATTATTATTAAAAGGTTAGGGTGGTTACAATAGTTATGACCTAGCTATTAAACAGGTAATATTAATAGAAATAGATACTTTTTAAATATTATTTATACTGGTTTTAGTAATGACAAATATATTTTCAGGTAAAATCTTTAAATGTTTTAAACTATTATAGTCTAAAATGAATTGATTTCATGTCCTTCTATAAAAAAATAATAAAATTAATTTTTGACACTAATTGATATTTATTTTGATAAAATAAACAAAACTTTTGAATTTGGAATATCAAAATTATCATAGAGTGTTTTTTTATATTTCTGAGCTATTTTATTTTTGATAAATAGTAAGAAATACTGCATAGTAGTCAAAACCGATTTTGTCATTAGAATAATAATTTTTACATTAAATTTATTTTAAAGTCAAAATAGAGAAATAATAAATATATTAATCTAATTTAGGTCATTGTAATCGTTTTTTTACAATGGAAATAGATATAAAAAATTAATGAACTTTTGAAAGTTTCTTTTACTTGCCTTCTAGCCACATTTTCTGGATTAGCAGTAAACATATATTTCACCACTTATGTGAATTGAATTTGAAAAAATGGACATAAATGGTTGTAATCAGGATGAAAAATGTGATATAAAAAGATCAAAATATTTTTTGGTGAATAATAACTTTTAAATTTTATTTAGCACTGTTAATGGTAAATATGATTATTAAATGAAAAACTAATATTATAATAATATAAAATTACCCTAAAACTTATACTAATTTATGTAGAAATGTGTTATTTGAACCAATTCAACCTTAGATAAAAAGTACAATCCTTTTTAAGCCACTTTTTATTTATCTTAAAACATTTATTATATTTTATTTAAAGAGGAGTTAAAAGTGCCATATTCAAAAGCTAATGACTAAATCATTTTTAATATAGGGTTATACAAAAGATAAATTAAAATGTAACTATTAATTTAAAATACAAAAAATTTAAATTCATCATAATAAGTTATTTTTTTTATTTTTATAAAATAAATAACCTAATTAATGGCATGTATAATACTGATGCAGTAATTGTTTAATTTATCAGGATATCCAATAAATGAGATTACAAATATTAAAATAAATAAAATTTTACACAATTAATTACATAAAAATATTTTATAGATAAGTTATACATGATAGTGATATTTATTTGGTTTTGGTTCGAAGTTATTATATTGGTTCAATATTTATAAAAATGAAAACAGTGAATAGTAACAAAATTGTTCTAAATGTCACTTTTAAATAAATAATATTTTATGGAATGTTATCAAATTCATAAAAATATAAGGTTCATCCAAATAGATTATAAAGTGTCAAATATGTCATAAATTATCCAATTTTGGTTCTTTTGGAAATATATATTAACTATATTAACCTTATACTGTAAAAAAGGATTTCACTACAATAGTTAAATTGTTTAATTAAGGTTTAAAGATCAAAGATAAGGTTGATTTTGTGACCTAATCATGTGAAAAATAAATTGGATTATGGTATTTAGTCCTATAACCATATTAACCTCTAAATAGATCACTTTGGATCTATTGGAAATCGAATATAATTTCATAATAATTTAATAGTTTTGGAGTTTCCTAAAGTGTCCCTCCCACTCTTATAAAGGGGAACCTCTCCTTCTCTGAAATTAAAATCCCCAAATCCCTTTGGATATGCCAAAAAATTCCCATATCCTATAGCAACATACCTCACTTCATGCTATAGTCCATAATTTTGGATGAAATCTATCCTACAAAGTCATTATGTGCAAATCAAAATGAGATACCCGAAAAAGAGATAATTATTTTATCACCTCTTCCAAAGTTCTTTCCTACTTATACTTCTTCTTTATATATTGTTTCCACACCAATGTAATTACTCGAGCTTATAATATATTATAATATGTTGTTATGATTATGGAACAACCATGTTCATCATTTTACCCATCCAATGAAAAACAATATCACCATGCGTGCGTATGTACGACTTACTATATCCATGATGCGATAAGATTTATCTTCCAAATCCACCATTCAGGGATTATTATAAAGATATATATTATTAACAAGTGTGAAATTTATGATATATTAATTATACAGGAATAATGATAGATTTATATAAATATAAATGTATATATATATGTCATTTACATACTTTCTATCAACAAGACAATTAAAAACGGAAATAACATTCATCCGTACGTATGACAAGCCTTCTCCATGGATGGTGTATTCAATTTCATATGTATTTATGATATAGATTATTTCAATATACATATTATATATATAAATGATATTTATATCATTATATACATTCTAAAATCATGATATAAGTATTAGGACCAACAATATAAAAAAATAAGAAAAATGCAAAGTGAAAAGAAAATATTACACAAATTAAGACCTTAACATGGGATCATTTACAAGTGGGTAATATAAGGATATAAATACAAACATATAAGGTATTATTCATAAATATATGATTCTATAAAATATGTATAATAAACATATACTGATTATACAAAAATATCGTTTGAGAATGAAGAGATTTAGGATACAAGGTAAGGGATTATTTTTGTCTGGCCTTTTATTTTTGTGTGACACGAGCCCCATACACTTCTTGTTTCTACTACATGGTGTATATAATACCAACGAATGTATTTTATTAGTCTTATCTAGAATATTATTATACCTAAATATTCTTATAATTTTATTTTTACATGGGGAATCCAATTATAAGGATTATAAAGTGATTTAAAAATCTTTTCCTTATTTGGGATTGTTTCATTTTAAGTCTCTATTGGGTAATATTTATCTCTGTCCATGTTTTCTAAATTTTTTTTCATAAAATGTTTCATTATTCTCCTATGGAATTTAATGTAATTTTTACCCATTTTAATGTAACGACTCGACCCCAGAAGCCTTGTGATGGTGTATTATTTCAATACATTGGCATTATTACAAGGAATCAGGTTCCGAAAGACTGATAAGTTTAGCAGTCTTAGAAAATAGATTACATACATGAAATTCACATTAAAATTTCAAACATAAAATAAAACATAGATAATCCTTTGAGAATTAAATTATTCTCTTATCTTAAACCTTCATATAAATCATAATACACTTTTTTTCATACTTGGAAAATAAAACATAAGAAAGTGGTTAGCTTTGATGCTCAGTAAGGGTAAATAATTCATAGGAAGTTATAATCTTTTAAGGAATTATATATAATAAAAAAACATTCATTTAAAGTTACAATTTATCATAATATGGAAAAAATAAATTAAAAAATACCATATAAAATGCACATGGATATTCTACTATTCGAATAATCACATGTAATTACTAATTTCATAAAGAGGGAATGCATAATGATGAAAATAATAACTACTACATCAAGGCCTTGTGCGAAGACCATTCACAAATATTCTATTAAGGCCTTGTGCTTAGATACTTGTCTGTATCATGAGACCAAGTGATGCATCTAGTGGTTGTAGAGGGCCCCACCTGTCACTTACCAAGTCCAATGCATTTCTCATATAAAAAGGGTGAAACATAACATAAACATTCATGTTAAAAATAACGTACAAAATTCCAATACTTTATCCATACACCATGAATGGTATAAAAATAGAACATACATAGTCAAAAATTTCATAACTCATTCAATACAATAAGGAATATTTTATTTATAATAAATCAACCTCAATCAATAATAATATGAAAAAATGATTTTGACCTAGATGAAATTAATCAGCAAAACTCTTTGACAGAAATATCCCTTTTTTCATGAAATCATTTAAAAATATCACAATTTATAAATGAAGTTATTTAAAATTGATTTTTAATCAAAATTTACCATAACAATTTGAATATTTTGAAAGTAATTAACATTTTAAAACAATCATATCCATATAAATAAATCCTTAAAATCATTTAAAAAACGGACACTAATTAAATAGATATAGAATAATAAATCCTTAAAACATTTAAAATTATGACCGAGTTTAAGATTACCTTGCATAAAAACTTGAATGATTCATTTTGGAATTTTTTTATAAAACAATGTCATGTATGAAAACATTTTTCCATTAAATACTTATACATACACAATCTCGAATAATAGTGAGATTGAGGAAGTAACCCTCATCTTAGGTCCAAGATTCCTCGTACATGTCCCAAACTCCTGTATAATGTTTTTAAACATATTATTAACTTATATCAGAATCATAATATTATTTATCATATCATATATAATTATTTTATGTCTTTATATTACCCATTTATTAACAATTCCAAGTGAATGCAACATTTCGGGTAATATCCCTTTGTTTATCGTACCTGTTTTGACTTGTTATTTTTGATCATATTACTTAGATCATGATTTAATTAATTATATAATATATAATATAATTTATATGTCATATATATTCATAATATGAATATATATATATATATATAATGGAATACCCCATTCATGGAGACAGTAGACCGTACGTAATCATGAACATAGTTTCCTTTTTCATATCATTTTGAATGTACGTAAGTGAATAAAATATATGTAAATACATATATATAATTTCCAATTAAATTATTATTTATTATATTACATACTTATTAATAATATATATTTTCATAATCATCATTTAATGGTGAACATGGAAGTGATTATTATCTAGTCGTGCAGACGATAAGCCGTATGCACACAAAAGCGATGATATTATTCCCTTAATGATTAAAAGGTATGGAATTGGATGGTATATTAATTATATATTAACATTATGATGTTATTTTAATTTTTTATATAAATAATAATCAACATTATATCCACCCAAATAACATAGTGTTGAATAAAAAATTACACCATGACGTGGAGATGGTAAGCCGTACAGACGCACACATGGAGACTTTGTTATTAAAAGGATGGATATAATAAGGAATATTGTTTTCCCAAAATTATAATAAAATCTCAGAATTTATAAGGTACTAGATTTATTTTTTTAGAATGGAAAACAAAAATATATAGGAAGTAGAAGAATAAAATTACATTGAAAGCGGTGATGAAATAATTACCTCTTCATCGAGTGCTTCCTTTTGATTTGGAAAAAAGGGATCCTTAGGTTGGATTTTTGATAAACTTAAGGACTGTATGTTGCATTGAGGGTATTTTGGAGGATATTTGAGAATGTTTTGGCTTATAAAAATGGATTCAGAGGAGTGAATGTAAGAGAAGGGAAAGTACCATTTTATAAGAGATGTGAGTGGAACTTTAAGAAAATCTTGAAATATTTATTTATTATAAAATGATTTTCTATTTCTAATAGGTAAAAATTGATTTATTTCGCGGATATTGTGGGTATGTGTCGAAATTATCAATCAATATGTTTTAGACATGTTTAGGTCACCACATTAACCTTATCTCTTAGATTTAACTCTTAGTTTAATAGTTTAACTTTTACCATGTCTTCTTGTATTTTAATACTACATGGTTTACATAGTTACAATAAAATAACAAGATAACCTCAAGTGATTCATTAATGAAAATTTTAAAATTATCTAAGTAATTTTTATGAATATTAGATTTTTTGAACTATTATATAATTTAATAAAATAGTATTTGTTTTAAAAACTCATTTGTTTCAATTTTGACACTTTAGTATTTGGTTGTTATGAAAGTCATTAAAAGTTTATTGCTTTGTAAAAATACATTTAATCAACCATAACATGTCATACTATACTATATAACCCTTTTATGTCATAAAAAGTTTCAATTTTCATTTATTGTAATATTTATAACATCATTTATTTTAATCTTTCATTAATAAGGTAATTAAAACATTGTCATTGTGTCATAAATAAATTTAATTATTAAATATCTACAAATTATAAATAAAATAATATGATGTAGGAAATCTGTTTATATTGATAATGAAAATTTATAGTCAAATTTATCTTATATATAACCCAATATTAAAAATGGTTTATTTTTTAAAATTTGAATTTAATACTTTTAGCTCTTCTTTAAATAAATGATAAAAAATGTACTAATCTAACCCAAATAGATAAAAAGCATATCTTTTTTACCATAAGGTTTATTTTTGTCTAAAATAACTTATAAAATAGAATTAGGAAATGTTTAAGGTAATTTTATATCATTATAGTATTATTTTTTCCATGAATTACCTGATTTACTTTTAACTATGGTAAATAGAATACAACGGTTTTTTATTCCCTAAAAAATTATTTTCATCTTATTGAACTAAATTTTACTTACTAGTGATAACTGTGTTTGTCAGATTTTTAAAATTAAATTCACATAAGAAGTAAAATTATATTTTATGAAATTTTTTGAATATGCCTAGAAGGTGGGTAAAAGACCTTAAATGTCCAATAAAATTTTATAAATCTAATCATATTATAAAATATCTCAAATGACTCACATTAGACTAATATATGTATTATTTTTCTATTTTGACTTAAAAATAACTTAAATTAAAAATAATTATTTAAATGAAATAGTTGGTTTTAATATACTTTGTTGTAATTTTCACTATTTACCAAAAATTGAATATTTTCAGAAAAATACCAAAAATTCAACCAAAGCAATTTTTTGTATTCCAAATTCAAAAATTATGTCTATTTTAGGAAATTCATTTTTAAGAGTTTCTAAAATTGAATTTATTATTGTTCAAAAAAGGACATAAAAAGTAGTTCTTTTAAGAAAATAGTTCTTCTAAATATATAATTATTTTAACAAAACATATAAATTTAATTATAAATATGTTTTATTTATGGGAAAAAATTTCAAATTTATTTTTTATATTCATATTACAATATTTAATTGATAAATAAATATATCATTTAAATAATTATAACACTAAGGCATTGTTTCGTAGAAACTCAATCTCACATATTACGCAAGACAAGTCAGTTTTGCATGCAATATATGCTATTAAATTACTTTAAATAGATAACGTACTATGAAATCTTGGGGTGTTACATTTTAATTTTTTACTACATGGTTTGAAAGGAATCATTCTTTCGACTTCCAAATGAAGTACATTTTTATTTTTCTGAAAAAAGTACAAGAAGAATGTTCTATTTTAACTGATACAACATGAATGAGTTTTTATAATTTCATAGTGCCTCATATACTTGAAGCTTCCCCTAAAATATTACATATTTAGTTTAAAAGAAAATTTTTTATTTTAAAATTTGACAACATTTTATGAAAGAAAAATAATTCAGCGATGAAAAGATAATTTCCTCACGAGTTATTTTAATTGATTTCTTGATTCCTTTTATATGTTTTCAATGTTATTTCATTGAAAAGGTATTTGATTTTTTTATTTTAAAATTTTATTTTTAAGTAAAATTGATGTTCTAAGTGATCTTTCAAATTCCTTCGCCACATATGATGTCATACTTTGTTGTAGTTCAAGAATACCGTTCATATTTTTTTATCCAAATGGTTTATGTTTTGAAGACATGATGTTTAAGAAACCCACTTCTTTTCATGGGTTATGCTTTTGATGAAATGATTACGAAACTTTTATTTATCTGTATAGGTTAATATATTTTTATATTTTTATGAAACCCATTTAATTTCATGGGCTGGGTTATTAGTTTTAATGATCTTATAGAACATGTGTATATGATTTCAACATGATATGGGTGGGATATACTTCTCCCTCCAATGTATTGGGTAAAGATGGAAAAATTATGCGGTATATAGGTTATGCATGAACTTGATTTCGTTTTTACAATTCTATGTGTGGACCTTGTTTTCATGTCCACAAGGCTATAGGTGAACCTGGTTTTCATGTCTTTAATTTTATCTGTGGACATACTTTTCATGTGCATATGTTTATACAAGGGCCTGATTTCATGTCCTTAATGAGTGAACCTGTTACTATTTCAACATGTTCACAAAGTTATTTTTTGATATTTATGCAACAATTTCACACCTTATGTCAATTTCATGATCTTATGGAATATTTTCTTTGATTTACTTATGAATCACGTATACCTTTGATATGGAGGGGATGATCTTATAACTTTATGATCACATTCTCATCCCTTATTCTCATGATTATTCTTAGAAATATCCCTTGTTTACCCTCACTAATCAATTTAGATCACCCATTTTTTATGTTTCCTTTCCACATGTTACAAAGAAAGGTTTTAGGTAGAATTAATAAAGGTAGAGATATTTATGGGATATATTGATGATCTTTCACCATCATAGAATAATTTTTCCATGTTTCCATATACACTAAATGATTATGGACCTCGAGCATATATTATAGTAATGTAATGAATATTCATCTAAAATGAGGTAATATTCATGTATATTAAGCCTAGGTCTTCATAGTTGGTATCTGAGGAAAGGTTTACTCAACCATTAGAAACTAGTATTAGAAAAATTTAGTTATATCAGTAAGTATATTTATAAGGATATGTCTAGGGATGCCCCTAAGGATAATTCTAAGTATATGATACAATAATAGAATTTATTTACAATCATGGATTACTTAGGATTAAATCTATTTTGTAATAAATTGAAATTACCTTCAATTGATTATGTGGTTTTCCAGTATGATTAGTATTATTCACACTATTATTTATTGTTTTAGTCAATGGATATGACCTGAAACAACCATGTTAATGATGAATGAAATGGAAATTCAATGATTTTCCTTTGGAGAAACCAAATGTTATAGGAGATGTAATGAAAAATCTTATCACTATACTCACAGAAGCTATAAATCATGCAAGTCATAAAAATGAGCAGAGGAGGGAACAAATTTCTATTAAGTATTTCATTAGAAGAATTACATCTTCTTTTAGTGGAACTTCTGATCCAATTGTTACTGATCAATGGATTGGTACCACTAAAATGATATTTTCTATCCTCAAGTGTTTTGAATATGAAAAAGTTCTGTAGGATTTTAATCATCTAGAAGGTGAATCCAATAAGTGGTGTACTCTTATTAAGAACATGGAGGATAAATATGAAATTGAAACTATAAAATAGTAAGAGTTTAATGTAAAAGTTTTTAGTAAGTAGATCCTTTGTATTCTATGAATAATGATAGAGAAGTGATTCATTGAGATTAAGAAAAAGGATGAAAAATATATTGGTACCTATGAATCTAATTTTACAAGAATCAGAAGGTATTCATATGGGTTAATCATCAGCCTTGAAAAACAAATTGACAGATTCTTTGGTGGCCTAAAACTGATTATCTGAAAGGCTTTATCCTTAATGGACATTGGATGTTATGAATATTTTTTCCATTGTTCATTAAAAGTGAAAATAATATTTGGTAACTCTCAATGATTGGGAGAGAAGGAAAGGAATATGGATTCTAATTGAAATGCTAGTGGTCTTCCATAAATAGAGAAGAAAAATTCTCATCATCCTACTTACAAAAAATGTAGAGAAGCACACTCATGGGAATGCAAGAAAGGAACAAGAATATTCTTCAAGTGTGGTAATCATAGTTATTGAGAAAAATGTGTCAGAGTGATGTAAAAATTCCATTCAATTTAGATAAATCCAAACAAAATAAACTACCCTGATTTCAATGCTACAAGTACAAGGAATTAAGAAATTATTCAGACCAATTCCCTAATCCAAGGGCCATTGATGACGAATGATGTCATTAACCTCTTAAAGACAATGAAAAAGGAAAATAACATGTGATCACTATTGGTAATGTAGAGTATGATGATTAACATGAGAAACGATAGAGTGTTTATGTAATGGGATTACATAACAATTTTATAGAATAACTTTTATTCTATTATAGAATAATTTGTCCACTATGGGTTTTTACATTTGTATTTAGGAACATATATTGACTAGTACTAGTATCCATGGTAAGTGATTGAGGTAATAAGATGAAATTTTTGAAAAAAAATTGATTAAGGGAAGGATAACCCTTAATATGACCATGATGTTGAGATAATGATATTTGGATAAAGATATATTGGATATGAATAAGTAAGTTGGATGGTACTAGTTACCATGGAACCAATTAAGGATTTATTGATAGGAGGGTTATGCTACGATGGATGAACTTCACCACTATTTAGACTTCATAATAGGAAAATTTCATGTTATCAATATGTATATATTTGGTATTTCAGGTTATTACCCTAAATCAAGACAATACACGATGAAAGAGTTTACATTTTTGTATTGTGACAAACAAAGGATACATTATGATATATGGGGTATAAATGTTAAACCGAGTTAGTAAACCTTTTTCTATAGTTTTTTATTTTTAGCATTCATAAGTATTGTATGGATATCAATTTATGGAAATTTTAAGTTAAACATATTATGATGTTTTGTTCGTATAAATTACTATCTCACCATAGATGGATTTATGAACATTTGATTACTTGTTTAGTCCTTTTTGTTATGATAAAGTCATTTGGAATGACCTATCATTATATTTATGGATTTAATGATCTCCTAACACTTCATTAATGAAAAAATCAACATCATTTATTTGAATAAGAGATGAAGTAGAAAATATTCAAGGCACGACCAATGGTGAGATTATATTGAAATCAAGTAGGTATTTATTCTCATGTTCTTTAACTTCAGGAAAAGGATATTGAAAAAAATTTAATCACAGTACCTTATTATCTGATGAATTAGATGTTCCCTTGGATCATCGTAGCATTATGTATATTTATTTTTAACATTATCATAACAATGTTCTATATCACTCTCTATTAGAACTTGATAGTTATATTTTTCTTCCATATCCATGATTTCACTTCCCACATATGTTCTCAAAAGTGGAAACCCAATAATGATTTACTCTGTGTAACCATTAGGTTTCTAGAATTCCTTTTTTTAAAATGAAGTTTTTGTATCCATTTTAACGATGCGGGTTTCTATAAATGAAACTTTCATGTAATAAACCTTTGATTACCGAGATGAATTTCAAGGGAGACATTAATATTACGGGGGTGGGGGGGGGGGGTTGAATATATCCCCCCGTGTTTTTTAACCTTTTTTTGAAAAAATAAAAAACATTATTTTATGTATTTTATTATATTAAGTCAAAATTTATTTCACATATAACCTACTTGGAATACATTGCATGCAACACCAACTTGGAATACAATGAACGCAACACAAAATTGGCTTGCGTAATAGGTATGTAAAGACCCGTAAAACTCAAGGAATTTTTTTTCTTAATTTTCTTGGAAATTTAACAAGAACGCAGTTTCTGACGGCACCTGATTCCGAGGCCCATTGTGCCCGGAATCATTTTCCGATGTTTGGCTCATGTATGTTCAGTGAATGAACGAGTAGGTTTTTCTAACTTTTGAACTGGTTCTCGGAATCGAATTCTGAGGGAACCGATGAAATCGCCGCGCCAATATTTGCTTAGAAATGCCTTTTCCAGAGTTGTATTTTCTCGAGTGTGGTTTCTAATTTTTGGGGTTAAGTTAAGAAATAAAATAAAAGTGGTGCGACAATTTATTTTATTTCATTTAAAGCCACTTAAAGCCACTTAATCTAGTTTAAGCGGATAAGGTGGGACCCACTATATCCTACCCACTTGGTAGGATATTTGTGAGGTGGGGCCCGCACGAGCCCCACCGTTTCTTCCCCTCCAAGTAACGCACACATAAAAACCTATTTTAAATAAAGTCAATCGGTGTGTTTTCTTAAATACTAAACGAGCCTATAAATTGGGTAGTTAAGTCGTTACAATTAATTCATCGAATTAATTTTTTGTTTCTTAACTTTGATTTTCAAATTGTTGGCATGGGAATAAAATAAGACCAACACTTGGTTTGTTGAGGGGTTACTTAATGAGAGGATTTGGAGAAACACTAAAGCTTGAAGATCTTCATCCTCCTTCGTTGAAGAATGCGAAGAACGCGAAGAACGTGAAGAAACACATCGTCGCCAAAAAAAAAGGCCGGCCTTCGACGAAGGGCGACGAAGAATGCTGAACCCTCGGAGATCGACGACGTGACGCCGTGTACCGCGACGCCGACGATCCTCCTTTCGCGACGTTTCTTCTGCGACGTTCCTTCCCCGCGACAATCATCGATCAAAAACCGATTGAGGTAGGGGATTGCGATTCTTTTAATTTATTGTGAATTATATCATTAGCATGGGTTTAATTGGTGTAATTAAATCTGTGTGATTTTAATTCTCAGAGTTTGACTACGCGACGCTGTGTACCGCGACGACAGTGATATCCCTTCTGCGACGCGACAATCCTCTTCTTCCGCGATGGTCAATTCTGCGATGAACTCACATTCGACGAAAACGTTGAGGTAGGGGTTTTTGTTCATTTTAATCAATGTGATTATATCTGCGGTTTGTTTAAATATTTGTTGTGAGTATTTTAAAACCACTAACGCGGTGGGTGCGGACCACAAACAAGTCCGAAGCCACCGTCCTTTCGTTCTTGGTGTGTGGATTGGCGGGCGATGGTAAAGTAAGCCGCACGGGTGATGTGAGGTTCTCGCAGTGAAGGACGGGCCCCGAGAGGGCCATTGGAGAAGACGACACGAAATTACGACCACCGGAAGTCGTCCGGTGGTCCGCGGAGCAGCCCGCCGGCACGACGGTGCCGGAGGCAGGTGGCGGAGGCGCTCGGCGTGCAGCCAGAAGGAGCCACAGCGGCGGCAGGGCACGGTCCCACGACCGCGTGGGACCAGAGGGGGATGGGGCGTGGCGGCCGGCCACATCCACTGGCAAGGGCGGCCCCACGCGGGGCCGCGGGTTTATGCGGGGGCAGCGCGCCCCCCGCTTCGCTCGGCCGTAACGGCCGAGCCGACCCGCTGGCCACCCGGCCAGCGCCAGCAGGGTCGCACCCAAGCCAGGCGGGCCACGCCGGGTCACGTCATCCTGGTCGGACCCTGCCCGGGTCGGGTCGACCCGTTTCGGGCCGACCCCGGGGGTGGGGGGGGTGTTGGGCCGGGTCGGTCCTAGCCCAGACCCCCCCGTTTTCGGACCTCTTCGGCCTTTTTCTCAAAACGTGAGTTATGGGCCACTGATCGATGCACCGTCAGTTGAGATGCGATCCTTGGATCGAGACGGTCATTTCTGTATACTACAATCAAGGTTTTGGAATACTTTGGTTTTGGCCGGGTTGGTTCATACACGAAACCAACCGGGCCCTCGGAGCGAAAACACTTATAACGTGAGCTCCGGACGTCCGATTGACGTTCCTTAAATTTTGATGGATTAATATAAGTGAGAAGGTTCTTTTGTCTTACTCCACCCGAGGTTTGGACGTAGGTGGAGTATGGTCGGGTTCGTTAAACTTAAAAACAAACAGGGCCCCTGGGACGAAAAAGCCAATAACTCTCAGACCGGGCGTCCGATTGACGCGCCGTCTGCGACATTGAGTTCCTATTGACGATACAGAACTTTTGGATACATCAATTCTGGAGTATGTTTCAGTTTATGTATCAGCCTCTCGGCTCAAGGAGTGGAACCTCCCGAACGAGCTTGCTGTGTGCGGGAACCCTAGAGCTGGCTACATCTGCGACGACGACGACTGTACAGAGATCCTCATTGGATTCGACGATGACGAATACAACACTCAGCGATCCTACATGGATCAGTGCTACAAATACTGTGTGGGTCAGCACTCAGCAGTCTTGTGTGGGCCAGCGCCTATAGATACTGTGTGGGTCCGATCCTGTGTGGGTCTTTGCAGGGGTTAGTTACCTATCGATCCTGTGTGGGTCAGATCTTTTGTGGGTCATTGCGGGGGTTAGTTACCTATCGATCCTTTGTGGGTCAGATCTTTTGTGGTTCATTGTGGGGGTTAGTACCTATCTATCCTTTGTGGGTCCGACGGCTTAGATGAATCAGTGGCTATATCAGATCATCTCTATCATTATAGGAAGAAGTATACCTGTGTGAGCTGAATCCTGTTTTGATTTCCAATGTGGATTGTGTTTTGCTATCCTATGTGGATTTACATTTTTCTTTCCTGTGTGGACTGGGTTGTACATGGGATCGGATGTTGGAGCCGAATGAGAATTGATGACTTAGGTATATGTATGGGCATATACCTAAGAAGTGTCGAATTTTACTTCGTGATTGTATCTTTCCTTTTTGGATTCTGGGAGACCTTCGGGGGTCTTGGGGTCCCTACTGAGTAGCTTAGAATCACCCATGCATGGGCTATGCCCGCACTACATTGTGTTGGTTGTAGACGAAGAACAATGCTGATCGCGGTTGAGGCTTGCGGAGCATGACGGTACCTGGAGGTGGACCATTGGGCGGGACGTTCTCAGAGCAAACGGCTGGACCCGAGGAGATGTGGAGGCTATCTGTACTCACCCTTTCAGTTGTTGTTTTCCCATTCCAGTTGTACTTTACTTTCAGTTTGGATTTTTATTCTGGCCCACTTACTTTTCCGCACCTACTATTATACCCAGTTTTTACTTAGTGTTTACTTCTATAGCTTGCTTGCTCTGTGGTGTTTGTTTACTTTACAAAGGAAATGCCTTCCCTTTTACCAGGAATTACGTCTTGGTGCTAGTCGCTAGCCCCTGGCCTATGGAAGGCGGGCTTGGGGTAGTCACGGCACGGGCCCCGAGGACGGGTCGTGACAAATTGGTAATAAAGGAGTTCGGTTCTACCACAGAACTTTGGACTCTGATCTTTTTCTAAGTGAAGTAATAGTGTTAAGCGTATTGGGTGTGGTTATCAGTACAGAGAGTCCAGTTTTGGCGTGGCGGCCGACGTATCCATACAATAGGACCATGACTTCTGTTTTCTGACTTAATGCACGAAAACATTGATTGCATGCGTGTTTCAAGTTTTCGTTGTGATTACTTTATGTTAGCTCACCAGGTATACTGTTAGACCATGGCACACCTATTTATTTTCAGGATGGCCCCACGACGGCATCCAGCTAGGGTTCCGAGATTTGTGCATGACGACAGCCCACTGAGCGATGAGGCCTCGGTACAGGGACCTTTGACAGCAGAGGCACCAGTGGTACCACTACCCGCCGGGCCACCGATGCTATCAGCCCTGACCACTGATGATGCACGTCGCCTTAGTGCACTACACGAGTTCCAGTGCCAGCGACCGCCCAGGTTCCGTGGGGAGATGGACCCCCAGGCAGCTGAGGAGTGGCTGGAGGCAGTCGTACGGGTTTTCAGGTTAGTGAGGACACCACCAGACCTCATGGTGATCCTCACAGCGAGCCTACTGCATGCGGCAGCGGGAAGACGGTGGAGCATGATGCCCTAGGTGCACGATGATGCATCTCCCCTCTGGACGGACTTTGAGAGCCTCTTCCGCTCAGAGTTCATCCCAGCCACCCTCTGTGCGGTGCGCCTGGAGGAGCTTCTTCAGGTGCGGCATGGTAGCTTGACAGTCACCAAGTATTCGGCGAGATTTACCGATCTCTCGCGGTACTCGACAGACATGGTACGGGACCCACTCATCCAGGCCTGGACCTTTGAGTAGGGATTGAGACTTGAGATCAGGGCATCACTGATCTCCCTCAGAATTCCGACTCAGGCAGGAGTACTGGAGCGAGCCCTTTTGATCGAGAGCTTCTTTGTGGAGCCTTCATCAGTAGCGAGACCTACTGCGGGGCAGCACGTAGCAGAGTCTTCTGCAGCTTGTAGTCGACGGATGACTCATGGGTCCAGGATGACCAGAACCTCAGGAAAATGACCTTAGGACACTGGCTCAGCAGTGCGGGGCACATAGCGTGGACCCTGTCTTTCGAGAGGCAGGCAGTGCTACACATGCGGCGGGCGGGGCCACATGGCTCGTGACTGCCCGACCCACAGTGCTGAGGAGTAGCAGACGGTTGAGGGGCCACCCAGGCAGAGATAGAGGGTCGATCGTGGCGGTCCGCAGGGAGAAGGAGGACGAGGTAGAGGAGCTGGCTGAGCAGCAGGTGGTGGGCGGCACTTTGAGGCTCTACCACCACCACCACCAGGAGGTCCACCCCGACCACAGGGAGCTGGCGTGCAGAGACAGGCAAAACTCCAGGTAGTGGAGGCCTACGACCACGACGCAGCTGAGATGATTCGAGGTACTATCTGTGTCTATTCCACCCTTGCTGCAATTCTTATAGACACATGAGCGAGTCATTCTTTCATATCCCCTGGCCTTGTTCAGAGCTCGGAGATTCCGACAGAGCCGTTGGCTCGATCATTACGGCTAGAGACTCTTATGAGAGCGGAATCGACAATTACGCACTGGTTCCGGCAGTGTGACCTTACTCTAGGCGGCGAGAGCTTCGGCTGGGATCTTCTTGTAGCAGCATGGAGGCCTTACGATGTCATCTTGGGCATGTATTGGTTACCTACAGTCCATGATCAGATTGACTGTATGAGGTGCAAGATGCGATGTGTACGCACTGACGGGAGCAGGTTCACCTTCACCGGTGAGAAGGGAGCCTTCACAGCACAAGATGGACTCTTGCAGAGGATATGACATCCCATAACTCATCAGTTGGCTAGCCTCATCCTAGGAGAAGTTGATGTACAGAGTCCTAGTTTTCCTGCAGTGGTGGATCAGTATGCGGATGTCTTTCCCGACGACGTTCCAGGACTACCTCCTCACAGAGAGGTAGACTTTTATATAGATCTGTACCCCGAGATAGCCCCGATATCCACTCCAGCATATCGGATGGCGCCTGCTGAGATTAGATAGCTACGAGTACAGTTGGAGGACTTGCAGGGCAAGGGTTTCATCCGACCCAGTGTTTCACCCTAGGCTTCCCTGCTATTGTTCGCCAAGAAGACGGATGGGAGCTTGTGACTTTGTGTCGACTATCGTCGCCTGAACCATGTGACAGTGAGGAACAAGTATCCGCTACCAAGGATTGATGACCTCTTTGATCAGCTCAAGGGAGCACGGTGGTTCTCAAAGATAGACCTCAGGTCCGGATATCATCAGCTCAGAGTTCTGGTCAAGGATGTGCAGAAGATGGCCTTCAGATGTCGGTATGGCCACTATGAGTTCTTGGTTATGCCATTCGGTGAAACAAATGCTCTAGCAGTGTTCATGGGTCTCATGAGTAGGATCTTTCAGCCATATCTCGATCGATTTGTTGTGGTCTTCATCGACGACATTTTGATATACTCGACAACTGAGGAGGAGCACACCTACCACTTGCATGTTGTACTAGACACACACTGAGAGCACCAGATTTATGGAAAGCTCTCGAAGTGTCAGTTATGGATACTTGAGGTCCACTTCTTGGGACACATCATCTCTGAGGCGGGATTTGCGGTGGATCCTACGAAGATCGAGGCAGTGCTAACTTGGGAACCACCCCGGAGCATGATGGAGGTGTGGAGTTTCTTGGGACTAGCTGGATACTACCGGAGATTTGTTCCAGACTTCTCCAGAGTTGCGACACCACTCTCAGCTTTGACGAAGAAGGGGAATCCCTTTGTGTGGTCAGAAAGATGTCAGCAGATCTTTTAGGAGATGAGACATATATTGACCAGCGCACCTATCTTGAGGTTGCCAGAGGAGGGAGTAGGGTACGTAGTCTACTGCGATTCATTAGGGACCGGACTCGGATGTGTCTTGATGCAGGAGCGGGTAGTGATCTCTTATGGATTACGTCAGTTGAGGCTGCATGAGCAGAACTACGATACCCATGACCTGGAGTTAGTAGGAGTGGTCTTCGCTCTGAATACATGGCGTCACAAATGATGGGAGAGTGCTTTACTGTCTTTTCTGACCATCATAGTCTCAGGTACATCTTCTCTTAGAAGGACCTGAACCTGAGATAGCGGCGATGGCTCGAGTTCCTCCAGGACTATGACTTTGAGATAGTCTATACTCCTGAAAAGGGGAACGTAGTAGCCGATGCTCTCAGCAGGAGTACGGGCATTCAGTTACTTTAGGAGGAAACAGAGTAGCTAGCCACTTTGAGGATATCCTTTGTGGATAGAGATGGAGCATCCTTCTTTTCAGTCTCTCACAATCACCCCTCCACTACTGCAGCGGGTCAGAGAGGCACAACGCGGGGACACTGACTGTGAGACGCGGCATGCACAGATATCCTCAAGGTAGGCACCTGATGGTTTCTCCTTTGGAGCAGAGGACGACATATTTTTCAGAGGACGTTCGTTGGTACTATTTGCTTTACAGGAGGAGGTTCTGAGAGAGTTTCACACTTCTACCTTGGCGGTACATCCTGGAGTGGGGAAGATGTACCAGGATCTGAGACGACAACAATGGTGGCCGAGCATGAAGAAGGCTGTGGTAGAGTTCGTTTCTCGATGCCTCACCTGCCAGTAGGTGAAGGCAGAGCATCAGGTACCAGCAGGCTTGGTACAACACTTGGAGGTCCCGAAGTGAAAGTGGGACGGGATATCTATAGACTTCGTGACTGGACTTCCGTGAACTTCTAGAGGTCACGAGTCAATTTGGGTGATTTTTGACCGACTCACCAATTCGGCTCATTTCTTACCCATCAATGAGCAGGGCTCAGTGGAGAGCTTGGGACGTATCTACGTTCAGGAGATTGTACGGATTCACGGTGTGCCATCTTCTATTGTCTCCGATCGAGATGCTCTCTTTACTTCCCAGCTTTGGAAGGGGTTGCAGGAGGCGTTCGGGATGCAGCTACGTCTGAGCACCACCTTTCACTCTCAGACAGATGGTCAGACAGAGAGGACCATACAGACTCTCAAGGAGATGCTCCGCGCATGTGTCCTCGACTTTGGTCACAGTTGGGAGGACCACCTACCCTTGGTGGAGTTTGCGTACAACAATATCTACCACTCCACCATCAGGATGGCGCCATACAAGGTGTTGTACGACCGACCTTGCAGATCTCCTTTGTGCTGGAAAGACCCTGGGGAGTCAGCACTCGAGGGACCAGAGATGGTCCAGGCCACGACAGAGAAGGTCCAGGTCATCCAAGAGCGGATGAGGACAACTCAAAGCCGGCAAAATTCTTATGCTGATAGGAGGCAGAGGCCACTAGAGTTCAAGGATGGCGACCACGTCTTCTTGCGTGTCTCACCTCGACGTGGATTACGGAGATTTGGCCGAGGCGGAAAGTTGTATCCATGCTTCATCGGACCATTCCAGGTCCTCAGCAGGATTGGCGAGGTGGCTTATCGCTTGGCTCTACCGCCTCAGTTGCACCGGGTGCACGATGTCTTCCATGTATCCCAGCTGAGGAGATGCGTGCATGACCCGACGGATATCATTGACCATAGGGAGCTGGACGTTGATGATATGGCGACTTTTGTGGAGATCTCGGTGGAGATCGAGGATCCACAGGATCGGGTCCTACGTGACGGTAAATTACTCTAGTACGCATCACATGGTAGCACGGGAACCTCCAGGAGTACACTTGGGAGCGGGAGGCTCAGATGCGTGCTCAGTACCCACTTGTATTTCCCTAGTTTATGATGTACCTTTACGGGGATGTAAAGCCCTGAGGTGGGAGTGATGTAAAGACCCGTAAAATTCATGGAAATTTTTATCTTAATTTTTTTTTTGGAATTTTACAAGAACACAATTTCTGACGGCACGAGATTCCGAGGCCCGATGTGCCCGAAATCATTTTCCGATGTTTGGCTCTGATACGTTTAGTGAACGAACGAGCGGGTTTTTCTAACTTTTAAACTGGTGCTCAGAATCGAATTCCGAGGGCACCGATGGAATCACAGTGCAAATATTTTCTTAGAAATGCATTTTCCGGAGTTGTGTTTGCTCAGGTGTGGTTTTTAATTTTTGGGGTTAAGTTAAGAAATAAATAAAAGTGGTGAAACACTTTATTTTATTTCACTTTAATCCACTTAAAGCCACTTAAGCCAGTTTAAGCGGATAAGGTGGGACCCACGATATCCTACCCACATAGTAGGATATTTGTGAGGTGGGGACCACACGAGCCCCACCGTTTCTTCCCCTCTAAGTAACGCACCCGTGAAAACCTCTTTTAAATAAAGTCAATCAGTGCTTTTTCTTAAATACTAAACGCCCCTATTAATTGGGCAGTTAAGTCGTTACAATTAATTCATCGAATTAATTGTTTGTTTCTTAACTTTGATTTTCAAATTTTTGGCATGGGAATAAAATAAGACCAACACTAGGTTTGTTGAGGGGTTTCTTGTTGAGAGGATTTGGGGAAACTCTAATGTTTGAAGATCTTCATCCTCCTTCGTTGAAGAACACGAAGAAAGAAAAGAACGCGAAAAATGCATCATCTCCGATGAAGGATGCCGGCCTTCGACGAAGGGCGACGAAGAACGCCGAACCCTCAAAGATCAACGATGCGACGCCGTATACCGCGATCCCGACAACCCTCCTTCCGTGACGTTTCTTCCACGACGTTCCTTCCCCACAACAATCTTCGATAAACAACTGATTGAGGTAGGGGATTGTGGTTCTTTTAATTAATTTTTAATTATACCCTCAGCATGGGTTTAATTGGTGCAATTAAATCTGTGTGATTTTAATCCTCGGAGTTTTACTATGCGATGCCGTGTACCGAGACGACAACAACGTCCCTTCCGCGATGCGACGATCCTCTTCATCCGTGATGGTCAATTCCACGACGAACTCACTTTCGATGAAAACGTTGAGGTAAGGGTTTTTGTTCATTTTAATCTATGTGATTATATCCGCAGTTTGTTTAAATATTTGTGTTGAGACTTTTAAAACCACTAACGCGGTGGGTGCGGGCCAGCAAACAAGTCCCAACCCACCGTCCTTTCGTTCTTGGTGTGCAGATTGGCGGGCGACAACAAAGTAATCCAAACGAGCGATGTGGGGTCCTCGTAGTGAAGGAAGGGCCCCGGGAGGGCCATTGGCGAAGACGACACGAAATTTCGACCACCAGAACTCGTCTGGTGGTCTGCTGAGCAGCCCGCTGGCGCGCCTCGCCGGTACGGCGGTGCCGATGGCAGGTGGCGGCGGTGCCTGGCGTGCCGCAGGAAGGAGCTGCCCTGACTGAATCCACGACAGCATATCACGGTCTTGCGACTGGGCGGGACCGGAGGGGGATGGGACGCGGCAGTTGGCCGCGTCCGCTGGCAAGGGCGGCCCCACGTGGGGCCGCGACTCCATCACGCGGGGACATCGCGCCCCCCATTTCACTCTGCTGTAACGGCCGAGCCGACCCGCTGGCCACCCAGCCAGTGCCGGCCGAGCCATGCTAACTGGGCCGGGTCGCGCCATCCGGGTCGGGTCGACTCGGTTCGGGCCGACCCAGGGGGGTTGTGCCGGGTCGGTTCGGGCCCATACCCCCCGTTTTCGGACCCCTTCGATCATTTTCTCATAACATGAGCTACATGCCACCGATCGTTGCACCGTCAGCTGCAATACAATCCTTGGATCAAGACGGTCGTTTGAGTATACTACACTCAAGGTTTTGGAATACTTTGGGTTTGGTCGGGTTAGTTCGTACACGAAACCAATCGGGCCCTCGGAGCGGAAACACTCATAACTTGAGCTCCGGACGTCCGATTGACGTTCTGTCGACTTTGATGGATTCCTATAAGTGAGATGGATCTTTTGGCTTACTCCACCCAAGGTTTGGACGCAGGTGGACTATTGTTGGGTTGGTTAAACTTAAAAACCAACCGGGCCCCTGGGACGAAAAAGCCAATAACTCTGAGACCGGGCGTCCGATTGACATGCTATCTGCGACGTTGAGTTCCTGTTGACGATACAGAACTTTTGTATACATAAACTATGGACTATGTGTCATTTGATGTATCAGACTCTCGGCTCGAGGAGCGGACCCTCCCGAACGAGCTTCCTGTGTGCGGGAACCCTAGAGCCGGCTGCATCTGTGACGATGACGGCGACAGTACAGAGATCCTCAGTGGATTCGACGGCGACGACTACAACACTCAGTGATCCTATGTGGATCAGTGCTACTGATCTTGTGTGGGTCCGATCCTGTGTGGGTCAGTGCTCAGCGGTCCTGTGTAGGCTAGCGCCAACAGATCCAGTGTGGGTCTGATCCTATGTGGGTCTTTTCGGGGGTAGTTACCTATCGATCCTGTGTGGGTTAGATCCTTTGTTGGTCATTGCGGGGGTTAGTTACCTATCGATCCTTTGTGGGTCAGATCCTTTGTGGGTCATTGCGGGGGTTAGTACCTATTTATCCTTCGTGGGTCTGACGGCTTAGATGAATTAGTGGCTCTATCATATCATCTCTATCGTTATACGAAGATGTATACCTGTGTCAGATGAATCCTGTTTTGCTTTCTTATGTGGATTGGGTTGTAAAATCTTGTGTGGATTTACGTTTTGCTTTCCTGTGTGGACTGGGTTGTACTTGGGATCGGATGTTGGAGCCAAAGGAGAATTGTTGACTTAGGTATATGTATGAGTATATACCTAAGCAGTGTCTAATGTTACTTCGTGATTGTATCTTTCCTTTGTGGATTACCCTTTGTGGATTATGGGAGACCTTCGGGGGTCTCGGGGTCCCTACTGAGTAGCTTATACTCACCCCTGCATGGGCTACGCCCGCACTACGTTGTGTTGGTTGCAGACGACGGACAGCGCAGATCGTGGTTGAGGCTTGCGGAGTAAGACAGTACCTAGAGGTGGACCACTGGGCGGGACGTTCTCGGAGCGGACAGCTAGACCCGAGAAGTTGTGGAGGCTATCTGTACTCACCCTTCAGGTGGGATTTTTAGTGGACATCTCTACGTTGTTGCTTTACCTTTCAGTTGTGGTTTTACCTTTCTAGTTGTACTTTACTTTTAGTTTGGGTTTGTATTCTGGCCCACATACTTTTCCGCACCGACTATTGTACCCAGTTTTTACTTAGTGTTTACTTCTACTGCTTGCTTTCTCTATGGTGTTTGTTTACTTTACATATGCAATGCCTTCCCTTTTACCGGGAATTACACCTTGGTGTTAGTCGCCAGCCCCTGGCCTGTGGAAGGCGGGCTTGGGGTAGTCACAGCACGAGACCCGAGGACGGGTCATGACAAGGCAAAACTGAGTTTATTTAAAATAAAACTTTACTATTATAATTATTTAAATAAGATAATTATAACCTAGATGTTAACATTTTAATATGAATAGTAATAAATACTTTTGAAATATTAGTATTAATTATTTTTATAATGACAAATATAATTTCTGATGAACTCTTTATATGTTTGAAACTATTATTTTTTAAAATGAACTATTTTTGATGACCATATATGGAAAATAATAAAAATAATTGTAAAAACTCATAGAAATTTATTTTGATAAAATAAACATTATTTTTGAATTTTGGATATCAAAATTAGCTTTGGCTGATTTTTTTTATTTATCTGGGAAGTTTCAAATTATGATGAATAGTGAAAAATACAGCCTAATAGCCAAAAACAAACTTTTTCAGTTAAATAATTATATTTACAGTAAATTGACATTGAAGTCACAATAGATAAATAATACATATATTAATCCCATGGATGTCATTTGAAGAAATGTAATTTTACCACTTTTGTGAATTTAATTTCAAAAAATGGATTTATATGTTTGTAATCTAGATGATAAATGTGATTTAATAATATCGAAATAATGTTTGACGAATATTAACTTTTATATTTTATTTACAACATTTAAAGGTAGATATGTTAATTAAAGGTAAAAATAATATTTTAATAATATTAAAATACCCTAAAACTTGTAATAATTTCACTGGATATGTGTTTTTCAAACCAAATAATCCTTAGTTGAAAAATATGATCCTTTTTAATCCACTTGTGTATGATTAAAAATTTTACTATATTTTATTTAATGAAGGGTTAAATGTTTCATAATAAAAAGTTAATTACCAAATTACTTTTAATATAGGGATATACATAATATAAATTCGACTATAATTATTAATTTTAAAGATAAAAAAATTATATTCATCATTATAATTTATTTGTAATTTTTAGAGAATAAACCACCTAATTAAAGGCTTGTATAATAACGATGTAGAGATTGTTTAATTAATTGAGAAATCAAATAGTTGAGATTAAAAACCTTAAAATAATTATAATTTGAATTAATAATTTACATCCAAAAATTTTATAGACAAATCAGACATGATAGTGAAATATTTGATTTTTTGGATAGATTTTATCATGTGGGTTTTATATTTTAAAAAATGAAGATGTTGAATAATATCAAAATTGACGTAAATGGAACATTAAAATAAAAAATATTTTATTAAGTGTTATAAAATTCATTAAAATATAAGGTTTTTCCAACTAACCTGGAAAGATTCAAAGAGTTCAGAAATGATAATTTTTTTGTTTTTAGGCATTTTACAGTAACTATATTAACCATATAGTGTAAAAAGACAGGTTTTCTTGGTAAGAGTTCCATTATTTTACTAAGGGTTAAGGCCAAAAGGCAATGTTTATTTTGTGACCTAAACATGTAAGAAATTAATTTATTTATGGAATCTCAACCCATACTCAAATTACCCTTGAAATAACTCAATTTTAATCTATTTTTAATCAAAAATCATTTTGAAATAAATTAATAGTTTTGGATTTTCCTAAAGTGCCCCTCCTACCTCTAGTAAAAGGGCACCTATACTTATCTTTAATTAACACCTCTAAAGACCTTTTTCTCGGACAAACTATGGCCATTTCCTCTAAAAACTTCCCTAAATGCATCCTTGAGGCCATACATTGTGGTGATTGAGATCCTAAGGAGTCCTTTTGTGCAAATCCAAAGGAGATACCTGAAAAAGAGGTAATTGCTTTATCAACTCTTTTAATGTTATTTTCTTCTTCTATGTCATATTTCAATGTTTCTCCCATACCAAAGTAATAAATTGAGAGTTTAATATATTCTAAGATGATTATATTATTACGGAAATACCACATTCCTCATTTTATCTATCCTAAGAAAAATAATATCACCATTCGTGCATACGTATGACTTACCGTCTCTATGACCAATGAGATTCATATTCCACATTCACTATTTAAGGATGATTATAAAAATATATAATATTAATCAGTGTGAAATTTATCATATAATCATTCTTTTGGAATAATTATATATTTAAATACATACATACATATTCATATGTAATTTACACAATTTCTCTCAACACGACAATTAAAAATGGAAACAACATTCATGAGTACATATGACTTACCATCTCTATGAATGGTGTTTTCTATTTCATACTTATTTATGATATACATTATTCAAATATAAATATAATTTATATAATTTATATTTATATAATGATATACATTCTTATATAATGATATAATTAAAAGGATCAATGATATAAAAAATTAAGACACATACGAAAAGCAAAGAGAATATTACCTGAAGTAAAACCTTAACATAGGATCGTTAACAAAATATTTATATATGGTAATACATAAAACCATATATGTTATTATGTATATGGATATTATTTTATATAAGTTTTATAATAAACTTATATTAATTTTACAATAATCTTGTTCGACTATGAAAAGAGTCAAGACACAAGGTAAGAGATTATTTTTTTCTTACCATTATTTATGTGAGACACGAGCCTCATAAACTATTTATTTCTTCTAAATGATTTATATACTACCCATTAATGTATTTTACGAATATTATCTAGAAGATAATGATATTTTGATGTTATTATAATTTTCTTTTTTGCATGGGGTATATGATTTTATTGATTATAATGTGATTCCACAATATTTTTTATATTTGGGATTGTTTTGTTTTAAATCTCTATTGGGTAATATTTATCCATGTCCATGTTTTATAAAAATGGTTTCATAAATGGTTTTATTATTATTATAGGGACGCTGAAAGTATTTTTTACCCATTTTTTAGTTTTTACAACATGGTTTGAAAGGAATATTTGTTTCAATTCCCAAACAAAGTACTTTTTGACTTTTATGGTAAAAGGATGAGGAAAATGTTTTATATTAACTTATACGACATGAATGTATATTTATTATTTCATAAAATTTTATTTATTTGAAGGTTACCTGATAATATTACATGTCTAGTTTTAAATAAAATGGTTTCATTTAAAATTGCACAACATTTTATGAATGGAAAACTATTTCAGTAAAGAAAAGATATTTTCCTCAAGAACTGTTTTAAATTATATTCATGATTCCATTTTATGTTTTCTTATTTTTTTTAATAAAAAGAGTTTTGAAATTGTTTTATGTTTTGAAAATGTATTTTTAAGGAAAATTCATGTTCCTTGTGATCTTTTTAAAATCCTTCCCCACCTATGACGACAGACTTTGTTATAGTTCTAGAATACCATTTATATTCTTTCTACGAATGGTTTATGATTTGATGGCATGATTTTTAAGAAACCCACATCATTTAATGGGTTATTATTTTGATGAAATTATTATGAAACTATTATTTTGTTCCATGTGTTATGATATTTTTATATGTTTATGATACCCATTTAATTTCATGGGATATGTTATTATTTACAAACATCTTGAGGAACATGTATGTATGATTTCATTATGAAATGGGATGGACTTATATCTCCCTCAAATTCATTGGGTAATGATGAAAAACTCATATGTTATATATCTTATGCGTGAAATTGATTTCATGTTCAAATTCTGTGTGTGGACATGGTTTTGATGTCCATAATTCTCTATGTGGACCTAGTTTTCATGTACATAATTTTATGCATGGACCGGGTTTTCAGTCCATATGATTATGTAAGGGTTTAAATTCATGTCCTTAATGAGTGAACCTATTACTATCTATACATGTTTACGAGGTTATAAGTTGATGCATATGAACAAATTTCATGCATTATGTCAATTTCATGATCATATGGATTATGTTATTTAGTTTCCTTATGATTCATGAATACCTTTGATATGAAGGTAATGATCATCTATCTTTATAGTCAAATTCTCATAACCTTATTCTCGTGATTATTCTTACACATCTCCCTTGTTTACCCTTACCGAGAATTTGAGATCACCTCTTTCTTATGTCTCCTTTCCCTTGGCTATGAAGAAAGGTTTTAGATAGAAGTAATTATTGTGTAGATATATATGGTATATATTGAAGATCCTTCACTAGGATAAAATAATTGGTTTTAATATTTAAAAAGACACTAATCTCTTATGGTCCTTAAGCATGTATTATTATAATGTACTAAATATTCATCTAAAATGATGTAATGTGCATGTATGTTATGCCTAAGTCATCATAATTGGTTTCAGAAGAAAGGTTTAGTTAACCTTTGGAAAATAAGATGAGAAATATTTAGGGATATCCCTAGGAATATTTTTAAGTATGTATCTAGGGATTTCTTGAAAAATAAGTCTAAGTATAGGATATAGTACAATAATTTATTAAAAATCATGGATTACCCAGAATGAAATCTAAAATTTTA
This sequence comes from Viscum album, assembly GCA_963277665.1. Taxonomy (NCBI): domain Eukaryota; kingdom Viridiplantae; phylum Streptophyta; class Magnoliopsida; order Santalales; family Viscaceae; genus Viscum; species Viscum album. The sequence goes on along the minus strand of OY728133.1, from coordinate 1,901,315,834 downwards.
CAGATTGAAAGTAATTTCCATTGATTATGTGATTTTCCAGTACGATTAGTGTTTCTCACATTATTATTTTCAGTTTTAGTCAATGGATGGAACATGAAGGAATTTTGTTAATGATGAATGCAATGGGAAATTCAATAAGTGTCCTTCCGAGCAACCAAATGTCATGGGAAATGCAATGAAAAATGTTATCAATATACTCACACAAGATATAAATCATGATGGAAATGCAAATGATCATAATAGGGAGAATAATTATATTGATTCCTTCATGAGGCAATGTACACCTTAATTTAGTGGGTTTTCTAAACCACTTGTTGCTGAACAATGGATCAGTACCACTAAAAAGATATTTTCTATCCTTCAGTGTTTTGAACATAAAAAAGTCAGGTTGGCTATTTATCATCTAGAAGGTGAAGTAAATCAATGATCATATTTTAATGAGAACATGAGGGATAAAGAATATATTGAATCTATATAATGTGAAGAGTTTAAAAATTTATTTTTTAGTAAGTAATTCCCTCTTATTATAAAAACAAATATAGAGAAGGAATTCCATGATCTTAAGAAAAATGATGATGAATATATTGGTACCTATGAATCTAATTTTACAAGACTCATAAGGTATTATTTCGTGATAATCATATCCCCTAAAAGAAAAATTGGCCTATTCATAGGTGGCCTAAATCCGAGTCTCTGAAAGGCTTTATCCATAAGGGAATTTGGATTCTATTAAAAAGTCATTATTTTTTCACTTAAAGTGGAAATTGATGTTTGTAACTCTCATGCTTCTAGTGATAAGAAAAGGAGGATGGAGTTTAATGGAAACACTAGTGGCTTTCCACTAAGTGAAAAGAAGAAGTATCAACCTCCTACTTGTGAAAAATGTGGAAAAGAAAACTCATGGGAATGCCTAAAAAGAAAAAGAAGATGATTTAGGTGTGGTAACCTAGTTCATTGAGCAAAAGAGTATTGGAGTGATGTAAAAAGTCCATTCAATGGAGATAAAGCTAAATAAAATTCACCAACCACATTTCAATGCTAAAAGTGTAAGGAAATGGGGCATTATGCTAACCAATGCCCTAATCTAAGGGTTATCGATGATGATCGATGCCACCATCCAATTAAGTCCAAAGACAAAGGAAAATACCATATGACCAGTATTGGTAACGTAGAGTATGATAATGAATTGGTGGAATGGTTGAGTGTTTATGAAATGGTATTCCAAAATAATGTTGTAGAATCAATTTTTTGGTATTATATAAGAATTGGTCCATATATTTTTTCCATTTGTATTTTAGAAAATCTATTAACTAGTACTAGTATCCATGAAATGAGATAAACATTAATATGTAAAGTGATAAAACTTGATTACACAAAGGTTAAACCCTAATATGAGCATGATGTTGAGATAATGATACTTGGATAAATATATGGTTAGATACAAATAAGTAAATTGGACACTACTAGTTACCTGATAATTAATTAATGATTTATTGACAGGTGGTTTATGCTATTATGGATGATGTTTACAGATTTTGGGACATAAGAATAAATAATCATACATGTTTTAATAATTATATATATTGAAATTAATTTTATCACCATGACTCAAGAGATTACATGATTAAAGTGTTCACATTTTCGGAATGTGACCAAAAAGGGATACATTATGATATATAGGGGTTTAATGTTAAATAGAGTTACTAAAAATTTTTATACAGTTTTTTATTTAAATATTTTAGAAGGATTCAAAGGTTATAAATTTATGGAATGTTTAAGTTAAACATCATATGATGTTTTGTTAGGATAAAGTATTATCTCACTATATGTGGATTTATGAATATTTGAGTACTCATTCTAACCTTTTTGATGTGATAAAGATATTTAATGACCTATCATTATATTTGTGTATTATATGATCTCTTAAAACTTCAGGAATGAAAAATTCAACTTCATTTCTTTGAATAAGAGATTAATTAGATGTAGTTAAAGTAAGGACCAATGGTGATATTGTACTGAAATATACTAGAAATATCTTCTAATGTTCTTCAAGTTTAGGAAGAGGATCTTGAAAACCAAAACTGTTATCATAGTAACTTATTATCCGATAAATCAAATGGCCCATTTGATCATCTCAAATTTATGGCTTTGGATTGTTAACTTTATCCAAATGATGTTCTTTATCACTCTCCACTAGAATGTTATAGCTCAATTTTTCATCCATATGCATGTTTCCACTTTCCACCTATGTCCTCCTATGCAGAAAGCTAATGACGAGTTACATTGGATAACTGTTATGTTTCTAAATTTTGTTTTCTGTAAACAAGTTTTAGTATCCATTTTAATGATGTAGGTTTATAAGAATGAAACTATCATATATTGAAACATTGATCAACTAGAATAATTTAAAGGGTGAAATTCATTGGGGGGGGGGGTAGAACGTAACATCCCAAGTTTTTATGGACCTTTTCTAGAATAAATTAAAATTTTAATTTATATCTTACACTATATTAAATCAAAAATTCCTTTTACATGGAACCTACTTGTCATACATTGCATGAAACATCGAGTTGGCGTATGTTGCCCGCAACACCGACTTGGCTTGCATTAAACCCAACACTGAGTTTCTATGAAACACCACTTTACTATTATAATTATTTAAATACTATAGTTATTACATACATGTTAAAACTATAATATTAATAGTAGCAACTAATTTATAAATATTAGTTATAATATTTTTGATAATTAAAATGCAATTTTTGGTAAAATCTTTATATGATTAAAACTACTATTTTCTAAAATGATCTATTTTCACATCCTTCAATGAAAAATTATGAAATTTATATAAGTCACAAATTTAAATTGAATTTTAAAAAATAAACATCATTTTTAATTCAGGATATAATAATTAGATTCGGGGTTTTGTAGTTATTTTTTGAGTAGTTTTAATTTTTGATGAATAGTAAAAGCACTACATTGTAGTTTAAAACCGAATTTTCAGTTAAATAATTATTTTTACATTAAATTGACTTTTATGTTAGAATAGATTAAGAAAAAATAGTAATCCAATGTTGGAAATTAGAATCATTTTTTCAATGGAATTAGATATAAAAAGTCATTGAACTTTTGAAAGTATCTTTTACCACCCTTCTAGCCACAATTTCAGGATTAAAAATAAATGTAGTTTTAGAGATTCTATGAATTGAAGGAAAAAAAACAGATATACATGGTTGTAATAAGAATGAAAAATGTGATCTAATAAGATCAAAATAATTTTTTTGTGAATAGTAACTTTTAAATTTCATTTACCACTTTTAAGGTAAATAGGGCAATTAAAGTTAAAAATAATATTATTATAATATAAAAGAACCCTAAAACCTGACTAATTTTATTGGATATGTTTTTTTCAAACCAAATCAACCTTAGGTAAAAAATATAATCCTTTTTAAACAACTTTTGTAAGATTAGGACATTTATTATATTTTATTTAATGAAGAGTTAAAAGTGTCATATTCAAAATTAATGATTAAATATTTTTTAATATAGGGTTATAAATAAGATAAATTCGACTATCATTATAAATATAATATCACTATAAAATTCTAAATAGATTTTATCATGGGGGTATCCAATAATAGGTGAGACACATAGTAGTAAAAGGAAAATATATGGGGAATAATCTGAAGAAGGACGTGGAAACTACAACCCATTCTAATATGATGCATGCACTGTGGTTTTCCCTACAACTAGTGACTATATATGTTTTATTAAAAAGTATGTTATTATATTCCTATGAATATATACATCATAAATTTAACCATAATAAGGTTCCGTATCCTAAAAGTAAAAACTCAAGGTACTTTAGCACAATTTCCCTAGTTCCCAAACAAATCTCACAATTCAAAAATATCCAAAATCTAGTCCAATGTTGACCTCCATTGATACCACAATATTATAAATCATTCAACTGGGGATCACTTGGTTGGGGTTAATCCAATAATGACTCCCCATGGGAAACTATAATATGCTATGTACTTGTTACTAGTATTGAGTATGCATATTGCACACTTAGTAGTTCTTATTCAAATGTACACGAATAGAAGCACATATATCTATACAATAGAATAGTTTAAAAGGGAAAAAAATCACACTGAAATTGCATTCATGGAATCTATCCCACATTATAGAAAAATAAATACTACCTCAAAAGTGAAAATAGTAAAATATAATCCCACAAAAACTTTAACAAACCAAAACTTATTACAACATAGGGGAAGAAACTGAAAAGAAACTCTTGGATATATTTAGGGTCAGTCTAGCATAAGAAAGATCCACTTGCTCCAGGTTCTCCTTGGAATTCAAAAAAAAATCCTATTATCTTCATAAGACATGACAGGTGAAGGTAGAACCTTTGCAAGGATGAGTATATAAATACCTATCAAGGTCCTCAAAAACACCAAATATAAAGCATCAAGAGAGCATCCATCTCATCATAATGAAAATATTTAATGTAGATTATGAGATAATAACTATAATAAGAATAAAAATAAAAATAACCCAGATATTATCAAAGGTAGAAAACATGTCTCAAGGTGAGTTCTCATCCTCACTACCAATCAAAGATTCTGCTAGTGTCTCATAAGTAACCTTGTTTGGAATAAATCTCACCTTGATCATGTTAACATAGATAGAACTCATCCAAGAGGACATAATCATGGATTATTTCTACAAATAACCACTAAAAAAGCTGATTGGGATAACAAAAGATACTCACTCGATCAGACATCAACACATTGAAAGACATTATATATTAATACATATATAGTGAATCACACTCAATGCATAGGGGGTATAACTGTCTCTACCTAGGATACCCGCTCTATGGGGGATCACTCCTATGTGTGTTATTCATGGGATTTCTAAAACCCTATGTTAGGAAGAAAATGATAGAGATAAGGATATGATTTATTGGATGAAAGTTACCAAACAATTTAATTGTATACCTAATAGAGGGGAGGGGTGAATCAGTGATACTTTTTTCTTTTTTCATTTTCTTGCAATTGAAATAACCTCCACCTTCTATTAAATATTCTATTCTCTACTAAAACAAATTCAAACACACATCTATAGGAACATATTTACTTATAAGGTTCATTATTAAAAAAGAGTATCTACATCCTTGGTATGGTATGGAAAAGATCCAATACCACACTATCCACTTGAAAAAAATCCTTGGAATAGAATGAGTAGGATATCCCATTTCATTCGTTTATAACTTTGAGGATAATCCAAAAGTGCGTGTGCAACCTCTTAGGAAAAATATGGTAAAACAATGTGTGTTTAAGAAATCATGAAACCTGTAATTATTTTTCAATATGAAAAACATATTCAATTGAAAAAAATTATTTAATATCTTACCAAGAAGATGGTAAAAACTTACTAAAGTTTGGTATGGAAAACTCAGTCCGATTTTCCCAGTATGTTTTTACCAATCTAATTATTCTGAGTCCAATCATCCCTAATATGATTCTATTATGCACTATTTTTTCATCTTGATTAATTAGAGTCTTATTCTACTAGGTATGATTGCTTAATAAGAAAATATATAACACTGTCTCAATAAGATTGAGATAATTAAAAACTCATCCATCCTAAGTCTGGAAATCCCATTCTGATTATTCATCCAAATAGAATGATCAGCTGAATATGATTGACATGTAAAATATGATAATCAACTGAATATGTTATACATTGAGTACAATGATTAGTTTAATACAACTTTTTGATCTTTTCAATTATACTTCATCACATTTCTTCAAAACTTATTCAACAAAATCTCAGTATGAAAACATCATCTTCTCTCTAAAAAAATCAATGCTTACCTTTCTTCTATTTTGAATAGTTGATCAGTTATCAGAAAAGTAAAATATAATTTTGGCCTTTTATAGGTGACCCATAAGTGGTTTTGGAGGGAAATCCAAAAAATTTTCTTCTCACATAAATTCACCCAAATTTCAATTTTCGTTGAATATAGAGTGAATTTATGACTTCATCAACACCTCTTTATTCTTCTAAAATCTTCTATAATATTTACTTCTTCTTCAAACATTCATTTCAATTTCTAGTCTGATTTCCATTCACTTGTCAGATTTTTTGAATTCTATTTCTTCAAATTAACGATCTGTATCAATTGAGATTATAATTGTATGAAGAAATGGATACCCCTATAAATTATGAATACAATCATTATTTATATGAAAATCACCCCCTTGAAGGCACATTATACAATCTTATTCATCTATGATCTCGAACCATTTTTACTTCTTCACCTTGTCTCATGATCTACCAGAGAATTCATTTGAAAAGAAAACAAAGTGTTGAAACTCTTGAACCACTTAATGAAGAAATTTAAAAACAAAATAGAGTTCATCTTTGGGTTCCTTCAACAATTTATTCAACCATCTATAATGTTTGAATAAATTGTTGATTGGTCACTACCTTTTTTATTTTCATTTAATTTTGATAAAATCCTTTTTTCATCTGTATTTTTTGAAAAAAATTCTTCATGAGTATGATTGATTGATGTGAATAACTTTCAATTGAACCAAATTACTTTATTTTTCAACTCATCCTAAGTTTGATTGTCCATAATACTATCTTTATCAAAATTATTTCCTTGATATGATCATAAAGACTATAATCATTCTGGATATGATCATTCTAAGTATGATTTTCAGATCCCCCCCCCCTCTTTTAGCAGTATTAGATAAGAAAGGGTACAATTCAATTTTGATTGGTAGTATATCTTTTTCTCTTACTTCCAGATATAATAAATATGGGTATGATTCATTTTCAATCAACAAAATCTATTTATTATATTCCACCTAAATACGATAAATTTGGGTATGATTTCTTTTTTATCGAATCATCACTTTCTTCTCTTCCACAAAGATACGATATATCTTTGTATGATTTGGAATACCTCTTTTAACTTTTCTCAAATTAATCTTGAATCATAATTTATTAAATCAAATTATTATTTATATAAAATAAATATAAGAAAATCATCATCACATTAATTTTATATTAGTCATAGAGACTCCGATTATCTCATTTCGATCACAAATTCCACATTGGATCTAGTGTGAATCTAATGACCTTTTACATCTAGAATGATATTTTCTCTTTCATTCCATACCAGAGGTGAGTCTGATTATTTTAAAATCACATGTCCGATTCTTTTGAAAAAATTGATAAATATAATTTCTATCTATTACCTTTCTCAACACACTATCTTTCATCATCATACTGATCAATTGAAAACAAATAGAACCAAAACACAACTTGGGCATAACAATCCCCCCTTTCAATTTGTTGTCAATACCCACTTAAAGTACTTTAAAAAATAAGATATATTGTTTTTGTTTCTTAATTGTTATTCTCTCTTTTTCATTACTACCCCCTATATATCTTAAATGTACGTTGTCTCTTATCTCTCCCCTTATTAAAAATCAAATTTAGAGGGTCCCTTAAGACAAGTTTCTCACCAATGATCTCATTTATAGGGGTTTTAACTTTTCTTCAACATATGTATCACATGAGTTTCTTAACAAATAACCTTTAAAAAATATCTCTAAGTCTACGTGGTTGAATCCGATGTAGAAAAAGAGAGTGTGTATTCAAGGTGATCAATGTTGTCCATAAAAAAAATTTCATGTAATACCAATTTCATTATTCATTTAACATTATCTTCTTTGGGGAAGTATTTTAAAGAATTTGTCTTATGATAAATGTTACCTACACCCATCTCAAAAAACATATCAGAATGATTTGGTGAGTAAAAATTGAACTTTTTCCAAAAAAAATATTTTACATTACTACATTACATTCTTTTGAAATAATAGTAAGAGAATCAACAATTATATCTTCTTTATTCTCACTCCTTAAATTCCCTACATGCTAGGAAAAGTATAAAACATTTTTTGGGATATGTATAACCTCGATTGTTCTTCAGAAACAACATTCAGACTGACAGTCATCTCTCAGTCTTGGCTTCCTCTTCTTTTTTTCTGGATTTTTCATTGGATGTTATTTCTACCTTATGTTTATCCTTATCAGATTTTCTTATATTTTTCATCTTATATGCAGAATATTATGATGAGGATGTTGAGTTTTATTCATCTTCAGAAACATTTTTTTACAATTAGTTTGTAATATTTTTTCCATGTCAGTATTTTGATCTCACAAGATAGTTAACCAAATTTTTATATATTGCATCACTTTCTCATATCCAATATCTATTGAAAAATTTTTCTTCAACATTTCATATATATTTAGAAGTTAGTTTATTCTTAGCACATTTCATTTATTTATTTTGCTTCCTCTAATTTATAGACAAGTCATTATGCTCTGGCCAAATAATTAAGAACCCATTCTTTTCAGACTGATAAGATCTATTTTTAATAACTTTCAAAACATCTGGATTTTCAGATTTGTTTAGACACCTTTTCTGTGTTGGTAAAAAAAATAATAAATCCTTTAGAAATCTGTCAAAGTTTCTCTCATATTTTACAAATATATTCCAATGTTTGGTAATTATTTTTATATTTCACCACAATATTATTAGGTTTCTTGAAAAAAACATTTTTTTAATTATTTATTTGAGGATATTGACCCCCAAAACATTTTCCTTTCATAACATGTGGAATAAAAATAATTTTTTTAGTTGAACCAACACATGTTTTCTGTATGACCGAATCCACCATAATACCATACATATCCAAAAAAAGAATATCTGCCTCACAAACTTCCATATCGATTGGAACTATAAATTTGTTTTTCCACCACCTTCTTATATTTATTTTTTAATCCACCGACCTTTCTGTTATCAATCAATTTATTTACTTTATTTTCATCTTTATTGGCACCATAAGTGTTGGAATAGTTTTTGGATCTCGATAAAACATTTTCGGACTCAAGGTTCCTTGAGAATTATAAATTTCCAACATTGTTGGCTGTGGACATATAGATGACTTTCCAAACATATTTTTTCAGATACAACCCCTTCTTTTGATTCTTACTTTAAAGTATATTTTGTTGAGCCTTAATAGATTTATCATTTCTATAATTTTTCCCAAGTATATTAATAATGTTTTTGAAACTTTTACATTTCTCTTCAGCTTTAGAAAGTTTTTGTGGAATAGTTCCAATGCTTCTTCTTTTGTTCTCATATTCAATTCGAGATACTCATTAAAATTATTTTGATCTTTGACTGATTTATTCAAATCATCAATTTATTTCATGGGCTTCATATTTTTATCAGAAAAACATTATTGGTTTCATGTTGAGGAGCATTCATATTCAAATTTTTTTTATTCAATACTTCTAATATTTCTCAATAATTATTTAAACTATTATTTAAAAATCACATCATGTTTTGTTTCATTTTCATCAGACATGCTGCTTCAAAATTCTTCATCATTAATTTTTTCGATGAATGTATTTTCTCCAATATATTGAACAGATTTTTCAAATTCGGTTTCACTCTATACTTATTCATAGTATTTACCTTCATCACCAGATGAACATTCCTCATTAACTACTTCAAAAATAATGTTCTCTTTAATATAATTTGATTCGTCCTCACTAACATCATCCTTATCCAAAAATATTAACCTTTTGGATTTGGAGGACATATTATCTTCCCTCTTAGAATATAATATTTCTTTGGAACCCTTTTTCTTCAAAGATCTTCTTATTATTCTTTCTTCATCTTCATTTTCTTCTTCATCAATTTCTTCCTTATTACCTCTTTAAGGACAATTAGAAACATAATCCCCAATAACTCTACATCGCCAACATTTTAAGGGAATTTCCATTTATAACTTCATATACCTATTTTGAAATTTTTAGAAAAAATGGTAAAAAATAATTAATATATTTTACATACCTTGTTTTTTAAATCATAATCTACAGCTTCTAATTCATAAAGAATCTTCTTTTCATTTTTATAATCCTTGAAATAAATTTATATATAAACTTTATTGTTTTATGTCATAACATTATTCCTTATTATTTGATAATTAATGAGAGTACAATGCAAATAATATTGAGAAAATGTTTCTTGATCTCTATCTTCTAATGAAGAAACCATGGAATCAAACTTATCTGGATGAATTCTCAAGAAATAATATATAAAAATCGAATATTGTTCTATCTTTTCACCAAGACATCTTATATTACTCATAATTTCATTTTCCTAGGTAAATAAGTCATCAATAGATTCATTTTCACCCATATTATGGTCTTTATACTTTAATCTATATATTTGAAACTTTTACTTCTTCACATTGGTATTGCCTCCATAAATATTATTCAGATTATCGCATATTCCTTTGGAAGTGGAAAATCCATTTACTCTCACAAACTAACATTCAAAAAGTGATGATCATAAATAATTCTGATCTCTTCTCCCATTCACAAGATTTTCCTTACCAATCATAGAGAGAGGATTATTATCAATATGAGGAGGAAAACCATATGAAATAGCTCTTGGAACAACATACACAAGAGACATAATATATCTAAGTATTATTTCTTTCTAGATATGATAATTACTATCAATTATGATTAGAATACATTTATTATTCATACAATTCAGATTACCTAAAATACTCTCTTCAAAATTCAATAAATAATAAGAGAAGGGTACCTAGATATGATATAACTTGAAAGTTCCCAGTAAGTGTAATTTTATCACCAATAGGGGTAGGGGTGAATCAGTGAATTTTTTCCCTTTAATGTTACCTTGAAATTGATTTAACTTACACCTCCTATTAATGATTCTATTCCATAGTGAAAAAATTCAAACACACATCCACAAAACACATGTATTTACATTGTTCACTATTAAATAAGAATTTACCCATTCTTGATATGGTATGTAAACGATCCAATACCACCCAATCGATGATAAAATAATCCTCGAATTATAATCAGTAGTATATTCCATTTCAATCATATAGAAATTTGTAAACAATCTAAACATGCATGTTCACCCTCTTAATGAAAATAAGGTTAAATAATGTTTTTGTAAGAACTAATGTTAACTTTGCTTCTTTTTCAATTACACAAATGTATTAAATTGAAAAAACTTATTTAATTTCATACCCATTAGATGGTAAGAACTTATTGTATATTAGTAAGGAAAAATTAGTCTAATTACTCTGAGTTCGATTCTCCCCGATATGATTCTTCTCGATACGATTCTCTGAGCATGATTATTCGGAGTCTGATTCTTCCTGGTATGATTATTCAATATGAAAAGATACAAAAATGACTGAGTTTTATTGAGACAATTCAAAACTCAATCTTCCTCTATCCAGAAATCCCAGTATGGAAATTCCAGCGCTATTATTCAGCCTGATATGATGATCATCTGAATATGATTGAAAAGTCAAATATAATAATCAACTGAATAAAATATACACCGAGTATAGAAATTAGATCAATAAAATATTGAGATCTTATCTCTACTTCATTCAATTCTTTCATCAAAACTTCTTTACCAAATTCTCAGAACAAAATATTATTATTCTCTCTAAAGATATCCGAGATCCACTATTCTCTATGATGAATAATATATCAGTCATCAGAAAAGTACCATGTACTTTTCTCCTTTTATTGGGGCCTCATAAGAGGTTTTGGATGGAATCAACAAAACATTTTTGCTCACCCCAAATCACCCAAATCTCATTTTCACTTGAATCTAGAGAGAATTTATTACTTACTTAATGATTATGTGTTCTTATAGAATCTTCTACAATATTCAGTTATTTTTCTTATTTTAAACATTCAATTCAATTTCCAATCCAATTTCAATTCATGAGATAAATTTTAGGAATCTGGTTTCTTAAAAAAATATTTTTATCAATTGAATGTACAAATGTATGAAGAAATGTAAACCCCTATGAATGATGGATATAATTTGTATTTTCAATGAAACTCTCCCCCTTGATGACACTTTTACCAATATACTTCATCTATGCTCTAAAACCATTTATACTTCTTCACCTTTTTCTCTCAAAAAAACATGAGAATTCATTTGAAAATAAAATAAAATGATTCAGCTCTTTACCAACTTGATTATGATATTTTAAAAAAAATATTTCATCCATCCCTTCCTTTAGCCATTAATTCAACCTTATTAAATGGTTTAATAAATTTTTTGTTGGTCTTTTTCATTATGATTTTCATCGACTTTAGCTCAAACCCTTTTACATCAGTCTTTTATGGAAAAAATTCATCCAGAGTGTGATGGACCGATATCAACTAATTTCAATTCCACTAAAAATATTTCTATTCCAACTCAATTTGAGTAATATTTTCTAGAGTATGATACTTCTAAGTACCATTTTCTAGGTATGATCATCCTAATATCAATATTTATAGATATTATCATTCTGAGTATGATCTTTAGCTTCCTTTTTCTCCAAGTCCACCCAAATATTATTTTACTGGGTATGATTCCTTTTTGATCAGAACACTTTCTTTCTTCTCTTCCACCTGGATATGATTAATTTGGGTATGATTTTAAATACATATTTTCTCTTTTCTTATACTAATCTTCCATTATAATTTCTCCAATCATCTTATGATTTATATGAAATAAAAATCATAAAAGCATTATCCCATTTATTTTATCATAGTCAATCATAATTTGATTCTCTCATTTCGATCACTTCTTCCACATTAGATCAAAAGTGAATCTAATGAAAATTTACATCCTGTAAGATATTATCTCTTTATTTCTGTACATGAGGTGATTTTGAATCTTTTAAAATTGAAATTATGATTCTTCTAAAAAAATTATCAATATGATTTACATCCATCATCTTTCTCAACATAACTTATTTCTTCAACATACTTATCAATTTTCAACAAATACAACCAAAGTAGAAATTGGATCTAACATAGAAATCATAGATGGATTCATACACTAATTTACCAAGGGGATCTTGTACAATAATCTGAAAAAATTCCACGATGAACCCTAAAAGAGGTGGACTGGTGAAACTCACTCTAGAGTAATAAAAGGAGGGAAACACCCTTTTTGATACTATATAAGGGAACTCATCCCTGATCATAATAGATATGTATTTATAATAAGAAGGACTAAAACATACCCTTTACAGAATATATGATGTTTCCTATATGGTACACAACGTGTATCTATGAGTATTTCCCGGAACACCCCTTATCATCACACATGTTATATTTTTCACTAAATACATGGCATGTCAACAAGGGGTAAATAGAATGTAGAGGTTGGTATGGAACTCAACATTCTCTCAGGAATAGCCTATATAATATGGCCTAATCTAGTTTACCCAGGTTGTAAAAAATTACACTGGTCATTTTCACATAATTTCTGTGCTACATGGGGTATACTTCCATATCAAACGGTGTGTAGGGGATAGGCCGACACTCAGTGTGTCCATTCTTCCTATGAATTTTACTCCCCAATGTACGCTGAATGTTCCCTGATACACATATCATATGGTGTCACATGGAATCCTTGGTGTGTACTCTATGTACATGTAGATCCATATGATTAAGGGAATCATGATGTGTGAGTAAATCAAATTACGTGTGATAATTAACTTGACGTGTAAACCCTAGCCACCACATAGTGGGGGCTCCAAGATGTATATTTCATAATTTCACAGAAATTATAATCCTTCACCCATATTTTCTTTAGATACCAATTCTTTATCTCCCACATCAAATCCCTACTAGAAACCCCCATATCCAAGTTAAACAAGCCATAAAAATCACCTGCGACCAGATTCCATCAAACCAACTGCTCAGAAAGAACCTCATATAGATCTGTGTCCCTGTCATAATGCTAATCCATGAACCGAAGGTTTCCAATCCATTCATGAACATCCATAACCACAATGAAATATATAATAATTCCATTAATCGTGAACCTGATCATGTGGTAATTGTTTATTAAACTAAATATTTATTTCATGAGGATCATCAATATGATATTTTTTCAAACCACCATCTAATGCAAGAACAAATGTTTAATATGTGAAGAACTATGAGATAAATGTAAAAAACATTAATAATAGGAAGGAACCAAAACCATTTATCATATTTTCATCAATCTATTTCCTTGATACATAAAAACGAAAATAAATATATGATCATAAAAAAATAAAAATCTCAAAGAAAAAATTCAACAAATGTAAACACATATTGAACACATGAATCAATTTCTAGAAGGGTTGATGCATATTTGAATTCAAATAAAAAATACGAGATTAAACTAGTCAATTAAAACAAATTACCACAATTTTGGACCAATCAATAATAAATAATAGTTCTACACTATTGTTGTTGGTGGGATCCATGAACATTATTGGAAGAGACGAACACCTCGGTATTGATCATAGATCCAAAATCTGGTGGATTCCCTCAAAATCTCTAAAAAATTATCCTCTTTAATCTATAGGATTATGAAGATAAATCTAGGTATTTTATATAAGAGAGTTAAAATAGAGGAGTAATAAGGTATTTGGGAAATTTAGTAGACAATAAATAAATAATTTTTTTTATTAATCTGCCCATGATTTCCCCCAATCCTAACACCTAAAACACTCCAAGGTTATGTTAGGCCCAGGGTAATAAACAAATTATAGATTTAATTACAACCATATAATCCACTTATATAACACCATTTTTTATATATTCCCTTATTTTAGAGAAAATTTACTTATGCGATATAATATATTTACCATTTTAGAATATCAACAATGAGGATATCAAGTTTCTGTAATTCTATAATGACTCCATGCATTACTTAATAAATATTCTATGAAATTTTTTGTTGTTATTAATGATAGAGATAAATTGATTAAATTTTATAAATGCTCAATGTTTTCTATCCCTAAAAGTGAAATCTGGCTTCGATAAAAGGGTACTAATCTCAAATTTATAATTCCCGTTCCCACGAGCTCTCTTGTATGCTCTTATGGTTCCAAAAACCATGTACATAAGGGAAAAAATTTCCAATGAAAGGTATTTTATTATGGATTCTCAAACATCACTATGAAATCGAAAAGGTATCTCCAACCTCGATATCGATCTTCACCCAGATAACATAGTGTAATGATTCATGCACATATTTTATTAGCTCCATCAGGTTGATAACACGATGCAATCAGTCTAACTATGGTGGAAGGGTAAAGAGATACACCACCTCACTAACCCAATAAATTAATAGAAAAGGGTATATTAATGTCAAAGATATCCTATAACATTAACTAAAAATCATTAATCTATGTTTAGGATAGATCTCTTAGAAGACATGAACTCCCTCTCTAAACTCTTGTGGTCTTTGATATTGGTCTGCGAAGGACACTAATATCTCTAAAAGTCATTATCAGCCCCTATAGGAACTTAACCTTTTACAACCATTTCTCACAAAAACTCTCGGCCCATAAACACTATTCCCCTAGCATCGAATAGTACAATAATAACATGAAGGGTCTCCTATGGATATAAATGGTTCTACAATGATGGTGGAGTGGTAATTATTGATATACCCAAACTCTAAAACTTTCATATGATCCTCCAAGATAGGGACAAAATTCAAATACACTCCCAAAGAATGTATTCAATAAACATAGTGGACCACCTTTCCTAGCCATCTCTCTGGGGTATGAACACCATGCACAATTACAATTGAGTCCCAAAGACCCCCTTAATTCTCTCTATAATCATGTCATGAAACACAAATAATGTTGTTAAATGTTCATTGACGAAACAACAAGAATCCGTACATTATCATTCACGAACAGACATACCAAAATCTCTATAAAGATCAGATCATAGGTTTTTAGGAATTGGACCAACATGGTGAGTTGGCTTACAATCACTCAGATTGCATTGTGACCTCTCAATGATCACGAATTCATCAACATAAAAACCAAAAAAGATACCATCACATTTTCACTTCAATTCAATCACCTCATCCTTTACTGAATGATATGTGAGGAATCAATATACAAACTCAACAACAAACTACCACATCCATATATAAAAAATATAATTACAAAGGATACTAGTACATCATCAACTCCCCTGGATTCATTTCTAAGGGAAAGAATGAAACCTCCTCAGCACCTCCTCTCATAGAAAGGCTGGTGTCTTAGACTATCTTTAAAAAGGTTAAAAATCTGAACACCTTATGAAAATACCAATAGGTACATATAAAGTGGATATCTAGTCATAAAATTTCTCATGATCAATATCCTTAAGATATGCCTCCCT
Organism: Viscum album; assembly: GCA_963277665.1. NCBI lineage: Eukaryota > Viridiplantae > Streptophyta > Magnoliopsida > Santalales > Viscaceae > Viscum > Viscum album. The sequence goes on along the minus strand of OY728133.1, from coordinate 1,901,299,490 downwards.
GGCATGCTAAAGATGTGGAGGTCTGGAAACAATCTAATGGAGGTACTCTACATTATCCTCATCCTTAAGGTTAATTGAAAATGCGTCCTTTGATTGGTCACCTCACTCAAAAACAATGAATAAAAAACCACTATCTATTAATCTTGCATCACCTCCGTGATCTTGGGTGGCTCCAAACATAGAACTGAATTAACCTTTACTACAACCAATATGAATCCTATGTATGGGAAGCCCTATCCCAAAATGTGTTCATCGTAAATCTAGAAATGAAATTTTGAGATATTCCCATGAAGTTATTAATCTCAGATCATGTTCTGAAACATCATCAAATTTATCTTCTACTCTACCTATAATGCTAAATACACAGGTATTTCACCGAAAAGGACTACCACAAACTGATCCAATATAGATTATGGATATGGTCCATCAGTCCCAAAAAAATACAGATATTTTTAACATGACAATAAGTATCACCAAGAACTCATAACAACCTTAGATACTCAAGAAATTCACATTAGGTTTATCCTTCTCACCACCCAGCAGCTGGTGACAACCTATCCTATGATCTAACACTAAGAACAACTTGACCCTCAACCACTGCATCAATAATTCATCATTTTTCCACGGTGCATAGTCCTTTCTGAAATCACTTGGTTGAAGTGAAATTAGTCTATGTCTAATCTCATGATCTAAAATTATTTATTGTAAAACACTGTGGCACCTAGGAAAACACATTGGGGTGGGGCGGGGGGGGGGGTAAGAATCCCCATCTCTCAAGATTCTTAAACTACACCCTTATCTCTCATAGCTACATAGGTTAATCTATTATGCCAATATAGATATCAATAAATTTCTAGGAAATTGTTTATATAGATGATAAATATTCCATGGGATAAAACTATAATATCCTCATGGAGGAAACAATGATACTCATCCAACACTCTAGGAAACCGAAACATCATAAAATCATCCTCTTTAAATGTTCATACTAGAAATATACTAAGAAATAGTTTATATACTCCTATACACATACTCATCTTGACCTTCCTAGGATTCCCATAACCAAATAATGAATAATTAAATACATTTTGGAATATTTTATCCAAGACTAAATGCTAAGACTATAGATAAATTAGGGGAGTTATAGGCCATACCTTAAAACACAACCCGATCCACTGAGTCACAAGCCCCTAATGGTTTAATCCAACCTTCTATTTTCTACCTATTCTCTATAATTATGGATCCCTCTGACACCATATCCCATCAAAAATACCTCAAATATAAAATATTAAAATATAACCTGCCAAAACTCAACACTATCATCATTTGGATTCATTGACTAATCTAAATAGTTTTGAATCACATCATAAGAACACATTTTTGTTAGGGAATTTTTCCTCCTCCTCATTTGTCAGAATCCACAAAAACTTTCTCCTTCATGTGGCCATACCGAGACCCTATGTTCACCAATGGAAGTCTTACGACCAAGAACACCATCGATAGGTTAAAAACTAAATAATAACACTGACACCACTGGCTCATGAAAGTCCTATAATACCTAAGAAGGGTGCCTTCCTCCCCATGAAAAATTGGATATGTCTATATATGAAACTTTAGAAGATAACATAGAATTTGTATATAATCCACCAGTACCATTGAAACCAAATGATTCTTATCTTAATAGGGCTCATCCACTTGGACCACTGTAGGTGGGTTACCTTGATGTTGAATAGGTGGAGAAATCACCCAGTTTTAACCATAGTGAATCACCTCCTGTATAAGTTCATAAAATAAATCCCCATAAATAAGAGAATCATAACCATAATCCAATTACATAATCCTAGATGGTATTCATTTTAGGGATATCCATCATAAGCCAACTAACATCACAATAAAAAGAGAATATTCGAGTAGATGTCTCAAGAAGGACAGGGAAACCAAAACCTATTCTTATATGATAAATGTTCCAATATTATCCATGAAACCAGAACCTATATCTATTGAATCAATAAGTATTTTATCATATTCATGGTGGATAAAAGAGTTGGTCTATAAAAAGTATCTGTGTTCTATGGAATGAAAGCTGATTTTGAGACACTTTAGTACAATTTCCCAATTTTTCAATCCAAACCTCCTAGATAAAAAATATCAAAACTCTGGTCCTAATATGACTTTATTTGATAATAATCTATCAGGACCTGACCCATTAGGGCCTTCCTGGCTAGTGTTAATGTGAGAATGAATCCCCCATCCAACCTCAAATAGGACATGATCTGACCACTGGAATTGAGTAGGCATATCATAAACATGGTGGGCCTTAATTTATAGTATATGAACACACACACACACCCACACACACTCACACACGAATATCCATAAACTAATATAAAGTGGAATGAATAAATAATATTATAAATGCATGAATAAAATCAATAAAACCTTAAAGTATTAAAAATTTTAAATTAAAAGGAAAGGGAGACAAATAAAAGCCCAAAAATATAGTGCATAACCATACCTTTTAGAAACATGGGGGTATCTACCAAAAAGTAACTCTTGGTTCCCTCTGAGATATATATAGTATAACTATTCTCCACCTACTCTAGGTCCTCATAACAATCCAACTAAAATATTTTCTTCTATATAATACGTGACATGTATAGGAGGATCCCATGAATGGGTGAGTATATACATATCCATTAGGACATCCTAGAAACACTGAACATAAAGTATCAAGAGTGTATTCAAATCATCGTCACAACAATATGTAAATTAGAGTATCAAAAAATAAAAATAATGGTAATGATATCTATAAACAAGATATTGTTACAGTAGAACCCAAGTCTCAATTTGAGGTTACTTCATCACAAATAACCTATGATTATACTAAATGATCATATGCAACATTCTTCCATGAGAACTCACTCCATTCATTTGAAAACATAGACGACACTCATTTATGAGGATATACCTATATGGTCTTAACCTAAATAAGAAATATGAATAATGATAGAGGTCATATAAGAAAATCAAATGACCATAAAGAAAAAAATTGGAGGATATATGATACTGACACATAGATTTGGGATCACACCTAGGTTCTTGGGGGTATACATAAACCAAACTAGAATAAATAGCTAGAAATGAGATCATGACAGTGTTTATTGGTAATGTAATTATGGAAACCAAATGTAGGAAAGATAGTAATGATATTGAGGATACAACCCCTAGGTATCATGGAGGTATTCCTACTCTAGTCTATTGAGGGGATATTCTCCCGTACTCTGAGAAAAATGATGCACTGAAACCTCATAGATGTGGATCAAATTTTTTTTTCTGGAAAAACAAAAAGATAGAAAAACCCATGTAGATATTATTTGAGGGAACTCATCCAATCTCATTACATAACTAGTGTAATAAGAACACATAAACTAATTTGACATTTAAGGAACACACTGTGTTTCTCTTATGGTACATGATGTTTCTCATTAATCCTATCCTTGAATGTGCCCCATCATCTTACAAAACATTTATTTCACCAAATAAAAAGTGTGTCCACTAGAGTCATAACACATGGAATGTTTGTTGTTGATCTTAGTGTTAATTCTTATCTGGACCAAGAAATATTTCCTTTTCCCATGCACTCATGTTTTTTCTCATATACACTGGATTTGTTCACGTAAATTTTATGGTAAAAGGGGTATACTTTCACATCACATAATGTCTAGGGGGAGAGTTGAAACTCGGTTTGTGAATTCTTCCGAAACCAAGAACATGGTGTGTGCTCCGATAAACATAGATTTTGGTGTCAAATGTCATCCTTTGCATGTAATACCTATAAATTTGAACTATATTTCTAAGGGTAACATAGTGTGTGATATTTAAATCAACATGTAAACCATATCTACCATACATAGGGACGTACATGGAGTTTGTTCCTCTTAACTACACATAATGTAGTTCATAATTTTTTATAATTTCAAATACTTCTTGTAGGATCACATATACATATAGTTTCCTTTTCCCCTCTAAAAATAATGGATATAAAGTTGAATAAGCCATGAATGTCACTAGTGGCCAAATTTGTCCGACCCAACTACTTTGTGACTTCAAACCATTACACTATTGTGATGACATAATTCTAGACAATGAAATGTAAGTACCAGTTCCATTAATGGTATTTCATCATCACCATGGACTAATATCATGACATAATGTGAAACCCAATCCTATAGTGATGGTATATTGTTCAAATGATGTATTTTTCATTTATATTTTATCTAGTATTTTTTAGAACTTCCGAACAAAGGAAACCCCAATAATAAAAATGAAAATAATGATGGGAGAAATGTACAAAACAAAAATATATGGAATGAACCAAGAAAATAATTTTGGATAACCTCAATAATTTTCCATGATAATGATGAAAATATATAAATAAATTATGACTAGTAATTCAGTATATCATGGAAAAAATTTACCAAAAATAAATCAATATTTAACCTGAGAATCAGTTGTTAGATGGATTGATTAATCTTTGAAATGGAATAAAAAAATATGGTATTTAACCAGTTAAATAATATTGCCTACCTTGATTATAGATTAATAACTAATGATGAACAGTTCTACACCTTTATCATTAGTGAGATCCCTGAAATCTGTCTCCGATGATGAACACTTGGGAAACAATATTCAATCCACGAACACATTGACCTCTTATAATGATCTCCTACAAAATCCTCTATAATACCTAGGGTTATCTGTATAACTATAGGAATTTTCTACAAAAATGTTTAAATATGTAATTTGAGCATTTTAATAAACAATAAATAAAGTTATTTATTTTTATATTAATACCCAAGTGATTTCAATTAATATTGTCCCAAAATATAAAAAAATGTTATGTCATTCCTAGGGTAAAACCCACATTCTATATTTAATGGTGTTTATAGATTACCCATATAGAACACTATCAGAGAGATACACATTTATTTTAGTAATACTATGAATGCAAGATACAATGTTTTAATATTTTTAATATATCAACACCAAGGCATGCTATGTCCTACCATCCTACACTCACTCTGTCCCATACTCTAAAAATATTATTTTAAACACTCTAATGTGTTAAATGATAGAAGCATAGTGGTTACATAATCCAACATAAGGATCAACATAAAATTATTCATATTGTAACATAATTCTTTTATGGCCTCCTTGATAAGTGTAACCCATAGAAAATTCTTAAAATGGGAACCGAATCATAAAAATGTTACTCACTACCTACATTATTTAAGTAAGATATTCTAACTCGAGCTGAATTTAACAAGACCAACCAGTTTGGATGATCATGGTATCAATAGTGTTTGCTTTCGAAGGAATCTAATACTTAGTATTTTTAAATTTGAATTTATCTCATTTCCATCTTTCTTGATTTCTCTTTACATTTATGCATGCTTTTATTTATTTAGTTTAAAATCCCAATTCCTTACACCAAATCAAGAAGATCAGAACATTTTTATGTGAAAATATTTATAGAAGTCATTACATGTTTTTTTTGCACAAATTGAAATACAAATATATTCAAACAAACACAAATCCATCTTACATATATTTTATATAGAACCATTTCATTGAAAGTATTAGAAAATATTAATCAATAGTCCCCATAAGCATAAGTACGTTTAGAAAAATAGTCAATCGTTACTTTTATAAACAAGTTATAATCCTCCAGGCTATTGAGTATTCTGCCCTAATGTACCTACACCCACAATTTTATATAAATAGAAAACTCAATTACATCAAATTTATAACTCCTCATATGGATAGAGAATAATTATCTTCTTAATTCAATGTCATAATATACTGTAATCCAAATTCAAGGAAAAATAATACTAAATCAATTATTATACCAAAAATGAAACCCTTTGAATGAATATATTACTATTTATAGAAGCAGTTTAATACTTTTAACTAAATCATGCGTCTATTAATAATATGTAAAATTTATTCATAAATAAATAAACGAGTAAACTATAGAAATGAATAATTAATAAATTTATTTGTGAGATAAAATAATTATGAACAAATCATATTTAATGAAAATTATTAACAATTTATAATTAGAGAATTCTGTTTTGTATTTATAGATAATATCTAAATAAGTTATTTTTCTAGTAGAGTAGAATATATTAAAGAATTTTTTATGTTGGATAATAAAGAAGTCATTGGAAATGAGGAACCTATATTGGCACAAGTGAATGATCATGAATGATTTACAAAATAGGGGCGTGTGGTTGCACTTGGGTAATTTGTTGGTGATTAATGTTTTTTTATGAATACTTGTTTGTAACACCCCAATAATTTATATGAAATTTTACATTAAATAATGAAATACTAGATATCTTAAATTACATCAAACATGAAACTAAAATGAGTTATTAAATATTAGTAGATAAATATATTGTAATCAATTATGTTACTTGGATTTTCTTATTTTGTTTATTGATGAAATTTAATGATTAGAAAATAATTAATTAATATGTTATGATAAAAATTATTTAATGTAATAAAGGGATGGTTTTCGAAGAACTTATTGTTTTGAATTCTATATTTATATTAATAAATCATATAAAATAACTTTAAAGGATGATTAAGATAATATGTAATATTCCAATGTGTGAAATACAATATTAACACTCAAAAAATTAGAAATTTATAAGGGGAATATTAATTTTATAACAGTCCTTTTCAATAAAAATAGATTTTTTTGAATTTTTTTATTCTCATTGAAAAGGTAAAATTTATGTTTTTTGAAATTGAAGTTTATGAAAAATGATTTAAATTTTTATAGAATAAATAAAATATCTTAGATTTATATTTTGTTATTTTTATGAAAAGATTTATTTTTGGGTAAATAGATAAAAATAATGATTTAAAAATTAATACCAATTTTATGAAATTATCATGATATAAGATTGACATCAATGTTTATGAAGCCTTTTTTATAGCCCATATATATATTTAATAAGAAATATAATCATGTTAAAACTATAATTTTAAATTTATAAATCTATGTTTGACATGTTGTAAATCTATGTAACGTTCTTATTCAAATAAAAACTATTTATAGTTCTTGTATTTTAATCATGTTTTCAAAATGTTACTTTAGAATTTGGGTAAACTTGATGTTTAAATTAGTATTGTTTTAGTTAAACATATCTGTCATGACCCGACCCATACCAGGGCTCGAGCATCAACTAACCCAATCCCACCTCTGTAGGCTAGGGGCTGGCGACTAGCGCTGAAGGCACAACAAACTCGGGGAGGCATTTGCCTAAGAACCTGTACACACACACACACAACCAACTCAATGTAAGAGTGTAGAGGAAAAAGAAAGCAAGGTACCACTCTACTATAAAAAGGGATCCAAACAAAAATGCATCGACCTCTAACAGTAAAAGTACAAGAAAAGTAAAGCTGAAAGGGAAAGGGGAGAAAATACACACCCAACTAGAAAAGTTCCACAACCTGACAACATGTGAAAAAGTAAAATAGCTAGAAGAGTCCCACTCCTGAATCCCAAGCTACGACCACCGCATGCGGTCTAAGAACCCTATACCCCGAAGCTCCTCTGATGTCATGATCAACCTGTTCGTCATCTTCAAGGTCACGCCAAATGCGGGCAAAGCCAAAGCAAGGGTGAGTATAAAAATACTCAGCAGAATGCCTCGAAGGCTCAAGGGAGCAGCAATAGAGGTACTGAAGAGGAGAGCAGTATGAGAGAACAAGATACAACAAGAGTGAAAAATAGAGTACAACTCCACCCAATAATAGATATGATTTCTCAATGAAACCCAAACGATAGAGTAAGGGGATCTTCATCTCACAGCTCACACCAAGTATATGCCCATACATATACCTAGGGAAACCGGATATACTCGTAACTCATACCTATAGTCTAGAGACAAATTACAGAACTACATACCCATGCTAGAGATCTATTTCAAAGATTTCACGAAGCGCTCGTCTAGGAGAACTCACTCTATGAGTCTGATAGCTCTGATAACATCCCTCTGGAAAGTATCATTCATCAGGAAGGTCATGAGAGGTAGTTACACTCATTACGGGAGACACACTCCTGATTGGGAAGATCACAATAAATAGAAGCACTCAATATGGGAGACACACTCTTGAGTGGTAAAGATTATGATACACAGATAAGGATCACTTCTATGGCCATGGAAGATACCACGACTCATCCGGATTCAACATCTAGGTGATTCACCAGCTAGGTAGAGGATCAATGCCCGGTAGAGTTAGTCACATTGACACCTGACTCTACATAGAGTCAGGAATGGATAGAGGATCTCGTTCCAGGCCCCTCGAAGGGATTCCAACTCTATCACAGAAACTCCTGCTGAAGGGATCATACTCCTGTAGAAGGAAACGATGCCTGACCATCAGGGGAATGAGAATAATGGACACTAACCCAAATGAATGATGTTCAATATACAATGGGAATGAAGATCAAGCCATGTACTAAAAAGTACACGTCGTGTCCTATGACCCCGGGTACTACCTGCATACAACGACCTGTGTTGTAACGACCCAATCTTTTTGAGTAGTATATTAACTTACTCTTAACGATTTAATAAGATGTTAATGGTTAATGCAGAAAGAGGAGTCGATGGATTCATCCAGTAGACTCGACCCTTATGAATCCCACTTATCAGAGCTTGGGAAGGAGGTAGCATCTGTGGGCTTCGCTTTGGACCAAGCCCAAGACGAACTCCAGCATGTTAAGCTTGAACGGAAATGCCTACGGGAGAAGTTCAAGTTAATAGAGATTACTACTAGGTCAATGTTATCTGAGCCTCACTCAGATTCTCTCACCATAGCACACCTTACACTTAGGTCTTATGCCGGTGTTATAAGGGGCTATGTGATGAGACCCTAGCTTCCTTGTGTAATCCTTTCGGGTGAATAAATTGAGATCTCTTCCTTTAGTGATGTTTGTGGAATTTCTTTTGTCCGGATAATTTTAGGATGTATTTTATTGATGAATTTTGGAAAAAAGGGATATTTTAAAATATTTATGAAAACCCTAAATAACAAATGATGTGTAATGATTTTCAAAAAATGGTCTTCTACAAATGTTTTCAGTAAGGAATTTTGAGTCTAATAAGATCAACTTAATTTTTGATGAATAGTAAATTATGAACAATGATTTTACGCTTAGGATTAGTAATGTGACCAAATGGATTAGTAATTTCACTCAAAGAATGTTTTAATATAATTTAGACACCTAGATTAAGTAATGTGGTTCAATAAAATGGGTAAATAATGGTTTCATAAATGATTAATCAAGTATTAGTTTTTTAGGGTGAATAGTTTTTTTTAATTAAAAATTTAATTAAAAATAATTAGAAAATTATTTTTATAAAAATGACTTTATTTTTGAACTCAGAGCATCGATATTATGTGAAGGTAATTTTTGGGGATTTCTCTGAAAAAAATGAATTTTCGATGAATAGTGTTTTTATTTAAAAATTAAATTACAAATATTTAGAAAATTATTTTTATTAAATGGATTTTATTTTTGAAATCAGAGCATTGATATTTGGTTAAGGTGAAATATTGAGATTATTCTGAGAAAGTTGAATTTTCGATGAATAGTGAAAATATAGTTTTTATGTTACGGGTGTTTAATGACATCATTAAATGATGTATTAAGTATACATTCAATATGGTTGAATTATGAATAGTAAGATAAGTTATGAGGTGTCCCAAGTGGCCAATACCATGGGCAAATACCATGGGCAAGCCCATGGTTTTTCCAAAACCACTAATGAGGTGTCCCTTGGCCATTAATGCCCTGTCCCCTCACTTTCCCTATAAATACGCAGCCTTTCCTCCTTTATTGTTCACTCCCAACTCTCCCCCAACGAAGTTATGGTCTCCTTACCTCCAAAGGAGTCCTCCCAAGGTGCCCCCAAGCCCTCAAGGTCCAAAACATTGAGTTTCAAGAGTCACGTTTCAAGGTAAGGGATCCGACCCCTCTCTTTCTTTTCATGTAATCTCTTTTATGTCATTCCTTTTATGCTCCATGTTTTTATGTGAGAGGATGTTCTTTTATATCCCTCTTACTTCCCTTTCATGTTTATATGATTAGATATCCCCTCTTACTCTCATCATTTCGTATTATGAATGTTTAAGTGACGCCGTTAGGCTGCCGAATTTTTAAGGGATTCTTTCACCCTTCTCATTTTTCATGTTCGATTTTCATGTCAAGTCTTTCAAGTTCCTTTTTATTATGTTGGGGTATGATCTCTATATATATCATACTGATCTATTATGATCATATGATGCGAGACCCTATCTGATCTTCTCAATTCATTTTTATTGAAGTTTAAGTGGCGTCGTTAGGCTGCCGAATTTTCATAAGAGAAATCTAATTTTTTTCCTTCCATGTTTTTCATTTGAAATGGTATGTCCCTCATATTTCATTACCATGACCATATATCGTTCTTATTCTGTCACCATACTATTTTATGGATCATTTATGAGTGGGTGACCCATGTTCCCTCTCATTTCAATGTTTTCTAAAACCCCGAAACATTGCCGTTATGGTGTAGAATTTTTGTCTCAAAATGCCTCTCTCTTTTCTCAAAAATTATTTTATGTTATAAAGTGAATACTCAAAGCTCTTATTTCTACAAGGGTATTCACATATATATCAAAAATTTTCATTTTAAATTCAGGTATTTACATACATGAGACCCGCTTTCCCTTTTCGTGGGTTTAAAGTGACGTAAAGATCATGTCTTTAAAGCAGTTTTTAAAACGTTATGATTATGAAATGAAACCCATTTATTTTATTCTATATGGGTTATTTATGAAATGTTTGATGATGATATATGTGGGTCACATGATAATAAAGGCAAATTTAAGGGTGCGCCCTGATAGCGCTCGAATGCATTGGGGAATGATGTAACCACTAGAGATTACAATTTTCACGATACCTTGTTGAATAACCTCGGTAATTTTCAAATGACACCTTGGGGATGGACATTGATGATATGTTCATGATTGTCAATGTTATATGATGTAGCCAAATCTTCAAGTTATGAAAACTGTTATTTTTATTATGAAATGCCTCATGATTTCTTTCTCATGCCTTAAAGTTCTTTTCATGTCCTTATTGAAGTATATCAAGTTCACATGTAAAATGTTCCTCTTGTTTCCCTTACTGGGCCTTCTGCTCACCCTTTCTATTGATGTATGTCCCCAGGTTATGAGATGAAGTAATTAACCTAGGATGAACTTAAGGAGAAGCCTTTCAAGTGTTTAAGAAGAATGCTTTATTTTTCTTTTATGTATTTTGTTCCTGGTTTCCGAGACACTAGACCTTAAAGATCCTCAGTTATGTGTAATGTAATGATAGTTTATGTTATAAGAAGGCGGGATGCTATAGTTGGTATCAAAGGATGGTTTAGTTATTTTTGGAAATTTGGATATAAATACTTTAGGAAGAACCCTATAGAAAAGTTAAAATATAGGAAAACTTCCTGGTATTTTTGTAAGTATTGAGTAAGTGGTTTATCAAACAAATACATCCCTGTCTGGATACGAGTAGGTAGAGGCGGCTCTGGCACAGATGTACGTAGGGGTAAAACCCGAAAACACCTCTTTGAGCTAGACTCGAACGGGAACTGGTGCACGATAACAGGCCTTTCTGCACTTTTGGTTACGACACTCCCGAGGGATATGTTTGGTTAATCACAAGCTTTTTATGAATCATTATGAAGGAATTATAGAAAAGTGTAATTGTCTAAGCATGAAGTCTTAGTTAAAAGATTCATAAATGAAATAAGTTTCTCACTAAGGTTTTATTCTTTTAGAAAATAGCAGGCAATAGGAGGAACCGTGCCGATGGTGACCGCAATACACCATGTGCTGACGACCCTCCAATGGAATCCGGAATGGAAACATTCATGTGAATGATGAAACAACTGACTCAAGTTATGAGTAATAACATGAATCAAGCTGAGAGGCCGATCTCACCATGAAGGGAACAACATTCTGTTGAGTCCTTCATGCGCCAACGACCACCAACATTCAGTGGATCTACTGACCCTTTGGTTGCGGAACAATGGATAAGCTCCATTGAAATGATATTTTCTGTACTTCATTGTTTGGAACAAGAAAAAGTCACCCTTGCTGTTTACCGCCTAAAGGGAGAAGCTGATCAGTGGTGGTCACTGATCAAGAACACGAATCCATGAGGAGAGATGGAAGCTATGGAGCGGGAAGAGTTCTGGGGAATATTCTTTAATAAGTATTTCCATCGTTCGATGAGAATGAGAATGGAGAAAGAATTTCTCGAGCTGAAGCAAAAGGAGAATGAATCAGTTGGAACCTACGAGATGAACTTCACAAGGCTTTCCCGTTATACCTCAAGCTTCATCATGGACCCTAATGGGAAGGTTGATAGATTCTTTGGTGGACTATGACCTCATCTACGGAAGAATCTAGCCAACATGGACTATGATAGCTATGAAGAAATTTTTTGAAGTGATATGAAAGTTGAACTAGAGTTTGGGGAGACGCAGTGGTCTCAAAAATCTAATGAGAAGAAGAGAACTCTAGAACCAAGCCTTGGAAGAAGTTTTGATCAGGAAAGAGGTGGAAAGCATAAGCAACACGCCACATGCAATAAATGTGGGAAGAAGCATTCGGGGAAATGCTTGATCAGAAGTGGTAAGTGCTATAGGTGTGGAAAAGAAGGCCATATTTCTCGGAATTGTCGTAGTGATGTGAAGCCTCAACTTCCCAACACTAACAATAGAGGAAAGATGGTTCTGGCCCTACCCGAAGTCACATGCTTCAAGTGTGGACAGCTTGGGCACTTTTCTAATCAATGTCCAAATCCGAGGGCGGTGGAGGGAAATCACCATCAACCTCAGCAGTGGGCAAGGGAGCAAGGTCGTGCTTTCGCTATCACAACAACTGAATTTGAAGTTCCGAACGATGTGGTAGCAGGTACTATTGTCGTCCTCTCAAAGCTATAAAGTACTTTATTTGATTCTGGTCCTATGCCTTACTTTATTTCTTCCATGTTTGCAATGAATATAGAGTCAATCCCCGAATTTCTTGAGGTAGAGTTGTCAGTCAAAACTCCAAGAGGGATTATCCATGAATCAACAGTGTTTATAGACTCTAGTTTTTACTTTAGTGAGCACAATCTTATCGCAAATCTAGTAGTCATTCCCATGTTGGAATTCTACGTTATAGTAGGGATGGACTGGCTCTCAAAGTATAATGCTAAGATCAAATGCAGAAGTAAGGAAATCTCAGTAGTCTTGAATGAACGACCTACAGTTATCTTTCGAGGAGATATATCCCGAACTGATCCCTATCTAGAAGCACCTCCTATAGATTTCTTTATGGAGTTAATCGGTGATGATGAAGAAGGAAAAGGGATCATACAAATAGAAGATGTTCCGATTGTTCAGGAATACATGGATGTATTTCCTGAGGAGTTACCTGGACCTCCCCTAGAAAGAGATGTAAAGTTCTCCATTGAACTCGTACCTGGGTCTCAACCGATATCAAAGACTCCGTATAGAATGGAAAATGTGGAGCTAGAAGAGTTAAAGAAACAACTCCAAGACTTGTTGGAGAAGGGGTTTATCTGACCGAGTGTGTCTCCTTGGGGAGAACCAGTTCTCTTTGTGAAGAAGAAGGACGGATCAATGATGATATGCATTGATTATAGAGAACTGAACGGGATCACAGTGAAGAACAGATATCCTCTTCCAAGAATTGATGATTTATTTGACCAACTTCACGGGGCTCAATTCTTCTCTAAGATTGACCTTCGATCTGGTTATCATCAACTGAGGGTGAAGAAGGAAGATATTCCAAAGACTGCCTTCCGATCAAGATATGGGCATTATGAGTTTACTGTTATGACCTTCATCTTGACTAATGCTCCTGCTATTTTCATGGATTTGATGAATAGAGTCTTTAAGGACTACCTTGATAACTTTGTGGTAGTTTTTATTGATGTTTTTTTGATATATTCAAAAAGTCATGAGGAGCATGAAGATCATCTAAGGGTTATATTGAAAACTCTATGGAAGGAGTGGCTCTTTGGGAAGTTCAGCAAGAGTGTGTTTTGGTTACAACAAGTGGCTTTCTTGGGGCACATCGTAACCAATGAAGGAATCTCGGTTGACCCTGCAAAGACAATGGTTGTGGAGGAGTGGCCTCAACCCACAACAGTAATAGAGATTCGTAGCTTCCTTGGTTTAGTGGGATATTATAGGAGGTTTGTGAAAAACTTTTCACGGCTTTCTAATCCACTGACCAAGTTGACTCGAAAAGGGGTTATGTTCATCTGGACAAAGGAATGCGAGGAAAGTTTCCAAGAGCTGAAGAAGAGATTGGTTACTGCACCTGTGTTAACACCACCCTCTATCAGAGAAGGATTCATTATTTTTAGCGATGCATCTCTGAAAGGGATTGGGTGCGTCCTCATGCAAAATGACAAGGTAATTGCTTATGCATATTGACAGTTGAAGATTCATGAGCAAAATTATCCTACGCATGATCTAGAGCTGGCGGCAGTTGTTTTTTCTCTAAAGATATAGAGGCACTATCTTTATGGGGAGAAATGTGATATATACACTGACCACCAAAGTCTAAAGTATATTTTCACACAGAAATAATTGAACATGAGACAAAGGAGATGGTTGGAGCTTATTAAAGACTATGATTGTTCAATTCATTATCACCCTGGAAGAGCAGACAAAGTCGCGGATGCGTTAAGCAGGAAAGATCTTGTTGTTCTGGCAACAATGAGGATCCTAGGAGATCCCTTGATTAAAGATCTAGTAAAACTGGACATGGGAATTATAAGGAAAGGGACATCATCAACCCTATCCCAAATGATTTCTCAACCATCATTACTAGAGAAGATCAAGAAGGTTCAAAAAGAAGATCCCTTTCTACAGGAGAAGTTGGAGGCTGTAAAAGATGGGAAGTTACCTGATTTCAATATTGATCAAGAAGGTGTATTGAAATTTCATACAAGACTATGTGTCCCATCTATTTCGGAGATAAAGAAAGAACTGATGGATGATGCTCATAGCTCTAATTTCTCTATACATCCGGCAAGCACTAAGATGTACAGAGACCTTTGTGATCATTATTGGTGGGATAACATGAAGAGGGAGATTGCCGATTACACTACAAGGTGCCTGGTGTGTCAGCAAGTAAAGGCAGAAAGACAACTTCCTAAGGGGGTATTACAACCGCTTCCCATACCAGTATGGAAGTGGGATAATATCACCATGGACATTGTAACTGGTCACACAAAAACATCCAAAGGAAACAATGCGATATGGGTTATTGTGGACCGTCTCACCAAGACAGCCCATTTTATCTCTATTCGGGAAGATTTATCTCTAGATCAGCTTTCCAAGATATACGTGAAAGAAGTGGTAAGGTTGCATGGGGTACCACTATCCATCGTATCTGATCGTGACCCAAGATTCACATCGAAATTCTGGAGAAGTCTGCAACATGCTCTAAATACTAAATTGAATTTTAGTACGGCCTATCATCCTCAAACTGATGGCCAATCTGAAAGGACTATTCAGACACTCGAAGACATGATGAGATTATGATCAATGGAATTTAAAGGTGGATGGGATCAACACCTCCCATTAGTTGAGTTCTCCTACAACAACAGCTTCCATTTGAGTATTCAGATGGAACCCTATTAAGCTCTGTATGGAATGGGATGTAGAACTCCTACTTGTTGGGATGAAACTGGTGAGAGAAAGCTTCTTGGGCCTGATCTTGTGCATGAAATGACAGAACAGGTTCATGCCATCCAACAACACATAAAGGCTACTCAGAGTCGGCAGAAGAGCTATGCTGACAATCGTCGAAGGTACTTGGAGTTTGGTGTTGGTGACAAAGTCTTCCTTCGAATTTCTCCATGGAAGAGTGTCATGCTGTTTGGGAAGAAAGGGAAGCTCAGCCCTAGGTACATTGGCCCCTATGAAATCCTTGATCGCATAGGAGCAGTGGCCTATCGTCTAGCACTTCCACCGAACCTAGCTCAAGTTCCTAATGTCTTCCATGTATCTCTCTTGAGGAAGTACATACCCGACCCTTCGCATGTACTGAACCCAGAGGTGGTACAAATGGAACATGACCTCTCTTATGAGGAGCAGCCAGTGGAGATCTTGGACCGTAGAGACAAGGTCCTATGAAACAAGACTACCCACCTTGTGAAAGTGTTGTGGAGGAATCATAAATATGAAGAAGCAACTTGGGAGCCTAAGGAAACGATGAAGCAAAAGTACCCCACCTTTTCGACTAAGCCTCAAGTATAAATTTCAGGGACGAAATTTCTTAAGGGGGGGAAGAATGTAACGACCCAATCTTTTTGAGTAGTATATTAACTTACTCTTAATGATTTAATAAGATGTTAATGGTTAATGCAGAAAGAGGTGTCGATGGCTTCATCCAGTAGACTCGACCCTTATGAAGCCCAATTATCAGAGCTTGGGAAGGAGGTAGCATCTGTGGGCTTCGCTTTGGACCAAGCCCAAGCCGAACTCCAGCATGTCAAGCTTGAACGGAAAGGCCTACGGGAGAAGTTCAAGTTAGTAGAGATTACTACTAGGGCAATGTTATCTGAGCCTCCCTCAGATTCTCTCACCATAACACACCTTACACTTAGGTCTTATGTCGGTGTTATAAGGGGATATGTGACGAGACCCTAACTTCCTTGTGTAATCCTTTCGGGTGAATAAATTGAGATCTCTTCCTTTAGTGATGTTTGTGGAATTTCTTTTGTCCGGATAATTTTAGGATGTATTTTATTAATGAATTTTGGAAAAAAGGGATATTTTAAAATATTTATGAAAACCCTAAATAACAAATGATGTGTAATGATTTTCAAAAAATGGTCTTCTACAAAAGTGTTCAGTAAGGAATTTGGAGTCTAATAAGATCAACTTAATTTTTGATGAATAGTAAATTATGAATAGTGATTTTACGCTTAGGATTAGTAATGTGACCAAATGGATTAGTAATTTCACTCAAAGAAAGATTTAATATAATTTAGACACCTAGATTAAGTAATGTGGTTCAATAAAATGGGTAACTAACAGTTTCATAAATGATTAATCATGTATTAGTTTTTTCGGGTGAATAGTTTTTTTTAATTAAAAATTTAATTAAAAATAATTAGAAAATTATTTTTATAAAAAGGACTTTATTTTTGAACTCAGAGCATCAATATTAGGTTAAGGTAATTTTTGGGGATTTCTCTGAAAAAAATGAATTTTTGATGAATAGTGTTTTTATTTAAAAATTAAATTAAAAAAATTTAGAAAATTATTTTTATAAAATGGATTCTATTTTTGAAATCAGAGCATTGATATTTGGTTAAGGTGAAATTTTGAGATTATTCTGAGAAAGTTGAATTTTCGATGAATAGTGAAAATATAGTTTTTAAGTTACATGTGTTTAATGACATCATTAAATGATGTATTATGTATATATTCAATATGGTCGAATTATGAATAGTAAGATAAGTTATGAGGTGTCCCAAGTGGCCAATACCATGGGAAAATACCATGGGCAAGCCCATGGTTTTGCCCAAACCACTAATGAGGTGTCCCATGGCCATTAAGGCCTTGTCCCCTCACTTTCCCTATAAATACCCACCCTTTCCTCCTTTAGTTTTCACTCCCAACTCTCCCCCAACGAAGTTCTGGTCTCATTACCTCCCAAGGAGTCCCCCCAAGGTGCCCCCAAGCCCTCAAGGTCCAAAACATTGAGTTTCAAGAGTCACGTTTTAAGGTAAGGGATCCGACCCCTCTCTTTCTTTTCATGTAATCTCTTTTATGTCATTCCTTTTGTGCTCCATGTTTTTAAGTGAGAGGATGTTCTTTTATATTCATCTTACTTCCCTTTCATGTTTATATTATGAGAGATACCCTCTTACTCTCATCATTTCATTTTATGAATGTTTAAGTTACGCCGTTAGGCTGCCGAATTTTTAAGGGATTCTTTCACCCTTCTCATTTTTCAAGTTCGATTTTAATGTCAAGTCTTTCAAGTTCCTTTTTATTATGTTGGGGTATGATCTCTATATCTATCATACTGATCTCTTATGATCATATGATGAGGAACCCTATTTGATCTTGTCAATTCATTTTTATTGAAGTTTAAGTGACGTCGTTAGGCTGCCGCATTTTCATAAGAGAAATCTAATTTTTTTCCTTCCATGTTTTTCATTTCAAATGGTATGTCCCTCACATTTCATTACAATGACCATATATACTTCTTATTCTGTCACTCTACTGTTTTATGGATCATTTATGAGTGGGTGACCCGTGTCCCCTCTCATTTCAATGTTTTCTAAAACCCCGAAACATAGCTGTTATGCAGCAGAATTTTCGTCTCAAAATGCCTCTCTCTTTTCTCAAAAATTATTTTATGTTATAAAGTGAATACTCAAAGATCTTATTTCTACAAGGGTATTCACATATATATCAAAAGTTTTCATTTTAAATTCTGGGATTTACATACATGAGACCCACTTTCCCTTTCTGTGGGTTTAAAGTGACGTAAAGATCATGTCCTTAAAGCAGTTTTTAAAACGTTATGATTAAGAAATGAAACCCATTTATTTTATTCTATATGGGTTATTTATGAAATTTTTGATGATGATATATTTGGATCACATGATAATAAAGGCAAATTTAAGGGTGAGCCCTGATAACGCTCCAATTCATTGGGTAATGATGTAACCACTAGAGATTACAATTTTCACGATACCTTGGTGAATAACCTTGGTAATTTTCAAATGACACCTTGGGGATGGACCTTGGTGATATGTTCATGATTATCTATTTTAAATGATGTAGCCACATATGGAAGTTACGAAAAATGTTATTTTTATTATGAAGTGCCTCATGATTTCTTTCTCATGCCTTAAAGTTCTTTTCATGTCCTTATTGAAGTATATCAAGTTCACATGTAAAATGTTCCTCCGGTTTCCCTTACTGGGCCTTCTGCTCACCCTTTCTTTTGATGTATGTCCCCGGGTTATGAGATGTAGTAATGAACCTAGGATGAACTTAAGGAGAAGCCTTTCAAGTGTTTAATAAGAATTCTTTATGTTTCTTTTATGTATTTTGTTCCTAGTTTCCAAGACACTAGACCTTAAAGATCCTCAGTTATGTGTAATGTAATGAATGATTATGTTATAAGAAGGCATGATTCTATATGTGTCGCAGGCCGGGTCATGTAAAATGAAACTACAAAATATGTAGAAAGGATCACCAGTCGTGTAAATGTATCTGGGGTCCACCCCGTGTATGTGGGCCATGTGACTATAAATGGTCTCAACCCATGTTCTCCAACCCATGTAATAGGTACACAGGGTGACCCATGCAACTGGCCTGGTCTAACCATGGGATGGAGCACCAACTCCAAGGATATGAAAACCATCTCAGAGGAAAATGAACCCACACTCATGAGGTGGGGAGTCCCATCTCTACCAGAGTAGAGAAGTAAGGAATACCTTCACCTTGATTCATTAAGGGAGTATCCGTCCTAAGTCTCACTAAAAGAAACACCCTAGTTCTGCTCCTTAGGTTATCAGTTATACCTCAACCGCCACGAAAATACACATTGAATTTACTCGAAGGACCTCCATGTCATAAGGGTCTCAATAAGACAGACGATGCATCAATCAGGCGCCCAATCTGTAAGTTATAGGAATTTTAGTACCGAGGGCCCGGTTGGATTCATTTTTGATCCAACCTGGCCATACTTCAAATGACACTGGTTCACTAAACTGGTCACACCATTGTGATCCATACGAAAAAATACATGATATGGACTACCCATTTGTCCAAAATGGATAGGTGGTGAAAAAGTTGCATTTCACCGCAACTCGCGCGAACTAGGCCTCGTGGGGACCACACTTCGACCTCATCGTAAAATATCACAAAATTGGTCTTGAAACATCCTTCTTAATTTCAGGGTTGCAACGTCACAAAAGGTTCATCATTCCTACAATGTATGAGGGAGATATGTCAGATACAAGATCCTGTAATAATAATAACATTATTATTATTGGGTGTTTCATGGACCCGGGCCACGAACTAGATTTTAATATATAAAATTTTACTTGAATCAATCGTATTAATGACAGGATCACATTTCCACTGATGAGAATTCAATTGTACATCACCCGCAAGAGTTATGGTAGGTCAAAGATTTAATAATAATATAAAATCTATTAATTCACGAGAGTTTCCGGTACCCGGTCCAAAAAACCGAAAAATTCATCCAATATTAGACTCAGAATGTCTGTATCGATGTCAGGGTCGCACTGCCACTGACAGTTCGTCAAACTGAGGTCGTACAGAGGAGTTGCAGACAAAAAGGTGTTTTATTATCAAAATTAATAATAACAATATTTTGTTATTATTATTTATCAATTATTTATTTATTTTTCATAACTCCAAAATGAATCACTATTTATATTCCTCTTGCGTGTGGGAATCAAACACCAGTTCCAACTTTTTTCATTTATTTATCTTTTAATTTTATTTCTCTTATTCTTTTTTTCTCTCCAGTCTCCCTTCATCTCTAAATTTCAAGATACTACCCTAACGGGCCATCCTTTATTCTGCACCCAATGCGTCAACTAGAACCGCCGCCGTTGCCTTTGGCCTGCCGAGCTGATGCGTCTCCGGTCCACTTTCCTGAACAGTCGAGCGCCTTGTCACCTTGCTACATGCACCATCCGTGCATCCTCGGACCACCTCGCACACCGTCGAACCGCCTCCACCATGCCATCCCGACCACCACCAACATTGCCTGGCCGTCGAAATCCAACCACCTCCAACCTTCTCGAGAAACACTATCCAAGAATCCCACCTTGGTCTCGCCAAACCGAGATCTATTTCCAAACTCCCATCAAACCATATTGCATCACAATTGATCTTGAAACCGTATTGGCATAAGCGATACGATGTGTTAATAATCGTTTTCACATTGATTCATTTTCAGGTATTTATCGAACCACCGACCACAATAAACGATGGTAATGAATGGAGGGAGAAGGAAGAACAAATCATGATTAGAAAATTCGAAAATTAACCTTGGATATTGTTTCGATTAGCCCTGCTTCAATGCGGTTATAATGATGAATGAAGAACGATGACAATTAATTTATAAACTGATTAAAAATAGCTTATTTTAATTTCTGGGATTGTGCAAGAAGGTGCAGATTAAAGATTCAATTATCAACATGGTCAAAGTATAATTATAGGCATAAAGATACCAAATATGAGTCCTACCTCAAACTTGAATATTTTTATGATGAAGAACATTCTTGCCAACATAGGAGGAAGATCTGTTGCATTCGTTGTCATTCGATCAGCCTTGAGCCAAGGGTTCTTCTGTCGTTCTTTATCAGGGATGAGTTTTTCTAGAAAAGATTTATTTTTTTGCTAGACAATTTCAGGGATTATGAAGCCAAAACATTAAGGCCTCATATTTATAGCCTCTTATTAGGTTAAAACAGTTTTTAGTCAAATAATTAAATAAATAATCAAATAATTATATAATTATTTTCCCATGATGCCACATAAGATGAACACCCTACCCCAACAAAATTTATACCCTTCCTAGTGTAAAACCAATGTTCTAAACTCATCGGAGGTCTCATATTTTTCATCCGAGTCCCTATTCGATAGATATTCGGGTTTGAGTTATTAAATGAATAAATTAATTATTTAATTTATCCATTTAATACACCACCAATGAGCGAGGAGTCTGAACATCCTACGAGGACTAATTTTATGTCGCGTCTAGGGGAAACGCCGCATTCCAGACCCAACTGTGGCCTCAGATTTATGATCCGATCAAATTTTTAAGAGATATCCTATTTTATTTAGTTAACCATGTGTGTGTAATATAAAAACACTTATCATTTTTATAAAATTTATTCTGGGCACACTGAGCCTCGAAATTGTACGCAGTCTCAGTACCCAGCTTTGGAAATAGTCCTAGAAATATTTCAAAGTCTTATTAGGCCAAAATAGGGTCTCTAAAATATCTATTTAATTTCATTGGAATCAAAATTATACTTTATTTTGGTGTAGAATATTTCTATTCTTTACAATTCCATTATTCTAAGAATTTTTTTTCATTACGTTTAGGGAAATTATATTAAAATGAATTCTTTTAACAATTATTTAGATTGAATATTATAACATAGATTCCATTTTTGGAATAATAATGTTTATATTGAAAAATTAGTTTATTTGTTTCTTAATTACTAGTCATTACTGTAAATATTTTTCACCACTTTAAGGGTTAAATGGGTTAAAGAGAGGGTTAAACTAAGAGTTAAGGATTTGAAGATCTATATAAAATATATAAATTTTATTTGTTGAGTTTGTTTCCACCTTAAATAATATTATATTTGAAGTTTAATTTTTTATCCCCTTTCAATGCGAAAGATATTTTTAAGTTTTTTAATGTTATTCTTATTTATAATTTTTCCAATCCACTCACTTTTAAAAGGAAAAATGCCCTCTTCACTTACTCATAGACTTTGAGAACTCTATATTGAAAATTACCGTCAAAAATATATTATAAACTATCCTTAACACAATATATATGTATGGGTATCTCTAAAACTGGTTTCTAATAAGGAATAATGTGTACATCAGAGAAACAAGTCCATGGAGGTGGTATAAGTTTAAACAAAATTGTTTTAAGATTGTAACTTCTTTTATCACATTCAAATATATTATAACAATCATAGAATTATTACATATGTATCTTTAATATGATGAAATTTTATTACGTTAATGAAATATCTATTATTTCACCACCTTTCGCATCTAATATGGAATAAAAACATCGCTCTTGCGGATATATGAAGTACCGTCCCCATAAAGATAAGTATTTTATTTTTCATCTTTTCCTCTTATAGATTGTTAGAAAGATATATTTAGTGGATATATAATATGTTTATAATATAATTATTATTATTATTTAAAGATAAATTATTATCTATATTCTTAACCTTCTATCTATTGGAAACTGATACTCTTACTCATGCATATGTTTGGACTACTACCTCTATAAAGTGATTCAATTAATTTTTAATTTATTCCTTCCATATATTTTTATAAGTGTGGATTTCATAATAAACTATGATATTTATAATATTATTATATTTCTATAAATTCATAACCTGTATCTTCTTCATTTTCTTTTCATCAATTGAAAAAATGAAAATATTTATCAGCTGTACATTCATACTACCACCTCTACGAATGATGTTTCTCATTTTTCATTACCAATTTACTTGTGACATAAACATGAGAAATACTTTTATTTTTCCAGTGCATGAAAAGAAAATAAATAATATAAAGTATTCAATTTATAAAATCATAATAATATTAAAAATATTATATTTCTATATTAAATACACACTTTTTAAAATCCATGTAAGGAATAGATGAAAAAGGTGATCCCAAAAATTTGTGGAGGTGGTAATCCAAATCTATGAACATGTATGATTATCATTTTCGAACAGATAGATAATTAAGAATCTAGATAATATTTTAACATTAAATAATAATAATTTCATCACACACATATTATATAACCATTAAATTCATCCTTTTAACCATCCATGAGAGGAAATGATGAAAAATAAAAGGCTTATATTTATAGAGATAGTAATCCATATATATTAGTGAGAGTTGTCTTAATTTCTTATTATATAGGAAAGGTGGTAAAAACAGTTATTTCATAATCATAATAAAACATAATCATATTAATTATATGGATGTAATTTTTATACGAAAGAAAATAATTGTATATGTTTTAAAAAATATGACTTAATGAAATTTCAAACACAACGAAAATATAATGTAAATTTTAGTAAAATTCGTTAAAATATAATAACAAAAAATAGTTTTTATTTGAATAAAAACATTACATAGGTTTCCAAAATGTCAAAAATCGATCTATGAGATCAAAATTATGTTTTTTTCAATTTTTAAATTTCTTATAAAATATATATTTGGCTATTAAAAAGGTTTCATAAACATTCATTTCATTATTATATGATGAGAATTTCATAAAAGTGATAGTATTTTTAAAATCATTATTTTTCTCTATTCACCCAAAAATGAATATTTGATGAAAAATAAAAAAAATAACTATAAGATATTCTAGATATTATATAAAAAATTAAATAAATTTTCATCAACTTAAATTTCAAAAAATTTAAATTTTAACTTTTAAATGAGAATTAACAATATTAAAAAACTAAATTAATATTGGGAAATGAAACCTATAGACTTTATGTTTTCTTCATATAAGTATCTAATTAATTGAGTGTAAATATCAAATTTTACACTCTAAAATATTACATATTATCACAATTAACTTCTAAAAGTGTTCAATTAAATTTATTAAGCTAAAATACATATTCTTTAAAATCAGTTCTTTGAATATTATCCCTTTATTACATTAAATAATTTTAGACATAACATATTAATTATTTATCTTCTAATCATTAAATTTAATCAATAAAAATTAATTATTAAATGTAACTAACATAATTAATTATGTTATTTTTATCTACTAAATGTTTATTGTAATATTTCATTACTTGCTGTAGTTTTGTTTTGAATAAAAAATAATCTATATAGCTTAGTATTATTCAATGAATTTTTTTTATTAAAATATCAGTGTGTTATAAAAATGTATTTTTATAATAATTATTTTATAAAAAATTACTTGAGTTTTAAAAAGTGCGGCTATTTTCCAAATCCATTTGTGTCATTCACTAGTGCCGACACATGTTATTTTTTCTATTGATTTCTTGATTATATATCAAGACAAACTTTTTAATATATTTTGATATAAAAGAGAGACAAACTATTTCTATATTATGCATATATCGAACATAGAATTACCTAGTTTTAATGAATGTTAACATTTAAAATAAAAATATCATTAAAAGTAATTACCAAATATATATGAATTTTTTAATGCTAAAAAAGGAATAATATTAACACTTTCCATTCATGGAACTTTTGAATATTATTTAATTTTTTTAAAAAGAATGATTTTTTGACATTTACCGGAAGAACTACTGTTCCCATTAACATATATATTATTCTGTGAATGTGTTTTTTTATCTGTGTAAATATCCTTTAATGATTATTTTGCTTCACTAAGGATATGATAAATTGACACCATCTACCTTATATATCTATATCACTTATTATAATATTGATATATTTATTCACTGGTGAAAATGTTTACATTTTGTATGATAGTTTTAAAATATAGATGTTTTTCACTAAGCAAAGATGCTTATGTATTATATTCCTTATTTAATCCTTTCATTTGATAAAATCATTAAAGTTAGTATGTTGTTGGTGTTAACTTATATTACATAGGC
Organism: Viscum album; assembly: GCA_963277665.1. NCBI lineage: Eukaryota > Viridiplantae > Streptophyta > Magnoliopsida > Santalales > Viscaceae > Viscum > Viscum album. The sequence goes on along the minus strand of OY728133.1, from coordinate 1,901,273,947 downwards.
CATATACGCATCAATATATCCCATGAGTCAAGAAATCTTTTATATTTGGTTTATACTTTACCTATATATGTATGATGTCTTGGATTGAGGCATTAAGGAAAAGATTACAATGCCAAAAATTATGTATTCCATCACTATGAAATTAGTTATTATTTTTCATGTTATTTTTTATCTACAAAGATATTTAATTCCAAATTTTTTGACTATATTTCATTTTTATTGATTTTTTACTATATTATTAAAAAAAGTTCATTTTAGATAAGAAGTTTTCAAGTTTTTTTTCATGAAAAACTTATTATATTTACTTTATTATAGCTTATAAAATTGAATATAAAAAACAATGAGAAAATAATTTTATTTTATGTGGGATTAAGTTATATATTATCATAACTTTTCTTGTGTACATAAGAAAAAATTCATATGGGTTTTCATGTTTTTGAAAGAACTATTGTGTCTTATTTCTTTTTATATTCCTTAAGGGGGATTGTTTTTTCTCATCCTAAATTTTAAAATGTTTCTCACTAGTCCTAAGGGTGTGTAAAATTTATATTAATGTAAATGAAGATATTTAATGAATTAATAAATGTTTCATGAATGAAACATGAGTGTAAACAACATAACATACTTTATGGGAAATGTTTAAGACTTATTATGGAAAGAGAGAATATGGATATAATGGAAAAAATTATCATTTCATGAGATGGAAATGAGTATTGATATATTAAGGGTTTTTTCTATTTCTATAAAAATATAAACCTAAACAGTATCTGTGATATAAGTTAATTATTATTTTTTACATTACAAATATAGAATTTGAAATTTTACTCACTTTATTTGGTAACAAAAATACATTTAAATAGTATGATTTTAGCCTAGATCTAGGTGTATGAATCTAGGGTGTTATAAGAGATATAAAAGAAAAGGTTTATATAACTTTAGAGGAAATTATTATTTTTAATTAGAAATAATCATTGTTTAATGTAATGGTTTTGGATCATAGGTTATACATATTATATAATAATGCATTTTAGTATGTTATGGATAAATACGATTACTTTTGGATGAATCAAAAGGGTTGGATAGAAGATGGTTGGTTAAGGACATCTTTCTAATTATCCTCCTTAAATGTTAATTTATTATTATATTACAAATACAATAAATTTTTAATTTTATTAAGTGGTAGTAATCTAAAACAACCAAGTAAATAATAGTCATAAATCATAATGCAGTGGTTGTCCAAATATGAAACAGAATGAGATAGAAGTTAGAGTAAAAAAACTTATGTTTATTCCTAACTAGCTATATCGAGTTATGGTTATCAACCAAAACCAAGGTGAGGTTCCCAATGAAAAAAATTAGGTAAAAATAATTCAAGATCCCATGTTTTATAGGTACATTCCTCTTTGTGTTTTGGTTAAACCACTTTTATTTGGGGTTTATTTTATTCTTTAAACCTTTGGGGTTGAGCCTTTTTCTTTATGAATGGATGTATATTTTATTGGAAGAAAAACTAATGTCTGTGAATGTATGTTTTTTAATTAATGGACACTATGTATAAATGTGAAAAAAATATTAAGAGGATGTCCTTTGGGGATCTCGGTTGACATGAGGTTTTCTTTATGTATTTTTACATAATCATTTTGCTAGAAATTTTCACATAATGAACTATTTAGACAACATGAACCTGTTTCGGAGAAGAAGTTATGAACAAGTTCACTTTATGAAATTTTTTCACAATGTGAAATTGGTTCATGTTGTGAAATGGACAATCAATGTTAATTTACCTTAGGTGATGCATCTTTTGAATTTTCTCATTAGTATTTAAATTCATGTCATGAAAGGGTTTCAAATCATGAATGTTTAGGGAATAATTGTTTTAACAACACTATACATATGATTTATTTTCATTTCATTGTGAATCCTTCTCTATTGAACCATAGGGAGATTTCATGTGATTTTTTTGGAAATTTACTCCCCCCAAACATCTCAGTTTAGTGTTTCATCTCTAACCAGTTCCTTAAATTTTTTTTCTACATTATTATTTTATACTCATTTATAACAGTATGATATATTTACTTCAACTGAATAATGATTTTATCTAGATGTTTTTTTGATCTATGGTTTCCTTGTGATATCCTTCACCTTTTTTCTCCATTTTTTTAATTGTTGAGAGTGTTTCTTTGATTATAAGATAAATTATAGAAGTCCTGAACAAATACCTATGGTCTATTTCTAATTATTTATGTGTTTTCAATACAATTTAATCACGCTGACACAATTTATGAATTAAATAAAATATTAGTGTGTAATGATAATCATAAAATTGGACTTCTCCTTATACCCCTATGGATCCAATAATGTTGAGACATAGCTTGTGGCCACCTATATAGTGAGCGAATCCTTGAAATACAATGAACTATTAATTAAATTAAAATAGGAATTAGTATGAAAAAATATATTAGGTGATATATTATTATATGATCAATTTTAAAAAGGGATTGCTATATTATTTAAATTTATGGGGATATAGTGATATGATATGGTTATGTACTATTTCCTAATAATGGTTTAAGACATAATTTGTTGAATGAAAGACAATTGAATGATAAAAGGTAATTGAATTAAATTATCTTAGTGGTTTATTATGCAATGTTTCATTCTTCTTTCCATTATGACTTGTGTAGTATCTTATGGTATAATGATTATAGGGCTTGGCCTGGTTATTCTATAATGATTACATAGTCATAATTGGTTATGAAATAAGGCTTATAGGGCATGAACCGATTATTCTGAAATTCATATATAGAGGGCTTGGACTGGTTATGCTCTAATTATTAGAAGTATCAGTATATTTATGTTTATTTGATTACAGGGTCTGACCTATTTATATTGAAATTATTTGATAGAGGGATTGAACTAGTTATATTGTAATAATTATATGGATTTCCATTATTATGCTATAATTCTTATATGTTTTTGCACAGTTTTACTAAAATTATTATTTAAAGGGTTTAAACCAGTTATGTTGTAATGATTAGAGGAAATGACCTAGTTATGCCATAATTATTATAGGTGGATGCCATGTTATGATGGAACTATTATAATTAGGGATTATTCTAATTATTTGATTATGATATGGACATATGGTTACTATGTTCAAGGTAATGTTACATGATCAAGGATATTTTGGCATGATGCCAAATCAGGTTGAGTGTTAAATTTTATTAATCGATTAATTAAGGCACATGTTTATCTCTTAATGGCATGGAATTAGAGTTAGAGTGGTTTTATTTAGATAACATGACATTGACTTGATGATTTATACTCACACCATATTCATGACATTGTTTAGTACCTCAAGATAATTACATGAATGCATGTTTGGATAAGGGGAGAGGGCCCTATTGTTTACTATTTCTTACTTTATGAGTTTTATCTTGGACACAAGACTGATGTAGGGATATAAACTAGGGAATATTCTTTCTTTTTTTAGTTTTTTGGTCAATTTTATGTGTTACATTTATCTTTTCACTTATCTATATTCAATCCAATCATTAATTTATCTTTATATTGTTTTATTGATTAGTTAATTCATTATTAGATTTTTTTAAATCTTGTTTCACTATTTACATTACTTCCATTACTCTAATATAATTTCATATATAATTAAAACTCTATTCTAGGTGGTATAGTCTCCCCATTATGCTATTTAGACTCCAACTACTAGTCATCATCCTTCGGAGTATGTGTATTTGTAATTGAGGTCTAGTGACCAACCTAGTTTGACCACTTGAGAGTGTGTCATTCAAGGGTACATTACAAAGTGGTATTAGAGCCCTATGTTTTTCTTTTCTATTAATTTACTGTTTCAGAATGTTATAAATGAGATTAGGAATGTGTCAATACATGATAATGATCTTGTGCATGTAAGTAGCTAGCCCATGTATGGGTTAAAATCCAATTACCGAGAATGATATTATTTTTCATGCTGTTAAATTATTACAATTGATATTATTTCACCTTTGGTTATTCAAATGTTGTGTGATGTTTCTCATTTATTTTTGATTTATACTCATGAATCATTATGGAATGGGATGATTATGCATGAACCCTGAAAGGCACATATGGATATGTATTCACATTGGTCATTCATGATAGGGACATATTTATTTCATGTCATATATTTTCCTATATGAAATATGAAATGAGATTCCTATTATATCAAATTAATGAAATCAAAGAACTGTTATGTCATGCTAAATCACTTGATCATCCATTTTTAGAGAGACAATGACCTAGTGGTTCTCTATTTTTGTCACCTATTATGGTTTACCTTTATGTTATCCAGTTTTTAAAGAGTTTGTTCGTCTAGAAGACAAAATGAATCTTATTCATCTTTGAATTGATCCTCAGGAGATCTTAAATTAGCATGCTCTTAGGATATATGAACTATTTGAGCCCCAAGAGAACATAAATCAGCATGCTCTCTGGATATATGAACTATATAATCCAATAGCTACTAAGGTATTATGGATGTTCATATTCCTGAAAGATTCCTGTGGGTCATGAAATCCATGGAATGGGATACTATTTTCACTATACCATCAATTTCTGAGATGATGAGATAGTTTCAACTGCAACATCCTCTTTTTTCACTGTGGTAGGAGGCCCCTCGGTAGCCAATTTCTAGATCGAGTCAATTTAGATGATATTCAATCACCTCAAAACACCCCCAATAGAAAGGTGAATCTTTTTGCATAAATTCTTCATATACCTACCAAATATTGGTGGGATATTATATAAAATACTTGGAATGGAAATAAGTTATCCTTGAAGAAATTCAAGGAATAGTTTTCTGAAACACCAAGTGATGAGAAGGCTTATGAGTTTATGAACCTAAAAGAGGAGGTCATGTCAGTGATAGAATATGATAACTGTTTCACCAACTTGTAGTGGTTTTCACTATATTTTGTAGCTGACAAGATTTCCATGGTGAAGAATTTATGTGATGAGATTTGATCTAAGTTAATCCCATATGTGAATGTTTTTGTCTAATATAGAATTTTAGATGATATTAACCTGGATCTCACCATCAAAGGGAATATTAAAGTGGCCTAGATTTGTATCAAAGTTATTTCCGAAGTGTGAATTAGGGGTTTCATTTCAGGTTCCAATAGGTGCCACTGTGACAGTGATAACCACAACAACAATGGGAAGAGTAATAAGGTTATTGGTAATCTATCATAGGACCATGTTCTATTGTAGCTGTATTAGTATTGAAACTTTTTCTTAATTTGTTATCAGTGCTTGTGCCATACATTTGACTTTTTTTTCATTTTTTAGTATAGTCCACCTATAAAGTTTTTGTAGTGTTCTATAGTAAAAGAATAATGGATAGAGAACCAAAAAATTACAATAATGTAGGAAGGACACAAATACTCTTTATAATATTGGAAAATAAAGTTATACTAGATTTTTAGTTTGAGGTTGGGGAGTTCTACACAAGGGTAGGTGTGTTAATGACATCCAAAGGGAGTAGCACATGAGATTAATACTAGATCCTAGGGAAGAGGGTGAAGTCAAATTCATGTTATGTTGTTGACTCTAGATTGTTTGGATACATAACCTTATATCATTAAAGGTACAGTTATTATATCTTCTACAATTTCTGATTTTTTGTCTGATACATTCTCATATTAATTAATTATAGATGTTATTTTTGAAAATGGTTTGGGATTATTTATGGAAAGATTGGATGGGATTCGGACCATGAAAAACCATTAGTATTGCGTTCATATAATCTCAATTTTTTCAAGGAATATTATCTAAAAATAGGTGGCTATCATTTATATTAGAAACTCATTGTGATAGAAATGATAGATTTAAATTTTATTTAGGGTATTGATTGGTTATCTCCATACTTGGTTCAAAATGATTATTACTAGTGAATAATAACCTTTTTTATCTCTAGAATAGGGAAAATATTTTCACCAGCGTGAGTTGGATCTTCTAGATGGTCACATAATATAAATTTAGTGTATATTGAATTGTATCATGGGCCAGATAATAAGTCTTTCTCTAGATTATGATAGAATATTATAAGATATTTTTCCTCCACTAGTATACCATTTTTAGTATTTATTTCTTGATGAATTATGCGACTTACAACTATAGCAGGAGATCATGTTCATGATCGAGATGATGTGGGTAATAGAGACAATTTGTTTCCAAATTTTAGGATAGAACTAATAGAGAATCCAAAATTTATATTTTAGTTAGAAGATCTAAAATAATAGTGATTAATATGACATTGTATGTCACTTTGGGGTTCTCCTATACTTTTCAATCGGATGGATGATGGGAATTTACACTAGTTTGTGGATTATCGGAGATTGAACCAGATAAAGGCCATGAGACTGTATCCCCTTCCACACTACAATGATCTCTTTGGTCATATAAGAGGTTCCTCTCTTTTATATATGATTTACTTAAAATTAGTTTATAATTAGTTTAGAGATTGACCATAATACCTTCCTCATATTTTATTTTTGACTAGTTATAGACAATACGATTGAATAGGGATGTCATTCGGTATGATGAACACACATGTATTATTTATGGCCATGATGAATTCAATATTTTGGACTTTACTTAATCAGTTTGGGGTTTTTATTCATTGATTAAATCTTAGTGTACTACCAGTTAGTATAAGATCATTCCCAACATATTGAAATCATCCTGAGTACGTAAGAGACCATCATATTTACCCAAATCTAACCAAATTTATTTTTTGGATTGATATGGTTCACTTATTGGGTTGTTTTATCTACGATGATCGAGTTTATGTAGACCCAGAGAAGTTTCCATCTGTGGTATCTTGGTAATGGCCCCACAAATTCATCAGGATTTGGAGCTTTCTATGATTAACTGGTTATTATCAACATTTATTATAGGTATTTTTCTATATGGAAGCTCTGATATCTAGGATGACCAAGAAAGAGGTGAAGTTTGATTTTTCAAGGGCTCATGAGAGACTTCTTTTGGAGATGAATAATAGGTTAACCTCAACATCAATCCCCAACTTACCTATGTGGGGTAAGGCGTATATCATTTACTATGACGCATCTGGTGTTGGACTTGAAGAATACAGGATGACAGAGGATCTAGGGGTTTCTTATAGATCCATAAAGATGAAACCACATGTGAGAAATAAACCTAATAATTATATGGATTTATCTATGATGGTACACACCCTGATATAATTGTGACACTATCATTTTTGTGAGAGGTTTTTGGTGTACATGGAAAACCAGATCCTCAAGTACTTCTTTTCATAGTAGGAGATATACCTTAGCTAGTGGAGGTGGGTTCAATATTTATGTTATTTCGACTTTGAGATGGATTATACACTGGGAAAGGGAAATTTCATTGTTGTATCCTTGATACAAAATACCAAGATGGATGTAGTGCAAGAGTCTTGTGACGAGTAGCATCAGATGAAACTATTTGATGAAAAGCATCAAGATGTTTTGGAGTCTTAGAGATGAATTTCTATGACTTCAACATCTGTTATGCCCATAATTTTGGACCAGATCATGAATGAGTGGTTATCTTATCCAGAGGGATTAGATTTCAGGGATAACTTATATTCTGGGAATCCACCGTCATGATGGTCTATTGGCAGTGGGAATTTGCTTCCTTATGGTGGCCTGATATGGGTTTCTTTGAGCTTTTGTGTAGAGATGATGAGAGTGTTTCTTGTGTTAAGATGGAATTACATCTAGGAGTAACAAATATCTGTCATGATCTATGTATATATTATATGTATCCTAGAATTAAATAGGTGGTAGAAATAATTGTAAAAAGATGTTTCACTTATTAATAGATGAATGTCGAGCATCAGAGTCATGTTTAGATTTTGCAGCCTCTACCCATTCCTAAATGGAAATTTTATTACGTCATTATGAACTTCATAACAGGATTAACCAATAAAAATCATAATAATAACGTAGAACGGATGGTCGTATATTGACTGTAAAATGTAGATCCCTTTTTTTCACATTAGGGACACCTTCACTATTGATGATTTTTGTAGTCTCTATCAGCACAAGAGAGTTTTGATACATTGTGTTTCAAAGAGTACCATTTCATATAGAGTTACTAATTTCACATTTATGTTATATTAGGGTATTCAAGAGGATATTAGATTATAGGTACTTTAGAGTACTACCTATCATCAAAACAATTAAAACCATTTTTAATGGAAGATTCAAATTTTAGAGGATTTGTTATGGGCCTCTGGGATGAATTTTAGTGGTTCTTAAGGTCAGCATATTGCAATGATAGAGTTTTCATATAAAAAAAGAATGCCAGGAAATTAACCGAAAGGAACACTTTATAGCTATATATGGTGGGACTTATTTTTCTCCTTTTGTTGGTTAAAGGCTAGATAGTCATTTATTATAGAAGAAAATATCATTAAAGATATGTATGTCCAAGTTCTATTGAATATGAATAATTAGGTGACTACTCATAGTAGTAATAAATCTAACACTGACCATCAACGACAACATATTGAGTTTGAGGTTGGATATCCTATTTTACTTTGGATTCCACTTAGGTTGGGTATGTTTTGTATCAAAAAATAGGGAATGTCGGTGCCCTAGTTTTTCCGGATGTTTGAGATTCTGGGGAGAGTTATACCAACTGTGAATAAAGTATAAATTAAAAATCACTAGGGTATTATGCATGATGTGTTTCATGTATCATAGCTTTATAGATATCAACACACCTTTTTAAATGATAGTCATTGATGACATCGAGTTTGGTATTGATGCATCTTTTGAGGAGAATCAAATACAAGTTATGGATCAGAGTGATATGTAAATCCATAAAAAGTTTATTCCTCTAGTTTGAGTGCAGAGGAATCATGAGAATGTTCAAGAGGATACCTGGGAGTTGTAATATGATATATGAGAACAATTTCTATAATTATTCATTGAGATACCAAATTGATTCATGAGGAATCCCAAATACAAGGTTTTATATGATTGGGAGGTTGTAATATACTGTATTTTCGAGGTCCTTCCCTCTTTAAGTTTTGATTTTGTTTCTTTTAGTTGAGTTTTTTTCTTCATTAAGACTTAGTGTTGAAGCATTTTTATTTGGGTATTGAAATCTTTTTTTGGGAAAATGACATAACGTTTGTGGATTTTTATTTTCTAAATTAATGGAGTATGGGTATAAATGTGATTTTTTTAAAAGGATGCTTATAGGGTCTAGTTTGACATGAAGATTTATCTAACTATTTTGATAGAATATATTTATTAGAAAAATTTTCATTTTTAACTATTTACATGACTTGATCTATATACCATGTAAATTTCATGAGATGGTTAAAAGTTTGAATTCTTTACACACCCTGGGAACAGTTCATGTAATGAAATTGTCAATTAGTGATAATTTAACCTTTTGAAACTCATTTTTTGTTAGTTATGAAATTATTTTCAAGAAACAGTTTCAAATCTTGGATGATTTGGGAATTAGTTGTTTTAACTAGGATTATTGTATGATTTATTTTCATTTCATTGTGAAACCTCCACCTTCAAACCATAGATTGACTATAGGAGATTTTTATTGCATTTATTCCATCTAAGGAATATTGATCTAGAGTTTGATCTATGGTGAGTACCTTCACATTGGTTTTATATTATTTTTATAATCCTCTACTATAGTGGTGTGATATCTTGACCACCATTAAATTTGGTTTTGTTCTAGTTGTTTAAGTGATCTTGGTTTTCCTTATGATAATCTTCACCACCATTTATCATTAGAATTTTCTATTTAGTGTTTTTCTTCAATATTCTGATAAAGGTAAGTGGTATAGAAAAAATACCTATTATATTTTTCTAAATATTTAATTGTGTGAAATAATATGCAATTATACCAAAATAACCTATGCATTAACAAACTAATTAATGGGTGATGAAAATGTTTTGTTTGGACTTCACATCGCATCCCTTTAGATCCAATAGTGTTGTAACCTATCTTGTTCCCACATGTAGCATGAGACTACCCTTGAATAATAATGAACTAGATATCAACTTAACCCATGAATTAGTATGTCATGAGGCCCTATGTGATTTATTGTGATAGGATTACTTTAGAAAATAGGTTACTTGTTTAATGCCAGGACTGAAAATAAATTGATATGATTAGGTTTTTTACACTATAATGGTAATGTTTTAAGACAATAATTGATGAATGAAACTGAATTTAAAGATAAAAGGTCATAATATGGATTGACATATACTTTTTATGATGTAACAAAATGTTTTTATTTCCATCAGGAATGGTGTTGTATCTTATGTTATATTGCTTGTTGGGTTCGGCCCGATTATGCTATATTGATTACAAGGATTGAAACAATTATGGCATAATGATTATAAGTATTGACCAAATTATGATGAAATGATTATATAGAGGTATTTTCCTAGTTATACTTTAATTATTATTTGGGATAAACGAGTTATGTTTCAATGCTTATAGTGCATGACCTGGTTACACAAAATATTTTATATAGATATATTGGCTCAATTATGATATAATTTTTATAGGTATTGGCCCATTTATGATTTAATGATTATAGGGATTAGTATAGTTACACTAAAATGAATATATAGATTGTTTGAAAAGGTTATATTTTATTTCTTATAGGTATTTCCCAAATTATACTTTAATTCTTATAGGTCTTAGCCTAGTTTTGGTGAAATGATTATACATTGAGATTGTTATGGTTGTGTGATTCTTCCATTAACTCATAGTAATGGTTGGAATGATAGATATAAATGGTTATATATGTTCTAATATCATGATGAAGAATATTAATTGTAATTATATATTTATTGATTAATTAATTCTGATGTTTACTGCATTATTTCTTGTACATAATTCTAGACTAGATTTACTTAGACATAGTGGTGTTAACCTCTAGAGTAATACTAACATCCTATTTGGGATTATGTCGGTGCCCAAAAATATTACATTAATGTAGGTATGGATTTTTTCAAATGAACTTGTTATTGAATATTTCTTACGGGATGAGTTATATATTGGAAATGGGACAAACATAAGGATTAGTACCAATAGATTTAGTGTCTTATTTGAGTTTTTTTGTTATTTTTGTATTTTATATTAATCTTGATACTTATCTATATTACATACTATTATTATATTTTTTTGTATTTTTTGTTTGATTAGTTACTTCACTATTAGGTTTATGTTATATTGTCATAATTTTTCCAATATTTTTGTTACTCTGATATTATTTTTGCTGTAATTAATACTCTATAACATAGGGTAGGATATCCAGACTTCGTTATTTACACCCTTGATAAAATTCAAAAACTTCTTACATAAGGGGAGGCACACATGAGGTTAAGTGGCAAACCAGGTTTGGCTGTGTGAGAGTGTGTCTGGCCTAGGGATGTTACAAATAGAGTTTCAGGGAAATTTAGGTAATAAATATCCTGAAGGAAAAAAGATTCAATATCTAACATACCATTAATGTGGGGAGACTTACCCAATGAAATGTTCAAAAGGAATGAGAAAATGTATTATATGTTTAAATGGTTGGAATAAGGAAAAACACTTAGAAAAAATTAACGGTTAAGTAAAAATGATAGAGTAGAATAATGTTCTTACTAAAGTATAAAATGAATATTTTAATTTTGAGGAGTATGAAAATTATAAAAATAATTTCCCTAAATATCATGATGTGGATTCATAAGATATTATGAATAGATAATTTTCAAGTTATATACTAAAGATAAATAAAAAATAATAATAAAATATAATAGGTATGACATATTTTATAATTTTTTTATGATTAATGTAGGAAAACATGATTAGATTGAGAATAATGAATATTAGGACATGATTATATCATTTATTGTAAGAATGAAGTAGTAAGGAATTAGATGAAAAATAAAGGTTAAGGGTTTATGAAGGATGTTTACTAATTGAATTTTATACATATAAGGTTTAGAGATTTATTATGTAGTGGTATTTTGTTTAAGGATTGATATGATTTATGAATCTTTAAATATTCCTAATTATAGATACCCTTTTGAGGTCTCATGTGATTACAATTAGAGGTGATTAATTATATTTTTGTAGATTCATATTTGGTTTTTATAAATGATTTAGGTAAATATAAACATGGGTTTTAACATGTAATTTTTCTTTTAAAGGTTATTTCTAGAAGAGTATTAATTTATTTTTATAGAAATATGATGAATAGTATAGATAACATTTATAGTTGGTAAATTATTTGATGATGAGGTAATTATTTTTATAAGGTACAAAGTGGTTATAATATTTTATAAAAATAGTCTTTATTCTATAGATAATAATTACATTGAAAATTTAATTAGTGACTAAGTGATTAATGTTATTTTTAAAGAAGCATGCTATATTAGGAAAATTATATGATTAAGGAAGAAAACAAATTATTATCTAGAGAATTTATGATTAGAGTATATTTTTTGAAGGTTCCCTTATGAGGGATTAATATTGTTTGGAGGAAAATGTTATGTTCATTCTGGAAAGATATCTGACGAAATATTTTTAATTTTTTGATTTCATACTTTTCAAGCATATTTTGAGGATTTTTAATGTAATTTATTAATTGAATCATTTAAGATGAATATTAGGAGTTATTGTAAAGGCATTGAAGAATATTGTATTATTTATTCATTTTATGTTTTATTCATGTTGAATATTATCCTAACATTGGACAACCATTTTTATTTTGTTATATGTCTACAAATAAAAGTAATTACTGGTAATTCTATCATAGATATAGTGATATGTTAAAATTTACATTTTGTTCATCATGTATGAAAAATCTATTATAATTATTTATCAGATGAGATAAATAAGGGGTAAAAAACTAATCAAAACATAACTTAACGATGAAATTGCAGCTATGAAATGAATAAAAATAATGTAAATTTTCTCATTACTTATCTTGATGGAAAAATACTTCCACAACTCATGAAATCATATGTTAAATTAATTTAGTATTTTATGGAAAATAATTATCATCTATCTAGGTATGAATTTGGAAACCTATTCATAATTATGAGATTTATTACACTACATACAAGGTTTTATTACACATACACATTATTTTATAAATATTTAACAGATATTGAGTTTCCTAATAGTTACTTCAAAATTACTTATCATGATTAAATATATATCTAATATTATACCTATGTCTAGATACATCAATTTTAGTGATAATAAATTGAAATTGAGAGGATCAAATTTTTATAAGTTGGGGATAATGTAGAATCACAATATTTATATATGTAATTCTTGTTGGAATAATAATATGTACGATAACAAAAGATAAATGAAAAACCAAACTCGAATTAGTCAAGAGATAATATAATAAAAATTTATTAAATAAAGATATTTTAATGAATAATGATACTTATATTGCATTATTTTGTTTTGATTGATGAATTAAATTTACAATGGTCTCAGGTCAAGCCTCTCTTATTAAATAAAGGAAACACCCATGTGTAACTGGGTTGATCGAGAACCCAATATTTGACCCAAAGTCCAATTTTATTGAAATAAAAATAAATTTGACGAAGGGCCTCTATTTTACTTGACCAAAGGACTTGTGTTGCATAGACATCATTACCAGCATCTCTGTCCTGCATCACTGCCCGTGTCTTAATTTGCATGTGTCAATTCCTACAAGATTGACTGGATTAGAAATCATCGAAAGGGGATTCTTGGATTTGAAACCTGGTATCCAGGTTATTGTGGATAACAGTGAGTAAAATTCAACTATGGTTAATGATAAATTTTTGAAATTTAATTAATATAAAATAAATAATTAATATAACATGATTAAAAATATTAAATGTAAAAAAGGGATTGTTTTCAAAGATATAATTTTAAATTATTTTCTGCTTTGTAATAATAAATTAAATTGTGAATTTTAAAAATAAAATTATGATAATATGTAATACTCCAATGTTGGAACTAATATATTAATAATCATTTAATTAGAAACTGATATAAAAATTTATAAAAGTTTTAAAAGGCCATTTTTATATAAAGTAGAGTTTTATTAATAGTTTTTATTTTTAATAAGAATTTAAATTTAAAATTTTAAATATTTAATTTGATAAAAAAGTTTTAATTTTCTGTATCATCATATAAAAAGTATATTATGGTGAATTTTTTGGATTTTATAAAATTGATTTTTGGGTAAATAGTGAAAAAGATATATATTACTAATATTTTCACTTTTATGACATTATCATGAAATAATATTTATTTGAAGCCCTATAAAAACTTTTTAATAGAATATATATGATTAATATGAAATATAATTTATTTTGAAATATAATTTCGTGAATAGAAATATATGTTTGATAATTTAGAAATGTACGTAATGTTTATATTCAAATAAAAACTATATTTGGTTATTTTATTTTATTCATTTTTAAAAATTATATATCATGTTTCCATTTGGTTTAAGTTAATACACGTATCACTTTATTTAAAAAATTAAAATTAATTTTATTTGATTCAAAATTATACTTTATATTGGTGTAAAGTCAAATTCATGTTTCTAAAAATGAATTTTCAGTACATTTTGAAAAATAATAATAAAGGAGAAGCATCTATAAATTTAATCTTAGAAAAATTATTCTCTATTGTGTATAATTTGTTTTATATTTAGTAATTAGATCAATTTTTTTAATAATGAATAGTTACAATGGTAAAATTTTGACACTACAGAAAGGGTTAAATGTGTTCACAAGAAGGGTAAACTAAAAAGGATTTAAATATCTATAAAGATTTTATAAATTTTATTAGGTGAATGGCTTGAAATTTTACCCATATTATATTCTAAATATAGTTTATTTAGAACCACTTTCAATGAGAAATAAATTTATTATATTTTAATGTTCTTAATATTTATAAGGGTGCCACTCCATTCAATTTTAAAACAGAACCTCAACTAATAACTACTTACCACACAGTGAAAACCCTATATTAACCAATACTTATTAAAATAACTTCCCAAATATCCTACGTCCATCTTAGTGGTCTTGTGTCACCAATAATCATATCATATATAGCTTAATGTCTAAACCAATTGAAGATGATAACTATATTCTATCAAGAATTTTTTTCTTCTACCTCATTCAAATATATTTGAAACATAATAAAAAATGACATAAGTATTATATTATATTTAAATTTCATTACGTTTATTTGAAAACTATTTTATACCTCTTTTACATCTAATGGAAAATAAAACAATCATGTATTCATATGTACAAACTGTAATCTCCATGAAGATATGCATTTAATATATCATCTCCACATTTTGATTGTGTTTATTAAAGGGAAAGAAGATAGAAATGAATTAAATATTACATTAATACCATGTTTTAAATAATAAATGTATCAACATGGGATTCAATTAAGTAGCCATTTATTTATGCATCTTAATTATATAGAGTACTCGGGTGATGTTATAGAGGGTTTAAAGGAATTTTGGAATGGTTTTAGGGATTTTCTAGTGGAAAAAGGTTTTTTAATGATTAGTATAAACTATGAAACACCTCCAATAAACCATGAAAGGTGAGGTAGTGGGATCTTGTTAGACACATAGATTGGCTCATGGTTCCTCCAAACCGTACAGTCACCAAGGAGAATCTGTGTGAAGGGGGATAAAGGGATAATTCCCAGTTGGTTAATGGTATGTCTAAACATGTGATCCAACCCTATGATCTGATTCATAGGTAAAAGGACAATTCATGAATATTATATATTTTTCTTAACAAATAAATCTAACCATGAACATCTAAAAGTGATATCTAAAATTTTTGGATATCACTCATTTTATCCAAATTTTCCCTCTTTTTCCACTATCACAAAACTAACTCTATTATCTACCATAAAGAGGTTTTGGAGACTGTTCTCTTTGATCAAGGTATGAGCTATTAAAAAATCATGGTATTTTAAATTCTTTATTCCATAGTAGGTCTCTGTTCGTGGTTGTTTTACTTAGATCTCTTCATGTTCCCTCTCTTCTATTCATAGATATAATACTATATGTGTAGATCTAGGTTATTTGATATAAGAAATGATGATATTTAGTTGTTTTAATGATAGGGAATGGGATATAAGGTTGTTTTTTTGGAGGTTTAAACCATTTTATTGAATAATTATTTCCATTCTTTTTTTTTTCTCCATTTTTTAGGATGTAGTTGAATTCTCCCTTGATTACTATTATTATAACTTCTAGAATTGGTTTAAATGGTGTAAATATCATTGAATTGACTTTAGAATTTTTGTGAAAATTATTTTTGAATCCTTCTTTAATGATTAATTGCAAATTGATTTTTTGAATGATTTTAAATGTTTTTTGTTTCATTTGCAGAAAACGTTTTTGAAGAATGATTATTAATAAAAATATTGTTTTATGGAATATTTTTACCCAATTGGTTTGACATGGTTTTGGAATAATTTGTTAGTGTGTGCACATTTTCATTAACATGAATCGGTAGAAGCTGGGGTTTCATTGGGGTACTGGTAAATTCTTACCTTTTGAAGAGATGAAAGATCAATGAGAGACCCCTCATGAGTATAGAACTATCACTAGAACATGTATTTTTGAATTTGTGTATTGGAATGGGTAACACTACAGTTTTGGATTTGTCTATTGGAATGGGTTATACCAAATGGATGTGTGAAATGATTTTAAGAACTACTTTTACAATTTTCCTTGAACACTGTTTCATTGGGAAAATGATTGGATTTGATATAAAATGTTAAATTTTTTAAACTATATTGATATAATTGTATTATATAAAGGTGATAACATGTTATATTCTAGTGGTGTTAGTAGTGAAGTCATTTGGAAAAAAATCTACCATGTTTCATTACTCACCCCTACCTTAGAACTTTGGTGATTTTGAATATTTTGTTTATCTAGAAACATGTAAAGGTAAGGCATGAAATTTATTTATTTTTAATTTTTAATACATTGATATGGATTCTAGATTAGTTTCTAGAAATATTTACTAGGTTGCGGTGTGTGTTTCTTTGGAGTCTTTGAGATTTGTTGGTTTTGTCTTCCGATATTTATTTTGATATTGGTCTTTGTTTTTTATTAATAATATGATATAGTTTGGTTTGGTTAGTTATACTTTGGGTTTTATGTCAAGTATTTTTACATATCATATATCATTTATTGGTTATTTTATTCATGGTTTGGTTATCTTATTAAATTTGGTAAATCATCACCCAATATTTTATGAAATCCATAGAATTTATTTTTAGGCTTTGTTATCATGGGGATATCATCTAAGGACAAGTAGAAATTACTTATCAACTAAAGAAAATGAAGATGGTGGGATATTACAAGTGGTATAATTTAGTTCAATCAATTGGTATTAGTTGTGCTGATATGGGAGTTGATAATTAATCCTAGTTTAGTATTTGAGTAGAGATGTTAGAATGAAGTAGGACTGCGAGAACATGAAATGTAGAGCATAAAAATCCATTGCTAACATATTTATTATAAACATAAATTTATGAAGGATTTTGTTACATAGGAGATTTAAGACACTCATAGGAGTTGTAATATCGTTTTTATGGGTTTAGGCATTAAGAATATGATAAGAAAAATTTTAGAAATTAATTTGCACTAGGAGTTCATATTTTATTTTGAGTAATGATTTAGGATTTGGAAAAAAAATGTTGATTTTTGAAAAATTTATCACATCATTTTAAAATGTGATATTTTGAAATGATATGATAAGGGTATTTTGATAAAGGGTTGATATTCAAAAGCACAATGTAATTTTAAAATATTGGTTGAAAATGGATAGTGTATAATTTTGGAAATCCTTCTTGTTATAGTTGTGATATAGATGAATTTTCAATTGATTAGACTTTATCTTCTAGAGATTGAGACTTCTGAAGTTTTTTTAGTTATAGAAAATGGAATCCATAATGCATTATAGCGACTAACTGGAAGAGGCTTCTGAGAATGATGTTGTACTTGAACAATAGGTGAACCAACTACCAGTTGAAATTATTGTTCGGGTTTTCAAATCTATGGATATAGGGAATATAAGGGATTAACCAAGTAAATTGGATCATTCCATTCAGTTAAAAAAGTAAAATCCACCCATCTTTTCTGGTTATTCTAAACATGAGATGGTAAAGGCATGACTGAATAGGTTGATTCAAATAATTTATTTCCTAGGCTCACTGGTAGAGTTGAAAGTCATGTTAGAAATGTCTATGTTAGAGGATCTTGCACACCAGTGGTGGGATATAGAAGGCTAGTATAAATTAGATCAAGGAATCACATGTGAGGATTTTGAATAATTGTTCAATAAATAACTCTATCTTCACATGTTTTGTATTGCAAGAATGATATACCTTTTTCATCCTGAAGTAAGATAATCTTTCTGTAAAAGAGTATACAGCTAGTGTTATTAATTTATAACACCTTTATCTGCAATTTTTTTCTAGTGAATCCTTCAAAGAACACATTTTTGAATTGAGTCTAAGGCCATAGATTTTTTCGACAATCTCTGTGATTTATATAAAAGATTTAATGAAGATGGGAAATAGAGAGACGGTGGATGAAGGTGACATATTAATAGATACATGTGGAGGAATCATGATTATACCTATGAGAAATTATGGGAACCCCAATGCTAGGAACAAGGAGAAGAGGGACACCTATTTCCAAGGTTGTGGGACGAATTATAATTTGAAAACATTATTAGTAAATATTACTCCAAAACCTAAGGTTAAACCATGATTTTTTAAATTTGGTTCATTTGACCACATGAAGCGAGATTTCAGGGAACCACCTAGGGCATTCCATAATTACAACAAGACAAGTAATCTTCACTATTGTTTTCATAGTGCTCCATGGTCAAGTGTTCTGGAAATATCTCATGTGTTATAGATGTTGTATGCTTCAATGGGAAGAGGGATGTAGAATACCTCTCATCAGTAGAATCGAAAAATATTTGGTGATTCTAGGATTTCCATGACTCCTTAGCAGGGGAAATCCCAACAGGGAAACAAAGAACAAATTCCCACAAGTATGAAGTTATATGAAGCTGAGATAGTTATTTTGGATTATAAATATAGATCAGTGGTGGTGAAAGGCATGTTTATTTTGAATTCCACCCTTATGCATTATTTAATTGATATGGATGAATCTATTTTTTTATTCCTTCTATTGATTTTGATCTTTTGAGTTTAAATGTTAATTTTTTATTTCTATTTTGAAATATAAAACTCATCTTAGACAAAGAGAAAGTTGAGCCTTTATATTAAAATCTTGTTTTATAGCTGTTGATGTAGTTGAGTGGATGTGTTATTTCTCTATTCTTGATATGGATGTGAATAATATGATTCTGGGTATGGATAAGCTCTCTTTGTTCAAAATCACGTCAATATTTATACTCGAACAATTAGTTTTATAACTAATGATGATGTTAAGCATCTCATTAAAGGAAACTAAAATGTAAAACCAAGTGAAATTGGTTTTTCGGAACTAGAGGTTAGATCTATATCATACCAGTTTCTATATTTGAATTTTTAATTGTTGGACGATGTTGAGAAGAGTCTATTTACAACAGTTTTTGATCAGTTTCCAGATATTTATCCTTATAATTTTTTAGGGTTTTTACTTAGAAGAGAAATAGAGTTTAAAATTGATCTTCTCATAAGGACTAGTCTTATTTCTACTCTATCTTATAAGATAGAACCAATAAAATTAAGTAAATTCAATGTAATGTTGGAAGAGTTGGATGGAGAATGGTTCATCAAGGCTATCTCTTCTCTGTAGGAATCACTTGTCTTGTGTGTAAAAAAAGAGAATTTAAATTCTCAGATTTTCTTGTGGACTATTTTTAGATTAAAAAAGTTATAATAAATAATAAGTATCCACATCCACTAAATAATGATCTGTTGATTTAATTCAAGGGATCCAAGTGGTTCTATAAAATATAATTTCAATCAGTATATCACCAATTTTGTGTTCAAAAGGAGGATAATCATAAAACATCTTTCATAAGTATATATGACCATTATGAGTATGTGGTTATTAATTTTGGTCAGATGAATACCAAAAAAGTATGTATCTCATAGATGAATTAGATATTTCAATTTTATGTTGATTCCTTAGTGGTGGTGTTTTTGGATGACATATTGGTGTATTATGGGACACTGGTTGATCATGAGAAACACATGGCGATAGTGTTGGGAGTCTTGAGGGATCATTATTTTTCTACCCAATTACAATAGTGTATTTTTTTTAAACAAGATTTACATTTCATTGGCCAAGTTATCTTAGAAAGATGTGTTTATTTGGATCCATAAAATCTAGAGTTGGTAATATCTTGGAAACTATAAAAGAATATCTTTTGGATAAAGTGTTTCCTTGTTTTGTCTTGTTATTACTGACACTTTGGTCATGAATTTTCCTAACTAGTTTACCCTATGAGATATTTTACAATGAAAAATGTTCCTATCCAATGGAATGAATAATTTCAAAAGTCTTTTCATGAGTTTAATGTTTTTATTATATTATCACTAATATTAATTTTTCCAGAATTAGGACAAGGGTACATGGTTTATTGTGATAGTTTAGGATCATCATTGGGATGTGTTCTTATGTATGGAGATTGTACTGTTTCTTTTGTATCATGGAAGTTATAGTTTTTTTATAATAACTACCCAACACATGATTTTTAGTTATCTATTTTAGTCCATTATTTGAATACATGACATCATTACCTCTTTAGTGATAAATTCACAGTGTTTATAGATCATAAAATCATTAAACACATTTTCTCACAAATCTATTTGAACCCAAGGAAAAGAATATCAATGTAATATATCCAAATGTTATACTGTAAGATTATTTATAGATTGGGTAATGAAAATTCAGTGGTAGATTGATTAAGAATAATTTCATAAGTTTAGTTGGACAAAGTGGTTGTATAACAGTGGTTGTTGATGTCAGTAATAAACAACATGCACTTAGATTGTGAAGACCAAGGATGTGTTATAGTTTTTCTCTAGTTTATTTTATTCTTGATTTGGTTAATATGGTTAAAGAGGCACAAATATCTGATTTTGAATTTATTGTGATGAGATAAATACTCAATGGTGGGGAGAACATTGAGGTATTGAATCTCGACATGAGTTCAATGTTGTGGTTCACAGATCATATGGTCAATTATTTGTCTTATTAGAAAAAACTTCTCCATGATTTCCACCATTTGATATGGTATATTCATCCTAGAATATATAAGATTCCTAAATATTTGAAATCATAGTTTTTGTAGTTCCACATGATAAAGAATATGGATGAGTTTGTTTCAGGATGCCAAACCCGTTAACATGTTAAGGTAGAAAATCAGAATCTATGGGGTATGTTGTAGAGTTTTCCTATAACTATTTAATAATTTGAGTAGATAGCTATGGATGTTGCTTTAAGTATCTCAAGGAAGTTTCTAAAACATGAGGATTTATGGTTTATGATGGATAAGATAAAAAATTTATCCAATTTAATCCATATCTAGAAATCTCATATAGTGGAAGAATTGTCTAAAATCTAAATATAATTTGTGGTCAAGAGAAAAGGTGTACCATTTTCGATAGAGTCATACATAGAACATAGGTTTACATATTTTTGTCGAAATCCTTACAACAATCCATGGAGAAATTTTTGACCATGAGTATGGAGTTTTATCCTCAGACGTATGGAAAATTCAAAAGGATTGTAAAAACATTAGAAGATATGCTTTGGGATTTTGTAATGTATTTTAGTGCATAATTGAAAAAAAACATACAGATAGTGGAGTTCTTATATAAAAAATGTTAACATGACTCAACACATAAGGCTCATTTTGAAGAATTTTATTAGTATCCCTATCATTATCCACTATATTGGTTGTAAATATGTGATACTTTACTATTTGGGCCAAGAAGTTTCCATGAAAAATCAAAAAATATTTAGTTGTTCAGTAAGAAGGTGGAGAGAGATCAAAGTCATCAGAAATTATATGAGGTTCATATTTGATGCCAATTTTCATTTAAAATAAGTGATCATGGATTATTGAGAATATATCCATGGATTGGGTAAAATAATTTTGGAACATAGGTGAAGTTATAATTTTTTTATGTAGGCCCTTTTGAGATACTTGAATGGGTTTCTGGGGTGTAAAAGCGGATGGATTTTCTACCACTATTTAGTTTAGTGCACAATGTGATTAATGTATCTCAGTTGAAAAAGTATTATCCTTATCCTAAACATGTTATTCTATGGGAACACTTTTAATTCAAGCTAGATGATTCAATGGTACTTCTTCTGGTATGGATTGTGGACAAGAATGAGGAAGTATTACATGGGAAAATCATCAGTCTAGTGCATGTTTTTTGATAACATGGTTAGATAAAAGATGAAACATGGGAATATGAGAAAGAAATGGTTGAAAAATGACCTAAAATATATTACATAATTTTGGTTATATACTATTTGGTGACATAAATTCCAATGGTGTTGAGAATATATAATCCCTATATTCTACTAAGTAACCCTTTCTATATGTATTTTAAGTATGTAAAGTGATTGGGTGAAGTATTCGAGGGTTTAGAAGAATTTTGGTGTGTTTATGGGGATTTTATGGGGGTAAATGATTTGATCATGGTTATTATAAACCATGAAACACCTCCAAGAAATCATTAAAGGTGAGGTAGTGGGCTTGGGGTATGTGCACAGTTTGAGGCATAGTTTGGCCAAAATGTGCACCCATAAGGATAAACCATGTGAATTGGGACAAAGGGTTTCTACCAGATTGGTTCATGGTTTGACTAAACATGCATTCCAGCTGTATGAGGTCATTCTTATGTTATAGGGGTGTGCACTATAAGCACACAGTTTTCTTAATCATATAGGCTCACCAAGCATAGATAAATGCGTGATTTGAAAAATGTGTTTCAGACACATTTTATCCCCTTAACCCCACATTTTCTTTCTATTATGACCCTAAATCTGTTTTCTCTCCTTCCAAAGGATGTTGAGACTTTTCTCTAAAATATATAGGTGATCTGTTGGAAAATCCTGGTGTATGGGATCCCATATTCCTTTGTAAGTATCCACTATTGGTTGTTTTCTTTAGATCTCTTCATCTTCCTCTCATAGATTCATTAATATAATTTTTTTGGATATGTATCATTTTTATTTGATACCAACCAAGACAATAATTGGTTTTTTTAATGAATGTGAAGAAATATAAGGTGGGTTTTTGTAGTTTTATCTCATTTTTTAGAATAACTCATGCCATTATTCATTATCTCCATAGTTTTTGAGGTAGGTGGTATCAATCTCAAATCCTCTTTTAAAACATAAAGAATTGGTTTTAAATTTTATTAATTGATTGGAATTCATTGTGATTTTTTTAAAATCAGGGTATAACCATTCTCTAGTGATGGTTTTTGAAATTGTCTAATAATTATAAAAATTGATAGGTTTAATGATTTTAAAATGTATGTTTGTTTTTATTATTGGAAAAATGTTTTTTTGAAGGTATTAAGAATTTTTTTTAAAATTGTTTGACATAATTTCTATAGCATGATTTTTGAATAATGTGTGGGTATGTGTTCATTTTCATTAACATGCCATTATCGAAGGGGCATGTTCCATTAGGGAACTGGTATATGGTTACCTTATGATGAGTTGGTATATTGATGAGATACCACTCATGATTATGAAACTGTCTCTTGGTAATGCATATATGGATGTGCATATTGTAATGGGTTCTGCCAAATGGATTTGTGAAATTTTTTGAAGATTTGTTTTTGTTTTTTTCCATGAAAATAGTTTCATTGAAAGAATTCATGTATTATGTATTACATTTTAAAATAAATTAAATGTTTTTATATAATTGTTATATATAATTGTAATAACATATTCTATCCAAGTGGTGTGAGTAGGGGAGTCATTTATAATGAACCTACTGAGTTTCATTACTCAACTCGCTTTGTCACTTTGGTGATTTTGATGTTTTTTTACTTGGATAGAGTTTAAGGTAAGGTATCACATTTAATTAGTGAAGCTACATGATACTTGGGAATGGATTGTGAAGTTGGTGGTTGGAGTGGGTTAGGAGTTGTTTTTTTGGTGTCTTTAGAGTATCTGATACTTGTTGGTTGTTTTTTTTGCTTTGTATTTTGATATTGGTATTGTTTTCTACTATCTAATATGAAATAGTTTGGTTTGGTTTGTCATATTTTGCGATGTATGTTAGTATTTTCATGCATCATATATTATTTTTTTATTATTTTATACTTGTTTTGGTTATTTTATTAAAAATGGAAAATTGTTCCCCAATAGTTTATGACACCCTTATAATTTATTATCAGTCTTTGGTGTCTCGGGGATGTCACCAATGATAAAGTAGAAATTCCTCTATGACTCAAGCCAATTAGGAGGGGTTGGAAGTTACAATACATCTCACAATAGTCACATGATCCAAAGACTAAAATGATGACTATCTCAGATATTATATACATAATCATCTTAATTTTTTACACTAAAAATTTATCTTAATCATTATCTTCTATAAATTTTGTTGACATATCACATGTTATAATAATATTAATTATCCAAGGTTTGGAAAAATGAGAAATGGGTTAGATTAAATGCTTATTAAGGAAAATTAAATATCCTAAAGGATTACATTATAAACATTAAATAGAATATGTTAATGTTTTAAATAACATAATAAAAGCTCAAAAGACCATTAATAATAATCGGAAATCTTGATGGATAAATATATGATTATAAGAAGGTTATTAAGGATATATAAAAAAATAACTTTTCTAAAAAACAAAAAACAATAATCCTAAAACATGTGTACTTGGTATAAAAGTGTGGAACATAAATATAATGCATAATCATGAAAAAATAAAAAAATCGATAAGAAAATTAAAAATTTGGGATTGTCATAAAAAATAGGCATTATTATCCTTATGAACCTAGCTACTCACCAAACTATTAAAATATAAAATTTTCAAAAAATATTAAATCCTTTAAACTAAACCTTTTTGAACATTGAGGTTTGTTATACTATTCACATATATCATTATTAGTATATCATATTTCCCTTTAACTCACCATTTATGAACATAGAGATTTTCTAACCCATTCAATAGTAAAATTTTGAGTAGTGAAAAACTCCCTCACAATCACCCTATGTGAACCTATAAACATTCAAAAAAATTCACATATAATTTCAATCTTATGACATTAATCATTTTCCAAATTTATTGGAGGTAGATATAGGTCTCACCCTTCTCAAAATCAATGCACTTTATGCCAATTGAAAATCATACATTCATAATCTCATAAAGAAATGAAGGAAAAATGTGTTTCTGAAAACATTCAAAATAATAACAAAAACCTGAATTTAAGAAATCATATAATATCATATATCTAATTTTACAAAATAATTAATACCATAAAAACAAAAAAAATTTTATAAAATCATCACATCATTAAAAATAATCATTTGAGGGTAAATATAACTTACAATACAAAAGGTCGAAAAAAATTATTTTTGAAATAATTATGGTAAAATTAATGTAATTGTATAAAATTGGAGATAATACTTTGAATAACTTATTATAAAGTGTCCCCAATAATGTTTCTTAAAAAGAAATTAAGGTTTCAAAAAAGGGAAGTGAAAATACTTTTCATAATTTTTACTTCTACGAGAATATATAATAATGTCAAATTGAAAAAGACATAATGTTTTACTTAAAATAATTATAAATAAACTGATAAATTTTAATTATAAATATAATATTTAATAATGTAAAATTGAAAATTGAATAAAATATTCAATAAAAAATGTGTAAAAATGTTAAAGAAATTTACTTTTAAAATGAATATTTAATAAAAGAAAATTTAAAAAGAAATAATTTTTTGCAAAAAAGAAGTAAAAATAAATTTAAAAGTTTTAATTTAAAAAAGAATATATTTTTATGTGAAAATAAAAATAAAAAAGATTAATCAAAATAAAATGTGGAGTGGATGATACTAGTTATATTTTTTTTGGAAAGGATAGAAAATCCTTTTGAATATTTTGAAATAACATTATTTGAAACCCACATTCCTTAATTTTTTTAAAATCTAAATTTAAAAATTGTTGAATAGAAATTGAATTTTACCAATGATATATTTATTTTTATAAAATGATATATTAATTATAATTATTAGGAATATAAATCCCCGAGATTAATTATTACATTTTCAAGTCATTATTTTTATAAGGAAGTTGAAAATAAATCCTTACTTCTTGTATTAAATTTAAATAAAAACTCTTGAAGGATAATGAAAATGAATTATACCTTATAGTACGAATAATGGAGAATTAATTCACAATATAAATTATCATATAGGTTATAAACCAAATACAAATTAAATTAGGTGTGTAATATAAATAATATCCCAATAAAGGGGAAATTGATATTCATATCCCTTATCATATTTCTTTGCTTAGTTTAAGACACTATACTCTATTTAATGACATACATTGATAATTTAATATAATATTTTAGAAACATAACAAAAATTATTATTAATTTATAATCGTTATTATAATTATTCATCTGAAGTATATTAATTAGTTCTAACGTATTATGACCATTGGGTGTTAATATCTTTAATTATTTTGGAGATGTTTAATAATTTTTGTTATCATTTCCCTTAACTAGTTTTTAAGTTAATTATTTTATATCATATAATATTCTATAATATATAACTTATATATTGTAAAAAAAATCTTAATTTATCTTTATGCGTGTTTTGGTTATGTTATTTGAAAACCAAATTAAAAAAAACATATTTTGATATTTTTAGTAAACAAAAATATTGCGATAAAAACGTAAAATACATAATTAAATAAGTTCATAACAATATAAACATCATTATTTTTTTAATATATTATAATTATACTAGTATCCAAGTTCTTATAGTCATCCATAGTCATCTTTTAAAGCATGTTTCATGTATGTTGTTAAACCCACGTAAACATGAACACACATTAACTCAATTGAAGAGTATGGTTAACGAGGAATTTATTACGATATAATATTAATATAAATGGTGAATAATGATATTAGATTCATTTTATCATGACTCTTAACAATAGTTGAATAATTTTTGATAATTTATGAAAATTTAAATGAAAAACAAAAAACATTTCATCGAGGAGGTGGAAATTCACACATACACACAATTAGCATTCCAACATTTAAATGTGTCTGAGGGGATAATTGTGGATATTAAAATGCATTTATAGATTAATAATTATAATATATATAACATTCATATTCATAATTACCACAATTAAGAATTTCTATGAAAGACACTAATAAAAAACAAATGATATCAATTCGTGGAGGCAATAGTCTGCATTATCACACCCAACGATGATTTTAATTTTTTGTTGTTTACCTATTCATAATAGATATTTTGGTTGATGTTATGGTTGAGTTTCCAACACATGAAATTTTGTTTTGGTGGTATTTGTTTTCTTCTATCCCAAATCATGGTTATGGTGAATGCTAATGGGGGAAAGTGATGTGTTGGGGAGATTATTACATCCAATATGTCAGTACATTGTCATTAAAACACTAATGGATCATTGTGTGATCTAACCTAGTGTTAGTGGTTTAATTTCATGGGTTTTGAACAATATTTGAGGTCTCACTATTTGAGGATGTTTTTCCCAAACAGTGAAACCTAACCCTACAATGTTGTAGAAGCTTTCCAGTATCCCTCGTACAGTTTGTGCACGGTTTACAAAACTGTGTAGCCACTTACGGGCTTAATAACCTTTGACCAAGAGATCTATTTTGGTTGATTCAAACTAAAAAATGAATCCCTATCAGTTTTTCATCAACCATAGGTGCCTATCCCTTCATTCTCTACTGTTAGGTCCAAATCTTCCTTAAGTGCATCCAAGAGACCCAAGATCAAATCCAGGTTGGGGATAATTTCCGGTTTACTGTAGCAGCACTGTAGCAGCTACTCTAGTAGGAACTATGCAGAACTATAGTATTTACTTTAGCAGGAACTATAGCAGACACTGTTCAACACTGTAGTAGCAAGGAATATACCCTCATTTGGGCCTTCGGGCCACTGATTTGGTCCCCGAGTCCTTTAAGGCCTTCATGCCACCCAGGCCTTCGGGTTAGTAAGGCCTTCAGGCCACCTCAAGGCCTTCGGGCCACCTTAAGTGCAGATGAAAACCAGAAAACCTACAAGGAACAAGCTTCATAAGGAGGAGGAGTGAGGAGATTTCACCATAATAGAAGCTAAATGGATTGCAAAAATGAGAGGGTACGACACCTGCCATCAGGACATGCCTGTGCATGCACGTAAAAGCCTATCCATATAGCCATGCGATGGTGGAGAGCTGATTCCAAGATGAAGTTACTGGGGAGGAGTAGTTCCAAGTAGTTAGTCTAGGTTGTATATAATTTTTGAAGCCTACGACCAATGAATTCCTCTAAGGCCTATGGGCTATGTAATACTTACACCTATGGGCCATGTACGGGTTCCACCTCAACCCTTGAAAAATGGATTATCAAAAATCAATAAAAAATGAAGGCCTTCGGGCCATGGGAGGAGGGATGGATGATTTTGGGTCATTATCTTGTGTCTAGGGTGTGCATATTTTCCATAAGTCTATATTCTTCATCAATTTGTTGTTTTTTCCCATTCTCACATGGTTGACGTAGGCGTTTCCAACTTTTTCCATTCTGTAACACTCCGCAGGCACTTGGGTGTTTTCATTTAAAGTGCCATTGTTCTTTTAATGTTAAATTTGGGGTTTTCATGAAATATTTTTCCTTGATAATGGTGTGATGGTCATTTATTGTTTGTGAACATGATTTGATGTGTATGGTTTGGTAATGTTTTAGCTTGTTGAATGTGTTAAAATGTTTTAAAAAGGGTTTCACCGTAATAACTTGCCTATTTTACATTCCTTGAATAGTATGAATGGGTAGATGTAGTTTTAAATACAATTATGGGTTTTGTGGGAAAGATTTATCTCTTTCCTATTCGATGTTTCAGATACCATTGGTTTTTGGAACATCCATGGGTCACTTGTTGCACACATGGTTGGGCCCTCAAATAAAGATGGTGTATTATACTAGGTTCCTTTAAATATTGGTTCCCTTAATGGTTCTTGTTTTATAAACAATTTTAAATCCTTCAAGTGGTTTCTATATATGATATAAAACTGAATTTCAGGTGGGTTATTCCCAATTGGATTTTGGTCTGCGTGTTTTGGAAAATGATTGTCTTGAGGGGCTGTTTGGAATTCCACAATTGAAAATTGGTTTATAAATGATTATTAAATGTTCTCTAAAATATATTTGGGTGTGTAAACATAAAGGCCTATTTGGTATGTTTTTAGTGTTTCATGTATTTCCTAAATTGTGGAAATGATTTTTTTATCAAATTCTCAAGATAGTGGTTTTTCTTATTGATTTATAAGTGATTTTTAAATGTTTTTATGGGAATATGTTTTCAAGAAAGGGTTTTTGATTTTCATGTGAAGGTTAGTGAAATGTGATGCTTGGATTGGTTTAGGAATTGTGTAAGTGGTATCATGTGACGTGGAAGATGTTTGATCACAATAAGGAAACTCGAGTATCTAAGTGGGTAGAGATGTTCTAGTATGCTAGTGATCAAGAGTGGTTTCTTCCATGTCACATATATCATGTTTTATAATTACAACATGAACTATACTATGCTGATGATAATGTTGGGGACCACTAGGTTATGGATGATTCTCCAACTAGCGTCTTTCACGCATGAGAATGGATATTCATTATGGTTAATTTTAAAAAGATATGGGGTACTTGGGGATCGTAACTAACTAGTTCCTAGGGGTGTTCCTTTGATAGGTGCTCAATTATTATATTTCATCTTCTATTATTATACTATAGGTTGGGTTGGTAATTTTAAAAGTAAGTTATTTGTCTTTAAAGTGTAATTCTTTGAAACATTTTTCCATTTAATGTTGTTCCTCTGAAAATTTTAACTTGTATTGTTTAGTTTTTATTTTTATTATAAGATATTAGTTTTATTGGAAAATGGATTATAGAATGTGTTGGCCTTTAAAACAGTAATGTTGTGGTTGTTTAATAAAATGTGAAAAAACCTATTTTTATAATTGTATTTCAAACTAGTGTTAGTGGAATGTTTTCAGAAAGGAAACACTTGGACTCTTTGGTGATTACCAACTGAGCTATTAGCTAACACCCTACCTATACCACTTAGTGTCAGTAGACCCATGATGTTTTGCAGATTCAACATTTATTCAGGTTTCCTAGATTAGGTGCATGTGGTTGTAGTGGGTTTGGTCTTTTGGTTGGAGTTAAAATCGATTTCACATGTAGGTACTGGTAGCTTGGCCCAATTTTGGTTTGTTCTCATTTTAATTTTTTTTATTTTAATCTTCAGTCTATTTAGTTTCATATTGTATCTAGATCAACTATTTATTTATTTATGTGCAACTATGGGTTGTTTCTACGTGCTAATTTTGATTAGTTTCATTATTAGATATTAGTTATTGGGATTATATCATTCCGATACGATATATATCTAATTCTCAACACTAGTTTCCAGACCATGGGGATTGGGAATACCCCCCGAGACATGTCAGGGATCAAATCAGGTGATCGACTCATGGTCGACCAGGGTTGGTTTGTGACATGCGTAATGCACTAATGATTTATTTTTGTTCTATAAGTGGATGGTAATTAATACATAATGCTTACAAAATAAATATAAAAACAACTATATGTACTGATGATACTTTTTTAATCCTACCATCAACATTTTAATACATTTTTAAGTGTAATATTTATTAAATAATGCCTTATAAGGAAGAGATAAGTCTTACGTTGAAGATATGTTTTTTCCGTATAAGTTAACTTGAAATTGATGTTCATAAGATAAATATCAGTTACTAGTAGCCTATTTATGTTGGCGAGGATTAAATATAGCGTAAAATGGAATAGTTTGAGGTGTAATTCATAATTTAAGTGTACATTAGGAATGATGTTAGTGACTCCCATTTAAAATATAGGAATAAGGCATTGCTGGAAACAACCCTTATATTTTGATAATTAAATGACACTATTCAATGTTCTTTGGATCAAAAAATAATATATTATTTAGTGTGGGGTGTATTTAAATATATAAATTCTATAAAATTTATTTACCCAATTTATTTTAAACATGTTAGTAGTCATTTACAATTATGTTTTTAAATTTTACTCTTTTACTTTTAAACCATCTAACTAGTTTTTTAGTAAGAATTTTTTTGTTTTATTAAGAAAATAACATAGAACATATAATCAAATTAACATGGTAAGAAACTATATATAAAATATATTTAATACAATTAAAATTCTAAATTTTATTTAATTAACTTTTAAAATAAAATTAATAATTTGAAGGAAAATTGTTTTATCAGAAGAATGTAATATTTACCATTATGGGTTTCGATTAAATTTTAGTATTTATTGAAAATTAAATTAGTATATATATATATATATATGTGTGTGTGTGTCTATGTTTGTTTGTGTTTATTCATTATATAAAATCAATCATCTAATAGATTTAAATTCTACTTATTCAATAAAAATTCCCTCATGATAATAAAACAATAATTTTAAAATAATTTCTTCATTATTATCATCATACTTAGAAATAATCAAAACAATATAAATTTCATACCCAAGAATATAATAAGACCTATTAAAATTTTATGCAAATTATTATCTCAAATATAGTAAGTTTTTGTCTTACTAAATTTAAATGTATAGGAAATTAATCTTTACGCTACCACCTGTATCATGTAAAAAACTTTTTTAATGTTTACTTATAAGAAAAACATTTTATGGTTTGAATATAATAACATGTTCCATTGATTATTATTAATATAAAATAATTATTTT
Source organism: Viscum album (assembly GCA_963277665.1). NCBI lineage: Eukaryota > Viridiplantae > Streptophyta > Magnoliopsida > Santalales > Viscaceae > Viscum > Viscum album. The sequence continues at coordinate 1,901,241,817 of OY728133.1, read as the reverse complement.
TACTATAATTTTATTTATTTAAAAATGAATGACATTGAAAACATTATTAAAACATTTTAAAATTAACTAAACAAAATAGTTAAAAAAACTATTTTCATTAAAATGAAACTCCAATTCTAAAAATATAGATTATGGTTTTATAAAGTAAATATAGTGTTTTTAAATTACTCATTACAATTTATAATATAGTATTTTATATATAAAATAGGTTTAATGAACTTTTAACTCATATAAATGTGAAAGATTTAAAAAATCAATATTTTCTGTAAAATGATAACATCGATAAAATATTATAAATCTTCATACCCTCATAAAATATTATCTATACATTTAACCTTATATTTCTTGGAAAATGATAACATAGATTGTACATATGTGCGGGCTACAACCTCCATGAATCATCATGATTTTTATTTAGTTTTCACATTACATGGATGTCTATAATAATGATATTAATGAATAAAATCGATGTTTATAATATAATTAAGATCTTAAAAATGTAAAACATTATCATATATATATATTTATATTAAAATAATTGGATAATTTAAAATTTCACTCATGCATACAATTTTATTATTTACGGGTTAGAGAATAAATATAAAGAATCAGGATATGATGCAAGGGGTTTTTATTTAAAATTTTGTTTAAAATGATTTAAACTCATTTTACTCTATAATAATATTCATTTAAATTTTTAAATCATATTTTTATTTATTCTTAGAATATTTTTAATTTTTTTCTACAATTCATTAATTTTTATTTTTCTTAAAAAACATATCATTTTAACAATTTATATTTGTTCCACATTAAAATCTATTTACCAAAGTGTAAAAATAATTCTTTTTCTAATATGGACCCCATGACCACCTTTTCCCATCATCATAAAAATTATTCATTATAATTCTTCCTTTATTTTTTTTATTTTATAATACAATAATATTCCCATTACTCAAGGGATTATTGGTTTTAAAATGTTTTTTAAAAAGGATATTTATTTTGGTATTAAAAGTGGAATTCTAATGTATTTTTAGTTTTTTTAAATAAATTAAACATCCTTTAGATATTTTTATGTTTCGCTAATGATTTTATTTAATAATACAATTCATGGTATATTAAATGATTGTTTATGGTCAAGTTGTTATTTATTGAGTCAGGATGAAACTTGATCTTCTATATTCTAGTATTAAAATATTAATGTTTATTACTAATGAAATATTATTGTGTCAGGTTATGAGATTTTATGAAATATTTTTTTGAAACTAACTTAAATATTAAATTTACTTTCATTACACACAACAGTGATTTTAGGTAGTGTTACATGTAAAAAAAATTTATTTATTGAACTCATGAAACATGATATCTAGATTCAATGAACCCTGAAAGAATATTATTTTAAATATGACATTTATAAATAATCCATTAAATAGGTGGGTATGGATAGTATAATGACCCAGTATTCTCATATATGGATGTTACATCATTTTAGAATAATATTAATTACATAAAAAAATGCATGCATGAAGGCCATAATAGTTTAGTGCATTTTTAATATTGGAATAAAATATTTTAATATGGTGAATGATAATTCCATTTTGAACACTTCAAAAACATTCTCAACTTAAACACTTTCTCTATAACCCATGGAAATGAACATAAGAAACGATAATATCCAATACTCAGTATGGGTAAACATAATAGAATTTAATATATTATCCTAATAAAGAATAAGATATGCATAATGGAATGTTATCATGAATATAAAATTCAATGTTCACACCCAACCTTTCATGGATCATAAACATGAGTCATGGCATAAAATAATATCTCTTCAAAAAACATTACCGATATGGGTTATAAATCCACATAAATCAATTTTGTACCATAATATCATGTCATCAATGTGTGGAACCATTACAAATATAGACTAAAATTATATTCATCATGGTTACCTACAATGAATATCAATATAGTGGATCAGGACATTTCACCAGTTTATCATTGTCGATAAGGTGACACCTATTTCCCCTAGTGGATCAAGACATACTCTTTTCATGTAATGGATTAGGTAGAATGTCTTTCCAACTTGGGATTAGGATACAATTACTTCCCATAGAATATCAACTCAATCAACTTGTTTCCAATAATTATATGATGATATATAAAGATTTACCAAATGCATTGAAGGGATATATACACTACTAAAAAATGGATTTTTATCAGCGATAAAAACTGACATTAATAACACTAGAAAAGTGATATTAATGCCAGTGAAGATAAGGGGTGGGGGGGGGGTCTCCATTGTTAGCCCTCCAAAAAGAATTGATAAAGGAGACCTTTATCAGCGGTAAAAAAAGAACTAATAACATAAACCCTTTATCTGCTCTTTTTTAGTACTGATAAAGGTCTCCTTTATCAGCACTTTTCGGAGCATTGATAAAGGGGACCGCCCCCCCTTATCTACACCAGCATTAAAAACGATATTTTGGAACTGATAAAGGGGTGCCTTTATCAGTGCTATCTTGAGCGCTGATAATAGGGACCTTTATCAGTACTCTTTTAGCGCTGTTAACGTTGTCCTTTATCAGCGCTCAAAAGAGGGATGATAAAGAAACCTTCCCCTGAACATACAGAAACAACACCTGCACAAACCAGCACCTGCACACCTGCACAAAATAGCACCTACACACCTGTACAAAACAACACCCACACACACTATTTTGACAGACAGTGTTATATACATTTACTTAACATCACGAATACAAAAAAACACACTGCTATATACATTTCAAACAATGTTTCACATGGTTACAATTACAATTATCCAACAACAGTTATAAACATTAATGTTTCATCCTTTGATATCCATGATCCTCTCTAAAAAATTATCGTCCATAGTAATTGTTTCCGAACAAAGCATCTGAACTCAATGAAATAAAATTCACCTATACAAGAAAACAAATATTATGTTAGTAATAAAATAATGAAATAAATTAAAACATTAATATGAATAAATACATTAATATGGAAATTTGAAACAAAAATATGGAAATTATAAACTCAAATGTTTTCATTCTGATAACAATGAAAGGGAATAATGTGAAATCAATATGTTTTTGGGTGATTTATCTCATTTAATAAATACTGATTATTTATATAATGAAAAGCTTTACTAATCACACTGTGAATCAGATTGAGGTGAGGATGATTTTTACACATCACAAATGACTCATGGATCATTGTTAGAAAGTATCAAAACAATCCGAACATGTTTTCTCATATTTCCTTAAGTCACTTGTGTTGTTTTCTAAAGTTTATGTCAATTGGAAACTAATATCAGACACTTTTAGCCATACTGGCCACACTGTGCGTCAGATTGAGGTGAGGTGGATTTTGACACATCAAAAATGACTCATGGATCATTGGACTAAAGTATAAAAACAATCCGAATGTGTTTTCTCGGTTTTTCGTATGTTACTAGTGTTGTTTTCTAAAGTTAATGTCAATTTGAAACTAATATCAGACACTTTTGGCCATACCGGTCACACCGTGTGTCAGATTGAGGTGATGCCAATTCGTACCCATCAACAATGACTCATGGATTGTCTTACTAATGTATAAAAACAATATGAACGTGTTTTCTTGGTTTTCTGTATCTCACTTGTGTTGTTTTCTAATGTTAATATCAATTTAAAACTGATATCACCCACTTTTAGCCATACCGGTCACACCGTGTGTCGGATTGAGGTGCGGTCAATTAGTACACCTCAAAAATGACTCATGGATCATTGTAAAAAAGTATCAAAACAATCCAAATGCGTTTTCTTGGTTTTTCGTATGTCACTTTTGATGTTTTCTACAGTAAATGTCAATTTCAAACTAATATCAGACACTTTTATCCATACCGGTCACACCATGCGTCAGATTGAGGCATGGTTGATTCGTACAACTCAAAAATGACTCATGTATTATTTTCCTAATATATCATAACAATCCAAACGTGTTTTCTCGGATTTTCTTATGTCACTTGTGTTGTTTTCTAAAGTTAATGTCAATTTCAAATTGATATCAGACATTTTTAGCCATACCGGTCACACTGAGCATTGGATTGAGGTACGGTTGATTCATATACATCAAAAATGACTCATGGATCGTTTTAATAAAGTATAAAAAAAATTCTAATGCATTTTATCAGTATTCTCTTTGTCAGTAGTGTTGTTTTCTAAAGTTAATGTCAATTTCAAACTGATATCAGACACTTTTATCCATACCGATCACACCGTGAATCAGATTGAGGTGCAGTTATTTTTACACGTTAAAAATGACTCAGGTATCATTTTAATAATGAATTAAAACAATATGAATGCGTTTTCTCAGTTTTCTGTATGTTAGTATTGTTTTTTTCTAAAGTTTGTGTCAATTTGAAACTGATATCAGGCACTTTTAGCCATACCTATCACACCGTGCATCAGATTATGGTACGATTGATTCTTACAGGTCAAAAATGACTCATGGATCATTTTAATAATGTATCAAAGTAATCAGAATGAGTTTGATCAGTTTTATTTATGTCACTTATGTTGTTTTCTAAAGTTTATGTCAATTTGAACCTGATATCAGACACTTTTAGCCATACCGGTCACACCGTGCATTGGATTGATGTGCGGTTGATTCTTACACATCAAAAATGACTCATGGATAGATTTCATAAAGTATCAAAACAATATGAATGCATTTTCTCAATTTTCCATATGTTAGTAGTGTTGTTTTCTATAGTTAATGTCAATTTGAAAATGATATCAGACACTTTTTGCCATACCGGTCACACCATGCATCAGATTGGGGTGTGGTTAATTCGTGCACGTCAAAAATGACTCACGGATTTTTTTTACTAATGTATCAAAACAATCTGAATATGTTTGATCGGTTTTCTGTATGTCACCTGTGTTGTTTTCTGAAGTTTATGTCAATTTGAAATAGTTACCAGACACTTTTATCCATACCGGTAACATTGTGCATCGGATTGAGGTGCAGTTGATTTTTACACGCCAAAAATGACTCATGGATCATTTTCCTATAGTATCAATACAATCCGAACGCGTTTGATCAGTTTTTCGTATGTTAGTAGCGTTTTTTTCTATAGTTAATCTCAATTTGAAACTGATATCAATCACTTTTAGCCATATTGGCCACACTGTGTGTCAGATTAATGTGCAGTCAATTCTTACATGTCAAAAATGACTCATGGATCATTGTACTAAATTATCAAAACAATCCGAATGCGTTTTCTTGGTTTTCCGTATGTCACTTGTGTTTTTTTTCTAAAGTTAATGTCAATTTCAAACTAATATCAGACACTTTTAGCCATACCGGTCACACCGTGCAGCGGATTGAGGTGAGGTCAATTCTTACACCTAAAAAATGACTCATGTATAATTTTCCAATAGTATCAAAACAATGTGAATGCGTTTTATTGGTTTTCCGTATGTCACTTGTGTTGTTTTCCAAAGTTAATGTCAATTTCAAACTGATATCAGACACTTTTAGACATACCGGTCACACCGTGCATTCGATTGTGGTGTGGTTAATTCGTACAAGTCAAAAATGACTCATGGATCATTTTACAGAAGTATGAAAACAATCCTAATGCATTTTCTTAGTTTTTCATATGTCACTAGTGTTTGTTTCTAAAGTTAATGTCTATTTCAAACTGATATTAGACACTTTTAGCCATACCAGTCACACCATGGATCAGATTGAGATGCGGTTGATTTTTACACGTAAAATATAACTCATGGATCATTGTACTAAAGTATCAAAATAATACGAACACATTTTATCGGTATTACGTATGTCAGTAGTGTTGTTTTATAAAGATAATTTCATTTCCAAACTGATATCAGACACTTTTAGCCATACCGATCACACTGTGCATCAGATTGAGGTACGGTAAATTTATACACATCAAAAATGACTCATGGATTGTTTTCCTAAAGCATCAAAACAATCCGATGTGTTTGCTCGGTTTTCTGTATGTTAGTAGTGTTGTTTTAAAATGTTTATGTCAATTTGAAACTGATATCAGACACTTTTAGCCATACCAATGACACAGTGCACTGGATTGTGGTGAGGTTGATTCTAACATGTCACAAATGACTCATGGATCATTTTTCTAAAGTATCAAAATAATCTGAACTCATTTTCTCGGGTTTCCGTATGTCACACGTGTTGTTTTCTAAAGTTTACGTTAATTTCAAACTAATATCGGACACTTTTATCCATACCGGTCACATCGTGGGTCAGATTAAGGTGAAGGTGATTCGTACACATCACAAATGACCCATGGATCGTTTTTCTAATGTATAAAAACAATCTGAACACGTTTTCATGGTATTCCGTATATTAGTAGTGTTGTTTTCTAAAGTTAATGTCAATTTGTAACTGATATCAGACACTTTTACCCATAACTATCACACCGTGCGTCAAATTGAGGTGCGGTCAATTCGTACACATCAAAAATTACTCATGGATCATTGTCCTAGATTATCAAAACAATACTAATGCATTTTATCCATTTTATGTATGTCACTTGTGTTTCTTTCTAAATTTTATGTCAATTTGAAATTGATATCAGACAATTTTAGATATACCAGTCACACCATGCGTCAAAATGATGGGAAATTGATTCATACATGTCACAAATGACTCATAGATCATTATCATAAAGTATCAAAACAATCTGAAAACGTTTTCCTGGTTTTCCATATGTTAGTAGTGTTTTTTTCTAAAGTTAATGTCAATTTGAAACGAATATCAGACACTTTTAGCCATACCGGTCACACCGTGCATTGGATTGAGGTGAGGTCAATTCATACACGTCAAAAATGACTCATGGATCATTTTACTAAATTATCAAAACAATCTGAACATGTTTTCTCAGTTTTCTATATGTCACCTGTGTTGTTTTCTGAAGATAATGTCAATTTCAAACTGATATCAGAGACTTTTACCCATACCGGTCACACCATGCATCAGATTGAGGTGCGCTTGATTCTTACATCTCAAAAATTACACATGGATCGTTTTTCAAGAGTATCAAAATAATACGAATGCGTTTTCTTAGTTTTCCATATGTCACTTTTGTTGTTTTCTAAAGTTAATGTCAATTTCAAACTCATATCAGACACATTTAACCAGACCAGTCACATCTTGTGTCAGATCATGGTTCAGTCGATTCATACACATCAAAAATGACTCATGGATCATTGTACAATTGTATAAAAACAATCCAAATGCGTTTGCCTAGTTTTTTCTTATGTCTATTCTGTTGTTTTCTAAAGTTAATGTCAATTTCAAACTGATATAAAAAAATTTTAGCCATACCGGTCACACCGTGCATCGTATTGAGGTGCGGTTGATTTGTACACATCAAAAATTAATCATGGATTATTTTAATAAAGTATTAAATTAATCTGAAAGCGTTTTCTCGGTATTCCGTATGTCAGTAGTGTTGTTTCATAAAGTTAATGTCAATTTCAAACTGATATAGGGCACTTTTAGCCTTACCTATCACACTATGTGTCATATTGAGGTGAGTTTGATTTGTAAACATCAAAAATGACTCATGGATCGTTGTCCTAATGTATCAAAACAATCCGAACACATCTTATTTGTTTTTTGTATGTTAGTAGTGTTGTTTTATAAAGTTTATGTAAATTTGAAATTGATATCAGATACTTTTATCCATACTAGTCACACTATGCATCGGATTCTGGTGCGGTTGATTCATACACATCACAAATGACTCAAGGATCGTTTTCCTAAAGTATCAAAACAATCTGAATGCATTTCCTCAAATTTCCATATGTCACTTCTGTTGTTTTCTAATGTTTATGTCAATTTTAAACTAATATCAGACACTTTTAGCCATACCGGTCACAACATGCATCGGATTGAGGTGCGGTTTATTCTTACACATCGCAAATGAATCATATATCGTTGTCCTAAAGTATCAAAACAATCCAAATGTTTTTGCTCAGTATTATCTATGTCAGTAGTGTTGTTTTCTAAATAGGGTGTTTTTGATCCACCAAGAGATAGAGTGAGGGTTCTGTTGAATGTATTTGATTTTGTGACAATCCAGAGATTATGTCTCCATGTAGGTGAGGTTTCTAGTTGTTTTTATGAGAGGATTGGGTTTGGTATGAGATTTTAATTGCTTATTTAGGTTTTCTAATGCTATTTGAGTATGTATTAGAGTCTCTGGCTTAATGAATATGGGTAATATAGTTTTATATATCACATATGATGGGGAAAACCTGCTTAATGATATATAAGAGTCATGGTGTGTGTGATGAGTTGGATATTCTGTATAGGGATTAGTGAAGTGTGACATAGATGATTTCCTCCTTATAATTGTATTACAATGCTCGTGAGTGGACGGAATAACTATGCATCGGTTGACTTCCACACTATCGACCAATGTAGTCCAATGAGTTATGCTTTACTAGAAAGAAAAATCATATCTAAAACCATTCTTTATAACCTAAGGATATAAAAAATAATAAAGGGTGATCATATATGCTCAATAAGAGTAAACAAGGGAGATAGGAATGATCATATATGGATAACATTAGTAGGAATTCACCTTCATCATATTTTTATAAAATCCTCCATCAGGTATATTGCCCATTCGTTTCTAAACACATCTATATCGTCTTCTGAATATGAGTGTTTGTGATAGTCATGGTAGTGCTGAAAAAATATAAATACCCAAAGGATTAATAAATATTTTAAATGAACTCTAAATTATTTTCAAAAATACCTCGTCAGGGATGCTATTTGGTTGATGAAATAAGATCTCTTTCATAAATTTACAAACATAATAAGTACAGTCCTTTCCATTTGTTAGTTTTGGACACTGTAGAAACATCGACAACAATAAGTAATTTGTTTTGATGTATGTTTGGATAGTGAAATGTTATTATATATACCATGATACTTTTCCAGTTGAAGAACTTGTAGGCTTTCTCATCCTTATGTCGTGGATTCATTCCATGCATTAGACGATATTGATGCACCACCCTATCATAATAGTATCCTCATTAAAAGATAACATTAATTATATAAATAGATGTTTAGTTTTAAAATGATGGATCTAGTGTATTACAAATTAAGAAACTCCATCATGCGTGGTCAGTTTGTTGGATATCCTTGAATTGAATCCAAAAAATAAATCTTTGGAGTATCCAAATTGACTGCAATCAGGTTCCAATGCTCCCTAAAAATACAAAAAGGAATAAGTAAATAAAGAAATGAAAATATAGTTAATATGACTAAATTGTAGAGTTTTGCCCCTGCATCATTGGTATTAAAAAGAGTCGGTCATCCGTAATTTTGTTTTCAAACGATTTGAGTAGGGTAGACATTATTGCAGCCTCTTTATCAGAATCAAATTCTTCTTTTACAGAGGTGGTGTGAGGACTAAAAAGTCTAATTTTTTGTTCATGGGGAAATCCCATCAATGTTTTTCATATATACACCTTCTAAAAATATAAAACTTATTTAGTCATAATTATCAGAGTATATCAGCTTTTATAAAATCAAATCATGAAAAAATACCTCAAGTACACATTTAAAACTGAGGCTCCTAGCCATTCATACTCATGTTTCACGTGACATGTAACATTTCTCATCATGAGCTTCATTTCTCATGTTAAATGTCATGTGAAACTTAAGATTAGAAACTTGGATGCCAATTAACTTCAACTGTCTGTGACCTATGTTCACATGACATGTAACATTTAAAATAAAACTTATTCTAAGTTTGAGTCAGAAGATGAGTCATGTGGTGTAAATTTTGGAGATAACTGTTGTTTGGAATTAAAATCTATATGAAATCCATGTATGTTAAAGCATTTTCCATTTAACAAGTTTATATACCATGTATTTTAAAAATATATAGAATCTGAAAAACATCATCTTCACACCATAAAGTGTCTCATAGAGTCCTCTAGAAGTGGTTTTTTAGGACTCAAAGGAATTGAACTAGTAACAATGTGGTGGTTCCGTTGAAATGGGTAATGTTTGGATTGATATTCAATGGTGGAAGAAGTAAATAAAATGAAAACAAATGACATATCAATCATGCCACCAATCACAACACCATACAAAAACACAATCGTGCTCACAATCGCAATACTATACAAACCAAACAATCACAATTTTAGATTTTAAAAAGTATACCTTATTAAAATTTTCTTGTTAATCCAGGTGTTATCACATATGTTTTATCATCATGGTGCGTTAATTAATAAATCAAGTATACATAAATTACCAATTTTTTTATTCAAATTTTCAGAAAGAACCAACCAACATGCAATTCATTTAGTACGCAAACAAGGATCACAAACGACCACGATTTTCAATGGGGGTGTTTAGCCCATACATTTCACATTATAAATATCAATATCAAAATATAATAATATGAAAACAAGAGGAAACCAATGAGTAACAGGAGAAAACTCACCGAGAAGGTGTCGTTAAGCACATAGAAGAGGTGCGTTCGTGGCAGAGGAGAGGCACACAAAAGAGGAGATTTCGAACTAAAAATAAAATATAAAATAGGGGAAACTCCTGAGAATAAAGTAATCTAAAACCGAGTACACCATTTAACACATCCCACAAACCCCAAGAACCATCTTAAACCGAAATCAATCCACACCAAGGTTAAACACACCTGAAGATAACAATAAATTATAGAACCCACCTTCGATAGAACGAGTTCAACAGACTTTTTAAAATATAAACGATGAACATACAATGGGTAAGCCCTGACCAATAGTTCATCCTTCCTAGGTATAATCCCAATGTTTATTCTAGATAGCATATCTCAAATGAGTAAGCCCTGATCAATCCTCTATTATCACACCTTTCATGACACATACATCCTAATCGCATGACTTTAACTTCATGGTATAATCTTTTCAACACGAGACATGGTATCTAGTGAGTAGGATCATATCCCTATTCAAACTCAATGAGCCTACCCATACATCTTGACAAAAATAATGGGAAACAGACATATTTACAATGGGAAACCCCTGGTACTCTTTTCCAATCCTATCATCACACCATTCCAAAACTCACCACATGATCACCAGTTACCCAACATTATTCCAAAACCAAAGGAATATACCCATGATTCATTTCCCTAAACCGATTCATCTAGGTTCAATAGTGATGGTCAAATTAAAACCATGCTATAAATCAATAGGGTTAGGAGACCAAATGATCAAGTCCCTCAACCCAATCATAACACCAAAACTCAAGAATAGAGAGTGCTTCCCTTATACAAATCCAAGGCATGCCCATTCCTTCGCTATCAACATGATAACACCTTATATGAATCAATCGCTCATGTCAAAGAATTTACCCTGTATTTATGTATCTAAGGTTTTCATAACACCAAGATAACCCCAATAATTAGTCTCCCCCAACCACCAAAACTCACTAACATGCTACCATCCTCAGTCACATGCTAACAACCACTGGGATTTCACACAAACCACTTACATCAGTTCTTACACAATCCTTTTCCCAGTGGTGGTCGCGGTGGAGAAAAACCCAACGGCGGTGACAGGGGAGGAGGATAAGGAGGAGGATGAGGATGATGATGAGTAGGAGGAGTATGAGGATGCTGAAGAGGAGGAGAATGAGGAGGAGAGGTTGCGGTGGAAGATGGGTCTGGTTCAGTTTCCGTGAATGCTTTACGGTGTGCGAGAGAGGTGGGCCTATTAGGGTTCTTAAATTACAAACCGCTGGAACCTTTATCAGCACTCGTTGAAAGCACTGATAAAGGTATGTTTTTTCAGGACTAAAATAAAAGCACTGATAAATATTATAATTTTATATAAATTATGAATAAAAAATTTTATCAGTGAAAAAATAACCGCTGATAAATGTAACCTTTTATCAGCGCTAAAAAAGGCATTGATAAAGGGTATACCTTTATCAGCGCATATTATAGCACTGATAAAGGTTAGATTTATCAGCGATTTTAACTAGCGCAGATAAAGGCATACCCCTTTATAAGTGCTTTCTATTTAGTAATGATAAAGGGTAGCACTTCCCTTGCCCTATATTTTGGTAGTGACAGGTCCTACACACCACACAATGAAAACAATACTTATGTGTTCCATAATATCATAAAAAAATTCAACATATCATCACTTCCTAGATAATGTAAAAAAAATTATACAGATTTGATCAATTCACCATTGAACAACCCATGAAAAATAAATGAGTGGCATAAAGATTTCATCTATATATACATTAACTATCTAGATAAATAATTATGGTTGTATCACCAAATATTATCCCATGTAAAGGATAACAAACAATAGAAGATGAATTCTTAGATGTAGAATAATATTGAAAGGATACATGCACCATTTTATAGGGAATATTACTTTTTCTATGAAAATTGGTTTTCAAAACAAAAAATGTATAAAATATTTTCAAATCCCTTTTCCCTGAAAATTACTTTGAAGGAGAATAATTTAAAACATTTCTCGAGTATAATATATATTTCTCTTTGAAATATAATTTCTAAAATGTAAAATATTTTTAAAATAATTTTATTTGAAAATATCCTTGAGAACTTATAATGGAATACTCATAGAACATAATATTTATACCAATGGGATGTTTCATTTATGTATTATGTATTAATAACAACGATTCCATTAATATATTCAGTAAAATCCAATGAGGAATTTCTGTTGAAAATGAGATAAAGATCCATTTTCTAAAATTGTGTAAAAATTTAAAAATGTGTAAAATTTTATTTAATAAATGACTTAATTTTTTTTAAAACATATTTTATAATTTTTATTTTTAAAACATTATATTTGAAGAAAAACTAATTTGAAATTTAAGAGGGAAATAAATTCAATTTTTATTAAAGAAAATTATCAAATATTTTAAGTTCTTAATATTAAAAAAATAGTAATATTACATTAAAATATCATATATAAGCTGAATTATTTAAAATTAATGAGGTTTCTAGGAGGTGTATATTAATATTTTTTTATTACAAACACAATAAAAAACAATCCTCATAAACAATGAGATTGTAAAATAAAATCATTACAACTTTGGTAATATTGGATAATAATCCCCATGGAAGAATAAAATAAAATAGAAATTAAAATATCATGTGAAATAATAAATCCATGATATTACATGTCAAAGTATTTTATATACACCCCATTAATGAATATATGTTCATAACATAATATAAGTCTCAAAGAAAGAAAATAGAGATTGAAATCCCATAATGATTTGGTAACATTTGAACCATAAACCCCATTGAAGAGATAAAATAAAATGTTTATTTAAATATAAATAATTTAATGTCTAATAATCATAGAGTAAAATCATGGTTCGTATATATGCCATATAAAATAAACTTGTTGTGTATATGGAATTTGTCTCATAGAAAGTAAAAGTGAGACAGAAATCCCTTAACGCAAGTCACAACATCCTTTGTATTTAATCAAAACTCATGTATAATAAATATATGTTTACTAAAAACATATTAAATAAAAAATATATATATTTTATACCATAGATTATTTTCATACGTCCTTTTTATTACTCATTTTTTAAATAATCATAGGTTAATGTCACATTCTTGGTAATAATCACATAGTTTATCTTATATATTTTATTTTTTATTTTTGGTTCTTTTAATTTTATAATAGTTGAATCATATCCTGAATTTTAACCACTATATAAATATGATATATATTCTGAATATATTTCTTTATAGTAATATGTAAAATTTAGTGATGAAAAATGAAATACATCATTTAGGGAGACAGTTGTCCATACGTATGCATGAACATAATTTCAATTTTTTTTGTCGAATTCAAAGAAAGAAAGAAAAATTATATATTAAAATTAAATAATATTTATTATGTCATACATATCACATATATTCATTAAACCAATCATTAATACCTTCTATATAATGCATGAACTAATCACAGTGCTTTGCTTTGCAGTAGTCCCTTGTACACACAAACGATGTAATTGTTTTCCTAAAAGATAAACAATGAATGAATGTGTGATATAAAGAATTATAAAAGAATAATAATAATATAAATAAAATATATAAACAAATAATTCATCATTATGTTCACCTATTTTTGGGGTAATGGAAAAAACTTAATAACATCAGTTTGTGATGAGATAGTCTATCGTACACATGAATTATGATTTTGTAACCCATTTGATGGAATTAGAGTAGATTATTGATCATAACCATAATATAAAAACAAAATATTATATTCAAATGTTGTGTTTATTATATAATCTTTCTATAATAAGAATTTATAGACATGGAGGATGAAATAATACAAAATCACTCGTTGATGAATGTTACCACTTATTCGGGTTTCCACCATAGGGTTTCACTAAAAGCCATACATGGATGGATTTATAAAAAAATTAAATATTCTAGGATTCGGGGAAATATTTTGAGAATTTAATTTTTTATATCGTGGTCAATCCAAAAAAAATTCATGCTTAGAATAAGATAGGATATGGGTTCTACTTTTATAAGTGAGGGAGAGGACACACTTGGTATTTTTGAATATAATTGGGTGATCCCAAGTTTTTCATAAGTGAAAAGGTTAAATTTTTTAACATTATTAGATCATTACAGTTATAATTTTATAAATATTTAGTGAACATATATTTTATAAAATTTATAGTTCATTTCTAACCATATAAATTTTAAACCCCCAATAAACCCATTTTTACCTTAATCGTAAAAATTAATTTTTATAGTCTTCATATTACATTTTGGTCAGAAATTAAGTTGATTTGATAAGAAATTATAAATTATTACAATTGGAATTATTTAATTGATTTTTCAAAATTAAATTAATATAATGGGATATTTTTTATTTAAAAGTAGTCCCATAGACACAATGAGAAAGTGGGTTTTTAAAGAGAAAATGTTCAAATGTTTATGATGATTTTATATCAAAATTTAATTGATTTTTTTAAAAGGAACTAAATTGAATCAGCGAATATATAATTGATAAATGTTTATTATAAAAAATTTAAAATATTATTTCACTTCAAATTTAAATTAAATGAAAATTTAATTTTCAATTAAAATTCATTTTTCATTCACTATTCATAAAAAATAAAACTTTTCAAAAAAATATGGGATCATTATCATAAGATAATTTTGGTAGTACAATTTAAAAAGAAAATATTTTTTAAATTAGTTCTCTAAATTGGTTGGAATAAATTTTAAAATATGTTTTATAATGGTAATAAAATTTATTTTTAGAAAAATATATATATTTATACATAGAATTAGATTTATTGTAATCAATTTTCTTGAAAGAAATATTATGAATGTTAAAAAAATTATTCAATTTATAATATTTAAATTTTATTTATGTAATTTATTAACAATAATTTATTTTTATTTTTGAATCAAATGTTTCTAAAACAAAAAATATTTTTTTAGAAGAATATTGTATATATTTTAAAATGTTATTTATTTTAATTTATAATTAATTTTCTCTAATTAATTCATTATAAATACATTTTTAGACTATATAGTTGAATTATTTACTTAATATGATTCATACCAACCATTATAATTGAATGGTGATAAATATGAGATGATGTTATAATATTTTAATAACATGACTTGTTTATTACTCAATGTTGTGTATAACACAATCCAACCTTAGTGTTTTGTGTAACAAAAGATTGAATTTGTGTTACATGTAACAAAAAATATATAAAAACTGTTTTTTTTTGAAAAAAATAATTTCATAAAATATTGGTGTGTTACATTCTACCCCCCTTAAAATGAATTTCTCCCTCAAACTCCGTCATATTGATACCAAAAAATGAGGATAATTCATTCTCATCGTGTCCATAGGTTTCCATGTAACATCATGAATATGGTTTGTTTTCCACAGAAGTTTATCCAAGTAAGTGTTCTTGATTCATATAATGTTCAATATTCGATATTCAATCTCTTCCAGTGATTCCTTATAACAAATCTCATACTCTAGTGGTATGACCTACGAGTTTAATATATGTGACAGATAAGGTATGTACACACACATGAGGGAAACAAGGAACAAATCACGATCCTTAGATGGGTTTGGTGGAAGCACCAAAAGATAATCTACCATCCTGATATGATCAAGTATTTTAGTGGGACTGATATATCTGAGGAACTATTTTCCCCTATTTCGTCCAAAGATAAACTCATAGGGAGACCTTCTCACCCACTTCAGATTCTAGATACATTTTTCAATTAATAACATAATATATCTATCAAATTTCTATAGTACTTACATGTTGCTGAATGGCTATATCCTCAACTCTTTTCCCATTATCCACTTTAGGTCCAAATATATTTCTTTCAACAACTTTATTCTCGTATGTATAAAGGGATTCATAGTTATCCTTATAAAATCTATAGTGAAAGATATTATTGAAATTAAACTCAATTAAAAGAAGAATTGATCCCAACTATCTTTTAAATTCATTAAACAAGGTCACAATATATCCTCTCAAGTTTGAATTGGTCTCATAGTGCTGAAACTAAACTCTACACAAATATTTTTATAATTAATTCACTAAACAATTTAGGTAAAATTATGATCCTGATATAATATGATTTACCATTGTAATAAATTTAATAATACTACTACATTAATGTATATTTCAAAAATTGGAACAAATTAAAAATCTTCTCTAATATCAATGAGGTGTGTTTAATTTGTAAGGTGATCAACAAAAACTAATAATTACCTCATCATAAAACATAAGGTAAACCCAAATGTTTTCCTAAACCATTAATCATATGCTTAAAAATATCATAGGAAATATTCCTTAAATAAATTTTTCATTATAATATATACAAAACAGAATGGATTTATTACCTTATATGAATCTTAAAATACCATTTATCTTGATAGAGACCCTTCACATGAAACCTAAAAAGTGGATTAAATTAATTGGAATTTATGATCAATATTAAAATCATAAACCAATAGTTGTATCCATAAATCCTTGTTTAATCTTATATGGATACATAAAAACTTCCAAAAGTAAAGTCACTTTTTATTTTTTATAAATGATATTCTCTTATAAAAAAAATATTTCCATTGGTATCTTGGGATGTACCTTTTATCAACAGAATATGAATTGTGATTTAATTATTCCAAAATTCATGTAGAGGGAGATAATCTCCAAAAATTCACTATAGTATGAATGAAAAGATTTAATGGGGCTCATTCATACAAAACCAAACAGAAATTTTTTGAACAACCAGGGGAGGATAAGTGTTCCATATTTATCCTGATAAAAATCATTCAATGTGATTGCCTAGAATTTTCATTATTATTTTCTTTTTAGGTTTTTGTGTCTTATCATCCTCATTTTCCCTTATATTGGGTAATTTATTCTCATAATTATAAAACTCCATGTACTTAAAACACTAGAGTGTCAGTGATGCATTAGTTGTAGCACTCTTCTCATCCAATTCATCAATTTGACCATTAATGATATTGCATCATTGAACAACATTATGACTGACCTTTCAACATTAAAATAACCTATTACTTCCATTGAAATAAGTCTCCTAGTAATTTTTCTATCATTTTTAGAACAAAGATGAATTAATTTTTTAAAAAATTTATGTTTTTATGATAAACAATCTTTCTTTTCTTATCAAAACAAGAATAATGGTGGGAATATCCAATTTACACTTCCACCTTCAATGCCCATAAAATGAAATCTATATAGATACTAAGGAAAATTATAGAATTTATCTCGATGACTTGGTTTTAGGCCACAAAATAATTGATCAATTTTTCCATTCAGGGATGATGATTAAACCAGATGATTACCTGCAAGTGTTGTAAAATCATTTCAATAAGTAACAATAGATTCATTATCCTTTGTATTAAACCCATGAAATTCATTCTGTGTTATTTTTCATAGAATATAAGTTATGTATTTAATAAAAAATTTACACTTAAACTCTACCCATTCACTATAAATAATTTCTTCATATTCTCTTAAATTTTTAATAAGATCTCACCAATATGAACATCAAACAATGTAAAATATATTTTCATTGGTATGGATCAATTTATTATATATTAATGGATCATTGTGACCAATAAAAGAAGATTGTTTTTACCTCATAAAGAACCCAATGAAATATTATTGCATCCTTTTCTAATTTGGATATTAAACAAGATTCAAAGATTTTGAATGTTTTTTGATTATATAAATAATATTTTTTCTTCAACCCCCATATAATTTGGTTAATTAGAAGAAAATTCATTTCTTTTCCCATTTAATTCCTCATTATGATTGTTACTTAATGTTTCATCCATTGATTAACACTAGAAAGTAGAGTGCGATAAATACTAATCAGGGTATAAAACCACATAATCTTGAAAAATATTCGACAAGATTTCAAAATCATGATTCCTTCATTTCAATCTATGAAACCATAGGTTTATCCAAGGAAAATTACAATCACCATAAATTGAAATTTTTTATAATGGGTTATAAGGTGTTTGTGAGTTTCAAAATAATATCCCATGGGACTGTCAAACCTGGTGTATAGCACGACCCATTTCCATGGAGTATATCCGAATCAAGTTCAGATCAACACAATGTTTTGGGGGGGGGGGGGTTACCCCAAGATAAATCTATGCTAGATCCCTATCCACTTGTTTTATTCAGTTATGGACGTAATTTCATGGAAACCACTCACTTTATCCTTTACCAAAATTCCATGGAATTTCCTTAAACATTGACTCATCTTTATAATTATCCCTAAGAACATACATAAACATATCCTTAGAAATATCCATATGGTTCTCTCTAAATTATTTATCATCCTTATTTCCAAATTTTTACTAAACCTTTACTTTGATACAAACTATATAGACTTAGTAATCTCATACATGGATGTTATATCTTTTCATATGAGTATTCACTACATTAGAAAAACACAAGACTAAGGATAAAAATAGTTCAGATCCTTTGGAAACTTAGAACACAGTCCTATAATATTGTGAAAGGCTTTACTTTTTTCTTAAAGAGATTTTCCCATTTATAACTCTTCATAGAAATAAACAACATAACATATTTCTTCATAACCTAAGGAATGGAATCTTAAGAAATGGTGATCTCAGATTATCCTTAAGGGTAATCATAAGAGATATCATTCTATGATATTATGAAAGTATACAATATGCATAATGGAATATGATCAGGAAAATAACTTAGGAATATAATACCCAACCTATAATGTATCATAAAAATGAGTCCTGGCATAGAAGAATATAATTATTCAAAAATTGACCCATAAGGGTGATAAATCATTAAAAATCAACCATGAAACAGAATATCATTTAATTAATTCATGGTAAAATCATAAATATAGAAAAATAATTCATAAATCTAGGTTAACTATTAATTTTATCAAAATAGTGGCTCAAGACTTATCACCTGATTCCAATTTGGACCATTTTAGATCAGGACACATATAATTCCCTAGTGGAATAGAAAACATATGTTTCCCATAGTGGATCAAGATTCACATGTTTCACATTACGGATCAAGAAACACTTGTTTCCCATATTGAATCAATTCCATTGACTTGTTTACTATTATTATCCATTGAGATATAATGATCTACCCAATGCATTGGAGGGATATATAGGTCACACCCATCACATAATTATAACTATAATTATGTCTGTGAAAATATCATAAAACATTTAAAATACCCTGGAATCATAAATTACGAATAGAAAATACATTTCACTAACATTTTATCAATTCACCATGTTATAACCCATGAAAAATAAATGGGTCTCATAGACATTTCATCAAAAAATAATTAACTATCTAGATAAATAATAGAGCTATATCATTAATTATACATCGCAATAAAGAATTAGTAACATCAATGAATGTC
The DNA here is from genome assembly GCA_963277665.1 of Viscum album. NCBI lineage: Eukaryota > Viridiplantae > Streptophyta > Magnoliopsida > Santalales > Viscaceae > Viscum > Viscum album. Next base: position 1,901,221,764 of record OY728133.1, on the reverse strand, counting down.
ATATTTATTGGAAAATTACTTTTAATGGGAACTTAGACAATTTACTAAAAAAATAACCATTTTTTTAAAATATATATATTTTTAAAAAAATTTATGAAATATTTTGGGACAAATTATCATTGAAAATAACCATTATGAAAAATTAGTTAAAATATTTATTGAGGAAAATATCCTTTCCATACTGAAGAACACATTTTAAAGAATAAAATATTTATAAATTATTATTATTTGAGAATAACCTTTAAAAAATATAAATAAATATTCGAAAAAAATAATTCCTAAAAAGAAGTAAATTTCATTTATGCCATACAATTTAAAAACTAGGATTCCTTTTACATTTTTAGTAAAATCCAAAAATTAATTATTTTTGAAAACTATATATAGATTCATTTTTATTTTTTTATAAAATGTGAAAAATTGGTAAAAATTTATTTTGTAAATAATTTTATGAATTTTAAAAATATTTTTGAAAACATTTTTTTGAAAACATGGTTTTGGAAGAAAATAGATTTCTAAGTGAAGAGATAAATAAGTTCAGATAATATTAAAAATATTTTATGAATAATTTTAAGTACAAAAGAGTGTAAAATGCTAATATTACTGTATCATATCATGAATAACCATAGGATATGGAAATTAATTAATTTTTTGATAGGCGAATTATAATATTTTATTATAAAAACAAAATGAAATACAATCCAGATAAATTGTGAGACTATAATAAAAATTATTTGCCACTTTTGTGACTTTATATCAGCAACCCCAAGATTGGATATCATAAAATGGAACACAAAAAATCACGAGGATAAATTAATTCATGATATTTCTTTTGAAATGACTATATATATATATATCTAATTAATGAATATAGTTGTATAACATACATACATCTCAATGAAGGAAAATTAAGATAAAAATCCATTTCCAATTTAGTTGTTTTTGAATCATAATCAAAATAGAATAGAGAACATAAAATTTATATGTAAATATTTATAATTTTAAGTATAGTCATCATAAAATAAATTCACAGGAATCATCTATACTATATAAAAGAAAAATTTGGTCAGTATAGAAGTTGTCTCACAAAAAGTAATTGTTAGATAGAAATCCTTTACCATTATTCTTGACATCCTTAATACTTGTTCGAACATCATTTTTAAAAAATATTTGAATAATATACATACATAACAAAACAATAATTACATATATCGAATGATATATTATTTTTATAACTTTTTATTAACAATTTATTAACAATCCCTTGTTGCAGTCACGTTTTAGGTAATAACAGCTTTTTTTTCGTATATATTTTGATTTGTTTTTTTGGTTGTATTAATTTGATCATGGTTCCATCATACAATGAATGTTAAAAATTATATAATTATCATATATATTTATTATATTTTTCTTCATAGAAATCCATATAATTTATTGATGTAAAATGAAACACATCGTTCATGGAGATGGTATGTTATACGTACAGATGGAAATTTATTCCATTTTTTGTTGGATTGAATGAATAAAGATAAATGATATATTAAAATTAATTAATCTATTTTTTAATATATATCACATAATTTCATTAAAAACATCATTAATAACATTGATGTAAAGTGTGAATGAGTCACATCACATCGCAAGTTGGTTGTCCACCATACAAAGGAATGATATTATCATATTACATAAAATATAAAGAATCAAGGAATGTGTGATATAATAGTTAAAAATAGGTAATGATATCAAAAATATCATATGAAAATTATAAATATATTATTATGTCCAATATTTATAGTTGGTAATGAAAAAAATGAAATCATTTCATGAGGAGATTGTCTACTGTACACATGAATAATGATTTCATAACCCATTTTTTGGAATTAGATATGTTTATAGGTCATTATTTTAACATTACATAATAAATTCATATGTAAGATACTTTGGATTTTATATAATAATGTTTCAATAATAACTGAAGTAGATGGGGGAAGAAATAAAATTAAAATACTTATTGATGAACATTATCAATTCATCATGTTTCCTCCTTAGGCTTATAGTGAAAACATTCCTTGGAAGTCACTATGTCCAAAATAATTCTTATATGATGAGGGGAGGGGAGTTGAAAAGTGATCTTTTTTTTGTAATCACTGAACCAAAAGGGTTTAATTTATTAATAATATAGGATAGGGGTCGACTTATATAAGCAGGGGAGAGAACACACATTATATTTTTGAAAATAATTGAGTTCTCCCATGATTTTATTATGTCAAAAGTGGAATAAATGGACCAATATGAAATAATTTAGGAATAATTTTCTAGATATACTAGGATAATATTTTATAGACAAATGTATAGGTCATTTGAACCCTTAACTTTTAAGTTTAACCCCTTAGTAAACCAATTTTTATTTTAATCGCATAAACATGATTAGAAGATAAAGTTTACTTAATGGGAAATGTTCAATAGTTTTAAATTTTTTATATAAAAAAACCAAATTGAAATTGAATCCAATGAAATAAATTTAATTAATGGTTTTATAATTTAATTTTTTTTAATAAAAAAAATTAAAATTAAAATTTTGCTTTATTAACTAATTAAATGAAAAGATAGTTTTGAATTAAAATTCAGTATTTTGAACTATTCATAAATAAATTGAAACTTTTCCGAAAAACGGAAAACATTAACCCTAATATTTTTTTTCTATTTAAATTTCAAAGATTATTTTTATTTTATAAAAATAATTTTATAAGTGGTAAAAAATAATTTTATGATAATCGTTCCAAAGGTGAAACTACTATTTTTTAGAAAAATATATTTTTAAAAGTAAAATTGGATTTAATTTAATCACTTTTTTAGAAAACACATAAGATGAATGTTAAGTATTTTATTGAATATATAATATATCAATTTCATGAAAATAATTTTAAAAAATTTATTTACTTAATTTATAGAGTAAAACCATGTTTTTTCTAAAAAATTTTATTTTTGAAAAACATTTCCTTTATTGTTAAATGGTTTTTATTTTAATTTCTAATTAATTGGTCAAAAAATAAATCATTACATATAAATTTTTAAACCTTTTATTATCATAATTTAATTAATCTTATTCATTCCCATCATTACAAAAGTATTGTGATAAATTCCATATAAAATAATAATATTTTGATAGTTTAATGCATTTTTTTAAAATTAGTTTTTTTGTAATAAAATATAATATTAGGGTTTCATGTAAAAAAATAGAAAATCATTGTTTTTTGTAACACAAAATAAAGAAGTGACTAAATGTATTTGAAAAAAATAATTTCAAAAAATCTTATGTCATTATGAATAATATTAAGAACTTTATAATATATACATATATATTTCATACTAAATATAAATTTATAAATAAAAATTTAATATATAATTAATACATTTTTTAGTAATGTAAATATATTAATAAAAAAATTTCTTCAAAAAATATTTTTTCCATTTTATGAGAAAATATTATAATTAGTTTATATTGATTTTAGAAAATTTATTGTATAAAATTAAACTTATTTTTGGAATCATCATATCTATATTAACTTATGGTGAATTGGTTTATTTTTTTTATAAAATATTGATTTTTCTTTGAATAGTGAAAAATAACAATTTCGTGAAAATATTTTTTCTTTTTAATAATTTAAATAAATTCAATTCCAAATTATTTTGAAATTAACATAATTATTATTTATTTATATTTAAACCACTTAATTACTTTTGAATTAAAATTATATTAGATTTCAGTACATATTTATTTTCTATTTTAAAAAACGATTGATTCTTTGGAAAACTGTTTTGAAGTGCATGATGTTTTTGTGTTTTAATTACATAAAATAATACCTAATAATAATTTTTTTTAATTAAATTTATATATAATATGTGAAAAAATTTTAATTTATATTCATATCATCATTATTATTAGACATATATTTGATATAAATCAGTTAGTGCATGAAAAAATTACATTTCTCAACAACCCGCTTTCTGGTCGCTTCTCTGGGTTTTGTTTTAAATTTAAAACATTAAATTTTTTGAAAATTTATCCGAAAAAATAAACTTCATTTTAGAAATCAGAATTTCATAGTTATAATGGGGTGATTTTTTATGACATTATAAAATGATTTATTTTTTGATGAATAATGAAAAATACTGAATTTTAATTGGAAACAAACTTTTCAATTAATTTATTTTTAAATTTAATTATATTTTCAATTAGATTTAAAGTAAAATTATTTAATATTTATATACATATATATATATATATATATATATATTAAACCAATTTGTTCCATTTTAATTATTTTTATTTTCAAATTGTATATGAATACATTGTAAGAATTTGACCAATTTATCTTTAAAAACCTGTTTTGTCACCAAGTTCGTGTTATTAAGTTTAATTTAAGTTTTTACACTTTTATTAATTTAATTTTCTAAAAATTAATTTAATATTTTGAATCATAAAAAATTATAATATATAATAATTTAAAATTATTTTTTTAGAAAAATGAATATAGAAAACAATAAAAACTAATTACCACCATAATGGTAAAAATGGGTTTATAGTGGGTTAAACTAAAAAGATAGGTGTTAAAATGACTTAAACACATGTATAAAGTCAATTTTAAGTCTATATTTTGACCTTATCATGTATATTTAGCAATAATTTTCCATTTAGGGCCCTATTGAAATATGAAAAATGTGGGTAAACCTATTTCATTCAAAACATTAAAGTTGTTCTTCTCACCTCACTTATAAATGGACACCACAGTCCTCTATTTTTCAAATAATAAAACAATTATAGTTCGACCATCATTACCAAATTCACTTTTAAAGTTATCTTCACTCTTCCAAAATTCCTTATATTTGGTATAAATCATACCCAGGAAGTATTTTGATGAAAACCTAAGGGGGATACCCAAAGATTAGGTAACAATATTCAAAATTATTTTTTATTTTATTTATTCCTCCACCTAATTAAATCATTAATAAAATAAGATAATATAATACATTAATTATATTAAATATAATTAGTTTTTATGTTAATTTGAATCCTAAAACCATTTCCACTTCCATAAAATTCTTTATGATAATATAGTTTGTATGTATGGAATGCCACCATATTGCGAACTGAGGTCATTTGTTTCTCCATTCCCACCTCTCACGAATGGTTTTCATGATAGATGTAATGTATATATATATAAGAAATTTATACCATTATTATACCTATTTATTCATTATATAATATATAAAATTTGTACTTTCAATTACATAGGGGATACAATAACATTATTCATGGGTACAATGAACTGTCGCCTCATGAAATGATGTAATTCGTTTTCATTAACACATTACATGGAGGATAATATAGATAAATTTAAAAAATATATATGATATAAATAAAATTACTATGATATTAATGAAATTTTTATAATTTTAAATATATAATATATCATTTTATTTCGTACCTTATCACTCATTGAAAGATGATAACATTTTTCATGTACGTGTGAACTACCACCTTCATGAAGGGATATGACTCTATAATTTCATCACCACGACACATTGATGTTATGAATAAGTATGCTTAATGAATTTATATTCTAATTATTATTTTATTATAGTTATATAAATATATTATATTACATACCTTCTTTCAATAATGACTGTCGAAAAAATGAAATGTTACTCATGCATATATACGTCATACCGTTTTTACGATCGTAACAAACCTAATTTCTCAATACCATTTTTAATTATTGGAATTAAAAGTTTAATTGATACATAAATATTGAAATAATATCATCATTATTATTATTGATATTATGAATCCATGATAAAATTATTAGTACCAAACAATATAACAAACCAAATCATTCATTAAAAACCCATGTTATTATCCGAAACATGATTTGGACAATAAATTTTTAATTAACTTCTCAAAAATGAAATAAGTTAATTATATATGAATTTATATATGTAAATATTTTTATATAATATATGTATAACTAAAATATATTCTTTATACATGATGTTTTCATAAGTATGATTGAAGTCGAGACTTATGGTTAGGGATTTTCTTCTCAATTTTTATTTCAATGAGATACATGCCATTATTACCTCATATTTTATTTAGGTGGTGTAAATAATACCCAAGAATGTATTTTATTATTACTTTAATTAAATTTATGGGTATTTAGATATCATTTTATGATACATCATTCATGGGTTTTACTATTCTATATCGACCAATGTGGTAAGGTATTTGTTTTCTCAATTTTCAGTCATTGAGATAAATGTTTTGTTATTATCATATCATCCTTTCTGAGCTGTATATAAATATTATATGACATCTAATATAATGAATTTATTTATCCTAATTATATTTTGAGTTTCATTTAATTAATTTTGTTAATGGGTATTAGGTTTCAAAGTTACCAACGTTTTAAATATTTTATCTTAAAATATCATCATTTATCAAGATTATTTATGAAAATTTTTATGATGGTCAGATCTTATGATCCATATATCCATAAAATAACTAATTTTATTATTGTAGGGTAATTTAATAATATAACATTTTCATTCTTCATATTCCTCTCTTTTTGTAATTGAGATTTAAAAAATAATATTTTGAAGAAATATCGACATTTTAGTTGAAAAAAACATTTTCTTGAAAACCCCGTTTTCTCTTTTATTTTATCAAAAAGGAATTTACAATTTTTTTAAAAAAATTATTCAAATAAAAATTTTCCCATTAGTTAATTTTAAAAAAATGTTTTGAGAAGAATCATTATGTCATTTTCTAAACAATTCCGATTTTTCTTTTACTGAAAATGTGAAAAACTTATTTGTTTCTTTAAACATGAATGACATAAACAATATTCCATGTTGTCATTGCCACTAAATAATTTAAAGCTTTACTTACAACTTTTCAATGTTATTTTCATGTAAAAAAATTTCCTTAATATTTTGTGATTTTTTATAATTTATATAAATTATTCGATGTTGATAAGTACTATAAAAATGTTTTAAAAAGTGTTCTTAAATGTGGAAAATATATTTTCCTCAATAAATTTTTTAAATGATTTTTAAATATTTATTAATAAAATTTTAAGTTTATTTAAAAATAAAATTATTTTAAAACTATTTAATATTTTTGAATATTTATTTTTTCAATTAAAACATATCTTCTTTAATAAATTTTCCATGTTATCTATCTTTCAAAATAATTTTCCATGTATGACAACATTCTTTAATGTTACTTATAATTTACCGAGGATATGATCCAAAGATACCATTCTTATTATTTATATGAATGATATATTTTTATAATGAAAATATGTTTATGAAACCCCATTCTCTTTCTTGGGTTAGACCATGATCATATTATTATTAAACTTACTTATATTTCCATGGGTTATAGCATGGTTAAATGATGAAATGATTTTGAGAAAATCATCTTTTCCACAGGTTATAGTTTGATTAAACTTTTAAACCCCATTTTATTTCATTTTTATGATATGATTAATGTTTTATGATCTTGTGATATACATGAATATGGTTTTCATTATGAGATGGGTGGGACTTTTGTCAAACTCAAATGCATTGCGTAGTGATTTATATCTCATGAGATACACAAGAATAGAATAGAGAAGTAAACCCAGTTCAGTAAGGGACTTTGTCTTCTAAGATTATATTGGGAAAGAACCTTGACTACCATGTTGGTTTGAAGAGTGAAACCATTCCCCTATAATATCCTGAAAAATGATCCAATTCTACTATAGAAATTAATTTCTATTCTTATCTGTTTTCCATAGTTTTCAATCTTATGTCAATGATATGGTCTCATAGATCATTCCCTTTGATTTACATATGATTCATTAATTATGAGCTATTAATATTTCTTATAGGACCTAATAAAAAGATATATGATATTATGGTCGTATTTTTCATTTATTATTATCATTTTATCATACCCTTATATTCATATTATGCTTACATGTCTACCATGTTTACGGAATCTAAGCATCTAATCTCACATATTCTTCTGTTTCTTTCCATTGGTTATGAAGAAAGGTTTTATGTAGGTAAATCTATTTAGATAAAATAATGGGAATATATTTAGAGGATATATTTAAGATCATTTAATAAATTAAAAGATTGAGTCCCTTGGATCCAAATACGATAAACTATTATGATATTCTAGTGAGTATTTTTGTAGTGTATTGAATATTTACATAAAAATATATAAGACCAATTTATGAGAATCTAGAGTCTCTATAGATTATGTATCACATTTCATATTCATTCATTTCTCATGATGAATGCATATGAGTTTGTAATAAATAAGAAGGCCTTGATATTATATTTCCCCTTTATTAATTGGAAATTCTATTGAGACAATCATGTTTGAGTATTAGATGTATGCCATATGTATTTATGTATAATGTATTTGCACCATTCCTTGATGGTAATATTATGATAGCTGAAATTATTCATTCCATCAATATAAAACCATTGATTATATTCCACATTATTTCATTTTAAAAAAAATTCATTTTCTATTTATTGATTATACAACAAACTTATTGACTATTTAATATTCTATGATAATTTTATTGATTTCTGAAAAATGAATTTTTTTTAAGAAACCCAAATTATTTTAAATTTTTATTTTTTCCTTATTGTAATATTTTTTTGTGGAGAAAATAGGGGAATGAGGTAAATTTTATATATAAGTAATTTCTTATTTAGGTTAATGGTTTTCTATATAATAAGAAAACATTCATATGAGTTTTCATGTTTTTCAATTTAGTAACTACTTTACATGTTTTCTTATATAAATTTATTAGATATTTTTTTCATCCAATGCTTTTAAATATTTTTAATAGGACCAAAGGTGTTGTAGGAATTATAACAAGGTTAATGGTGACACATCTTGAAATAATAAAATGTTTCAAGAATGAAACATGAGTTTAAACATATAAAACTATGTTATAGGAAATGATTAAGACTTATTATGGAATAAGAAAGTCTTGGTATAATGAGTAACATTACCTATTTTTGGGAAATAAAAATATTTTCACATGTTATGGGATTTTCCTAATTATATAAAACTTTAAACCTAAATGTTATCCCAGATATAAGCGGATCAATGTTGGTTGTTGCTATAGAAATTAAGGATGTTAAAATATGGAACACTTCTAATGGTACCATGGCCTATATGTTAAGAGTGATTTTAAAATGGGATCTGGGTGTATGGTTCTTAGATATTATAATTGTTATGTTATAGAATAACTATTGAATTTATTAGAATATTTAATAAAAAACATAATGATATTGATAATTGTAATAGAAATGGTGTTGATTGGTTTAAATATGTCTATTTATGGAAGTGGAGTTATTGAAGGTTTTTTATAAATGCACACATAGAATGGAATATATATTAATTTTTAATTGAAATATTATTTGATTATTTGGACAAGAATGTTTGTGTGAAGATATTAATTCCATGTAAGAAAATTAATTATTTTCCAGAAGATTTAATGAATTTTCATATTGAAAAAGGTAATATAAATATTTTTCAATATTTTTTATATATTTTTTATGTAAAATGTGGCTTTTTTAAATGTCATGTTCATTATAGTCTTGTATTGAAAGGTGGAGTGTCTTCGTTTTGATTAATGCTTGATCTGGGAGTTTCTATAATGTTTCACATCATGAATATATGGGTTATTCCCTGATAGAAGATATTAAGGGTAAAAGGGATGTGTATAAATTTATTTTTAAATTATCAAAATGGGGTTCATTAAATGAACTACGATTCACTCCATGAATACATCTAAAAGAAAATACAAAGCTTCTAGAAGAGTGGTTATTGTTTTGTGAATAAAGCTTCACCCCAACAAAACATTAAAGAGATATCAATAAATTTTGGAAATTTAAACTAAACATCATAAAATCTATGGTCATACAATGAATGGAACTTGAATATAATTCATTGGAATTGATGATCACATTTTAACCCTTGAATAAGGTGATAACATTGTGAACATTTCAAGGAGTCGATCAGTTGAAAAGAAAACTGATAATCCATTTCATAAATCATAATATCAATCCGTAAAACATGATATCTGATAATTTATAGTATTAAATATTATATGGATTTATCTACATAGTCTGGTGGTTATTTAAAAAAAATTTAATACCATTTTTAATATACCCAGTTAATATTAAATATAGTAATATCAAATTGTTATACTTTAATGAGATGAAGTTCAGTTGTTATGTTTTTTTTAAAATTTTAAAATTTTAAATTAAAAGAAATTCATTCAATATGATATTCCACCATGTATATTTCAGTGTTATAGATTAAAAATGTGGATTTTAAATAATATAGGGAACCTTTTACTCCATGATAATAGGGGGAATTATGTGTTTAATATGAGAAATAATAGAACAACTATATAAAAATCCATTGAATATTAACATCAATGAAATATATAGTTATTATTAAATTTCATTGCATTGATGATATGTTTTTCAAGTAGAAGCATTTTTTTTATATATCTATGAATTCTAGGTATATAATAGTTGAATTTAAGTTTATATAAATATATATTTTTATTTTTTATGACTATAATATTTGTAGTACAAGTGGATAGAGGAATACTCTGAAGAGTACTTAATATTTTCTAATGTAATATATGTTATTGTGCATATTGTCTAACTTATCTAGTTTATTAATGGAAGATATAATTCAATGAATAATATATATATTATCATGAATGTTTTATGGAGTTCATGATTACTTCTTAGTGAAGTTAAATTGGAGTCCAAAATACAGAAATATATTTAAAATTACACTTTATCTATGAAAGATAATTATATGCCACACACTGGAATTCAATGGAGAATCAATTATCTAGTATTTATAATGTCATTTTCAATTACCATACTTTGAGTAACATTCACGTTTATAAAATAATAAAGAATACCTATATGTCTATAAATTTATATTTCCTAAAATGAAGTTCATATAGGAGGAGAAGAAGGATTTACCATTTGGAGGTACTAAGATTATGCTCCAAATTACAACCCTATTCAAAGTAGTGAGTAAAATATAGGTAGAAGAAATTATCCTTGAAAGGCTGTGAGTTTATCCAAAAATATAATATCCACACAAAGAGTAATGTTGTTAAAAATCCCGATACTCTAACACAATGAATACTATATTCTATTTTGAGATACATTTTATAGATGAACCAAAAAAATCAGTGTGCTCTTATATTTTTTAATCTATTTATGTTTATAATGTTTGGTATGTATGGATATAAATATGAAACAAGTCTAATTTTTCTTCTTCTAACAAATGAATAATATCCTAACAATATGAGACTGTAGAGAAAAGATTAATCATACACTCACCCTCAATCACTCCTCATAAAAGGCATTTGGGCTCCTATTAGTGTTATCATTGCCTAGAGTTTTTACTATCAATTCCACTTATCATATCTTATTTACATATGTTAATCTATGTCATGATATCAGTATTAAAGGATTCTATCCTTCATGGGACTCAATTTACAAACTAATATAATGAATTTATTGCATATTATAAAACAAATGTTAGCATTTGTTATCATGTCTAGTTAGATGCAATTTTATTACTGAGTTGGAAAAAAATTGTGTATGAGACTCATGAAAGAAACATAGAGATTTATTTTTTTTCCAAATAAGACTTGGTTATTTCTTTGAAAACAATATATTTGTGAATATATACCACTGAAACATTTCAAAGGATATGCAGATGGGATTATATAATTTGTATGGGGAAGAAAATATATTTATATCATTGAATCAGACTTCCTTTACAAGTGAATAATTTAGGTTAATTGATACATTGGAAGTTATTTCTGTTATAAAAGGGGGTCATATATCAATGAATAATAAGGAGAAGAAGAATTCATCCAATAAGAAGTGTATTACTAAGGAGGTGAATAATGTAGATTATTTAAGAATATGTGATTCTAACAATACACAATTTTTTTATGTTTAAACTAGTCATTCAAGTGATATTTCAATAGAGTACTTTGAGGACATTGATAAGAAATAAGTACCCACATCTTGTGGTAAGTCTAGTGATTACTTATGTATAAAACAATAAGATATTCTTTAATTAAGGATTGGAATGAAATTCTTAAGGACTAAATTCGGAAAAAAAATTGATTACATAGAATCTTATAATAGAAATTAGAATGTTTATTGAAGTCTAAACGGATTAAAAATATTCTATCGCAATAATTAATAATAAAATGAAGGATCATAGTGATATCATTGATAAAATTTTTCATGATATGGTTTTATGAGTGGAGATATAAATACTACATGATGAAAAAATATCTATTTTATGAATTATATATGATTAGAATATGAATATTTTGCCTATTAAAAAGAATTATTACATTAAGAATTTCGAAAGCATATTGAAGAATAAGAATCTGAATTTTGGGAATATTTAAGTACAACAACAGTTTTTTAAGAAAAAAAATATCATTGAAGAATCATTCATGAAAACTTAAATAAAAATAAAATAGAACTCAAAAATTGAATCTGTGGAATATAAAAAATATATGGTAATAACAAATTTGAAATTATAATTTTGAAGAATTTTTATTATCATACAGTCTTGTGAGACACTTTTTTAGTGTGTAAGAAGCATTATATTCTATAAAATCAAATTACTTTTGTGGTAAGATTATATCTATTGAATTGTATTGAATTTTATGAAAATTTCATCAAAGGAGGTTATATATATTCTATCCTTGGTCACATGGAAGGATTTTAAGCAATAAATGTACTTGAGGTTCCAAGATTAGATTCTTTTCTCCAAAGAAAAGGATCCATGAAGAGATCAAAGAGAATCCTATTCTATTCAAAAAATAATTTAAGAAATTTTATTATTATTAGGTGGGAAGGAAAATGGGAATGAATTAGGATTCATTAATAGATTATTTACTGTATCCATTATGGAATGAAAAAGGAGTTTTTGTAATAGTGAAGAAGAACTAATTAATTCAGATTATATTATTAATATAGTATAAAAGGCCATATATTATGGTTTTGTAATATGAGAGTAATATAAGGAAGGCTTAATAATATTAAAACTTTTTAACTAGTAGAGATCCAATTTAGATAGAAGGAGGATCACATATGTTAATGAATAGTTTAATGTGCTTGATGGATGATAAATCAGATTATCAAAAGAATTTATGTCTGAAATTAGAATTTGTTCTATTATAGAAATCCTTAAAAGAAGGATAAAAGGAAATGATGGATATATAAAAATAAATAATATATTTCTATGATTTTAATCATTGAATATATCAAGGAATTGTTCTTATGGGGGTTCTTCTAAACCAAAAATAATTAAGAGGGGATGAATGATATAAATTCTATTGACTGGTGAAATAATTATGAAAAATAATGAAAAAAATAATATATTAGTAAAATAAGTTATCAAAGGTAATATTGATACTACAAATGAGATGAATAAAAATGTATTTTTAGTAGAAGTATTTTCACAATCCATCCCAGATACCATGGTAACATTATACCTGAGCATGTCCCAGAATAGATCGAAGGGAGTTCCCTACTACCATGGATTGGTGATAAGAACTCAGAATAAAAAATATGAAATTAGGAATGAATATTCCACATACAAAAGGGAAGTAAGATACCGAAATCAGAATGCACAAAAAGAACTCCAAAAGATAACAATACTAGAACTCAAAATGGCTTACAAACCCAAATTAAATCATCGATGCACTATAAAATGGGATTAACATACCAAATATCAATGGATTCAATATATAAAATGACAAATAAAAACAACAAATAACACCTCTAAGTTGGTTTTTCACTTTCCTGAACCTGGATGTAGTAAATATACAAATTCTCAAAGGCATGAGTAGGATGTAAGCTAATGACCCAGTTGGATCTCATAAAGGATTCATTAATAACATTTCACAATTAATTAAACAAATTAATCAATCAATTTTTTAAAAAATCAAGCAGTGAAGTTTGAGAAAATATTTAGTACAAAACATAATTTACATTTCATTTGATGGAAATCATTTCTAAACAATGACATAACAAACATTTTATATAAAATAGTTTCTAGAAATCCGCATGGCATGTGTAAAACATTTAACAAATAAGGGAATATATTTATCAATAATTTCACAAAGGAGAAACATGGTCATTTTTTAAGTGGAATGATAGTTCCAGGTTTTGGGATCCTCCCACACTCACATGATGATAATAAAAATGTGAACACACATATCTATGATAATGGGCCAAAAATACTAACCAAAATCCCACTAGTGATAATATCTTCCAATGTGTTTATGTTAGAGCTGAAAAGAATCAATCTATTTATATGGAATTTTTATCATAAAACATTTGTCCCTAATAACTCACTAACTAAATTGGATTTCATGTTCTCAAATATGAATCAATAATAATAATTTTGTTGAAAACATTTAAATTACAATTAACCAATTACCCATTTCAATATTCCAATTTCCATTTAAAAACAAAAATAGTTTTTTATTCAATTGATGTTTTTATTAGGATAAAACCAATGGGTTATTATGAAAAAAACATTAAGAAATTATTCCCAAATACAAATATATAATCAATTTATCATATCAATATCAGTAAAATATGTTCCACAATTTCAATCCAACCCATATCACAACACAATTGTTTAGAGTTTTGGGTTTCTCCAATTATCATTCCAAAGAAAATAAACCCCCCAATTTACTTCAAAGTAGGTTTTCAAGATATAATTAAAAGAAATTAAATTTAAATGAATCAATTTATGGACTAATCAATTGTCTTATAATAAAAGCAACCACCTACCTTGGGATCATGGGATCACGAATCACAATCCCGGTAATGGTAAACTCGAATGAAGAATATCAAAATAAAGATGTAAGAATAATACCTAGATTAAATATCTTAACAAATGTGGATTATATCCGCCAAAAACACAAAGTTATAACAGACCCAAAGGGGGAGATGATAAGTGATCATGGTATAATGAACACTGAAGATTCACATACCTAGAGGATATCTAACATGATTCTTCGCATTTAATCCACCTATAAAGTGGTATGGAGGAGAAAAAATGGGGTCTTGAGAGAATTTCAGACCTAGGAAACTATTCTAGGTCGAGATAGGATCAATTAGGGGTCAAAAGGTAGGTTCTATACATTTTAATTAATTTTTGGAAGAATTAAATCCCATGCATATGGTTGGGATGAATGGTCCTCATAGTTTTCCAAAACGTGCACCCAAATCGTGGACCCCGATTAATGGGGTAACATAGTTTCTCCTTGGTGGGTGCACCATTTATCAAATCATAAAACAACTATAAAATCCTCACTATAATTATTTACATGTTTTTCGTTTTCATTGGTCATGGTTTGGTAATACCATGTGCAACCATGCCCAAACCAAGATACTTCTAAGTTTTATTACAGAAATTACACTTGAAGAACACCTAAATGAAACCAAACCAAATCATGATCAAAATAAAATCTTATACGTACCTTAAAATATTAATAAGATATTACAACATGAAACCATAGAAACATTCATTCCCCGTAAATCATATTAAGAATCTTTAATATAAAAATTATAAGGCCACTTCTCTCTCATTATTGTATCTTTCTAAAATATCATGAGTATTAAAACTATACTTCCACCACACTTGAAAAAAATGTATCTCCCTCCCATGAAGTACCTTTTTTTCATCATGAATATTCTATACTGGATGTTCAGTCATAAATAAATTTATCCCAACATCAAGATCACTAATTATTAGAAGATCAAATAAATTGGAATGATATTTTTGCAGTTAAGATACATGAAACATGATATATATCAACATCAGTTATAGTGGAAGCTCTAAATGGAGAGTCACTTTAACCACCTTCTCAACCGTCTCAAAAGGTCACTCAAAATGAGTAGTAGGTTTCCCATTCCTCCAAATCCTTCGATGACCCAAAACAGGATGGAACATTCAAGAACACCTATTCACCAACTATACACTCCAACAATCTAAAATGATGTTCAATATAAGACATATAATGAATCACGTCCATCAGAATTATATGATGAATCAACTAAATATTTTCTTCCATATTTTAAACCATGATCATTCTCACCAAATAAATTTCAATAATTATCAACCAATACAATAATATTTATAATTTATACTATACAAGGCATCAAAGGAATTCCATTCTGATATATGATTGGTAACTGTTGTTATAATAAAACTCATTCATCTATAAATGATCATCCCAATCTCCATCAACCTCAATAAAATACGTGGAAGCCATATTCAAATCCTTTAATACTGATTCAAAAAACCTAAAAACCCATTTACACCGCTTTTTTATCTAAAAAAATTAAACCCTTTTCAACCCCAAAAAACCCTAAAAGACCTTATAAACTCAATAAAGACATTCAAACCCATTTCAAAACCCTTAAAATCCAAGAATATATAAAGCTCTTTGTTTTAGTCCATCCACCTACATATGGTATGATGGGATCAAATGAACCTATGCCCCTAATGCCTCCAGAATACCACTCCAAAAAATGATAAGTGATCTAAGGTCCCCTATCAGAGCCCATATTTGATGTAACTCCCTGAAAACAAAAAATATCATTTATATATAGACTTTATATCTGTTAAACATTGGTTATGTCATGAATGGGTATAATATGATATGATTTAGTTATCCAATCGATCACAACCCATACCATATTATTCATTATATTGGTACATGCAAACCCAAAGACAATATCCGAATATATCTCATAGGACATCTATTTTGGAACTAATAGTGGATGACCAAAACTCGAAGGTTTTTGATGATCGACCGTCACCTATTAGATTTTATAACAATTAGAGACAAAATCAGTAATGCACTATCTCACACATGGCCCTCCAAATCATCATCTCATGTCATAAATCATCTTCACGATTCTTGGGTGTAAGGCGAATTAGGAATTATAGAAATACACTATGGTGACTATATTAACACCAGACAGTACCATGAAAAAAATTAGATAACAAAGAATTCCCTCTAGGGAGAATGACCAGTCAACACTGGTCTACAAAATCTAAGAAATAGTATATAGTGCTATGGAAATCATCATCAGGCCGCAATTCATGAAGAATAATATCAACAAGTTATAGAGGTTATGTGAGAATTCACCAAGTAAAAATCAATACCAAATTCTTGGACTCCAATTTGTATTTTTGAAAAAAGATCTACCAAGAACCCCCCATTTGGAGATTATTTCATTGAATGGGTTTGTATTTTCCATCCCAAATCATCTAGTATGACATTCCCTTTCACCGGGATATATCTGACGTCAAATTCAAAATATTGTAGGCAATCTTCCCAATACCTATTGTAGAGGATTAAATATTTTTGAGAGAAGATAAAACTCAAGATTTTTTGGTCAGAATGCATGGTAAACCTTTCACTATAAAGGTAATTACTATAACTCTTAAGAACATGTATCACAACCTTGAGTTCATGTTCATTTGTGATGTAAATTTTTTCATGTGTCCTAGGATGCTGAGAACCTTAAATAATGACATGATTACCATATATAAGAACATATCCCAAACCTGAACTTGATGCATCAAATAAGGCCACATTGCCCTACCCTGTCACTGAAAGAGTCAACACGATCAATGTAGTAAAACGACATTTGACATCAAGAAAATAATTCTGATATTTTTCTTCCCATGAAAACAATACTCCCATATGAGTTAGATTACTCATCAGAGAATCCAGTTTTGTGAAGTGATTTATAAATAATTTACAATTCCCTCATAAACCCAAGAATCCTTGAATCTGAAAAACACTTTGTGGGTTTTTCCAAGTTATAAAAAATTTGAAATTTTTAGTATCAAATGAAATACCATGTTCTGACACCACATTTCCCATGAAATTCACTGTTCATATCCAGCAATCACATTTATGAATCTAGGAACAACCTCATTGATTTCTCAATAATTCTATAAATAATCTCAAATGACACGTATGATTATCCTCAAACGTAGAATAAATGAGGATTTCAGTGTAAGAGAACAGAAAAAAGCTTGATGGTGCGAATGGAAAATCCAATTCATTATAGTCATAAAAAATGAAGGAGTATCGGTTAAACCAAATGGCATGAAAAGGTACTCATAATGTTTGTATCTGCTCTAAAAGGTAGTTATATGAACTTCATATTAATTTATTCTCAATGGATTCTAACCCAATCGAAGATAAATCCTCAAGAACCAATTATCTATAATAAACTGATAAAATGTATCAGCAATAGGGTGTGACATATATTTTTTATTTACCATGACTACATTGAGTTTTTTGATAATAATCCCAAAGGTGAAGTAACCCATAAGCTTTCTTAGTAAAGAGAACCAACACAACCCAAGAATATATACTCAGGCATATAGATCCATTCTCTAAAATTCCATCCAGCTGTGTCATAAAATATTTCATCTAAGATTGTTCCATTAGGTACGAAGAAATTGATACCTACTTTTTGCCTGGTAGTATGCGAATAGAAAACACAACCTCTCTTACTGGTGGAAAACTAGAGAAGTATGAAGGAAAAAACGTCAATTTACTCGATGGAAACTAGAGGGAGGTCACCACTCAAGGATTCCCATTTCAGATAAAAACACTGATATTACTTTCCCCAAATCTAGATAAGAACTTCCACTACTACTCGACCTTAGGTACCATTATCCTTGAATGACATGACACTCCCTATCAGGTGTAGAAATGAAAACCCATTTAAGATAACAATGAATAAAATATTTATTAGAAATGATCCATTCAATATCAAAAATGATTTCACTAGGTTTCATGTTTAGAATTAGAAAATCAGAAGCAAGATCAATCCTTGATAAAGAGAACACACATGTGGGGAAATGAAAACCCTTTACTCTCTTAGTTCCAAGGGGTGTAGTAATATCCATCACATAAGATAAAATCTTTATAGAGAGATTTATAACACTAAAAAAATGGTTTGAAATAAATGAATGAGATGAACCATTATCAAAAAATTTAGTCACTAAGAAGAAGTTATAATGATTGTACCTCTTATAGTCACTGGACCTATATCTATTTCCTCTGGAGACTCTTCCACTGGATGAATAAGTTTCTTCTAGAAGTCACTGCTAAAAACCCCTTTTCTCGTGGAGAATCTGATTATACGATAGTTTTAGTAGGTGATAATGAACATATTATAGTATGTAAAGTATAATAGTCGGGAAGGAATATCTATAAGTGACCTGAATGTCCTCATGAGACACATTTTTGGGTGCCTAACCAAAAACCTATTTTGAGTTCCTTGGTTTTTTACACTAGTAATAAATCAATGGGCTTCTTCTCAGAACTCTAGAAGGCCTAGAAGAACCAGGCTACCGAAAACCTCTCAATGAATCATCACTCATCCTCTAACCTTTAAATATATTAATAGAACAACCACTAGGAGAAAAAGGAACTCACATCAACCCTGAATTACCAGTCAGTTTCATTTTAACCACTAAATATCTACCTCTTACATCATTACAAAAAGGATGATTTGAAAAGAAAACCCAATAATTAATATAAAATTTCATCCCCATATCAAAATTTTGAGTGATCAAATTCACATTCTATAAAATCATAGGTGAAAACATCAATATATCAGTAAATCAACTCATATATTATTGATTGGTCCTATCAGCATGCCTGGGTTCTAAAAACTCTAATGCCTTGGCAAACACAATCCAATCTAGATACAATAGGTTTGTGAAAATAACATTGAAGTATTTCCACTCCAATACTTTCGGATTTTTCACCGTCACCATCGTGTCCCACCATCTCATACTAGGTCCCTATAGCTTGATGGTGGAAGATTTCACCTTAAATTTATTAGATGTTTTCAAGAATTGAAATAGTTTCTCGATACCCCTCAACCAATCCTCATCCTGGTGGTGATTTTTAGATCCTCAAAAAATTGGTGGATTTTGGTGATAGAAATGTTGAGAAAGATTCCATAACACATCTCCTTGAGGTTCCACAGATGGAGCTAAAATGGGACTATGAAGAAGTATATGTCATAGAGCTCGGAAAACACACACACTAACCTCAACCCTATCCAGGACCATAGTATTATAAGCTCAAAATGGTTTAAAAGTATCTTCCTCCAGTATATGATTCACATGAATTCATAGAGGCATGATGCTATACAATTTCAACAGACCACACTAAAGGCATCATAAATGTTACATAGATCATTTCTCAATCAATAGAAACCTGGAATTAAATCCCTTCATATCAAAAAAATGATTTAGATTTAAATATATCCACATTAAAAGTATGTAAAAGAATAGAACTAATCTTAAATACATAATTCCTAGACCTCCCATTGTTACTAAAGGATCATTAAAATAAGCGTTTTCTAGTTACTCAATATTTACTGTCACCTAATTCCTAAAAAATTATAAAACAACATACTAACATTAGGTAAAGATACATAACCAGCATATTTGATACTATATTTTCAGGAAAAAAACTAGATACCATGGTAACCCGATACACATGCTAGTCCTGACAAGGCCAAAAGGGTGTTTATCACCCCTAAGGGGTTGAGACAAGAACCTAACATCAATCATTATGAAAGTGGGAATGCATTTTCAACAAATATAATGGAATCAAGAGGTACAAGTTAGTATGAAAAAATAAAAAATCAACATGGAGAACTATAACAGATGTAAAATAAGTATAAAAACCTAAGTTAAATAAAAAAGTATTAAAAAATAGGACAAAAAAGCCATTTCCTTATGGAAACAATAGTTCAAAGTTAAAATATCGAATAAAACTACCACCTCAAATAAGGGATTTCTTCTTTCTTAAACCTCATTGGAGGAAATCAACAAATTCATAAAGGCACATGTATGGTGTGAGATAAAATCACAGTTGGATCTCACCATGGATTCCATAGTAATATTCCATAATTAATTGACCAAATACAACTTACGAATTTAAATAAAGAAGGAATGGCTGTTCAAGAGCATATTTAAAATAAATAATGATTTAATTTTTATTTTATGGGAAATTTTTTTAAACAATTTCTTAATAAATAATTTATATAAATAAGTTTATATAAATCCACAAGGCATGTGAAAAAATGTTTATAGACAGAGGAAATATATATATAATTAATAAAAATATAAAAATCATCATAATACAAGATTTTTAATAGTTTTAGGTTATGTAATCCTCATACACGAATATGAGGATAACGACAATGTACACACACGTCTCTCTGACGATGGCCACAAATGTCAAACCATCATCTCAATGGGGGATAAGATCTTTCAAAATGATTATTTAATAGTTTTAAAGAAATAATCCATTTCAACGGAATTCCCATACAAGCATGTTTTTTCTAATAACTCACTAACTAAATATTATTTCATGTGATAAAATGTCAATTAATAGTGAGATTGTTTTTTCAAAACTGTTTAAAATAAAATTTACCCTTTTCCTATTTCATTATACAAAATTCCATTTAAAAACTAAAACTTGTTTTTAATCAATTAAAGAATCTTATCTAGGATAAAACCAAGTCATTTTTATCAAAAAAATGTTTTCCATTTTTCTTAAATATAAATTTTAAATAAATTTTAGAAAATAATTTCAAAAAAAAAATTCCATAATTTCCATCAAATCCAAATCACATGCCAATTCCCAAGAATTGGGTGGTTTTTATAAATTTCTATGTCAATGAAAATAAAAATCCCATTTTATATAAATTTATATTTATAAAACATAATTGATATTATTTTAATTTAAATAAATAAATTTAGGGTTGATTAAATTTGGGAATCATAAATGAAACCATATTCGTCGAGATCACTAGATCACAAATCATAATGCCCAAAACAGGAAACTCCAATGAAGAACTTCAAAAACGGAGAAATGAGAATCAAACCTAGATTAAAGATAAAAAAATAACTAGGATTATATCCTCTAAAAATATGGAGATCTGACAACCCAAAATTTGGTAGGAGAATAGAATAGGACAGAATGAATAAGGAATGATTCACATACCCAGAGGAGATAGAATGTGATTTACCATGATTTGATCCATCTAGAAAGGGATTTTTATGATCATTAATGGGTCCTTGAGAGCCTCCAAGATCAATGAATTCATTCTAGGTCTATTTAGGGTTGATACAAGGTAAAAAATAGGGGTTCATGATTTTTAATGAATTTTCAGAATCCTTTAATCCTGCTCGCATGGTTAGTTGTGTAGGGATACATGTTTTTATAAATAGATCACCCTAAACATGAACCCCTTATAGTGGGGTTGAATGGTTTCACTTTTTTGGGAACACAATTTTCCAAACCATGTTCCATCCATGAAAACCATCACAACTCGGGATTTCATAGTTTTTACTAGCATGGTGTACAGTTTTAGAAACCTATGTGCTGACCATGAACAGACCAAGCGCCTTCTAAAATTTTCTAAATTACTCTGAAATAACCACCAAACACATCCCAAAAAAATCATGACTAAAATAACAGTATTAATAGTACATAAAAATAGTCATAGGATGTTATAAGAATTTAGATCCAATCATCGTTAGAGAATTTTATAGAAGTTATATTATTTAAGAAATGTGTCAAAATTAGTTTAGAATCAAGTGGTTGGAATTTTATGTGTATCTGGAATTGTATACAAGATTATTTTAGAGGTATACTCCTCTCCATGAGGTGTATAATTTTTCTACATTAGAATATGTAGGGGATATACGTTCCATGGGGTGTATGCATCCAAAGGGGATGAATATATATTGAAGTGTAATTTTCACTGTGTGTTTAGTGATAGAAGTTATATTTTCACTATGTGTGTGTATTAGAATAATGTTATTAATGTACCTAAAAGAATAATTTTTTAATAAGTGGTATCAGATATGTGTGATATCATCTTTCATAATAGTGATAGTGTCTCAAACTACATGTTCATATAACTTCGTGAACGAATATTTTTGATGAATTTGGTGATAAATATAGTGGGGATAAAAGGATCAAATGCTTTGAAGGATAATTTCAATAAAAAATTTCATTTGGAATAATATACAAGTATTGTTAATAAGTTATGTCATACAACCACTATGGAGACTCCAATTTGAATCTGATTTAAAATGTTGAAATGATGACATGTAATTTTTTCAAATCATTATTTGCAGTGAAGTGGGTTCTAAATACGTATATGAATTTTAAAAAAGGTTTCTATCCATTTCTGTAACTCCATGCCTGGAACCATGACTCATATTGAGAAAGAATCCCCAGAAAAAGTAAATGGATATCTTGTTGTAAAATCACCAACAATCCTGAAAGAATATTTGTTTTATTTGTTATAAACTAAACATTTTGTGTCATTTGACTATTTTTATTGGATACTAAAAGGATAATGTGGATTAAATTACTATAATCAAAAATTGTTATTCCCATTATGAAGAATACTTATTTAATTAATATCCATGTAAAGCTGAAGAACTCAAGGGAAGTTGATTGTGAACTTTAAATGGTAAATTTGTATAATCTAATAATATATAAGGCATTTGAATGAAATTTAAATTCATGAATGTCAAGTTTTATAACTATTTTCTTATTTATAATTTTTTTTTAAAGATTTCCAAAAATTTATATGTCTCACCCACATTTTCATAATTGTTTATGAAATAAATTTTTTTGGTGGATTTGTTTGAGATCATAGGTAGCTTATTGTTGATGGAATTAACTTCTCATTCAACTAGTATTTAATAGAGATTTGTTATTTATAAGGGAATCAATTATATTTCTATGAAAGACTCTTATTTATTATACAGAGTTACAAACCATTTCTCTTAGAGGGTTATTTTGTGACTATTTACTAAGTGGTAAATGCACGGATAAGATTTGTTGAGAGGAATGAAGCTATTAGTGAAAGTGGATTGACACAGGTGGTGTGACAAGAGATAATAATGATTTTATAATTTTTTGGGATTAATTTATCCTATAAATCTATATTTTTTAAAATGTTTTATATGATGAAGAGTTCTCTATAAAATCAGGTGCCAGAAGTATGCTGACCAAGTGAAGTTAACTTCCAGTGAAGACACCCATATAGAATCAGTTGGGATAGTACAAGATGTTCAAACTAATTGAAACCAAATGGGTAAGAGAATTATATAGTAAATACCGAACTTTAGTGCCTTTTAATGTTATTGAAAAACATGGAGAGAGAATAAGTGTATATAATTTGAAACGTGGTGATTGTTCATATTGAAATAAAGGGATATTTTTTCTATATATATAAAATTATTTCTATATTTGACAATATATTTTCAATAAAAATACAAAAAGAGAGAATTTTATAACTCATGAATAATGTTTTGGATTTGTTAAAAGTATCCAAGGAGGTTGTCTAGCTTGTGTAACTAAGAATATTGAAGACAAGGTCTTATTAGATGTTCAAGAAGGATGTTCATTTTTTTGAACTAGTCAATGATGAAACTGTATTTTGAAAATAGGTTCATGATATTTGAATAATGATTCATATTTTTAAATGTTAATGAAGATATCTCGTAGTGATTGAAGCTTCACTTGGGAGTTATAGAAAAGTTTCATGCCATAAATATATAGGTTATATATTTTCTTGAAAAGGAATGTAGCTGTTTACATATATATATATTGCATGTAAAGGTATGTTAAAATATTTATAAAGGTGCATGCCACACATTTTGATTCACACTGTTAATATAACTAAAAATAATCTCACAGGTTGTGTAAGATAGGTGATCGTATTATGAATATAACGAACAAAAAGGTGTTCACATTGTGATGATGTTAAGAATTCGATAAGTTATAAAGGGATATATAGCAGTCAAACCATAAAGCATAATTTATCTCTATGGAAAATGACATCTAGGAAGTTCAAGCATCTGTTCTTATAAGTATTCATCTAAAGAGTTTGATTCATAATAAAAAAATCAATAAATATTAATTATATTATAACTAGAATAGATTAAATGGAGGATGATCCATTAGATGTTGTTAAGAGAGAGGGTAAAACATTGGATGTCATGTTTGATCTGAAATTTGAATTTAAAATTTAATTTAATTTAGGATTTTTAATAATTTACTTCATAGATTTGAATTTTATAGAATACATTGATAATATTATAAATAATATAGGGAATTGTATGTTCTTGGATTTAAGGAGAAACTGTATTATCAATAGGATAAAAAAGAGGGAAATAATACAAAAATTAATTAAATATCATAATGAAGAACATATATATTAATTTCTATGTTGTATTTCATTAAAGATCAATTTTTAAATCATAAATATGTAGTGTGAATATCAGGGATGTTCTTGTTTTACATAATTTAATTTTTGTTCATAAAAATGACTATTTTTCATTATTATGAAAAAAAATTTAAATAGAATTTGGAAGTCAAACAAATTGAAGAATACTTCATGTTTGTGGATATAAAAGTAGTTTTGTGTCATATTTTATTAATTTTATGGTTTATTAATGGAATAAATAGTATTTTGATGAATATTTCCATTATGAGTATTTTTATATAGAGTTATTGATTTTAATAGAGTGAATTCAAATTGAAGTTCAAAATAATCCATAATACTTTCAAGAATTTCTTATTTTTGGAAGAGAATTGTATGTTCCACAATTGTTTTCACTATACCATCAATAATATCATATTCATGTTATATATTTGAAGTAAAAATATGGATTTATCGTTTCATAAATATACTATGGAAAAATACCTGTAATTGAAAATAAAAATTCCTTCACCAATGTTGTACACATATGAGATGAAGAGGCAGAGAACCTTGAGAGGTATTGAGATTATAGCTAATATTTTATCCTTCTTTAATGTAGTGATTAAAATAGAGGAATATGTAGTGAACCTAGGGGGGATATTTTGTTTTCCATAAATATATATGCCCACAAATAATGAAGTTATAGTGGATCCTAGTACACCACCAAAATTAAGAGTCTATACTCTTTAAAGTATTAATTTTAATTTGAACCAAGTAAAATATATTCATTCTTACATTTTATATTCTTTTCATGTACATGATGTTTGATATGGTTTAATAGGAAGATTAAATAGCTTCAATTTTTTCCTTCTAACTAAAAAAAATGTCCTAATTAAAAGGGAATGAAGGAAAAAATCAATTATGATCATAGCTTGATTCACCCCCTCGTGGAATTTAGTTTCTACAGAAATTTATACTATGAACCTAGCAATAATAAATGGGAGAAGGTCAAACCTTTTATCACAGTGGACATAACCCTTTCATATTAAATCATCCTTTAATGACATGAACCATATCTCTCACACTAAACCCATTCCTCTCATCCCCTCAGTGGAATCATCCCTTATGAAATATCCACCTCTTTCAAATATGTCATAAATTTCTTGTATGATACAGATTTTCCCCACACAACTCTTTAGAAAAAAATTTCAATGTCGAGTCCTCTATAGGATGTATATGGTTCCATATTTTTTTATTCTCCCAGAATTTTACCCCCTAAAACTAGTGAGTAACGTTTGATTCAAGGAGAGAGAGATAAGAGAGATAAATTATTTTTTATACAGAGACATGATTCTCTCAATATATGTAATATTTATATCATATTTTAGCTGAATAAGACAATTAATTTCAATAATTTCAATAAAATATATTATATAGGAAAATTTCATATTTATAAAAAGTATATATCAAAAAAATACTCTGAATTATGCTTTCTTATTATATAATCCATGTGTAGATATTTTTAATTATTAACATATAGGATGTAAAAGTGAGGTGAATATTGAAAACAAAAATAATAAAAAAAACTACACCTTATGATTGGAATCATGTCATTAAAGTTATAATTAAATTTCATGGGTTGGGTTTTTTCCATATTGGTTGCTCTCAAAACTCATTTAAAATCAATAAAAAATTGGAACATTAAGTTTAATGGATTATATTGAATCTATAAATTTATGAAAGGATCATTCCGTAACCCAATTAAATAACCCAGTAATCATTAAATATATAATATCGATATTTGAAACCCAAAAACTCAATAAAATAATATGACAACCCTGATTTTTATTACAACTTAAGCATGCTTTATTACATAAAACATCACTTGATACAACAAAGAAGATCAAGAGGTTTAGTGTCTTTGGGGCGTAGGATCATTACATAAAAACTTTAAAATTGAAATACAACATCTTTATTGAAAACTTCCTTTAAATGACCACTACATTCCTTCGTACTTAGCATTGCATGGGATAACCTGATGACATGCATAAAAATAGGGTGAGTTATAAAGACTAGTAAGGGAGTATAGAATGAATAACATGAGGAGTAAAATACATGTTAGGCAATAGGAAGATAAATAGATCATTAGAGTAACATGAACATAAAGGCATGATAAATCATGATAACCATTACATGGAAATGTGGCAACAACACTTAACATTGAATTAGCATGAGCCGAGGCTGATTGCACATGGAGCATGAGTAAACCCTCATTGAAATTGAAGCACGAGTAAACCCTCGTTGCACTTGAATTAGCATGAGTAAACACTCATTTCACATGACGTATCATGATACTATACTTTACCCAATGCATTGGAGCGCTATCAGGGTGCACCCTTCTTTAACATTTCATTTCATGCATAAGTGTGCCACATGGATTCATAAAACATAATCAATTATTCCACGATAAAGGAATGTATAATTAAGACATGAAACATTACAATAAATATGTAAATGTGCATAAAGGTGAATACCCTTGATGGAGAATTGGGCATGGTATTCACTACACAATGACACTGGCTTAGAAAATCGGTGCGATTTCGGCAGCGTAACGGCGTGACATAAGAATTCATAAAAAGGGTTGATGAGAGAGAAAGGGGTTCCTCATCATATTTACATGTAATGGACAGTAAAGAGGTCATATATATACATGTCCCAACAATTGAAATGTTATTTAGATTCATGATACAAAAGTATTTCTTGAATGTAAAAGGAGAGAGAGAAGTTCCTTTCGGAATTTCGGCATAGTAACGGGTGTACATGAGTGGCATTTAATGAGAGAGAAAGGGTTCTCCCATCATTCAAACAATAAGAGGGCAGTATGGGGGAGGTGCGAAACCATACCCCAACATTAATAATTGATATTAAAAGGGCAATACAACTTAATGAAAATTGGAAAAAATGAGAAAGGAAGAAAAAACCCTTACTTGGAAGTGTGCTTCCAAAGGCTAGAGAGAGGCTAGAGAGAGGCTTGTGAGAGGCTTCTTGGGAGCTTGGGGAACATTGGGAGGATTCTAGAGAGAGTAGGGAAGAGGTTGGACGAACTCCAAGGGATTTTAGTGAGGAGGAAGTGGGAGCTTGGGTGGGTTTATATAGGAAAGGTGAGAGAATTCTTTATTATTTAGGTTTGAGACCCCTTATATTAAAATAATCCAAACCACCAACCATCCCATAGTATTTGCCCATGGTTTCTGGAAAAGGAAAGAGGAAAAAAATATTTTACAAGGCCAAGGTCCGAATTTATTACAAAAATTAGGGTTTGCTTATGTGGAGGTGAGTCACACTTTCATAGAAATTAATTTAAAAAGGCAAAGTGTTGAATAAGTCTTGAGGGCTCCATTAATGCTTTGAAAAGTAAGTCAAACAAACTCAAAACCTCATTATTTTAATGATAAAACACATATTGGCCTAACATAAGGATTATAGTATTTTATTACATCACCATTGTGTCATTATGATGTCATAAAACACATTATATATTTAAATGGTATTTCATTTTTACCCAAAAATTTGACTGTCTCAGAAAATTATGAAAAATTCACTATGGATAATTTCAACGTCCTAATTCCAAAAATAATATTTATTTTATCTAAATAATTTTCTAAATATGTGAATTTTCTCTTTTGAAATAAAAACTGAAATTTATCAAAAAAAATCACAGGTTTGACAGAAATGGCTTTCAAACCTTAATAAAAATTTTAATTGCATTCATCAAATTATAAGATAATTTATACTTAATGAAAAATTAATTTAATATTAATAATAATATTTAATTAAAATATTATTTAATTCAAAAATCCTTTAATTTAATAAAATATAATTCTAAAAACACCATTTGTGCTTTAAAAACTAATTACAATGTATCAAAAACGACTAGAAATTATATTCATTATTATATACAAAAATAATGTACATGAACATGGTGCTACTTATTTGTTACATAACCCCTTAAAATAGCCGCATAAGACCTAAGGGTAAGTTGTGCGATGGTGACAAACTCTTGGGGCGTCTCGGACATTATCGCTCGAGTGGTAATTTCAATCAACTTCCACTTTTCCCATAGACGATCACGTTCGAGCGTGACTTGATGAAGCTTAGCTTGGGATTGGTCAAGGAAAAAGCCCAAAGAAGACACCTCTTTTCCGAGATCATACAAATGGGCTTCGTAAGGGGCAATTCTACTGGATGAGGCCATCGCTTTTTTGTCTGAGTAGAAATGGGTTCGTTAAAGCCTTATATTTATACTACTTAGATGATCACTGTTCAACGGCTATAAAAGTAACAGTCACAAATCTTAACGTAAAACTAAAGAAGTTTTCATCTTATAAAAACATTTTTCATAAGGAAACATTTAACTGGATCAAGAGGGATTTTCTGTTAATGAAACTTTGGGTCGTTACAATATTCCCCCCTTAAGAAATTTCTCCCTCGAAATTTTCCTTTTCCCACACTAAAACAAATGTGGGTAACTCAACTTCATCATATCCTCCAACTCCCATGTTGCTTCTTAAAACTTGTGGTTTCTCCACAACACCTTGACGATGGGCATTGTCTTATTTCGTAGAACTTTTTCTCTACGATCTAAGATCTTCACTAGTTGCTCCTCATAAGAAAGATCATCTTCCAATTGTACCACCTCGAAAGAGAGTACATGTGAAGGGTCTGGTATGTACTTCCTTAAGAGGGATACATGAAATACATCATGCACCTTGGCCATAGTAGGTGGAAGTGCTAGTCGATAGGCCACAACCCCAACACGATCAATAATCTCAAAGGGGATGATGTACCTTGGACTTAACTTCCCTTTCTTTCCATACCTAATGACCTTCTTCCACAGAG
The DNA here is from genome assembly GCA_963277665.1 of Viscum album. Classification (NCBI taxonomy): domain Eukaryota; kingdom Viridiplantae; phylum Streptophyta; class Magnoliopsida; order Santalales; family Viscaceae; genus Viscum; species Viscum album. Next base: position 1,901,191,419 of record OY728133.1, on the reverse strand, counting down.
ATATGCATAAAAACACCATGTCTCTGACTTTAAACTCAAGGTCTCGTCGACAATTATCTGCATAACTCTTCTGTCGACTTTGGGATGCCTTTATATGCTACTGAATGGTTTTCATCTTCTCCACCATTTCTTCGACCATTTCTGGTCCAAGCAGCTTAAGTTCACCGACCTCATCCCAACATGCTGGTGTTCTACACCTTTTCCCATACAGTGCTTCATATGGTGCCATTTGGATGCTCGAGTGGAAACTATTATTATAAGAGAGCTCAACCATAGGAAGATATTGATCCCATCCTCCTTTAAAGTCCATGGAGCATGCTCTCATCATATCCTCAAGTGTTTGGATAGTCCACTCAGATTGGCCATCAGTTTGAGGATGATAGGCTGTACTGAAGTTCAGTTCAGTATTCAGAGCATGTTGAAGACTCTTCCAAAACTTAGAGGTAAATCTTGGATCTCGGTCAGACACAATAGATAGTGGTACTCCATGCAACTGTACCAATTCCCTGATATATATCCGTGCCAGTTGATCCAAATAGAAATCCTCTCGAATAGCAATGAAGTGTGTAGTCTTTGTAAGACGATCCACTACAACCCAGATTGCATTGTTGCCTTTGGATGTCCTTGGAAGTCTAGTGACAAAGTTTATGGTGATGTTCTCCCATTTCCATTCTGGTATGGGCAATGGTTGAATCATCCCCTAAGACTTATGCCTCTCTTCCTTCACTTGCTGACACACCAGGCACTTTGATGTATATTCAGTGATCTCTTTCTTCATATTACCGCACCAAAAGTTTTCTCGGAGATCTCGATACACCTTTGTGCTCCCTGGGTGAATAGAGAAATTTGAACTATGTGCATCATCCAAAAGTTCCTTCTTCAGCTCCGAACTTGATGGAACACATAGTCTTTTCCCAAACCGCACAATTCCTTCTTCATTAACATTAAACTCTGAGGATTTTCCATTTTTGATAGCTTCCACTTTTTCTTGGATTCCTGCATCATCCTTTTGAGCATACTTTAACCTTTCCAAAAGAGATGGCTGAGCAATCATTTGTGAAAGGATTGATGATGTTCCCTTCTTTATGATTCCCACGCCCATCTTCATCAAGTCTAAGAAGATTGGATCCTTTTCAATTCTCATCATTGATAGAATCGTTGGATCCTTTCCACTTAGGGCATTCACCACCTTGTTCGCCTTCCCAGGGTGGTAATGTGTTGAACAGTCATAATCCTTGATGAGCTCTATCCATATTCTCTGGAGCATATTAAGCTCTTTCTGTGTGAATATATATTAAAGACTCTTGTGGTTAGTATATATCTCACATTTCTCTCCATAGAGATAATGCCGCCAGATTTTCAAGCCAAAGATCACCGCCGCCAACTCCAGATCATGCGTTGGATAGTTTCGCTCAATGATTTTCAACTGCCTTGAGGCATATGATATCACTTTATCATTCTTCATCAGCACACATCCTAAGCCCTTCTTCGAAGCATCACTGAATACCACAAAAAGCTCCCCAGTTTTGGGTAAAGTGAGCACGGGTGCAGTGATAAGCCTCATTTTCAACTCCTTGAAGCTTTATTCACATTTATCACTCCAAGAAAACTTTACTCCCTTTCGAGTTATCTTGGTAAGAGGGTTGGACAATCGTGAGAAATTTGCCACAAATCGTCGATAATATCTAGTTAACCCCAAGAAGCTACGGATATCGGTTACCGATGTTGGCCTCAGCCATCCCTCAATTGCATCTGTTTTGGAGGGGTCCACAGATATCCCATTGTTTGTGATGATATGGCCCAAGAATGAGAGTTCCTTCAACCAAAAATCACACTTGTTGTACTTTTCATAGAGCTTCTCCTTGCGCAAAGTCTCTAGTACAGTTTTTAAATGCTCCTCATGGTCCTCCTTGGTTTTGGATTATATTAGAATATCATCTATAAAGGCTACCACAAATTTGTCAAGGTAATCTCTAAAGACTCTATTCATCAAGTTCATGAATATTTCCGGAGCATTGGTGAGTCCAAAAGGCATTACTATGAATTCATAGTGCCCGTACCTTGTACAAAAAGCAGTCTTGGGGATATCTTCCTTCTTCACCCTTACTTGATAATATCCCGATTGCAAGTCCACCTTGGAGAAGTATTGTGCTCCACGCAGCTGATCAAACAAGTCATCAATTCTTGGGAGAGGATACTTGTTCTTTATCGTTATTTTGTTAAGTTCACGATAATCGATGCAAAGTTGCATTGACTCATCCTTCTTCTTGATGAAGAGGACTGGTTTACCCCATGGTGATGCACTTGGGCGTATAAACCCTTTATCCAGATTCTCATGTAGTTGTTTCTTCAGCTCTTCAAGCTCAACAACAGCCATTCTATATGGAGTCTTGGATATTGGTAGTGCCCCAGGTATAAGTTCAATTGAGAACTCAACATCTCTTCTTGGAGGAAGACCAGGAAGTTCCTCGGGAAATACTTCAGTGAATTCCCTAACAATAGGCATTTTTTCAAGGGTGGTTTCTTCCTTGGACTCAATCATCTGAGCCAGATATGCGTGCTCATAAGGCAGTAATATCCATGCTTGAGATGATGGAGCTAAAGGAGATTCATATTCCTCCTGACACTTGTAATGAATCGGGGGTCGATTCTCCATATGGTGTGGTATTTCCCTCTCCCGACAATTTATGTTGGCTCTATATAAGGAAAGCCAATCGATGCCAAGAATTGCATCAAATTCCACCAAAGGGAGTATGATGAGGTTCGCCGGGAAATTCAATCCACAGATTATAACAGGGGAGGACTTATATTCATGGGATGCAATGATTGCCCCATTTTTCGTACTCACCGACATCTTTTCTTCCAGGATTTGTGGTGGTGCTGGGATTGTTCTACTAAACATTCGAGATATAAAAGAATGCGTAGAACCTGATTCAAAAAGTACGTTCACTATTCTTGAATGAATAACTAGCGTACATGTCCCCACTTCGTTGTCGGGGTTCACTTCGGCAGAAGTGATGGAAAAAGCTCTTCCTTGCTGTCTTGGAGGTTGTTGGTTGCCTCCGATAACCCTTGGATTAGTGCACTGATTTGCAAAATGACCCGGTTCTTTGCATTTGTAGCATTGAACAACGCGTTTGAGGTTCGAACGTAGCGTTCCTCTCCTCTGTCGCAGCCACGGGTCCTTCTTTCCGACAGTTAATATCTAGGTGCCCTTGTCTTCCACATCTAAAGCATTTTCTCGTCCCGCTAAGGAAATTTCCAGGGTGCTTGTTTCCGCACTTTTGGAAAGTGGGGTGCTGGAACATCTTAGCACCGTTGGATTTATCCATCGGACCACCAGCATTGAAGTCCACCTTCCTCTTCTTGTCCCCATGATACCCCTATGATTCTCCGATCTCCATTTCAACCTTGAGGGCACATCGGACAATTTCCTCATAGCTGTCGAAGTCACAGATCGCTAATGCTTTCCGCAAGCTAGGCTTCAACCCACCAAAGAAGCGGTCAACATTGCATTCGGGGGTAACGACAAAGCCAGAAGCGTATCGTGAAAGCCTTGTGAAGTTTTCCTCGTACGCTCTCACAGATTCTTCATCTTTCTTCTTGAGGGAATGGAAGTCCCTTTCCATCTTAAGATAGATGGTGTGCGAAAAATATTTATCGAAAAACATCTTCCAGAATTCCTTCCATTCCAAAGCCTCGATCTCCTCCTCAGGCTTCGTATTTTTGATCAACGTCCACCATTGATCAGCTTCACCCTCCATACGATAAGCCACCAGGATAACCTTCTCTTGTTCAGAACATTGAAGGATAGAGAAGATCTTTTCAATGGAGTTTATCCATTGCTCAGTGATCATGGGATCAGATGATCCACTAAAAGTAGGAGGCCTTTGACTCATGAAGCTCTCGATAGCAACTTGTTCTTTCTTAGGGGGGGTTGAATGTTCCTCTTGACCTGTGTTTCTATTCAAAACATGAGTTAACTGAGATAGAAGCGTGAAAAAGTTCGCGATTCCCGCTCCCATTGGATTGGGAATCTCATTAGTACAATGATCACAATGATCTTCACAACGGTTGTTAGCCTGAGTTCTCCTATTACCGGCCATTGGCTGGAATAAAAGGAAAGTTAGGGGTAACACATAAAGGGGAATCCAAAGACAAAAGTTGATGACTTATAAATAATCTTTAATCTCTTTAACTCATGCGTCTATAGGATTCAATCCAGGATTTTCATGATCTTCCTTCGAACATATATTCTTAGGGGCATTTTTCCCTTAATAAGTGTTCATACTAAGATTGTGAAATTATCAAAACATATCCCCCAGGAGTGTCGTAACCAAGAGTGCAGCAAGGCCTGTTGTCGTTCACCAGTTCCCATTCGAGTCTAGCTCAAAGCGGTGTTTTCAGGTTTTACCCCTAGGATACATCTATGCCAGATCTGCCTCTACCTGCTCGTATCCAGACAGGGATGTATTTGTTTGATAAACCACTTACTTAGTATTTACCAAAACTCAGGGATGTTTTTACTATTCTTTTTCTTGTATCTATGGCTTTACTAGGGTTTCCTAATCCCAAAAATAACTAAACCTCCCTCTGATATCAACTATGACAACCCTGCTTTTTATTACAACTTAAGCATGCTTTATTACATAAAACTTCACATGATACAACAAAGAAGATTGATAGGTTTAGTGTCTATGGGGCTTAGGATCATTACATAAAAACTTTAAACTTGAAATACAACATATTTATTGAAAACTTCCATTACATGACCACTACATTCCTTCATACTTAGCATTGCATGGGATAACCTGAGGACATACATAAAAAAAGGGTGAGCTATAATGCCCAGTAAGGGAGTACAGAATGAATAACATGAGGAGTACAATACATTTTAGGAAATAGGAACATAAATAGATCATTAGAGTAACATGAACATAAAGGCATGATAAAGCATGATAACCACAACATGGAAATGTGGCAACAACACTTAACATTGAATTAGCATGAGCCAAGGCTCATTGCACATGAAGCATGAGTAAACCTTCATTGCACTTGAAGCACGAGTAAACCCTCGTTGAACTTGAATTAGAATGAGTAAACACTCATTGAACATGATATATCATGATACTATACTTTACCCAATCCATTGGAGTGCTATCAGGGCGCACCCTTCTTATACATTTCATTTCATGCATAAGTGTGACACATGGATCATAAAACATGGATTCATAAAACATAATCAATTATTCCACGATAAAGGTATGTAGAATTAATACATGAAACTTTACAATAAATAAGTAAATGTGCATAAAGGTGAATAACCTTGATGGAGAAATGGGCATGGTATTCACTACACAATGACATTGGCTTAGAAAATCGGTGCGATTTCGACAGTGTAACGGCGTGACATAAGAATTCATAAAAAGGGTTGATGAGAGAGAAAGGGGTTCCTCATCGTATTTACATGTAATGTATAGTAAGGAGGTCATATATATACATGTCCCAACAATTTAAATGGAATTTAGATTCATGATACAAAAGTATTTCTTGAATGTTAAAGAAGAGAGAGAAGTTCCTTTCAGAATTTTGGTATAGTAACGGGTGTATATGGGAGGCATTTAATGAGAGAGAAAGGGTTCTCCCATCATTCAAACAATAAGAGGTCAGTATGGGGGAGGTGTGAAACCATACCCCAACATTCATAATTGATATTAATAGGGGAAAAAACTTAAAGAAAATTGGCAAAAATGAGAAAGGAAGAAAAAACCCTTACTTGGAAGTGTGCTTCCAAAGGCTAGAGAGAGGCTTGTGAGAGGCTTCTTGGGAGATTGGGGCACCTTGGGAGGATTATAGAGAGAGTAGGGAAGAGGTTGGATGAACTCCAAGGGATTTTAGTGAGGAGGAAGTGGGATCTTGGGTGGGTTTATATAGGAACGGTGGGAGAATTATTTATTATTTAGGTTTGGGACCCCTTATATTAAAATAATCCAAACCACAAACCATCCCATAGTATTTTCCCATGGTTTCTGGAAAAGGAAAGATGAAAAAAATATTTTAAATGGCCAACGTCCGAACTTATTAAAAAAATTACGGTTGCTTATGTGGAGGTGAGTCACACTCCCATGGAAATTAATTTAAAAAGGCAAAGTGTTGAATAAGTCTTGAGGGCTCCATTAAAGCTTTGAAAAGTAAGTCAAACAAACCCAAAATCTCATTATTTTAATGATAAAACACATATTGGCAGAACATAAGGATTATGGTACTTTATTACATCACCACTGGGTCATTATGATGTCATAAAACACATTATATATTTAAATGGTATTTAATTTTTACCCAAAAATTTGACTGTCTCAGATAATTATGAAAAATTCACCGTTGGATAATTTCAACGTCCTGATTACAAAAATAATATTTAGTTTATCTAAATAATTTTCTAAATATATGAATTTTCACTTTTAAAATAAAAACCGACATTTATCAAAAAAATTCACGGGTTTTGACAGAAATGGATTTCAAACCTTAATAAAAAATTTAATTGCATTCATAAAATTATATGATCATTTATACTTAATAAAAAATTAATTTAATATTAATAATAATATTTTATTAAAATATTATTTAATTCAAAAATCCTTTAATTTAATAAAATATAATTCTAAAAACACCATTTGTACTTTAAAAACTAATTACAATGTATCAAAAATGACTAGAAATTATATTCATTGTTATATACAAAAATAATGTACATGAACATGGTGCTACGTATTTGTTACATAACCCCTTAAAATAGCCGCATAAGTCCTAAGGGTAAGGTGTGCGATGGTGACAGACTCTTGGGGCGGCTCGAACAACCTCACTCGAGTGGTAATTTCAATCAACTTCCACTTTTCCCGTAGGCGATCACGTTCGAGCTTGACTTGATGAAGCTCAGTTTGGGCTTGGTCAAGGGCAAAGCCCAAAGACGCCACCTCTTTTCTGAGCTCTGACCAATGGTCTTCGTAAGGGGCAATTCTACTGGATGAGGCCATTGCTTCCTTTGTCTGAGTAGAAATGGGTTCGTTAAAGCCTTATATTTGTACTACTCAGATGATCACTGTTCAACGGCTATAAAAGTAATGGTCGCAAATCTTAACGTAAAACTAAAGAAGTTGTCATCTTATAAAAACATTTTTCATAAGGAAACATTTAACTGGATCAAGATGGATTTTCTATTAATGAAACTTTGGGTCATTACAAATAACCTAATATAATTATTCATGTTATAGTGAAAAAGTTTAGTTACTTTTATTTTTTAAACAAAAAAATCCTAATCAATATTATATCATTATTGTAACTAAAATATCAAAAAAAATATAAATTATGAATGTATAATTTTCTCAAATTATATTTTTCAAAAAAATAAAATATAATTGGGAATTAATTATTATTATTATATTTTTAATAATTTATATTTTTTTTATTTTTCTAATCATGTTACATGGATTATATAAATCATAAATTATCAAACTATACTCATACCAAATATTAATCATATTTGATTACCCAACTCAATTAAAATCTAAACTCATTTATGTTTTACCCGAACACATTTATCAATAACCATATCAGGCCTTATAATTGAATTTTAGACACATTATCAACTTTACTGACAAAACATAAAACATTAGTAAATAATGAATATTCAATAAGATATTTCCCTTAATATTAGAATGAATATGTTAATGATGATAAATAACTTTCTCTCTGTCAATATGAATATATCCAATAACATTAAAACGATATTTATAATGATAATTGAGAACCACCTAACGAAGTGATACCTCTTTGCGTATACACGGGACGTATGAATATCATAATTTAGATGAAGGATTTTCTCTTATCCATAGTCTAGTAGATCCTTGATATTAAAGGTTGAAAATTTTTAAAACTAATTTGGTTTTACCCGAGGATTTTTTTAGAATTAGGATGCATAATAGAAAATAATTATTGTCCTATTTTCAATTAAAGGACTCCTCTAGGAAACCATACATCCGACTATTAATGAGAAATATTTCGTAAATGTTCCAATTATTATAAAATTCATAAATTTTTATTTCTCATTTGAGATATATTTGTCACTATTTGAACAATCTATTTTTATTTTCGAACATCTCATATCATCATCACATGATGAATGAACTAATCATGAATTCTTTATGTAGGGGAAAGCAGATGGACCCAGTGTTATCCTCTAACACATATAATTATAGGCATAATAACATGATATAGTTACATCAACGATAATGTTTTCTATCATAGAATGGATTATTATGTTCTTTAGTCCCTTGCAAAGTCTTACCTTCAATGAATTTCTCTATAAATCTTCCTAGTTCACCAAAAACCCAAAGAATATGATCTCTTATACCATATGTCATATCATATATAAAATATTCTAAAACTATAACCCAAAAAATATTTTTGGATATCTTTAAAAACACATATTTGTAAAACCTAATCAAATTTTCACTAAGATTTACATCATATATATTTACTTATGAAAATTTATAGAAATTTTATTTCAATTACACTATGAAACACTATTGGGGAATCTATCCAATGTTTTATACAAATACATCCTAAAAATATAATCATCAATTAAAAAACTGTAATGTTTGACCCCATAAGGATTTATAACAACGATAGAAATTTAAATTTCGATAATAAATAATATCATTTAAAGTGTTTCCTCGATTAAATATTAAATGCTACTCAAGATAAAAATGGATCAAACATTATCCCTATCAAAAAAATATCCATACTCATGTCCACTAGATATATCATGTTTGATAATAAACAATCTTATATAAAATTTATCTAGGTAATCGAATAACCACCAAACATAGATCCTACCAATACTATATAGTTTAATAATATGTTCTAAAATATATTAGTATACAATAATCCAATGGATAAAAACATCATGTTTCATTCACCCAGGTGGATGAGAAAATCACAACCCTATCCTTTATATATATAATAACATAAAAAATAATGTATTTATGTATGAAAATAGTCTTTATATTTGTATCTAAATCATTGGATTATATGTCATACTCATCATATAATAGGAAAAATCACATCTTTGGTAAGTAAAAATCAATAAGTTGTTCAACAATATACCCAATCATCCCCTTATTAGCTAACCCCAAGTATTGGAAATGGAATTTGTATAATTATAAAGGTTCATATGCTAGGTATATTCACAATCTCAATTATAATGAAAAAACATGAAATATAAACCCCTATAATACAAAAAAATACTATCTTATATTCGTTGTGGTTTACTTGGATGGTCTCCGAGTATACAATATTGTTTTATATACCAGATATTATTACATATCTCTATATTAATTCATAACCATTATAGAATTAAATTTAAGCAAAACATAGAATAATTAGTGATGAATATCACTTATGGATAAATCAAATCCATTCTCTAAGAGGTTAAATATCATTTCACTTATAAAAATAGTTATTACCAACTTAAAATAATGATAAAGTGATTATAGTATACCATATGAGATAAATTATTATACTGTTTAAATCGTTAAATAATATTAAAAAATACATTAGAGATCATCTAATCATATCCAATATGTAAACCGACTAGAGAGGCCTTACATTTTCTATAATTTTTGGGTTTTTATTAAACACTCTACCTCTCTAGGGAATTCCCTCTATATCACCATGTGACCATTTAATAAAATCCTCCAACTGAACTGCCTTAATGTGTAATTTAATGAGTAATTTCTCAATTTTTTATACACATATTATATGTATATGATATATCATATGGTTCAATTTGGTTAAATTATAATGAATATTATAGTAATACCATGGGATGTCCTACTTAGTTATATTATCTGACATGGTTATATCAAATTGCATTTCATTTACAATGAATATTATGATTAATTGGTTTGATTAATTCTAGGTGTTATTATAAGAGAATATTCCATGATATATTTCATAATTTTGACTATTTCATTTGATTAAATTATTTTGAAGATCAATACTACATTCATGTGAATAATGCATGAATGGTAGAAGATTAACTAATAAATTATATAAGGTATTAGTTAATACATAAAGGCAAAAGAAGTATCCATGAAGACTATTTAAGGATGAAATCAACATGACATCATGTTTCTAAAAATGGATTGAGTCTAAATTGATTTATTTTTATTACCCTTTCCCCAAAGCTACCCTTTTCTTCCTCCTTCACCATGACATAAACTAGAATATCATGGAGGGATGGAGAAAATTTCCAATGAATAAGTAGATTTAATTTGAGCATGTCGGTAATATATTATGAATGGAATATATTGGATGCCTATTAGAGATCTTCATAAAATATATGATGAAAGATAGTAGTAGTGACTATCATCTGTGTAAGTTACAAAGTTTTTTAATTTTATCATTATTCATGGTTTTCATTTTCATTCTTAGTGATCTTGGGTTTTGTGGTTGCTAGTTTATTCTAATTCCATTAAAGAGTTTCATTTTATCCTTATAACACAATTGGTTGTATCATATCATTTCCATGTTATTTTATTTAGGCAATATTGTATTAAGAGAAGATATGTGATATCATTTTTAATATTATATTTGATATAAGTAAAAATAATATGCTGTTTAATATATATAACTCCTTCTGATAAGTGATACCGTAATAATAGATATGTTTTTTGAAACATGTCTTACTTATGATTTATGTTATACTAATCCATAATAGGGTAACTGTAAAATTGATAATATATTACAACTAGAGACTCTGCTTTTAAAACATTGGTTTTATACATATCATAACATATGATATCAATCATCATATGGGGTGATAATGTAATGCCTCACCAACAAAAGGGAGCATGGTATCTCATTTATAATATAAGGTATATAGTGAAGTATAACTTCCTTGGATCTTAATGGTTTTTCAATATTGATGATTTTTAACATTAAATATGATAGATAATAAACAAAAAATAATTTATGACATATATCTGTTGTTAAATATGATATATATATATATATGAATTTTTTTTCCACAGTTTCTGAAATATAGAAATTAATTCTATCGTTTAAAAATTGTGTATAAATGATTAATGAACGTATTTTGGTATATTTATTAATATTTATAAATATTTATATTTTCAAAATATTTATCTCTATTTTATTACATTTTAATGAAAAATTACTTAACTACTCCATAATATTTATTTTTTAAAGGAAAACACAATTTCATAATTTTTAGGGAATGAATTATAATTTAGATATGGATTATTTATATGGAAATTATATGAATAATTTGTAAAGTGTTTATAAATTTTTTAAAATATAAAATTATAAATGTGTTTACATTTATGATTATGAATTATTTACTCTTATTTTATTTGAATTTTTTAATATAAAATCCCCTATTTCATAAATTTGTTGTGGGATATAAATAGTTATTTTATAGATGATATGATTAAAGTTTAAATACTATTAAATGTTTGATATTCATAAATATTTACATAGTTTTGGAATAGTTTATATAGATATATATTGTTTAAATTTAATATATTATATATTTGAAATAAAAAGCCATATAGCGTAAACTATGAAGGAGTTCATATAAGGTATAAATATTTATTTTTTATATTTCTCTAATATTGGAAGTTCCATAATGCATGAATAAATTATAAAATTTTTATAACTTATTTATTTAGGATTTTGTTTGTAAATTTTTATATCATGTATTAATATATGAATTATTCATTTATATTGTTTATTTCTAATTTTATTCTCAAATTTAACATTTATATTATTAATAAATGTAATATTTAGTTTAAAGAACTAGTTTCTTCTATCAATTATCATTTATACATCTAAGGTGTTTTATTAGTGGTATGATAGTTTATTTAGTTTTATACTTACTTTACTTGATCTTGGATTTTACACTTACCTTTAATGAATAATTTTAATATAATTTAGGCATATTATATTTTATAATTATGACGGAATTATGGTCCCACTAAAATATATTACCATTGTGTAGAGGGACTTTTGGTCTGATTGAACAATATCTCAAAGGCTTAACACTTGTCAAGAAAAATAGGCGTGGTCTATCAATTACTCCAATATTACTATTTTGGGTATTATAATTTCATACGAATTTAAACCATGATATGAAATATTCTTCATGTACATTATGTATGATATTAATTTTTGAATGTATGTTTTACGACCAAGAATGAAGAAGATAGTGTGATCAAAATTGGTTGTGACCTCAGTGAGGTGATTGAATCCCATGATGACTTCACTAAGGTGAGAATTAAATGAAGATGGTTTGGTAAATAAAAGAATTGGATATGAATAGTGTGTTGTATTTTATTTTCAACAACAAAATATTGTTCAAAATCAAGTGTTACATGGTGTCACATACAGGGTGAAGTTTATTCCATTATTTTTGAGTGATTAATGAAATATATAAATGTTTCTAATGTTGACTTAGGTAATATAGTGGGAAATTGAATTTAAGAGCCCTATAGGAATTCCATAACTTCGGAAGATACAATCTCAATAGTTTAATAAATCGTAAATTCTATTATAGAAGTCACTTATAAGAGGAGTTAAATATGATACAAATTTAAAGAAGGCTAGAGATTTAGAAAATATATAAATTATAGATTTTATTCTAGAAGTAGATTTATTTCAGATGTCATTTGGAAGAGGGGATAAATATGTTCATGAATTATATAAAATTATATATTTAAGAGATGAATAATTTAGTCAATCCCTTGATTTAAAAAAAAAATAATTTCATAAAGCTCATCACATATTTAATATCTTCTAGAATCTATATATGATATTTCAAAACATATTTTCTAGAAAATTGGATAAGTAATCAGCATTTAAGAGTCTTTAGGTTTATATATACGGGTTACCTAATGCTGATCATATTGGGATATAATATTTTAATGTCTATAAAACACATGTTTTTTCATCACATAATGTTTTCCCATTTGTAATATCATTCCAATAGTATAATTCTATTAGAGAGGTAGTGAGTAAGGTAAATTCATAAATTTGGAAATTTTATTACCTCAAATGGTTTTTAATAAGTAATAATTTTTATGATTTATTGAGAATAAAAAGCCTATAAAATTGGAAAATACTATGACAATTATGGGTTTTACATTTGTAGGATTTTTCATACTTAAGATTATATAATTGATATGTAAGGTTCTTCTATGATAAATAATGGTTTTAAATTTTCTATAAATTTTTTTTGATGATGAAAATTATAGTTGAAGACTCACTAATTTGAAATTAATTCTATGATTCTAAAAACAAATAGGATATAAAATGTTGTCCCTAAAATAGAATAAATAAATAAAAAGTGACCAATAAGTCTGAGATGATCATATGGATCAAATTTTATTGATAAAAATTAGAGATATATTTGATGAGAATTATTTTCTAGAATTTTAATTTTGAAATTATAATTTTAAGTGGTAGATAAAACTTTCTGTTGAAGAATACATTTTTTATTATTATGAAAATATATTAATAAGTTGAGGACAATGTACGGAAGATTAGTTACTAGTTTTAAATTAATAGAAAATAAGAATAAGTATAAGTATAAAAGAATAATTAGTATTTTTACTCACAATTTCTATATTATATAATGAGTGTGAGAGGTTTTAAAGAGAAATAAAAATAATAATAACTTAGATTTTTTTAGATGATGAACCACTTTATTGTTTGAATTAAAAATATAGTATATTTTTTATTTGTGAGAGCACATAGTCAAGGGAACGTTTTGTATAAAATTGTTTCACTTATAAACCTTTACCTTTATATCCAACTTGATGATTATAGAGCATTGTGTGGTCACATGTTTTACCTCATCATTCTAAGTAGTAATTACTCATTTGAGTACTGATCCCTTCAAAAATTAAATTTTTCATACATTGTTTTTTTTCTGTCATGTGTGAGACAATGATATATTTAGTCACATTAATCGGTGAAGAAGGTTTTTAAAGAAACATAAAAATGGGGGTTAATTCACAAGTTCAACCCCCTTTAGTGAATTATCCAGAATCTTATAGGTCCTCATGAGTTTATATTAGAGAGAAATATATTTCCTTTAATATAAAATATCCATTTGGAGTTTCTGTACCTCTATGCACAAAGATTCAAGATCAAAATTTATACTATAAACATGGATAACATTAATTCAGTGAAAAAAATGTGATCCCCAATTTTTAAGAAATAAATTATTATTTTTAGATATATAGAATGACTCAATAATTTTTATCAATCATATTGGATTTGTTGAATGTTTTTACCAAGTCTTTATACCATTTATCGATGGTGTTTCTATGATAGATGATGATAAGATGAATTTTTATAATTATGGAAATTCTCAAAAGGTTATTTTTTTCATAAATTTTTTAAATGGATATTCTCATTATTAAAAGGATGGAAATAATCAAGGGAATTTGGGATAAATTCCAATATATATATGAAGGTAATGTGAAAGGAAAGAAATTGAGATATAAATTTGGATATTGAAATATGAAGATCTTAGGATGAATTTTGATAAAACAATGGATAAATTATTTAATTGTGTTAATATAATTAAGAAAATAATTAATGGTTTTTGTAAGATATAATAGGATTCAACAATTTTCGAGAAGATGCAATGTATTTTTCTAGTCAGTTTTAAATTAACTGTCATAATTCATAAAGACCACGAATCCTATCAAACATCTATTGGAAGATATATAGAGTATTTAGATGAATTTTAAAATGCAAAATAAATGTTTCTTCAAGAATAATAAAAAGGATGATAAGAAAATTTCTTTTAATTATTTGAATAAGGGGAAGAAGGAGAAATAAATTAATGAAGAAGTTGATGGATATCATGATGAAGATAATATTGAAATGGAATATGAATGACTTATATAATTATTTACTTGATGTTTGAGAATAATAAATTGAATTATTTTGGGAAAGCTATAATCTTAGTATTTCAAGTGTCGAGAAATTAAAAAATCCATAGAAAGTTTTCAAATGAAAAAATAATTTTAATATAAAATAATGAAGAAGGCGCTAAAAAAATTAGTTGAAGAGAGATTTGAGACTACTTATGAAGTTAATAAAAAATTAATGATTTCAAATTTTAATGAGTAACTTTTTAGTAGTGATGAAATTAGTGATATTAGAAGTGACAAAAAAAATGGAGTTCATTTTGATTTGGTAATTTAAATAACTCTTTTATAAAATTCCAAATCTGGAGGAGAATATTTTTAAAATAAATCCACTCATATATAAATAATTATTCTTTTAATTATGAATTAGGGAAAAATTGATGAATGAAATATATAACTTGAGGATTTAGATAAAGGAAGATAAAAAATTAAAATTTTTAATTGAATATACTAATAAATAAAACGACACGTTTATTGTAATATGTTAATATAAATTGTTATTGTATGGTATAAAATTTAAAAAATTCAAATTCAACTTCAGGGATTTTATGAAAAAATGTTGGAGAAATCTCACAGGAGAATATTTTAAAAATAATTAAATTTTTATATAATGATGAGAATTGGTTTGTAAAAAGGGTTCAAAATCTATAGTTAAAAAAATGTATTTAATTTGTTTTTAGAAATAATTATTTAAATTTACAAGTAAATAATGTAAAATTTATAGTGAAGCCAGCTGGTTCCCAAAATATAAAATATTATGGGAATAGAAAACTAAACCTAAAATTGGTATAATTACAGAATTAAAAATTCATAGAATAATGATAGAGTGAAGGTTAATTTTTTTTCATTCAAATAATTTTTTTTAAAATAGATCCAAAATGAATGGATACATTATGAATAAATAGGACATGTCAAAATTAGAAAAAAATGAATTTTTAAAGGAAAGTATTCATTTTATATAATCTGTTAAAATTTTAGAGACATAATAATCTTTGAAGGTAGTTTATATTTTATATAAAAATATTTTGATTGGTCTATAAGATTTTAGATTTTCTTGTGGGGATTATATCCAGTCAAATTATTAAATCACAAGAATACTCTTAAAGTTATTGACTAAAATTTCATAATATGTTTCAATATTTAGAAACGTTTATGAAAAGTGTGGCAAAATTGGTGATTTTAGTGACTAATGTCTCACCATTATACCTTCCTAACTATGTATGAATTTTAATACTCAAAATTGTCATAATAATAAATTAAAAATAAAAGAGAAGAGAATTTTAAAGATCCACTAAATTAATTGAAAAAACAATGTCAATGAAAATTTTATTGTTGATGTTCTTCACAGATGAAATTATATTTGAAACTGTTAAATGATTTTTATAAATAAATGGAAGGATAATATAACATTTGAAATTATGGGTCACTTAGAATCAAAGGATGTATGAGAAGTTATTATAAAATTCAATTTTATGCCAAGGAACATGTCATATTTTGATGTGTTGAAACACAACTTTTTAAGCATATATCATATATGTAATGAGGAAAATGAATTGTTGTTTTAGAAAGACGGTTTCTTGGAGAAGAGGTTTAATGTTGGATATGTATCGATAAAATTATAATGAACACATATCAACTTTTTTAGTTGGTTTTTCTTGAAATTCGTGCTACATAATCTTAAATAACTGAAAATAGTTATTGTTTCAAATGCTTTGATATCATTATAATAAAATGGGAAATATTTCATTGAGATAATTTTTTTGTGATTTTACTACGACAAATACTAAAATAAAATGAATTTTCAATATATACCAAAATGGTAAAAATCTTTTAATATTCCACAAAGAAAGCATAGATTCAAACATTTTACCCATTATATATCATTTATTTAGTTTTTTGTGATCCCATGAAGAAGTAATAATTAAAATATTATTACTATTTTATTATATATATATATAATTTCACTTATTTAATATTAATTATGTTCATGAATCATATGTTTTGGGATCTGGATATATTTAACAATTTTATATGATGTGTTGTAGAGTGTGGTTTCTCCATAAAGAAGCTCTAAACAAAAAAAATCAGAATATTATACTGTATAATTTGTAACATTTCATGGAAATAATGGTATTCATCATGAAATCAGTTAACTATATACATAGTAAAAAAATAGAATTATTCTGTAAAATAATGGAGTTTAATATAAAATTATTTTTAAAATCTAATAAAATTATATATGAAACCATAATATATAAATTATAAGTATTCCAAAATATTTAAATAGATAATTTTATTTTCAATACCTAGTACTTTGAATGAGAAAGGTACAATCCTTGGTATATTATGGAGATAGTGGTTGATGGTATATTCATTGGTTATCCTCCAAATGGAAGAGGATATAAATTTTACAAAGAATTTACAAAGACGATTATGTATTATAATAATGTAAATGTATTGAATAATAACCATCTTCAACACATATAAGGATGAAGATGCTCGTGTATGTATAAAATATCATTATAGAATAAGGGAAACACGGTTTGAATATAAGAACTATGAGGAAAATGACACATTCCTCATTATTTTCTTTGGTTTAACCAAGATATGAAAGATAGGATTTAGAGGATCAAGAGTGTATTAATTATATAAATATTGGGTTTGATTAGAATGATACAAATGATACTTAGTAGTTGGTACCCAAGATATGAAAGAAAAACATTGTCAACATAAAGTGGTGTTATTCTATTGTAAAATGAAAGAGAGAGTAGATATTATTGGAAGGAAATAAATATTGTGTTAAAGGGTACTCATAGTTTGAAGGATTTTATTTTAATGAGATATTTGAATTTTTCACTAGGCTTGATACTATTAGGATATTTATTACTATTACAATAATAATGTGATATGAGATCTTACAAATTAATATCTTATTAGATTTTGTCAATGGAGAGCTCTAAGTGGAAGTGTACATTATGAAAACTAGAAGTTTTTTATTAGATATGATAAAGAATATTTTTGTTGGGTAATTATGGTTTCATATGGGTTAAAAAAATCCCCAATATCATGGTATTCCAAGTCATACAATTTATTAATATTTTCTACGTAAAATAATCAAATATTGGACATAATACTATACAATAATAAGGATAAAGATGAATCATTTATTGAAATTTTATATTTTCACAATATTATAATTGATTGATATTAAGAACGCATTTCTTTATAGTTTTCTATGGATATGAAAGATGTTATTGATATGTCTATGATTAGATAAATGAGGTATGTATTGGGATTAATAATTTCACAAGTGGAAGACCATATATTTATTTCTTAGTAGAATGAATTAGAAAATTAAATTAAATCCACAGGCCATGACCATGGCCAAACTCATTTGTCCATGGATATAGCATGTTTCCATGTGTATAGAATTCATGTCTATAGACACTGTAATGACAATGTTTTAGTTGTATAAATGATAATTTCCTAAGGATATAGATAATATGACATGGATCAGCTTCCCAAATGACCTATATTTAAAAACACCATTCCCATGGCTTTATCCTAGCCCTTGTTGCATATATATAACGATAGTCAACTCCTGTGGAAATAGGGGACTCATAGACTAATGTACATACATAATCATTTTTTGACTGTGGTTATAATGGGTTTTAAAATTAATAGAAATAAATTTGTCTCGAATCCCTATCCTCCTCCTAATATTTGACCGAATTTTATTCTACACTACTGAAATTAGATATTCTATAATATATTTTAGGAAATTTATATATATTTTTTATTTATTTTGGTTTAAAAAATAAATAATCTAACAGGTTTGATACCCTAAACTCGGGGACCATACTGTCCTCATCTTCCACTATAATATGACCAATATTGGTTATTTTAATATATAATTTATTAAATATATATTAGATAATACAAAAAAAAGAATTATTTTAGGATTCAAGCACGGGTTTCACAAAGAGTACCTAAAAATATATTTCTTAGCACTAAAGGTTCACGTTATATGATAATATAAAAATATATTTAAATAATAATATATTATAAATTTTACTTATATATTAATAACCACAAGTAGTAAATTCTAGTGGATATAGAGAACCATATCCATGGTAATTTTAAGAATATGGTTATAAGGTTTTGGTAAAAATATATTTCCATGGGATTTTAAATAATCATGATAATTTGTTATGTTTTCAGAAGATATAACCACACACACACACACACACACATAGATATATATATATATATATGTCTCTTGATATGGGATATTTTCTCAAATTTTATAACCACATGCATATAATACAAGGGTTATAATTTATCTTTTCAACTCTTATATGAAAATACATTTAATGATTTTTAATATATGTTATTTTTGAGATGTTTATAGAAAAAATATACAAGAACATGGAAATATGATATTTTACAGAATCCTATAGACACTATCACAAGATGAAAATGGCTACATGGTATTTTTTTGGAGGCTATAATTTCAAACATATATAAATGGTGATATAGGATATATATATATATATAGCCATATAAATATCTTCACTTCACTATTGGATCCCTTACCACATATGTTTTCCATTCAAAACACACATTTTGAGTTCATTTATATTATCATTATATCCTATAAACCTATGATTTCCTATCCCATTGATACAGGTCCTTGACTATAACTATTTTTATTTTATTGAGAAGTATACTTGATAACATCTGATGCATTTTTTAATGGAGGATTCAAAGTCGACCTCTACCAAATTTCAGTGGGAACTAAGGTTTTGAAGGATGAAAAAGTAATGTATGTTGATTTAAGAGAATTTAAGAAGCTATATGGGAGTTTAATTTACTTGAAATTTTTATTAATAAATATCGTGTATTCTATTAAATTATATACTTGATATTAATTTGTAGCAAAGGATTAAAATTTAATTAATATATAGATAAATATTAGGTATATTAAACTCATGATGGGTTTTTTATTAACATAAAATAGTAATGAAGATCTATATCTCATTGGATATATAGATTTAGATTGTGGTTGAATCATAAATGATAGATCATGAAAATGTGGTAGATTATTCTTATTTAGAGAAAGATATTGATATTATATCACAAAGAAGGAATATTTTTAACATTTATTAATATTCAATGAAAATATGTTTTTCAAATAAAATAATATCCTAATTTATAAGGATGAAAAATAAACATAATGTTATGAAAGAATATGTTATATTTCTATTGTTAGTGGAAAGTGAAAATACAAGTGTAATAAATTTATCATGAAATATGGTTTAGAATTCTGAATCAAATAAAATTGATATAAAATATAATTTTATAAAATAGATGTTGGAAAAATGATTTCATAAAGTAAATAATTTTTATATTAAGTATTTTAATATATATATGTTCTCTCATCCATTTAAAAAGGTTTCATTTCATAAATTGAGGTTGATTATGTGAGTTCAATCCAATTGTTCTTGATGATACGGTATGATGATTTTTATCACACATATCAATTTTTATTTTGATATTTTTGTTAATGGGGATTAAGAAAACAACAAACATTTACATTTATTCCTTAATGCATGAGGGAGAGAAAATATTGTGTTAGAATCCAAAGATATGTTATCAACCTAATGAAATAGAGATCTCTTATTTTGAAAGATAATGTATTTAGAGTGAGTTTTTAAATGCATAAACTATGAAGTTAGAATTTTTGTGGGAGTTGTGAAGTATTCTGATATGGTTTTTGAACATGCACTATGGTTCTTTTAATAGACATGTTCAAACTACAATTTTATGATGTAGTAGAACAATTGAATAAGTATAGGTATGTACTTTTAATGGAGAACCTGGCATTATTTTTAAATATTAATTTTTCTTATATTGAGTTTTGATATGTAGTATTAGAATTACTAAATGATAATTAATTTATTTTTATTATAAAATTTAAGAGTGATTTATCATCAATGGATTCTAATAAAATTCAGAGGATACTATTTATATTAATAATGAAGAATATACTATGTTCAAGAGTTGGTTTTAAATTAGGGAGGTAGTTGAGACGTAAGAGGAGTTTTGTATGGTTAAAAGCAGATTAAGAAGAATTATATAACAGGATTAGTGGATATGGTTCATTTTTTATATTTTTATATCAAAACATAAATCATGTTCAAAATAAAATGTCATAAATTGTTTTATTTTTTGATAAGTTCATTCCAAGGGTTTGGTGCGATTTAATTAATATGGGAGGAGTTTTAAAGTTGAAGTAGTTTTGATGGAGGAAAATTTAATCTATAATATATTTATAGATTTCATAACTATAGAAGATACAATCCCCAATTATGAATAAATGTTAAAATTTGTTATGTAAGATGATATATTTAATAATTAATCTATAATATGAGATAAATATATTCTAAATGTAATGAAGGCCATATACGTGTAAGAAAAATATTGTAACATTGTTTTTCAAGAAGTCGAGTTGTCCTGAAAGTCATTTGGAATAAGTGATAAATAATTTTAGGATGTAAATATTAATGTTTCTTTAGAAGATAAAAAAGTTTTAAAAAGTAATGTAATTCATAGAAAAATAATAAATTCATAATGATATATGTCATTATTATTTATTGTGGACTTTTTGAAAAATATTATGTAACTTATAGTATAGAAAATTTGAAATTTACACAGTGCATAATATTCTTAAGGTCAATACATCGGAGTTACTTTATGCTGAGTAAATGTAAAAATAAAATAGGTAAATTATTGAAAATTCAAGGATATTCAATATGTAAGGATTTTGGCATATATATAAATTTTTTCCATAAATAATATTTTATCTTTGAGGTTTTCTATTTGTGATTATGTCGAGACATATGGGTCAAAGATTATCCAAAAATCCATTTAAATAAATAATAAGTGGCAAATAAGGATTGGATGATCCAAGAACTTGTATTTTAATGAGCTAATGTTATGTTGTTGTTTAATAAGTTACTTGCATGAATTTTAAATTTTAAATTTTAATTTGAATTGGTAAGATCATTATAGGGTCATGAAAAATCCACAAAGGAGAATGATAATCCCCTTTAATCCAAGGGATATTCTACCCAATTTCCCCCACAAAGAATTAGGGAAAAGTGTGGAGAATACTCAAAGGATGGAAAAAGATGAACATGTCTGCAGACTGGTCCAATGATAATGGTACACGGCCGATTCCGTGAAGCACCCCCTACGTGGACCACTGTCTTTCACGGAACTGAGGCGGGGATCCTCCGTGTGTGCGAAGCAGGACAGGTGCCAACCCGGTTCACCATCACGAACCACCCTAGCCGCGGACCGAGTCGACCGGCCCCGACCGCATCTGCTGTCGTTCATGGAATGGAGGTAGAACCTTGCGCGCCCGCGAAGCACTCCCTTAGATATTTTGGTTCGCGGGGGAGATTCGGTCAATGTCCCCCCACGAGTTGTGGATTGACCAAGTCATCCATAAACCATGTTTTTGGTCAGGGGCCTCTGTAAAAGGATCAACATGACCACAGATACATCCCTTTCCCCACTCTATAAAAGGAGGTCGAGGGGGAAGAGCAAAAAAAATTAAATGGGAGATCTATTAGATTCGGGTGGAAGGAATTCGAATAAATGAGCTTAGGATTTCGCAAACAGCGAACTTCCAGTTCGCGAACCAGAATAGGTATGAAGCGGGAAGAGAATTAAAAAGGAACCAAAAATGAATAACAACGTGGTGAATCACAAACTTAATACAAAATTGAAAAGAAGTCTGCAAACCATGGCCCCAATGTGGATGCACCCTCTATGGACCTGGGAGTTTATTCCCCTTTTCCGATCCATCGCACCGCGAAGCACCCTCCTACGCGGCCGAAGCCCCGACCGACGAAGCCCTGACCAGCATCACCCTTGTCCACCACTGCTCTCTTGGACCCCTCTGCATACCAACCTGGTATGTGGGCTGAACCCGAAGCCATGAACCACCTTGGTTCACGGGATTGCCACTAGTCCGTGGACCACCCTGGTTCGCGGACGACCTCTCCAGCCATGTAGCACCTCCCTATGCGAATGGCGCTAGCACTTATACAACTATGTGGCCCACTGGATCCTCTGGAGTTCCCATTCTCCAAGCCAGATAAAATCCTTCCAATCTGGCCTGATCCTCTGCAGCCCCCTCATTGGCCCATTCATCAGCTCCAAGCCGAGGCCTCCACCAGAGCCACCAGACCCATGTGATGTATCCTTCAGGTGCATCAGTGTGCTGTTTTGAGTTCACATACCCATGGTAAGTGAGGGTGAAGGGGTTTCTCCGGCCCTTGTGTGGATTCCAGACCCATTCCTGGGTTCACATTCCCACGGTAATGCGGAGTCTGATCCCAAGAGTCTACTTTCTGCCCCTCCACTTCTTAGGACCGGGGCACTTCTCCCCTCCCCGGGGCATGGCAGACTACCCATCAAAAGGAAGCCTCCATGCACCTATGTACTTCTCCATATCCATGGCCAAGGAAGGGAATTGTGGGGAGGGGTGTTGCTTTATCCTTCTTTGGGGCCAAGTCCCTATCATGCTGCAGTTTGTCTCCATGGGAATCCATCTCATAGTAATCCCTGACTTTTTGGGCTGCTCCATGCGTAAGCCTCACTCCACTTCCCATGGGCGCACCTTTCACGATGTGATCATCTGGTCCCTGCTGCCTCTTGTTTCTCGCATTGAGCATGACTCACGTGGGTTTAGAATAGGCATCGACCATGACATCCTCTTACGGGCCTCCTCAGAGTGTAAGCCCCAATCCACACCATGGGCCTCCTCAGAGTGTAAGCCCCAATCAATTACCATAGGCTTCCTAAGATGGGAATCCATCTCGAAGTAAGCCCCAGCATTTTGGGCCGCTCCATTTGTAAGTCCCACTCCACTTCCCACGAGAGAACCTTTCACGACATGATCGTCTGGTCCCTGCTGCCTCTTGTTTCTCACACTGAGCATGACTCATGTGGGATCCGAGTAGGCATCGACCATGGAATCCTCTTATGGGACTCCTCAGAGTGTAATCCCCAATCCACACCATGTTCCTCCTCAGAGTGTAAGCCCCAATCCACACCATGGGCCTCCTCAGAGTGTAATCCCCAATCCATTACCCTGGGATGCCTTAGAGCATAAGCCCCACTCCCATTCAAACTACGTGGGCTTTGATTCCCCACCATAGGGATACGCAGGAAGCCTCCGAGATGTTCAAGCCCCATCATCATCGGACCCTCGGGTACTCCTCCAAGTCGGTTCTTCGAAAATCTAATCTGAAATACATGGACTTGGATCCCTGTCTCCTAGGAATGGTACGTAGGAAGCCTCCCCGAGGTTCGAGCCCAACAACCAGTCGATCTTCCTATCTTCATGTCGGTTTACTACACCAACCCTGTGCAGCCTGGAGTGTAACCCCATACCAAACCGAACTATGTGGATTCTGATTTCTCTCATGAGGATACGTAGGAAGCCTATATCATAGGTTCGATCCAAAATCTCAAGTCATTATCTGTACCCCCTAGATGACAATAAACTTCAGAGTGCCTGGTTACGAGGCTTTAAATCAGTGTCGTCTTAGTGAGTCCAAACTCCTTGGGGTCATTAATCCAACGAGGGATGGTAATCCTCAGGCATTAATGATTAAAAAACCCTGCGTCCAGCTGACCTTTGCTGACCAGGAGTAATCTATGGATACTATTCTTGGGTACAAACCAAAGATTCACAAACATTTTAATATGTCTTAAATCAATAAGAGAGTCCAGGAACAGTCAATAATTCCCCCCAAAAGGGTGCGATGAGCCCGAGTTCCCATCCTCTCAACCAATGTGAGTTCTTAAGCATCACTTGTCAAACCACCCAGCGAATGCCTTCCTTTGGAAATCAGGTCCACTTATTCTAGGATATGGAAAATTTGGGCATTTCGAGGAGAAAACGGTGCACCTGATATGAGTGATTAAGTAGAACCCAATATTCTCTAATAAACAGTCGAGTAGTGCACGTTTCTCCCCCACAACCCTGTCGTGCATCGCGAGACAAACAAATGGTGAACCCGACATGAATCTTTAACCAATCATGACAGATTTAACCTAATCCCACCCTGTTCCCCCATTATACTCACAAGGAGGGACAAACATGGTCATTAGTTACACATGGGGTCATGAGATACTGCTTTGACGGGTTTTATGTTCTTATTTGTTAAAATATTCTATAGGTACCACAAAGAACCCCCCTCGATCCAATGGTGTCATGAAATAACTCACAGGCACGTACTTCCAACAACGTAATGAGAAGACTTCCTCACAAATAGAGGACCCTGTCACCTACCCAGTATCTTCATCGACGAGTCTCGGATCAGTTGATCTGAGAGTTCCACGTCAACGGTACTCTCCCGACGGTGGAGGCAGCCATGCACACCCTCCAATCTTCTAGGACTCACTAGTCTTTCAACCAGCAGTGGCTGGGAAGGCAGATCCAGACGGCCCCTGTTGCTTTATCCAACCGTTTCAAATGTCTATCCTCGGAACGAGATAATGCGTACCTACCTTATATTAGGGAGGTGGATGTTGTCAACACTGAGGACTTCATCCACTCGGAATGGGGGTTCCTCCCCAAAGACCCCGTCAGAAGACATCATAGCGGTCACACCATAACTCAATATCCTCACAATAAAGAGGATGTCACACTGAGGATCCAGGCCCACGCTGCCCGAGCTCCGGTCCCTTGGAACTCACGACGAGGGCGGCAAGCATAGAACTAGGGACCGATCATCACCCTTATCCCTGAGGAGGAGCTCCACTGCCCAGTCACAGAGACATATCATGAACAAGAACATACACCTGTTCACTACTCCAAAACCCGCCATCCAGACATGGCGGCATCATACGAGTAGGCGTATATCCCCGCCGGGATCCATCAAGCTCGTCGCTCATGCAAGAAGGCACCTACCCGGCAGGCACCTCTCCATTCCCAGGGTCGTGATGCCCACCAACCCGATGTGGTGGAGACCTAGTGCCTATAGGACCAGCTCCTAGTATATGCTCTTCATGCCTACCAACCCGGCATGGTGGTGATCAACTAAGCCCGCCATCCAGATGTGGCGGAAATTAATAGGCGGGCATGTCTCCGTACCAACAAAGGTCACCGACTCGATACAGTGGGAAACCAACATATACAGGGCCAGCTCCCTATGGATGAAATTAAATTCCACCATCATGATATTGCCTCAAATAGAGAGATAAACTGGCATATCCCAGCCTAGTGGTAGATTCATTCACCTGCCTTGACACATGGGAATTGTCAGTACCCACTGACCACCGGAGGACCGGGGCATGATATTCCTACTCTGACACCAGAATGGGCCTTAATACCCATTCCAGCCAAAGTTGTCTCTCTACATATACTGAAAATAATGGAGGAAAAGTTATCGATCCCATATCATATCTTGCAGACTTTCCAAAATGTAATTTCAGCAGCGGAAAGAGTAATGAATCAGGCCCGTGAGCCTATCTCTCTAATTGAGGCAACTCATCTAAGAGACAACTAGGGGACACTCGTCCATCAAAGTGGATGCTCTAGAGTAGGAATATATCCCTGAAAAAGTCAATATGCTCGTAGTCATATCCCAACAACATCACATGACCCAATTAGACAGGGACCCAAAGGAGAAGGCCATTTTCAATAGCAGACGGTCCCCGTTTCCCATAAGAAAGCGCCCTGAATACACCAAAGGCAGCTAGAAAAGAGCGGGTTCATGACTCCTCTTTGCTGGAAGCTGGGGTTCCCGATTCCCTTAAGCGCATATCAAAGACTTAGAAACCTGCCCACCTATTAACATATTATGGGAGGGACATTAGAAGTTGCGAAGGTCCTCCCTGCTATGTCGCTACCAGTAGCTCTGATGGTCCTCCCCAGAGTACCTTTGGGGGCCTCCCCCACGGGCATATAACGATCAATCACGAGAGATCCTCTTTTGACGCGAGTCACAGAAACCCTCCACGTGACCAGAAGATCGAGCAGCAAGAACGCACTCCACTTGCTACTGTCCACCCTAAAGGTCCTCCCTGAATATACACTTCAAGAACTCTCCATGCAGTGGGACTACATATTATGAATGTAGTCCTCACTATCATAGTCGCAACTGTGGAGGCCCTCCCCATAGTGATGTCTCATCACGACAAGAAGGTCCTCCCCTTGTCATGGCCTGCCCTGAAGGTCCTACCTAGGGGTTACTTTGCAATGACACTCCGCATAGCCACACATTTGATCATGGTGGTAGTCCTCGCCACCCTGATAACAGAGGTCCTCCCCGTAGAGATGTCAAGCAACGAGAAGGCCCTCCCCTCATTAAGGTACATTCTGAAGGTCCTCCCCAAGGTGTACCCAACAAATATTTCTTCCTACGGCATCTGTAATGGCAGTCCTCGCCACCATGACCACCATTGCGAAGTTCCTCCCCACAGTGGCCCCAAGCAATAAGAAGGGTCTCCCCTTATCGCAATGTGTCATGAAGGTCCTCCCCAGGATGCACATCGAACGTCAAACCATGATGGTCATCCTTACCTTGATGGATGTTTTTGCGAAGGTCCCCCCATTTTCGCAGTGTCTTGATGGTCCTCCCCAGGATGCACATCGAACGTCAAACCATGATGGTCATCCTCAACATAATGGCAGTTGTTGTAAAGGCCTTCCCCGTAACAACGCTACGCATCCAGAAGGTCCTCCCCTTTTTGTGACATGCCTTGGAGGTCCTCCTTAGGGTATGCACTAAAAAAGTACTCTATGTAGTAAGGCGTCAAGAAGCAATGGTAGTACTCACCATCGCGCCCGCTATTGCGAAGGTCCTCCCCTAAATGACATATCATATCCACAGGAAGGTCCTCCCCCTACCGAATCAAGCACGGAAAATCCCTCGTATTCCGAGGTACTCAGAAGGACGGGATCAAGCATGTCAAATTCCCATATAGTCTCCAATGACACCCTTATTCAATTGGGAGATCTTCCAGGGCCACATTAATCTTGTGAACCACCTCAAAATCGCCAACATGATAATTAGATACCTAACGGTCCCACTACCTCCGACCATTCTATCAGTGAGCATCTCAGTTGGGATGACCAGGTAGAGGAGTCACTAGAAGAGGAGTATGCCGACATGTTAAACATGAGGAAACGACTGGCCATGAATGATATACCAGTTATGTTTTGGCCCATGACCACCTCTCAATTTGATATACCTAGAGAGTTGTAGGAAGAATGCGTGTACGACATCCAGTACAATATATGGGCAACCCTCTGCCAGCTGAAATCAAGCTTCCTGCTCTATGATGGCTATGTAGACCACGTCATGAAAATTGGAGACCTCCTGTGTCACATCGAACCGGAAGCTCTTCCTTCAGTGTGGAAACAACGACCCAAGAGGCGTAATGGAAACATGGAGATAGCCTACCTCCATGCACTGCACTAGCTGTGCCGCCTCATCGATGATGCTCTGACGAGAGTCCATATCAGGGGATGGGGGGAACATGGATCTCTGCATTTCAATCTACTCCCCGCCCAGAAGAACCTGTTAGGCATGGTTTCATAAAACGTCATCACGTCAAGATGGTAATTGAGTGGTATCCCTGTTTGCGAAAGGCAACACACCCAACAGTGTCAGGCCTTGAGTAAGTCCTAGAAGCATCAGGCCCGACAGGAACGATCCATTCAAGAACTCCATAATCCGGCCACCGAGAGAATACAATAGGCCTCTTGCCTAAGAGAGGTAAATCAACG
This sequence comes from Viscum album, assembly GCA_963277665.1. Lineage (NCBI taxonomy): Eukaryota > Viridiplantae > Streptophyta > Magnoliopsida > Santalales > Viscaceae > Viscum > Viscum album. Next base: position 1,901,162,580 of record OY728133.1, on the reverse strand, counting down.
GTCATTTCTTGCCTCCCCAGAAGGGATTGATTCATATGAGAACTCGACACCAAACCCAGTTTACCCCTGAATGGGGGCGTGCAAGATCAGGTAGGTATCGATAGTAGCATCCACTGCCGCAAACCAGGGTCAACCCCAGCTTGCATGGATAGGGGCATTTTAAATAAAGAATGCCCCCATAAGACCAATTAAAATTTGAAGAAACTCAACGTCCAAGTAACGGAGCTAACCCTAGCCCTCAGGGCTGGGGGAATTTTTAACTCCTCAATAACAACCTCCCCCACGAGAATCAGTACTCTCTCATCTAGGGAGGACAGTTAAAAGAGGAGGTTCCTACCCTATCTCGTCCTTTGAATCATCATTCCCTTCAAGAGGGAGGCATACCGTAAGGTCTCATCGAAGAACTCTCTGCATCAACCTTCATCAAGGAGCCCAGATGAAATCCCAAGATAGAAGAGGGAAGGCCAGTAAAAGACGCGGGAGATTGTCTTCCTATTAGGAGGATGAAATCTTATCCACCCAGTGACATGCATCCATCAACGCCATAGAGGTTAACCCCATGGGTAACATCAAAGATGATGAAAATCCAGATGGATCGGGAGATGATGGTTCTAGTCACACTGTGACTCACAATGAACCACTAGGTGTGAAAACATGGAACCAGAGGGCCTCTCTAAATATGGCTTCCCCTTCAGCTAACCTTCCTCCACTGACCCTATGAGATTACAATAAGGATAATAACAACGGCCTGATTTCCCTTAACCTGCCCCCCTATCTTGATAAAACAATCCACTTACACTCGAAGAGATTTTCACTCAACAGGAATAGGAAATGAAATAATTGAGGCGGCTTAACGCCGAGCTACTCCAGAGGATCCATATTACTAAAATCACTTCCAAAGAAGCGCCACATCTTGCACTCCAGCAAGTGAACCTCAATGACCAAGGTTTTCCGCAAAAAACAAAGCATGGTCAGGGCTCCAGCCCAACGAGGTGCTCGGCCCATCCAACTACCGAAATGTTGATCTGGATGAATACCAAGACTTCCCTCCACTTAGGAAGCAACCAGAGCGAGTATGTCTAAACCCACCGAAGGTGTCACAAATGGCACATGCACCCTTGGTGCTAACCGAGCTGGATCCTCAAGAAATGCCTCGGGGTACAGCTGCCCCGGACCGGGCCCAACAGGATGTAAATCAGGGTCACACCAACACCATCGAGGCCCTGGTAGCTCGATTGGAAGCAATGTAAGGTCGATGTGCTCCGATACAGCTAGAGCAGAAGCCTTACCCGGATTGGGTGAGAAACACACCACCTCCACCCACTTTTGGGAGCCCTGTATTCCCTATCTTCAATGGATCAGGTGATCCAGAATAGAACTTGATGCACTACGCGTCTTATTTTCACTCTATGATGGGAACTCCAAAACAATAAGAAGCAGTGAAACTCATATGCTTCATACAGACCTTTCAAGGATCTTCCTTTGTCTGGTATACGAGCCTTCCAGCCTAGTCAATAAAAAGCTGGGAAGACCTTCTACAACAGTTCCAGTTCCACTTCATCTCAATGCTGCATAAAACAATGGTCAGTGACCTCATGAACTACAAGCATAGGGAGAAAAAGAGGGTCTCAGATTTCATTTCTAGATGGAATGGTCTGACCTACTCCCTGAACATGCCAATACCTCACGACGAGTTTCTTTCCATATACATTGGTAATATTCGAGATGTGCGACGAACACCGCTCATACTAGTGGAGTGCACCACTGGCTTCCGCCATCTCTTGGACATTGCCCAGAGAATTGAGGACTCCCTGTAGAGGACCAACTTGAAGTCCCATATAGCCTCGCAGGCTCCCACAAAGAGAGAAGTTAGAGCTGAAGTGTCCTCTGTCATGCTCAAGCCAACCCCTGTGCCTGCTCCACTGCCAAGGCCTCCACTAAATCATCAAGGGCCCCCAATATATCAGCATCCAACTCCACCCAATCAGGATGATCAGAGAGGATCGAAGCAGAGCCAGTTTGAGGAATGAATACACAAAGTATGATCGTTCTGAGAGGACCAAGTCCGTGACCACTTCATCACCACCATGAATTGCAACTTGCTCTGCCTCTCGGAGCCAAGGAAACCCGATGAAGTCGACCGCGATGAAAGGCCAGATTACTGTCTCTAACATCGGATGTTGGGGCACAATATTCAAGAATTATTCGTCTTTAAAGACCTCCTACAATGGATGGTAGACTCCCGGAAGGTCAAGCTGGGACCACCCCCAACACAAGTGACATATATTTATACCACAGACTTTGATAAAGGGGAGGGGTGACAAGAATTCACTAGCAATAAGGGATGAAATTTGATAACTGGATGACTCAGAAGACTATTAATCGAGCAGAGGGAATACTCTAAACTCAACTATAGTAGCCGGTGTTGCCGCCAATAGCTCTTAATGCCGCACAACCAACAATGTTGGCCACACAACCCTCCCTGATCCGGTCATCCAAGCGTAATAGAGAAGGGAGGAGACAATCGAAAGAGGAGAAATCCACAACAAGGCCGAAGTTATCCCTGACACTGTCAGATTTTATGCCCCCAAACATGGCACCATGGGCACCGACCCGCCAAATGGCACCATCAACGAGAACTGTCCGGGTTGACTTGTTAAAGGATGAAGAGACAATTTTTGGTTCCATCCATGTCATCCATCTTATGGAATTGTTCCCTAATGAAGGGTTTGGTTATGAACCCGAGTTCCCGACGCAACGGGCTGGGAGGGGGAATCGTAGAGGCATATGATATCTGGGGAGGCACAGTCGAGGCCGAAATCAACCCTACGGTTGGACCTCGGCCCAAACCGTCAATATCACAGAAACCCATGGGAGAGCCCTTTAATGAACTCAACCGGAGAAAGAATATCCCTCCACCTACACAAGTGGCCACTCTGGCCCTATCAATCTGTGCTACCCATCAGAGGAGGAACATATGTCTAGATGCCCAGTGCACACAAACAGAATAGATGGGCCGAATCCCCTAAATATGGGGACACCATTTACATCTGACCCCATAGAAGGTCCCTCCGCATCCCATATTCCAACTCCCAAGCTGTTTGCTAAAACTCCCCCACCAACAGAGTAGCATCGGCCACTGGAAAAGAAGTACGACATCCTTAAGCAGCTGGAATCAGTACTAGACAATATGTCGATTCTGGATGCCCTGATTTTGTCAGCAGAACTCAGGGAGGCACTTATAGAAGCCTTGATCAGCCCCCAGGAGTTTCATGCCGAGGTATCTGCCGTCGAGATTTACCGGACGTAGACTGGCTCGGCTAAATGCAATGCAGTGATTTTCTTCACCGATCAGGATGAAGATGCCATCATACAACGACACATCAAACCACTATATATGTAAGACACACTAAATGATGTTTATATCCTCAAATTATTTATTGAAAACGGCTCTGGAGTTAACCTCCTTCCCCTACAGACACTCCGAAAGTTGGGCTATATTGAGGATGACCTAATCCCCTAAGACACAACTCTGTTAGGTTACGACAAGAGTGAGCAGAAACCAATGGGAAAAATTGAGCTAAAGATCCATTTTGGAGACCCTGTGGCCTATTTGGAATTATTGGTGGTTCGGTAGAATACACCATTCAATGCCATGATGGGAAGGTCGTGACTCAATAAGAACACGGTCATTCCTTCATCCTTACACTAGTGTATTAATTACTGTGTCAATAGGAAAAGTGGGCTATTTCATGTTGACAAGGCACCTTTTGAGCTCTCCGAGTCACACTACATTGATGTCGGGTTTTATGAGAAAAAGAAGAAGAAGCCTTCGTTCGATGGTGTCAACTGGATCCCTGATCCAAATGGTCTGGAAATAGTTCATGATAATCCCCTTAGGCAGCCTGGCAGAGACTACATACTGCCCATTAACCATATTGATAGCATGGGTTCAATTCCGGACACACACTCAGCTATCCTCATGACTTCAACCATAACGTCCAAGCGTGACAATGCGGGAACATCCTCTAACCCTAAAACTGAGGACGAATACTTGAGCGAGGACGCCCACAATGCCTCGACTCAGGATTCCCATGAACCTATGCTGGGAGCTCTCCTCTCGTCAGGTCAAGAAGATGAGGATTTGGGAGAAGAAAAGGAGAATGATCACTGGGATGCACCTCCCACATTTGAGGAAGGTATCTTCACCATGGTGGACGAGCTTAGGGAAATAAACCTGGGTACCAAGGAAGACCCAAGGCCCACTCTCGTTAGTGCATCCATGTCTGCTGAGGAGCACGAGGTATACAACTCCTTACTGAAGCAACAACGAGATGTCTTTGACTGGAATTACACAAAAATACCGGGAATCGATCCTAAATTGGCGATTCATCACGTAGGTCTGCCAGAATACCACCGGGGCTATAAACAAGCCGCCATAAGGACATACCCCTCACAGGCTTCCAAAATAGAGGCTGAGGTCGATATTCTCATTAAAGTAACCTTCATTCGGGAGGTCCAATACCCCATCGGGATTTCCAACATTGTCCCCATAATGAAAAAGAACGGACAAATCTACATTTGTATTGATTTCAGATATCTCAATTGGCATTGTCCGAAAGATGATTTCCTGGTCCTGATCACCGATTTATTAATCGATTCAACGGCTAAGTATGAGGCTCTATGCTTCATGGACGGTTATTCTGGGTATAATCAGATCTAGATGGCCCGAGAAGATGAAGAAGACGCTGTCTTCATAGCCCCTCAAGGAATATTCTGTTGCAGGGTTATGCCCTTTGGTCTCAAGAATGCTGGCCCCACATATCAACGTGACATTTATCATATTTTTTAACCATTCATGGGGAGATTCGTTGAATTCTACATGGACGACTTGGTGGCTAAGTCCAGGCACTGCTCAGATCACCTGTCGGACCTTGAGACCATCTTCAACAAACATAGGCAGCATAGCCTGAATATGAATCCCTTGAAATGCGCCTTCCGGGTTACTTCTTGTAAATTACTTGGCTTCGTCGTACGCCATCGTGGAATCGAAGTCGACCCAGAAAAGACAAAGAATATCCTCGGCCTGCCACCACCAGCAATCTCACCGAGTTGAGATCATTCCAAGGGTTCCTGGCCTACATCAGGAGATTCATATACAACATGGCAGGAAAATGTTTTCCCTCTACCAGGTTAATGAAGAAGGGAGTCAAGTACCAATAGATAGATGACTTCGAAGAGGCATTCGACAGCCTAAAGTAGTATCTATTGATCTCACCAGTGGTCATGCCACAGGTTGAAGGAAGACCTCTCATCATATATGTGATGGCAATAGAGTGGTCGTTTGGAGCCTTCCTCGCGTAGAAAAATGACTTCGGCAGTGAAAACCGTCTCTATTACCTCAGCCGAACCATGATCGATGTTGAAACTCAATAATCAAACATCGAGAAGAGTTGTTTGGAATTAGTGTTCGCAGTTCACAAGTTTTGACATTATCTGTAGCATCATGATGTCCATTTTTTCTCATGGAGTAACATACTCAAGTACATCCTTAGCCGCCCAATGCTGACTAGTCGCCTATCCCGATGGGCAGTTATCCTGCAACAGTTCGACATCTGGTCTGTGCCTCAGAAAGCTGTCAAAGGCCAAGAATTAGCATATTTTCTGGTAGAGCACCCTTCAACAGGGACCTCCACACCGGATGCTGAGTTATAGGATGATGACATCTTCTCGGTTGAAGAGGAGATCCCGGCATGGAAAATGAACTTCGACGGTCCCTCACGAATCCCAACCGGGAAGAGGATGGAAGATCCAAAATATAACAAAGTAGGTTTGGGGATAATACTCATGTCCCTGGAAGAGGTTGTCTTGCTATATTCCTTCCTCCTGTCAGAAAAATGTATGAATAATGAAATGGAGTATCAAGCCCTAATTACATGCCTGGAGCTCGCACTCCAAGCACAAGTACAACACCTTAAGGTCAATGGTGACACAGAACTGGTCATCAAGCATGTCAATGGTGACTATGGTATTGAAAAGGAGGTTATGATTCCCCTGTTTGACCATGTCCGAGGGTTAATGGTGGATTTCTCCACAGAACCAACATTGAACTATATTCCATAGTCTCAAAATGCCCAGGCCGATGAATTAGCCAATGCGGCCACATCCCTAGCTGACCTTGACTGGGTTGAAACAGTTATCAACATTTCTCATCATTGAATGGTCTTACCATTTGTTTAAACTAAGACGGAAGAAATCCACGAAGTTAGTCCTATCCCTTAAACATATTCTCCCTCCATCGGCTAGATGACCCCCATTGAAAACAACCTCCAATAGGGAGAACATCCCCCAGACAGGGCTGAATGAGAGAAAATACGGAGAAGGGAAATAAACTTTTCCTATATGGCGGCACAGGTTAGTAAGAGGTCCTCTACAAATGAGGAAATGATGGAATCCACCACAGATGCATTGATGGAGAAGAAACCGCTACTGTCATTACTGAGGTACATGATGAAATATGTGGGGAACGTCAGCAGGGGTCCAAGAATTCCCATTAGGTTCGAAGACTTGGGTACTATTGGCTCACCGTGGCACGAGATTGCGAGAGCTTTACCGCAAAATTCCACTCATGCCAAATTCATTTCAACTTCATACGACAACCCCCAGAGTTACTTCATCAGGCTAAGTACTCCTGGACACTTTCCATCTAGGGAATGGATGTCGTGTGACCATATCCTCCTGCCACAGCCAAATAGATGAAGTATATCCTCACGAAAAATGACTTCTTGTCCAAATGGGCAGAAGTTGTACCAGTTAAGGAATATGGGGAAGAAGAATTGTCAGCATTGTGAAAACCAATATCATCACCAGATTTGGTATCCCTCATACCATACTGATGGATAATGGCACCAACTTCTGCTCTGCTGAATTGGAGAAACTATACCAAGAATACGGTATCAAGGCTAACCACACATCCTGCTACCATGCAGTGACCAACGGATAGATAGAGGCTTTCAACAAGACCCTTTCCAACATTCTCCAAAAAATGGTTGACAAAGACAAGAATTCATGGCTGGATGAACTCCTCCATGAATTGTGGGCTTACCGAACCACAATCCGCACTGCTACTCGGGCTACTCCATACTCATTAGTATACGGAGAAGAAGCGGTCCTGCCCATTGAACTCCAACTTCCCTCACTCTGTGTTTCCATTTTTGACCAGTTATCCAACGATGAACGATAAAAAAAGTGGCAAGGTGAATTGTAGCATCTAGATGAGAAGCAGTTGCACACTTTGCACCATCGGGAAGTATACCGGAACTGGATTGCACGAGCCTTCAATAAAAAGGTCCGTCTTCGGTCTTTCTTGGAAGGAGAATTGGTGTTGGTCCTCCAAACCCCAATGATACCCGGAAACAAACCTCCAAAGCTGGAGCCCAAGTGAGTGGGACCATATGTTATACACAAGTTCTACTCCAATGGATCCTTTGACATGATCTCCATGGATGGGCAGTTCACCAACGCTCCTATAAATGCGAGATTCTGGATGAAGTATTTCGCATAGTAACTAAGAGCAGTTATCATCCAAGCTGCAGGACGTTAAACTACCAAGCACCCAACGGTCCAATCTCTTTGACCTTAAACTAAGAGTATTCTGTCCTCACCGGCATAACTAAAAGTAGTTATTAACCGAGCTGCAGGACGTTAAACTACCAAGCCCCAAATGGTCCAGACTCTATGACCTTAAACTAAGAGTATTCCATCCTCACCGGCATAACTAAGAGTAGTTATCGTCTGAGATGCAAGATGTTAAACTTATAAGCACCCAACAGTCCAAACTTTATGACCTTAAACTAAGATTATTCCATCCTCACTAGCATAACTAAAAGAATTTATCATTCAACCTTCAGGACGTTAAACTTCCAAGCACCCAATGGTCCAAACTCTATGACCTTAAACTAAGAGTATTTCGTCCTCACCGCACAATGTTAAACTGCAAGGATTTCAGAGAACTACATATGTCTTGATTCCTTCCCTCGCAGGATACATAGTGATGTCGGGGTTACCTATTCTGACCCAGCCACCCCCAGATAAGAAAAATCTAAAAATACCCTTTCCCCCATATATGGACCAGACTGGCACAGGGTGTATCCCTCGTCCTTACCACATGACGTTAAAATTCACGGATTAAAAGATGTAACAATGCCCCTTTCCCCCGTGTATGGGCCAAACCTGCATAGGGTGTACTCTAAAGAGAAATACATGAGGCCTGATTCCTGCCCTCGTAGGATATGTAGCGACACTGGGATCCCCTATCCTGGCCCAGCCACTCCCAAATGGAATAAAAGAAAATTAATTCCCCCTTCCCCCATGTATGGACCAGCCTTGCACGTGGTGTACTTATTTCTGAGAACTACGTAGGGCTTGATTCCTGCCTTCACAGGATATGTAAGGATGCCAAGGTTCCCCATCCTGGCCCAACCATCCCCAAATAAAAGAAAAAAATCCCCCCTCCCCCTGGGTACAGACTAGCCCTGCATGGGGTGTATTCCTCGCCCTTACCGCATGATGTTAAACTTCAAAGATAAGGATAAAAGAAAAACAATTCCCCTTCTCCCCCCATGAAAAGACTAAACCTGCATGGGGTGTATTGTCTTTCAGAGAACTACGTAAGGATTGATTCCTGCCCTCACAGGATACGTAATGACGCCAAAATTCCACACTATGGTCCATCCACCTCAAATAAAGCCAAAACTACCCCCTTCCCCCCATGCGGACTAGACCCGCATGAGGTGTATTCCCCAAAAAAACTATGTGAGGCTTGATTCCTGACCTCACAGGATACTTAGTGACTCTAGGGTTACCTATCCATTCAAAAAAATGCTCTCTTCCCCCATGTACGGACTCGATCTGCACGGGGTGTATTTTTCGTCCTCGCCGCATGACGTTAAAACTGCACGTACTTCGTCCTCACCGCATGACGTTAAAAATACACAGACTTTGTCCTCACTGCATAATGTTAAAACTACATTGACTTTGTCACGACCCACCCAATATATATGGTGAAACGAGATGGAAATTCTCCTTGTAGAATTGGATTCATCCCCTCTATACATCGGACTCCACGGCCCTGATAATTAGAGATCCTCATAACCATTCACGACCATCGGAAGTGGAAAGTTATTGACCTATGGAAACCATTTCATGAATATGCATACCATGCCCCAAGAGGCACTGCATATTGATAGTCCCTGGCCCAGCTACCAAAGGAACTATTTCCTCAGGTGGTACTCTTCCTAGCTCGATTAGCTTACAGGCCTCAGAGCCCCCATATCATATATCCCAATCCAGAAATTTATGGCATAGTGGTTTACAAGTTCATTCCCCTTTTAATATCCAAACGTTTCCAGGGTATCCCTACTCAATTAGCCTATATATCAGCCTGTGGTTCACATGATGAACTACATCTATGAACATCAAGCTAGGGCTAGACTACCTCGACTCAATGGACAATTGCAGTGAAGATGTTTCTTGTATGCTCGGGCACTGTTATCCTCGCATGCTGAACTCTGTACTGTGAGCTATCTCGGATTTTCATAATAATTCATGGCCTTAAGAAGTGAAAAGTCATCAACCAGGGGACACCTTTGCAATACTATTCAAATCATGCCCTCAGCGGCTCTGCCTATTGATAGCCTTTGGCCTGTCTACCAAAGGAATGATTTCCTCGGGAAGTACTCTTCCTTGATCCGTACGCTTACTGGCCTCAGAGCCCCCACACAACATCTCCTAATCCGGGAAACCTCAGAGTTACAGTTTACAACCTTCATCCCCCACCCTATTCAGAGTATATCAAAGCACGTTAACTCAATTATCCTTCGAGTGACTACAGCAATGGTCACCCATTAGTCTGAGCTCTATGACTGCTAAACTAGGAGTACTTCATCCTTAGTACATGACGTTAAACTGAATAGAGTGAAAGTACACCCCCGCACTTAAGATAAATTATCACAGGGAGCTGTCTAATCTTTAACAGCAACTGGGGCCTAATATGCCTAACATCTCCAGATATTTTCTTACTGAATGACAAAATTTGTGGCCTGGACAATCTCAGATTTTCATAATCATTCATGGACATTTGAATTGAAAAGTCATCGACCCATGGAAACATTTTTACAACTATGCATACCATGCCCTCAGTGGCTCTGCATATTGATCGCCCCTGGCCTGTCTACCAAATGCAATATTTCCTCCGGCGATACTCTTCCTAGCTCCGTATGCTTACCAGCCTGAGATCCCCCATATCATTTCCCCTGATCCAAGAATCCCTGGAACCACGCTTTACATCAATCAACTCCCCTCCACATTTTGCGGCATGCCGAGATGTTTAGGCCCAGTTACATTATGATCAAGAGCAGCCTTTGCAACTATATCCTTACTTCATGACATTAAACTTCACGGAACATCTTGGTCACTTGGAATAAATCTACAAAGACCAAGCATTAAACATCCAGGGAAATGCCTCTAACTATAATCATTTTCACTGGTTTAAAAATTCCTCCTGTCCTCACTGCACGACGTTAAAACTATACAGCATCGGCCAAAATCCCCCCCCCGTCCTCGCTGCATGATGTTAAACTACACAGAATCTTTTAATAATGCTCCTCTTCATTGCTGCATGACGTTAAAATGCATGGTCAAACCTCTCATGGGTTCATTAAGGTATGAAGGCTTTTCTCTATCCCCTAGTCTATGGGTCAGACCTACACAAACCACTATCTCACACCAGTGTGAGAAGTAATTACATCACCCATTCTCGGGAAATTTAGACTAGATGTTTTTCCGTATCCAGTCAACCTCTCCTCATAAACCATATTCTGTACTCAAAAAAGACAAAATCTCAAAATCCACCCCTTGTGATCCCAAATTACAAACTTCCTTGAAGTTTCTCGGCTATCAGGAAAATGAAATCATTGACCCAAGGACACCTTTCATGACTATTCATTCAATGCCCTCATCAACTCTACATATTGATTTCCCCTGGACCGTCTACCAATGGAATGATTTCCTTAGGCAATGCTTCTCTCCATGCTCCATTTGGCCTTTGAGCCCCCATATCCATCCCGGGATTCAGAGACCTTATGAGAAATAGTTTACCAACCTCTTTCATAACCCTGCCTGACTATAGTGGAACGCCTTTGACAAGATTACCGAGAACCAGGAGAAGCCATTCCACTTTGAAGAATGTTCAGGCTGCATGACTTTGAACTACGCCAATCTCCAACCATCCTTTACGCTAGATAAATTCATAGGACTGGGACCCTATATCCACATTCTTTATTAATACAGATGTTCTCAAACCCCTTCAGACGTCACATGCCCTTTTCGAGCCACCCCTGGTGGTTTTCATGATTCTCCAAGCCACCCAAGGTGGTTTTCATAATCCGGACTTCCATAAATTCCTCAGGACATCTGAAATGGAGAGTCATTGACTTGAGGACACCTTTGCACGACTATGCACACCATGCCCTCAGCAGCTCTACATATTGATCTCCCTTGGCCCATATACCAATGGAAAGATTTCCTTAGGTGATGCTCTTCCTTCCTCTGGACGCTGGTATGACTCCCATGCCTTGATACATTCCCTCCATGTCTTTAAAATCTACACATTCCCCCCACATGTGTCTGAAGGATATTGAGACATATTTTAATCAACCAAACCTCATTGGGCCCCCCACCCCACCATACCTGGTCAAAGCTGTTTGACCTAAAACATCAGTAATGATAGTCTTGTCGGAGAGACTTTAAACTGCTCACAAAAAGAGGCACAAAGCCTGTTAGGCCAAAAAACCAAAAAGGGAAACCTAATCAAAAGTTGGGACATACCCAATGGGTCCACACCAAATGGGCCCAGGAAAAATTAGGGTATCAAAAGGAAATAAAAAATTTTTGTGGGGTTTTTCTACAATACCCTTGCAATAGTCAAACTATGCTCACGGGATCCTATGATCCAGGCAAAATACAGTGTTTGTTTCTATTTTCTGAATTATGGTTAATTATGATTCTTTGAGTTGTTATTTATGAAAAATTTGTTATTTATGCAACAATTTTTCCAGTAGCAATCAAATTTTACAGTAAGGGAAAATTGACATGGATTGTATTCCGTTTGACAAAAAGGGAGGATGCCAACAAGCCGGGGCCTCTCCCTCATAGTAAGGGGGGGGGGGGGGGTAAGAAAAACATAGTGTACAAGAATGGATCTGATCATCACAAATAATCCTGGATAACTCTCTCCATCTGATTGGGAACCGTGCCATGGAGGTTGTGGCATATCTACTCCAAAATGGCGCTCTCCCTAGCCTCAACCTCAGCCACCGAACGAGGGTTCCCCAACTATTGTTTGGAGATCGTTGATTCCTTTCCTAGTGGCTTCAAGGTTACCAATCAGAGTTGACAACTGATCCCTCAGCATCACTGCCCGTACTTCACATTCATGCAAATCGGTAGATAGGGTGCCCACGTGATCTAGGGAACTCTCCTTTTGTTCTATCAGTTGATGGAGCTTTATCATGTCTTCCTCCAAGGCTCAGGTCCCACAATGAGAGGAAGCAAGTGAGAAAGTTTTCATTCACTAGTGGAAACTTCTTCATGGGTTGTGACAACCTGGAAAGTGAGAAAATGAAACTACCGATAGTCAAAGCCACCCAACCCCAAACCCAAGAAGAGTTATCGGAGAGCTTCAGTTTTAGTTGCCATCTCAGTCAGAGGAGTTTCGGTGACAATCTCACAAATACAGGGCCATGCCCACCTGCGCACTTCTCGGTGGTCTACCATGACACAAGGATCGTTGGTATCCTTAATAGATAGCACGGGAATGAAGTTTGGCATTATAATAAGCGCAGAAATGTGCGCGCTGGAAGACGGTTTTGAAGCTAGAAGTTCTGAAGCTTCTAATCCTGGTTCAGTCTTGGGAATCAAGTTGCCAAATCCTGTATTGGCCGACAAAACTTCAGGAATTATCTCACTGGGACCTGATGCCACAAAGTCATCCTCTTCCACGTCCAAGAGAGTGGGGTCCGTCTGAACAACGGTTGTAGAGGGGCTTGGAGAGGAAAATCCATTGAGTCGCTTTGACTGACGAGCCATCATTTAGTCCTCCCTCATAGTCGATGAAGAAGTTGAAGAAGGCACAATAGTCGTGATGACTCCTGATTTGGGAACCTACCAAACAGCCTTCCCCAGGATCCCATCCGGATAATGTTTTACCCACATTCTTGCGTACTCCAAGGATAGGCTGGTAGCTGCTCCTATGCGAGGAAATGGAATTCTTGTATCAGATCACTCCCACATCATCATCAAACACCACTGACGGAGAGTGTCCATATACAGTCCTCGAACCGAAAGAGGGGGAAGGAAAACTTAGTGTTTCATAAACCCAAAATGGTAGGGAAAAACATTGGGGGCATACAACTCGCACAGAGAGACCCTGTCAATCCGCATGGATCGAAACCCACCCCATAGTGAAATCATGTAAGAACGCTCCTCCAGGATCCCCCTACAGTTTCAAACGACGACGCTGGAAGGGGTGGGGTAGGGAGCGAACGAAAACTGAGAGAAGTCACTTAGAAGCTTGATGACATCATCAGAACAGAGGGACTTCAAGAGAACCCAAGCTATATCGAGAAAGGTAGTCCAAAAGGTAGGAAGCGGGATGACTTTGTTGTGACAATAATCATAACAGCTGCATTGATTCTCTATCTATCCATATAAGAATTGAATTGGAGCACTCACACGGTAGGGTGTCCTGCACTCTTACATGTGGCTCAGTAGTTTGGAAATACGAGCCAAAGTGGGCACAACCAAATTCACTGGGTGACCCCCTCCCAACTCAACTGCCATCATCAAGGTGCAAGACCGGACGCCTAGTTTGATAACCCAAGAAGGGAATATCCACCCGCTAAAAAAATAGCAAATAGACCTACCAAACTGAGAAAAGTTGGCACACCAAGGTGCACCTCATAACCACATGAAAGGTAGTCGCCCGCCTCCAGAACCGCCCAGCAGGAACCTGGGATGGTTCATGACTGTTGATAAGGATGAGTTTTGGGGTGCTTAATCATCAGCATAGGACTAGTGGCATCCAGAAATAACCCGATCCAGGTGCTATAGGGAATAATACAGTGGGAACGCAAGGCCTGGCCCAGCGACCGCTCCGCCATAACCAGCAGATCCCTCACCAACGAAGGCACCTGTTGGACGTCATCCCATGCATCAGGATTCGACAGAAACTCGTCATATATCTCAACAATTATTGGAAACCCTCCCAATTGGTAGATGTCCCATTAACTAATTCCAACTTCAGCATGGGAAGGTTGAAAGTACTAGTGCTTAATCAACCGCGACTGAGCAGGCCTGGTAGGATCAAAGAATGTGGGTACACAGAAAACTGGGAGGCCCACACTACAGAGTAGAGATTGACTTCTTCTAGTGACTCGAGAGATTCTCGACAATGATGGTGGACCCAAAAGTCCCATGGACAGCCATTTGAAAAAAGACCACCAGACCGAAGATCCCACTTATGAATCCACCCCGCGTTAGGATCCACTCGAGCAAGGTTGATTATGGAGGGGTAACTCTTGAGGACATCTTCCTTAGAGAAGTCTTGTGTGTACTGTTCACTTTGGGTCCAGATAGAGCCTCTAAAAATGAAAGTTTCTTTTGAATCAAAATCATAGATTATCTCCCCCGATTGGGCAAGGTTCGCCTGAATACACATCGACGACGCTTCCAAGAAGGGTGACGGAAGACCTGAGAAGTTAGGGGGGATAGGAATGTTGTCTTGAAGACCGACGTTGTAAAGACGAATCCGATATGATAGTTTATAGATGAAGAGATCATGAGAGATAAATTCCTTCAAGACACCATCGTCGGGAATGATGGACCTACTATGGTCCTCTTTGATGATCTCCACTCTACGAGTCATTGTTAGACGTCTCCCTGAACCAATCAGAAGATGCTCGGTAGCAGGCCTAGGTGCAGGGTGGCGGGGCATGTTTTCTCCCTACATTATAAAAAACTATAAAAATGGTTAGTTCGGAATAATAAAATCTGGAAAAAAATACCAGTCATATGGAAAAGGAGTCCAAGAAGCCTTCATGATGAGGTCCACAAGCAGGCATCAAAATGTGGTTCTTGATGAATGCATCCCGCGAACCAACCCTAGGCGGAAGAGGTCCACGGTACTCTGTCCCGTGGAGGGTTGGCCAAAAAACCATGAACCAAGTTGCTCCGAAGAATCTTAATATTGAATTTAAACAATTGGGTTCGGAAGACATCAGAAATTTTCAAAGATTGAAAAGTTTCAGACCGCAGGCCATCGAAACCATGGAGCGAGTTCCCTCGTGGCCCATCATGACTTACTTTTTAATTAATTAAATGTGTTATTTCACTAATGGGATATTGGTCCGTGGGTAAAGGAAACTGTGAAAATGGAATGGTTTGCAGAAGTGGAAACTGGTTTGCAGAGGAGGCGTTTCATGAAGGAATGAGCAGGCTGAGACAAAAAAAAGCAAGAGAGCTCTGGTTTCACGAAGAATCCAGTAAATGACAAAGTAAGGGCCCCCCAAATTTATAGAAATGGTCCCATACCTGATCCACTCCCCTACCGAAAAGCATCCTTTTTTCAGGACCAATCTACATTGGAATGGCCTCCTCTTCGTTCCGATTAGACCCCATTCTGATGGGGGGTATTTGTAGCGTCCCGAAAAATCTGCAAAGGAGATTGAGAATCTCCTTTAATCCGAGGGATATTTTACCCAATTTCCCCCAAAAATAATTAGGGAAAAGTTTGTAGAATACATAAAGGATGGAACAAGCTGAACCGGTCTGCAGACCGGTCCAATGATAAAGGTACGCGGCCGATTCTGAGAATCACACCCTCTATGGACTGCTGTCGTTCGCGGAACAGAGGCGGGGATCAATCACGGGCGCGAAGAAGGATGAGCGACAAACCGGTTCACCATCCAAAACCACCCCTGCCACGGACCATGTCGACCGGCCCCGGCCGCATCTGCTGTCATTCACAGAATGGAGGCAGAACCTTGCACTCCACGAAGCACTCCCCAAGCTAGTTTGGTTCTCGGGGGAGATACGTTCAATGTCCCCCCCGCGAGCTGTGGATTGACCAAGTCATCCGTAAATCGGGTTTCCAATCATGGGACTCCGCAAAAAGTGTCGCATGACCATAGATACATCCCTTTACCCACTTTATAAATGGAGATCAAGGGGGAAGAGAAAAAAACGAAATGAGTGATTGATCAGATTCCGGTGGATGGATTTCGAAGGAAGGAGCTTAGGATTTCGAAAACAGGGAAGCTCCAGTTCGCGAACCAGAAAAGGTATGAAGCTCAAAGTGAATTAATAAGGAACAAAAAACTCATAACATCTTGGTGAACCACGAACATAAAATAACAATGAAAAGAAGCCCGCCAACCATGGCCCCTCCGCGGATGCACCCTCCGCGAACCAGGGAGTTTATGCCCCTTTTCCAATCCGTCGCACAACATAGCACCCTCCTACGCGGGCGAAGCCCCGACCGATGAACCCCCGACCGGCATTTCCCTCAGCCTCCCCTGCTCGCATGGACCCCTCCACATACCACACTGGTACGCGGGCTAAACCCGAAGCTGCAAACCACCTTGGTTCGTAGGATGCCCACCAGTCTGCGGACCACCCTGGATCGTGGACGGCCTCTCCAGCCACGTAACACCTCCCTATGCGAAGGGCGCCACCACTTATACAACTGTGTGGCCCGCTGGATCCTTAGAAGTTCCCATTCCCTAAGCCAGATAAAATCCTTCCAATCCGGCCTCATCCTCCGTAGCCCCCTCATTGGCCTATTCATCAGCCCCGAGCTGAGGCCTCCACCAGAGCCACCGGACCTGTGTGATTTAACGTTCAGGTGCATTAGCGCACCATTTTGAGTTCACATACCCACGGTAAGAGAGGGAGAAGGGGTTGATCCGGCCCTTGTGTAGATTCCCAATGCATTCCTGGGTTGACATTCCCATAGTAATGTGGAGTCCGATCCCGGGAGTCCCCTTTATGCCCCTCCACTTGTTAGGAATGGGGCACTTCTCCCCTCCCCATGGCGTGGCGGACTACCCATCAGAAGGAAGCCCCCATGCACCTCCATACATCTCTGAGGCCATGTCCAAGGAAAGGGGTAGCGGGGAGGGGTGCGAATACATCCTTCTTTGGGGCCAAGTCCCTCTCTCGATGCGCTTTGTCGCCATGGGAATCCATCTCGGAGTTAGCCCAGAATTTTTGGGCTGCTCCATGCTTAATTACCACTCTACCTACCATGGGTGAACCTTTCACGACGTGATCATCTGGTCCTTGCTGCCTCTTGTTTCTCACACTGATCAAGACTCACGTGGGCCTAGAGTTGGCATCGACCATGACATCCACTTATGGGCCTCCTCAGAGTGTAATCCCCAATCCACACCATGAGCCTCCTCAGAGTGTAAGCCCCAATCCACACCATGGGCCCCCTTAGAGTGTAATCCCCAATCCAATACCCTGGGCTGCCTCATATGGGTATCCATATCAGAGTAATCCCTGACTTTTTGGGCTGCTCCATGCGTAAGCCCCACTCCACTTACCACAGGCACACCTTTTGCAACGTGATCGTCTGGTCCCTACTGCCTCTTATTTCTCACACCGAGCATGACTCGTGTGGGGTTAGAGTAGGCATCGAACATGACATCCTCTTATGGGCCTCCTCATAGTGTAAGCCCCAATCCACACCATGGGCCTCCTCAATGTGTAAGCCCCAATCCACACCATGGGTCTCCTCAAAGTGTAATCCCCAATCCACACCATGGTCATCCTCAGAGTGTAAGCCCCAATCCATTACCCTAGGCCGCCTCAGAGTGTAAGCCCCACTCCCATTCGAACTGCGTGGACTTTGATTGCCCACCACAGGGATACATAGGAAGCCTCCAAGAGGTTCAAGCTCGATCATCATCAGACCCCCGGGTCCACCTTCACATCGTTTCTCCGACACTGCAATCCGAACTACATGGACTTTGATCCCTATCTCCTAGGCAGGGTATGTAGGAAGCCTCCCAAAGGTTCGATCCCAACAACCGGTCGATCCAACTATCTTAAAGTTGGTTCACCGCACCAACCCTGGGCAACCTGGAGTGTAAGCCCCATACCAAACCGAACTATGTGGATTATGATTCCTCTCATGATGATATGTAGGAAGCCCATATCACGAGTTCGATCCAAACGCTCAAGTCATTTTCTGTCCCCACTAGATGATAATAAACTTCAGAGTGCCTAGTTACGAGGCTTTAAATCAGTGTCGTCTCAGTGAGTCCATACTACCCGGGGTCATTTTTCCAATGAGGGATGGTAAACCTTGGGCATAAATGATTCTCAACCCCTGCGTCCAGCAGACCTTTTCCAACCAGGAGTAATCTGTGAATACTATGCTTGGGTATAAACCAATGATTCGTGAACATATGAATACGTCTTAAATCTATAAGGGAGTCCTTGAACATGCAATAATTCCTCCCAAAATAGTGCGATGATCCTAACTTCTCATCCTCTCGACCAATATGAGTTCTTAAGCATCGCTGGTCAAACCACCTAGCAAACACCTACCTTTGGAAATTAGGTCCACGTATTTCTGGATATGGAACCATTGGGCGTTTCGAGGAGAAAGCGGTGCACTCGATATGAGTGATTAAGTAGAACCGAATCTTCTCTAAGAAACTATTGGGTAGCGCACGTTTCTCTACCATGACCCCATCGTGCACCGCAAGACCATCATTTCTTCTATTGTAGAATATATTTTTATCTTCTTTGAAAATATTTTAACAAGTAGAAGATTGTATTTTGATGAAATCAAATGAAAATGAAGAAGTAGAATAAGTATAATAGGAAGAAGAATTATTCTTACTCACGAATTCAATATTATATCTTGAGCATGAGAAATGTTAATGAAAACAAACAAAAAATTTTCAATTCATTCTTTTTGAAGAAGAATTAATTTTTTCCTCCACAAAAATATGAATATATTTATTTTGTTGTGGTCAATTTACAATAGTCTAGAAAATTTCATGAATAAATTTTTTTTGAGATTCATATGTAATATGATTGTATACTAGATATAGTCATGATTTTTTTACATGATTATAGAGTGTAAATATGTATGAAATATAAATATTTTACCACTAATAAATATGATGTCATCTAAAGGGGGTAAATATATTTGTGGAATCACATTTGATAAAACCCTTATAAAATTTTCTGAACACATGATACTAATCTAATAAAATATAATTTTGATGAAAAATGAAATCACCAACATAAAACAATATTTTGAGATCAATAATTATGAAATTGGAAGCATAATGTAAGAAAATTATTTGATTATTATCTAAATAATTGTTCTTAAATAATAGATAAAATTATATGTGCTATAAAAAATAAATCCTGGATTATACAACTATAGAATATGGTCACATAAGAGAATATATATTTTTATGAAAAGTATAAAACCATTCACATAAGGTTTCAATAGACTTAGTCTATAGAATAGAAAATGATCTTTACAATCCACAAAATATATTGAATTTAATTATGTATATTATCAACTTATCTGCTCTAAATTATTCCTTTATGTCATGATTTTTAAAATGAATTCATTTTGTTATCCAGATTGATTGTTTTTGAAATGTTTTTGTATTTAAAATTTTTACCCTATTATTTAAATATTATAGAGATATATTTAAAAGGAAATTATATTTCCAAAATATAGTTCTGTTCTAATAGTGAAATTTATAAAAAGACCAAATTCTAATAAGGAAAATATTAGTTGGAATGTCTAATAATGTTACTTCAAATATCTAGTAAAGGTAATTGAAACCTTAATATTGTTTCATAATGGAACGTAGATGTTTCTTGGGATGGTAATTTTAAATTAATCCTTGAATGGGTTTAGGATAATCTATGATAAGGGTTATTATAATAGCCCAACACCTGTACTCCTAGATTTAGTGATGAAATCATAAACATTGTATTTCTACCTTTCATGACTATAAGGGTGACCTAATTTTTTCAATCTGATCACTTCAACAGAAAAATAAAAAATTGGTTCACTAACATCCTAGGAGAAATTTTAGGTTTATAGTTTTAGATAATTAGGACATGATCCTACATAGAAAATTCACATGAATTTAAATGAATATTTCCCCTATTAACCAGGATTTTTTAAATGAAGAAATAATCCTCATCCATATGAAATCAATTATAGATAGAATCCATTCAGCCTCTTTATTCATAAAATAGTGAAAATGAAGCATAATATGGGTGTGTAAAAATTATAATTATAGAAAAACATTATAATTAAAAAATTAATTTAATCAGTGAGAATAAGAAGGGCACATTGAAATGATGATATAATCAATGTGTCTGAGAAAAAAAAAATATTCATTCCCTTCAATATCTTGATCATCAATCACAAAACAATGGCACAATCCAATAAAAAAAAATTCATATGAATCATCAGTGACGTTACATGTGAAATCAATCTCCATCAAATGAAACATCATAAACCCATATAAACCATGCATCAAATATTTTGGTATCTTGGAACATCATCTCAATGAACCATTACAGAACCCTTACAAAACACAAAAAATTTGAATAACCATATGCCCAAATTCAAATGTATTTATGCATATATTATAGTCATTACCCAACGCATTGGAGGGAAATCTGGGAACACAGACATTATACTATACAATGGGCTCACCCAATGCTATCTAGGTGTATAAATTGTAGATAATGTCCAAGAACCACAAAATGGATAAAGTACAAAGAAATTTCCTCAAAAACAATTATAGAAACAATAATTATTATTTTATAACAATATCAAACCTACAAAAATGAATGGTTTTAATGGAAATACATTTTAATTGTGATTAACTCATGGAATTGAAACAGTATCCAAAACAATCTCTTTGAAACATGATTATAATAGGGAAGAAAATGGGTTCCATAATAAGTTCTTCGAGAAAATTATATTCATTACAAAAAGGAATTGGGATGGGTTCGATTCAACATATAATAATTGGATTCAAAATAAAAGGGTTGTTATCATGGATTAGTCTAAACACCCTTAAAATAATATTAAAAAAATTATTGATTAAAATATCCTTTTCATTTTGAAAATAAATTTGTAATACAAAATACAATTTGAAGATAAATTTCTTCGAAAAAATATAAAAACATATAATATATGTTTTAAAAAATCATTTAAAACATTTAATTAAAAAATATACCTTTTAACTTTTAAAAAACATCCATAATCATTTTTGAAAACATTTATTTATAGAAGACATGGTTTTGGGAGGAAAATATTTTTTGACAGGAAATAACTTTTTTTATAAAACAATAATTTTTAAATATTAACTATATAAAGAGAAGAAAATAAAAGAGAAACATGTATTACCAAGAAAAAAATAAATAAGAATAAAATTAAAGAGAGTTATATTGATTTATATCATAATATAACAACATTGGATACATAATCACAAATAATCCCTAAGAAGAATAATATTATAACATGAAGCATTTAACACTTTGGTAACATTGAATCGTAATCCCCATGAAATAATTATAATAAATAAAAATAATATTATAATGAAAAATAATGTTTTTTAGGATATGTCATGTAAAAGGGTAAGTATATACTCCTCATAAAAAAGATAAGATTATAATATAACTAACATCACATAAAAGGAAAATTGAGACAAAAATCTCTTAACAATTTAGTAACTTTGAAACTGTAAAACCCATTAAAGATAAGTTTTAAAATTTATATGTAAATCCACATAATCTTTTGTATAATATTCTTAAAATAAATTAATGGAAATTATATATACCATTCAATATAAATTAGTGTTTAATATGGAATATATCTCCTAGAAATAAGAGAGATATGAGAAAAAACTTTTCCTTGAGTCTGATTCGTCAAAAAAAGTCATTATCTTACTGAATAAAAAAATATCATTTTTTTAATTTATTGTTAATGTTTTAATAGTTTATCATTATTTTTATTTCACTTAAAAATATGTAATATATAATTACGTAATCTATTATGTTTAAGTATTATGTTTTGACAATATTCATCTTTTGTGTCAAAAACAACTTTATTAGTTTGAATATGGTAAAATTTCACTATTTAATATTCTCGAGAACAATATTCCTGAAATAATTATCATATTTATACAAAAATTATTTTTTAGAAACCAATCCTAGAAGGTGGTTATGAAAAATGAAATAAAATTACCATCATGGAGATGTTATGCAGAACATATGCATAAGTTACAATTAAATTTTTTCAGCGATCATTTTGAAAAGAAGTTATATTAAATTGTATCCTTAATGGATCAAAATTATATCTTAAATAAAATATTATTTAATTAATTATATTTATATAAATCATTATTGCGATGTGGTGGTGAAAAAAATATGAACCCCATATCTTTGAGGAGGTGATTGTCCAAACATCCATGCATGATGTTATCCCTTTTTCTGTGTCTAAAATGGTAAAAAAATGATATAATATATTTAATTATATATAATTATATCACTAATATCATTTATAAGTCACTTATATCATAAATATTCATTTTATATCCCCATATTACCTTCTATGTGACACCTTTGTGAAAAAATTCTTGACATTGCTTCGCTAGGGGGTAGTCCACCGTACACATAGGACACATTGTCATATCCCCAGATGATATGAAATTTAAAAAGTGTGTATATAATATAATATCCAAATAGGTATAATTATTTTATCAATTTAATAAATATCATATATAAAAAAATTTCCATCATTATTCCCAACCAGGTTAGGTGGTTATGAAAAAATGAATGAAATCATTTCACGAGGCGGTAGTAGGTTGTACACATGAATGATGATTTCATAACCAATTTGATGGAATTTTGTATGTATGTAGATTTTAAACATAACATAACAATATCTTAGTTTATTTTAAGAAATGAAGATACTATATAATCTTGTTATATTAATAATTAAAGGGTGTGGAGAAAGAAAAAAAGAAAAACACATTTTTACAGTCAATACATCTTCATTGGGTAACTGATTTTGGTTTTCACCAAAGTTCTTCGTATATTTTTTATATTCCAAAAGTAAAGATAATATGATGATATTATGGATTTGGAGAATTTATTAGGCAATGTATTGGACAAACCGATTGGTTTTTACGGTGATATTGGATAAGGAGAGGAGTGACCTTTTATATGTGGGGGTGAGGACACAATTTGTATTTTTTAAAATAATTTTAGGAGAACACATGTATTCATTTAAAAAAGGATCCATTAATGTAAAAAATTAAATAATTAAATGTTAAAGGTCTGGATATGGATACATAGTGGGAGGACATGTTTATTGGTCATATGGAACCTTAAGTTTAAAGTTAAACCACTATGAAAACTATTTTTTACCCTTATTGTTGTAGTTAATTTTAATTTCATTCACTAATATCATTGGTAAATATTCGTTGGACTTATTAGAAAATATAAATTATAATAATTCTAAATATGGACTCTATTTTTCCAAATTCAATTCACAAATTTGTCATGTCCTTAACTATCCAGGATACTCTGGTAACCTGATAACCAAGCTAATCCAAACATATCCCTAATGGCATTACAAATCCACATGGGTTGGAAACTAGAACCTAACATAAAACAATAAGAAAGCTAGAATCGATTTTCCAAAAACACAAATGAAGTAAGAGAAACAATTCATTATGCATAAAATATAAAAACCATAGGGATAACTGTACCATTATTCAAAAAGGTAACAACCACCCAAAGTACAACAAACAATTATGAGAAAATATCATAACATCCCAAGTCCTATTGGACAGAAAACATGACCATGGATCAAAAACTAGTTCCATCACTATGTGAAATATTATAATTTCATGAACGTAGAAGAATATAATCTACAAACACTTAAACGAATATGTAGGTTTGGATCTAAAATTATAGTAGTGTCTCACTCAGGATTACATAATAATATGCCAAAATTAATTAACAAAATACATATATAAATTTTAGATAAATATTTATTGAGTATTAAAGAAAAATTTTAAAATATATAAAAATTTAAATTAAAAATTATGGAAATAATTTAAACAAATTACTCAATAAATTTTTTATAAAAGAACAATTTATATAATGTAACTTATGTAAAATTTTCTACATGAAATGACATATATATGAAAATAATTACAATGAGAAACATGATCATATGATAATAGGTATGGAAATTTTAGTCTAAAATATTCACACACTATAAATTGAAAGATTGAAATATGTGTATACACACATCCCATAGAAACATGTCAAAGAGGACTCAACACCATCCCATCGGGGATGTGAATTAGTGTACTATATTTTATTTCAGTTGTAAAGGCTCAAAAGATTGTTATCCCAAATAGCTGATTAACTACCTAAGATCACATGTGTTCAAATGAAATAATTTAAAATTCATTTTAAGACTATTTAGAATATAATTAAACACATTTTTTTCATTTTAATATGCCAAATTCTATTTAAAAAACTGGTTTTTAATCAAATAACGCCTTCCCCTAGATAAAACAACTAGGTTTATATCAAAACCATTTTAATCCATTATTTTCCTATAAAACCATGAAATAAATTTCATAAAATAAATTTTACAATTTAAATTGAATTATTTAAATAGCCCAAATTTTCATCATTTTCAAAAACATACTAGAATTCCTTAGAATTTCGGGTTTTCCCAATTTCATGCCAAACCCAATTAAAATCCCAAAATCAAAATGAATCATATTTTTCACATAAAACCAATTTAAAAAAAATCTCGATTCAAGGTTTGAAATAATTATTATTATATACTATGATAATAAAAATAATTATAAAAACCTATGGAGGAGAGAATATAGTGTACGACAAAGAAAAAGGGATGTGGAAAATTTCTGAGAAAAGATAAAACGTTTTCTTCCATGATTTTATTCACTTATAGAGAAGTGTTGAGTTGTGAAAATTACCTCGTAGATGTATCCAATGAATATTTTATCATATTGGGTCCTAACAAGCCTATCAGGAACTTAATCCCGGGGTTTCAAGATTTTAAAAGTGTGTTTTTGATTAATTAAATCTTGTACAGATAGTTAGCTTGGTGGGGCTACTTGATTAGAAAAACCATGCACCCTATTCATGCACCCGTTTTTCCAAGGTTCATGGTTTCTATTGGGTTGGAGCATGGTTTTTTAAATAGTGATCCAACTGTGAAAACCCTCATTATTATGGATTGGATGGTCTTAACTAACAGGGCATATAGTTTGGGAAAACTATTCGACTACAGTGAAAACCCCCAAATCCATTCAAATTTTCCCAAATTTCACCTGATGAAACCCTAAATGAAACCACACAAAAATTGGATCAATATACTGGTTTCAAAATACCAAAAAATGAAAAAAGATGTTCCAAACTCCCTACAATAGAAAATTTATATCCCCAAAAACCTTATTGAGAGGCTTCCTTGGGAACAACATTAGTCCAATGCACTCTCATTACTGCATCGCTAACCCAATTCTCTAGAGAATCTGAATAATGATTCAATAGCACTCTAAAAACATATACTCCTCCCAAAAGTTACACTGTCTTAATGGTAAACTATCTAGACTAGATAATCAATCATGGAAAAACTATGTTTTGTATCAAGATCTCTCTTGCTCAAAAAATGAGATGGATCAGATAGATACTTCCATAATATTGATACATGGAATATGTTATGTATCAATGTCATATGTGGAGGAAGTGCTTAATTTAAATACACTTTCCCCACTAACTAAGAAACATCATTAGGACCCACAAAATGATGATATGTTTTCCTTTTTATCCTAAGACATTGATGTCTCAAATGAGGGGAGAGTTTCAAGAACACATGGCCACCGAATGACAAATCCAATGGTCTATATCGAAGATCAGCATAATACTTATAATGGAACAGTTCCACCATCATTATCTGCCAAATCAAATACATATTTTATTTCATGTATTGAACCAGGATCAGTTAAACAAAACAACATTCATCAATATCAGACCAACACAATAGATATCTACAAGTCCGATTGTACATGGTCTAAAGAGGAGACATTATGACTAGAAACTGTTAACTATTTTCATAATAAAACTCATTTTGTCCTAGATGGTCATCCCAAGCCTCACCAATGTTAATATGGTAGGTAAAAAGCATGTCTTAGAGAATTAATACAGAACTTTCTATCTATTCATCTAACTTTGGATGACATTTCGTACTATAACGGACATGAGATCCCAATGTCTCTTCAAGGCCTCTCTCCATGAGATAAGTAAAAAAGATGATCTCTATTAGATAATATATTAGATGGAAGTATGTGAAAACCGAAAATCCATTTCACATATATATTTTTCAACTAATCCACTTTGTTTGTATAATAAAATGGTAAAAACTGGTCTGATTTAGTCATCTTATAAATCAAAAACCATGTCACATTCTTCTTTGTCTATGTATGTGGAAATATAGCCAAAATGTTCACATATATCATCCAAATTCATATTCATTACTAGAATTTGTGGAAGAAAACACAAAGGTCACTAGTGTTCAACCTTGAATTTTTGGAACATATAATAATGAGATATAGGTTTAGAAATACCGCATATCATATCTGGAGACTGGAATTTATGTTTCATTTCATAGATCATCTTCTTGATTCTAGGGTTCAAAAACCATTAGGAAATATAGAAGTACCCCATAGTAGTTTCCTATCAAATAAAAGTACAAAAAATGATACTAATATCATAGTATTCCAACTATAGAGAATGAACAGTCCGAAATGGTATCCCCACCATAAATAGAGTTTATAATGGTATAGAAAAATTCGTCAAAATTTTTTTCTTGAAGGATAAAACTAGAGAATAGTGGATGTTAACTAAATATTGGACAAATAAGACTACTTCATTGATTCCTAAACACTAATATATAACTACACTAAAAGAGCCATCATGTTCCAATATTGTGATGATTCTTTCCCTTCTTGCGTCAAAAGGTTTCTTCTCAATGTTATTACGAATACATTCCCTTTCCCCTGGGTATAGGTGATATAAAAGCCAAATGAATGAAGGTATTCCACCCAACACCATTGGTGGTGATTAAAATATTTTTACGATAAGGTTTATATCAATATATTTTGATCGAAAAACATGGGAATCCTTTCCCTGAAATGATAATGCCTCCTACTCTTAAGTGAATGCACCACATCATCATTTTCAATTTCATATTTCAAATAATTATTATTTTATGGACTAAGGTAATGATAGCCATAAAAAATAACTCTACAAGAATATATAAAAAAAGCTAAAACTAAACCCGATGAATCATAGAAGACCACATTTCCCTACCTATACTCTAGAAGATTCATCACAGATATAGTAGTAATAAGAAACATCATCACATAAAAATAACAATGAAATTTCCTGTGCTAAGAATACATTACTTACTTCTGTATTTGATAATTAGAAATAGAATCTAAATTTTTTATTTCATTAATGAACTGGTGATAATACCCCACTAAACCCAAGAATCATTGTATCATGAAAACATTCTATGGTTGTTCGCATTTCCTAAAAGCATTAACCTTCACAGGATCAACTGATATTCTATGTTCTAACACAACACGTCCCAAGACCTTCACCACTCAAATTGATAAATCACATATGGAAATATTGGTATAATTTTGTGTATTTGACAACAATTCATGAATTGCTCTCACAAGATATACATGATCCTCTTCAGATATATAGTAAACAAGGTTATCACCCGAAAAGGAAACCATGAATGTTTATGGTACTCAGGGAAAATACTATTCATTAAATCCCTGAATAATGAATGAGTTTTTTAAAAAACATATGGAATGACATGGTACTCATAAGTATCATACCTACTCTGATGGGTGGTTTTATGAATGTCGTATTCTTTTATTCTCAACTGATGGTAACCAAATCAATGATCAATCTTTAAGAACCACTTTTCCCCTTTCAACTATTCAATGAAATCATAAATTTGAGACAACATATACTTTTTCATTATTGTAACATGATTTAGTTTTTGGTAATCCACATGGAGGCAAAATAAACTATTTTCTTTCTTTGCAAAGAGAATCATCACCACCAAAGGTAACACAATTGGGCTTATAAATCCTTTATCTAGATGAAAATCCTTCTAAAACATTGACTATTTCATTATAGAAGGTTCCATATGCTAAGAAGGTATATATACTGTTTGAGTATAAAGAAATATTTGATAGAAAAATCTACCTGCATTACTCATGGAAAAGAAGAAATTTCAGAAGGAAAAAGATTAAGAAAATTATTGAAAAATTGAGTGAGATCATTTCTAAATGATTGTATCTCCAAGTAAATTGTAAAAAGATATTTTAATTTCCCTAAATATGGATAATAAGGTCCAAATATACTTGAACTGGGGTCCCATTCTCCTAAAGAGATATGATAAAATACATCTGGAATGGTAAAGGATACATGTTGAAGATAACAATCAAATTAAAAATTATTTAATATGATCTAATCTAACCCATAAGTAATGTTAATTAGCTTCATATTGAGGAATATAAAGTCCTAATAATTCTCAATATATGATAGAGTGAAAGCCCAAGTAGGACTATAAGGTCCCTGCTTTCTATTTGTTTTGAAGGGTATAGTAATGTACACCAAATCAGAAATTATAACATTATAAAGATTTAGTATATTACCAATATGAGTTACAATAACAGAATTCCAAGAAATAATACTAAATAATTAATTCACTAATGATGAATCTATAGCAATGGCACCTCACACAATCGCTAAACTGGTATCAACTTCCACTAGAGACTCTTTCACTATGTGAAGAATCTTCATTCTTGATATCTATGGATATTACCCTT
Organism: Viscum album; assembly: GCA_963277665.1. Classification (NCBI taxonomy): domain Eukaryota; kingdom Viridiplantae; phylum Streptophyta; class Magnoliopsida; order Santalales; family Viscaceae; genus Viscum; species Viscum album. The sequence continues at coordinate 1,901,133,499 of OY728133.1, read as the reverse complement.
TTATAAATGAACAATCTAATTACACCACATTTTTAATAGGCATTGATTATAAACTATCACTATGTGGTGTATAAACAATATGGAAGAACTTATGTAATTGACATTATCATCCACAATAGCTACATATTTTTCATGCCTCAGTGAAAACCCGCATTAAGTGACCTAGATTTACACACTAGTATAAAATTAATGGCCATATTCAAGGAATTATATTAGGTATAGAAAAAATAAGTTGTCGCGAACCAAAATGAGAATCATCAAACTTCTTATTCACTTTAGAGGAATTCACAGAACTACCACTGGGAAAAAATGAACTATCGTCAAACCTAATTTTCCTACCGGGTCCATTCAATCCATTAATAATTTATCTATCACATCTAAATAAGAAGGAATATTTAGAAACAACCTAAGAAAAATATCAGTTCAATGTCCTATATCGATCCATCAGGTTTTAATCTTCTCATTTGATACAATCACAGGTTTAAAAATAGAATATCTTTAATATACATTGCACATTCCATCATGGTTATGTTATCCTACTCAATTTTTATAAACTAAATAGGACTTTCCGACTCCTTACTCTCTAGATAGAACTGGTTTCAAGAAAGAGATTTAATTTATATAAACTCCTATACATCATACTTATTTTCTATCACTAGGATATACCACCATCTTCATCTATGTCCCTCTATCACCAAGGTGGAAAATTTCACATAGTTTTTATCATGTGTATCTAAAAACTCATGAAAAAATAGTCAATCCTACTAAAACATTCCTCATAATCTTGAAGATCATTAGAGACCTTGAATTCTGTTGGATTTTTTAGAAGAATGTATTGAGCATGATTTTGTTAAACTACCATATGAGGTTCCATATTTTGAGCCTGAACATGAACTAGTGGGGTGCCTATCCAAGATCATGGATAGTATAAATAATCACCTAAACTAAATGTGGGTCTATATGAGTATTTTATCATCGTGGTTCAATATAATATTCATCTTAGATCTGATTCAATCTTCTTCCTAGAGAAATGATTCTACACAACATCATCAGAAAACATTGAAGACATTAGAACATTACACAGAACCACTCCTTAACAAGAGAAATATAAAAAATAAGTCCCAAAAAATAGATAAAGAATATTTGGATTCCAATCTATCCAAAAATATCACGAAAAATACATGAACTGATCTGGAAGACACATTTTTTAATCTAAAAAAGGTTAATTAATGTTAAATTTGTTTAGATATGGACAAACACACAATCAAAACTATGTACTAAATCTCAATAAGAATACTCACCTACATAATTACATCAATTCAATTTACATAACCTGAACCTCTAATGCCACTTTTTCATGAACCAACATGGACACCCCAGTAAGCTGATAACCGAGCCAATCTTAATATAATGTAAAGGGAGTTCTTGATACCCATTGGTTAATTAATTGCACATGGAATCATACAATATTAAAGTAAGAATGAATTTTCCACAAACACAATGAAACCAAGAGAAAAATTTAGTATGAACATTAAAAAAACTCAACATGGAGAACGTAAATTGAAGTAAATATTTTATAAGAAACCAGAAGCACATAAAAAATGTACCGGAAAATAGGATAACAACCAAATTCCCAACAAACACAACTCAATCCCAAGGATCAAAAAATAGAACAACCTCTAAGTGGTGATTGAATCCTTCCCAAATATGGAATAAGATAAAATAAAAACACTTAATTCACAATTAGTTTTTGAGCTAACAATCCAGTAGGGTACCACAAATGATTCCTAAATAAAATGCCACAACTAATTAACCAAATAAATAATTCAATTTTTATTATACAAGAATGATATTTGAAAAACATATTTAAACCAACTTATGATTTATATTTTAAATGATGGTAATACTTTAAATAAATGGATTAATAAACATTTTCAATAAAACAATTTATATAATTTCACAAGGCATGTCTAATAGAGTATACTAGTAATGACAAATATATCGAAAATTTATAATGATAAAAATGGTCATCTTGCAAGAGTCATGATAAATCTAGGTTATAGGATCCTTACACACTCGAAGATGAATCATGAAAATACGTGTATACACACTTCCCTCAGACACTAGAAAAATGGAATCATCGCCATCATATCAATAATGTGACTTACTACACTAGGTTTTATTTCAATTATTAAGAGTCAAAAGGGAGATATCTCAAATAACTAACAAACTACATAATATTTCCTTTGGTCTTACAAAAATCAATAATTTACAATTTATTTTATAACATTTTAGAAAACAATTTAGCCCATTTTTTCCATTTCAAATTGATAAATTTGTTAAAAACCAAATTGATTCTTAATCAAATCATAACTTTTACAAGATAAAACCATTGGGATTCTATGAAAACCATTTTAAAAAAACATTCTCCAATAAAACCTTTAAATAAATTTTATCAAATTAAATTCACAATTTAAATTTAAAAATTTATTTTTCATAGTTTCCATCAATTTGAAAAACAACAACCAATTCACTAGAATTGGGGGGTCTTCCAAATTTAATGAAAATACCAAATAAAATCATGAATTTAAAAAATAGTATGCTTTCATAATAAAAATTGGATGAAATTAAATTTTATTAAAAAATATTTATTTCAAATCAAGTAGTTTAGGGTTAATAACATTGACCATACTAAATCAAACCATTGAGATCAGTATCATGGGATCCTGAAACAAAAACCATTAATCAGGAAACTACAAATAATAATTTCAGTAATGAAGATATTTTAATAAAACCAATATTTAATTTCCAAAATAATAGGTATTAGATCCTTCAACAACATAGAGACCAACAAAACCCTTAGGAAGATGATTCTTATGTGCATGATTTTAATTGTTGTTCTACTAGATTCGATTCACATCTAGAGGGATGTAGAAGTAAAATCACCTATTGGGAGAATAAAATTAAGGAGAAATAATATTAGGGTCATATAGGCACTCTAGGTAATTAAATTGAGTGTTTTAGGAATTAAAAAAATTGATTAATTGAATATAGTACACATGGTCAGCTGGGTAGGGCCGCATAATTAGAAAAACAGTGTGACATCGATGTGCTCCCCTATTTGACAAGGTTAATGGTTTCTACTAGGTGGTTTAAAGGTTTTTGAAACTGTGTTCCAACCATTAAAATACTCACTATCAGGACTTTCACGGTTTTAACTTGCTAGGATCACATTTTGGGAAAACCATATGCCAACCATGAATAGCCCAAAATCAATTCAAAATTTCTGATATTTCACCCGAAGAACACCTAAATAAAACCCAACCAATTAATGATCCAAATAAGGGATTAAGAATACCAAATAATAGTAATATGATGTTACATGGACAATTGTAACTCAATATATTTCCAACAGTTGCAGTGAGATGGTGGGCTTTTAATAAGAGTATTTAAAAAAATATAATTTTATATTTACTATATGGATGATAATAATAATTTTATGAAAATTAATTAATATTTATGAATACTTATTATGTTAATGTTATGTATAACATTCCCCATTAGGTATTATTATAATTTATTTAAAAGGAAAACATTATGCACTTTAAAATAGTTTTTATAAAAACCCCATTTAAATTGAAGAAAACTTATATATAAATATAATATAATTTGATTAGAATTAATTAAGTGGATTATATATAACATCTGTTACATTTAAAAGTATTCAAAAAATATTGGGACTTTGGAATTACACAATTTATTTAAAATAAAATGATTTTTTTGAAAAATCAATATTGGTCAATAATATCTGGAAAATCAATATTTTATGAATAATCCCCAAATTACCCCCAAATTAAATTTTGATATTGATATTAAAAAAAATTATTTTCAAACAAATTTTATAAAATTGTAAAAAATGTGTTTTAAAATTAGTAATCCATAAAATAGAGACAAAATTGTTTTTTTAAAAAAAATATTCACTTTTAGATGAAAATCAGATTCATCTTATCTAGAAAAAAATATAATTAATAAAAAAAATGTATTTGAAATATCATATATAAATTTTATTGGCATAGTCCAAAAATATTATTTTTTAATATTTTGGTCTAAAAAAATGTGAATGATAAATATATATTTCAAAAAAATGCCTCTATTTTCGAAAGGGTCTTATTTTAATTTATAATTAATTGGTCACCAAATTATTCATTATATATACACGTGTGAGCCATATTTTAGTTCTTTAGTTAATCTTATTAATATACATCAATCTAAAATCTAGGCAAAAATAGTAATATATATCATAAGTTTTTTATGATTGGTGTTGCATATTAAATACACCACTAAACATAAAAATATCAGGGTTGTGTGTAAGGGAATAAAAACCGAGTGTTTCATGTAATGATAGATACACTTATTTTTTTTGACCATTAAACATTTAAATATAATTTTCTCTTTTTAAAATAATAGGGTATTACATCCTTTTCACTTTATTATAATTTGTCTAATCTATTTGAACTGTATCCTAGTAAATAAAGGATGGACAGTTGAAACACATTTATTATAAACCTACATTTTAAAATGGATAATAAGAAATTTTATTAATAACAGGGAAAATGAAGTGAAATGTTCATAAGGTATAAAAAAGAAAATAGTTTCTCAAATTGGAGAACATAGGCAGGAATGGTGTAAAATCATAAAAAATTATCGGGAGTGATTGAAGTAATTGATCACAAGAAAGGGAATGGATAATATAGAGTTAAGGGTCTAAAAAAATAAAATTCTATTAAAAAGTCCATTTTTTCATCAGTATTCAAGTTACTAGGATAATATATTTGTTTCAATAAAACTTTCATAGATTTAAAAAATTCCATCACCATCCGAAATAAAAGTATAATGGATATTTACTTATATGTTGAGTAGAATTTCCTCTATTTTACAACTTCCAAAACAATATCCCTTTTTCTACAAATGATGAGTATTCAAGTTGAATTATTAATGCATGAAGCACCTGTATCAAAATTTAAAGACCACATTACCCTTAATTATATATTAATATCTTCCTCCAATATTTAAACCATAACCAAAACCAAAATTATTAACACATGTTAAGATAATAAAAATCTTGATTAAACCTTAATATGATATATTAGTCTTAAAAATTCAAATATTATACCAAAAGTTCAATCCAAATCATTCCATAATTAAATATCCTTAAAATTATTTAAACATTTCCTAACTATGTTCAAAACCCATGGAATATAAGGATGTTACCATATATTTTTCCCACAAAAATCTTTCATTATTCCTCAAATAAAATCCAATATGATTTTTAAGTTATCATATTTTTAGTTGTAAATTGTTTTTACTAACCAGGGCATCGGGTAGGCTAGTGGCAGGTGCTACACCCCCTTAGGTAGTGGATTCAAGCCCCACATCCTTTCTGGATGCAAATGGTTGTCACCTAATCATTGAGATTTCCTTTTTCCCATTAGACGTGAAAAAATATTCCTCCCTAAATATCATTTCATGTTGGTCCTAGGGGTTAAAAATTCCCCAAATAATAAATTTTCTCCCAGAAAAACATTAATATCCTCTAATTTTTTATTACATAAAACCATAAAATAAGATTTATAATACTTTAAACTTATGTTCAACCTTAATAGTGTAGGCCTTTAATGGTTTTATTAACTATTTAGATAAATTCCCATGAAAGAATAAAAAATTATAATTTTATCTAAAAATACCACTTATTCTAACTATAATATCGGAAAACCCACACTCCCAGATTCAATGATGAAATGATAAAATTTAAATTTCCAACATTGACGCTGGTAAAGGTCACCGATTTTTTCAATCCAAACAATACACCATTAAAAGATAAAATTGGATCCCTTACATCCTAAAGGACCTTTTAGGTTTAGAGTTTTAGAAAATTAAAAAAATACTTTATAAATATTTCACATGAATATAATTTAGTATTTCTATCACCAAATATAGATCTTATTTTTTCATTTTAAGGCTCCATCATCATCCATATGAAATCTATAATATAAATAATTTTTTGAACCATTTTATTTATAACCTAGGTAAAAGGAAACACAGTAGGGTTGAGGTCAAATTCCCAGTTAGGGTAAATCAAAAGAATTATAAATACATTTTACAACTGAGCATAAGAATAGAATAAGTGAATGATTTAATAATCAATGTGCAAGAGTAAAACATATGAATATTTATACCCATAAATACCAATATCATTAAACATGAAAGTATATAATAAGGAATTAAGAAATGAAAAATTTATAATAATAAATAATTATATTCCATGTGATATCAATCTTGATCAAATAAATCATTATAAACCCCTAATATGAATAGAAAAATCATATTTCTATCAAGGAACAACATCCCATAGAACACTTACAAAACCCTTGTAGAACCATTACAATTATAATAAACATAATTATGAGTTCCAACATAATTTTCTGGAGATCTAAATCTTTACCCAATGCATTTGGGGGATATCTAGTCACACCCATCATATAATCTTTTAAAGGATCACCATGCACCATCCCGACACACCCATAACATATAATGTCTATGAACAAAAACATTGATAATGTACATAGATATTTAATCATAAAACTCAGTGAAAAAATAATCATTATTTTATAACTTGATAAAAACATGGAAAATACTTGGTATTATTTTCAAAAAATTTGATTAAATATTAACCAATTTAAAATAAAGAGGTTCCTTAGAAATCTATTTGAAACATGATTTACCCATGGAAAAGCAATTGGTTCTACAAAAATATCATTGAAAAAATCATGTTGCATCTATAGATTGTATAATAAAGGATTAAATAAAGCATATAAACATTGGATCTGTAATAAAATGTATTTCTATCATTGGTGTATATAAATACCTTTACAAAATAGTAAATCTTTGTTGATTTAAATAACCTTTTTATTTGAAAAATAACTTTTTAGAAAATAAAACATTTTGAAAATACTTTTTAGTGAAAAGAACCATGGAATCATATGAAGTAATTTTTAAAAAATAATTTAAAATATTTCATGTGGAAAATTTTATTTAATATTTTAAAAAATATTTTAAAATATTTATGATAGAATTTTCTTAAAAAGGCTTCGTATGAAAAGGAATTTTCTATTAGAAGGACAATCTTTCGTAAAAAAATTATTCTAAATTTAATTTGTATATAAAGAGAGGAAAAAGAATTGAAAAATGTATTATCAATACATTTCCAATAAATAAAAATTGTATATTTAAATATATATAGTTATATAAAAATATTTAATCATTGGAGACTTAATCATAAAACATCCCAATAAAAGATAAGATTGTAACAAAAAACTCTTACCACTTTGGTGACATTGAATTTTATGCCACATTAATGTTATTCCTTAAAAGAAGCATATAATATCATTAAAAATAATAATATTAATTTAATATCATATAAATTTTTTATTCTACACACCTCATAAGATAATATTTCTCTATAATATAACAAACATCTCAAATAAGGTACATTGAGGCAAAACTCATTTACCTCTTTGGTAACATTAAAATTGTAATCCCCATGAAAGGGAGATCCAAAAAGGGATTTAAAAATATACATAAAATTAATTTTAAGAATCATATATCACATTAATGGGTAGTACATACACCATAGATAAAAAATAAGTGATTAATATGGAATATTTCTTTTAGAAATAAAAGTGAGAGAAGAAAAACCCTTTCCATGAGTCTCATTCGGTGTGGTTTTTCTTTATCTTCTTGAATAATAAACTTATGTTAATTATTTAATTTATTGAGAACCATTACATTTTTATTATTAAATTAATTTAACATATAAAAAATTTATATATAATTATATAATCAATTAAGTTTATATATGATGTTTTGACCATATTCAGCTTAGGGGTGAAAATGTATTCGGTAAGTTGGCTATGGTAAAAAAATTAAATATTTAAAAATATTTAGAGTAAAAATAATGAAATAAATATCATATCATAAATCAATTATTTTATTTAAACCAATCATGGAATAAGGTTATGAAAAATTAACTAAAAATATGGTAACAGAGACGGTACGAAATACATACAATGAAGTAACATTTCCATTTTTTCATTGATCATTATGGAAAGAAGGTATATAAAAATTTATATTTCTAGAATTATCAATATTTTATAAATAAAATATTATTTTATTATATATAAACAGACACACATATATATCATTCATGATATGCACTCATGAAAGAAAGACGAATCTCATTGCTTTGAGGTGGTGGTAGTCCACATACCCACCAATGATGTTTTCACTTTTCCAATGTGTGAAACTATAAGAAGAAAATTATGTAATATATTTACATAAATAAAATTGTTTCACTAATATAATTGTTTTGTAATTATTTTCATATATATTAAATATAGTTACCCTTATTACTTTGAATGTAACGTGTTAGTGAAAAACACTTCACATGGATTCACAGTGCGATAATCTATCATACACAGTAGTGATGCTATCAAATACCCTATGATATGAAATTTAATATATTTTTATATGACATAATTACATTGGTTGTGTAATCATGTTATTAATATCATGTATAAAAAATATTTCCATATTTATGATTAATATGAATGTTCATCGAATGGTTCATTGTAGAGGGTTGTGTTTTCCAAAATCATACATATCGAGTTCAATATTTCCAAACAATTTCGAACAGGTTTTTTCATGGCACTGTAAACAACCAATGGTCCTATATCCATGATGGACCAACATTCCAATCACAAGAACCCATTGAGGGAGTTTCTGTAATGATTTTTAAGAATTAACATTGGTCTATAGGATGGGAGGTTGGGCTCATCACACCCTTTTATGGGGAATTTTTCCTACTCTGAGACTCTCATATAGGATTAAGACATGTTAATGAATACTTCATTAATCTCCAAGTATGATGAGGGTCACTCTTTAATTAAAAATATCTTATTATCAAGTGTGGAACCTAGAGTCATATGTATGTATCAAAGGTTCTTCATCAATGGTGATATCTATATTCATATGAGGTCCTCTTTTAATGGTATCATCTTTTGTACTTATTAAAGATTCTTTGATCATTATTATGACAGTTTGGGTCTTTTAGCCACACAGTGGGGTGCTATGAAGTGTATCTTCATCCAGGGTGATGGTAATTGTTTTGGTATCGATAATAAAACCATGATATGGGATTATTATGTATCCTAGTGAAATTTGACATAACAATCATAGTTCAGTGGCAATTAAATGGGAACATCATACAATTTAAGGTCACAATATAAGGTTTAAACAATTAGGTTTAGCATCATACATCATGGAAGTCTAGGTGGAAGGTTCCTATAGAATGTTTAGTGTGAGACTTATTCTAAAGAGGCCTAGGGAACCTATAGGGGATATGCATTCCTAAGTTTAATAAGACTCTCCTGGGAATAAGGCTTAGATATAATGGGGTTAATATGGGGTGCTTGGTTTGGACCTACATGAGGCTTCCTATGTATCAGATTTGGATGGAAATCAATTCCCGTATAGTTCAGATATAAAGACCAATGGTTATAGAGGACCTTATATTTGTCTCAAATGCTAGTTTAGACCTTTGATAGTATCATGTTTAGGATTATTATTGAGGAAGATTAGATTTTTTGAGTTTTGTTCCATGTTGTGTGACTTGATCCACATTGATTTTTGGTTTGTTTCAAGGCATACACTTTGTGAAGGATTCTATTGTGATTTTAAATTAAAGTTTTATTGGGTATTACTCCTAAACTTTTTCCCTGGATGAAAGAGTATGGTTTGGTTGGATCTTACTCTTTAGGGGATGTATAAATGTTGGGTTTTGGAGATTCATTCTAAGGAGGATCCCCTGATTGATTGGGTCATACACTTGGAATAATGGCTAAAATGTTGGGGATTATTTTGATTTCATGACCACTATCGTCATATAAGACCACATAAGTAATTCTCGGTGTGAGAAACAATCTGAAATGTGAGATTAGAGGGACCCCAAAACCACTTTTCCCTACGGTTGGATACATGAACTTGACGACCCACACTAATGGGGGAACTCTGATGGATAGAAAGAGGAACATCCGAATGAATATTGTCTTTTGAAGCATGCATCTAACTTCGTGGATGTCCTAATCAATGTTATCCTATAATCCAACATGATTCTTGATGATTCATGCTCGAATATGAAAAACAAAGTAAATTATATGATCTAAAAAACCATTTAATCTCTTTATTCCACTCGTGGAAAGGATGGGGATATGGGGGTAGAAAAATGGGATTAGATGCAATCATTCCCTCTCTCATTGTGTATATAGGATACTTATATCTAATTACATGTATGGACATAGACCTTGGAGAGAGAGGAGAAGAAATAGTGAAACCTACTGCAAGACTATTCAGGGGATTACTCTAGGAGGGGTTCCCTAAAATTTGTATCCACAATAGGAGTGGAGGATCTCATTCCTTGTTAAATGGAAAGACAATCCTGATCCTTACTCTCCCTACTTGGGACCCAATGATCTAATTCATAAGGACAACTATTGAAGGAAATAGTGCTCACCTTATTACCCAATACTAGAAAATCCCTAACACTATTACCAGGGTCGGGGACTCATGACCATAGGGATTCAAAACCACATGAACCATGAGGACCATAAATTTTTGGTAAGAAAAATTAGGGAAAATTCTAACTATAAGAATACATATCCAAATGGCAGAGACACTAATATGACTCCTACTAATATTTTAAAAATCCAAAGGCTTTAGTGGAGGGTTCAATTTGGTCCCTTCTTGGAAAGAGAATCAATGGAGGAGATGAACTTCCATGTGAAGCATAGAATAGGGAATGATCAGAGGCCTACATAGTTTTGGTGTTTAGTTGATCTAAGGGATCCTCATTCATGTATATTGGAATGTCATGAGGGTGCTTCATGCAAGTATTCCTGTGCAAGATGATGGTACATTGGGAAAGAAACCACCTAGGAATCAACAATTTATTGGGGATTGTTTCAATCCTTCACGGGTCTCCAAATGTTTTCCCATAAGTGCCTTGTATTGGTCCATGGTTAGGGAAATGGACCTCATGCTAGTGTCATTCACCAAGAGGGAAAAGGTACCTCATGCATGTGTGATGGGTTTCGAACCCGTGTAAGAATTTTTTTACTATCCCCCCTTAATTATAACTTCTTTAGGTTTGAGAGGGATACATTTAAGGTTTCGTACGGTTTGGGTTATGTACATGGGAAATAAGTGCATCATCTGTTCTTAAATAATTTTTATCCATCAAAATGAAGACCCCATATTCCTATTTATAGGAAAATATGGGACCTTGGGTGATGAATATCTTTTTCTCAGGTGTTTTTCATTGGTGTTTTCTGTAGTCTATTGCACAGGTCAGTTGTGTAGCCTGATATATAGGTACCACGCATACCGATGATGCATATCGTACCTCCATGAAGGGACTTCAATGGATTTTTCAATCGTTGGACTTCTTAATTCATCATTTTATCCTCCCTTTATGATATATTTCTTTGAAATTTTTTTATTTATGTGAATAAATAGAGAGTGAACAAAAGCCCCACCTTAGTATTGGATCTGATCAAAAGAAAGGGATCAGATCCTGAGGTAAAGGGATGAAAGGGTGGGTAGATCACATAGGTCATCAGGGAAGTTCATTTGTGTTTTTAGACAATCTTGGTTGTTACGGTTGGTGGGGAACACATGCATTCCATGCATATTTTCCATCTTATCTATAAATAGGGTCCCCATTTCACAAGCTGGTTCACATGTATCAACATTTTCGGTCTCCTCAAGCTAGTGTTCTATGAAGACCATCCACTAATGATCTGTTTGTAAATAATTGTTTGTATAGACAAGGTATAGACCTATATATGTGATATATTGGTTTGTGTGACCTACCTATGCATTCCGCTTGCTATAATGAATTGCAAGAGGTCACTTGCATGGATACACTGTGCGAGATCAGGAATTTTACAAATTTTTATAGTTTTCAAGTTTTTGATGTGAATAATTATCTATATAAAATCTTGATTCTTATATTTAGGACCGATGCACTCTCATAAAACCAATGTTTTGATGGGAAATCAGGAAATTGAATTGAATAGATGGTAAAAGCAGTAGGGCGTGACTACTATGAAGTTCACAACACTAATCTACCTGATCTGAAAGTAAATCTACTGAAATATCACTACAACATCCTTAAGAGTAATTATCAAGAGATTTATGACCAAAATAATATAAATTAATACCTCATACAAATTTTATGTTTTACACTCCCCTTTTTTAGTTTTAAGACCAAAAAACATCACTATTTCAAATATTTGATGAATTTTTGCATGTATTATTACTCGTTCATCAACCAAAGCAGGTAACATGAATCACAACCAATGTGGTACTTTTTCGAATAAACACACATATGATTTACAGATTCCCTACTATCTGTTAATATTCTGTAACTCCTATATCGACCAGTCAAAGGGTTGGATGGAAGGCAAGGACATCTGCCTAGGAGGGTTGTTTGTCCCAAGTAGATGTGGGTGTACTAGATATTCCAGAACAATCTAGAACTCAAAAAGAAGCATATAAAAATCCAAATATTTGAGGCAATTTGTACATGGAAAACATATATACACAAGAATGGAAAATTTTTTGTTGAGTTGTTAAACCGATAGAGTCCATTGTCGAACTCTTTACACTGGATGCATGGAGAAGTTTTCATCATATTTTGGGAGGTTCCTAAGAACACTTGGTCTCTATACCTTAGACATATGTATGATTAATCCATCCATATAAGTGCGAGATATCATGACACTAAAATCACACCAACTATGGTGCATGATATTATAAATATAGATTATGAAATTAAAGTAAGAGCTCCACTCGAATGTAGATATTCGTCATAAAGAGTGGATGTCTACATTACTATAGTAGATGAAGCAATGTCCCTCATGTCAATTTTTAATAGGGTGTCCAAAAATGGTGAAGTGGTGCGGTCCCAGTATATTCTAGATGACTATATAGAATGGGGACTATAACAAATGGGAATAAAAGCTCATGTTTGGAATACCTATGAACACACATCTCACATGATTTAAACTATTGTGGATAATTATTTATATACTACCAATTCCTAATACCAAACAATACGTGAGGCTATGGTCATATTTCATTTTGGATGAGATGGAATAAAATATTAACATCGGGTTGGAAATCCCCATCCTATAGAGAATTCACTAAATCTTACTACATATTCACATAGGGAAACCTGCTCAGAATTAAAGGAACGTTCTAGGAACAATGGGGATGGGTCACAACCCAATTTAGATCTTATGTTAGTTTATGTAGGTTTTCGACTCCTGGGATCTAGATTCAACAATATTTTCTAGCTGTATCTTATATTCAGCCCTCGTACTTGAAGCCTAGTGAACGATTGATGCGACTGATATTTTTAAATTATTTCAATTTCCTTTTGTATGGGGATCGGTTTACTAAGAGATTTACTAATGACATAAGGTCTAGAGACATAATAAGATCACTCATGAGGGAATTTAGGGAATTAGTTCTCACTACACCCGTCGATGGTTGAGATATATGCAATTCTTATTCTCCATATAGGTTTGTAATCTACTTCCAGAGCCTGAAAAAATTAATTATATATTCTATGATGTGTGTTTGATTAGAAAAGAATCTAGTAGAATCCTGAATTCTATAAATTCTTACATAAATGGAGCTATCTCAAGTGGTAATCAACCTACCTCTGTAATATGAATCTGATGGAATAACTTCCTAGTATCATTGGGCATGTATTACATAATGTCATGAAATAGTGCTGGAAGAATTTGTTACTCAAGTTGGGATTTAAATGACCACCATGCGTGGAAAGTGAGTCAGAGAGGATCCGCCCCCTCCACAAGGTGTTTCATCTCCCTCGATAGATGTTTTTTCCTATTTTGGAGGGGGATGATGACAAGGTCCCAAGTCAACCCAAATGGATTATTGAATGGTTCAGTCCACTAGCTAGATTCAAAAGAGAAATTCTAACTAAAGTTGGGCCAAGATGGCCCAGTTATCATCGTTAAGAGAAGAACTGAGATCTATTTTCCCGCCGTTCATCTACGACAGAGAGGTTCAGGGAGCAAAAGAAATCCCAGAATATCAAACAGAATTCACAAAAGGATTGGATGACCTCTAAATATATGAGACCAAAAGAAGTCTAATTTTGTCAGGACATGCCTTATGATGTTGAAGTCGTGTGGTCTCTTATTCCTGATAGGTTGCGGATTCCAGATAAAGAAGACAGTCAAGTCCCACCCTATGTCTATTTTGTAGAAAATCCAATGGAGGCGGGGGTTTATTTCCAGTAACAAGAGAATATATTTTATGAAACTTAAAACTGGATCCCTTCTTATGGATGGGTGGATGACATTTCGAGATAGGCTACCGCTGAACGGGATGACCACCCATCTTTCTGGGAAAGGATTGATTATGTCAATCCGAATAATATAACTCTTCCTTTTTCTTATATATTCTACTTTTTTCTATTTTTTCATTTCAATCAATGTACTAATAATGAGGGGATATTAAATCTTGATTTATAGTGTGCCAGGGGTAATCAAATTAGATTCTATCGCCGAAATGTGTTCCGCTTGGTACCCCACCTTGAATAAATGAATCATCCCCCAAATTGGGAGAGGTATCCAAAATTCAATAGAAAATAAAGGATGATATGATGGGAGAGCTTCCAATTCCTCCTATAATACCAAATTTATGTGGATAGTGTTAGAAATCATTTTCTGAGCGAGAAATATTTTTAGATAATAAAATGTTTGGATAAGAATCTCATTAGTTATAGTATGTCACCATGTTACTATAAATATCTTCTTCATCCAGGAAAAATGTTTAACCCTCTTGGGGGATAAAAAATACCCTTCCCTATCCTCTATTACGTGGCTTGTAAACCATCCTCCATGAATTGAGGAGGTCGTTTTAGTCCAAACATGAATTTTTACTTGTGAGCTTGATCACTTGTTAGAAGGAGTGTAAAGTGTTGTGGATATATCATCTTCTCTTTTTTCTAGTCCTGTCATTATAGATATGATACAAGATTGTAGTAATGTCAATGATACATCATGATGTGTCATATTATGCCCACTGAATTTGACCCTCAAGATGGTTCAGGTTCATTTCATGTACTTGTGTACCCAACGATGGCTAATGTTTACGATACATATGTCATTAAGGAAGCTTTTTGGGGTCACAAGTTGTTGTAAAAGGGTTCTATACTGGTTTTGAGGCCAAATCGGATGGTTGTCCTCATGGGTGATATTATCACAGGGCTTGGGAAATATATAAATTCCATGACAAATATTTTAATAACTATTGAGTAAATGATGGAGAGTATTAATATTCCTTCTAATTTAAAAGAATTTTAGAACATAATTGGTAATTGAATGGATGTTAGTCTTTATTTGTGTATGATACCAATTTTTATGATCATGGATCATTAAAATGAGCAGATCCATATATAGAGAATTATTCAATGAAATTTTATGAAAAATACATCAAAGTACTTCCCATCCCTATATTGAGGGGATATTGGCTCTGGTGGAACTTTAAATTGGGAGCCTTCTTGATCCTCCATTAGAGAGTTCTGATTTTTATGAAGAGAGTTTTATCATCATTAGGTTCTATCATAATTGGTTGAGTTCAAGGATTATAGGGATGAATCCACCCAATCCACCTAATTATTAGTGGGTGAGTGTTTCCCACTACTTATAATCTTTTATTTATTCTATCTGTTATCATTTTGGGGATAATAATGATTATTATCCATTATCTTGCAACATATTGTTCTATGGGTAGGTCCTATGGTAGAACATATAACCAAACTCTATCGATATTGGAAGTCAAGGCCACAAACACCAGATTGGGAGTGGGGCAGGGTGCCTCATTGAGAACACTGATCCAGTAATAAATTTATCTTACTAAATGTGGTACTAAGTCTCATGTGGGGGGGCATAATTCCAATTGTGTCACATATCACATGGCATAGAGGGAAATTTAAAAATTAATATCTAAAAAATCATTATAATACCTACCTTCCAACTTCTTAATAATTTCATTCCTATTTGGTATTCTAGGATATGGATAGTTTGATTTCCACATGATTCATACTATGATGAAGGATACGATCTGAAAAAAGGAGTGAGAACATGATCTTTAACTAGACCATATAAATGTTAAGATTATTGTCAATATAGACAATATCAATGATGTATTATCCTAGGAGGAGGCCAATAAATTTAATAATATGATGGATTTTAACCAACCGATTAATGATAATATGGATAAAACCAAAATCCTTTAGTACGATTTTAATGCCACTCAGGGGTATCTTATACAACTTCACTATTTCTTAGATGGAGTCCAAATAGAAGGGCCATATACTATTGCGACTTTGGTGGAGTAACTTCACCAGGATGAAGAGACTAATGTTTTTAAATTGGTTGTACATCTATAAGATTCCATGTGTGATTATGAGGCCATAAAAAATCAAAAGTTATCTTAACAGTATTTTGTAATGTGTGCTGGGGAGACTCTATTTTTTGGATTCTCCTCAAAATTTTTGTATTATAAATAAAAATATTTTTTTCCAATAAACTATGTCTTCATCCCAATTTTCCCCTTGAAATCACAACATAATATTAAAACTAATTTTCATAGAAATTTATTTTTTTCATTGGATAGTCTTATCCACTATTATAGATATGGGGAGACACACTAATCTTTTTCTATTCCATGGGGCATAGTGGGCATAGTTTTACAATTCCTAAGGCCATATGAATAACCCTTAAATCATTTTTTATTATGTTTCATCACCCTTATTTTTGACTAAGTCCAATACAAAGATAACGTATAGGGTGATACATGGCTATTTTATAGACCTCCCCTTATGGGTTTTTGACCTAAAATGTTTTTTTTCTATTTCTTTTCATTTACCTATTTTTTCCTAGACCACATGGGGTGCGAGTCCCGTGAGTCGAAACACAAATTTTTTCTAGTGTTCCTTTTTTATGTTTTAAATATGATGAGTATTGTGTCTCATTTTTGGGCAGTTTAAATTCCTAAAAAAATGTCTATTGAATTTGGTGCTTTAGGAAGAACAAAATTTACAATATCTATTGAAATAATGACCTGAACAAAGCCTTTTCATCATAGAATGTTCCAAAATTTACTAGCTACCCAATAAAGAATTTATATCCATGATTATATGGTTTTTGATTCCGAAACAAATTCTAGAATAGAGGATATCTGACCTAAGTAATAAGATACCACTAGTAAAAAAAAAATTTCAGGGATACTTTATGAAAATCCAACCAGGGTGATTTACTGTATAGTTAATAATGGCAACCTTCTGGTGAAAATATTTTTTGTGGGATATATTATGCCAAACCAACTATGTTGTGTTATAGCATTATAAAAATAGTGATTTCTCAGAAATTTTAAAATTTATATTGTTGATGGCCTATGGGAGTTTATGGAGTTTTTTTCTAAAGGCCATGATGGGTGGTTTTGATATGGGAAAATGTTTGAGAATGAAGATATAGTTTGTACTGGAATTAACCATGAATGGGAAACTACTCCTACACGAATTTGTATTTTATGATGAGGTTTAAATTTTATTAAATCAAAAATTTCAGGGGGAAGGTGCCTCCATGGAACGTGTTGAAGTATAATGCAGTTTAGTGTCATACAAACATGATATTAACAATGTAGTTTAGCAACCTCTGGTGACGACATTGTTGTATAGTTTAATGTCTTATGACTAGGACATTATGTTATGTAGTTTAAATTCAAATATTAAGGACATTATACTATGATGTTTAAAGGCATAAAACGAGGACATTATCCTATACAGTTTAACATCATAAAACTTGGACATTATGGTTGATATAATTTAAGGCCACTATATTTTACTAGAAGGATAATTATTTTCTTATTACTGGTAATATCTCTTAGAAAGTAACATCATATCCATCTATGGTTAAGGGGATGACGTAAGATATAATCTAGGGATTTTTGAATATTAATAGTGGTATGTGGAAAATAATTAGGGTGATATAATGGTCCTATCACGAGGATGATGTTACCACTGAGTGTAAAACCTATTTTTGGGCTACATTAGGAAAAGACAACTAGGGAATGTTAAAGAATATTTAATAGTGGAATCATTTGGATAAAAAAACTATTTTGTGGGATACAATATGAAAATACATCTGGGGAGTGTTATAATATAGTTAGGAAAGTATGTTCTTAGGAATTGTTATATTTAATTGTTGATTGTCAAAGGATGTTTATAGAGAATTGGATTTTACTATTCATAGAGTCTGGCATGTGGATGAAAGGTACTTGAATATGGGAGGATAATTTTAGGTCAAAATTACTTTAGAAATAGGGGAAATGGTTCCCTATGTTTTCTTATACAAGTGCATGAAACATAGTTCCATATATTTAGGTCAAAGACTTAGGCCATAACATTATGGAAATTATGGGTGATATGTGGACTACCATAAAAATATCATTCATGTATACGTTGGAAATGATGGAGGATACTGTAAACCATGGTCTTTAGAGTTTCTACATTGGTATAAAGTATAAGGGAAAAATATTTTTGGGATAACCAAAAAATTAATTTGAATAATTGGTTATAACATAATGTCGTCAAATAATATAATAATTGAGGAAGAACCTCCAAAGGGAGAAGTTGTTGCTGGTTGAAAAACCCATTTTGTGGGCTGTTTTATGAGAATCCATCTTTGTCATATTATTGAAAGAGAAAATATTGGAAACCTTTTTTCTAAAAAACCTGTTTTGTTGGGTAATTTATTTAAAGAAAATTGTGGTGTAACAGAACATAATAGAGAACAGGATTCCTTAGGTATTAGAAATTCTATCACACATAAATGGAGAATGATTATGATGACCTAAAAGTGCCTGAGAGTATGAGTATGACATGTGTTCCAGCATTGTCTGGGAGAAAAAGAAGTTTTGGGACTTATATTTCCCATGAAGTGTAGAGTCCCTTTCATATATTTGACTCATAAATAGATGGGGAAAATATCAATTTCCATGGTGGCCCACTTAATGAGGGGACAAAAATTAGAAGTTTGAGCATGGATATTTATTCATATGAATGATAGGGGGTGTATTTAATTAATATGAGAATGGTGTTAGGACATGATTCATAGGTGTCACAATGTATATCATTGGAATGAGAATCAGTCTACACATAGTTTTATAGGTACCATGTAATTTAAAGTCAATTTTACAAGACATCATCTATGTGGTCTGAAAAAAGTGAATAGATGTGATTGAGGCTGGACTTGGGTATCAGACCTGGGAATCACAATGTATCTTATAGAAGAAAGAATGAATCCAAGTATAGTTCTTTAATAAATTCCCACATACTAATTGGATTCATATGTGGAGGAAATTGGGTTTGTTTTAATATGGGCTCATGTATTTGGTGAGACTCCATATTGGATCCCCACATGTAGATCTAGATTATACATTGGAGAGTGGAAGGATTTCTAATTTCATGTTGTGAAAGGGTCTATGTTTGATTGTCCAGACGTTACTATGTATCTCATTGAAATATGAATCCGTCCTCATGTAGTTCTCAATGAAATCATGTAGTTTATTGTAATGCATGAGGTTATATGATTTTGAATTTATGATATTGTATCCAAGACCATGATTACCCCAATGTGAATTAATATTCCATACATATATATGTAATTATTTCCTAAAACATATAATCCCACATGAGCTATTCTTGGTGTGAGAAATAGGGAGCATAAATGGTTTCTTCCACAACATAAAGGAAACACAACGTTAATATAAGGAAATTAAGATTCTATGGTTGCTAGGATGGGAGGTATGATATAGGTGTTTCTATGTATCTCATTTGGATGAGAATGAAGCCATACATAGTAATTTAAATCAAATGTAGTTTAACGTCATGTAGTGAGGACAAAGATGGACCAATGTGATAAAAATTACATGCTACAGTAGGGATGGAAGATGAAAATATAGGCATTAATATATATCTCACTATAACGGGAATCTTTTCACACATACTTCTCAAAGAACTATTCATTTTATGGGAATGAGGAAGGGATGTAGGATTTCTGATGAAAAATGGGGTTTTGTGGATAGACCAGGGAATACGACCAGGGCATCACTACATATCTTGTATGAACAAGAATCAATCCACATATAGTTCTTAAAATGTTACCTTTATAGGCCTAGCCCTTTCACAAGGAGTGGTGGTATTTATTATAGCTGGAGCCAAGATTTTTAATATCAATTTCACTATATATTTTATTTGAATGAGAATCAATCCATATGTATTTATAGAATGATTTCAATGTTTATCATCATTAAACAAGGATGTTGGCCTTGTAGTCTAACAACTTGTGGTAAGGACGTGGGTCATCTGACATGAATGAAATATTACCGCTAGACCAAGACATATGATCAGGGTATCACTACGTATCTTATAGTGGGAAGAATCATGCCAGTTGTAGTTCATGAAAACTACCCCCAACATCAATTAGGCTTATATGTGGGGAAGGGGGTTTTAATGTTTTAAAAATGATTTTTGGGCCCAGGATATGTGGTCTGGGAATCAATACATATTTCATTGTAACATTAATGAAGACATAGGTACTGAAAATCTCCTTGGGCAGATCTAATTTGTACACATGGAAAAGAGGGTTTTTTTTAATTGTGGTTGGACCCAGGATGGGGGGTTATGGTGTCACTACATATCTTATTCCAATGTGAATCAAGTGACATATAGTTATTGAAAGGATTGGGTATTTCGACTTCATGTGATAAGGATGTGATAATGATGATTCTTATTCCCATAAAGGGGGACCAAGTTTCCCTATATGGTGGCCACGAAATATTTTCGGATTATGCATAACAACCCCATATCCCTTCTTCTTCATGTCTAACCATGAAAGAATTTTGGCCCAATAAAGGGATAAAGGGATGTGTATTTTAATTACACTTGATATGGAGGACCGTGTTTAGGGATCATGAGGTGTATCTTAGGTTGTTTTATTTTGGGGGTTACATAACATCGAATAAGAGATATGTTTACCATGCATTTTGACATCATGTGGAGAGGATAAATGTTGTATTGTAGTTTTAAGTCACTGAAGTAGGACCATATGTCATGTAGTTTATTTTCCTATGACATGGATGATGATGTTGTGTTGTTAAACTTCAGGGATAAAAATGTGATATAAGTAAATTTAATGTCTTGAAAAAAAGATTAACTACATAGTTTATGTTCTTCCATTATGTATGTGGGTCATGTGATTACAGAAAATATTTATTCAGTAACCTTGCATTGGTTGGATTTGTAATTATCTATCCATCTATTAAGATTAGTTAATAATAATTGTTATATTGGACCCTGTGTATGGAGTAAGGTCATTCCAACTTTGGATCATGTTTTGCAGGCTTCTTTCATAGTATCATTAATGTCCAAAGGACCAATACCTATTATGCTTGGAGGTTTGAATGGAGCTAGATTTTCTTGTAAATGGAACATCTTATCTAATGTTGATAAACATAAATGTGATGCAAGATCTGAAATATTTTATCACCAAGACAGTCTAGTTCATCTAGTCATGCTGGGATTTCTCATATGTTGATGTCTAGCCACAAATGGCACCATAGTGTGATGGTAACTGGACCTCAATGGGCAGGATTACTTTTATTCCGTATACTAGTGAGTATAGGGACTTCCTTGTGGAGGTAGGAGTCATACTCTAGTAATACGAAATGGAATGAAGGATATTATCTGGGTAAGAATTATGTTCTTATCCACCATCTTCTGGAGTATATTTTATATTGTATTGTTGAAAGCCTTTATAATTCCATTAGACTTAAGATGATAATGGGATGAAGTTTTGTACATGATATTGTACTCCTGATATAGATTTTACACCTCCACAATGTAGAAATTGGGGCTGTTGTCCATTAGTATTGTATGAGGGACATTAAATTTGGAAATTATGTTGGATTTCATGAAGAGAAAAATAATTTTTCCTCTGACTTATTTGAAGGGTATTGCCTTTTCCCATTTGGATTGGAAATCAAAAGTAGTTAATATTTATTTAAACAACATGGATTCAGCTAGAGGGTAAAGCCCCAAAAAATCTGTTCCCCATATGAAATATGGCAATGAGTATTTTTCTATATGTTGAATCTTCGGGGGTTGATCGATGTTGTTTTCATGCAGTTGGAAATATCATAATTTTTATGTGAATTCAGTGATATCCTACATCATTGAAGGAAATAAGAATCCAATCACTTTAATTTGATCATATAACATGTAACCAAACCATTGGGAGTTGTATTATCCAACTTGTACTACTTCCATGATAGCTGTAGCCACTTCTCCATCGATATTTCTAAGAATTTCCCCATCAAAGCCTCCTTTATAGAGGAATTTATGGTTATTTGGGCCCTCATACAGGGTGAAGTTGAATTCCCATCACCATATTTTCTTCCTACCAACTCTTTCTGATATAAGTAATCCATTTTGATTGTATTCTATTATAAGAGTCATCTATCAATCGGTTTCACCATATGGTTGACATCAATGATCTCGTCTATTCTGACTTGAACAAAAGGTAAGACCATTCAACAATGGGAAATGATGATTTCTATTTTATACTAGTTCAGATATGATGCTACTATAACATTATTCGCCAATGCATCTTCCTGGGTGTTCTATGATCATGAGATGTGAGTCAATATTTTTTTTGATGGAAACACTTCCATAAACCCAGAAACATAGTCAAGAAGAAAGGTCAACTCATCTTTTATGATAGCATTATCCCCATTTATCTATTGAATCATAAACTATTAGAAGCATTATTCCTCCATGTAGTCAATTAGACATTCAAGTTATACTTCTCAGACTAAAATAAGACCCTGATATTATGCCTCATTATAGGTACAAGCTTCAGATTGTTGAAAAGAGTAAGTTAAAACTTCGTTCGCTAGAGAATTGTGAAAAATAAGATACATGACTATGATGATCTTAGGGTTTTCCATTATCATCCCTCTTAGGATCCATCACACACCTCAAAATACATTTCTCTTGTTTTTGGGGCTCCTTTAATGTATATTATATCATTATTATGAAGTTCAGTATTTGAGTACTTTGTTTCTATGGATGGGTGTTCTGTAAAGAAATTTTCCAAGGATTGGTCTTTCACTAATTTATAATGTACAAATGGTATATCGAATTGCTACAGGAAAACATACCACCATACGAGTTGACTGGTAAACATAGGGGGGGTGAGGATATATATTAGTAGGTCATTACAAGATACCAATTGAAATTTGTGGTGCTGCAGTTAGTGCCTCAATTTCTGAGTCACAAATATTAATACCAATAACCTCATCTCGACATCTGAATAATGAGTTTATTTGTTGATAATTTTTTAACAGATATAATAAATGTTGTTTTCATTTATATAATCATTCATTTATGAATGGAATGTCCCCAGTGATTTCTCTTAGGTTGTCACATATATGCTTAGTGGATTTCCCTTAATTGTTGGAATTAATAATGACTGAATCAAGAGATACATTTAGAAGTTTTAATATGTTTCTCAATAGTGACTAGTCAATTGATGTGTTACCCCCTCTATCATGAGCCCGGTGAAGGGAAATAATTTTCCTAAAATGTTGGATATGAAGCACCCTATGTAGGCCAGGTTTCCATAAATGTCCTCTAAACTCTTTAAACATTATAGGATGTGACATTATATGGATAGATTATATTTTTCATGGCCTAAAATATCTATGAAATTCCATGTGAACATGTCCCATCATTGCTTCAAGAATGAATTATACACCTCTTATTCCTCATATTTTAGGGATTCTCTATTCAAATTGGGTTGTGGATCTTATTTTTTAACCAAATTTATCACCTTGATCTAATCAACAGTTGTGGAGAAACCATTATTAAATACTAGAAGGGTATCCCAGAGGTCTTCCTCTTATTACCCTTCCTCATTCTGTACCTCATTATGCTTTTCCTAGGATGTTTTCGTTAAATGAAGTTTCATTAATTAAGGGTAGGATTTGGTATTTAGACAAATGATAGGTAAAGCAACCATTTTGGGATCACTCACTAGTATGATTCCTTTTTGGAGATTTAAGGGGTAGTAGAAGAAATGACAATGATACTTTTAATTCTCTCCCATTGAAATAATATTTTTTTTCTATCTTGAATTATAGAACAGAGAAGTGTTGAAACTCTAGGGTTTGGAAGAAGTTATTTTATTCTCGAATTTCATTAATGTTTGGAGAGTTGACAACATATCCCTTTCCATCGGGCTTAGCTTCCACAATTGACATCACAGAAGTAACATGTTGTGTGATTGAACCTAAACCCACCCTTTCAATCAGATTGATGAGGAGAATTTAATCTACATTGAATAATTTAATGAATTTATTGGAAACACCTACATATCATTTGGGGGCATTGATGTGACTAACATCATCATCCATGGTCTATTTCACTTCAACGAGGAAGAATCCTACAGCAATGAGCTATGATTAATAGTATTTTAATGGGGATTTATCTCTATCCAATGTCCCAATTTTACCATTGATTCAGTATTTGTGGAATTATTGGTATGAATAGAGGATAACCACATGATGATGTTGCCAAGGTCTTACAATATGATGTTGAAGGCTGAATCTTTCCTAATAACCATGAATTCTGAATCAGACATGAGATCTTAGAACTATGTTTGGAGTTTGATTTATCCAAGCGTCATTTGATAATTTTTTTCAAAACCCTATAACATTAGGGTAGAGGGGGACAAGAGAGATTCATTCGAAACTAGTTAATGAAGTGTTCTGATTGGTATGAGGTTGACTTCAAAGCCATTATCTATGAAAGATCATCATATATCTGTGTAATTTACCCTTCTAGATATATACAAAGGTATAACATTCCCATGTATTGTGGAATAATCATAATGTTCTATTAATCAGATAGCCATGTGGAAGTATGATGTATCTTCATATTCATGATACAATTTGACAACAACAACCTCGACTTCAAATTCCGAAGTGCTCAAAAAGTCCTTAACGAGTGCTTCCTAGAGGCCTTTTGATAGACTCAGAGCTTCCATAATTGAAAACATATCCAGAGAGAAGGATAATTTGTTCCAAATTTCAATGTTTGGTCTAAAAATGGTTCTTACTAGCATGGGGGTGTTATTTTCCTAGTGATTTAGGAAGTAAAGAACCTGATGTAGATGGGTCATCCCTTGAGGTAGGAGCTGAAGGTGATTCTTCTATTGGTATATTAGGTTGGATAGGTCTGACAACTTCTCAAGGATTATTAAGGGATGAATTATCATCATTCAATCTACTAGGATTATCATGTTATGAAGACATTTTAATTTTTTGGGGGATATTATGTGCTCCCTATAAGATCACTATATAGTACTCCCATTAGTTTTATCCATGTAGATAGTTTGAGTAGGGGCATGGTTAATGTTGTGACTTCCGGAAGGACCGTGTCTTCCCATCTATCCTTGAATCAGATAGAATCTTCCCCTAGTTACATAAACATGTCTTCAGAATTTATAATCATAATCTTGATTATCATCTAAGAATGTATCTGTTCATTTAATAACGTTAATGGAACCTAAAATAAACTCCTCATCAAACAGATATTTCGCACGGTGGGTTGTATTTTTTTGTACCATTTAGCGGGGTGGACCGCATGCTTTTGAAACTATCAACATGAATTCCACTAATGTAATGGTATTATTTGGAATTGACATAGTCTCATATTCTTTAATTTTCTTCTTGGTCTTATAAACATGTTGCTTTTTGGAAGACCAGCTTTTAGAGGATTAAGATTTCTGTGGAGTCGACCATGTTGTAGCGGAAGTGACCGAAGGCACAGTCTGTTGTTATAACCATGTTTGGAGGATATAATGAGTTTATTTGTTTGTTTTTATTACTATCCATTAACCTAACATACATTTACCCTTTATTGACACTTCCTTCCATCCATTCTATTCATTCAAATCTGTAGTAGAGGCACATTCTACACGAGAAGAAGAATTTTCGACTTCACTTTCTTGGAGTACACCATATTTTTTAGTATGTCAATTAAAAAAACACTATTAGATATTGTTAAATAGTACTTAATAAATGTGGAAATAGTTTCAGAGATATTCATGACTATCTTTTCTAAGATTCATGGGTGGGGGAAACTTGATCATGTTTTTTTCCATTGCCGATATGAAGTATTCATAGGCTTGGCCATTTAGAAAATAATAGATCTGTTTTAATCACCTAAAATTATTTTAAACACTATACCTTTTTATCATCATGATGCGATGGGAGTTTTTGCTAATACTCAGGAGGTGTTGCCACACAATATGGTGCTATATCTGGAGTAGGAGGGGGTAAAGGGGGCTACTTAAGTGTAAAAGTGGTTGTCTATTTATTCAATATTATCCTTCCTTGAGGTGATAGAATTACTCAAGTGTTTTAATTTGTCTGTATGATGGATTCCTACACTCCTTGAGAAATTGTGGCAAGGTTTGAAAACAATCCCATGTATTTCATAGGAACAAGTGGTGTGCACAATCATCTTGAATATTTTCAATAGAAATGAGAAAAATGACTTCTTGAGGGTGTGGTAGGTTTAAGGAGTATCTCCCTCCATTCCAATGAGCAATGAAATATAAAACCCTTTAATTTTCACTATGTTTTTTGTTTTATATATTGATGATTTTTTTTCTTCTACCACGTCAAACTAAATAGGAAGAGAAAATTTTGATGTAGGTCTTCAAACCCCTTAATTTACCAAGATGTAAAACTTTTGCACCATAAAAATTTTGGACCCTATAGTAATTTCTAGAAACACTTGAGTTTCACTGCCCCCAGCTACTGAGGGGTCCCTATCATGGGATCACAGTGAGAGATGAAATGTGTTAGATGCTGCTTTGGGTCCCTTGAGCTATTAAAAATTAAAAATTATGGCCTCCCAATGTTTGGTAAAGTGGATTTGATTCTACCCATTCACAGTAAGGCTTCCCTTCTAGCTATGTCAGCACATTTAATTCCTCTATTTATTTTAGTCAATATGTAAGTGACTCATGGTCATTTATGATCCCTTAAGGAATGTATGGATGAGATATAAATTGTGAAAGTTCAGCCCATGGTAGTTCAATAGGTGGCAGAATCGCTGGTATCATCTATGGGTATCCATAGGGGTATTCCTACAAGGATGTGCCTGACCTAATTCAGGTTGTACACCTAATAGAGGGAATTCCCAATCTACAGTTGTGGGATCTAATTATGTTGGTTGTTATTATCCCATGTTGATTGGGAATTTTAGATCCACTAAAGTCACTATAAAAAACCTTCTTTGTTATGGTAGACTAGTTGGGGGGGTGCAAGTTGAGGATATGCTTATGGAGTATATCTGGAAAGAAGGTAGCCTCATAGTATATCTACATTTAGTCATCTCAATTCAGTTATCTCTTCCCACAACAAATCAAATATATCCTCCAATTATGGTGGATTAACCACTTCGAGGGGTCATTTGTTGCACAATATTACCCAGACCATTTACATTATGGATGCCTTCCTTGGGGGTAATGTTGGGTTATTTGAGGGAATACCCAGATTCAGGGAATGATTCTTGTTTTGAGTATTCACATTTCCTTCAATTGTTTGGTGTGGACCACATTATGAACCAGAACTATTTCCGACAACTTTTATGAATTTTTCTCATGTGCTATAGTTTTTCCTTGGGTGATATTAAAGACTTTCACTAATTTATAATGCATTTTAGGTATTCTGTCAGTGTATTGGTGAATGTTATTTTTTTCACACCCTCATTGATTCCTCATCCTCTCCTTCACCAGTACACTAGGAGATATTAATGGGATGGTAATCTAACAGGAATCTAAATAATGTTTTGCCATGGGTTTCCATAGTTGATTTACCAAATCACGAGATGGGATGACCATTTGAGGACCCATTCTGCAGTGTATCCTCCAATCAAGGGAAGTCTGATTTCCATTGAAGATGTGTTGTTGAGGTGAGTAATCGCTGGATGTGGATTTCCTATTCCATTTTAAAAATTCTTCAGGTTTGGTTTTATAACCATGATAGTTTGGATAAAAATACCGCCTGAACCTTTGGGATTAGATTACTCCTGATCTTCCATGGCCTCTACTACATCTATTTCCCTTTTTTAATTTTATGATGTTTTGTGCGATCAAGGGTTGGGGCATCATTTTGTTTGAACTCGATTGGCCCAATTTCAAAGAACATTGCACTATTTTTTACATTTGTGATATATTATGGTTGACTTCTGTCAAATCGGATTATTACTCGATATTATTAAATGATTGGTGAAACATTATCTCAATAACCTACTATATTTTGGACCAACATCGATGATAGTTATACATGATACTTTTTTTAGCACATTTTTAGTTGTGAACATGGTCCATTTTCTAAATCTATCCAGCAGCTAAGACATTACATGATACCATTTTCAGTTATCATTTCAAGATATGCAGCATGATGAAATATTAAACACTATGTGTTCCCCTTCATCAGATATGAAAAATAGATGAAGCATCTTTGATAAGTAGTTGCAATCTTCTTAACACACTAAGTCATGCACATTAAAGGTTACTTTGTTATCTCTATGGATGTCGTTATGCTATGAGAGCCACCAAGTCTATTTTGTGTTTCATCCCTTCTATCACCTTAATGTGAATTTGATACCTTCATAGGGAAATAAATTTCTATCAAGTGATAATTTTTTTCCATATATTGAGGTGGATGTTTTGCACATCTGCTTCAGAAAATTCCTATTGAATCCTATATTGAGGGGTGGATATGGTCTAGAAGATGATTGTTATGTCGTATTTAACCTAATGTTCCGACCGGTGAAGCATTCCATATTCATATTTATATACAAGATCTACTACTTAATCAATGAAGAGTGGAATCATTCCAACTTATTTATTATAATCATTAGGATTTATAGAGACATCCTCTCTTATACTGGATGGTAGGTGGCCTAAGGGTGGTTTGAATAATGGCCATATTCTGGGGAACTCTTCCAATTGATAAATAATTTCACATGTCAATTATATGGAATGATAAATTAATTCCCATCTTTTCATATGTCCTTGTGATTGCGGAACATTCTCAATTCTACTTCGCAAATGGTAGTACAAGTTTGATGATGTGAAACACTCCTGTAGATATAACATTCACATCAAACTCCATCATGTGGAGTATCACCATGGTGGATTATAGTAAAGGGATGACCCCCTTTCTCATTGATCTTATTTTAACATGAAGTATTCTGTGGCTCTCATCAGGTTATGGAATCACCATGATGATCATATTTTGGTCACAAATCATACCTAATTATAAAATTTCTGAAGAGGACCTTCAGAATTACTGACACTGCTCTTAGAATTTGGTAATAGGAGAATAGTATCATGGGCTACCATAGATTAGTGTTTTAGGGATTCAAAAAAAATCCACCATTAAATAGAGTTGGATAATAGATTTAGTCTTCATTTTTCACATTGTCTCTGGTGAGGATTTTTTTATTCCTTATTGTGAACAAATAGGTACACCTAATGGGGGGAATGGTTTGCATGAATGGAATATTTTCTTACTATATCTCATGTTTCTATTGGATTTTTTTTCTAGGATTCTATTATTTGGAAATAGTTTGTGCCTTTCTCATAATGGACATAGAATTTGAATGATTACCTTCTATTAGAACATGTATATGTCCATGAATCGGTTGTACTTATATCATGCGGGAGTTTTCCACATGAACATATTTGATGAGAGTAGAGGTGTGTGACTACTTCGTAGAGGCATACTAATAAGGAACCCAAATTATGAGGACGAATTTGTGTATCTGTCCCTCTAGAATTATTTTTATTGTTATAACAATGTCCAAGAATGTTTGTTGGATGTGGGAAGGGATTTAAATCATCCCTTTCACTATTTTGGGGATATCCACGGTGACATAAACAATTTTAACATGGATATATACCCAATATGAATACAGAGTAGGTGTATGTGTCTACTCTTGTCCTCCCCTTCCTGTAAGTGTATACATACTGACTTCTCCAAGTACTTCTAGAAGAAACCTCTAGAAAGCTTGATGAATTCAGGTAGGTGTGTGTGCCTTCTTGTATATTGCTACCAAATTTGGTTGGTAGTCTTCATTGAGTGCTATCAGACATGTCTTCTGAAAGGATTGGTTGGTGTAGAAAGGTGTATGTTCCTACTCAGGGTGTTTATTCAGATTTCAATGATGGAATTTCTCATATACTTTCAGTAATTTCTGTTGGATAGCTGAATTTGGGTGGGTTTTTGTACGTGTTCACTCATCGTTTTCCCCAAAATTTTATTGTAGAGATTGTTAATAGAAAAGAGGGGTGTGGCTTCGCTCCTTTTTGACTATTCTCTTCTCCTATCAGGATATCTTGACTGCCCATGTCTAGATGACTTAAGACAAATAGCCAGGGGTGGCACCATAAAAATATTAAGGGATCACTACTTCATGATATTCACCATAGTGATTATAATAAGATCCCTTTGTAATTACATTTGCGTGTTTTGGACGTAGTCATATATAGAATCTTCATCCACCTACCAAAGATATTAGTGGTACTGGTTTTCATGTTTTAGGTATAAGCTCATGAAACTATTGAAGATCTACTTTGGTTCCATCTACATATGGACTAATGGTAATCATTGAAATGATGATAACCAGGGATTTGAAATATAGAGGGCCTTTCAGGTAGCCTCTAGGGTTAGGATTTTAAAATTATGGTCATACTCCCTGCCTAGTGTGTCAGATACCCAACATTAAATAATCTTGGTTGGATATTGCATATTTTTCTTGGATAAAGAATTGATGTTAATAGTATCAAGTGAATTAATTTGAGGAAGCAAGGAATATGTCGTTGGATTTATGGGAGTTCAAAGATAAACTAACTAGATATTAAAAAACAGAATATAGAATACCCCATCAAAGTATCCTCTCATTTTAACAAATCAATACATGATTGATTATCTTGTTTTGACCTCATTAATTGTGAGTGTAGAAGGGGCCTATCAGGTTATATATGGTGTCATCTTTACTATAGAATCATGTCGAGCACATCATTTTTTGTTTGTAATGAAAATAAGGGTTCTCTCGATGGTGTATTGGAGGGGGCATGCTTTTTTACAATCATACACATTGGGTTCACTAATGATGAATATTTTCCAATGGGTCTATTCGTGAAATTTAAAACACCCAATAGTCCTATATCCATTTGGGAAATTGTTTCCAAATGCATGCGCCCATTGTAGTTTTTTTCCAATCATGACTAAGAACTCAGATTAGTTGAGAGGATGGGAGGTTAGGCTCATCGCACCATATTTTAGGGAATTTATTCCTACTCAAGGAATCTCTCATAGATTTATGATATGTTTATGAATCCTTCATTAACTCCAAAGTATGATTTGGGTCACTCTTGAATTGAAAATCAATTATAAGAATGTATGGAACATATAATAATATGTATGTATTGTAGGATCATCATCAGTGGGGATATCTATATGTATTTGAGGTTATCCATTAGTGGTATCCCCTCATTATTTATTATATATTATTTGGACATTATTATAATGATGCTGATCTTTTAACCACATAGTGGGAAACACTGAAGTATATCATCATCTAGGGAAATGATAATTGTTTTGATATCAGGATGAGACCAATGAGATGGGAATAATAACTATACTTATGAAAGGAATCCAACCCCACATTGTTCAGTTAAACTAAACTATGAGAATCATATTTTTTAAGGTCATGTGATAAGGACCAAATCGGGTAGTTTATTGTCATGCAAGAAGGATGTGTAGATGGATGGTACCTAGTGAATGTTTAGTGATGGAACTATTTCAAAGAATCCCATGGATCCTGGATGGGATATGGATGTTTAGTTTGAATAATACTCATCTAGGAATGAGACCCTGAGATAATTGGGATGATTTGTGGTGATATTTCTGGACCTAAATGATGATTTATACGTATCTCACTTGGATGAGACACTACTAGAAAAGTAGGCTATACCAACGTTTTATAAACATTGCTATAGGTTGGAAAACCGTTGGTATAGGGTATACCAACGGTTTTCCAAACCATTGGCCAGTAAGGCGTGGGGAAATCCCTTTACCAACGGTTATATTTAAACCATTGGTATAGGTACTGAGAAATCTGGAAAACAATTTACCAATGGTTTACAACCATTGGTAAAGCTTTATACAGATTTCTGGAACCGTTGGTATAAGTTTTTCCAGAAATCTGGAAAAAGCTTTACCAACGGTTTAGAACCATTGGTAAATTGTTTCCCAAAACTGCTGCACAACAGCACCCAGAAGCCCCCCCAGAAGCTACACCTGCATAAAAAAACAATGCACAAAACATCCCTCAGTATACCCTCCACTATACACCTGCATAAAAAATATCACAAAATCCACTTACAAACTTCAAACAGTATAAAAAACACCTAAAATAGCCCAAAAAAACACATGACAACAATCATCCGGTGGTAATTCACCTCACCCATCAAATTCTAAAAGGCAGAATAGTTTGATAAATATCTATTAGAGTTGAATTAGACATTCAAATTGACTCAAATCCCATTTTTTTGTGATACTAGGTTTGGGTATGTAATGATTTGTGAGGAATTTTGCATTGAACTTGTATTGTTTATAAAATATGGTGAAAAGATATTTTCCTAGGAGTCTCGTCACTTATGACCCCATGAGTGAAACAACCAAACTCATGAAAAAGTGTCGTTGATGAGTGTAAATTTCTGTTGTATTCACTTAAAATGATTTCCTTTTGAAATAAAAGAGAGACATTGAGTGGTATCGTCCACACCGCGCCTCGGATTGAGGCGGAGTTGACTCGTACACGTTACAAATGACCCATGGATCATTGTCCTAATGTTTCAATAGAATCCGAAAGCGTTTGGTCAGTTTTCTGTATGTCATTTTTTACTTAAAAGCGCATCCATTTTAAACAAAATAAAGACACTATGAGTGGTTTCGGCCAAACCGCGCCTCGGATTAAGGCGGGGTTGACTCGTACACATCAAAAACTGACCAATGGATACATGTCCTAAAGTATCAACAGTATCTGAATGTGTTTGGTCAGTTTTCCGTATGTGGTTTTTTTTACTTAAAATCGTATCCATTTTAAACAACAGAAAGACACTTTGAGTGGTCCCGGCCACACCGGCCCTCGGATTGAGGAGGGGTTGACTCGTACACGTCACATATGACCCATGGATACATTTCCTAAAGTGTAAATATTATCCAAATGCCTTTGGTCCATTTTCCGTATGTCAGTTGTTGTTTTAACTTAAACCGTTGTCCATTTCAAAGAAAAGTGAAAAACTTTGAGTGGTATCAGCCACACCGGCCCTCAGATTGAGGTGGGGTTGACTCGTACACGTCACATATGACCCATGGATCTTTGTCCTAAAGTTTCAACAGAATCTAAATGCGTTTGGTCGGTTTTCTGTATGCAAGTTGTTGTTTTCACTTAAAATCCTATCCATTTGAAAGAAAAGTTTGACACTTTGAGTGGTGTCGGCCACACCATGCCTCAGATTGAGGTGGGGTTGACTCGTTCATGTCAAAAATTACCCATAAATCATTTTATTAATGTTTCAACAGAATCTGAAAGTGGTTGGTCGGTTTTCCATATGTCGTTTATTTTACTTAAAAGCACATCCATTTTAAACAAAAGAAAGACACTTTGAGTGGTACCAGCCACAACGGCCCTCAGATTGAGGCGGGGTTGACTCGTAAATGACACATATGACCCATGAATCGTTGTCCAAAAGTTTCAACAGAATCCGAATGCGTTTGGTTGGTTTTTTGTATGTCAGTTGTTGTTTTAACTTAAACTGGTGTCCATTTCAATGAAAAGTTAGACATTTTGAGTGGTACCGGTCACACTGTGCCTCGGATTGAGGCGGGGTTGACTCATACACGTCACATATGACCCATGGATCGTTGTCCTAAAGTTTCAACAGAATCTGAATGCGTTTGGTCAGTTTTCCGTATGTCAGTTGTTCTTTTAACTTAAATTGTTGTCCATTTCAAAGAAAAGTTAGACACTTTGAGTGGTGCCGGCCACACCACGCCTCGGATTGAGGCGGGCTTGACTTGTACATGTCAAAAATGACCCATGGATTGTTTTCCTAAAGTTTCAACAGAATCCGAATGCGTTTGGTCGGTTATCCATATGTGGTTTTTTTACTTAAAAGCGCATCCATTTTAAACAAAAGAAATACACTTTGAGTGGTACCCGGCCACACCGGCCCTCGGATTGAGGAGGGGTTGACTCCTACATGTCAAAAAAGACCCATGGATACATGTCCTAAAGTATCAAAAGTATGCGATTTCCTTTGGTCCATTTACCGTATGTCAGTTTTTGTTTTAACTTAAACAATTGTCCATTTCAAAGAAAAGTGACACAGTTTGAGTGGTACCGGCCACACCGACCCTCAGATTGAGGATGGGTTGACTCGTACACGTCACATATGACCCATGGATACATGTACTAAAGTATAAACAGTATCTGAATGCCTTTGGTTCGTTTTCCGTATGTCAGTTGTTGTTTTAACTTAAACTTTTGTCCATTTCAAAGAAAAGTGACACACTTTGAGTGGTCCCAACTACACCGGCCCTCGGATTGAGGCGGGGTTGACTCATACACGTCACATATGACCCATGGATCATTTTCCAAAAGTTTCAACAGAATACGAATGCGTTTGGTTTGTTTTCCGTATGTCAGTTGTTGTTTTAACTTAAACCGTTCTCCATTTCAAAGAAAAGTTAGTCACATTGAGTGGTGTCGGCAACACCGTGCCTCATATTGAGGTTGCGTTGACTCGTACACGTCACAAATGACCCATAAATCATTTTCATAAAGTTTCAACAGAATCCGAAAGTGTTTGGTCAGTTTTTCGTATGTCGTTTATTTTACTTAAAAGCGCATCCATTTTAAACAAAAGAAAGACACTTTGAGTGGTACCGGCCACACCGGCCCTCGGATTGAGGTGGGGTTGACTCGTACACGTCACATATGACCCATGAATCGTTTTCCTAATGTTTCAACAGAATCCAAATGCGTTTGGTCGGTTATCCATATGTGATTTTTTTACTTAAAAGCACATCCATTTTAAACAAAAGAAAGACACTTTGAGTGGTACCAGCCACACCGGCCCTCAGATTGAGGAGGGGTTGACTCCTACATGTCTCAAATGACCCATGGATACATGTCCTAAAGTATCAACAGTATCCGAATGCCTTTGGTCCATTTACCCTAGACAGCCCAACCACCCCCGTGGACAACCTACCCACCCCCTCGACACCCCTTCTCCCTATGGACAGCCCCCACCCCCTTGGATAGCTCGCCCACCCCCCTGGACACCCCTACCCCCTGTGGCCAGCCCCCCCCCCCCCCCACCCCCTGGACAGCCCGACCACCCCTCCTTGACAGCCTGACCACCCTTGTGGACAGCCCATCCACCCTTGTGGACAGCCCGCCCACCCCCGTACCCCCCACGGGATAGCCTCGCCCAACCTCACAAAATAGCCCACACCCCCCTCCCCTGCAACCCCACCACCACCACCTAGTCATACCAACCCCCCTGGACACCCCACATACACCTCCCCCACCAGGACACCCCACCCAGACCCCCAGGACAGCCCACACCCCCTGGACAACCCCGCCCACCACCATTGACAGCCTTTCCCACCCCCGTGGACAGCCCCGCCCACCCCCGTGGACAACCCACCCACCCCCGTGGACGCCGCAACCCCCTAGACAGCCCAACCACCACAGTGGACAGCCCACCCACCCCCTCGACACCCCTTCTCCCTATGGACAGCCCCCACCCCCTTGGATAGCCAGACCACCCCCTGGACACCCTTACCCCATGTGGCCAGCCCACCCACCCCCCATGGACAGCATGCCCACCCCTCCTTGATAGCCTAGCCACCCCCGTGGACAGCCCTTCCACCCTTGTGGACAACCCGCCCAGCCCCGTACCCCCCTGGACACCCCGTACCCCCCTGGATTGCCCCGCCCACCCTCCCAAAAAGCCCAATCCCCCCTTCCCTACAACCCCACCACCACCACCAAGACATACCACCCCACCTGGACACCCCACACTCCCCTCCCCCACCAGGACACCCCACCCAGACCCCTAGGACAGCCCACACCCCCTGGATGGGCCTGCCCACCCCCGTGGACACCCCTACCCCCTAGACAGTCCAACCACCCCCGTGGACAGCCCACCGACCCCCCCTCGACACCCCTTCTCCCTATGGACAGCCCCCACCCACTTGGATAGCCCGCCCACCCCCCTGGACACCCCTACCCCCCGTGGCCAGTCCACCCACCCCCCCTGGACAGCCCCCCCCCCACCCCTCTTTGACAGCTCGACCACCCCCGTGGACGGCCCGTCCACCCTTGTGGACAACCCGCCCACCCCCATACCCCCCCTGGACACCCCGTACCCCCCCTGGACAGCCCTGCCCACCCTCCCAAACAGCCTACACCCCCTCCCCGGCAACCCCACCACCACCACCTAGACATACCACCCCCCCTGGACACCCTACACACCCCTCCCCCACCAGGACACCACACCCAGACCCCCAGGACAACCCACACCCCCTAGACAGCCCCGCCCACCCCCGTGGATAGCCTTTCCCACCCCCGTGGACAGCCCCGCCCACCCCCATGGACACCCCACCCACCCCCGTGGATGCCCCCTACCCCCTAGACAACCCAACCACCCCCGTGGACAGCCCACCCACCCCCCCTCGACACCCCTTCTCCCTATGGACAGCCCCCACCCCCTTGGATAGCCCACCCACCCCCCTGGACACCCCTACCCCCCTGTGGCCAGCCCACCCACCCCCCTAGACAGCCCGCCCACCCCTCCTTGACAGCCCGGCCACCCCCGTGGACAGCCCGTCCACACTTGTGGATAGCCCGCCCAACCCCGTACCCCCTGGACACCCCGTACCCCCCTGGATAGCCCCGCCCACCCTCCCAAACAGCCCACACCCCCTTCCCTGCAACCCCACCACCACCACCTAGACATACCACCCCAGATGGACACCCCACACACCCCTCCCCCACCAGGACACCCCACCCAGTCGCCCAAGACAACCCACACCCCCGGGACAGCCCCGCCCACCCCCTTGGACACCCCCTACCCCCTAGACAGCCAAACCACCCCCGTGGACAGCCCACCCACCCCCTCGACACCCCCTCTCCCTATGGACAGCCCCCACCCACTAGGATAGCCCTCCCACCCCCCTGGACACCCCATAACCCTCGTGGCCAGCCCACCCACCCCCCTGGACGGCCCACCCACCCCTCTTTGATAGCCCGACCACCCCCGTGGATAGCCCATCCACCCTTGTGGACAACCCGCCCACCCCCGTACCCCCCTGGACACCCCGTACCCCACTAGATAGCCCCGCCCACCCTCCCAAATAGCCCACACCCCCTCCCCTGCAACCCCACCACCACCACCTAGACATACCACCCCCCTAGACACCCCACACACCCCTC
Organism: Viscum album; assembly: GCA_963277665.1. Taxonomy (NCBI): domain Eukaryota; kingdom Viridiplantae; phylum Streptophyta; class Magnoliopsida; order Santalales; family Viscaceae; genus Viscum; species Viscum album. The sequence goes on along the minus strand of OY728133.1, from coordinate 1,901,095,626 downwards.
CCCCACCAGGACACCCCACCCAAACTCCCAGGATATCCCACATCCCCTAGACAGCCCCGCCCACCATTGTGGACAACCCATCCACCCCTGTGGACACCCCCTACCCCCAAAATCCATTATCCAAAACATATCAAATTGGTTTGAACACAATCCATAATTCCCACAATCCATTATCCAAAACATGTAAACATTCACGATAGCCTCCCCCAACTCTGATTTACATGTTTTGAACACTCTCCTTCCAAAAATAGAATATAAAAACATTAAAGAAGTGTTCAAAAACACGAACAATATCCTATTTAGATATTAATTTCAATAATCATGTAAACCACTAACACCTAGAAAAAATCTATTCATTAAAACAATTACAACAATATGGTTGAGATCAAATTTTACCTATTCGTATGGGGGTGTACCTGTTGGGATGGGTGCTGTGTTCGGATTCGCGAGAGCAGTGGAGTCGGATGGGGTTCGTGAGAGCAGCGGAGCGAATAGATTAAGGCTCTGTCCGAATGGGGAGAGGAGATCATGATCTGGAATTTGGGGAAAACCTTTTCCAACGGTTTATAAAAACTGTTGCCAAAGGCACACATTTCCCATCGGTTCCAGTGAACTGTTGGGAAATGTGGGAGTTTAGCACCCCTTTCCCAATGGTTCCAGTGAACCGTTGGGAAAGGGTCCACGGAAATTCCCTTTGCCAACGGTTTAATTAAACCGTTGGCAAAGGCTAACTATACCAACGGTTTAACTAAACCGTTGGTATACTACCGTTGGGAAAAGACCAAATTCTAGTAGTGAGAATCAATGATCATGTAGTTCATTTATAAGGACCTATTCTTATGGAGGTCCATGGTTTTTTATCTTGGGGGATTATGGAAATTTTAAAGGATTATGTTGGGGGTTTTTCTTGAAAAGTATTCCATTGTTGAATTTTGGGCCATGATGAGTGAATGTACGCATGGTTATTTGGGGGTTTTGTTTGGGGATTACTCATTTAGGATGATTAACTAGTAATTTCATGTTTATGTTTTGTTGGGGATTACTCCTAAAAATAATTCTCTTGGTAAATTATTATGGTTTGTTGGGGGATTAATTCAATGGAGGTTTTCTATAGGTTGTATTAAGGGGTTTATTAATTGGGTTCATGTCTTCATTGGTTGGGGAATATACTTTGAATGAGGCCAAAAATGTTTGGGATCTTGTGGATTTTAGGACCACCATCAACCTATAAGTCCACAAGAGTAATGATCAGTGTGTGAATAAAAATGAAATAGAATATATAGGGGACCATATAATTACCTTTTCCCTGAGGTTTGATACATAACCGAGAAGACCCATGTTTCTTGGGTAACTATGAAAGAAGATGGGAGGAAGATATAAAAGAAGATTTTATGCCGAAGAATGCATCTGAATGTGTGGATTTTAAGGTCATGGATATCCCCTAAGGTCACATGTGTAATAAAAAGTTATTTATTAATATTAGAAACAAGATAAATTATATGGTCCATCAAACCACATAGTCCATTTCTTTCATTGGTGGAAGATGTAACACCCCATGCTTCCATGGTACGTTTCCCTTTGACTAATGTAATATCTTGCATTGTACGTAACTTCGAGTTCTAACACACCACAACCAATCAAACAAGTTGTTATGAATAGTAATACCCACTTTTTAAAATTTTATTAATTTTATCATTCAAAATGGACGTCATTTTTTGGATTTGGAATATCAAAATTAGCCTAGGGTGAATTTTTGGTATTTTTATGAAAACTTTCCATTTTTGATGAATACTGAAAAACACTCAGTTATAGTTTAAAAATGAATTTTTATTTGAGTAATTATTTCTATTATATAAATTTATTTTAGGTCAAAATAAATACATAATACATATATAAGTTCAATGTAATTTATTGGAGTTGTTTGATAATAATTTTTGATACATAAACATTTTATTGGACTTTTTACCATCGTTAACCCACCTCTTAGAGCATTTGAAAATTCACATAAAACATAATTTTACTGCTTCTGGGAGTTGAATTTAAAAAATCTGAGAGACAAGGTTGATATTAGTACGTAAAATCTCATTCAATAAGATGAAAGTAATTTTTGGTGAACAGTAACTTTTTACTTTTATTTACCACAGTTAAAAGTAAATGGGGTAATTAAGGGAAAAAATGATATTATTATTCCCTTAAAACATGTCCTAATTCTATTCGATAAGTGTAATTAAACCAAAAACAACTTTAGGAATAAAATATGATCTATTAGGTCCACATGGATTAGATTATGACATTTATTATTATTTTATTTAAAGAAGAGTTAGAAGATTTAAAATCAGAGTTTAATAGCTGAAATATTTTTTATATAGGGTTACACATAAGAAAAATCAGACTATAAATATTAATTATAAATATACAATTATTTCCTACATAATGGTATTTTATTTATATTTTTTATACATTAAATAATTTAATTTATTTATGATACAACGATAATGCAGTAATTACCGTATTAATGAATGATTAAAATAATAGATAATATAAATGTCCAAATAAATGTAATTTGATACTTTTTATGAATTAAACAAATTTCATTGGTTAATATGACATGTTAGGGTTGGTTTGATGAATTATTTTATAATTAATTATGCTGTTATAAATTTAGCAAAAACAAAATACCTAATACTATCAAAATTGACATAAAAGAGTTTTTAAAAGATATGTTATATTATTAATTGACATTCTCTTTCTAAAAATCTAATGTTCCTCCAAAGTTCTTAATTAATATTATATATGTCATTAATGAACCACTTGGGGTTCACTTGGATGTTTATTGAAAAATTATTAACCATATAATATAAAAATAAAAAGAGACATGATAAATGTCAAACTATTTAACTAAGAGTTAAATCTAAAAGGTAAAGTTAATATAGTGACCCAAACATGTCTAAAAACTATTGGTTGAGTGGTTTTCTACCCATCCCCACCTTATCCTTTAAATAATTAATTTTTTAGCCATTATAAAAAAAAATTTATTATAAAATAATATTTCTAGCTTCTCCTAAGGTGCCTCTCACCCCTCTTATAAAAGGGAACTCCCCATTCCTTCAAAATAAAATCATCAATGCATTTTAACATAGAAAAACCCTTCCCAAATACCATATAAACTATCCTCCCTTAATCCTAGAGTCTTTCCTTTTGTCAGAAAGCCATCCTAATGAGCGCTTTTGATCAAATCAAAAGGAAGAACCTGAATACGAATTAAATATTTCATCACCTCTTTCAAGTTCCTTTCTTCTTCCACTTCTTCTATCCTTGTTTTTTCTATTATAAAATAATAAATCTAGTAAATTATATATATTTTGATGTTATTATAAAAATGGTACAATGATATTCATTATTCTATCCATCCTATAAATGAGAAAGTCACCATATGTGTATACGTACAGATCACCGTCTCAACGTGGTGGTGTGGTTTGTTATTCAAATACTTCATCCTTTGGATGGGTATAATAATATGTATAAATGATGTAAATAATAAATATAACAAGATAATTATTATGTTTATATGATATACCATCCAATTATATATTGTTTTAAAATCAAAAAAATGATACTGTCGCTCATGCATACGTACGGATTACCGTCACCACGAACACGATTAGATTCTTTCCCCATTGTATCCATTAAAGACTACTTTTTATTTTATGATTAAAAATAATGTTTAAGGACATAATATAATTATGAATATACATAATATACATCCTATCAATAACAAACAATACTTACGTAACAAAGCATATAAAGTAAAACGAATCAGTTAACATCAATAACGATGATACTACTAAAATATCATAAACAATGCAATATTAGAAGACCATATATGATTTTATATTAATGTATATGCTCCTTTTATAGTTTAATAATAATTATCTCACCATTATACAGGAGGTTAACCTAACCTCAACCAAGGAAAAGTACAAATTAAGTGGTTTCTTATCTGACATTAAATTTAGTGAGATTTCAATTGTTCGCCACTTATTTATTGCATGTTGTGTATTGTGTATTGCCATTTGATATATATTATCAATATTCTCTTTATATTCCTATTATAACGTGATTCATTTTTTGGTTATTAACTTTTTTTCATACGACTCAATTGATTACAATGATGTAAGTGTTTTTCATATCACTTTTTATTCCTGTGAGATTCATACTATATTGGCCACTATTTCATTTTGTGTGGAATATGTTCTATCCATAGTTGTATTATTAGTGTAATATACTTTAATTTATTATTATTTACATCTTAATTATATGATCCATCTTTCATGGGTTTTATGTTTCATATGTTACCAAATCAGTAAGGGAATTTCAAATTTCAATTTTCACTTAGGGGGCTTTATGGATAATTCATTGATTATTTTACTCCAAGATTATGTGTGGAATCCAAATTTATTATTTATATAGTAATTTCCACTCCCCTTTGTGTCGATATAATTTCGATACACACAATCGATCCATTGATAATTCCTCAATTCATTGATATAAACTTTATCTCAATTCAATTTCCATTCATTGAGTTAAACATCCAATTCATTGGTGTTGTTATTAGAAAAATTTGTGTGAATGTAATCTAATTGATTTACACTGAATATCCAATCATATTGAGTGTATTTATATTTTTCACACATAATTATGTCATTGATTTATCCTTTACCTAAGGATACTGTCTTTATAAGGGATTTCATCTCAATTTACAATCCTTTGATAATTCTTTGTTGTTATGCACCAATTCACTTTTATATGGTGTATATACTATCCTTTGACATTGTAAATAATGATATCCTTTATTCTCATGTTATTATAACGTTATGATTAACTCAATTTTTTGTATTCAAGCGTTTCCCATTTGGATAGTAACTATAAGTATAATACCATTTTATATGTTTTAATATTTTTTTCTTCTACATTATTCTTATTAATGTACATGTTTTAAAAATGCTTTTAAGGTTTTATTTATATGAACATTAATGTTCTAAAATTAAAATTCCTTATAAAATCTTAAAAGTGGTATGGTAAACTTTGATTCAAAAATCTATTTTAAATGACTTCTTGACAAATATTGTGACTTTTAAATGTTTTCTAGAAAAAGGAGTATATTTATCTCAAATATATTTGATAACTATTTTCATCTATGTCCATATACTTCATTATTCTTAATTGAGGTTAATCTGTTATAGTACAATCATCAATATTGTATTGAATGGGTTATGTTTGACTGTGGATGTGCTATTTTTATACCATTCATGGTTTATGGAAAAAGTATTTACATTTTGTATGCTAGTTTTAATAGGAATGATTATGTTATGTTTCAAACTTTTCATATGAGAAATTCATTGGACTTACTAAGTGATGGGTGGAGCCCGCTATAGCTCCCCGATGCATTGGTAGCTCTCATGAGACAAACTAGTGTCTTGGCACAAGGCATTGAAAAAATATTATTTGTAGTCTTGGCACAAGGCCTTCACTATGTGGTTATGAAGTCTGGAATTATTCATTCCATCATTATGAAAGTTGCTATTGATATCTCATGTGATTATTCGAATAGTATAATATCCATGTGAATAAGTAAATATCATTATTTGATTTTATCTTTTCCATAATATGTGGAAGTTCAATTGTAAGATGCTTTTGTTTTCGTCTTATACATTGCCTTAAAAGTTTATGCTTATTATAAATGTTTTTTCATTATTGTAATCCTTACTGAGCATTTGAGCTCACCCCTTTCTAGGTTTTATTTTTCCCAGGATGCGAAGAACTATATTATGACTAACCTACAGGTATATTCTATGGGATATCAGTGTTTTATATAGAAACATTGTTGTTTTAGTTTTCCATTTTATAATGTAATGTAAACCTTATGAATGTATCTAGTACCTACAAGGCTACTAAAATAATCGGTATTTCGAGATTTTATCTTTTTTTGATATTGCCAATGATACATAATAATGCACCGACTCTTGGATTTTGGGGTTGGGGAATTACAATTGGTATCAGAGGAAGTTTAGTACAAACCTTGGAATCTAGATTTAGATAAACTCTAATTAGACCAAATTACCCTAAGATAGAATTTGATGATTAGTATAGAAGAAATTCCTAGAATTTTAGGGTTGTAATTTTTTTTGAGTTTTCCAAGAAATCCATCCATGTATGGATATGAGCTGGTAGAGGTGGATCTGGCATAGATCTACCTAGTGGTAAAACCAGAAAACACCTCATCGAGCTAGACTCTAATGGGAACTCTTGCATGAAAACGGGCCTTATTGCACTCTTGGTTATGACTCTCTCAGGGGATATGCTTAGGATAATTTTTAGGTTCTGGGTGCAGCGGCAATGCGTTGGTGGGATTTCCCAGCTTAGATTTTAGCATTAACAATGATCAATCCGAGATCTGTCACGATGTAAAATGCTAGATCTTCGAAATAGAACAATGATACAAAAAACAAAAGATGGTGTCAAGGAACTATATATATAGGATCATTATATGTTGGTTATAATTAATTTAATTAATTGACAAGAATTACCTTGATGGAATTATTTCAGTGTTGATGTCTTTGGTCACGATCCGGTGTGATCCGTCATTGCATCATAGAATCTAGTATAGGATTCCTCTACTGGTGATCCACACATGCTCCACATATCTCTGGACGTCGCTGAAGGGATCTCTGGGTGCTAGCGTAGAAGAACCTTCGCTTGCGATGTCCGCCTTCGATCGCCTTGATTCAGTGGTGGTGGATCTCTCAGTCTTGAGAGAGTTCTGAGAGGAAGGAGTTCTTTTAGCCGTTAGAGAACTCTCTAGAATTGTTGTGCACAAAGATTCTCTCTTGAAAATTTTTGGGGTTGTGAGGATATTTATAATTATGTCTGATGTTATAGAGTTATGACAATAAATAAATGTGTTACAAATTTTATTTATTTCATTAAATCTTATTGAAAACCCCCATGTCGAATGATTAATTCCTTGATATGAACCCACGCGGATCATAATAAATATCATTTAATAAAATGATATTATTTCTTCAAAATCCCAACTGGAAAAACTACACACCGTGTAATCCTTAATACATGATGTGTAATCGTTTTCCATAAAACTACATGGCATGTATATTCAATATACACGTTGTGTACTTTTTTTTCTCATTTTTCTTTATTTCCTCCACCACATTTATTAGTCCTTGAAGAATGGATATTTATTTCATAAATAAATGTAACTACATTACTCGTTAATAAATAAATATTATTTCATCCACAATATATTCTCTGGAATAACTAGTGTAGAAATAAATGCGATTAGGCATCCTTAAATAATTATTAAACCAAAGTCAGGAATAATATTTATTTAACTTGTTAAATTAATATTTAACTGAGTAACATGGAAAAATATAGTGTGTAACCCTCTAGGTCTCTTTCTCAGTCGAATTATGTAGATCCTACCTAAAGACCAAGGTTAGCGTCTATCAATATACCAAGGAACCCATAGAGAAAGAATTTAACACCGCAATGATGTGTCACCTCATACGAATGCTTACCGTGTAATATAATCCCCTTGTCATGATATCTAAAATCAAGCGGGTTGCATGATAGTGGCATCAACCGACGTGCTTGATTATTCTTTCTTTGACTTTCCAAAATTGAAATAGCTAATTCCTTACCATGGACATGGATTTATTTAGGCTATATCAATTCCATAAAAGGGCTGAAGATATCTACTTCTATTATGAAACAGAAGGGACAACTCCTTTCTCACATTATCCATTAATGCAGTATTACTTGTGACGCACCCAACATATCATACCTCACTGTGAATAGTGTATCGTCATAGTTTTCATCAATACATCTAAGTTTGTGAGTTTTAATAACCATTAATAACAATCTTAATGTATAAGGACCAATACACATATCCGCAGATAGGAACATACAATGACACTATGAAACGTGGATTTCCTACTAGTGGGTCTTGTTCTCATAATTTCCTCATGGAAATTACCAAGAGCAAACACCATGAGAAGGTGCCTCAATGTTTTATGAGTCCTCACCCCTAATGGCCTGTATTATTTGTGTCCCTCAAATAACATCATCCAACCATAGAACAAATATTCAAGAATAATGTTATGGAAATTCTAGGTTCTCATCATAGCAGGGATCCGCTATGACCATTTAATGAAATAGCTATCCTTATGACATTATCACATGAATTGTCATGCAGAAGAACAATCATATTATGATAAGGCTTTTATTAATGAATAAAGTACAATGTAGTTGGTTCTAGGCCACAAACTCCAATAGAATCCCACATGGACTGGAGCCAACTACTAACAACCTTTAACTCACTAGCTCTCACATGATATTGATGCTTCTGCTGAGATAGGCCTTTAGTCATGGGTTCTTCCACGTTCTCTTCTACAGACACTCTGCTCACTACAACTTCCCCCATTTAATAGAAATCCCTCAAGAGGCGACACATTCTGAGTATGTTCTTTGTTCTTTGATGTGACCTTGGTTCTTTCTCAAGAGCTACCGCTGTAGTATTATCAAAATACAACGTGATATGATCATTACTACTAGGAACCGCATCAAGCTCCTGCACAAAGTTCCAAATCCAGATGGATTCCTTAGATGCATCCGAAGCCACTATATATTTGGTCTTGACTGTAGAATTGACGACAACTGGCTTCTTTGAACTATTCCAGCTCACAGCTCCTCCATTGAGATAGTAAACATATCGAGATTGTGACTTCAGATCATTTTGATCTCTCTAAAAACCAGCATCAGTATACCCTCTGATGAGAAGCTCCTCATCTCTTCCATACACTAGAAACATATCCTTAGTTTTTATCAAATACTTAAGGATAGTTTTTGTAACAACCCAATATTTTTGAGTATTATATTAACTTACTCTTAATGATTTAATAACATGTTAATGGTTAATGCAGAAAGAGGAGTCGATGGCTTCATCCAGTAGACTCGACCCTTATGAAGCCCACTTATCAGAGCTTGGGAAGGAGGTAGCATCTGTGGGCTTCGCTTTGGACTAAGCCCAAGCCGAACTCCAGCGTGTCAAGCTTGAACGGAAACGCCTACAAGAGAAGTTCATGTTAGTAGAGATTACTACTAGGGCAATGTTATCTGAGCCTCCCTCAGATTCTCTCACCATAGCACACCTTACACATAGGTCTTATGCTGGTGTTATAAGGGGATATGTGACGAGACCCTAGCTTCCTTGTGTAATCCTTTCGGGTGAATAAATTGAGATTTCTTCCTTTAGTGATATTTGTGAAATTTGAAATGTCTAGATAATTTTAGAATGTATTTTATTGATGAATTTTGAAAAAGGGATATTTCAAAATATTTATGTAAACCCTAAATAACTAATGATGTGTAATGATTTTCAAAAAATGGTCTTCTACAAAAGTGTTCAGTAAGGAATTTGGAGTCTAATAAGATCAACATAATTTTTGATGAATAGTAAATTATGAATAGTTATTTTACGCTTAGGATTAGTAATGTGACCAAATGGATAGGTAATTTTACTCAAATAAAGTTTTAATATATTTCAGACACCTAGAGTAAGTAATGTGATTCAATAAAATGGGTAAATAACGGTTTCATAAATTATTAGTCAAGTATTAGGTTTTTTCGGATGAATTGTGTTTTTTAATTAAAAATTTAATTAAAAATAATTAGAAAATTATTTTTATAAAAATGACATTATTTTTGAACTCAGAGCATTGATATTATGTTATGGTAATTTTTGGGGAATTTTCTGAAAAAAACGAATTTTCGATGAATAGTGTTTTTATTTAAAAATTAAATTAAAATTATTTTGAAAATTATTTTTATAAAATGGATTTTATAAATGTATTTAGAGCATCGATATTTGGTTATGGTGAAATTTTGGGATTATTCTGAGAAAGTTGAATTTTCAGTGAATAGTAAAAATACAGTTTTAGGGTTTCGGTATGTTTAATGGCATCATAACTGTGTCATGATGATGTCATGAGTTTTTTTAAGGTTTGGACGGCCAAGGGTGATGAATTATTGTTTTGGGGGCCCCATGTGGCCTAACTTTATGGAAAATGTCATGAGAGGGCACATGAGTTTGAGAAAAGCACTTGTGAGGTGTCCCTTGGCCATTAATGCCTTGTCCCCTCACTTTCCCTATAAATACCCACCCTTTCCTCCTCTAGTTATCACTCCCAACTCTCCCCCAATTAAGTTCTGGTCTTCTTACCTCCCAAGGAGTCCTCCCAAGGTGCCCCCAAGCCCTCAAGGTCCAAAACATTGAGTTTCAAGAGTCACATTTTAAGGTAAGGGATCCGACCTCCCTCTTCATTTCATGTAATCTCTTTTATGTCATTCCTTTTATGCTCCATGTTCTTATGTGAGAGTATGTTCTTTTATATTCCTCTTACTTCCCCTTTCATGTTTATATGATGAGATATCCCCTATTACTCTCATCATTTCGTTTTATGAAAGTTTAAGTGACGCCGTTAGGCTGCCGAATTTTCATAAGAGAAATCTAATTTTTGTCTTCCTTCCATGTTTTTCATTTCAAATGGTATGTCCTTAAAATTTCATTACCATGTCCATATATCCTTCTTATTCTCTCCCCCTACTATTTTATGGATCATTTATGAGTGGGTGACCCATGTCCCCTCTCTTTTCATGGTTTTCTAAAACCTTGTAACATAGCCGTTATGCTGCAGAATTTTCGTCTCAAAATGCCTTTCTCTTTTCTCAAAAATTATTTTATGTTATAAAGTGAATACTCAAAGCTCTTATTTCTACTAGGGTATTCAAATATATATCAAAATGTTCTATTTTAAATTCTGGGATTTACATACATGAGACCCACTCTCCCTTTTCGTGGGTTTAAAGTGACGTAAAGATCTACTCTTTAAAGCAGTTTTAAAACGTTATGATTATGAAATGAAACCCATTTATTTTATGCTATATGGTTTATTTATGAAATGTTTGATGATGATATATGTGGCTCACATGATAATAAAGGAAAATTTAATGGTGTGCCCTGATAGCGCTCCAATGCATTGGGTAAAGACTTAATCTCTAGGGATGACCATTTTAACGACACCTTGGGGATGGACCTTGGTGAAACGAAACGATTGTCAATATTAAATGTTATAGCCACATCTTCACGTTATGAAAAATTTTAATTTTATTATGATGTTCTCATGATTTTTTTCTCATGCCTTAAAGTTCTTTTCATGTCCTTATTGAAGTATCTCAAGTTCACATGTAAAATGTTTCTCTTATTTCCCTTACTGGGCCTTCTGCTCACCCTTTCTTTTGATGTATGTCCCCAGGTTATGAGATGCATAATGAACATAGTATTAACTAAAGGAGAAGCCTTTCAAGTGTTTAAGAAGAATGTTTTATGTTTTTTTATGTATTATGATCCTTGTTTCCAAGACACTAAACCTTAACGATCCTCAGTTCCGTGTATTGGAATGAAAGTTATGTTATAAAAAGGTGGGATGTAATAGTTGGTATCAAAGGATGGTTTAGTTATTTGTTGAAATTAGGATATAAAAACTTTAGGAAGAACCCTATAGAATAGTTTAAATATAGGAAAACTTCCTGGTATTTTGGTAAGTATTGAGTAGGTGGTTTATCTAACAAATACATCCCTGTCTGGATACGAGCAGGTAGAGGCGGCTCGAGCACAGATGTACATAGGGGTAAAACCCGAAAACACCGCTTTGAGCTAGACTCGAATGGGAACTGGTGCACAATAACGGGCCTTGCTGCACTCTTGGTTACGACACTCCCAGTGGATATGTTTGGTTAATCACAAGCTTTTTATGAATCATTATGAAGGAATTATAGAAAAGTGTAATTGTCTAAGCATGAAGTCTTAGTTAAAAGATTCATAGATGAAATAAGTTTCTCACTAAGGTTTTATTCTTTTAAAAAATGGCGGGAAATAGGAGGAACCGTGCCGATGGTGACCGCAATACACCATGTGCTGACGGCCCTCCGATGGAAGACGGAATGGAAACATTCATGCGAATGATGAACCAACTGACTCATGTTATGAGTAATAACTTGAATCAAGCTGAGAGGCCGACCTCACCACGAAGGGAACAACACTCTATTGAGTCCTTCATGCGTCAACGACCACCAACATTCAGTAGATCTACTGACCCATTGGTTGCGGAACAATGGATAAGCTCCATTGAAAAGATCTTTTCTGTACTTCATTGTTCGGAACAAGAAAATGTCACCCTTGCTGTTTACCTCCTAGAGGGAGAAGCTGATCAGTGGTGGTCACTGATCAAAAACAGGAAGCCACGAGGAGAGATAGAAGCTATGGAGTGGGAAGAATTTTGGGGAATTTTCCGTAACAAGTATTTCCCTCGTTCCATGAGAACGATAATGGAGAAAGAGTTTCTCGAGCTAAAGCAGAAGGAGAACGAATCTGTCGGAAGCTATGAGATGAACTTCACAAGCCTTTCCCGTTATACCTCAAGCTTTGTCATGAACCCTAATGGGAAGGTTGATAGATTCTTTGGTGGACTACGACATCATCTGCGGAAGAATCTAGCCAACGGGGACCATGATAGCTATGAAGAAATAGTTCGAAGTGCTATGAAAGTCGAGCAGGAGTTTGGTGAGATACAATGGTCTCATAAACCAAATGAAAAGAAGAGATCGTTGGAGCCCAGTTTAGGGAAGTCTTTTGATCAGGGAAGAGGTGGAAAGTAAATTCAACTTACCACATGCAATAAATGTGGGAAGAATCATCTGGGGAACTGCTTGAACGGAAGTGTCAAGTGCTAAAAGTGTGGAAGAGGAGGACATATTTCTCGGAATTGTCATAGTGAGGTGAATCCTCAGCTTCCCAACACTAACGATAGAGGAAATATGGTTCTGGCCCTACCCTAAGTCACATGATTCAAGTGTGGACAACTTGGGCACTTTGCTAACCAATGTCCAAATCTGAGGGCGGTGGAGGGGAATCACCATCAACCTCAGCAGAGGCCAAGAGAGAAAGGTCGTGCTTTCTCTATCACAACAGCTGAAGTTGAAGTTCCGAACGATGTGGTAGCAGGTACTCTTGTCGTCCTCTCAAAGCTATCAAGTACATTATTTGATTCTGGTTCTACGCATTCCTTTATTTATTCCAAGTTTGCAAAGAATATAGAATCAATCCCCGAATTGCTTGAGGTAGAGTTGTCAGTCAAGACTCCAAGTGGGATTATCCATGCATCAACAGTGTTTAGAGACTCTAGTGTTTACTTTGGTGAGCACAATCTTATCGCAAATATAGTAGTCATTCCCATGATGGAATTTGACATTATACTAGGGATGGACTGGCTCTCAAAGTATAATGCTTAGATCAAATGCAGAAGTAAGGAAATCTCAGTAGTCTTGAATGAACGACCTACATTTATATTCCGAGGAGAGATATCTCGAACTGATCCCAATCTAGAAGCACCTCCTATAGCTTTCTTTATGGATTTAATCGGTGATGATGAAGAATGAAAAGGGAGCATACAAATAGAAGATGTTCCGATTGTTCAGGAATACATGGATGTATTTCCTGAGGAGTTACCTGGACCTCCCCCAGAAAGAGAGGTAGAGTTCTCCATTGAACTCGTACCTGGGTCTCAGCCGATATCAAAGACTCCGTATAGAATGGCAAATGTGGAGCTAGAAGAGTTAAATAAACAACTCCAAGACTTGTTGGAGAAGGGGTTTATCCGACCGAGTGTGTCTCCTTGGGGAGCACCAGTTCTCTTTGTGAAGAAGAAGGATGGATCAATGCGGCTATGCATTGATTATAGAAAACTAAACGGGATCACAATGAAGAACAAATATCCTCTTCCAAGAATTGATGATTTATTTGACCAACTTCGCGGGGCTCAATTCTTCTCTAAGATTGACCTTCGATCTGGTTATCATCAACTAAAGGTGAAGAAGGAAGATATTCCAAAGACTGCCTTTCGATCAAGATATGGGCATTATGAGTTTACTGTTATGCCTTTCGGCTTGACTAATTCCCCTGCTATTTTCATGGATTTGATGAATAGAGTCTTTAAAAACTACCTTGATAACTTTGTGGTAGTTTTTATTGATGATATTTTGATATATTCAAAAATCCGTGAGGAGCATGAAGATCATCTGAGGGTTATTTTGAAAACTCTACGGAAGGAGAGGCTCTTTGGAAAGTTCAGCAAGTGTGAGTTTTGGTTACAACAGGTGGCTTTCTTGGGGCACATCGTAACCAATGAAGGAATCTCGGTTGACCCTGCAAAGACAAAGGTTGTGGAGAAGTGGCTTCAACCCACAACAGTAACTGAGATTCGTAGTTTCCTTGGTTTACCAGGATATTATAGGAGGTTTGTGAAAAACTTTTCACGGCTTTCTAATCCACTAACCAAGTTGACTCGAAAAGGGTTTAAGTTCATCTGGACAAAGGAATGTGAGGAAAGTTTCCAAGAGCTGAAGAAGAGATTGGTTACTTCACCTTTGTTAACACTACCCTCTATCGGAGAAGGATTCGTTATTTTTATCGATGCATCTCTGAAAGGGCTTGGGTGCGTCCACATGCAAAATGACAAAGTAATTGCTTATGCATCTCGACAGTTGAAGATTCATGAGAAGAATTATCCTACGCATGATCTAGAGCTGGCGGCAGTTGTTTTTTGCTCTAAAGATATGGAGGCACTATCTTTATAGGGAGAAATGTGATATATACACTGACCACCAAAGTCTAAAGTATATTTTCACACATAAAGAATTGAACATGAGACAAAAGAGATGGTTGGAGCTTATTAAAGACTATGATTGTTCAATTCATTATCACCCTGGAAGAGCAAACAAAGTCGCAGATGCGTTAAGCAGGAAAGATCATGTTGTTCTGGCAACAATGAGGATCGTAGGAGATCCCTTGATTAAAGATCTAGTAAAACTGGACATGGGAATTATAAGGAAAGGGACCTCATCAACCCTATTCCAAATGATTTCTCAACCTTAATTACTAGAGAGGATCAAGAAGTCTCAAAAAGAAGATCCTTTGCTGTAGGAGAAGTTTGAGGCTGTAAAGGATGGGAAGTTCCCTGATATCCATATTGATCAAGAAGGTGTATTGAAATTTCGTACAAGACTTTGTGTTCCATCTATTCCGGAGATAAAGAAAGAACTGATGGATGAAGCTCATAGATTTACGTTCTCTATACACCCGGGAAGCACTAAGATGTATAGAGACCTTCGTGATCATTATTGGTGGGATAACATGAAGAGGGAGATTGCTGATTACACTACAAGGTGCTTGGTGTGTCAACAAGTAAAGGCAGAACGACAACTTCTTAAGGGGGTATTACAACCGCTACCCATACCAGTATGGAAGTGGGATAATATCACTATGAACTTTGTAACTGGTCTCCCGAAAACATCCAAAGGAAACAATGCGATATGGGTTATTGTGGACCGTCTCACCAAGACAGCCCATTTTATCTCTATTCGGGAAGATTTCTCTCTGGATCAGCTTGCGAAGATATACGTGAGGGAAGTGGTAAGGCTTCATGGGGTACCAATATCCATCGTATCTGATCGTGACCCAAGATTCACATCAAAATTCTGGAGAAGTCTTCAATATGCTCTGAATACTGAATTGAATTTTAGTACGGCCTATCATCCTCAAACTGATGCCCAATCTGAAAGGAATATACAGACACTCAAAGACATGTTGAGATTATGCTCAATGGAATTTAAAGGTGGATGGGATCAACACCTCCAATTAGTTGAGTTCTCCTATAACAACAGATTCCATTCGAGTATTCAGATGGCACCCTATGAAGCTCTATATGGAAAGCGGTGTAGAACTCCTACTTGCTGGGATGAAACTGGTGAGAGGAAGCTTCTTGGGCCTGATCTCATGCAAGAGATGATGGAACAGGTTAATGCCATCCAACAACACATAAAGGCTGCTCAGAGTCGGAAGAAGAGCTATGCTGACAATCGTCGAAGGGACTTGTAGTTTGGTGTTGGTGACAAAGTCTTCCTTTGAATTTCTCCATGGAAGAGAGTCATGCGGTTTGGGAAGAAAGGGAAGCTCAGCCATAGGTGCATTGGCCCCTATGAAATTCTTGATCGCATAGGAGTAGTGGCCTATCGTCTAGCACTTCCACCGAACCTAGCTCAAGTTCATGATGTCTTCCATGTATCTCTCTTGAGGAAGTACATACCCGACCCTTCGCATGTACTGAACCCAGAGGTGGTACAAATGGAACATGACCTCTCTTACGAGGAGCAGCCAGTGGAGATCTTGGACCGTAGAGACAAGGTCCTACGAAACAAGACTACCCACCTTGTGAAAGTGTTGTGGAGAAATCATAAATATGAAGAGGCGACCTGGGAGCCGGAGGAAACAATGAAGCAAAAGTACCCTCGCCTTTTCGACTAGGCCTCAAGTATAAATTTCAGGGACGAAATTTCTTAAGGGGGGAAGAATTTAACAACCCAATCCTTTTGAGTATTATATTAACTTACTCTTAATGATTTTATAACATGTTAATGGTTAATGCAGAAAGAGGAGTTGATGGCTTCATCCAGTAGACTCGACCCTTATGAAGACCACTTATCAGAGCTTGGGAAGGAGGTAGCATCTGTGGGCTTAGCTTTGGACCAAGCCCAAGCCGAACTCCAGCGTGTCAAGCTTGAACGGAAATGCCTACGGGAGAAGTTCATGTTAGTAGAGATTACTACTAGGGCAATGTTATCTGAGCCTCCATCAGATTCTCTCACCATAGCACACCTTACACTTAGGTCTAATACCGGTGTTATAAGGGGCTATGGGACGAGACCCTAGCTTCCTTGTGTAATCCTTTCGGTTGAATAAATTGAGATTTCTTCCTTTAGTGATGTTTGTGAAATTTCAAATGTCTAGATAATTTTAAAATGTATTTTATTGATGAATTTTGAAAAAGGGATATTTCAAAATATTTATGTAAACCCTAAATAACTAATGATGTGTAATGATTATAAAAAAATGGTCTTCTACAAAAGTGTTCAGTAAGGAATTTGGAGTCTAATAAGATCAACTTAATTTTTGATGAATAGTAAATTATGAATAGTGATTTTACGCTTAAGATTAGTAATGTGACCAAATGGATTAGTAATTTCACTCAAATAAAGTTTTAATATAATTCAGACACCTAGATTAAGTAATGTGATTCAATAAAATGGGTAAATAACGGTTCCATAAATTATTAGTCAAGTATTAGTTTTTTCGGATGAATAGTGTTTTTTAATTAAAAATTTAATTAAAAATAATTAGAAAATTATTTTTATAAAAAAGACTTTATTTTTGAACTCAGAGCATCGATATTATGTTATGGTAATTTTTGGGGATTTTTCTAAAAAAAACGAATTTTTGATGAATAGTATTTTTATTTAAAAATTAAATTAAAATTATTTAGAAAATTATTTTTATAAAATGGAGTTCATAAATGTATTTAGAGCATCGATATTTTGTTATGGTGGAATTTTGGGATTATTCTGAGAAAGTTGAATTTTCAGTGAATAGTAAAAATACAGTTTTAGGGTTTCGGTATGTTTAATGGCATCATAACTGTGTCTTGATGATGTCATGAGTTTTTTTAAGGGTTTTCCGGCCAAGGGTGATGAATTGTTGTTTTGGGGGGCCCATGTGGCCTAACTTTATGGAAAATGTCATTAGAGAGCACATGGGTTTGAGAAAAGCACTTGTGAGGTGTCCCTTGGCCATTAATGCCTTGTCCCCTCACTTTCCCTATAAATACCCACCCTTTCCTCCTTTAGTTTTCACTCCCAACTCTCCCCCAACGAAGTTCTGGTCTTCTTACCTCCCAAGGAGTCCTCCCAAGGTTCCCTCAAGCCCTCGAGGTCCAAAACTTTGAGTTTTAAGAGTCACATTTTAATGTAAGGGATCCGACCCCTCTCTTCTTTTCATGTAATCTCTTTTATGTCATTCCTTTTATGCTCCATGTTCTTATGTGACAAGATGTTCTTTTATATTCCTATTACTTCCCCTTTCATGTTTATATGATGAGATATCCCCTCTTACTCTCATCATTTCGTTTTATGAAAGTTTAAGTGACGCCGTTAGGCTGCCGAATTTTCATAAGAGAAATCTAATTTTTGTCTTCCTTCCATGTTTTTCATTTCAAATGGTATGTCCTTAAAATTTCATTACCATGTCCATAAATCCTTCTTATTCTCTCTCCCTACTGTTTTGTGGATCATTTATGAGTGGGTGACCCATGTACCCACTCTTTTCAATGTTTTCTATAACCTTGTAACATAGTCGTTATGCTGCAGAATTTTCGTCTCAAAATGCCTCTCTCTTTTCTCAAAAACTATTTTATGTTATAAAGTGAATACTCAAAGCTCATATTTCTACTAGTGTATTCACATATATATCAAAATGTTCTATTTTAAATTCTGGGATTTACATACATGAGACCCACTCTCCCTTTTCGTGGGTTTAAAGTGACGCAAAGATCATGTCTTTAAAGCAGTTTTTAAAACGTTATGATTATGAAATGAACCCCATTTATTTTATGCTATATGGGTTATTTATGAAATGTTTGATGATGATATATGTGGCTCACATGATAATAAAGGAAAATTTAAGGGTGCTCCCTGATAGCACTCCAATGCAATGGGTAAAGACTTAATCTCTAGAGATGACCATTTTAACGACGCCTTGGTGAATAACCTTGGTAATTTTTAACGACACCTTGGGGATGGACCTTGGTGAAACGAAACGATTTTCAATATTAAATGTTGTAGCCACATCTTCAAGTTATGAAAAATTTTATTTTTATTATGATGTATCTCATGATTTCTTTCTCATGCCTTAAAGTTCTTTTCATGTCCTTATTGAAGTATCTCAAGTTCACATGTAAAATGTTTCTCTTATTTCCCTTACTAGGCCTTCTGCTCACCCTTTCTTTTGATGTATGTCCCCAGGTTATGAGATGCATAATGAACATAGGATGAACTAAAGGAGAAGCCTTTCAAGTGTTTAAGAAGAATGTTTTATGTTTTTTTATGTATTATGATCCTTGTTTCCAAGACACTAAACCTTAACAATCCTCAGTTCTGTGTATTGGAATGAAAGTTATGTTATAAAAAGGCGGGATGTCATAGTTATAACAGTAGTACAATGTTGTTCTCCAGGATTTGATTAATATCTTCCTACCATGATAAGTGCATAGGAAACATCATGCCTTTCACATAACATGTCATACATGATGGATCCTATAGCCGATGAATATGAGATCTTACTCATTCTATCATTCTCTTGTTGTGTCTAGGGACAAATTTTCTTATAAATATGTAAGCCATGCGACACTATAACCAATCCCCTCCTGGATTTTTCCTTACTAAATCTCTTTAGTATCTAGTCAATATTTGTAACCTGACTTAGTCCAAGAAACCTCTTGGATCTATCATGAATGATCTTGATCCCTATAATGTAGTATGCTTCACCCAATTCCTTCATCAACAAACACTTGTTCAGCCAGTCCTTAACTGACTTTAAGACTGGTATATCGTTTCCAATAAGGAATATGTCATCAACATATACTAATAGGATAACGATTTCATTCCCATTAAACCGCATAAAAACACATGGATCACATTCGTTCTTAATGAAAACAAATTCCTTTTTGGATTCCACAAATCGAATGTTCTATGACCTGGATTCTTGCGTTAATATATAAATGGATTTCCATAACTTTTATACTCGTTTGGCTTCTCCTGGTGTCACAAATCCTTCTAGTTCTGTCATATAGACATCTTCATGAAGGTTCCCGTCAAGGAATTCCATTTTGACATCCATCTACCAAATATCATAGTCATGGTAAGCTACTATGGAAAGTATGATTCTTATGGATTTAAATATGGAAACTGGAAAGAAGGTTTCATTATAGTCAATTACTTGATGCTGTCTGAATCCTTTAGCCACTAGCCTAGCTTTATACGTGCTAACTTGACCTTCCTTGTCCTGTTTTCTCTTAAATACCCATTTTCATCCAATTGGCATTATATAAACTGGATCATTGACCATAACCCATACTTGATTTTGATACATGGAATCCATCTCAGAATTCATAGATTCTAGCCATCTTGAATCTTCGAAGCTTTCTACTGCATCCTTGTAGGAGAGAGGTTCATCATTGTCCAACAATAATGATTCAACATCCTCAGTGACTAGGAAACCAAATCTATCTGGTCCCCTTACCTCTCTTGAGCTCCTACGTAGTACTTGTGTTTCTGGAACCTTTTCCACAGGGACTTGTGGAACTTGTTCCTGTACCAACTCCTATATATCTCGAGCATCAACTTTATTGAAATGAATCTCGCTCCCACTGTCCTTCTTGAAGATGTTCTCCATCTCAAGAAAGATGTCTTGTCTCGTGACAATCACTTTCACGTCTGAGGGGTTATACAGGTAATATCCTTTCGTTTCCTTAGGATATCCTATGAAGATACACCTCATGCCCCGGGAGGCTAGTTGGTTTTTTAATAAGGTCTTAAAAATACCTCACATCCCCATACATGTGTGTGTCAAAGTGGGTTTCCTTCCATTCCATAACTCGGATGAAATTTCATTTTCCACCATAATTTATAATTGGTTTAATGTGTATGTTACAGTTTGTAATGAATATCCCCAAAAGGATAAAGGAAGATATGCCTTACTCATCATCGACCTCACCATGTCCAACAAGGTGTAGTTCCTCCTTTCATTAACACCATTCTACTGTGGTATATAAGGAGGAGTGAGCAGAGATATAATCCCAGACTCCCATAGAAAATTGAGTAACTCTTGGTTCAGATATTCTCCACCTCGATCCAATCAAAGATTCTTTATCTTCTTCCCAAATTAATTCTCCACTTCATTCTTGAATTCCTTAAATTTCTCTAAGGACTTTTACTTATACCTCATTATGTATACATAGCCATATCTACATAAATCATCAGTAAAAGTAATTAAGTAAGAATATCCACCTCTATATTCTACTAGAAATGGTCCACGTACATCTGTGTGCACCAATCCTAGAAGCTCTATGGCCCTTTCACCCTATCCACCAAAAGGTGGCTTGGATATTTTACCTTGTAAACAAGTGTGTCATCTATCAAGTGGTTTTAGCTTAGTAGAGTCTAAATAGCCATCTTGGTAGAGCTTTGTCAAGCACTTCTCATTTACATGACAGAGACGGTGATGCCACAACTGGGTGATGTATGAGTCATGTGAGTTTGTTTCGTTATCGATTTCCAACACTTGGTTTTCGTAATTTAATACGAAAAAACCTTTATTTAAATATGCCATACCATAACATATGTTGTTCTTATAAAAGTGACAAACCTTATTTCCAAGCTCAAAAATAAATCCATCCATATCCAAACAAGATACTTAAATTATTTTCTTGGTAAAACTAGGCACATAATAACAGTTATGCAAAAACCAAGATCATCCCAGTCGGTAATGAGAAGTGGTAATCATCAACAGCCAATGCAGCCAGCCTTGTTCCATTGGAAGGTCGAAGATCTACCTCTCATCTGGTAATATTTGTAATCTACTTGGTTTCTGCATTTGAATATATATTTGAGCCCTAAAAGATATATCTAATGCCCAATGAGTAGAAATAGAAATATTACACTTGATAACGAACAAACCTTTAGTGTCCCCATGCATCTGGGTGTAGTTCCTGTTCCAGTAGCCTTGCTTGACACATGAAAAACACACTGCCTCTCATTCATTGCCCTGCCTCTGGATCTTCTCCTTCTTGGAAGTACGATGCTCGGATGCTTCTGACCATTTATAAGTCTTTGGACCCTTTTCTTTATCCTTTCTTTTCTTATTCATCATAAGGACTGCAGGTTTGTCACGCCCCATTTCCTTGTCTACTTGTTGAATCAAGGTAAGAGGTTCTGATAGACTTTTCTCATTATTGCTCGTGTTGTAGTTGATAATAAATCATGATAAGGTCTTGGGAAGTGATGCTAGGATGAGATCTGTACGCAACTCATCCAGGAATTTAATCCCTAAGATGTCCAGGCATTCAATGTAACCAGTAAGCATGACTACATGAGGCCCAGCTGGAGCAAACTCTCCAAGCATAGTTGTAAACAAATAATTGGAGATATCATATCTATCATGTCTCACTTTTTCTTGGTAGAGATCCTTAAGGTGACACATCATACTATACGCGTCAATGTTTTATTGTTTCCTTAAGATCTCATGAGACATAGCCGATAGAATGAAACAATGGACATCTGTGGTATCTTCCATGTGTTTCATTTAGAGAGATAGCTCCTCATCACTAGCCTTCTTTCCCGGTGCAATCAGAATAGGCTCTTCCATCACATACAATTTCTATTCATGGTGAAGTATGACGTGTAAGCGCCTCTCCCACTCTTTGAAATTGGCACTGGTGAGAAGGTTTTCCTTATCGAGTATGGTTCACAAAGATATATTTGAAGTCATTTTTATTTCCATTTCTACAAATTAATATGAGAAAATTTTTAGTACTTTATTATAAAAAATGAGACAAAAAAATAAATTAATACTTATTAGTCTCCCACTATTTTATCGAAATCCAACAGGCCTCACCATTTCCATCAGAATATACTATTTCCTGAATGTTATAGTGGCAAGGATCCATATACCCTTTTAATTACCCCAACTAGGGTTGTTCAAGCAACTTGAAGGGTTTTAGGTAGGCATTCCAAATTCCAACTTCATTAACTTACATCTCATTGATCCGCTGAGTAGACCCAAAATATTGAATTATAATTCCCCGATAATTGAAATCACCCCAACTAGGGTTGGTCAAGCACATTGAACTATAGTTTGATTCTAACCAAGATTATGGAATGTTATACAAACTTAATATTTCTTTTGAAGGATTTTATCCTTATACGTAAATTTTAATTTTATTAATTTTGATTACATGATTGTTAATATTATGTGGGATATAATTATGTGATTAACCATGTTAAGATAATATTTATTCATAAGCCAGTCTTATTTTAGTTCCATCTTGCATGCTTGTATAATTCATTAATTTTAGTGATCATAAGGACACACCCACAATAAATAAACCACGAAACTGACAGGAATAAAATAAATGGCATGATCATGATCTTTATTCTATTGGTTAGTTTATCTAACGGTTGATAAACTAACCCAAGACCATGGGGTGGAACACCTTGAGCCTTTTGGGTTCATGTTTACAGCATTACACCTGTCCACAATTATATCTCCTTGTATTGGTTTCACCATGGATCCTGACTTGAGCCGCCTCCACTATCTTGAGAGCTCTATCCATTACATATGCATTTATCGCACACATAGGTGAGGGGTAAAAGGGGTTTTTACATTAAAGAATACTTGGGAATGCATGCCCTACATATTAATGGAGATAAGGCTCGCAGGACAAAAAATTTAATTTAAATAAATATTAAAAGAGTCCATTCACATACAAGGGTATTGGTCTAGCACATGATCATCCATACATGCAACGATATTTATGCATACATAAAACTGGCATTCAATTTTTTAATCGTTCTTGTTTTAGATAAATCATGCTCGAATCAATTAATTATCTTTAATTAATCAATCCTATTATCTTATACCATTTTCTGAATTTCCTTGAGATTCTCATCTATCATAATTTTAAATAAATTAAAATTATCCTTATATGTAACTTGTACCTTAGAGGCAACTCGGTGAATTCCCGTTCATTACGCAATTGTTAAATTAAACACACATATATAAAACACTTATCACGTGTTGTGCCTTATCTTTATGCCTGCACCATGGTACACGTCTCAAGGGTTTGTATAATATAATTTTTTTAAATAAATATGTTTAATTTGGATGAGTACACGGCGTGTAGTTACGACTACACGACGTGTAATTTTCTTCACCGTCCATCCGAAGTACAGGCACAGGGACTTGGCGTGTTAATTTACATCCAAAATTTTTGGAGTACATGACGTGTTCATTGGGACACAGGCTGTGTAGTTTCCATGTTACACAGTTTCCCGCTGGGAAAACCATGTACGAGGTACATGGTCTAACCCTAACCCAAAGGGACTGCACACTGTGTGCATTGGACTACATGGCGTGTGATCCGAAAACAGTGTGCCACCTATTCCTGGTCAACACGTGTTGTCATAAATGACTTAGAGAGGATCAATACCCGATCTGATTTGGCGGACTAGTCTGATGCATAAACCAAGACTACACGACATGTACTATTGAATACACACACTGTATTATCGTGTTGTATGACCAAGAATTTTTGCCTCCTCTGGATGAGATCCTCTATTTTATTTATTTCAAAAATTTAAAGAAAAGGTTGTTTCTGTATGGTGAATGAGAGATGATAGATGAGGAACAGATCTCAAGATTCAGATTTAATAAATTATTAACTTGAATTGAAACAACTATATTATTAAATGCATAAATCACCAACAAAAAACTAAATAATTATAATCAATGATATAACCCTTTGATACCAATTGTAGGTTACGGGCGTAGCGGAAGTGCATTGGAGGAATTTCCCAAAATCAATTTTAGCATTAACAATGATCAATCTGAGATCTGTCACGATGTAAAACACCAGATCTTAATAATAGAATGAAGAAAAAAAATCCAAATAGGGAGTCCCAGAATGATAGAGATTACGAGCATCATATGTTGGTTAAATTAATTTAATTAATTGAAAACAATTACCTTGATGGGATTATTTCTTCGTTGATGTCTCCGGTCACGATCCAGTGTGATCCGTCATTGCATCGTAGAATCCAAGGGTAGGATTACTCTAGCGGTGATCCACACGTGGGGCACATATCTCTGGACGTCGCCGAAGGGATCTTCGAGTGCTACCACGAAAGAACCATCACTTGCGATGTCCGCCTTTGATCGCCTTGATTCGATGGTGGTTGATCTCTCTCGGACATGAGAGCATTCTTGGAAGAAGGAGTTATTTCAGCCTTGAGATAACTCTCTAGAAATGTTGTGCACAATGATTCTCTCTTGAAAAGTTTTGGGGTTGTGAGGATATTTATAATTGGGTTTGTGTTTATAGTGTTATGACTATAAATAAATGTGTTAGGTGTTTTATTTATTTTATTAACTCTTATTGAAAACCCCCATGTCAAATAATTAATTACTTAACATGAATCCATCCTAATTATAATGAATATCATTTAATAAAATGATATTATTTCCTCAAAATCCCTACTGGAAAAACTACACACCGTGTAATCATTAATGCACAACATGCACTCGTTTTCAAAAAAACTACACGGTGTTTATATTTAATATAAATGGCGTGTACTTTTATTTTCCATTTTTCATTATTTCCTCCACCACATTTATTAGTCCTTGAGTAATGGATATTTATTTTTTAAATAAATGTAAATGAATTACTCATTAATATATATATATATATATATATATATTATTTCATCCATAATATATTATCTCGAATAACTAGTGTCGAAATAAATGCGACCAGGCATCCTTAAATAATTATTAAACCAAAGTCGAGAATAATCTTTATTTAACTTGTTTAATTAATATTTAACTGAGATACATGGAGACACTTAGTGTGTGACCCACTAGGCCTCTTTCTCAGTGGAATTAGGCAGAGCCAGCCTAAATTCCAAGGTTAACGTCTAGAAACACACCAAGGCACCCATAGAGAAAGAAGTTAACACTGTAATGAAGTGTCACCTCATACGAACACATACCGTGTAATAGAATCCCTTTGTCATGATATCTCGAATCAAGCAGGTTGCATGCTAGTTCCATCAACCAATGTGCTCGATTATTCATTCTTTTACATTCTGGAATTGAACTTGCTCATTCCTTACCATGGACATGGATTTATTTAGGCTATATCAATTCTATAAAAGGTCCTACGAAATCTACTTCGGTTATGAAATAGAAGGGAGAAATTCTTTGTCGCATTATCTATTAATGCAGTATTACTCGTGACACACCCAATGAATCCTACCTCGCTACGAACAGTGTGTCATCACAATTTTTTTCAATACATCTAAGTGTGAAAGTTGTAATAACCATTAATAATTATCTTAATTTCTATGGACCGATACACAAATCCTCAGATAAGAACATCCAATGACACTATAAATTGTGGATTTCCTATTGGCGGGACTCATTCTCATAATATCCTCCTGAATATTACTAAGGCCGCACACCATGAGAAGGTGACTCAAAGTTTAATGAGTTCTCACCCCTAATGTCCTATATTATTTGTGTCCGTCAAATAAAATCATCCAACCATAGAACATAAATTCTTCCATAGAACATATATATTAACCAACTCTTAGACTCAACAAAGAAGAAAAAGGTGATGAATGATAAGATCTCCAGCAGTGGAGACCATGGAGAAATTAATCCCTAATTTCAATCATGCAAGAAATGTGTAAAGAGACACCTAGGAAGTGTCTCAATGGAAAAACATAAATGCATTACGTGTGGGAAAGAAGGACATAAAGTAAAGAATTTCCGAGAAAAAATGAAGTGTACTATATAAGAAAAAAATGGTCACAAGAATCCATTTATAGTAATTTTCTATAAATATAGTGGAGCTAGCCATTTCTCGAGTGAATGCCCTATTCTATAGGATATTTTCTTGGTCAAATAAGAAGGTATGTGGAAATAAATGGATGGAGAAATTTGTAAAAGTATTAGTGCTCTTTGATGATGGGATTACATTGGAATAATTTTATCTTGTATTTATAACCCTGCTGTTTGTCATGTGAAAATGATATTTGATGAAGAATTATATTTTCTCTTATGTATATAGTTATAAAAAACCATTTGGTTTTATATGATCATTGAGTTTGTGGAAATTACAAGTTATTATATTTTGGGATGAAAATTCAAGGTATGAGATAACATTTGTGGTTAAATCATGTTATGGTTATTTGGAGGAATTTATCTCATTTTGGTAATGTTATAAGATTTATTTTTTGAAAAAGGACAATACACAGACCATCTGACAACCCGTCACATCGGACAAAGATGTGGGAATCGAACCCACAACCAGAGTGCGATTGGGATTTATCACCTAGAAATGGACTACATGAAGTCCTTGGTTAGTGCGACTAATTATTTTTAGTTAAATGATTTTATTGATCAACAATAAGTTGATTTGGGATCTTATGTATTATCAAATGAATACCTTCAGTATAGGAAAATGATTTGGTGATTAAGTGATAAATGTTATTTTGGAAGACGTTCTCTCTGTTGGGAACACTATATGCCTAAGGAAAATAGAATACTATTGGATTTCATTTAAGGAGTAATAGGGGAATTTTATCTATGTTTTTAGTGAGGATTTATAGGGATTTGGGTTATTTAGAAAATTTATTAACGTATAATAGAGGTTATGTGATTAGGTTAATTAATTTTAAGTATGCGACTTTAAGATTAGTCCATGTCATTTGGAGATACAATTTATTGTGGAAGACTACATAAGAAAATTATTCTATGTTTTGGGTTTCAATATTAGTTTGGATTATATTTAAGGATTTAAGGAAAATTGTTTATTGAATGATATTTATTTAACTGTGGGTTATTGTTGGTTTAATTTTAGAAATTTAGATTAGTGTTTATTTCTCTAAAGGATTATCCATTTAGGGGATCATCTGATCTTGTACTAACCATTTTGGTTTTAATTAATCTCTGAAGTCAAGGAAAATATATAGTTTATCCTTTGTGGATCACGTGATTCTCTAGAAGTTGATTCTAGCTCTTCTAATGTGACCAAGTCATCTTGAATAATCATCATTTGAAAAAAAAACGAGTAAGTGGTAGAACTTTATTAAAGAATTAAACTCTACATAAAAAGTTAGTATATCTCTTTATGTTCTTAGTCAATCTCACAAATAGATTCCTCATCTTTATTAAATGTATCTTAAAAAAACGTTGCCCGTTTACTTTTCCAACTGGGAAACTAATGACCGTGTGTCCCATCACAAGTTTGTGGTTTTCTTGCTGTTAATTTTCTCCTGATAATGTTTTATCTCCCTCTCCATTATAACTTGACACATAGTATATCTTCCATATCCATGTTTTCCTATATGGAATCCTAGGTTGGGTTATCTCAGGTGACATTTGTAATTCTCTTTCTTTATTTTAAAGTGATTGTTTTATTGACTATTTTTCTGATGTGGGACTTTCAATTATGTTCCCAAGACCAATTTTAAAAATAAAGAGGATGCAATTTCCAAAAGAAGAATGTAATACACCAAGCTTCCACGGTGTGTTTCCCTTTGAATAATCTAATAGCTTACATAGTACACAACATCAAGTTCTAACACGCCACGACCAATCAAACTAGCCGTTTTGAATAGTAATACCCACTTTTTGAAATTTTATAAATTTCATCTTTCAAATTGGATTTCATTTTTGGATTCGGAATATCAAAATTATCCTAGGGTGAATTTTTGGTATTTTTCAGAAAACTTTCAATTTTTGATGAATTGTGAAAATCACTGAGTAATAGTTTAAAATCGATTTTTTAAATAATTATTTATTTTATTTAAATTTATTTGTGGTCAAAATATATTCACAATACCTATATATGTTCAATTTAATTAATTGGTGTCATTTTATAATAATTTTATATATATAAAAGTTTTATTAAACTTTTTACCATCTTTTACCCACCTCCTCAGAGCATTTACAAATTCACATAAAAATTAATTTTACCGATTCTGTGAGTTGAATTTCAGAACTCTGGGAGACATGGTTGATATTAGTAAGTAAAATTTTGTTCAATAAGATGAAAAGATTTTTTGGTGAATAGTAACATTGACTTTTATTTACCACGGTTAAAAGTAAATTGGGCAATTAAGGGTAAAAATGATATTATTATTACCCTAAAACATGTCCTAATTCTATTGGATAAGTGTAATTCTACCAAAAACAACCTTAGGAATAAAATATGTTCCTTTTGGTCCACATGGATTAGATTATGACATTTATTATTATTTTATTTAAAGAATAGTAAAAAGAGTTAAAATCAAAGTTTAATAAATAAAACAATTTTAATATAGGGTTATACATAAGATAAATTCGACTATAAATATTAATTAGAAAGATAAAAAACATTCTTACATAATGGTATTTTATTTATAATTTTTAGACATTAAATAATTAAATTTATTTATGATACAATGATAATGCAGTAATTACCATATTAATGAATGATTAAAATAATAAATATTATAAATATCCAAATAAATGTAATTTGAGACTTTTTATGAATTCAAATAATTTTAGGGTTTTTTAGATGAATTTTTTTCGAAGTAATAATGGTGTTATAAATTTTTCAAAAACAAAATATCAAATAGTGTCAACATTTATATAAAAGTGTTTTTAAATCAAAAATTATATTATTAATTGATATTCTATTTTTAAAAATCTAAAGTTTGACCAAATGTCTTAAATAATATTATATATGTCATTAATTGACCACTTGGTGTTCGATTTGGTGTTTATAGTATGTTTATTAACCATATAACATAAAAATACCAAGATACATGGTAAATGTCAAACTATTTAACTAAGAGTTAAATCTAAATGGTAAAGGTAATATAGTGACCTAACCATATCTAAAAATTATTGGTTGAGTGGTTTTAGACCCATCATTTCCTTATAATATAAATAAATCATTTTGGAGCCATTATAAACTGAAAATTATTTTATTATAAAAAAATATTTCTAGCTTTTCCTATAGTGCCCCACACCCATGTTATAAATGGGCACTCCCCCTTCCCTCAAATTTAAATATTCAAATCCTTTTTTCTCAGCCAAACCCTGCCAAAATACCCTATAAAATGTCCTACCTTCATTCTAGAGGCCTTACTTTATTCATAAATCCAACATAAGGAGCCCTTTTGATCAAATCAATAAAAAGAACCCGAAGAAGAGGTAATTATTTCGTCCCCACTTTCAAGTTCCTTTCTTCATCCAGTTCTTATTTTCTTGTTGTTTCCATTATAAAATAATAAAACTGGTAACTTATATACACTATGATGTTATTATAAAAATTGTACAACCATATTCATTATTCTATCCATCCTATAAATGACAAAGTCACCATACGTGCGTACGTACAGATTACCGTCTCAACGTCGTGGTGTGGTTTGTTATTCAAATATTTCATCATTTTAATGAGTATAATAATGAGTATAAATGATATAAATAATAAATATAAAATGATAATTATTCTGCTTATATGATATACCATCTAATTATATGTGATTTTAATATCAAAAGAACGATACTGTCACTCGTGCGTATGTAAGGATTACCATCTCCATGAACTTGATGAGATTCATTCCCCAGCGTATCCATTCAAGAATAATTTTCATTTTATGATTAAAAATAATGTTTAAAAACTTAACATCATTATGAATATGAATAATATATATCCTATCCCTAATATACAATACTTACGTAACGAATCATATAAAGGAAAACGAATTAGTTAACACCCGAAATGATGATACTACTAAAATATCATTAAGAATGAAATATTAGAAGATCATATATGATATTATTTTAATGTATATGGTCCTTTTACAATTTATTAATAATTATTTCACCATTATACAGGAGGTTAATCAACCCTCATCCAAGGAAAAGTACAAAGTAAGGGGTTTCTCATCTCACATTTAATTCCGTGAGATTTCCATTGATCTCCAATTATTTATTGCATGTGGTGTATTGTGTACAACCATTAGATATATATTATCATGTTTATATTTATATTAATGGTATTATTTGATTTATTTGGTGGTTATTAACTTTTTTTCTTACGACTCAATTGATTAAAATGAAGTAATGGTATTTCATCTCACTTTTTATTTCCGTCAGATTCATGCTATATTGCCCACTATTTCCTTTTGTGTTGCGTATGTACTGTCCATGATTGTATTATTGGTGTCATATACTTTAATTAATGATTATTTACATCTTCATTGTATGATCCTTCTTCCATGGGTTGCATGTTTCTTAAGTTACCAAATCAGTAAGGCAATTTCAAATTTCAATTTCCACTAAGACGGATTTACACATACTTCATTGATTATTTTACTCCATGATTATGTGTGGAATTACTATTTATTATTTATGTAGTAATTTCCAGTCCCCTTTGTGTAGATATACTTTTTATACACATATTCACTCCATTGAAAATTTCTCAATTCATTGATATAAACTTGATCCTAACTAAATTTCCATTCATTGAGTTAAACATCCAAGTCATTGGTGTTGTTTTTACTAGAATATGTGTGAATGTCCTCTGATTGATTGACAATAAATATCCAATCATATTGATTATATTTATAATTTTAACACATAATTATTTCCTTGATTTCTCCTTTACTTAAGGATACTGTCTTTATAAGGGATTTCATCTCAATTTACATTCTTTTGAGACTTCTTTGTTGTTGTGTACGAATTCAGTTTTATATGGTATATATACTGCCCTTTGACATATTATATAATGAAATAAATTATTTTCATGGTATTATAAAGTTTTGATGACCTCAATTGTTTTTATTCAAGCATCCCTCATTTGGAGAGTAAATCTAACTAAAATACCATTTTAAATGTTATAAAAATTTATTCTTCGAAATATTTCTCATTAATGTCCATGTTTTAAATTTTTTTTAAGGTTTTATTTATACAAAATTTAATTTTTTAAAATTAAAAATCATTTTAAAAGTTTCAAATTGGTATGGGACACTTTTATTTAAAAATCTATTTTTAAATGACTTCTTGATAAATAGTTTGATGTATAAAAGCTTTCAAGAAAAAGGGGGATATTTCTCCCAAATAGTTTTGGTAATTATTCTCATCTATCTCAATATCCTTAATTACTCTCGATTGAGGTTAATCTATTACAACAAAATCTCCCATATTGTATTGAATGAGTTATGTTTGACTGTGGATGTTCTATTTTTATACCATTCATGGTTTGTGGATAAAGTATTGACATTTCGTATGCTAGTTATAATACGAATGTTTATGTTATGTTTCAAAATTTTCATATGAGGAATTAATTGGACTTATTAAGTGATGGGTGGAGCCCGCTATAGCTCCTCAATGCATCGGTAGGTCTCATGAGACCTAATAGTGTCTTGGCACAAGGCCTTGAGAAAATATTATGTGTAGTCTTGGAAAAAGTCCTTGATTATGTGGTTATTAAGTCTGGAATTATACATTTCATCATTATAAAAGTGTCTATTGATATTTCATGTGATTATTAAACTAGTAGAATATCAATTTTAATAAGTAAATGGAATTATTTGATTTTATCCATTCCATAATATGTTGAAGTTCATGTGTAAAAATCTTTTTTTAGTCATATACATTGCCTTAAATGTTTATGCTTATTATGAAAGTTTCTGCTTTATTGTTATCCTTACTGAGAATCTATTCTCACCCATTTCTATGTTATATTTTTACCACGATGCAAAGATGTATATTATGACTGACCTATAGGGAAAGTCTATGGGATCTTAGTGTTGTATATAGAAACAATATTGTTGTAGTTTTCCATTTTATGATGTAATGTAAACCATATGGATGTTTCTAGAACATACAACGCTACTAAACTAATTGGTCTTTCGAGAAATGATCTTTTGTGGTCTTGACAATGATATATAATAAAGCACCAACCTTGGGCTTTTGGGGTCGGGGCGTTACAGAAGAGGACAGGGTGATGTGAAATTAAAATGGGGCTTGTATGTACCTGTTCCATCTCCTGTTTCATATTTAGGATAGTCAAATAAAACTACCCATTTAGACATGAATCTTCGGAAGTGACAGGGAGAATGAGTTAAAACCCCTCAGGAATGGAAGCGTTTTAGACTGTGAGATATGCCCTAAAATTTATTCCAAAATTGGATATATTGATCTAATTTCTTATCAAAAGGAATGGAAAGTGTGATTCTTACCCTGCCTACATAGAACCAGAGCCTCTATGTCATTGGGATGACTAGGGATGGAAATGGTCCTAAAAATAACACCCATGAAAATGTAAAACATGACACCAATTCTAGGGTCATGTTCCTTGTGACCGTAGGGATGGACAACCAAATGATCCATGAGGAACCTAACTGCCTAGTAGGATATGTACCAGAATCCTATGAATGAAGGAATGAATATCCAAATAAGAGACTCAATGGTGTGCCTCAACCCTTGTTTTTTAATGTCTAGAAACTTTGTTTGAGGTTTCAATTTAGTCCCTTTTAGGAAAGAGATACAAAGGAGGGGAGGCCTTGATATGAGTATTTAGATGAGGGCTTGACCAGAGGCTCCTAAAGGGTATGTTTTAGGGTGAGACAAGGTGGTCCCACACATGTATGCCCATGAAGAATGATAGGGATTCATGTAAGAAGGACAACACAAGCTGAGGGTACCTCGGGAATTTAACCACCTAGTAAACAATTCTTGTGGGAGGATTTCCTCAAGCCTTCATGGGTCTCCATATGTGTTCCCATAACTGTCTCTCCTAGGTCCCTGATTAGGGAAATAGACATCACACTAGTGTTTATCCACCATGGGGAAGAGGATGAATCACATAGATATTATTTTTTTAAAACTTTGGAGGAATTGTTTCTACTACACCCCTTAATTCTATCTTATATAGGTTTTGTAGGGCTACCTATATGGTTTCATAGGGCCTGAGAGATTTACTAGGATGATTAGAGCACCATGATTTCATTTATAATTTACATCCATAAAAATAAATACCCAAGGGTATTATTTATAGTAAAATATGGTACCCTTGGTGAGGGAGACATTTAGATCATGGGTGCTTCATAGGTGTTCTGCACTGTCTGGTGTAAATGTCAGTCACATTGGCTGATGTGCAGGCACCCGTCACATCGACACTGCTTGTTGCTATATGCATGAAGGATCATTGGTGGAGTTTGAGATCATTGAAATTATTAATTTATATTATTTTATTAATATTATATATTTACCATTGAAACCCTTTCATTAATCTAACAAATAAATGTGTCAGTATTCCATCATTATTCCCAACCATGATAGGTGGTAATGGAAAAAATGAGATCTTTTCAAGAGGTGGGAGTCCTCTGAACACACGAATGATGATTTAATGACCCATTTTCTAGAGGGGTGTGTTTTTAGGATTTAAAATTAAAATAAAACACAAAAATATATTTTGGATACTAATTTTATTATATAAAAATTGTATAACAAGAATTTAAGGGGATTGACAAGAAAATAAAACAAAAATTCATGTTGACGATCGTTACCACTACTTCCGGTAACTACTTATGGATTTCACCAACGACCTTACATTAATTGATTTATTGATATATTAAGTATTATAGAATGATATGGGTATTTTTAGGAGTTAATTGTATAGGTCTTAGCAAAACAATTTTTTTGAATGTGTGGAGACAGGAGGGTGGGTGGTATTTTATAGAGGGGGGAGATGAAACCCTTGCTATTTTTTAAAACAACGTTATATGAAACCTCATTTTTATATACCATAGAATCAAATATTTAACCAAAATTGATACCTGAAGGGATGATATTTAAATATTGATAGAAAAAAAGGGTTTTTGAAAAATTTCAAGGCCTTATGTCCCCTTAAGTTTAACGTTTAACAACTAAGTAAATTCATTTTTACCCTAATCATAATAATTAATCTTATTGTTTTCACTAATAAATTTCATAAAAAATTAATTTGGAATTATTATACATTAAAAATTAATTTTATTCCAAAAAATATAATCCATTTTCTGAATTCAATTCATATAAGTGGAGGTATTTAATTTAGTATTATTACCACATACACGATGAGAGAACATGTTTTAAATAAGAGTATTTTTTAGAAAAATATGATTATATAATAAATATATGACCTATAATTATAATTTTGTGGAAATAAATTATAATTTAATCAAATATTTTAGATAAAATTGATTCAGAACATTCCCCATTAGGTATTATTTTAGTCAATTAAAAATGAGGAACATTTTCATTTTTAAAATGTTTTTAGAAAACCCATTTAAACCCATAAAAACATATACTAGAAGCAACATAAAGTTGACTAAAATTAATAAATTTTATTATATATAAAATATTTTACATGAAAAAATATTCAAAAAATAATTTCACCTTTTAATGAATTATAGTATTGAAAACAAAATACTTTTTACAAAAAATCTCTAAATTTCAATTTTTATAGAAAAATCAATCTTTTTCAAAAAAAATAAAAATATTATCCAAAGTATATTTAGATATTAATATTCAAAAAACAGTGTTTATTTTTAGAAATTAATTTTATTAAAGTATTAAAAATTTGTTTTAAAATAAGTGCACCATAAGAAGGAAACATAACTATTTTTTTCAGAAAAATATAATTTTATGAAAAATTTAGATTTATCATGTTTGGAAAAAAAAGGTTGAATGTTAAAATTAGATTGAATATATTATATATATATATATATATATATATGAATATATATATTTAATGCATATAACCCAATAATATTTTTTTTAAATTTACATGTATAAAAAAATCATCTTCAGATTAAAATAATTTTTCTGAAAAATATTTCCATTTATTTTCAAAAGGGTTTTATATTCATTTCAATGAAATTGATCAATAAATAATTCAACATAGACACATGATTAAATAATATTTTTATAATTTAGTTAATACTATAGATACCCACTATTAAAATTGCTAGGTTATAATGGTAACATATATCATGGGTTGTATTAGTTCAGTGTTTCATGTTGAATACGCCATCAAAAATAAAAAACTTGGGGTTACCTGTAACCCATGATAAAGTGAGTGTTGGGTGTAAATTAATATTAACTATGTTATTTTTTACCTTTTTTATATCAAATAAAAATTTACTCTATTAATATCTTTAGGTGTTGTAGTTAGTGTAATAAGAATATATTCTTTTATTTTTAAAGGGATCAAATGCATACTTTACAAATTTATTATGTATACAAGAACCCATAAATGAATTGATAATTCTTGTAATTTTCATTCATGTGATTTGGTAAAGTGTTTATACATCAGAGGACTGAATGAAAAAGAAATATATTACTCAGATGGTTATATATAATTGATGTGTATAATTATCTTATTTCCAATATATGATATGGAAATTTTTTATTATTTTTTTATGAATAATACATGATAATTTATTTTATTAACATAGTATTTGATTCATTATATTTTATCATTAATAAAATGAAACTGAGGATAAAAAGTGATTAATATCTAATAAATATTTTTTCAAACATAATCATTAAACTAAGAGGTTTTTGAATATACTAACAATTATGGAATATTTGAAAGAATAAAATATTATTTTCATAATAATTATCTAAACACATTGAACACCATATTAGATATGAGTACAATAATTTTTCTATTAAATATTCACACTAAAAGGAAACTAAATTTATTTCGTAAAAACATGAGATTTTAATTATGAAAATAACCTTATTGGAATGATATAATGTCTAGGAGGCTACAAGTAATATAATTAAACTTATATTTGTTCAATTACAATAAATAAATATAATTTTACGAAAAAAAACTATGTGTATTTCCCTTAAAATAAATTTTTTATGTTATTTTGGTAAAATGTTAATTCATATAGTCACATTAGTTATAAAAAGATCTCATGGTCAATTGTGATGGTTTTAGTTCTAAAAATGATGATAATATTGAACACAATAAGGTTTTTATATATATAAATAGTTATTAACATCATACCATTCAATGTTTTGAAGTAAATGAATTTGAATACTATTTACAAAGAGTTAAACATTAAGATTTTGATTCCAAATTCTTTCCATTATTACATATTTATTTCTTCATATATATTAATCAATAAAGAGTTTAGAGTGAGTTTTTTTCATATTTTCACATGGATATGTGATTGGTATTACATAGAGATGTAATGATTTTAACAAAAACATAAAAGTTGAAAAAACATATGGTTTATTTTGAATTATATCATATATGTTATAGTAATATATGTTCTTATTTATGGTTTCTTAGTATATTAAAATCATTTTAGGAATATAAAATAAATCTTGTATAAAAAATATTATTATCACTTTATAATTATTTCATACTCGATTCATATAATCAAGATGTGATATAATAATAGAACTCTTAATGTGAAACTTTGAGTAATTTCTATCACATGTTATTCATATAATATTATTGGCCTTGATGAGATGTTGTGGTTAAAATTAGTATTGTTTCATATAAAGGTATGCAATATGCCCCTCAGTAACAAAATGAGTTCTATTTGTTGGTTGACCCATAAAGTATATCACATAGAGTCTTATACATTATGTTTTTAAATTAATAAGGGTGCATGCTTCTTATTTTTATTTCCTAATACCTATGGATGATGAGATATCTAGTATGATTACCTTCAAACATTGATTCCTTTCTTCCCAATGTATGGTTAGGTATATTATCAATCATTTTAGTGGTTTTATCTAATCTACGATTGGATTTGTCTCTTCTAAAAATTGTATATAATCCGGGCCCTTTTTTAATATATAATACAGTAGTGTAAATTCCTCACTAGAGTAGTAATTTGAGGAAATTATATATCAAATGAAATGAATTTTATGTGATCAACCATAAAGTAAAATTATATGTGATTTATTTAACAACCTGGATAGTTTTTTCCTTGGGAAATGAGATCAAATTATCTTCAATAAAATATTGGAAGAATATGTGTCATGTGGTTAGTTAATTTTTTGGACAAAGGGACCATATGAAAATCAATTATCATATGTTATTCAATAGGTGGACACATTTATAAAGATACATGTGTTTGATGAAGATCACACCATAACCATTTATATCCTGAGTAACACTGATTCATTTTAAGAGGATACAATTTGTTTACATTTATAGATTTAGAAATTCATATAATTTATCAAGACTATAATATCTTATTCATTCTTAATTTTTTATTATGTAAATAAGGATTGAGTTTAAGTTTATAGAGTTTATAAAAAATTTCCTTATAGTCAATAAAAAATGATTTTGGATAGAAATTTACAGGACAATTAATATGCCATATTATGAGGTGAAATTGATGATATAATTAAAAAATGTTTTGAATGATACCAAAAATTTGTTTTTATATATTATTTAAAAAGTTTTTATACATGATACAATATAAGGTGATAAAACACAATGTTTATGGGGCCTTAGTGAAATTGGTAGATTGAAGAAGATATGAACTAAATTCTTATACACATATTAGGATTTAATGATATATTATATGTAATTTTTTTTGAATATCATATTGATTATTATAGAAAGAACATTACACTACCTATAATAGTTATATTATATAACTTTCTTATTTCCAATTTTATGAATAATATTGTTTGATATAAAAGTAATTATAATATTTGTTTAGAAAAAAGATTATTTTTGTTACTTTTCTGGAATCATCTATGTTGGATATCGAAATCATAAAAATTTACAATGAAATTATTTGTAGGATTGAAAAACAATCATGTGGCGAATTCATGAATGATCGAATCATAACTCAAATTTATATAATGGATTATTTATTACATAAAGTCTTTATAAGAATACTCAAATCCTATCTAATGTGTCATTCACCTAGAGATAGTGTTTTTTATAAATGATTCAACCCTAAATATATATTTATATTGATTATATCTCCCCTTAATTCAATTTTTATTGTCTTCCTTCACCATAAGATATATATCAAGATTGTGTAGATATGAATAGTATCACATAATAATCGAGTGAATCACTTTAAAAATGTGGATAAACAATAGATGGGGACCCCTAATGGATTTTTCTTAGTGATAAACATCATGTTCATGTTATAATAAAATTATAGTGACTATCATCGGAGTAATGCATTCGGTTTCGTGATTGAACTAATATACATGGTTTCATTTCCAATGTATGATGATGATGGGGTTTTTTGTTTTGAAATTATTTGGAAACCTTGAATTAGTACTGTTTGATCCCTTGAAACCCATCACTGACATCTATAAATAATTCATTATTTAAATAATGTTAAGACAACAAAACATATTATTAATGTTTAACACTTTAAAAAATTAATCCTATGACTTTACATAACAAAAACAGATATAATAATTTTGAAAATTATACAATCTAATTTTTAATCATTCTAAATTTTTATTAATAATATTAGAACATTTCCCTTTAAACTTTTTTTGAGTTCATTTTGATAACAGAAAGTAACTTTTTTCATTAACATCATTCTTTAACAATAAATCCTAAACACTTAGGAAACAAAGTGATTTTCACATTGAATTTGACTCCTTAAATATATTATTTTCTTTAAAATTGTAATTTTATAATTCAATCATTATCTCGATAACCTATAAGAAAGTTTATTTTCTCAAAAATTGTTTGTAACAAATGGGCCCAAGTGATAGGACAAACACCCCGACTTAACATGATCGTCAGGTCCTGGCCCACCAGGTAGCACCATTTACCCCGTAGACATGTGGTCCCCACATTAGGACTCACCCACATGCCTGAATGGGTCATATAAAAAATGAATATCCCCACAAGACAAAACATTTCCTTCCCAACGCGATTTATCCTCCCTCACACACACCTTAGGAATCTTCTTAGAAAGTCACCAACCCAAATCACTACTCCAGGACAAGCATGCTTAACCGTGGAGTTCAAATCAGGTAGGCTTTCGAAAAGGAAGGTGCACTATATTTATGTGAGTCATATAATTTTTTCATTCAACACTTTCTCATTCAAGGGTGTTACATTAACCCCCACCCCCCCCCCCTTTAGAGCACAAAATCTATAGTGTGGGCCCTACATCTCAACCCAGGTAGTTCGCCACACCTATGGATTGGTTCCTCCTCTGATAAAAAATGTAACAACTAGGCCCCAGTGAAAGCACATACACCCCTACATTACATGTCTATTAGGTACTATCCTACCATTTACCACCAATTTACCCATAGGCATTTGGTCCCCACCCTGGGGGCCAACCACGTGACCGAACTAGTATTCTGACTAATGACTATCCCCATAAGCAAAAAAATGTTCTTTCCAATGTTCTTTTTCCTCACACACACATGCCTTTTGAATCATTCTAGATGGTCACCCATGCTTATCAATTCTCCAGGAAATCATGCTTAACTATGGAGTTCTAATTATGGAGGCTCCATAAAAGGAAGGTGCATCTTTTTTACACGAGTCATATTATTTTGTAATTTAAAAATTTCTAATTTTTGGGTGTTACACACATTTTAGTGAAACAAATAATTTTTATAAATAGAGAACACATATTTATGATAATGGAAATATTTTTCAAATAAAATATTTACAAACACATATAATACGGTATAATGTGTGTCTACATAAATATTTAATAATAATATTTTATTATTTAAAATATTGCTTTGTTGGGTGGTGGGAAATATTTCACTAATATTTTATAAAATAACATTGATACATAATTTTTATAGATGTTAAACCAAAATTATATTTATTTTATTTTCAGGAATGTTATTTAAGTATTTTATATTTAAACCATGTGTAATAGAACCATTATCTAATTTATTTGTAACAACCACTATGTGTAAAATAAATTTCTCTTATCACATTAGATAAAAAAGTATAAAAACTCATATATTTAGATTGTTTTTAAAATATACATTTGGTATGATATATGCATCAAAATAAATTATTTTGTCTCTAAAACACCAATAAAGAATGCAAAATTCATAGGGTGTTTCTTAATCATATTTAGGTATTATGAATAATTTAATTCAATGGAAATATTTATCCCCCCTTTGGAACCTACTTTAGGTTTCAATGATTAATACTAATAATGAGACTACCTAACATTCTATTTTTGGCCTATACATTTACCCTTTTAAACTATTAGCATAGTAGTGGATACTAGACATTTGATGTCATTTTCACCTGTTAAAAACTCATTTACGCTATTGGGTAAAAATTTATATAACTTATTACTATTAACATAACCATAATAATAATAATTTTAGATGAATTTATTTTCAAAATCTATCTTTAAATTAAACCACTAGTATATACCTTTTATTTATATACTTAATAATATATAGAATATGAGTGCAGAATAAAATTCCTCTCATCATTTTACATATAAAAAATTCATTTAAAAATATCTATTTACTTTATTAACTCTTATTATAAGAGTATAGATCAATTTTTCTAACAAATGTAACATTTTCTTAATCATAGAAGTACATGTTTGAAAAAAAATCATATTAAAAAAATTCATTTGTTTCTATAGATTTATCAAATTTTATTCTAATAAGGTATTTATTCTCTAATATTGATTTCAAATACATGTTAAATTATTATTATGGGGATTTTTATCATTATCAAATGATTTTACCAAATTAGTGTCATTTTTATTTATTTATTAACTGTGAATCATATTAATCATTATCCCATTAAAATATAAGAACCATTTTTATTTACATCATATTCAGTAGTGGTCCATCATAGATATTTCATATTGAATTATCTCGACTAAGATTATAACATTATCCATGATAATATATGGAATAAAATATTGTGAATCATATCATATGTGACCCTATTGTATTTGAGGAAATAAATCATTAGACAATACATCATATTATTTTACCTAAACTCTATTTTTATAGTTCCCTATCCAATAGGGTTTTCAAACAAAGTGAAAAAATATCATGTTTATAATATGTTCCCAAAAATTAGGGCCATTTATATCTTACATTACTTAAAAAGTTAATCCATTGGAACCCATCTATGACACAACCTACCCATTTTTACTGTTGATGTTTTAAAAAGTGTTTAACTCAGAAGGAATATAACACTTAGTATTTGTTGGTAATTGAAATATCATTATCTTATCTCATTAATGACCTATACATGTATTCATGATTATAATTATTTATTCTAGAATCCCTATTACTTCCTCCAAATATATATGTTCTAAAGATATTTATGTAAAACTCATTACACAACTCATTTATTTTGTTACATACCAAAACTAAAAGCTAATTTTGTTTATACACATCCATATTCATCTCATAAATTCGGTAGAAGAAACAATTTCATTTCATTTCATAGAAGCTGATGAAAGAAAAAATCCTAACATGTGTAAGCCAGGCATAATCTATAGTCAACCCCAATTTTTCAAGAAAAAGTTGAAGCTTCTAGACTAGTGAGATGTTTTTCCCAAACTCCCACTAAGCATGATTCTGTTCTGAAGAGGGATCTTAATTCCATCATATTCACATTATCTAATATCTGTAATCTACAATTAATCTATAAATTAAATATCACAACCCATGAAAACTCTAATTTCAAGGTTGATGAAAATAAAATATATTTTTATTCCTATCATGTATCTCCTTAAATACATCTATCAAAATTTGAAGAATTATTTTACAATCATTAAAACTAAATCATTGATTAATTTTTAACATTAAAAAAAATTTATATATGAATACTACTTGGAATAATTTTAATGAATATATAATTCAAATATTTATATATTAGATAAATGTTTTAATCAATTTTTGAATTCAAAAATTATAAACTATTTATATTTGAAAAAACATTATATAAATTTAGAAAAATAAAAAAAACACAAATAGTCCATATTTATTCTAATATGAAAAATATTGTATTCATACCTTATATGGTATTTATTACTAAATTTGTCATATTAAAAATATTTATATATAATATAATATTTATAGAATTATAAATGTTTTTCATTTTATGAAAATTCATTACATAATCTAAACATAACATATTTTGAAAATAAATCCTCTCAATATAAAAAATTAATAATCACATTTATAAAAAATTCAGACACGAATATAAAAACGTTTATACTTTTTCATATATTATAATTTCTAAGAATTTTTTAAATTATTATACAATGTAATTAAAATTTAAAACTAGATCATATCATCAAAAAATGATTTTTTATGGTTTAACCCCTCCCCCCCAAAGAGGTAGTCATGCACCAATACATGTTTTTGTGAATTAAAAAAACAATATTTCATTATAATTATAAAAACCAAAATAAAATGGTGTAAGAACAATAACATGGTCATTCTCTAGATAAAAACACTTTCCATTGGTAATATAGGATCACTTAAATATCCAATATGGTTTTTATTAGCATATATCATCATGATGTCCTTGATAATGTCATGATGTTATTATGAAATGATATTTTAGAAAACCAGGAACATTTTTCAACGACTACCACAGCAGGGTTCATCCTCATGGATTTTTAAACACCAATTTGGTGGAAAGAAAACAAAAATATAGAATTATTGAAGAATGATACTCTTGATCAATTTTATAATTCTATAACCATTTCTCAATACCCTGATGAGTCCTTATACATTTTATGAGACCATGTGAATTTTAAATATCTATTTATGTTTTGGTTTTAAATATATTTAGATCCATGG
The DNA here is from genome assembly GCA_963277665.1 of Viscum album. Taxonomy (NCBI): domain Eukaryota; kingdom Viridiplantae; phylum Streptophyta; class Magnoliopsida; order Santalales; family Viscaceae; genus Viscum; species Viscum album. The sequence continues at coordinate 1,901,051,942 of OY728133.1, read as the reverse complement.
TTCTTTTCATACATAATACATTATTTTTCAAAAAACTTTAACATCCTAATTTACTTTATTTATTAAATATCATGAGAGATGGAAGTGGTTCTAATTCTAAACATGTATGGAAAATCATTCCATAATATGGACACATTAAATATTACATTTACATAAACCAATAAAATCACCTAATTTCAAAAACACATTAGGATATAAAATTATGTTCAACAAGAATGAATAAATTAGGAGGGTATTTAATATTTTAAACCATTCGTTTGTGATATTACCTTTGAATCAGTTTAACCAAAATTATTAATAATAAAGGGTTATAAAGGGGATAAAATTATTAAAAATGAAACAAAAAATTATAAAAAATAATTATGAAACTAGATACTTCCATTCATATTAGACTGAATAAATTAATACATAATGATATAAATTCCTCGTGATTTATAAGAATGTATTCATGAACCTTCAATAGAGATTGATAGTGGTCATTGATAAGTAGCTAGATACCTCCTTCATTATATGTTATCCCTGGGATGCCAAAATCGCCCACTACCTGGGAATGATTCAATTATATACATGATATATTAAAACCATGATAAAACTGTAAAGTCAGCATCAAGGCTTTTCTCGGCCAAGGGGTATCATTTGGTGAGTCTGGTGCACATTTTACAGGATATATGGAATGAAATACTTTGGTGTAAGGATATTTTGGTGAAATATAATTTTTTTTATTTGGATTATTTTAAGTGAAGATGTTCTTATGGATGACCAGGTGAAGCGCAAAAGGATTTCAATGTAATCTAATTGCTTATGTTGTATGATTCCAACAAAAGAGTCGACAGATCATATTTTCTTCACTAGCGACTGGACGGTTACAATTTGGGGATTCTTGGGTGATGTCTTCAGATGAGAATGTCTAGCGGTCTGAGATATGGATTTTCATCAGTAGTGGTTATCAGGAACCAAAGGCTATGTCTCTGAAACAAATGTGAGGGAGATGCTTCTTAGTGTGGGATGCTGGAGCCTTTGGAGTGCTTGCAACTAGATGCTACATGGGGGACTGTGAGTTTCGTGCTTGGCTCTGGTGGTTCATGATAGGAGTTCGTGGATTTATTTGATCCCAATTTTTAAGGGTTGGGAGGCCACCTACTTGTTAAGGATCTTCATGGTAGGTAAATCTGGCACCCCCACATTCAATATTTTGAATAAGAAGGGATGTTGGGTGATGTGGAAACCTCTAGACATTGGTCTGAAGCTCAATGTGTATGGGTTTAGTGTGTCTGGTTTGATGAGAGGGGGGAGTGGTTCGGGACCCCCGAGGGGTGGTGATATTGGATTTCAGTGAGGTATTTGGAGTGGGAGACTCTCTTATGGAAGAGGCGCATACAATGTTGAAAGGTATTAGGCTATGAAATTATCATAACCTTATGCTTGGTTTAGTGGAAACTAACTAATCTATTCTTCACGGGTTTATACGAGAGAAGATCCACATTCTATGGACCATTTCCTACATTATTCACAAATGTGCATGTCTTTGGGATTCACAAGTTATAATTAGTCACAATTGGCATGAGGGGGATAATGTTACATATATTTTTGGACTCTGGGATTACCACCGACGATCAATGTCCTTTGTTTTCCACCTTGGGATTTCTTCCAGAAGAATGCATAATTTGTTAGGGCAGATGCATTGGGAGTCCATTATTTTATACCTCATTAGTCTTGTTTTGTATGTGGAATTTTCTATCTTGAATTTTAATAAAAAGTTAATGTTTTGTGGATGATTATAATGGATGAAGAGAATAGGTTTTAGGGATATTTATCCTATGGGGTTTTCAAGATGTTTAATTTCCACAAATTAAAAAATGAGAAATTTTATTTATTCATCTAGGGACACTACTCAAAAATAATCTATTTGGAAAATATAAGGAAAATATTCATAAATGATTCAAATATTAAACATTTATAACTCTTTTCAGTTCATTTTTAATAAAAAATTTAACATTTATACAACTTCTTTGGAGGTCAAAACACTTCATCTAATCATCATATGCTGAAAAAAACCAATCATGGTTCCTCAGTGTAATAAATAATGGATTAAACACATGATATAATACAACATGTAAAATGAAAAACAAAACCAAAAATCATGGTGACATTCCCTATAACATGGTCAATTACTGCAAATCTTATGTTGTGATCTATACCACCACGTCATAATCACGCCTTTACTAAATATATTAAGAAATTTTCTTGTTAGGTTCATAATTTTTACATCAATAAAAAGAATATTATAATTATAAATATATATTAATAGATTAGGAAGAAATCTACATTGATAATTGAAATATATTTCCATTGTTATATTAATGTTTCATATTAATTTAATTTAAACCAATTTGGTTGGTTTCTGACACTAATTATTAGATTCAAATTTTTTCTATATTAAAAATAGATAGTGGTATTGATGCACACCATGCCCAATAATAGATATAAACGAGGAAGCATAACTGTTCCCTATGATATATAAAACTAAAAATACAACACGAATATCATATATTTTTGTATAATTCACTTCTAAAAAAGTTGTATATATTTTATTTTTTTATATTTAATTATTGAAATATTTTCTTTTAAACAAAATTATACCAATGTATTAAGTCCAAAACACACCATCAAGATTAATTATATAAAGGATAAACATTGTGCCTCAAATTAATCAAATTATTTATTATTATTTATTTAATTTAATGAAAAGGGTACCATGTTAATAAATTTTACATAATTATTTCATATATATAAATATATCATGGTCAAAGCATAAAATATGTAATTAATTATATATTATAATTCATTTTTTACTCATAAATAGTTTTGTGAAAAACATATTTTTCAAACTGTATAGTGTATTTTTTTAAATTTTTTTAACTATATTAAATTCATTTTTTAAATCAATAATATATTATATGAAAATTAAACACATTGATGTTTACTTTCTCCCCCAAATCTTTAAGATGATTTAATTGTATTGGAAATTCATAATGCATTATGACTAAATTTTTTTGTTTCATATATATGTGGAGTTTTACAGTATATGAATTTAATTAACTTATGTTTTTAATAGAATTTATTATTTTATTGATTTTATTTATTATTGTTGAATGAAATATATATTTATTATTTTCACTACTTTAAATAAGAAAAATATTTCTTTTCCTTATATTAATTTCACAACTGGAGATTTGAATAATTAAAATGGATAATTCTTATTATAATTTTTTTTAGATTAGACATTTATAATTATTTATAGTAGATATTGATCACACTTATATACATCATAATTGATTTTTTATGGCCATCCATAATTTTTTCTCGAAGAAATTATTTATAATAGACTGTTTTGAATGAAAATCATTTCTATGAACTAATAATGTTGATTATTTTTTTACAAAAATTAATATATTATTTGTGATGGAGTACCATTATGAAAAATAATTTCATAGTACTATTTATGATGAGTTTTCATTTAATAATGAAAAATGTTCAATAATAACAAAATATTTAATAATTTTAATACAATGAATTCCTATAACTATAAATCCACTATACAATAATGAGAATATATATATATATATATATATATTAAAAATCATATCTTTAAAATTATGTAATTTATTTATTATTTTAAAATATTGTTATAAAATTTTTTATATAATAATTCCTACTTTGGGTAATTACGGGAGGGGATTAATATATTAAAAATCCTTTAGTGATGGCGATGGATATAACTTTAACCCCATGAGTCGCACCTGTTATAACATATAGTAAACCATTTACTCAAACTTTATCTGGTCCTGATATTGGTTCTCTTCCATATATTCATTAAACCATTTAATGATCTAATCATGAGATACTAGTGTAACACCCTGAGTTTTTATGAAATATATTTTTTAAATAATTTGTTGTTTTTGATATTTTTCATTTCACACAAAACTGAATACATATTTTATCATTTTAAATAACTTTATTTGTGTTATGTTTTATGAAACACCAAGTTAAGCTTTAAATATAAACTATAACATGTTAATATTTCACTACACGTGACACTAACTTGGATTGAGTTACCAGCAACAATTAGTTTGTATGAAAAACTATTTTGTTATTAAAAATATTTAAATAAGATAGTTATAACATAGCCATTAAACATAGTAATAAGAATTGTAAAAAATAATTTGTATATATATATTTTTAATTTTTTTTATAATTAAAAAATAATGATAATAAACCAAATTACTTTTGGTAAAGTTTTTAAATATTTGAAAAAACTATTTTCTCAAATAAATTTTTTTTCATCCCCTTCTGTGAAAAATAATGAAATTAATATTAGAAAAATTTATAAATTCTAGTTGATGAAATATTATTATTTTTTAAATTAATAATTTCAAAAATATTTATGGATTTTTTGTAATTTTTAGGGAAAACATCATTTTTGGATGAATAGTGAAAAATACTAGATTTTAATTCAAAAATATTTTTTCATCTAATTTAATTATATTGTTAAGATATATATAAATTCGGATGAATGGTTAATTAGATAAAATTTACATTAATTAATCCAATTTATTAAATTGGAATAAATTTCACATTGGAATCAGATATAAAAACATTTAACACAAATTTTGTTTCTAAAAAACCTGTTGTCGCGACACATCTGTGAGATTAATTTGAAATTAATTTTTTCCACTTCTATGTATATAATTTGGAAAAAAATATTTCATATTTGAAATCATAAAAATTTATATTGTCTAATAATTTCAACATAGTTTTTGAAGAAAAATATTAGTGAATGCAATTGAAATTAATTATATTGACTAAGGAAAACATGATTACATAATGGTTAAACATTAATATTAAATGGAAAACAACCTAGATTCATATTCAAAAGGAATTAGATGTAAATATTGTCACCAATCACATATTTTAAAAAAAATGGAAACATATTGGGGGCACATGATCTAAGGGAGACCTCTCAATAGTGTTTAACTATTTATATTAAAAGAAAGCCACTCCTCTATTAATAAAATGGAAGTCACCACCTTACATATTCAAACCTATATATCATTTTGGTTCAGAAAAACCATCCCAAATAACCTCAGAAAATTCCTACCTTCATCATATAATACTACCTCTAGGAATTAATCCAACCAAGGGTTATTTTTGGTGAAACAAAGAGGAGTTTCCCAAAGAAGTGGTAACTTCCTTCCACAAGATCTATTATTTTATTTTCATTATCCACTGCCTCAGATATTATTATTCAATGATTATTTCAAAAAAAAATTACATAATATAACAAGATTAATTGATGTTTCGGTTTCAACCTTCACTCATAGAAAATTCCCACTAATAGTATACACAATCATCATTCATGTGTACGGAGGAATACCACCTCACGAACCGATGAAGCTCATTATTCTATTTCCCCCTTTCAAGGAATAAATTAATCATTAACTTTATATTTTTATATGATATATATGATTTATTTATTCTTATTTAATAATTATATAAAAAAACCATAATTCTTTCCATTTTTTGTAAATACAATAACTTTGTTTGTGGATGCATGTACTACCGCCTTCTCAATGTGATGTGATTCATCTACATATTACATGGAATGTGTTAATGATGCGTTTGTTAGAAATATATGATATATATGAAAAAATAATTATAATTTAAGTATAATATATATTTATATATTTACATACACAAATATTATATTTATATTCTTTCAATATGACTTGAAAATAGAAATTGTGTTCATGTGTATGTATAGCCTACCATCTCGATGAATAATGTATTTCATTTCATATTTCAATATTGTATATATTGTTACAGGTATTTATGTAATGAATATATATTATAATTATATCGTTTTATACATTCATTAAAAAATTAATTCATAATCTAATTAATAATATATGTCTTAACAAGTATAAACATATACGGAAAACATAGTGGATAATAAATGAAATGTAACATTAACCTGAAATTTGTAATAAAAAGGAAATAAAAATCATAATAAAATCATATATGGAATTTGATATAAGAATTTGGTTCTTTTTTTATATTCATAATAAACTTATATTTATTATAATTGAGTTTTGAACATGTAAAAATAAATTAAACACTCAATGTAATGGTTTTCTTGTCTCACTTTTATTTTTATGAGAATTATGCCTTAGTCACCACTCATTTATTTTGTGTGGGGTATATATATACCAAATAGTTCAAAAGATAAAAAAATTGTGAAAGTAATTTTGTCTCAATTTTACTTTTTTGAGACACATGCCATGTTATGCACATATATTCTTCTATGAGGTGTATGTAAAGTCCTTTGAAATTATATATCATAAATATTCATATTTTCAAAAAAAATTAATCTTCAGGTAATTTTATCATTTCTTGAGGATTATGATTCAATTTTACCAAAGTTGAAACAATTTATTTTTCTAATATCATTGTTTATTGGGGGTTTTTTATGATTATGATTCCATTAAAGAAATATTATGATCAATATCTCTAGAAATATCCTAAATTTCTCATCCTATGGGTATATATTATATATTAATGTAATGGTACCATTTCGAACTCTTTGCTACATGGGATAATTATGATTTTTTTGAGAATTTGATATTATATCTCTTTTTGATCAGAAATATGTGTTCTTTTAAAACCACGTTTTACTATTTTCTTCAAAAATTGATTAATATTTCCATACAATATCTGAAAACATATTTACCCATGCTTTTGTTCATTTTAAATAAATGATTTTAAAAAGAAATATTCTTTTAATTTTCCGATCGAGGCACTTTTTTTAATATTTTACAATGAAAAAGGAATGTTTATCATGTATGGTTTTATTCTCCTTCATAACCTTCACTTATTTAATGCTTCCATTGAAAGTTCATAGGTTTAAATTTCATAAATAATTTTTTTAAAAAATTATGGAAAAATATTTTTTTTAATGTTTATTGTAAAGATGTTTTTTTTAATTTTGATGAAGTTTCTTAAATGAGTTTCAATTCTTACTTTAAATGAATTAGAATTTAGTTACCAAAAAATAGTTTTTAAAAAAATTATTTTTTCAAGAAGTGATTTATGTGATTTTTAATGCATCCTTTAAATTTTTCTGATGCTATTTTTAATGTAAAATGATTTCAAGTTGTATTTAATATCTAATTATAATTTTCAAAAAAAGTGTTTCAAATGGATTTAATTATTATTTCATATGTTTTTAATGAAAATGGTTTCCAAAATATTATCAAGATTACTTTATATGATTTTAAAGTTAAAATTTCTCAAATTGTCTTCATGGTTATTCTATATGGTTTCAATGAAAAATATTTTCAAAAACATATCTTACTACTTTTATATGTTTTCAATGAAAATAGTTTTCAAAATGTTTTCATATTTCTTTCATAAGTTTTGATAAAAAATATTTTCCAAATTTTTTTGAAGATTTTTTTGTAAGTTTTCAAAGAAAAAGGTATCCAAAATGGTTTCAAGCATTATTTATATGTTTTCATTCCAAATGGATTTCAAATTTTTTTCAAGAATTATTTATAACTTTTCAAGGAAAATGGTTTTTAAAATGCTTTATATATCCTTTATGTGTTTTCAAGGTCATTTTAATCAAAATCATTTTAATTTTTTTTGTTATAAAAATTAATGTTTTCAAAGAGGAGAGAATATTTTCCTAAAGATATTATTTCAAAATATTTATATAAAATTATGTTCCATCTATGAAGGCATATGTTGGCATTGATTTTTCTTTTCTAGGTATATGATCTTATGGTTCCATTCATATTATTTCCCTATATGGTTAAAAATTTGATGACATGATGTTTGTGAAACCCATTTCTCTTTCACTATTTATAAGTTTCTAAAACCCAATTCTATTTATCATGTTACATGTTAATGAAAACCCAATTCTCTTTCATGGGTTTTATGCTTATGAAACCCATGTATTTTAGTGAGTTTTCAATGATGTTATTTTTATAAAACCTGTAACTTTTACAAAAGTTATGATATGATGACATGTTTATGATACCCATTTAATTTAGTGTGTAATGATATGATTTTTAACTATAATGTAGAACACATGTGTATAAAATCATTATGATATTGATGGTAATTATATCTCCCTCCCATGAATTGGTTAATGATTCATATATCAGGATTTATATAGGGATGGAAGGGGGAATGAACTCAGTTATGTAAATGATATTGTCCACAATCATAGTCTTGGGAATAAACCATGACTACTAAGATGGTCATGAGATTAATCCATGACTACCAAGATGGTAATGGGATTAATCAGTGTTTTATTCATATGTGCTGCTCCATTGGATTAGGATCTTGATACCGTTATTATTATTATCTTATAAACTGACAATATTTATGAGGTGAATCATGTATATGCTCGTCTATATTTAGAGCAGGATCATTTAAATTTATTCTCATATTCTAATATCCTTTTCTCATTATATGCTTACATATCTTGCTTTTTTACCCAAATGTATATTTAATCTCACAATTTCTTATGATTTCTTTCCCCATGTTATGAATAAAGATATTAAGGATGAGTAATAAAAAAAAGTCTATATAGGGAAAGGTGAAGATATTTCCACAAATTAGAGTAACATGTTTCATGTTTTCATAAACACTAAAGTATTATTGACCACAAACATATATTTTAGTAATGTTATGAATCTTTATCTAAAATTATGTAATATCCATGTATGTTAAGCCTGGGTCACCATAGTTGGTATCAATAGAAAGGATTATTTCACCATTAGAAACTTATATGATTATACATTAGTGATATCCATATTGATATTTATAACTATCTTTTTCTTAGGTTATAATATACAAAGTAATAAACAAGAAGGAGTGATTTTAGTTCTCTAAAAATCTTTCACAATTCTCACTTTGGACTCCCACTGTATTTTAGGAGGATTAGCATTGCTTTTATTCTATTATGACAACATGCAGAGAATAAATATAAATAATGAACACAAGTTTTTATATTGGTTCTAGGTATAAAGATCCCCCAGTCCACACCACCAAATACACTCTTATAAATCTTGGTGAATTTTACTAGACTAGTGCTCTTATCATAAGATCTAAATTCCACAACTAAGTACAGGATGTTGACACCTTTACAAGACTAAAAGAAATCCTTCTGGTTCTTTTTAAAGGGAACCAATTTTCAACATGTTTTATTGAGAAACTAATACTCCACCAGAACTGAGTACTAGTAGTTGAAAACAATAAACGAATCAACATAGATTGATTTGTCTGAAACATGTTCAATATTTAAAATTTTAATAATAAAATATTTAAAGTAGTTGGATATTATTCAATAAAAAACAATATTTTCATTATTGAAATAGTCTGAAGTGATCTAGTTGTAAAAATATCTTTTATTGAAGATATCAAAAAATGATAATAGTTAAAAACTTACATTTGAACAAGATAGAACATATATATCTAAAAAATGTATTCCTTTAACAATGTTGTTAGTTTTCTATAGTTCTATAAAAAATATTTCAACAATGAAGTCTTGGTTGTGAATCACATATCATATATATTTTGAGGAGATATTTTGAAGGAATATATAGAGAATATGACTTTATTCAATATTTTAGATTCAAAATATTAGTCTAATTGGTCCCTGAAATTAAAAATCCTATTTATAAGGAGATTATAAACCTCCCTATGAAATAGGAATGATATTATTCAATAAACTGAGTTCATTAAAACAATCAAAATGATCATTGAATTAGCCTTTAATTATAACTTTATCGTTGGAGCAATCTCAGATTGAAAATTTCAGATGAAGTATTTTTACATCGAGAACATATCCTAGGGTTGAACTATGTAGAATAGGGGTCCTTTTCATAGAATAGGGTATATTTTCAAATCATAGGGTTACTTATCTATAAATTCATCATTACATAATGTGAAGAACAAATTATCATAGGTGTGATGGTGTATATGTTTATCCTTATCCGCATAAAATCCAGAACATTTCATTGATAAACCATACATTCAATTTTTTTGAACGTAGGGTATGAAAAATGAATCTAGACTCCAATGTAGGGTTTGTGATCTGCACACTTTCTAATTTCCACACATAGGGATGTTTTCCGAATAAAAACTATTTATCATAGTGTAGGGTTGATTACATATGCAAACATAATTATTTCTAGCATAACATTGGGATGAAATTTTTTTTCTAGATTCTTTCAGTAATGATAATTATTTTAATAAATTATAATTTTTATAAGGCTCACAAAACAAAACTTCATTATAAAACAAACAAGGTTATTTTTGTATGTAAAATATATATATAAATCATAGATTATAGTGGATAAAATTCATGTCCGACAATCTCCCTCATTTTGATGATTAGAAATCCCATTACATAATACATTAAAATAAATAAATAAAATATAGGATTTGTAAAACACAAAAGTAGGTTAAAAAGTTTTCACAAAAAACTCAATTTCAATGAATTATTTCGATAAATAAAATTTTTCAATAAAATTAAATGTTGTGGTTTGGAAATATTATTCCCATATCCTGTATAGATAGTTTCCACAAACATAAATCTTCTCTCTATTTTTCAATGGTAGGCACTAAAAATATTTGTTAAATACTTCTATCCAATTATAAAAAAATTCATTTAAATCATTTACAACCTTTAAACACTAAACCAAATTGATCTTTATAAATGTATTTAGGACTTATTTAGATTGGATGAAAGAGGTAAACGTTTCCATTACATGATTAATCATTGGTCCCGACCAGGATCTATTCGAAGTAAGATAACTCACCATATGCCTCTGATTCTCCACAAATAAATTCAGAAGAATTCTATCACACTAAAGACTATGTAGCCTATCATTAAATTCAGAAAAAATAGAATTAATTTCTTAAAACATCATGATTAGTTCTTGTGGTGTCTGTTGGGAAGAGGTATATGATCTATTTCCTTTGTTAAGACACTGAAAATATCTTCCAATGATTATCTTAAATGAATCATACTTTGTCTTCTTGACAGATTCATACATAATTGCACAAAAATTTCATCATATATTTTCCATTAGTTCCTTAAGATCTCCAAATAAAATAATATTTTCCTTGAATTCTCACAAATGATGTTTATGTGCTTCAAACTCTGATATTGGAATATAAATAACGATGTATTCATCATTTTTTCTTCTCATCCTCCATCTATTATCATAAAAATGAATTATGATCCTCAAACAATTGTATCCTTATAAATTGAGTATTGGATTTAGAATCCGATGATTCTATAGAATTTTTTCCTACTTTATCAATATCAACTAAATCTAGGTTTATCTCACTATCTCCTTCTAGTATGTCTCCCAATTTAGATCCTCCGAAAAATCCAGGATTTAGAATAATCTATATTCCAGGATCAGGGATCTCTTGAATTTGATCCTCCTGCTCAACTTTCTTATCTATTGAGTTCTCATGAGAAATAGATCACATTTTTCACTAGGTGTAATGAAATCCACATTTCCTTCCTCACCTTTAATAATAACATCTAGAATAATAACATATACTCATTATTCTTCGAAAATGAGAGCCTTTATGCCTTGACTCTTCTTCTTCTTATTTTCCAAACCTCTATATCATTGAACATATTGAAGGGATAACCCTTCCCCCTTCTGATTAGATTCTATTGACTTATGTTTTTGTTTTTCACTAACTGGAGTCAAATATTTTTCATGTGGTTCCCTAAAAAAATCTTCGTCTTTTTACTCTTCCAGCATTCAATGTGTTAATATAGTGATAAGAACTTCCAAAAAACAAAATCATAATTTTCCATTTTCTTTGAAAAAATAAATAAATAATCCTTCCATATTGATAATATCCCATTATAAGAACCATGTGGAAGTAGTGGTTTAGATATCTTATTATAAATCAAGTAAAATTAAACGTAATATGATTCAGAAATAGAACCATGATATACATGTCTATATAGAGGAACTTATCAAGATCAGTGGTTTGGGAAAAATCCATAATTGAATAAAATTCATCATCACATAGTAGTTACGACAAAGTTATTTTGTAAACAATTTCTAAACACTTATTGTCCAAAAAAAAATAAAACATTGTGTCCTCAAACACATGGCTTCTATTACCAATGTTATGTAAATCGGGTTGAAACACCCCCTCATGAGGAAATCTTAAAATCTCGACCACATCAAAAAAGTTTAATGAAAACTCCATATTATTAATCATAGAGATAATTTAATATTCTTAAAAACCAAAACTAAATGACGCATTATTTCAAAATTATTTTACTTCAATTTCCTAAACCATTGGAATATTGGCATCTCCAAAAGTAAAAACCAGGGCTTAAAACTCACATCTTTTATAAGAGACAAATTTGTAGAATCCAGATTTCCAAAATCTATTACCATTCCTTCTAAGAATTTTCAAGCTTTCCTCGAAGAATACATACTATTCTCCAAATCATAATCAATAGATCATTTCAATGTTTCCATTTCTAAAGTTTTCAAAATAGATGTGATTGAAGGATTAGGGTTTTCGGTAGAATAGATATGAATGAGAGTGGTACAATGTAAGTCTAATGGATGTGTAGGAGAGGATAAAGAGAGTTGTGTAAGGAAAACAATTTTCTCATAGTGATCAATGATATACTCATTTTATATTTTTTATTTTAAATTACAATGGAAATAAAATTCTTTTCAAAAAATATTAAATATAAATTGAATAAAAATAATTCAAACAAATTAAATAAGGCATATTCATTTAAAAATATTGGACATTAAATAAATTAATAAATAATCACTTAAAAAGAAAAAAATACAAACTCTCCCTTAATAAAATTAAAATTATCACTGGGAAGTGGTTTAGTAAAAATATCGGCTAATTGATATTTGGTATTAATAAATTCTAAAGATATATCCTTTTTAAGGGCATGATATCTTAGAAAATGATTCCTTATAACAATTTTATTATTCCTAGAATGAATTATAGAATTTTTATAAATAATAATAGGATCAGTGTTATCACATAAAATAGGAATACTATTAATGTTTAATAAAAAATCCAATATAGTGTTTTTTATCCCCAAAATTTCTGCACAACAACCGCTAGTTGACACAAATTCTACCTTGGCGGTTGACTGGGAAACTTGGTGTTTCTACATACTAGACCATGAAACTAAGACTAATTACAAAGTGAGAAATTTCAAAGGTAATTATTCTATAGAAGATACAGAATCCAAAGTTATCATCTTAATATGAAATTAAATTAGAAGAAAAATTTTATGGGTAAAGAAGAGAATGAAAAATAATTCTTTTTTAAATATCTGAAAATTAGTTTTATATTATTAACATCAGATTATTTTAAATTTGATTGAAATATTTCATAAATACATACTAAAAATAATATTTATTTTCTTTTATCAGTACGATATAACATGATGTATATCATACCCCAAGATAACTTATTTGAAACTAGTTTTACATATTCATACAAATCATGATTTATATTAGTACACATAGAAGTTGTATATGTGATTCTATTTTCAATCCAAAACATTTTTAATAAATATATAATATATATAAATTAATTTTTAAAAAATAAATAATCTTTTTGATAAATTTTAAATCCCAAAATAAAATTTAGTAACCCAAACATACTCATTTGAAATTAATTTTTCATTAACTTTGAAAAATCATGACAAATATTTTTATCAGTTGAACAAAAATAACCTCATCAACATAAATTTGAACTAATAAAATATTAGAACAAACTATTTTTTAAAATAATTGGTTCTTACATACCAATATTAAAACCATTCTTTAAAAGAAAATAAAATAATCAATTTTACAGGGTCTAGTTTCTTGTTTAAGGACATAGAGGGCCTTAGTATGTTTTAAATCATAATTTCTTTTTGAGGGTTTTTGAAACCAGGAGGTTGTTCAATATATATATCCTCCATAAAATGTCCATTTAAAAAGGTATATTTAACAACAATGTGTTATAATTTAAAATTTATATGATATCCATAGTCTAAAAGACTCTAAATGTTTCCAATCTAGCTATAGGGGTAAAGATCGAAATATAATATATAAATTCTTCGTCATTTTATTCATTAGATACTAATCTAGAATTATTTCTAGTAATGATCCTTTCATCTTATTGTTTATTCTTAAAGAACCATTTGGTTCCAATTACAAGATAATTCATTGGCCTTTCTAATCATTAATAAACATAATTTATTTTAAACTAGTTTATCTCTTCTTGCATTTCTAACAACCAAACCTCCTCATTGAAGGATTATTTAGTTATCATAGATTTTAATTGAGATAGAAATGAAAAAAATTATTCAATATTTATAACATTTTTTGTATCTCTTATTCCAATGTCCAAGCCTCCTATAATTATTTCTAAAGGGTGGTTCTTTAGGATTCTAGACTGTCTAGGAAGAAATTTTTCAGGTTTATCAATTTCATGTTCTTTGGATCTAGAATTAACATTATTAATATCATATTGAAAATAATTTCTATAGGTGTTTTGTATCATGTTATCAAAATAGTCAGTGGCTTCATCTATTTTATCATTTTCTTTAATAAAAGTGTTACTTTCATCAAAAATCTAATGAAATAATTCTTGAACAATCCTTGAGTTTTTATTATACACTATATATGATTTAAAGGTATCATAATATCCTAATAATATTCCATCATTAGATTTTGGATCAAACTTACCAATATTAGCCTTATTGTTCACGATATATACCTTACATCCAAAAATATTAAAGTACTTAACTTCAGGTTTGCTGGTATTCCAAAGTTAATAAATTTTATTATAGAAAATATTCTTAATTATAACTCTAATCATGATATAGAAGGATATTCATATATATTATTCCCAAAAATATGTTGTAAGACTATATTCATTCCAAATTTTGTAAGAAATATCTTGAAAATTTCTATTTTTTCTTTCAATAATTCAATTTGGTTTAGGTGTTATCGGTGTAGAGAAGGCGTTTTTAATACCCAAATTTGAGAAACAATAATTGAATTCCTAATTCTAAAATTCTTCACTATTATCACTTCAAAATGAAGTTATTTTAAAACCATTTTCATTATAATTTTTTTTACAAAAACATCAAAAAAAATCAATATTTTGTTTTGAAAGTAAACCCAAGTAAATTTAGTATAATCATCTATTAAAATATAAACATATACATTAATAGCCAAACGTGATACTCTTGATATTGAAAATGAATCGATATGGATATTTTCTAAAGGTTTATATGTAGAAATTTTTTTAATAGATTTAAAGATGATTTGGACTGCTTCCTAAGTTGGCATGCATCCAAGAATCTGTCATTGTCAAAAACAAGTCTATGAATATCATAAACTAACTATTTCCTAGATAATTTATGTAAATTATAAGTATTAAAATGTCCAAGTATTATATTCCAAATCCATGATTCTTTCTCTTAAGAGTTAAATATGTCTCTTTATATTTAAATAAATAATTTTAATCCTAATTTTAAACATTATCAGTTTATGTACCCTAAATTGAAGTAACGTAACTTTAAACTCAAAATAAAAATTGTTAGAAAAATAAACATAAAATCCATTAACACAAAGTTGATAAATACTAATCATATTGTTCATTAACCCTTGAACATACAATAATATATTGATTGGGATAGTCTTTGGATCTTTAACAGTTCCAACTTCAATTATTCTTTCTTTAGCATTGTCATGAAAAGTGACAAGACCTCCATTTTTTTGAGTCAGTGTGTGAAAATTCGATGGATATCCACTCATATTCTTGGAAAATCGACTGTCCATGTACCATATATAATTTTTTCCTATGGAATGTTATAGTAAAATGTATTTAAGCAAATATTTTTTTTGGTTCCAACACATTCTTGGGTCTAGTATTTTTAACTAGCATAGTTCTAGGTATCCAGAACTGATTTTCTTTTCCCTAGATTATATCATTATATTCAGATAAACTCTTTGAAATAATGGTTCTTTTAATTCCACTAATTTTTGGTGTTCTCAAATAACATTTATATATCAAATGTCATTTTATTCCACAAAAATAACAAGTTTCATTTTTTGAATTTGTGAAAAAATAATTCTTTTTCAGTTTACATTTCTCACCCTATCTTCATATAATAAATAATTCCTTTTTAATGACTTTATTTCTAAGGATTTCATCTACAATTTTTTCTCCATTAGTAATGAAATGACAAAAACACTTATATGATTTTAGTTCACCATGTAAAGCTTTGATCTTATTTTCATGATCAGCATAGTTTGATGTAGAAGAGATAAATATTTCAATTAACTATTGATGTTGTTTCAGTAGGGTATCTCATTCACCTAAAATATAATTGTGAATTATAATTATTGATTTGTGATTTTTGAATAGAGAATAATATTTTTCTTATAACATGTTTGATCAATGGGATGAATGAGAATAATAATGGGATGAGTAATAGGTTTGTATCTTTTACTCTTCTGTTATGAATCACATTATAGATTTAAAATTTGATTTTTATTTTTCTGAATTAGATTTAGACGAACTATTAGATTATTTAGAAACACTCCTTCTTTCTATCATTGTTCTTCTTCATTTATGTTCATAATCATCATTTATCAGATATCTATTACCTATATTTCTATTTTCACCTCTTAGATGAGGACAACCAGGACTAATGTGATATTATTTCTTTGATTCATAGAATATGAATTATTTTTAATCTCTCTCATCCTTCTTGAAGGATTTTTAAATCCTATATTCTTTTTATAAAACATACTACTGTTTATGGATAACTGATATAGTTCCATTTCAGAATCAGATGAATCTGAATTCTTCTCCTTTCTGTCATCTTATTTCATTTTTCAATTTAGCTTCTAAGATGTTTCCTTTAAATCATTGTTATAATTATTAACAATTATTCTATGATCTTAAGTTTCGTATTGAATTTCAACATCATAGATCATCAATGTACTAATTAATTCATTCATTGTCATAAATTTATAGGCGATGATTGTTGAATAACATCAAATATGAAATTTCATTTAAACAATATTACTCTCAGTACATTAAAATCACGGTCAGATTTTTTTATGGGTTCCACTAATGTTGTAATATTGTTGATAATTTCCATAAGCCTTCCAATATTATATGTAATGATTTCTTCGTCAAACATATAAAATATGTAAAATTCTTGTTTAGATGTAGAATAACTTATTCTAATAACATTATTTGTCACTTAATAGGACACTACAATATTTTTACACATTTCTAAAGCTTTAGTACATTACGAAACTCGATTGAACTCATATAGTCCTAGAACACAGATAATATCATATATAGATTTTTTATTGATGTCATATTTTGATTCTATTGGAGAATCTTTTGTTTCTTGTTTCCTAAGAATCTTATTTGGAGTAAAGATCTTTGTGTAAGCACCAAATCAAATATTTTTACGATAAATAATCATCATTTATTTCCAACATCAATAATTTTTACTATTAAAATATAGGTCAGAGAGAATTGATATTCCTTCTTTACAATCAACCTTTTCCAAATTTGTATAGACAATAAACATTTCAGCTTGATATTAATTTTTTAAAAGTTCTCCTTCAATATGAAATGTTAGGATGAAATATAAAAAGTAATCCACTAGAGGGGGTGAATTATATTCTCCCAAAATCTTCCACAATTATCACTTTATACACCAAATGTATTTTATGTAGATTAGTAGTGTTTTTCTTTTGTTATGAAAATATTAAGTGGCTAAACAGAAATAATGAAAACAACATTTTATAGTGGTTTAGGGAACAAAGATCTTCTATTCCACTCCACTAATTAAACTCTTCTAGAGCTTGGTGAATTTCACTAGACTGGTCCTCTTATCCAAAGAATAAATTTCCACAATTGAGTACAGGAAGTTGAAGCTTTTACTAGTCTATAAATAAAGCCTTCTCGTTCTTTTACAAGGAACCATTTATCCACATCTTAGATCGAGAAGGTATTACTCCACCACAACTGAGTAAAATAATTTGAAAAATCCAAATGAATCAAAAGATATTGATTTATTTGAAACAGTTATGTATCCTCATAATTACAGAAGTAAAAAAATTGAAAATAAATGGAAATTATTGTTTAGAAATCAGTATCATTATGATTGAAATGTTATGAAGAGATCCGGTTGAAAAAAGATATTCAATTGAAAATAAAAAAAATGAATAGTATCAAAATTACAGTTGAACAATATAGAACATGTATATCTCAAAAATGTTGTCCATTAATAGAGTGGTTTGTTTATTGTAACACTATGAAAACAATTTAAATAATATATTCTTGTATGTGAATCACATATTACATATATATTGAATAGATATTCTTAAAGAATATATAGAGAAAATGACTTTATTCGATATTTTAAATCCAAATGAATTATCTGTTTGGTAGAAGAAATTCAAATTTCAATTAAATAAGAGAGACATAACTTCCATTAGAAATAGAAATGATTTAATTTTATAATCTCAGTTCTTTAAAACAATCAAAAGAATCCTTGATTCGGTTTTTAATTATGAATTAAATATTTTAGAAATCTCAGATTGAAAATGATGCTTGAATAACTTCGCCATAGGGAACACAATGTAGGGTTGAACTGTGTAGCATAGGGTTCCTTTGAATAGTGTTGGGTTGATTTTCATTGCGTAGGTTTCCTTATCCATACATTCATAATGATGATGATCCATACGTTTATCCTTGTCAACATAAAATATTGATTATAGAATTGAGGAACCACACGTTCAACTCTTCTGAACATAGGGTTTGAACATTGAATCTAGACTCCAACGTAGGGTTTCTGATCCATACACTCTCTAATCTCCGCACGTAGAGATTTTGTTCCAACTTCAATCTATTTATCATAGAATAGGGTCGATACAATACAGAAATGATATCCCTTCTTGCATAACATATGGACGAAAACAAGGTTTCTATAATCATTCCATGACAAAATATAAATTTATACAAAATATAAATTCTTGTAATGATCACATAACAAAACATCATTATGAAAAAATCAAGGGTATTGGTGAGCATCAAAATCATCATAAATCAAGAGTATTGTTTAAACAATACGTTCCCAATAATTTCTAGTGATTTATCAATGGATAAGCCTATAGTGTCATTGACTTAAAAGAACTTGTCATAAATTTAGAGATATAATATGTGATTTTTCATTATTATGTTGTCTTTCACTATGATATGTATTTCTCAAACTATGCTTTTTTATCAATTAATGGAGGGAATCAGTAAGAAATGGGTTAACATTTAATGTTATTGATAATTTTCTAATGAGCAGTCAAATTGGACTATCAATGGAGTAAAGTATATTGGAATGATTCCAAATTAGTTTCCACAGGACATGATTAACAAAATGTAACTTAATCAAATCAAAAAATCACTAATGGATTCATGGAAGTAGTTCACTGAGAGTTCATGAAATGGATTCCATGGAGGAAAAATTATTCAGTTTCATTTGTGTCAATAATGTTGGAATAATCACAGATGTGAATGTCTTAGAAGAACAAGAATATGTTTTGACTGGGTAAAATAATGAAAAAAATGTAACTGAAAATTAAAAAATGAAGCGCCCGGGTAATTATATCGATGTGAATATTAGCCTTTGTAACAAATAATGGAGTTTTGAATGCTTGAAATGTAGAATTAATGGTCATTATGATAATCTATTTTCCAGGTCAAAATCTCATGAATCTAATAAAAAAGCAGTAAAAGTAATGGTTATATTGCTATTGATGGCGATACAACAAGTAAAATGTGAAAGTAAAGAGGTATTATGTAATAGGATGTATCCCTATTAATGGAATAAGGTTGAAGTGATATAATTAATGTTTTTTTATTTATATTCAAAAACATTTAAATATATAAGGATTGGTTAGTTAATGTTTTCTTTCACTATGTATTTACAAGAATATGTTGAATGGTTTTGATGGACTAGAAAGTGAATTAATGGAAATGTGACATTTTGACAAAGAGAATATTACCCTCATTATGTTCTTGTTGTTGAGATAATGATGTTTGGATAATGATATTTAGGGCATGGATAAGTAAATTAAATGGTACAAATTACCTCAGAACTGGTAATGATTTTATTAGATTGTTAGTTCATGCTATCATATAAAGAGTTTAAAATATTTTCAGATTTATGGAATATATCCAATAAAATTATGAATAAGGAGACCTACATGTTTTCAATTAGGTCTTATTATCATTAACAGGTTTCAATAGAATACATGATGAAGGTATTCACATGTTTGGTAGGAGACAAACAAGAATTACATTATGAAATGTATGGGACTGATGCTAATCTGATTTAGAGAAAATTAGTGGATGTTTTTCTAATGTTTTATATTTTTATCATTTTAAAGTGTCACAATGTTAAAAATTTATGAAATTTTATGTTTATCATCAAATGAGGTTTTATAGATTAATGTATAATCTCACCATATGAGGATTTATGTATATTGGATAACATATGCTAACAATTTTGTTTTGATGATAACTAAATATATAAGGAATGCCTTATCATTATACCTCATGATCTGTAAGTATGTCATGAAAGATAAATTCACCATAATTTATTAGAGTAAGAGATAATGTAGAAATTGATCAAGCCATTACAAAGGGTGAGGTGGTCCTAAAATCTATTAATTATATCATCTCATTAAAAATCTCCAGCTTTAGGAAAAAGGTTTTTGAAATAAAATGTTGTTTGAAAATCATCATTATTGATGATATCAATGTACCTTTTCTAGCCACCTTGAGTTATGGATTTATGTTCATTAATATTATCCTAACACATTTCACTATCACTCTCTCTTAGAAAATAATAGTTATATTTCTCTTCAACGTCCATTTTTTAACTATCCAACATACGTTCTCCAACATGGAAACCATGTTCTGAAATACTTCGGGAAACCGTTATGCATACAACATTAATTTTTAAAGAAGTTTTTGTGTTAATATTTATTTTTTTAATATTGATTTTTTTCCTAAAATGGAATTTTTATGTATTAATCCTATGATAACCTAGTTGAATTTTGAGGGAGAAATTCATTTTATGGGAGGTATAACATTACAAAATGGGATTTAGAGAAATATATGTTTTTAAACTTAATTTAATATTTTGGATATTTTTCATTTCACACAGCAATGTATATATATTTTATTATATGAAAGAATGATGTTTTTATTGAATTATATGAAACTCCATTTAATTCATTCATTATATCATAAAACATGTAAATCATATACTACACAGAACAACGACTTGTCCTGAGTTGCACGCAACACTAAGTTTCTAAGAAACAACTTTTTATTAATGTAATTCTTTAAGTGAGATATTAATTACACATACATTAAAATTATTAATATTAAAATTAATAACTAATTTTAAAATATTATTTTTAATAGATTTATATATATAAATTATATTGATAATAAAACATAAAATTTTTGGAAAAGGGTTCATATGTTTGAAAATACTATTTTCTCAAATGAACTTTTTTTGTCTTTAGGTGAAATACAATGGAATTAATTTATAAACATTTAGAAATTAACTACAATTTAATAAAACAATTTTTTGAGTTCATAATATAAAAAATCTCTTAGTGATTGTTTTTTGTACTTTTTGGAAAAAGATCATTTTTGTAAGAATGATGACAAATATAGAATTTTAATTCAATTGTTTTTTAATTATTTAAATTGAAAAATATTAATTGTAATTTTTAAGTGTAATTACATTAATTTCAAATAACATAATCCAATTAATGTCATTGGAACCAAGTTCACATTGGGCTTGGATATAAAAAGAAATCAAACGTTTAAATAATTTCGCTTAAAAAACTACTATTGCGACACATCATTGGGATTTATTTTAAATTAATTTATACAATATATATGATTAAAATTTATGAATATTTAATTCATATTTGGTGTAAAAATAATTTATAATTTAATATAAGTTAAACATATTTTTTTACTGAACAATGTTAAATGTAAATAAAATTAATTATAGTAATTAATGAAAAAAAATATGTTACATAATGGATAAACATTAATACAAAAAGGGAAAATAAATTGGAAACATTTAAAATAGAATTTAACTGGATTTTTTTCAAAGGCCCTATTTTATCAATAATGGAAATTTATTGGAGGCACATTTTTCAAGGGATACCTCTAAGTAGTGTTTACCATTTTATATTTACAAGAATTCCACTTCTCCTCCACTATAAAAAGGGAACTCACCCCATCACTTAATCACATCTACAATGATATTTTGTCATGACACGTCCTCGAGACTCATGTCGTGACTACCCCAAGCCCGCCTTCTATAGGCCAGGGGCTGGCGACTAGCACCAAAGGCGTAAATCCCGTTAAGAAGGGAAGGCATTGCCTTTATGAAACGTAAAAACACAAACACAACCAGAGTACAAGCGGAATAAAACACTAAGAAAACAGTATAAGAAGTGTGCTGAAAGTACAAAGGGGCCTGAATACATGCCCAATAGTAAAGGTACAACTACAACTTAAAGTAAAGTACAACTCAAAGGACAACATCTGAAAAGTGGAAAGTAGCTCCTAGATCGTCCTCCGGGTTCCTACCTAAAGGGTAGGTACAGATGTCCTCCTCAACACTCCACGTCCGTATGTCTCTTGTAGGTACCGACTCATCGTGAGATCCACCTCCGAGTACAGACTCATCATGAGATCCACCTCCGAGTACAGTCCATCTCTATAAGCCTCAACCACGATCAGTGATGTCCGTTGTCTGCATCCAACACAACGAGTTGTGGGAAAAACCCATGAAGGGGTGAGTATACGATACTCAGTAGGGACCCCGAGACCTGCAAGGTCTCACTAAATCCATCAAGGATAATCATATAGAATGTTCCCAACAGATAATCCTTACTTAGGTATAAGCCCATACTTATACCTAAGTTACTAAGTAACCCATCTTAGCCACAAGGTATCACACAGATATGAAGTTCACAGATAACCACTACTTAGGTATATGCCAATTGATATACATAAGTTATCTAGTAAACCATCTCAAACATGAGGAAAACACAAAGTTTATTGACTCATCTCAAACCAGGATTTTATTCATGATATAGAAACCATAGCTGCTGGGGAACTCCCCCTCTATCGAGGTCAGGGGGCCTACCGCTATAACCAAGAACTTCCCACTAACCTTGGACTACTGTAGTACTCCACCTATCTAGTACTGTAGGCCTGCTGCTATAACCAAGTGCTTCCCATCATGGGTATACCGCTACAACCAAGCGCTCCCCCTCAGAGCCTATAGAGGTACTCCTTCTGTTGAGTACCGTGGGTCTACCTCTACAACCAAGCGCTCCTCCGCTGTGGGTCTACTGCTAAAACCATGTGCTCCCCACTAGGCTATCGAAACACTCCGAGTCGATCGATCATCAGCCGTCATGTCTTAGCCAGCTCTAGGGTTTCCGCACACAGGATGCTCGTTCCGAGAGGGTCTGCTCCATGAGCCAATAGTTCGATACATCAACTATCACGTAGACCAGAGTTGATGTATCGCAAAGTTCCATCAAGTCAATAGGAACACAATGGGACAAACAGCGCATCAATCAGACGTCTAGTCTGAGAGTGATTGGCTTTTTCATTCGAGGAGCCTGGTTGGTTTTCAAGTCAATACCAACCCGACCGTACTCCAACTATGTCCAAACTTCGAGCGGATTAATCCAAAAGGTCCGTCTCACTATGAAGAAACCAACAAAGTCGACAACACATTAAACGAATATCCGGAGCTCATGTTATAAGTGTTTCTGCTCCGATGGCCTGGTTGGTTTCGTGTTCAAACCAACCCGGTTGTACCCAATGTTCTCTTAAACCTGGAGTGTAATGTACCTAAACTACCATCTCGATCCAAGGATCGCATTTCAACTGACAGTGCGTCGATCGGAGGTCCGTAGCCCATGTTACAGACGTTTGAACAAATCTGTCCGTTTTTAGGGGGGTTTGGGGCCGGACCGACCCGGCCCAAAACCCCCTGGGTCGGCCCCAAAATGGTCGACCCGACCAGAGTCCGGGTCCTGCCCATTTGGGCGTGGCTCGGACTGGCTGGCGTCGCTCGGCCCAGCCGGCGCGGCCCGTCCCGGCTCGGGTGGCCCGACCTGGTGGGGCTGGTCGAGCCTGGGCGGCTCGATGTTGGCCGAGCGGGGAGGCTCGGCGCTGGCCGAGCAGATGCAGAAGGGGGGGGGGCACTTCCCCCCTTGTTTGTAATGGCGGCCCCCACTTGGGGACTCGCTCATTTTCCAGCTGGGTGTTACGACCCCTGATTCTTTCGAAAAAGGCCGGCCGAGTTGGCCGGCTGGTGTGCCACTGCGGGATCCCCCGCGGGAGCTACCTACCATCCATCGGCGGCCGGATGTTTCGGGCTCCCCTCCCTACACCGCCACGGCCTTGTCCGGCCCCCACCCTTTAATTCCATAACAAGTGGATAATGAATTTATCGTGGGATGGAAAATGATTATTCATGAACACAAACCAAACCCCTACCTCGAATAAGGCGTTCATCGGCATCGCGGTATACGGCGTCGCGGTAGGCGGCGACGCGGTAGATGACATCGTGGTAGATGGCGTCGCGGTAGACTAGTGTCGTTCCGTCAACGTTGGGAAGAATGAAGCTGAGTGTGGCATTGGCGTTCTTTATTCTTCGTTGGAGGAAGAGGAAAACTCTTCAAGTGATGGGCGCCGTGCTTCGCTGCTAGCGTTCTGCCGCTTGAAGTAGTCGTCCAGAACTCCTCCCCCCTAGCCTCGTTTAAATAGGAGTGGTGGGTTCGTCATTGGCACGCAAGACTTAAATGGGGGATTTATGACATAGGGCCCCACCCAATTAGTCCGCTGATGAGGAACATTAAAAAGGGGAGGAAGGATCCTCATTAATTAAACACGTTGTCATTTAATTAAAGAGAGGGCGGGACAGTTCCTCATAAACTTTAGGGTTTGACAATTATTATAGAGGGGGAGTGGGTGAGTTACAAAATAATGGGGGGTTTTCCAAATTTAAGAGAGGATAAAGGAATTTGAAAAATGTGGTGCTCGTGTGGGGTCCACCTCACTAATATCCTATCAAGAGAAGTTAAGATATAGTGGGTCCCATCTCAACTTCCACATATAGGTTATAATTACATAGAGTAGAAATAAAATTGCAGCACATATTTTATTTCACTCTTTAATTAAACAACTTTCTTTAACAACACCTCCCAAGAAAACGCAACTCCAGTGAAAGTCTCCTTAAGAAAAAACTGGCGATGCAGTTTCATCGGTGCCCTCAGATTTCTATTCTAAGAACCGGCTCAAAAGTTAGAAAAACTCATTCATTCGTTCATTGAACCTGCTCGAGCTGAACTTTGGAAATTGATTTCGGGCACACCGGGCCTCGGAATCAGGTTCCGTTAGAAACTGTGTACTTGTAAAATCCCAAAAAAAAATTTAAAATAAAAATCCCTTGAAATTTACGTGTCTTTGCATTATTCCTACCTAAGTGCTTTACGTCTCCATAAAGCTACATCAAAAACTAGGGAAACAAAAGGGGGTACTGTCCACGCATCTGAGCCTCCTGCTCCCATGTGCTCCCTTGGAGGTTCCCGTGATGCCATATGATGCGCACTAGAGGAATCGACCGTCCATGTACGACACACTCCTATCGATCCTCGATCTCCATCGGGAACTCTATAAAAGTCGCCCCATCATCGATGTTTAGCTTCCCAATGTCAATGATATGCGTCGGGTCATGCATGTATCTCCTCTTTTTAAGATATATGGAAAACTTAGTTCACCTATTGCAACTGAGGTGGATGGGTCATTAGGTAAACCACCTCACCTACCATGTTGAGGACCTAGAAGGGTTTGATGAAGCGCGGAGATAACTTTCCGCCCTAGCCAAAACTCTGTAATCCACGTCGATGTGAGACCCTTAAGAAAACATGGTCACCATCCTCGAACTCTAGGGGTCTCCGCCTCCTGTCAGCATAAGAATTTTGTTGGTTCTGAGATGTCCTCATCCGCTCTTGGATGACCTGGGCCTTCTCTGGTCCTACAAGAGCTGCTAAGATTTCTTCTTTGCCGATAAGAGAAATCTGGTCTCATCCCCAAGTTGAACCACGTTCTTTGCCTAATACAGTCAATCCCGACATGGATGATACTAATCCATATTAAGGATGACGTCGTAAGGCCTCGAAGCTACTACCAAGAGATCCAACCATTACTCTCGCCTCTAAGGGTTGAGTCACACTGTCGGCATCAGTGTGTGGTCACTGGGTCTCCTCCAGTAGGTATTCAAAAGTGAGGTTCGAGTCAACAGTTTAAATCAGAACCTCTTAGTACACAAAAAGGAAGGAAGCAAATGTCACAAGGAAAAGTGTCTTTTATTATTGCAGCTCATGTATAGAGACTCAAAATAATGACCACAAGGACTCTAGAAGCACCAAGATCAAAGGTCCCATGCCTAGAAATATTCCCTCTCTTGTCCGCCTGCTTCCGGAGCTCCATAGTCAAATGCTTCAACTGCCTAAAGCTGAGCTCTCCCATGTAGACCTGTTCCCTATGGTCGGGGTCGACCTCCTAGTGGAGGTGGGGGAAAAACCTCGAAGCGGCGTCCACCTCTAGCAACACGGCCAGCTCCCCTGCCTCGGTCTCCTGCTCCTTGCGATCCAACCCGATCGAACCTCTGCCTCTACCTAGGAGGTCCTTCGTTTATCTGCTGGTCATCTTTATGGAGGGTCGGATAGTCACATGACATGTGACCAACCCCGCCGAAGGAGTAACACTGACCGCTCCTGGTAAGTCATTCTCCACCCGGGGTGCCTCGCACACACGATCCTGTGTCATGCGGTCGATCACCTGTAGGTCTGGTCCTCTTGGACCTCTGCGTCATCTGTCTACTTCCCACTGTAGAAGAATCTGCCGCATGCCGGATAGTGGTGGGTCTTGCTGCTGGAGACTGCTCAGTAATGAAACTCTCCTATAAGAGGTCTCTCTCCAACACCCCTATCTACGTCGAGATGCAATGACAAACAACTGAAGCTCTAATATCTCGCCAGAGCCCCTGCTCTAAGGTTCGGGCCCTGATGAACGTGTCTCGTACCAAATCTGCAGAGTAATGCGAGAGATCGGTGAACCTCGTTGAATACTGCGCCACCATCATGATACCCTGTTGAAGATGAAGTAGCTCCTGTATGCGCACCGCTCGAAGAGTGGCTGGTACAAACTCTACTCAGAACAGGCTGTCGAAGTCTGTCCATAGAAGAGATACCTTGTCGTGCACCTAGAGCATCAGGCTCCACCATCAGCCTGCTGCTGCCTAAAGGAGGCTGGCAGCAAGGATCACCATGAAGTCTGCTGGCATCCGAACCAATCTAAAAACTCGAACAACAGCTTCCAGCCAATCCTCTACTGCCTAAGGATTCGTCTCCCCGCGGAACCTGGGCAGTCTCTGACGCTGAAACTCATGCAGTGCACTAAGGCGACATGCACTCTCAGCAGCAGGGGATGGTGGCAGCGGTGGCTCGGCGGGTAGAGGTATTGTTGGTGCCTCTGCTGTAATGGGGCCCTGCAACGAGGCGTCATTGCTCGGTGGGATGTCATCTCGCACAATACACTGAACCCTAGCTGGCTGCCGTCGTGGGGCCATCCTGAAAGAGACAGGTGAGCCATGCTCAAAATAGTATACCTAGTGAGCTGACCTAAGAAATCACAAAGAAAACATTGAAATACACATGCAATCAATGTTTTCATGTATTGAGTCGGAAATCAAAAGTCAGGGTCCTGGTTTATGGATACATCGGACACCGCCCCAACACTGGACTCCCTGGACTGATAACCGCACTCAATACCCTTAACACTATTGCTTGACATAGAAGAAAGATCAGAGTCCTGAGTTCTGCGGTAGAACCGAACCTCCCTTTGATACCAATTGTGACAACCGGGCCTTGGTGACATCACAACCACCCCTCCGTAACATGGTCGTTGGGTCCTGGCTCACCAGGTACCACCAGTTTCCCGCAGACACGTGGGGCCCACCCTAGGGTCCACCCACATGCCTGAACAGGTAGTCTGACTAATGACTGTCCCCACAATCCAACACATGTCCTTTCCAGTGTACTTTGTCCTCACTCACACACACCCGGGTAAACTTCCCAGAAGGTCACCCATCCTCTTCACTACTCCAGGCCAAGAACACTTAACTGTGGAGTTCTACTAAGGTAGGCTCTTGAAAAGGAAGGTGCACCTTGTTGACATGAGTCATATCATTTAGTCATTTAACCTTTTATCATTTGGGGGTGTTACAATCACCCCCTTTTAGAGAACAACATCCTTGTTGTGGGCCCTACATCTAAACCCATGCAGTGCACCATGCTTAAGGCTGGGTTCCTCCTCTGATACCAATTTTTCACGACCCATCCTCAGGGCCTATGTCGTGACTACCCCAAGCCCGCCTTCCATAGGCCAGGGGATGGAGACTAGAACCAAAGGTGTAAATCCAGTTAAAAAGGGAAGGCATTGCCTTTATGAAACGTAAACACACACACACAACCGGAGTACAAGCGAAAGCAAACACTAATAAAATATTATAACAAGTGTGCTAAAAGTACAAAGGGGCCGGAATACAAGCCCAACAGAAATGGTATAGCTACAACTGAAAGTAAAGTACAACTCAAAGGACAACAGCTAAAAAGTGACAAGCATCTCCTAGATAGTCCTCCGGGTTCCTACCTAAAGGGTAGGTATAGATGTCCTCCTCATCACTCCACATCCGGCCGTCTCCTCCGGGTTCCGACTCGTTGTGAGATCCACCTCCGGGTACTGACTCATCGTGTGATCCACCTCTGTGTACCATCCAACTCTACAAGCCTCAACCACGATCAGTGATGTCCGTCGTCTTCAACCAACACAACGAGGTGTGGTCAAAGCCCATGCAGGGGTGAGTATACGATACTCAAGAGGGACCCCGAGACCCCCAAGGTCTCACTAAATCCAACAAGGATAATCACAAAGAAAGTTCCCAATAGATAACCCTTACTTAGGTATAATTCCATACTTATACCTATGTTACCAAGTAACCCATCTCAGCCACGAGGTATCACATAGATATGAAGTCTACGGATAACCACTACTTAGGTATATGCCCATACATATACGTAAGTTATCTAGTAACCCATTTCAATTATGAGAAAAACACTAAGGTTATTGACTCATCTCAAACTTGGATTTTATTCATGATGTCGAAACTATAGCTGCTGGGGAACTCCCCCTATATCGAGTTTAGTGGGCCTGCCGCTACAACCAAGCGCTTCCCACTAACCTAGGACTGCTGTAGTACTCCACCTGTCGAGTACTGTGGGCCTGCTTCTACAACCAAGCGCTTCCCACCAAGGGTTTGCCTCTACAACCTAGCGCTCCCCCTCATAGCCTACAAAGGTACTCTGTAACACCCCGAGATTCTATGAAAAATATTCTTTTAATTTCATTAATTTCTTTTGTTGCATGCTACACCAAGATTACCTTGCGCTATACGCAACACCGTATTAGCTTGCAGTATACGTAACACTAGTCTTGAATCGTGTTACACACAATTTTGATAATAGTTATTCTACGCAACATTGAGTATATATATATATATATATATATATTTATATTCAATGTCTTAATGAAATATGGTTGGATTCTATTATACGAAACAACGAAGGATTCTTGCACAACACACAACCCTTACTTGGCTTGCATTACACACAATCACGACCTTCCTCGATAGCGTGTGTTGTACGCAATACCGAGTTTTACTAAACAACGATATATTATTATAATATTATTATGAACTAGCCGTTATGAATAGTATTAACTAAATTTTGAAATTTATAACATTATTATTCATCTTACACATTTTCTATAACATGGTATAAGAACAAAATAATTTTTTTGGGTAAAATAAGTATTTTTCAAAAAATGCAGTTTTGCCGCCTTTTGATGGCACACACACTTTAAATCTAGTTTTTGACATGTTTATAAGTTCAATTTGACAAAATAAAATTCTTCTTTGGAATCAATATATAAAAATTTACTTCGGAAAAGTTTTTCATATTATTCTGGTAACATTCATATTTAGATGAATAGTAAAAACACACTATATTTTAATTAAAAACAACTTTTTTCATCGCAATAATTTATATGGTTAAATTATAATATTGAATGGTTTTAATGTATAAATAGAATATATTTTTCCATTTAATATAATTTATGTCATTAGCATTGATTTTACATAAAATGCGTAGGTTAAATCGATTCAATCTTTTGCAATGTTTTGAAGAAAAACTTGTTTTCTTTCGACAAAGGGATTAATTTTGATATAATTTCTGCAACTTTTGTGTATTGAATTTGGAAAAATGGATTCCCTATTTGGAATCATTGGGTCCAAATTATGTCAATAAGCTACTTTTTATTTTTGGGAATTATGAATAGTAACTACGGTAAATTTTATTTACCATAGTTAAAGGTAAATCAGGTAATTAAGGGTAAATATAATATTATAAAATTACCCTAACACATTAAAAAATTCTATTTGATGGCTAAATGTAGACCCATATAACTTAAGGGTCGGATTAGATTCATTTTATGGACTTTTGAGCATGAAAATAATTTAATTATTATTAAAACCAAAGAAAGTGACAACATGTCACTCTCTTAATCTTATAAGTATAATAATTTTAATTTAGTGATAAACATCATAAAACATCGAACATGAATAGTCTCCAAAAATCTAATAAAATTACCTACATCTTTATAATTTATTTAGTATTTTTAGGGATTATATAATTGTCATTAACGGTAATACATTAATGATGCAGAAATGATTTATTAAGTGGGAAATAAGTAATATAGTTTTTATTGAAATAATAATACCCATTAAAATGCCCACAAACCTGACCAAAACTTATTGGTAGTGTATATCTAAACCGTAATCATCCAATGACCTAATATATAACCGTTTGGAGCCTTATAAATGTGATTATGACACTTATATTATTTTATTTTAAATAATGCAAAAGTTGTCACGTTCATAATTTAGTAAATATAACAATTTAAATATTGTGATTTTAAGATGATAAATTCGAGTAAAAGTGTTATTGTGAAAGTTAATATATATATCTTCATCATAGGATTTTATTTTTAATTTTTATGCAACAAATCAGTATATTAAATAATTATACAAAACTGTTGTAATAATTATTTTATTAAGAGATAAACCAAATAAATGGTTTAAAAATAAAAAAATAAATATTATATGAACTATTTAATGTGATAAAATAATTTTATAGACACATATGACATTTTATGAACCTATTAAAGCTTTTAGTTAAAACATATCTTCTGTATATATTTTATTTAAATTCAAATAAATGAATAGTGTCAAAATTGACACGATTGTTATTTTATAAAAATAACATATTATAAAATTGTTTAAAAATCACAAAAATGTTTAAATATAATAAATTTAAATTTATATGGTCTATAACGTTATAAATTAAACAATTATGGAAAATTCACAACAAATAAGTAATTATTTAAAATTTAGAATTTTATTACCACAAATAAACTTAAATCGATTAAATAAGGATAAATCAAAATGATAAGGTTTAAAATAAGATCCAAAAATGTCTAAATTTGATAGGGTGATGATATTACAACCCTATCTCATCTAATCATCTAATATGAGTCATTTTTGGTGGTTTTTATGTGGGGTTAGATATATTGTAAATTAATATTTTTAAGAATTCCAAAGGTACCCCTCCCCTCCCTTATAAAAAGGAACCTCCTCCCTCTCTTCCACACACCACTTTGAGACTTAAATCTCGGCCAAACCCTGCCCAATTATCTTCTCCACTTCCCTAGAAACATTCTAGGGGTCCTGGTCTTCTTCAATGACCAATTTCAGTGCTCTAAGAGGCGGTCACAAAGAGGCGCTTCAAAGAACAGGTAATTTCCGTTATCGAATCTTTCTCCTTTATTTCTTCTTCCACGTTTTCTTCTTAGGTTGTTTCATTATGAAGTAATAACATCAGTATCACTCATATAAGGATATGTTATTATAAGTATGAAACAACCCTATTTCACCATCTATCCATCCTACGGAAAATGAAATCACCGCCTGTGCATACGTACGAAATACCGTCTCCACGCCGTGGTGTAATCTATTTTCCACCACCACCTTACTTGGATGGGTATAATGGTGTAAATAATAACTATATATGATTATTGTAAAGTGATATTGATTCTTTAATAGTATACAAACACTCCAATAAAATTCCACGATCATGGGAACGATATCATCGCTAATGCGTACGTACGGAATACCGTCTCCACGACACGATGAGATTCTTTCTCAATGATTAACCATTCATAAATGATTATAAAGTATATATAATAAGTAATCATTAAATATATGACATAATAATTATACTGTATTTATATATATATATGTATGTCATCCGATTAATTCCATTCAATTCAATGAGGAAATGAAAACAACATTCATGCGTACGTACGGCCTACCATCTCCATGAACGATGTATTTCTTTCCATTTATCGATCTATTTTATATATGTATATTATGAATATATAATATATATAAATCATTTTTTACATTATGGATGTATTTAATCATGATTTAAGTAATCATATGAATAATTACCAGTCAAAACACGGACGACAAATGGAACAATTTTACCCAAAACGTTCTTTAACATGGAATTTATAAAAGAATGGGTAATATAACGTCATAAGTTAACCATATATGATATCATAACAATTAATATGATTATGTAATAAGTCTATAACATTATATAAATCATTATACAAGATGTTCGGATACGTACAAAGCATATCAGACCTAAGGTAAGGGATAATTTTTCAAATCTCATTTTTATCTGAGATTGCTTATTCGTAAGTATTTACTGGGGTTATTGCTATCATCTATGTCCATGTTTTATAATAGTGAATTCATGTATCTTTAAAGTCATTTTTACCCTTTTTTGACTTTTACTACATGGTATGTAAGGAATCTTTCTTTTTTTTACGTTACGAGGTACTTTTTTTTTCTTTTCTGACAAAAGTATGAGAAGAATGTTTTTTAACGTATACGGCATGAAAGGATTTTTACGGTTTTATAAATCCTTATTTTCATGAAGCTTCCTTCCAAAGATTTCATTACTATTTTAAACAAAATCCTATTCTTTTAAAAATTTCATGGCATTTTCTGAAAATAAAATGATTTTGAAGAAGAAAGGATATTTTCCTCAAGAATTCATTTCAAGTGTTTTATCAAAAACCATTTTTCATCTAAGATAACATTATTTCATATGTGTATGTTTCAAGTATAATGTCTCTATGATTTACAAGGTTTCACTTTTATTATTTTGAAATGATATCCATTTCTTTTATATGGATTATTTGATGATGGGATGATGTTTATGAAACCCATTATATTTATTGGGTTTTTATAAATGATGTATGTTTAATTTGTGGCACAAGTAAGATTTATTTCATTATGAGATGGGTGGGACCTATATCTCCCTCCAATGCATTGGGTAAAGATTTATATCTAATGAGATAGGCATGGCTAGAACGGCAAGTTAAACCGGTTCTGTAATACACGACTGGAACGACGAGTGAACTCGATTCAGAAAGGGACTTTGTCCACTAAGTTGGTCTTGGCAGCGATGCCTTGGCTACTATGGAAATCATATCATGTGCTTAATGGTTTCCACAATTACATGTTTTATTCCCATGCTATTTTATCATTCATAATGTTTCTTTATGATCTATGCCTTACATACTTCCATGTTTTATGTCATCTCCTGGAATTTTCTAAAAACAAAATGATTTTGAAGAAGAAAGGATAATTTCCTCAAAAATTCATTTCAAGTGTTTTATCAAAAACCATGTTTCATCTAAGATAACATTATTTCATATGTGTATGTTTCAAGTATAATGTCCCTATGATTTACATGGTTTCACTTTTCTTATTATGAAATGATATCCATTTCTTTTATATGGATTATGTGATGATGGGATGATGTTTATGAAACCAATTTTATTTATTGGGTCTTTATGAATGATGTATGTTTATTTTTTGGCACAAGTAAGAATGATTTCATTATGAGATGGGTGGGACCTATATCTCCCTCCAATGCATTGGGTAAGATTTATATCTCCTGAGATAGACATGTCTGGAACAGAAAGTTAAACCGGTTCAATAATACTGGACAAGAACGAGGAGTGGACTCGATTCAGAAAGGAACTTTGTCCACTAAGATGGTATTGGCAGAGATTCCTTGGCTACTATGGAAATCATATCATGTGCTTAATGGTTTCAACAATTAAATGTTTTATTCCCATGCTATTTTTACATTCTTAATGTTTCTTTATGATCTATGCCTTACGTACTTCCATGTTTTATGTCATTTCTCAAGCTTTTGATGTTTAATCTTTATGTTCATGTTTTTCAGTTCAAATGTATATGGTATGTTTTATTTTATCCATGCTTACCCTTAATTAGCATTTGAGCTCACCCTTTTTATGTTTTCTTTTCCACAGGATATAATGAAATGTTTTAGGTAAAAAAAAAGGGGAATATATTTATGGGAGATTTTGAAGATCTTTCACCACGATTAGAAGATTACGTTCCATGTTTTCAAAGACACTAAACTATTACGGTCCTTGTGTGTCTGTTTTTGTTTTGTACTAAGTATTCTGCTAAAGTAATATAATGTCCATGTACGTCAATCTTTGGGTCTCTATAGTTGGTATCAGAGGAAAGGTTTAGTCAACCTTCGCAAACTAGGATGCGAAAACGTTAGTGAGATTCCTAGAGATATTTCTGAGGTATGTCTAGGGATGTCCCTAAGGATAAGTATACGTATAGGATACAGTCCTAGAACTACGGTAACGATCATAGAATTTAACCTAAGACGTTAGATACTGAGGATACTCCCCCTTTACTATGTTGTTTTCCCTAGAATGATTTTTGCCTCTCACAGTATTCATTTTGGGTTTTAGAAAATGGCTGGAAACAGGAAGATTCACGATAATGGAGGATATGATAGACAATGGAATTATTTTCTTCATCAGAAACAAAATGAAACAGGATCTAGAAGTCCAAACATAATTATTATGCCTAATCCGCAATCTCATAATATGATCAATAATCTCAACTTTGGTAAGTTTCCAGACTCAGATAATAAGAGAAAGATGGGGTTTCATGATGATCATAGAGGAAAGAAAGTTCAATTTCCCTCATGTAAATTATGTGGGAAGAGGCATCAGGGAGATTTTTTCAAAGGAACTGGAAGATGCTTTGGGTGTGGAAAAGAAAGACACAAAGCTAGTAAGTGCAAAGGAAAAGGTTCAGTTCACACCATGGACAAGGATAATGGTATTTCTACGACATCAACAATGATTAGATGTCTTAAATTTGGAATGTACGGGCATTATAAAAACCAATTCCCTAATGGAAAATCTCATGAAGAGAATCAGCTTGGCCATATGGGTAGTATTTTTGTGGATGATGATGAGGAGACTACAAATCATATATGAGCTGAAATAAGTGTTGAAGCTCAGTCGGTTGATTTAGAAGGTAGTGGAATGATTGTATGTTTATCGAGAGTTATGTTGTATATTTAATGGTACAATGGAATAAAGAATCATTTAAGGATTGTTACACAATTGTTTTTCCTAAAAGTATTTGAAAGTATATGTTTAATGTTACCAGTAACCATGGAGGGTTATTCAAATATTTTTGTAAAGTAGATGATATGCGCATATTGAAGGAATAAGAAGATAATGAGATTTTTGATTGTATTAATGAGCTCATGATTGATATAAGGACTATGTGATATCATGGTTTGAGTATATAGAATTTTGAGGATTTTGTTATGTGGAAAATGTTAACTTTTAACTACATTCATGTTTTCACTAAGGTTCAATGGGTATTCATTTTTGAATAGAATACATGATTAAGGCCTTCGAATGTTTGGAATGTGACCAACAAGACAAATCTTATGATATATGGGGATCAACGGTGGTATTAAATCTCTGGTAATCGTTTTCACTATATTATGAGAGTGGACTGCATTATTATGGATAAGCCTAAAGATTGGAATGGATTATGTTGGAAATAAGTTAGTATTGTTTATGGATAAATTTTTTTTCGATATTATTGATGGGATGTTATAGTAATATAGTTTTAGAAAAAGGAAAACCTACAAGGCGGGCGACAACCCATTGCGTCAGACAAGGCTGTGGGATCAAACCCACAACCAAAGTGCGACTGGCCTTTATCGCCTACTACTAGCCTACAGGAAGTCCCTAGTTAGTAGAAACTAGTTTTATTTTATTAAGCGGTATGATATAGGAAGTATAAGTTCATTTTTGGAACCATATATGATTAATCTAACAATAAGATGCACTTATAACTTTTTCTAACCATTTGTTTGAAAGAGATGGAATGACCCATCATTCTATCACATGATCTGTTAACACATGACGAATAACAAATTCAACTTCATTTCATTAAGGGATGAACTGGAAATTGTTCAAATCATGAACAACAGTGAGATTGTACAAAAATATTGCAAGTATTTATTTTAATTAATCATCTTTAGGGAAATGATCTTAAAAACCAAAAATGTTGTCCTAGTTCCCTTATATCCGATGAATCAGATGGTACCTTAGATCATCACAAATCAATAGCTTTGTGATTGTTGGCTTTTTCATAGCCATGTTCTCTACCACTCTCCATCAGAACTTGATGGTTATATTTTTCTTCCATATCCATATTTTCACATATGTTCTCCTACGTTGAAACCCAGTGATGAGTTAATTTGGGTAACCATTACATTTCATACTTTAGTTTTTAAAGCCATGTTTTGGGATTCCTTTTTACGATGTGGGTTTCTATTAAACAAACTTTCGAGTAGTAAACCATTTATAACCCTAACAAATTTAGAGTGAGAAATTCATTTTAAGGGGGGTAGAATGTAACACCCCGAGATTTTATGAAAAATATTTTTTTAATTTCATTAATGTCTTATGTTGTATGCTACACCAAGATTACCTTGGGCTATATGCAACACCGTATTAGCTTGCAGTATACACAACACTATTCTTGGATCGTGTTACACACAATTTTGATAATAGTTATTCTACGCAACATTGAGTATATATATATATATATATTTAATGTATAAATGAAATTTGGTTGGATTCTGTTATACGATACAATGAAGGATTGTTGCACAACACACAACCCTGACATGGCTTGCATTACACGCAATCACGACCTTCCTCGATAGCGTGTGTTGTACGCAATATCGTGTTTTACTAAACAACAATATATTATTATAATATTATTACGAACTAGCCGTTATGAATAGTGTTAACTAAATTTTGAATTTAATAACATTATTATTCATCTTATACATTTTCTAGAATATGGTATAAGAACAAAATAAATGTTTCAGGTAAAATAAGTATTTTTCAAAAAAAGCTGTTTTGCCGCCTTTTGATGGCTCACCGACATTAAATCTAGTTGTTTATATGTTTATAAGTTCAATTTGACAAAGTAAAATTCTTATTTGGAATCATGATATAAAAATTTACATTGGATAAATTTTTCATATTATTATGGTATCTTTCATATTTTAATGATTAGTAAAAATACTCTATATTTTTATTAAAAACAACTTTTTTCATCGCAATAATTTATATTGTTAAATTATAATATTTAATGATTTTAAATTATAAATAGAATATATTTTTACAATTTAATATAATGTATGTCATTATCATTGATTTTACATTAAATTCTTAGGTTAAATGAATTCAATCTTTTGCAATGTTTTAATGAAAAACTCTTTTTCTTCCGACAACGGGATTAATTTTAATTTAATTTCTGATACTTTCGAGTATTGAATTTCGAAAAATGGATTACATATTTGGAATCATTGGTTCCAAATTATGTTAATAAGTAACTTTTTATTTTTGGGAATTATGAATAGTAACTACGGTAAATTTTATTTACCATAGTTAAAGGTAAATCGGGTAATTAAGGGTAAATATAATATAATAAAATTACCCTAACACATGCCAAAATTATATTGGATGGCTAAAAGTAGACCCATATAACCTAAGAGTCGGATTAGATTCATTTTATGGACTTTTGACCATGAAAATAACTTAATTATTATTAAAACCAAAGAAAGTGACAACATGTCACTCTCCTAAATCTTATAAGTATAATAATTTTATTTAGTGATAAAAATCATAAAAAATCGAAAATTAATAGTATTCAGAAAGCTAATAAAAGTATATACATCATGTTAATTTATTTAGAATTTTTAGGGATTAAATAATTGACATTAATGGTGATACATTAATGATACAGAAATTATATATTAAGTGGGAAATAAGTAATACAGTTTTTTTGAAATAATAATACCCATTAAAAGGCACAAAAACCTGAAACAAAATTATTGGTAGTGTATATCTACACCTTAGTAATCCAATTTCCTAATATATAACCGTTTGGAGCCTTATAAAAGTGATTATGACACTTATATTATTTTATTTTAAATGATGCCAAAGTTGTCACCATCATACTTTAGTAAATATAACAATTTAAATATTGTGATTTTAAGATGATAAATTCGAGTAAAAGTGTTATTCTGAAAGGTAATATATTTAGCTTCATCATAGGATTTTATTTTTAATTTTTATGCAGCAAATAAGTATATTAAATAATTATACAAAAATGTTTTAGTAATTATTTTATTAAGAGATAAACCAAATAAATGGTTTTAAAAATAATAAAATAAATATTATATGAACTATTTAATGTTATCCACTAATTTTATAGATACATATGACCTTTGATTAATCTATTAAAGCTTTTAGTTTGAATATATATTCTGTATATATTTTATTTAAATTCAAACAAATGTATAGTGTCAAAATTAACATTATTGTTATTTTATAAAAATAACATATTATAAAATTGTTTAAAAATCACAAAAATATTTACAAATTATAAATTTAAATTTATATGGTCTATAATGTTATAAAGTAAACAATTATGGAAAATTCACAACAAATAAGTAATTATTTAAAATGTAGAATTTTAATACCACAAATAAACTTAAATAGATTAAATAAGGATAAATCCAAATGATAAGATTTAAAATAAGATACAAACATGTCTAAATTTGATTTTTTGATGATATTGCAACCCTATCTCATCTAAACATCTAATATGAGTCATTTTGGAGGTTTTTATGTGGGGTTAGATTTATTATAAATTAATATTTTTAAGAATTCCAAAGGTGCCCCTCTCCTCCCTTATAAAAAGGCACCTCCTCCCTCTCTTCCACACACCACATTGAGAATTAAAGCGCGTCCAAACCCTGAAAAATTATCTTCTCCACTTCCCTGGAAACATACTAGTGGTCCTGGTATTCTTCAAAGACCAATTCTAGTGCCCTAAGAGGAGGTCTCAAAGAGGCGATTCAAAGAACAGGTAATTTCCCTTACCGAATCATTCACCTTTATTTCTTCTTCCACTTATTCTTCTTAGGTTTTTTCATTATGAAGTAATAACATCAGTATCACTCATATACTGATATCTTATTATAATTATGAAACAACCATATTTCACCATCTATCCATCCTATGGAAAATGAAGTCTCCGCACGTGCGTACGTACGGAATACCGTCTCTACACCGTGGTGTAATCTATTTTCCACCACCAACATACTTGGATGTGTATAATGGTGTAACTAATAACTATATATTATTATTGTAAAGTGATATTGATTCAATAATAGTATACATACACTCCAATAAAATTCCACGATCATGGGAATGATATCATCGCTCTTGCGTACGTCCGGAATACCGTCTCCACGACGCGATGAGATTCATTCTCAATGATTAACCCTTCATAAATGATTATAATGTATATATAATAAGTAATAATGAAATATATGACATAATAATTATACTTGATTTATGTATATATATATTTATGTCATCCAATTAATTCTATTCAATTCAATGAGGAAATGAAAACAACGTTCATGTGTACGTACGACCTACCGTCTCCATGAACGGTGTATTTCTTTACATTTATCGATCTATTATATATATGTATATGCTGAATATATATTATATATAAATGATGTTTTACATTCTGGATGTAAGTAATCATGATCTAAGTAATCATATGAATAATTACAAATCAAAACACGGACGACAAATGAAACGATTTTACCCAAAATGCTATTTAACATGGAATTTACAAAATAACGGGTAATATAAAGTCATAAGTGAATCATATATGATATCATAACAATTGATATGATTCTATAATAAGTAAATAACATTATTTAAATCATTATACCGGAGGTTCGGATACGTACGAATCATATCGGACCTAAGGTAAGGGATAATTTTGCAAATATCAATTTTATCTAAGATTGCTTATTCGTAAGTTTTTACTGGGGTTATTTCTATCATCATTGTCTATGTTTTATAAAAGTGTATTCATGTATTTTTAAAGTCCTTTTTACCCCTTTTTGACTTTTACTACATGGTATGTAAGGAATCTTTCTTTTTTTTTACGTTATGAGGTACTTTTTTTTCTTTTCTGACAAAAGTATGAGAAGAATTTTTTTTTAACGTATACGGCATGAAAGGATTGTTACGATTTTATAAAGCCTTATTTTCATGAAGCTTCCTTCCAATGATTTCATGACAATTTTAAACAAAATCCTATTCTTTTAAAAATTGCATGGCATGTTCTGAAAAGAAAATGATTTTGAAGAAGAAAGGATATTTTCCTCAAGAATTCATTTCAAGTGTTTTATCAAAAACCATTTTTCATCTAAGATAACATTATTTCATATGTGTATGTTTCAAATATAATGTCTCTATGATTTAAAAGGTTTCACTTTTCTTATTATGATATGATATCCATTTCTTTTATATGGATTATTTGATGATGGGATGATGTTTATGAAACCCATTTTATTTATTGGGTTTTTATGAATGATGTATGTTTAATTTGTGGCACAAGTAAGAATTATTTCATTATGAGATGGGTGGGACCTATATCTCCCTCCAATGCATTGGGTAAAGATTTATATCTATTGAGATAGGCATGGCTAGAACGACAAGTTAAACCAGTTCAGTAATACAAGACTGGAACGACGAGTGAACTTGATTCAGAAAGGGACTTTGTCCACTAAGATGGTCTTGGCAGCGATGCCTTGGCTACCATGGAAATCATATCATGTTCTTAATGGTTTCCACAATTACATGTTTTATTCCCATTCTATTTTATCATTCTTAATGTTTCTTTATGATCTATTCCTTACATACTTCCATGTTTTATGTCCTTTCTCAAGCTTTTGATGTTTAAACATTATGTTCATGTTTTTAAGTTCAAATGTATATGGTATGTTTTATTTGATCCATGCTTACCCTTACTAAGAATTTGAGCTCACCCTTTTTATGTTTTATTTTCTCCAGGATATAAAGAATGGTTTTAGGTAAGA
Organism: Viscum album; assembly: GCA_963277665.1. Classification (NCBI taxonomy): domain Eukaryota; kingdom Viridiplantae; phylum Streptophyta; class Magnoliopsida; order Santalales; family Viscaceae; genus Viscum; species Viscum album. The sequence goes on along the minus strand of OY728133.1, from coordinate 1,901,010,105 downwards.
TAAATAAGGGTTGATCTTTATGGGAGATGTTGAAGATCTTTCACCACGATTAGAAGATTACATTCCAGGTTTCCAAAGACCCTAAACTATTACGGTCCTTGTGTGTCTATTTTTGTTATGTACTAAGTATTCCGCTAAAGTAATGTAATGTCCATGTACGTCAAGTTTTGGGTCTCTACATACTCCTTCTGTTGAGTACCGCAGGTCTGCCGCTACAACCAAGCCCTCCTCCACTGTGGGTCTACCGCTACCACCAAGTGCTCCCCACTGGCCTATCGAAACAGTCCGAGTCGATCGATCAGCAGTCGTCAAGTCTCAGCCAGCTCTAGCGTTTCCACACACAACACGCTTGTTCCGAGAGGGTCTGCTCCACGAACCAAGAGGTCGATACATCAACTATCACGTAGACTAGAGTTGATGTATCACAATGTTCTTTCACATTAATAGGAACACAATACGACAGACAACGCGTCATTTGGACGCCCGATCTGATAGTTATTGGCTTTTTCGTTCCAGGGGCCCATTTGATTATTAGTCAAAACAAACCCGATTGTACTCCAACTGCATCAAAACATCGAGCGGAGTAATCCAAAAGGTCTGTCTCACTAAGTGGAATCCAACAAAGTCAACGACACGTCAAACGGACATCCGAAGCTCATGTTATAAGCGTTTCCGCTTCGACGGCCCGATTGGTTTCGTGTTCGAACCAACCCGGCTATACCCAAAGTTCTCTTAATCCTTGAGTGTAATAAACCGAAACTACCATCTCGATCCAAAGATCACATTGAAACTAATGGTGCATCGATCGGAGGACCGTAGCCCAAGTTACGGACGTTTGAACAAATATGTCCGTTTTTAGGGGGTTTTGGCCCGGACCGACCTGGCCCAAAACCCCTGGGTCGGCCCGAACCTGGGCGACCCGGCCCGGGTCCGGGTCCGGCCCATTAGGGCGCCGCCCGGCCCGGCTGGCGCGGCCCTGCCTAGCCAGCGCGGCCCGGCCCGGTGCGGGCGGCCCGACACGGTGCGGCCGGTCCAGCCTGGGCGTCTCGACGCTGGCTGAGCGGGGTGGCTCGGCGCTGGCCGAACGGGGGGGTTCGGGGTTGGCCGAGCGGGGCAGCTCTGTACTGGCCGAGCAGACGTGGCAGGGGGGGGGGGGGCGCTGCCCCCCATTTTTGTAACGGTGGCCCCCACCTGGGGCCTACACTTTTTCCAGCCGGGGGTTACAACCCCCGGTTCTTCCAAAAACGACCGGCCGAGTTGGCCGGCAGGTGTGCCACCGCGGGTCCGCTTGCTGGTCCCGTCTTCCATGCATCGGCGGCTGGCGGTTCCGGACGCCCCTCTTTGCACCGCCACGACCCTTCACGATGCTTCAGCGTAGTGTGATTGCGTAGCGCTACTTCGCTGCAGCCCGTCCTTGTCCACTGCTTCATAAGGCTTCGCTGGCTCGGCACGACGGTGTCACACACTTTCGCCGCGTTCATCCTCGTTTCCGCGTGGTGTCATTGCACCGCACCGCCTCCGTTCCAAACCACGTCTATGATCAACAACAGGGGGAGGAGGGTCGGCCGTGTTCATGCAGTCCGTCCCCCTCCTGTTAATTCGATAACAAAGAGCTAAGGAATTTATCGTTGGAGGGAAAAATATTATTCATGAACACAAACCAAACCCCCACCTCGAAGAAGGTGTTCGTCGGCGTCACATTAGACGACGTCGCGGTAGGCGGCGACATGGTAAATGACGTCGTGGTATACGGCGTCATGGTAGACGGGCGTCGTTCTGTCAACATCGAGAAGAATGATGCTGAGGGTGGCGTCGGCGTTCTTCGTTATTTGTTGGAGGAAGATGAAAAATCTCCACGTTCTGGGTGCCGTGCTTCGCTTCTAGCATTCTGCCGCTTGAAGAAGCCGTCCAAAACTCCTCCCCCCTAGCCTCCTTTAAATAGGAGTGGTGGGTTTGTCATTGGCACGCAAGACTTAAATTGGAGAATTATGAGATAGGGCCCAACCCAATTAATCTGCATTAGAGGAATATTAAAAAGGGGAGGAAAGATCCTCATTAATTAAACACATTGGCATTTAATTAAAGAGAGGGAGGGAAGGTTCCTCATAAACTTTAGGGGTTGACATGTATTAAAGAGGGAGAGAGGGTGAGTTACAAAATAATGGGGGGTTTTCCAAATTTAAGAGAGGTTAGTGGAATTTGAAAAAGGTGGGGCGCGTGTGGGGCCCACATCACTAATATCTTATCAAGAGAAGTTAGGATTTAGTGGGTCCCATCACAACTTCCACTCGTATGTAAGGATTACCGTCTCCACGAACTTGATGAGATTCATTCCCGATCATATCCATTCAAGAATAATTTTCATTTGATGATTAAAAATAATGATTAAAAACATAACATCATTATGAATATGAATAATATATATCCTATTCATAATATACAATACATACGTAACGAATCATATAAAGGAAGACGAATCAGTTAACACCCAAAATGATGATACTACTAAAATATCATTAACAATGAAATATTGGAAGATCGTATATGACATTATATTAATTTATATGGTCATTTTATAATTTAATAATAATTATTTTACCATTATACAGGAGGTGAACCAACCCTCATCCAAGGAAAAGTACAAAGTAAGGGGTTTCTTATCTCGCATTTAATTCCCTGAGATTTCCATTGATCTCCAATTATTTATTGCATGTGGTGTATTGTGTACTACCATTTGATATATATTATCATGTTTATATTTATATTAATGGTATTATGTGATTTATTTTGTGGTTATTACCTTTTGGTCATACGACTCAATTGATTAAAATGAAGTAATGGTTTTTCATCTCACTTTTTATTTTCGTCAGATTCATGCCATATTGACCACTATTTCCTTTTGTGTTGTGTATGTACTATCCATGATTGTATTATTGGTGTCATATACTTTAATTTATGATTATTTACATCTTCATTTTATGATCCTTCTTCCATGGGTTGTATGTTTCTTAAGTTACCAAATCAGTGAGGGAATTTCAAATTTCAATCTCCACTAAGACGGATTTACACATACTTCATTGATTATTTTACTCAAAGATTATGTGTGGAATTACTATTTCTTATTTATGTAGTAATTTCCACTCCCCTTTGTGTAGATATACTTTTTATACACATATTCACACCATCGAAAATTTCTCAAGTCATTGATATAAACTTTATCCTAACTCAATTTCCATTCATTGAGTTAAACATCCAAGTCAATGGTGTTGTTTTTACAAGAATATGTGTGAATGTCCTCTGATTGATTTACAATTAATATCCAATCATATTGAGTTTATTTATAATTGTACACATAATTATTTCCTTGATTTATCCTTTACTTAAGGATACTGTCTTTATAAGGGATTTCATCTCAATTTACATTCCTTTGATACTTCTTTGTGGTTATGCACGAATTCACTTTTATATGGAATATATACTGCCCTTTGACATATTATATAATGAAATAATTTATTTTCATGGTATTATAATGTTTTGATGACCTCAATTGTTTTTATTCAAGCATCCCTCATTTGGATAATAAATCTAACTAAAATACCATTTTAAATGTTATAAAAATTTATTCTTCTAAATATTTCTCATTAATGTCCATGTTTTAAAAATGGTTTTAAGGTTTTATTTATACAAACATTAATTTATTAAAATTAAAAATCATTTTAAAAGTTTCAAATTGGTATTGGACACATTTATTTAAAAATATATTTTTAGATGACTTCTTGATAAATAGTGTGACTTTTAAAAGCTTTCAAGAAAAAAGGGGGATATTTCTCCCAAATAGTTTTGGTAATTATTCTCATAAATGTCAATATCCTTCATTACTCTCGATTGAGGTTAATATATTACAATAAAATCTCCCATATTGTATTGAATGAGTTCTGTTTGACTGTGGATGTGCTATTTTTATACCATTCATGGTTTGTGGATAAAGTATTGACATTTCATATTCTAGTTATAATACGAATGATTATGTTATGTTTCAAAATTTTCATATGAGGAATTAATTGGACTTAGTAAGTGACGGGTGGAGCCCGCTATAGCTCCTCAATGCATCGGTAGGTCTCATGAGACATAATAGTGTCTTGGCACAAGGCCTTGACAAAATCTTATGTGTAGTCTTGCCAAAAGGCCTTGATTATGTGGTTATAAAGTCTGGCATTATGCATTTCATCATTATAAAAGTGTCCATTGATATTGCATGTGATTATTCGACTAGTAGAATATCAATTTGAATAAGTAAATGGAATTATTCGATTTTATCCTTTCCATAATATGTTGAAGTTCATGTGTAAAAATCTTTTTTTAGTCTTATACATTGCCTTAAATGTTTATGCTTATTATGAAAGTTTCCGCTTTATTTTTATCCTTACTGAGAATCTATTCTCTCCCATTTCTATTTTATATTTTTACCAGAATGCGAAGATGTATATTATGACTGACCTACAGGGAACGTCTATGGGATATTAGTGTTGCCTATAGAAACAATATTTTTATAGTTTTCCATTTTATGATGTAATGTAAACCATATGAATTTTTCTAACACATACAATGATACTAAACTAATTGGTCTTTAGAGACACAATCTTATGTGTTCTTTCCAATGATACATAATAATGAACCAACCTTGGGATTTTGGGGTCGGGAGGTTACAGAAGATGACGGGGTGATGTGAAATGAAAATGGGGCTTGTATGTACCTGTTTCATCTCCTGTTTCATATTTAAGATAGTCAAATTAAACTACCCATTTAGACATGAAACTTCGGATGTGACAGGGAGAAAGAGTTAACACCGCTTCAGGAATGGAAGCATTTTAGACTGTGAGATATGCCCTAAAATTTATTCCAAAATTGGATATGTTGATCTAATTCCTTATCAAAAAGAATGGAAAGTGTGATTCTTACCCTGCCTACATAGAACCGGAGCCTCTAAGTCATCAGGATGACTAGGGATGGCAATGGTCCAAAAAATAATACCCATGTAAATGAAAAACATGACACCAATTCTAGGGTCATGGTCCTTGTGACTGTAGGGATGCACAACCAAATGATCCATGAAGAACCTTACTGCCAAGTAGGATATGTACCAGAATCCTATGAATGGAGGAATGAATATTCAAATAAGAGACTCAATGGTGTGCCTCATCCCTTGTTTTTAATGTCTAGAAACTTTGTTGGAGGTTTCAATTTAGTCCCTTTTAAGAAAGAGATACAAAGGAGGGGAGGACCTGCTCTGGGTATCTTAGATGAGGGCTTGACCAGATGCTCCTAAAGGGTATGTTCTTGGGTGAGCCAAGGTGGGGTCACACATGTATGCCCATGTAGAATGACAGGGATTCATGTAAGAAGGTCATCACAAGCTGAGGGTACCTCTAGAATTTAACCACCATGTAAACAATTCTTGTGTAAGTATTTCCTCAAGCCTTCATGGGTCTCCATATGTGTTCCCATAACTGTCTCTCGTAGGTCCCTAATTAGGGAAAGAGACCTCACACTAGTGTTTATACACCATGGGGAAGAGGATGACTCACATAGATATTATTTGTTTTAAAACATTGGATGAATTTTTTCTACTACACCCCTTAATTCTATCTTATATAGGTTTTGTAGGGCTACCTATATGGTTTTATAGGGTCTGGGAGATTTACTAGGATGATTAGAGCACCAAGATTTCTTTGATAATTTACATCCATAAAAATAAATACCCAAGGGTTTATTTATAGTAAAATATGGGACCCTTGGTGAAGGAGACCTTTAGATCATTGGTGCATCATGGGTGTTCTGCACTGTCTGGTGTGAATTTCAGTCACATTGGCTGATGTGGAGGCACCCTGCACATTGACACTGCTTGTTGCTATATGCATGAAGGTTCTTTGGTGGAGTTTGAGGTCATTGAAATTATTAATTTATATTATTATATTAATATTACATATTTATCATTGAAACCCTTTCATTAATCTAAAAAATAAATGTGTCAATATTCCATCATTATTCCCAACCATGATAGGCGGTAATGGAAAAAAATGAGATCTTTTAGGTGGGAGTCCTCTGAACACACGAATGATGATTTCATGACCCATTTTCTTAAGGTGTGTGTTTTTAGGATTTAAAAATAAAATAAAACACAAAAATATATTTTGGATTATAATTTTATTATATAAAAATTTTATAACAAGAATTTAAGGGGATTGACAAGAAAATAAAACAAAAATTCATGTTGACGAATGTTACCACTAGTTCGGGTAACTACTTATGGATTTCACCAAAGGCCTTAAATTATTTGATTTATAGATATATTAAGTATTATATAATTATAGGGGTATTTTTAGGAGTTAATTGTATAGGTCTTAGCAAATTTTTTTTTCTATGTGTGGAGACAGGAGGGTGGGTGGCATTTTATAGAGGGGGGAGATGAAACCCTTGCCATTTTTTAAAACAACGTTATATGAAACCTCATTTTTATATACTAGAGAATAAAATATTGAACCAAAATTGATACCTGGAGGGATATGATTGAAATATTGATAGAAAAAAGGGTTTTTGAAAAATTTCAAGGCCTTATGTCCCCTTATGTTTAACGTTTAACAACTAAGTAAATTCATTTTTACCCTAATCAAAATAATTAATCTTATTGGTTTAACTAATAAATTTCATAAAAAATTAAGTTGGAATTATTATACATTAATAATTAATTTTATTCCAAAAAATATAATCCATTTTCTGAATTCAATTCATATAAGTGGAGGTATTTAATTTAATATTATTACCACATGCACGATGAGAGAACATGTTTTAAATAAGAGTATTTTTTAGAAAAATATGATTATATAATAATATATGACCTATAATTATAATTTTGTGGAAATAAATTATCATTTAATCAAATATTTTAGATAAAATTGATTCCGAACATTCCCCATTAGGTATTATTTTAGTCAATTAAAAATGAAGAACAATTTCATTTTTAAAATGTTTTTAGAAAACCCATTTTAAACCCAAAAAAAACATATACTAGAAGCAACATAAATTTGACTGAAATTAATCAGTTTTATTATATATAAAATATTTTACATTAAAAAATATTCAAAAAATAAATTCACCTTTTAATGAATTATAGTATTGAAAACAAAATACTTTTTACAAAAAATCTCTAAATTTCACTTTTTATAGAAAAATCAATATTTTTCAAAAAAATTCAAAATATTATCCAATGTATATTTAGATATTTATATTCAAGAAACAGTGTTTATTTTTAGAAATAAATTTTATTAAAGTATTAAAAATTTGTTTTAAAATAAGGGCACCATAAGAAGGAAGCAGAACAATTTTTTTTTCAAAAAAAATATAATTTTATGAAAAAATTTAGATTTATCATGTCTGGAAGAAAAAGGTTGAATGTTAAAATTAGATTGAATATATTATATATATATGTATATATATATTTAATACATATAACCCAATAATATTTTTCTAAATGTATATGTATAAAAAATCATCTTCAAATTAAAATAATTTTTCTGAAAAATATTTCCCTTTATTTCAAAAGGGTTTTATATTCATTTCAATGAAATTGATCAATAAATAATTCAACATAGACACATGATTAAATAATATTTTTATAATTTAGTTAATACTATAGATACCCACTATTAAAATGGCTTATTTATAATGGTAATATATATCATGGGTTGTATTAGTTTAGTGTTTCATGTTGAATACGCCATCAAAAATAAAAATATTGGGGTTACTTGAAACCCATGATAAAGTGAGTGTTGGGTGTAAATTAATATTAGATATGTTAGTTTTTTACCTTTTTTATATCAAATAAATATTTACTCTATTAATATCTCTGGGTGTTATAGTTTGTGTAGAAAGAATATATTCTTTTATTTTTAATGGGATCAAATGCATACTTTACAAATTTATTAAGTATACAGGAACACAGAAATGAATTGATAATTCTTGTAATTTTCATTCATGTGATTTGGTAAAGTGTTTCTACATCAGAGGACTGAATGAAAAAAAAATATATTACTCAAATGGTTATATATAATTGATGTGTATAATTATCTTATTTCCAATATATGATATGGAAATTTATTTATTATTTTTTATGAATAATACATGATAATTTATTTTATTAACATAGTTTTTGATTCATCATATTTTATCATTATTAAAATGAAACTGAGGATAAAAAGTGATTAATATCTAATAATGATTTTTTCTAACATAATCATTAAAATAAGAGGTTTTTGAATATACTAACAATTATGGAGTATTTGAAAGAATAAAATATTATTTTCATAATAATTATCTAAACACATTGAACACCATATTATATATGAGTAAAATAATGTTTCTATTAAATATTCACATTAAAAGGAAACTAAATTTATTTTGTAAAAAAATGAGCTTTTAATTATGAAAATAACATTATTGGAATGATATAATGTCTAGGAGGCTACTAGTAATATAATTAAACTTATATTTGTTTAATTACAATAAATAATTATAATTTTACTAAAAAAACTAAGTGGGTTTCCCTTAAAATAAATTTTTTATGTTATTTTGGTAAAATGTTAATGCATATAGTTACACTAGTTATCAAAAGATCTCATGGTAAATTGTGATGGTTTTAGTTCTAAAAATGATGATAATATTGAACATAAAAAAGTTTTTATATATATAAATATTTATCAACATCATACCATTCAATGTTTTGAAGTAAATGAATTTGAATACTATTTACAAAGAGTTATACATTAGGATTTTTATTCCAAATTCTTGCCATTATTACATATTTATTTCTTCATATATATTACTCACTAAAGAGTTTATAGTGAGTTTTTTCATATTTTCACATGGATATGTGATTGGTATTACATAGAGATGTAATGATTTAAAAAAAACATAAATATTGAAAAAACATATGGTTTATTTTGAATTATATCATATATGTTATAATAATATATGTTCTTATTTATGGTTTTTTAGTATATTAAAATCATTTTAGGAATATAAAATAAATCTTGTATAAAAAATAATATTATCACTTTATAATTATATCATGCTCGATTCATATAATCAGGATGTGATATAATAATAGAACTCTTAATGTGGAACTTTGAGTAATCTCTATCACATGTTATTAATAGAATATTATTGGCTATGATGAGATGTTATGGTTAAAATTAGTATTGTTTCATATAAAGATATTTAATATTCCCCTCAGTAACAAAATGAGTTCTATTTGTTGGTTGACCCATAAAGTATATCACATTGAGTTTTATACATTATGTTTTTAAATTAATAAGGTTGCATGCTTCCTATTTTTATTTCCACATACCTATGGATGATGAGATATCTAGTATGATTACCTTCTAGCTTTGATTCCTTTCTTCCCAATGTATGGTTAGGTATATTATCAATCACTATGGTTGTTTTATCTAATCTATGATTGGATTTGTCTCTTCTATGAATTGTATAAAATCCAGGCCCTTTATTAATATATACTATAGTAGTGTAAATTCCTCACTAGAGTAGTAATTTGAGGAAATTATATATCAAATGAAATGAATTTTATGTGATCAACCATAAAGTAAAATTATATGTGATTTATTTAATAACCTGCATAGTTTTTTCATTGGGAAATGAGAACAAATTAGCTTCAATAAAATATTGGAATAATCTGTGTCATGTGGTTAGTCAATTTTTTTGGAAAAAGGGACCACATGAAAATCAATTATTATATGTTATCCAATAGTTGGACACATTTATAAAGATACACGTGTTTGATGAAGATCACACCATAACCATTTATATCCTGAGTAACACTGATTCATTTTTAGAGGATACAATTTCTTTACATTTATAGATTTAGAAATTCATATAATTTATCAAGACTATAATATCTTATTCATTCTTAATTTTTTATTAACTAAATAATTATTGAGTTTAAGTTTATAGAGTTTATAAACAATTTCCTTATAGTCAATAAAAAAATGGTTTTGGATAGAAATTTACAGGACAATTAATATGACATATTACGTGGTGAAATTGATGATATAATTAAATTTTTTATTGAATGATACCAAAAATTGGTTTTTATATATTATTTAAAATGTTTTTATACATGATACAATATAAGGTGATAAAACAAAATGTTTATGGGGCCTTAGTTAAAGTGGTAGATTGATGAAGATATGAACTAAATTCATATACACATATTAGGATTTTATGATATATTATATGTAATTTTTTGTGAATATCATAATGATTATTATAGAAAGAACATTACACTACCTATAATAGTTATATTATATAAATTTCTTATTTCCAATTTTATGAATAATAATGTTTGATATAAAAGGAATCCTAAGATTTTTCTAGAAACAAGTTTAGTTTTGTTACTTTTCTGGAATCAGCTATGTTGGATATCTAAATCATAAAAATTTACCATGAAATTAGTGGGAGGATTGACAAACAATCATGTGGCAAATTCATGAATGATCGAATCATAACTCAAATTTATATAATGGATTATTTATTACATAAAGTCTTTAGAACCATACTCAAATCCTATCTAATGTGTCATTCACCAAGAGATAGTGTTTTTTCTAAATGATTCAACCCTATATATTTATTTATATTGATTCTCTCTCCCCTAAATTCCATTTTTATTGTCTTCCTTCACCATAAGATATATATCAAAATTGTGTAGATATGAATAGTATCACATAATAATCGAGTTACTCAGTTTAAAAATGTGGATAAACAATAGATGGGGACCCCTAATGGATTTTTCTTAGTGATCAACATCATGTTCATGTAATAATAAAATTATAGCGACTATCATCGGAGTTATGCACTAGGTTTCTTGATTGAACTAATATACATTGTTCCATTTTCTATGTATGATGATTATGGGGTTTTTTGTTTTGAAATTATTTGGAATCCTAGAATTAGAACTGTTTGATCCCTTGAAACCCATCACCGACATCTATAAATAATTCACTGTTTAAATATTTTTAAGACAACAAAACATATTATTAATGTTTAACACTTAAAAAAAGTAATCATATGACTTTACATAACAAAAACTGATATATTAATGATGAAAATTATACAATCTAATTTTTAATCATTCTAAATTTTTATTAATAATATTGGAACATTTCCCATGAAATTTTTTTTGAGTTCATTTTGATAACAGAATGTAACTTTTTTCATTAACATCATTCTTTAACAATAAATCCTAAACACTTAGGAAACAATGTGATTTTCACATTGAATCTGACTCCTTAAAAATATTATTTTCTTTAAAATTGTAATTTTATAATTCCAATCATTATCTCGATAACCTATAAGAAAGTTCATTTTCTCAAAAATTGTTTGTAACAAATGGGCCCATGTTCTAGGACAAACACCCCGACATAACATGATCGTCAGGTCCTGGCCCACTAGGTAGCACCATTTACCCCGTAGACATGTGGTCCCCACCTTAGGACCCACCCACATGCCTGAATGGGTCATATAAAAAATGAATATCCTTAAATGACAACACATTTCCTTCCCAACGTGATCTATCTTCCCTCACACACACCTTCGGAAACTTCGTAGAAAGTCACCAACCCTAATCACTACTCCAGGCCAAGCATGCTTAACCGTGGAGTTCAAATCAGGTAGGCTTCCGAAAAGTAAGGTGCACTATATTTATGTGAGTCATATAATTTTTTCATTTAACACTTTCTCATTCAAGGGTATTACATTAACCCCCCCCCCCTTTAGAGCACAAAATCCTTAGTGTGGGCCCTACATCTCAACCCAGGTAGTTTACCACACCTAAGGATTGGTTCCTCCTCTGAAACAAAATGTAACAACTAGGCCCCAGTGAAAGCACATACACCCCTCCATAACAAGTTTATTAGGTACTGGCCTACCATTTACCACCAGTTTACACATAGACATTTGTTCCCCACCCTGGGGGCCAACCAAGTGACCGAACTAGTATTCTGACTAATGACTGTCCCCATAAGCAAACAAATGTACATTACAATGTTCTTTTTCTTCACTCACACATGCCTTTTGAATCATTCTAGATAGTCACCCATGCTAATCAATTCTCCAGGAAATCATGCTTAACTATGGAGTTCTAATTATGGAGGCTCCAAAAAAGGAAGGTGCATCTTTTTTACACGAGTCATATTATTTTGTAATTTAAAAATTTCTAATTTTGGGGTGTTACACACATTTTAGTGAAACAAATAATTTTTATAAATAGAGAACACATATTTATGATAATTGAAATATTTTCAAATAAAATATTTATAAACACATATAATATGGTATAATGTGTGTCTACAAAAATATTTAATAATAATATTTTATTAATTAAAAAATTGCTTTGTTGGGTGGTGGGAAATCATTCACTAATATTTTATAAAATAATATTGATACATAATTTTTATATATGTTAAACCAACATTATATTTATTTTATTTTCATGAATTTTATTTAATTATTTTATATTTAAACCATGTGTAACAGAACCACTATCTAATTTATTTGTAACAACTACTATGTGTAAAATAAATTTCTCTTATCACATTAGATAAAAAAGTTAAAAAACTAATATATTTAGATTGTTTTAAAAATATACATTTGGTATGATATATGCATCAAAATCAATTATTTTGTCTCTAAAACACCAATAAAGAATGAAAAATTCATATGGTGTTTCTTAATCATATTTAGGTATTATGAATAATTTAGTTCAATGGAAATATTTATCCCCCCTTTGGAACCTATATTTGGTTTCAATGATTAATACTTATAATGAGACTACCTAACTTTCTATTTTTGGCCTATACATTTACCCTTTTAAACTGTCAGCATAGTAGTGGATACTAGACATTTGATGTCATTTTCACCCGTCAAAAACTCATTTACGATATTGGGTAAAAATTTATATAACTTATTCCTATTATCATAACCATAATAATAATTATAGATGAATTTCTTTTCAAAACATATCTTTTAATTAAACCACTAGTATATACCATTTATTTATATACTTAATCATATATAGAATATGAGTTCAAAATAAAATTCATCTCATCATCTTACATATAAAAAATTCATTTAAAAATATCTATTTACTTTATTAACTCTTATTATAAGAGTATAGATCAATTTTTCTAAAACATTTTACATTTTCTTAATCATAGAAGTACATGCTTAAAAAAAATCATATTAAAAAAATTCATTTGTTTCTATAGATTTCTAAAATTGTATTCCAATAAGGTATTCATTCTCTAATATTGATTTCAAATACATGTTAAATTATTATTATGGGAATTTTTATCTTTGTCAAATGATTTTACCAAATGAGTGTCATTTTTATTTATTTATTAACAGTGAGTCTTATTAATCATTATCCCATTAAAATACATTAACCATTTTTATTTACATCATATTCAGTAGTGGTCCATCATAGATATTTCATATTGAATTATCTTGAATTAGATTATAAAATTATCCATGATAATATTTGGAATAAAATAATGTGAATAATATCATATGTGACCCTATTGTATTTGAGGAAATAAATCATTAGACAATGCATCATATTATTTTACCTAAACTCTATTTTTATAGTTCCCTATCCAATAGGGTTTTCAAACAAAGTGAAAAAATATCATGTTTATAATATGTTCCCAAAAATTAGGGACATTTATATACTACATTACATAAAAAAGTTAATCCATTGGAACCCATCTATGACACAACCTACCTATTTTTACAGTTGATGTTTTAAAAAGTTTTTGACTCAGAAGGAATATAACACTTAGTATTTGATGGTAATTGAAATATCATTATCTTATCTCATGAATGACCTATACATGTATTCATGATTATAATTATTTATTCTAGAATCCCTATTACTTCCTCCAAATATATATGTTCTAAAGATATTTATGTAAAACTCATTACACAACTCATTGATTTTGTTAAATACAAAAACTAAAAGCTAATTTTGTTTATACACATCAATATTCGTCTCATAAATTCGGTACAAGAAACAATTTCATTTAATGTCATAGAATCTGATGAAACTAAAAATTCTAATATGTGTAAGCCAGGCATAATCTGTAGTCAAACCCAATTTTTCAAGAAAAAGTTGAAGCTTCTAGACTAGTGAGATGTTTTTCCCAAACTCCCTCTAAGTATGATTCAGTTCTGAAGAGGGATCTTAATTCCATCATAATCCCATTATCTAATATCTGTATTCTATAATTAATCTATAAATTAAATATGACAACCCATAAAAACTCTAATTTCAAGGTTGATGAAAATAAAATATATTTTTATGCCTAGCATGTATCTCCTTAAATACATCTATCAAAAGTTGAAGAATTATTTTAGAATAATTAAAACTAAATCATTGATTAATTTTTAACATTCAAAAAATTTACATATGAATACTACTTGGAATAATTTTAAAGAATATATAATTCAAATATTTATATATTAGATAAATATTTTAGACAATTATGTAATTAAACAATTATAAACTATTTATATTTGAAATATATATATATAAATTTAGAAAAATAAAAAAACACAAATAGTCCAAATTTATTCTAATATGAAAAATATTGTATTCATACCTTATATGGTATTTATTATTAAATTAGTCATAATAAAAAAATTTATATATAATATAATATTTATAGAATTATAAATGTTTTAAATTTTATGAAAATTCGTTACATAAACTAAAAATGACATATTTTGAAAATAAATCCTCTCAGTGTAAAAAATTAATAATCACATTTATAAAAAATTCAGAAACCAATATAAAAACTTTTATACTTTTTCTTATATTATAATTTCAAAGAATTTTTTAAATTATTATACAATGTAATTAAAATTTAAACCTAGATAATATCATCAAAAAATGATATTTTATGGTTTAACCCCCCCCCCCCAAAGAGGTAGTCATGCACCAATAAATGTTTTTGTGAATTAAAAAAACAATATTTCATTAGAATTATAGAAACCAAAATAAAATGGTGTAAGCACCATGACATGGTCATTATCTAGATAAAAACACTTTCCATTGGGAAAATATGATCACTTACATATCCAATATAGTTTTTATGAGCATACATCATCATGATGTCCTTGATAATGTCATGATGTTATTATGAAATGATATTTTAGAAAACCATGAACATTTTTCAACAACTACCACATCAATGTTCATCCACATGGATTTTTAAACCCCAATTTGGTGGAATGTAAACAAAAATATAGAATTATTGAAAAATGACACTCTTGATCAATTTTATAATTCTATAACCATTTCTCTATACCCTGATGAGTCCTTATACCTTTTATGAGACCATGTGAATTTTAAATATCTATTTATGTTTTGGTTTTGAATATATTTAGATCCATGGATCTTTTCATACGTAATACAGTATTTTTTAAAAAATTTTACATCCTAATTTACTGTATTTATTAAATTTCATGAGAGATGGAAGTGGTTCTAATTCTAAACATGTATGGAAACTCATTCCATCATATGGACACATTAAATATTACATTTACATAAACCAATCAAATCACCTAATTTCAAAAACACATTAGGATATAAAATTATGTTCAACAAGAATCAATAAATTAGGATGGTATCTATAATTTTAAACCATTCGTTTGTGATATTTCCTTTGAATCAGTTTAACTAAAATTTATAATAATAAAGGGTTTTAAAGGGGATAAAATTATTGAAAATGAAACAAAAAAATTATAAAAAATAATTATGAAACTAGATCCTTCCATTCATATTAGAATGAATAAAATAATACATAATGATATAAATTCCACATGATTTATAAGAATGTATTCAAGAACCTTCAATAGAGATTGATAGTGGTCATTGAGAAGTAGCTAGATGCCTCCTTCATCATATGTTATCCCTGGGATGCCAAAATCACCCACTACCTGGGAATGATTTAATTATATACATGATATATTAAAACCATGATAAAACTGGAAAGTCAGCCTCGGGGCTTTTCTCGGCCAAGGGGTATCATTTGGTGAGTCGGGTGCACATTTTACTGGATATATGGAATGAAATACTTTGGTGTAAGAATATTTTGGTGAAATATAATTTTTTTATTTGTATTATTTTAAGTCAAGATGTTCTTATGGATGACCAGGTGAAGCGCAAAAGGATTTCAATGTAATCCAATTGCTTATGTTGTATGATTCCAACAAAAGAGTCGACATATCATATTTTCTTCACTAGCGACTGGACGGTTACAATTTTGGGGATTCTTGGGTGATGTCTTCAGATGAGAATGTCTTGCGGTCTGAGATATGGATTTTCATCAGTAGTGGTTATCAGGAACCAAAGGCTACGTCTCTGAAACAAATGTGAGGGAGATGCTTCTTAGTGTGGGATACTGGAGTCTTTGGAGTGCTTGAAACTAGATGCTACATGGGGGACTAGGAGTTTCGTGCTTGGCTCTGGTGGTTCATGATAGGAGTTCATGGATTTATTTGATCCCAATTTTTAAGGTTTGGGAGGCCACCTACTTGTTAAGGATCATCATGGTAGGTAATTCCGGGACCCCCACATTCAAGATTTTGAATAAGAAGGGATGTTGGGTGACGTGGAAACCTCTAGACATTGGTCTGAAGCTCAATGTGGATGGGTCCAGTGTGTCGGGTTTGATGAGAGGGGGGAGTGGTTTGGGACCCCCGTGGGGTGGTGATATTGGATTTCGGTGAGGTATTTGGAGTGGGAGACTCTCTTATGGCAGAGGCGCATGCAATGCTGAAAGGTATTAGGCTATGCCATTATCATAACCTTATGCTTGGGTCAGTGAAAACTAACTAAGCTATTCTTCATGGGTTTATACGAGGGAAGATCCGCATTCCATGGACCATTTCCTACATTATTCAAAAATATGCATGTATTTGGGATTCACAAGTTATAATTAGTCACAATTGGCACGAGGGGGATAATGTTACATATATTGTTGGACACTAGGATTACCACCAACGATCAATGTCCTTTATTTTCCACCTTGGGATCTCTTCCACAAGAATGCATAATCTTTGTAAGGGCAGATGCATTGGGACTCCATTATTTTATACCACATTAGACTGGTTTTGTATGGGGAATTTTCTATCTTGAAATTTTAATAAAAAGTTAATGTTTTGTGGATGACTATAATGGAAGAAGAGAATAGGTTTTAGGGAGATTTATCCTATGGTTTTTTAAAGATGTTTAATTTCCACAAATTAAAAAACGAGGAATTTTATTTATACATATTGGGACACTACTCAAAAATAATCTATTTGGAAAATATAAGGAAAATATTCATAATTGATTCAAATATTAAACATTTATAACTCTTTTTAGTTCATTTTTAATAAAAAATTTAACATTTATACAACTTCTTTGGAGGTCAAAACACTTCATCTAATCATCATATGTTGAAAAAAACCAATCATGGTTCCTCATTGTAATAAATAATGGATGAAACACATGATATAATACAACATGTAAAATAAAAAACACAACCACACATCATGGTTTAATTCCCTATAACATGATCAATTACTGCAAATCTTATGTTGTGATCTATACCACCACATCATAATCACGCCTTTACTAAATATATTAAGAAATTTTCTTATTAGGTTCACAATTTTTACATCAATAAAAATAATATTACAATTATAAATATATATTAATAGATTAGGAGGAAATCTACATTGATAATTAAAAACTATTTCCAATGTTATATTAATGTTTCGTATTAATTTAATTTAAACCAATTTTGTTGGTTTCTGACACTAATTATTAGATTCGAATTTTTTCTATATTAAAAATAGATAGTGGTATTGATGCACACCATGCCCAATAACAGATATAAACGACGAATCATAACTATTCCATATGATATATAAAACTAAAAATATGACATGAATATCATATATTTTTGTATAATTCACTTCTAGAATAATTGTACATCTTTTATTTTTTTTATATTTCATTATTGAAATATTTTCTTTTAAACAAAATTATACCAATGTATTAAGTCCAAAACACACCATCAAGATTAATTATATAAAGGATAAAGATTGTGCCTCAAATTAATCAAATTATTTATTAATATTTATTTAATTTTATGAAAAGGGTACCATGTTAATAAATTTTACTTAATTATTTCATATATATAAATATATCATGGTCAAAGTTTGAAATATGTAATTAATTATATATTATAATTTATTTGTTCATCATAAATATTTTTGTGAAAAACATATTTTTCAAACTTTATACTGTATTTTTTAAAAAAAAATTAACTATATTAAATTTATTTTTTTAAATCAATAATATATTATATGAAAATTATACACATTGATGTTTACTTTATCCCCCACATCTTTAAGATGATTCAATTGTATTGGAAATTCATAATGCAGTATGACCGAATTTGTTTTTTTCATATATATGGGGAGTTTTCCATTATATGAATTTAATTAATTTATGTTTTTAATAGAATTTATTATTTTATTGATTTTAATTATTATTTTTGAATGAAATATATATTTATTATTTTCACTACTTTAAATAAGAGAAATATTTCTTTTCCTTATATTAATTTCACAACTGGAGATTTGAATAATTACAATGGATAATTTTTATTATAATTTTTTTGGTTTAGACATTTATAATTATTTATAATAGATATTGATCACACAAATTTACATCATAATTGATTTTTTATGGCCATCCATAATTTTTCTCGAAGAAATTATTTATAATAGACTATTTTGAATGAAAATCATTTCTAAGAACTAATAATGTTGATTATTTTTTTTACAAAAATTAATATATTATTTGTGATGGAGTACCATTATGAAAAATAATTTCATATTACTATTTATGATGAGTTTTCATTTAATAATGAAAAATGTTCAATAATAACAAAATATTTAAGAATTTTAATGCAATAAATTACTATCACTATAAATCCACTATAAAATAATGAGAATATATATATATATATACATATAAATCATATCTTTAAAATTATGTAATTTATTTATTATTTTGAAATATTTTTATTAAATTGTTTTTATAATAATTCCTACTTTGGGTAATTACGGGAGGGGATTAATATATTAAAAATCTTTTAGTGATGGTGATGGAGGTAACTTTAACCCCATGAGTCGCACCTATCATAACATATAGTAAACCATTTACTCAAACTTTATCTAGTCCTGATATTGGTTCTCTTCCATATATTCATTAATCCATTTAATGATCTAATCATGAGATACTAGTGTAACGCCCTGAGTTTTTATGAAATATATTTTTTTAAATAATTTGTTGTTTTTGATATTTTTCATTTCACATAAAACTGAATACATATTTTATCATTTTAAATAACTTTTTTTGTGTTATGTTTTATGAAACTCCATGTTAAGATTTAAATATAAACTAGAACATGTTAACATTTCACTACACGTGGCACAAAATTGGATTGAGTTACTAGCAATAATTAGTTTGTATGAAAAACTATTTTGTTATTATAAATATTTAAATAAGATAGTTATAACATATCCATTAAACATAGTAATATGAATAGTAAAAAATAATTTGTATATATATATTTTTAATTTTTTTATAATTAAAAAATAATGATAATAAACCATATTACTTTTGGTAAAGTCTTTATATGTTTGAAAAAACTATTTTCTCAAATAATTTTTTTTTCATCCCCTTCTTGGAAAAATAATGAAATTAATATTAGAAAAATTTATAAATTCTAGTTGATGAAATATTATTATTTTTTAAATTAATAATTTCAAAAATATTTATGGTTTTTTTGTAATTTTTAAAGAAAACATCATTTTTGGATGAATAGTGAAAAATACTAAATTTCAATTCAAAAATATTTTTTCATATAATTTAATTATATTGTTAAGTTATATATAAATTTGGATGAATGGGTAATTAGATAAAATATACATTAATTAATCCAATTTATTAAATTGGAATAAATTTCACATTGGAATCAGATATAAAAAAAAATTTACACAAATTTTGTTTCTAAAAAAACCTGTTGTCGTGATACATCTGTGAGATTAATTTGAAAATAATTTTTTCCACTTCTATGTATATAATTTGGAAGAAAAATATTTCATATTTGAAATCATAAAAATTTATATTGTCTAATAATTTCAACATAGTTTTTGATGAAAAATATTATTGAATGCAATTGAAATTAATTATATTGATTAAGGAAAACATGATTACATAATGGTTAAACATTAATATTAAATGCAAAAACAACCTAGATACATATTCAAAAGGAATTAGATGTAAATATTGACACCAATCACATATTTTATAAAAAACGGAAACATATTGGGGGCACATGATGTGAGGGAGACCTCTCAATAGTGTTTAACTATTTATATTAAAATAAAGCCACTCCTCTATTAAAAAAATGGAAGTCACCACCTTACATATTCACACCTATATATCATTTTGGATCAGAGAAACCTTCCCAAATAACCTCATAAAATTCTTAACTTCATCATATAATACAACCTCTAGGAATAAATCCAACCATGGTTTATTTTTGGTGAAACAAAGAGGAGTCACCCAAAGAAGTGGTAACTTCCTTCCACAAGATCTATTATTTTATTTTCATTATCCACTGCCTCAGATATTATTATTCAATGATTATTTTAAAAAAAAATTACATAACATAACAAGAATAATTTATGTTTCGGGTTCAACCTTCACTCACAGAAAATTCCACCAAATAGTATACACAATCACCATTCATGTGTACGGAGGAATACCACCTCACGAACCGATGTAGCTCATTATTCTATTTCCCCCTTTCAAGGAATAAATTAATCATTTACTTTATATTTTTATATGATATATAATATTTATTTATTCTTATTTAATAATTATATAAAAATACCATAATTCATTCCATTTTTTGTAAATACAATAACATTTTTTGTGGAGGCGTGTACTACCACCTTCTCAATGTGATGTGATTCATCTACATATTACATGGAATGTGTTAATGATGCGTCTGGTATAAATATATGATATATATGAAAAAATAATTATAATTTAAGTATAATATATATTTATATATTTACATACACAAATATTATATTTATTTTCTCTCAATATGACATGAAAATAGAAATTGTGTTCATGCGTATGTATAGCCTACCATCTCGATGAATAATGTATTTCATTTCATATTTCAATATTGTATAGATTGTTACAGGTATTTATGTAATGAATATATATTATAATTATATCATTTGATACATTCATTAAAAAATTAATTCACTATCTAATTAAGAATATCTGTCTTAACAAGTATAAACATATACGGAAAACAAAGTGTATATTAAATGAAATGTAACATTAACCTGAAATTTTTAATAAAAAGTAAAAAAAAATCATAAGAAAGTCATATATGGAATTTGATATTAGAATTTGGTTCTTTTTTTTATATTCATAATAAACTTATATTTATTATTATTGAGTTTTGCACATGTAAAAATAAATTAAACACTCAATGTAATGGTTTTCTTGTCTCACTTTTATTTTTATGAGAATTATGCCTTAGTCACCACTCATTTATTTTGTGTGGGGTATATACATACCAAATGGTTCAAAAGATAAAAAAATTGTCAAAGTAATTTTGTCTCAATTTTACTTTTTTGAGACACACGCTATGTTATGCACATATATTCTTTTATGAGGTGTATGTAAAGTTATTTTAAATTATATATCATAAATATTCATATTTTCAAGATTTTTTAATCATCAGGTAATTTTATCATTTCATGAGGATTATGAATCAATTTTACCAAAGTGGAAACAATTTATTTTTATAATATCATTGTTTATTGGGGGTTTTTATGATTATGATTCCATTAATGAAATATTATGATCAATATCTCAACAAATATCCTTCACTTCTCATATTATGGGTATATATTATATATTCATGTAATGGTACCATTTCGAACTATTTTCTACACGGGATAATTAAGATTTTTTTAGAATTTGATATTATATCTCTTTTTGATCAAAAATATGTGTTCTTTTAAAACAATGTTTTCCTATTTTCTTCAAAAATTCTTTAATATTTTCATACAATATCTGAAAACATATTTACCAATGCTTTTGTTCATTTTAAATAAATGATTTTAAAAAGAAATATTCTTTTCATTTTCCGATCGAGGCACTTTTTTTTTAATATTTTACAATGAAAAAGGAAGTTTTAGCATATATGGATTTTTTATCCTTCATAAACTTCACTTATTTAATGCTTCCATTGAATGTTCATAGGTTTAAATTTCATAAATAATTTTTTCAAAATATTATGGAAAAATATTTTTTTAAAATGTGTATTGTAAAGATTTTTTTTTTAATTTTTTTTAATTTTGATGAAGTTTCTTAAATGATTTTCAATGATTACTTTAAATGAATTTGAATTTATTTACTAACAAATAGTTTTTAAAAAATTTATATTTTTAAGAAGTGATTTATGTGATTTTGAATGCATCCTTTAAATGTTTCTGATGCTATTTTTAAAGTAAAATGATTTCAAGTTGTTTTTAATATCTTATTATAATTTTCAAAAAAAAATGTTTCAAATGGATTTAATTATTATTTTATATGTTTTAATGAAAATGGTTTTCAAAATTTTATCAAGATTCCTTCATATGATTTTAAAGGTAAAATTTCTCAAATTTTCTTCACAATTATTCTATATGGTTTCAACGAAAAATATTTTCCAAAACATATCTTACTACTTTTATATGTTTTCAATGAAAATCGTTTTCAAAATGTTTTCATATTTATTTCATATGTTTTGATAAAAAATATTTATCAAACTTTTTTGAAGATTTTTTTCTAAGTTATCAAATAAAAAGGTTTCCAAAATGGTTTGAAGCATTATTTATATTTTTTCATTCCAAATAGATTTCAAATTTTTTTCATGAATTATTTATATGTTTTCAAGGAAAATGGTTTTTAAAATGGTTTATATATCCTTTTTTTTTCAAGGTCATTTTAATGAAAATGATTTTAATTTTTTTTGTTATAAAAATTAATGTTTTCAAAGAGGAGAGAATATTTTCCAAAAGATATTATTTGAAAATATTTATAAAAAATTATGTTCCATCTAAGATGACATATTTTGGCATTGATTTTTCTTTTCTAGGTATATGATCTTAGGGTTATATTCATATTATTTCCCTATATGGTTAATGATTTCATGACATGATGTTTGTGAAAACCATTTCTCTTTAACTATTTATAAGTTTATAAAAACCAATTCTATTTATCATGTTACATGATAATGAAAACCCACTTCACCTTCATGGGTTTTATGCTTATGATACCCATGTATTTTAGTGAGTTTTTCAATGATGTTATTTTTATAAAACCAGTATCTTTTACAAAGGTTATGATATGATGACATGTTTATGATACCCATTTCATTTAGTGTGTAATGATATGATTTTTAACTATAATGTAGAACACATGTGTATAAAATCATTATGATATTGGTGGTAATTATATCTCCCTCCCATTAATTGGTTAATGATTCATATATCAGGATTTATACAGGGATGAAAGGGGTAATGAACTCAGTTCAGTAAATGATATTGTCCACAATCATAGTCTTGGGAAGAAACCATGACTACTAAGATGTTCATGAGATTAATCCATGACTACCAAGATGGTAATGGGATTTATCTGTGTTTTATTCAAATGTCATGTTCCATTGGATTAGGATCCTGATTCCATTATTGTTATTATCTTATAAACTGAAAATATTTATGAGGTGAATCATGTATATGCTTGTCTATATTTTGAGCAGGATCATTTAAATTTATTCTCATATTCTAATAACCTTTTCTCATTATATGCGTACATATCTTCCTTTTTGACCAATATGAATATTTAATCTCACCATTTCTTATGTTTTCTTTCCCCAAGTTATGAATAAAGATATTAAGGATGAGTAATAAAAAGAAAAGTCTATATAGGGAAATGTGAAGATATTTCCACACATTAGAGTAACATGTTTCATGTTTTCATAAACACTAAAGTATTATTGACCACAAACATATATTTTAGTAATGTTAGGAATATTTATCTAAAATTATGTAATATCCATGTATGTTAAGCCTGGGTCACCATAGTTGGTATCAATAGATAGGATTATTGCACCATTAGAAACTGAGATGATTATAAATTAGTGATATCCATATTGATATTTATAACTATATTTTTCTTAGGTTATAAAATACAAAGTAATAAAAAATAAGGTGTGATTTTAGTTCTCTAAAAATCTTCCACAATTCTCACTTTAGACTCCCACTGTATTTTAGGAGGATAAGCATTACTTTTATTATATTATTACAATATGCAGAGAATAAATATAAATAATGAACACAAGTTTTTATATTGGTTCTTGGTATAATGATCCCCCAGTCCACACCACCAAATACACTCTTAGAAATCTTGGTGAATTTTACTAGACTGGTCCTCTTATTATAAGATCTAAATTCCACAACTATGTACAGGAAGTTGAAACCTTTACCAGACTAAAAGAAATCCTTCTGGTTCTTTTTAAAGGGAACCAATTTTCAACTTGTTTTATTGAGAAAATAATACTCCACTAGAACTGAGTACTAGCAGTTGAAAACAAGAAACGAATCAACATAGATTGATTTGTTTGAAACATGTTCAATATTAAAAATTTTAATAATAATAAATTGAAAGAAGTTTGGTATTATTCAATAAAAAACAATATTTTCATTATTGAAATAGTCTGAAGTGATCTATTTGTAAAAATTTCTTTTATTGAAGACATCAAAAAATGATAATAGTTAAAAACTTACATTCGAACAAGATGGAACATATATATCTAAAAATGTATTCCTTTAACAATGTTGTTAGTTTTCTCTAGTTCTATAAAAAATATTTCAACAATGCAGTCTTGGTTGTGAATCACATATCATATATATTTTGAGGAGATATTTTGAAGGAATATATAGAGAAGATGAATTTATTCAATATTTTAGATTCAAAAGATTAGTCTAATTGGTCCTTGAAATTAAAAATCCAATTTACAAGGAGAGTATCAACCTCCCTATGAAATAAGAATGATATTATTCAATAAACTCTGTTCATTAAAGCAATCAAAATGATAATAGAATTAGTCTTTAATTATAACTTTATCATTAGAGTAATCTCAGATTAAAAATTTGACATGAAGTATTTTTCCATTGAGAACATATCCTAGGGTTGAACTATGTAGAATATGGGTCCTTTTCATAGAATAGGGTATATTTTCA
Source organism: Viscum album (assembly GCA_963277665.1). Classification (NCBI taxonomy): domain Eukaryota; kingdom Viridiplantae; phylum Streptophyta; class Magnoliopsida; order Santalales; family Viscaceae; genus Viscum; species Viscum album. Next base: position 1,900,984,599 of record OY728133.1, on the reverse strand, counting down.
AATCATAGGGTTACTTATCTATAAATTCATCATTACATAATGTGAAGAACAAATTAGCATAGGTGTGATGGTGTATATGATTATCCATATCAGCATAAAATCCCGAACATTTCATTGATAAACCATACATTCAATTTTTTTGAACGTAGGGTATCAAAAATGAATCTAGACTCCAATATAGGGTTTGTGATCCACACACATTCTGATTTCCTCCCATAGGGATGTTTTCCGAATAACAACAATTTGTCATAGTGTAGGGTTGATTCCATATGCAAACATAATTATTTCTAGCATAACATTGGGATGAAATTTTTTTCTAGAATCATTCAGTAATGATAATTTTTTAAAAAAATATTAATTTTTATAAGGCTCACAAAACAAAACTTCATTTTAATCAAACAAGGGTATTTTTGTATGTAAAAATATATATAAATCATAGATTATTGTGGATAAAATACATGTCCAACAATATCCCACATTTTGATGATTAGAAATCCCATTACATAATACATTAAAATAAATAAATAAAATATAGGATTTGTAAAACACAAAAGTAGGTTAAAAAGTTTTCACAAAAAAATCAATTTCAAAGAATTATTTCGATAAATAAAAATTTTCAATAAAATTAAATGTTGTGGTTTGGAAATATTCTTCCCATATCCTATAGAGATAGTTTCCGCAAACATAAATCTTCTCTGCGTTTTTCAATAGTAGGCACTAAAAATATTTGTTAAATACTTCTATCCAATTCTAAAAAAAATTATTTAAATAATTTACAACCTTTAAACACTAAACCAAATTGATCTTTATAAATGGATTCAGGACTTCTTTAGATTGGATGAAAGAGGTAAACATTTCCATTACATGATTAATCATTGGTCCTGGCCAGGATCCATTCGAAGTAAGATAACTCACCATATGCCTCTGATTCTCCACAAATAAATTCAGAGGAATTCTATCACACTAAAGACTGTGTAGCCTATCATTAAATTCAGAAAAGATATAAGTAATTTCTTAAAACACCATGATTAGTTCTTGTGGTGTCTTTTGAGAAGAGGTATATAATCTATTTCCTTTTTTATGAGACTGAAAATATCTTCCAATAATTATCTTAAATGAATCATACTTTGTCTTTTGACAGATTCACACATAATTGCACAAAACTTTCATCATATATTTTCCATTAGTTCCTTAAAATCTCCAACTAAGATAATATTTTTCTTGAATTCTCGCAAATGATGTTTATGTTCTTCATACTCTAATATTGGAATATAAATAAACATGTATTCATCTTTTTTTCTTGTCATCCTCCATCTATTATCTTAAAAATGAATTCTGATCTTCGATCAATTGTATCCTTATAAATTGACCATTGGATTTAGAATTATATGATTCTATATAATTTTTTCCTACATTATCAATATCAACTAAATCTAGGTTTATCTCACTATCTCCTTCTAGTATGTCTCCCAATTTAGATCCTCCCAAAAATCCAGGATTCAGAATAACCTATATTCCAGGATCAGGGATCTCTTGAATTTGATCCTCCTGCTCAACTTTCTCGTCTATTGATTTCCCATGAGAAATAGATCACATTTTTCACCAGGTGTAATGAAATCCTCATTTCCTTGTTCACCATTAATATTAACATCTATAACAATAACATAAACTATTTATTCTTCGAAAATGAGAGCCTTTATGCCTTGACTCTTCTTCTTCTTAATTTCCATTCCGCTATCTCATTGAACATATTAAAGGTATAAACCTTTCCCCTTCTAAGTAGATTCTATTTACTTCTATTTTTGTTTTTCACTAACTAGAGTCAAATTTTTTCATGTGGTTCCCCAAACAAAACTTCATCTTTTTACTCTTCCATCATTCAATGTGTTAATATGGTGATAAGAACGTCCAAAATACAAAATCATAATTTTCAATTTTCTTTGAAAAAATAAATAAATAATACTTCCATAGTGATAATATCCCATCATAAGAACCATGTGGAAGTAGTGGTTTAGATATCTTATTATAAATCGAGTAAAATTAAACATAATATGATTCAGAAATAGAACCATGATATACATGTCTATATAGAGGAACTTATGAAGATCAATGGTCTGGGAAAAAATCCATAATTGAATAAAATTCATCATCACATAGTAGTTAGGACAAAGATATTTTTTAAACAATTTCTAAACACTTATTGTCCCCAAAAAATAAAACATGGTGTCCTCAAATGCATGGATTCTATTACAAATGTTATGTAAATCGAGTTGAAACACCCCGTCATGAGGAAATCTTAAAATCTCTACCACATCAAATTTTTTTAATGAAAACTCCATATTATTAATCATAGAGATAATTTAATATTCTTCAAAACCAAAACTAATTGACGCATTCTTTCAAAATTATTTTACTTCAATTTCATAAACCATTGGAATATTGGATTCTCCAAAAGTGAAAACCAGGGCTTAAAAATTCACATCTTTTATAAGAGACAAATTTGTAGAATCCAGATTTCCAAAATCCATTACCATTCCTTTTAATAATTTTCATGATTTCCCCAAAGAACACATACTATTTTCCAAATCATAATAAACAGATCATTTCAATGTTTTCATTTCTAAAGGTTTTGAAATAGAAGTGATTGAAGGATTAGGGTTTTCGGTAGACTAGATACGAATGAGAGTGGTACAATATAAGTTGAACGGATGTGTAGGAGAGGAGAAAGAGAGTGGTATAAGGAAAAAAAATTTCTCATAGTGATCAATGATGTACTCATTATATATTTTTTATTTTAAAATAAAATGGAAATAAAATTCTTTAAAAAAAATATGAAAAATAAATTGAATAAAAATAATTCAAACAAATTAAATAATTCTTATTCATTTAAAAATATTGGACTTTAAATAAATTAATAAATAATCACTTAAAAAGAAAAAAATACAAACTCCCCCTTAATAAAATTAAAATTATCACTGGGAAGTGGTTTAGTAAAAATATCGGCTAATTGATATTTGGAATTAATAAATTCTAAAGATATATCCTTTTTAAGGACATGATATCTTAGAAAATGATTCCTTATAATAATTTTATTATTCGTAGAATTAATTATAGATTTTTTATAAATATAAATAGGATCAATGTTATCACATAAAATAGGAATACTATTAATGTTTAATACAAAATCCAATATAGTGTTTTTTATCCACAAAATTTCTGCACAACAACCACTAGTTGACACAAATTTTACCTTGGCAGTTGACTGGGAAACTGGGTGTTTCTTCTTACTAGACCATGAAACTAAGACTTATTACAAAGTGAGAAATTTCAAAGGTAATTCTTCTATATAAGATATAGACTTGAAAGTTATCGTCTTAATATGAAATTAAATTAAAATAAAAATTTTATGGGTAAAGAAGAGAATGAAAAATAATTCTTTTTAAATACCTGAAAATTAGTTTTATATTATTAACATCAGATTATTTTAAATTTGATTGAAATATTTTCTAAATACATACTAAAAATAATATTTATTTTCTTTTATCAATAATATATAACATGATGCATATCATACCCCAATATAACTTATTTTAAACTAGTTTTACATATTCATACAAATCATGATTTATATTAGTACACATAGAAGTTGTATATGTGTTTCTATTTTCAATCCAAAACATTTTTAATAAATATATTATATATATAACTTAATTGTAAAAAAATTTATAATATTTTTGATAAATTTTAAATCCTAAAATGAAATTTAGTAACCCAAACATACTCATTTTGAATTATTTTTTCATTAATTTTGAAAAATCCTGACAAATATTTATATCCGTTGAACCAAAAATAACCTCATCAACATAAATTTGAACTAATAAAATATTAGAACAAAATATTTTTAAAAATAATTTGTTCTTACATACCAACAGTAAAACCATTCATTAAAAGAAAAGAAAACAATCTTTTTTACAGGTTCTATGTTCTTGTTTAAGGACATATAGGGCCTTAGTATGTTTTAAAACATAATTTATTTTTTGAGGGTTTTTGAAACTAGGAGGTTGTTCAACATATATATCCTCTATCAAATGTCCATTTAAAAAGGAATATTTAACATCGATGTGTTATAATTTAAAATTTATATGATATCCATAGTCTAAAAGACTCTAAATGTTTCTAATCTAGCAATAGGGGTAAAGATCAAAATATAATATATAAAATCTTCGTCATTATATTCATTAGCTACTAATCTAGAATTATTTCTGGTAATGATCCATTCATCTTATGGTTTATTCTTAAAGAACCATTTGGATCCAATTACAAGATAATTCATTGGCCTTTCTACTCATTAATAAACATAATTTATTTTAAACTAGTTTATCTCGTCTTGCATTTCTAACAACCAAACCTCCTCATTGAAGGCTTATTCAGTTATCTTATCTTTTAATTGAGATGGAAATGAAAAAAATTATTCGATATTTATAACATTTTTTGTATCTCTTATTCCAATGTCCAAGCCTCCTATAATTATTTCTAAAGGGTGGTTCTTTAGGATTCTAGACTGTCTAGGAAGAAATTTTTCAGGTTTATCAATTTCATGTTCTTTTGAGCTAGAATGAACATTATTAATATCATAATGAAAACAATTTCTATATGTGTTTTGTATCATGTTATCAAAATAGTCAGTGTATTCATCTATTATATCATTTTCTTTAATAAAAGTGTTAGTTTCATCAAAAATCTAATGAAATAATTCTTGAACAATCCTTGACTTTTTATTATACAATCTATATGATTTAAAGGTATCATGATATCCTAATATTATTCCATCATTAGATTTTGGATCAAACATAACAATATTAGCCTTATTGTTCACGATATATACCTTACATCCAAAAATATTAATGTACTTCACTTCAGGTTTGCTGGTATTCCAAAGTTAATAAGGTTTATTTTAGAAAATATTCTGAATTATAACTCTAATCATGATATAGAAGGATATGCATATATATTATTCCCAAAAATATGTTGTAAGACTATATTTATTCAGCATTGTGTAAGAAATATCTTGAAAAGTTCTATTTTTTCTTTCAATAATTCCCTTTGGTGTTGGTGTTATCAGTGTAGAGAAGGCGTGTTTAATACACAAATTTGAGAAAAAATAATTGAATTCCTAATTCTAAAATTCTCCACCATTATCACTTCAAAATTAAGTTATTTTAAAACCATTTTCATTATAAAAAGTTTTACAAAAACATCAAAAAACATCAATTTTGTGTTATGAAAGTAAACCCAAGTAAATCTAGTACAATCATCTATTAAAATATAAACATATACATTAATTGCCAAACGTGATACTCTTGATAGTAAAAACGAATCTATATGGATATTTTCTAAAGGTTTAGATTTAGAAATTGTTTTAATAGATTTAAAGATTATTTGGACTGCTTCCTAAGTTGGCATGCATCCAAGAATCTGTCATTGTCAAACACAAGACTATGAATATCAGAAACTAACTATTTCCTAGATAAATTTTGTAAATTATAATTATTAAAATGTCCTAGTATTCAATTCAAAATCCATGATTATTTCTCTTAGAAGTTAAATATGTATCTTTATATTTAAATAAGGAATTTTAATCCTATGTTTAAACATTATCAGTTTAAGTTCCCTAAATTGAAGTAACGTAACTTTAAACACAAAATAAAAATTGTTAGAAAAATAAACATAAAATCCATTAACGTAAAGTTGATAAATAATAATCATATTGTTCATTAACACTTGAACATACAATAATCTATTGATTGGGATAGTCTTAGGATCTTTAACAGTTCCAACTTCAATTATTCTTTCTTTAGCAGTGTCATGAAAAGTGACAAGACCACCATTTGTTTGAGTCAGTGTGTGAAAATTTGATGGATATCCACTCATATTCTTGGAAAATTGACTGTCTATGTACCATATAGAAGTTTTTTCCTATGGAATGTTATATTCAAATGTATTTAATCAAATATTTGTTTTGGTTCCAACACATTCTTGGGTCTAGTAATTTTAACTCGCATAGTTCTAGGTATCCAGGACTGATTTGTTTTTCCCTAGATTATATCATTATATTCAGATAAACTCTTTGAAATAATGGTTCTTTTAATTCCACTAATTTTTGGTGTTCTCAAAAAACAGTTATATATCAAATGTCCTTTTATTCCACAAAAATAACAAGTTTCATTTTTTGAATTTGTGAAAAAATAATTCTTTTTCAGTTTACATTTCTCACCCTATCTTCATATAATAAATCTTTCCTTTTTAATGAATTTATTTCTAAGGATTTCATCTAATATTTTTTCTCCATTAGTAATGATAAGATAAAAACACTTATATGATTTTAGTTCATCATGTAAAGCATTGATCTTCTTTTCATGATCAGCGTAGTTTGATGTAGAAGAGATAAATATTTCAATTAACTATTGATGTTGTTTCAGTAGGTTATCTCATTCACCTAAAATATAATTGTGAATTATAATTAATGATTTGTGATTTTTGAATAGAGAATCATATTTTTCTTATAACATGTTTGATCAATGGGATGAATATGAATAAGAATGGGATGAGTAATAAGTTTGTACCTTTTACTCTTCTGTTATGAATCACATTATAGATTTAAAATTTGATTTTTCTTTTTCTGAATTATATTTAGGAGAACTATTAGATTATTTAGAGACACTCATTCTTTCTATCATTGTTCTTCTTCATTTATGTTCATAATCATCATTTCTCAGATATCTATTACCTATATTTCTATTTTCATCTCTAAGATTAGGACAACCAGGTCTAATATGATATTATTTCTTTGATTCATAGAATATGACTTATTTTTAATCTCTCTCATCCTTCTTGAAGGATTTTTAAATCCTATATTCTTTTTATAAAACATAGTAATGTTTATGGCTAACTAATCTAATTCTATTTCAGAATCAGATGAATCTGAATTCTTCTCCTTTCTATCATCTTATTTCATTTTTCAATTTAGATTCTAAGATGTTTCCTTTAAATCATTGTTCTAATTATTAACAATTATTCTATGATCTTAAGATTCAGATTGAATTTCAACATCATACATCATCAATGTACTAATTAATTCATTCATTGTAATAAATTTATAGGTGATGATTGTTGAATAACATCAAATATGAAATTCCATTTAAACAATTGTACTCTCAATACATTAAAATCACGGTCAGATTGTTTTTTGGGTTCCACTAATCTTGTAATATTGTTGATAATTTCCATAAGCCTTCCATTCTTATATGTAATTATTTCTTCATCAAACATATAAAATATGTAAAATTCTTGTTTAGATGTAGAATAACTCATTCTAATAACATTATTTGTCACTTAATAGGAGACTACAATATTTTTACACATTTCTAAAGCATTAGTACATTACGAAACTCGATTGAACTCATACAGTCCAAGAACACAGATAATATCATATATAGATTTTGAATTCATGTCATATTTTGATTCTATTGGAGAATCTTATGTTTTTGTTTCCTTAGAATCTTATTTGGAGTAAAGATCTTTGAGTAAGAACCAAATCAAATATTTTTAAGAAAAATAATCATCCTTTATTTCCGACATCAATAATTTTCACTTTTAAAATATGGGTCACAGATAATTGAGATTCCTTCTTTACAATCAACCTTTTCCATATTTGTATAGACTATAAAGTTTTCAGCTTGATATTAATTTTTTAAAAGTTCACCTACAATATGAAATGTTATGATGAAATATAAAAAGTAATACACTAGAGGGGGGTGAATTATATTTTCCCAAAATCATCCACAATTATCACTTTAGACACCAAATGTATTTTATGCAGATTAGTAGTGTTTTTCTTTTGTTATAAAAGTATAAAGTAGCTAAACAGAAATAATGAACACAACATTTTATAGTGGTTTAGGGAACAAATATCCTCTATTCCACTCCATTAATTAAACTTTTCTTGAGCTTGGTGAATTTCACTAGACTAGTACTCTTATCCAATGAATAAATTTCCACAATTGAGTACAGGAAGTTGAAGCTTTTACAAGTCTATAAACAAAGCCTTCTCGTTTTTTTACAAGGAACCATTTATCCACATCATAGATCGAGAAGGTATTACTCCAATACAACTGAGTAAAATAATTTGAAAAATTCAAATGAATCAAAAGATATTGATTTATTTGAAACAGTTATGTATCCTCATAATTGCAGCAATAAAAAAATTGAAAATAAATGGAAATTATTGTTTAGAAGTCAGTATCATTATGATTGATATGTTATGAAGAGATTCGGTTGAAAAAAGATATTCAATTGAAAATAAAAAAATTAAATAGTATCAAAATTACAGTTGAACACTATAGAACATGTATATCTCAAAAATGTAGTCCATTAATAGAGTGGTCTGTTTATTGTAACCCTATGAAAAAAATTTAAATAATATATTCTTGTATCTGAATCACCTATTACATATATTTTGAATAGATATTCATAATGAATATATAGAGAAAATGACTTTATTCGATATTTTAAATCAAAATGAATTATCTGTTTGGTAGATGAAATTAAAATTTCAAATAAATAAGAGAGACATAACTTCCATTAGAAATAGAAATGATTTAATTTGATAATCTCAGTTCTTTAAAACAATCAAAACAATCCTTGATTCGGTTTTTAATTCTGAATTAAATATTTTAGAAATCTCAGATTGAAAATGCAGCTTGAATAACTTCGCCATAGAGAACACAATGTAGGGTTGAACTGTGTAGAATATTGTTCCTTTGAATAGTGTTGGGTACATTTGCATTGCGTAGGTTTACTTTTCCATACATTCATATTTATTTAATTTAAGGAACAAATTAGCATAATGATGACGATCCATACGTTTATCCTTGTCAACATAAAATATTGATTGTAGAATTGAGGAACCAAACGTTCAACTCTTCTGAACGTAGGGTTTGAACATTGAATCTAGACTCCAAATTAGGGTTTCTGATCCGTACACTCTCTAATCTCTGCACGTAGGGATTTTGTTCCAAATTCAATCTATTTATCATAGAATAGGGTCGATACCATACAAAAATGATATCCTTTCTCGCATAACATATGGATGAAAACAAGGTTTCTATAATCATTCCATGAAAAAATATAAATTTATACAAAATATAAATTCTTGTAATGATCACATAACAAAACATCATTAGAAAAAAAAACTAGGGTATTTGTGAGCATCAAAATCATCATAAATCAAGAGTATTGTTTAAACAATAGATTCCCAATAATTTCTAGTGATTTATCAATGGATAAGCCTATAGTGTCATTGAATTAAAAGAACATGTCATAATTTAGAGATATCATAAGAGATTTTTCATTATTATGTTGTCTTTCACTATGATATGTATTTATCAAACTATGCTTTTTTGTTTTAAATTAATGGAGGGAATCATAAAGAAATGGGTTAACATTTAATGTGATTGGAAATTTTCTAATGAGCTATCAAATTGGACTATCAACGGAGTGAAGTATGTTAGGATGATGCCAAATTAGTTTCCACAAGACATGATTAACAACATGTAACTTAATCAAATCTAAAAATCACTAACGGATTCATGGAAGTAGTTCACTGAGAGTTCATGAAATGGATTCCATGGAGGAAAAAATTTTGAGTTTCATTTGTGTCAATAATGTTGGAAGAATCACATATGTTAATTTCTTAGAAGAACAAGAATATGTTTTGACTGGGTAAAAGAATTAAAAAAAATGTAACTGAAAATTAAAAAATGAAGCATCCGGGTAATTCTATCGATGTGAATATTATCCTTTGTAACAAATAATGGAGTTTTGAATGCTTGAAATATAGAATGAATGGTCATAATGCTAATCTATTTCCCAGGTCAAAAGGTCATGAATCTAACAAAAAAGCGGTAAAAGTAATGGTTATATTGCTATTGATGGCGATACAACAAGTATAATGTGAAAGTAAAGAGGTATTATGTAATAGGATGATGTATCCCTATTAATGGAATAAGGATGAAGTGATATAATTAATGTTTTTTTATTTATATTCAAAAACATTTAAATATAATAGGATTGGTTAGTTTATTTTTTCTTTCACTATGTATTTACCAGAATATGTTAAATGGTTTTGATGGACTAGAAAGTGAATTAATAGAAATGTGACATTTTGACAAAGAGAATATTACCCTCATTATGTTCTTGTTGTTGAGATAACGATGTTTAGATAATGATATTTAGGGCATGGGTAAGTAAATTAATTGGTACAAATTACCTCAGAACTGGTAATGATTTTATTAGATTGTTAGTTCATGCTATAATATAAAGAGATTACAATATCTTCGGATTTATGGAATATATCCAATAAAATTATGAATAAGGAGACATACATGTTTTCAATTAGGTCTTATTTTCATTAACAGGTTTCAAGAGAATACATGATGAAGGTATTCACATGTTTGGTAGGAGACAAACAAGAGTTACATTAGGAGATATATGGGACCAATGCTAATCTGATTTTGAGAAAATTAGTTTAAGATTTTCTAATGTTTTATATTTTTATCATTTTAAAGTGTCACGAGGTTAACCATTTATGAAATTTTATGTTAATCATCAAATTAGGTTTTATAGATTAATGTATAATCTCACCATATGAGGATTTATGTATATTGGATAACCTATGCTAACAATTTTGTTTTGATGATAACTAAATATATAAGGAATGCCTTATCATTATACCTCATGATCTGTAAGTATTTCATGAAAGATAAATTCACCATCATTTATTGGAGTAAGAGATAATGTGGAAATTGATCAAGCCATTAAAAAGGGTGAGGTGGTCCTAAAATCTATTAATTATATCATCTCATTAAAAATTTTGAGCTTTAGGAAAAAGTGTTTTCAAATAAAATGTTGTTTGACAATCATCATTTTTGATGAAATCAATGTACCTTTTCAAGCCACCTTGAGTTATGGATTTATGATCATCAATATTATCCTAACACATTTCACTATAACTCTCTCTTAGAACATAATAGTTTTATTTCTCTTCAACGTCCATTTTTTAACTATCCAACATATGTTCTCCAACATGGAAACCATGTTATGAATTACTTCGAGAAACCGTTATGCATACAACATTAATTTTAAAGAAGTATTTGTGTTAATATTTATTTTTTTAATATTGATTTTTTTTCCTAAAATGGAACTTTTATGTATTAATCCTATGATAAACTAGTTGAATTTTGAGGGAGAAATTCCTTTTATGGGAGGTATAACGTTACAAAATGGGATTTAGAGAAATATATGTTTTTAAACTTAATTTAATATTTTGGATATTTTTAATTTCACATGGCAATGTATATAGATTTTATTATATGAAAGAATGATGTTTTTATTGAATTATATGAAACTCCATTTAATTCATTCATTATATCATAAAACATGTAAATCATATACTACACAGAACAACGACTTGTCTTGAGTTACACGCAACACTACGTTTCTAAGAAACAACTTTTTATTAATGTAATTCTTTAAGTGATATATTTATTACAAATACATTAAAAATATTAATATTAAAATTAATAACTAATTTTAAAATATTATTTTTAATGGATATATATATTTAAATTATATTGATAATAAAACATAAATTTTTTGGAAAAGGGTTCATATGTTTGAAAATACTTTTTTCTCAAATGAACTTCTTTTTTCTTTAGGTGAAATACAATGGAATTAATTTATAATCGTTTAGAAATTAACTATAATTTAATAAAACTATTTTTTGAGTTCATAATATAAAAAATCTCTTAGTGATTGTTTTTTTACTTTTTGGAAAAAGATCATTTTTGTAAGAATGATGAAAAATATAGAATTTTAATTCAATTGTTTTTGAATTATTTAGATTGATAAATACTAATTGTAAATTTTTAAGTGTAATTACATTAATTTCAAATAACATAATCCAATTTATGTCATTGGAACCAATTTCACATTGGGCTTTGATATAAAAAGAAATCAAATGTTTAAATAATTTATCTTAAAAAACTACTATTGCGACACATCATTGGGATTTATTTTATGTTAATTTATACAATATATATGATTATAATTTATGAATATTTAATTCATATTTGGTGTAAAAATAATTTATAATTTAATATAAGTTAAACTTATTTTTTTACTGAAAAATATTAAAAGTAATTAAAATCAATTATAGCATTTAATGAAAAAAATATGTTACATAATGGTTAAACATTAATACAAAAAGGAAAAATAAATTGGAAATATGTAAAATAGAATTTGACTGGATTTTTTTCAAAGGCCCAATTTTATCAATAATGGAAATTTATTGGAGGCACATTTTGCAAGGGATACCTCTCAATAGTGTTTACCATTTTATATTTACAAGAATTCCACTTCTCCTCCAATATAAAAAGGGAACTCACCCCCTCACTTAATCACATCTATAATGATATTTTTTCATGACCCATCCTCAGGACTCGCGTCGTGACTACCCCAAGCATGCCTTCCATAAGCCAGGGGCTGGCGACTAGCACCAAAGGCGTAAGTACCGTTAAAAAGGGAAGGCATTGCCTTTATGAAACGTAAACACACACACACAACCAGAGTACAAGCAGAATAAACACTAAGAAAACAGTATAACAAGTGTGCTGAATGTACAAAGTGGCCTGGATACATGCCCAATAGTAAAGGTACAGCTACAACTTAAAGTAAAGTAGAACTCAAAGGACAACATCTGAAAAGTGGCAAGCGGCTCCTAGATCTTCCTCCGGGTTCCTACCTAAAGGGTAGGTATAGATGTCATCCTCAATACGCCACGTCCGTCCGTCTCCTCCAGGTACGGACTCATCGTGAGATCCACCTCCGCGTACCGACTTGTTGTGAGATCCACCTCCGAGTACCGTCCAGCTCTATAAGCCTCAACCACGATCAGTGATGTCATTCGTCTGCAACCAACACAACGAGTTGTGGGAAAAGCCCGTGCAGGGGTGAGTATATGATACTCAGTAGGGACCCCGATACCCGCAAGATCTCACTAAATCTAACAAATATAATCACAATTAATTTTCCCAACAGATAACCCTTACTTAGGTATAAGCCCATACTTATACCTAAGAAACTATGTAACCCATCTCAGCCATGAGGTATCACAAAGATATGAAGTTGACAAATAACCACTACTTAGGTATATGCCAATAGATATACATAAGTTATCTAGTAACCCATCTCAAACATGAGGAAAACACAAAGTTTATTGACTCAGCTCAAACCAGGATTTTATTCATCATAAAGAAACCATAGCTGCTGGGGAACTCCTCCTCTATCGAGTTTAGGGGGCCTACCTCTATAAACAAGTGCTTCCCACTAACCTTGGTCTATTTTAGTACTCCACCCGTCGAGTACTGTGGGCTTGCTGCTACAACCAAGCGCTTCCCATCATGGGTATGCCGCTACAACCAAGCGCTCCCCCTCATAGCCTATAGAGGTACTCCTTCTCTTGAGTACCGCGGGTCTGCCTCCACATCCAAGCGCTTCTCCATTGTGGGTCTACTGCTACAACCAAGTGCTCCCCACTAGGCTATCAAAACACTCTGAGTCGATCGATCAACAGTCGTCATGTCTTAGCCAGCTCTAGGGATTCCGCACACAGGACGCTCATTCCGGGAGGGTCTACTCCATGAGCCAAGAGTTCGATACATCAACTGTCAGGTAGACCAGAGTTGATGTATCGCAAAGTTCCATCAAGTAAATAGGAACACAATGGGACAGATAACACGTCAATCAGACTTCTTTTCTGAGAGTGATTGGCTTTTTCATTCGAGGAGCTTGGTTGGTTTTTAAGTCAAAACCAACCCTACCATACTCCAACTGGATACAAATTTCGAGCGGAGTAATCCAAAAGGTTTTTCTCACTATGAGGAAACCAACAAAGTCGACGGCACGTCAAACGGACATCCGGAGCTCAAGTTATAAGTGTTTCCGCTCCGAGGGCCTGGTTGGTTTCGTGTTCGAACCTACCTGGCTATACCAAAAGTTCTCCTAAACCTTGAGTTTAATATATCTAAAGTACCGTCTCGATCCAAGGATCGCATCGCAACTGACGGTGCGTTGATCGGAGGTCCGTATCCCATGTTACAGACGTTTGAACGAATCTATCCGTTTTTAGGGGGGCTTGGGGCCGGACCGACCCAGCCCAAAACCCCCTCGGTCGGCCCGAAACTAGTCGACCCGACCCAGGTCCGGGTAATGCCCATTTGGGCGCGGCTTGGACCGGCTGGCGTGGCTTGGCCCAGCCGGCGCGGCCTGGCCCTGCGCGTGCGGCCCGGCTCGGCGCGGGCGGCCTGGCCTGGCGCGGGCGTCCCGGCCTGGCGCGGGCGGCCCGACCGGGGCGGCTCGACGTTGGCCGAGCGGGGAGGCTCGATGCTGGCCGAGCGGATGCAGAAGGAGGGGCGCACTGCCCCCCTTGTTTGTAATGGCGGCCCCCACGTGGGGGCTAGCTCCTTTGCCAGTTGGGTGTTATGACCCCCTGATTCTTCCGAAAAAGGCCGGCCAAGTGGGCCGGCTGGTGTGCCACAGCGGGATCCCCCACGGGTCCTACCTACCATCCATCGGCGGCTGTATGTTTTGGCCCCCCTCCCTGCACCGCGACGACCTTGTCCGACCGGCGCGGCGCGACGACACCGCGCCCCTCCACCGCGGCCCGCCCCAACTGCATCCATTCGTGATGCTTCGGCGTGGTGCGTTGGCGCCGCGCTCCTCCACCGCACCCCTTCTTTGGACACGGATTCCTAAGGCTTCACCAGCGTGGTGCGACGGCGTCGCGCACTTTCACCACATTCATCCATGTTTCCGCGCAGTGTCGTTACAACGCGCTGCCTCCGTTCCAAACCATGTCGATGATCAACAACAAGGGGAGGAGGGTCGGCCGTGTTCATGCGGTCCGACCCCCTCCCGTTAATTTGATAACATGTGGACAATGAATTTCTCATGGGATGGAAATATATTATTCATGAACACAAACCAAACCCCTACCTCGAATAAGGCGTTCGTCGACAGCGCGCTATACGGTGTCGCGGTAGGCGGCGACGCGGTAGATGACGCCGCGGTAGACGTCGTCGCGGTAGACTGGCGTCGTTCCATCTACGTTGGGAAGAATGAAGCCGAGGGTGGCATCGGCGTTCTTTGTTCTTCGTTGGAGGAAGAGGAAAACTCTTCAAGTGCTGGGCGTCGTGCTTCGCTGCTAGCGTTCTGCCGCTTGAAGTAGCCGCCCAGAACTCCTCTCCCCTAGCCTCGCTTAAATAGGAGTGGTGGGTTAGTCATTGGCACACATGACTTAAATGGGGGATTTATGACATAGGGCCCCACCCAATTAGTCCGCTGCGGAGGAACATTAAAAATGGGAGGAAGGATCCTCATTAATTAAACACGTTGTCATTTAATTAAAGAGAGGGAGGGAAGGTTCCTCATAAACTTTAGGGTTTGACAAGTATTATAGAGGGAGAGAGGGTGAGTTACAAAATAATGGGGGGTTTGCCAAATTTAAGAGAGGTTAAAGGAATTTGAAAAGGGTGGGGCTCGTGTGGGGCCCACCTCACTAATATCCTATCAAGATAAGTTAGGATATAGTGGGTCCCATCTCAACTTCCACATATAGGTTATAATTACATAGAGTAGAAATAAAATTGCAGCACACATTTTATTTCACTCTTTAATTAAACCACTTTTTTTCAACAACACCTCCCAAGAAAACGCAACTCCAGTGAAAGTCTCCTTAAGAAAAAACTGGCGATGCAGTTTCATTAGTGCCCTCAAGTTTCTATTCCGAGAACTGGTTCAAAAGTTAGAAAAACCCATTCGTTCATTCACTGAACATACCTGAGCTGAACTTTGGAAATTGATTTCGGGCACACCGGGCCTCGGAATCAGGTGCCGTTAGAAACTGTGTACTTGTAAAATCCCAAATAATTATTAAAAAAATACTTTGAAATTTACGGGTCTTTACATTACTCCCACCTAAGTGCTTTACGTCTCCATAAAGCTACATAAAAAACAAGGGAAACAAAAGAGGGTACTGTCCACGCATCTGAGCCTCCCACTCCCATGTTCTCCCTTGGAGGTTCCCGTGATGCCATATGATGTGCACTAGAGGAATCGACCATCCATGTAGGACCCGCTCCTATCAATCCTTGATCTCCACTGGGAACTCTGTAAAAGTCACCCCATCATCGATGTTCAGCTCCCCATTGTCAATGATATGCGTTGGGTCATGCACGTATCTCCTCAGTTGAGATATATGCAAAACGTCGTTCACCTTGTGCAACTAAGGTGGATGGGTCAAGCGGTAAACCACCTCACCTACAATGTTGAGGACCTTGAAGGGTCTGATGAAGCATGAAGATAAATTTCTACCCCATCCAAAACTCCTTAATCCACGTCGATGTGAGACCCTTAAGAAAACGTGGTCGCCATCCTCAAACTCTAGGGGTCTCTGCCTCCTGTCAGCATAATAATTTTGTTCGTTCTGAGCTGTCCTCATCCGCTCTTGGATGACCTGGGCCTTCTCTGGTCCTATAAGAGCTGTTAAGATTTCTTCTTTTCCAATAAGAGAAATCTGGTCTCATCCCCAGGATGAACCACGTTCTATGTCTAATACAGTCAATACTGACATGGATGATACTAATCCATACCAAGGATGACGTCGTAAGGTATCGACGCTACTACCAAGAGATCCAACCGTTACTCTCACCTATATGGTTTGAGTCACACTGTCGGCATCAGTGTGTGGTCACAGTGTCTCCTCTAGTAGGTATTCAAAAGTGAGGTTCAAGTCAACAGTTTAAATCGGAACCTCTTAGTACACAAAAAGGAAGGAAGAAAATGTCACAAGGACAAGTGTCTTTTATTATTGCAGCTCATGTACAGAGACACAAAATAATGACAACAAGGAAACTAGAAGCACCAAGATCAAATGTCCCATGCCTAGAAATATTCCCACTCTTGTCTGCCAGCTTCCGGAGCTCCATAGTCAAATGCTTCAGCTGCCTGAAGCTGAGCTCTCCCTTGTAGACCTGTTCCCTACAGTCGGAGTTGACCTCTTAGTAGTGGTGGTGGCAACACCTCGAAGAATCATCCACCTCCAGCTGCACGGCCAGCTCCCCTGCCTCGGTCTCCTGCTCCTTGCGATCCACCCCGATCGAACCTCTGCCTCTTCCTAGGAGGTCCTTCATTTATCTGCTGGTCATCTTTATGGAGGGTCGGACAGTCACATGACATGTGTCCAACCCCGCCGGAGGAGTAACACTGACCGCTCCTCGTAAGTCATTCTCCACCACGGGTGCCTCGCACACACGATCCTGTGTCATGTTGTCGATCACCTGTAGGTCTGGTCCTCTTGGACCTCTGCGTCATCTGTCTACTGCCCACTGCAGAAGAATCTACCGCATGCCGGCTAGTGGTGGGTCCTGCTGCTGGAGATAGCTCAGCAATGAAACTCTCCACTAAGAGGTCTCTCTCCAACACCCCTGTCTCTATCGGGATGCTATGAGAAACAACTGAAGCTCTAATATCTCGCCTGAGCCCCTGATCTAAGGTTCGGTCCCTGAGGAACGGGTCCCGTACCATATCTGTGGAGTAATGCGAGAGATCGTTGAACCTCCCTGAATATTGTTCCACCATCATGCTACCCTACTGAGGATGAAGTAGCTCCTGTATGCGCACCGCTCGAAGAGTGGATGGTACAAACTCAACCCGGAACAGGCTCTCGAAGTATGTCCGTAGAAGGGATGCCTTGTCGTGCACCTAGAGCATCAGGCTCCACCATCTGCCTGCTGCTGCCTGATGGAGGCTGGCAGCAAGGATCACCAGGATGTCTACTGGCATCCCTACAAATCTAAAAACTGGAACAACAGCCTACAGCCAATCCTCTGCTACCTGAGGGTCCGTCTCCCCATGGAACCTGGGCGGTCTCTGACACTGAAACTCATGTAGTGCACTAAGGAGACGTGCACTCTCAGCGGTTGGGGATGGTGGCATCGGTGGCTCGTTGGGTAGAGGTACCATCGGTGCCTCTGCTGTAATGGGGCCCTGCACCGAGGCCTCATCGCTCGGTGGGATGTCATCTCGCACAAAGCTCTGAACCCTAGCTGGCTGCCATCGTGGGGCCATCATGAAAGGAGACAGGTGAGCCATGCTGAAAATAGTATACCTAGTGAGCTAACACAAGAAATCACAAAGAAAACATTGAAAAACACATGCAATCAATGTTTTCATGTATTGAGTCGGAAATCAAGAGTCTGGGTCCTGGTTTAGGGATACGTCGGATGCCGCACCAACACTGGACTCCCTGGACTGATAACCGCACTCAATACCCTTAACACTATTGTTTCACATAGAAGAAAGATCAGAATCCTGAGTTCTGCGGTAGAACAGAACCTCCCTTTGATACCAATTGTGACAACCGGGCCTTGGAGACCGCACAACCACCCCTCCGTAACATGGTCATCGGGTCCTGGCTCACCAGGGACCACCAGTGCCCCGCAGACACGTGGGGCCCACCCTAGGGTCCTCCCACATGCCTGAATGGGTCATCTGACTAATGACTATCTCCACAAGCCAACACATCTCCTTTCCAGTGTACTTTGTCCTCACTCACACACACCCTGGAAAACTTCCCAGAAGGTCTCCCATCCTCTGCACTACTCCAGGCCAAGCACGTTTAACTATGGAGTTCTAGTAAAGTAGACTCTTGAAAAGGAAGGTGAACATTGTTGACATGAGTCATCTCATTTAGTCATTTAACCCTTTATCATTTGGGGGTGTTACAATCACCACCTTTTAGAGCACAACGTCCTCGTTGTGGGCCCTACATCTCAACCCAGGCAGTGCACCACGCTTAAGGTTGGGTTCCTCCTCTGATAACAATATGTCACGACCCATCCTCGGGGCCTGTGTCTTGACCACCCCAAGCCTGCCTTCCATAAGCCAGGGGATGACGACTAGAACCAAAGGTGTAAATCCTGTTAAAAAGGGAAGGCATTGCCTTTATGAAACGTAAACACATACACACAACCAGAGTACAAGAGAAAGCAAACACTAATAAAATAGTATAACAAGTGTGCTAAAAGTACAAAGGGGCCGGAATACAAGCCCAACAGTAAAGGTATAGCTACAACTGAAAGTAAAGTACAAATCAAAGGACAACAGCTGAAAAGTGACAAGCATCTCGTGGATCATCCTCCGGGTTCCTACCTAAAGGGTAGGTATAGATGTCCTCCTCAGCAATCCACGTCCGGCCGTCTCCTCTGTGTACCGACTCGTCGTGAGATCCACCTCCGGGTACCGACTCTTCATGAGATCCACCTCCGTGTACCGTCCAACTCTACAATCCTCAACCACGATCAGTGATATCCGTTGTCTTCAACCAACACAACGAGATGTGGTAAAAGCCCATGCAGGGATGAGTATATGATACTCAGGAGGGACCTCGAGACCCCCAAGGTCTCACTAAATCCAACAGGGATAATCACAAAGAAAGTTCCCAACAGATAACCCTTACTTAGGTATAATCCCATACTTATACCTAAGTTACCAAGTAACCCATATCAGCCACGAGGTATCACATAGATATGAAGTCGAAGGATAACCACTACTTAGGTATATGCCCATATATATATGTAAGTTATCTAGTAACCCATTTCAATCATGAGGAAAACACTAAGGTTATTGACTCATCTAAAACATGGATTTTATTCATGATGTCGAAACCATAGTTGGTGGGGAACTCCTCCTATATCGAGTTCAGTGGGCCTGCCGCTACAACCAAGCGCTTCCCACTAACCTTGGACTGCTGTAGTACTCCACCTGTCGAGTACTGTGGGCCTACTGCTACAACCAAGCACTTCCCACCAAGGGTCTGCCTCTACAACCAAGCGCTCCCCCTCATAGCCTACATAGGTACTCTGTAACACCCCGAGATTCTATGTGAAACATTCTTTTAATTTCATTAATGTATTGTGTTGTATGATAAACCAAGATTACCTTTTGCTATACGCAACTCCGTATTAGCTTTCAGTATACGCAACACTAGTCTTGGATCGTGTTACACACAATTTTGATAATAGTTATTCTACGCAACATTAAGTATATATATATATATATATTCAATGTATAAATGATATATGGTTGGATTCTGTTATATGAAATAATGAATGATTCTTGCACAACACGCAACCCTGACTTGGCTTGCATTACACACAATCGCGACCTTCCTCGATAGCGTGTGTTGTACGTAATACCGAGTTTTACTAAACAACAATATATTATTATAATATTATTATGAACTAGACGTTATGAATAGTATTAAATAAATTTTGAGGTTTATAACATTATTGTTCATCTAACACATTTTCTAGAACATGGTATAAGAACAAAATAAATTTTTCGGGTAAAATAAGTATTTTTCAAAAAATGCAGTTTTGCCGCCTTTTGATGGCGCACACACTTTAAACCTAGTTTTTAACATGTTTATAAGTTAAATTTGACAAAATAAAATTTTTATTTGGAATCAAGATATAAAAATTTACTTTGGATAAATTTTTAATATTATTCTGGTAACTTTCATATTTTGATGAATAGTAAAAACACACTATATTTTAATTAAAAACAACTTTTTTCATCGCAATAATTTATATGGTTAAATTATAATATTGAATGGTTTTAATGTATAAATAGAATATATTTTTACCATTTAATATAATTTATGTCATTAACATTGATTTTACATTAAATTCGTAGGTTTATATTTTTACCATTTAATATAATTTATGTCATTATCATTGATTTTACATTAAATTCGTATGTTAAATCAATTCAATCTTTTGCAATGTTTTAAAGAAAAAACTAATTTTCTTTCGACAATGGGATTAATTTTGATTTAATTTCTGAAACTTTTGTGTATTGAATTTGGAAAAATAGATTCCATATTTGGAATCAGTGGGTCCAAATTATGTTAATAAGAAACTTTTTATTTTTGGGAATTATGAATAGTAACTACGGTAAATTTTATTTACCACAGTTAAAGGTAAATTGGGTAATTAAGTGTAAATATAATATTATAAAATTACCCCAACTCATTCAAAAATTCTATTGGATGGCTAAAAGTAGACCCATATAACTTCAGGGTCGGATTAGATTCATTTTATGGACTTTTGACCATGAAAATAATTTAATTATTATTAAAACCAAAGGAAGTGACAACATGTCACTCTCTTAAATCTTATAAGTATAAAATTTTTAATTTATTGATAAACATCATAAAACTTAGATCATGAACAGTCTCCAGAAATCTAATAAAATTACCTATATCATGATAATTTATTTAGAATTTTTAGGGATTAAATAATTGTCAATAATGGAGATACATTAATGGTACAGAAATGATTTATGAAGTGGGAAATAAGCAATATAGTTTTTATTGAAATACTAATACCCATTAAAATGCCCAAAAACCTGAAATAAATTTATTGGTAGTGTAACGATAAACCTTAATCATCCAATTACCTAATATATAACCGTTTGGAGTGTTATAAATGTGATTATGAAACTTATATTATTTTATTTTACATGATGCCAAAGTTGTCACCTTCATAATTTAGTAAATATAACAATTTAAATATTGTGATTTTAAGATGATAAATTAGAGTAAAAGTGTTATTGTAAAATCTAATATATTTATCTTCATCATAGTATTTTATTTTTAATTTTTATGCAACAAATCAGTATATTAAATAATTATACAAAAATGTTGTAGTAATTATTTTATGAAGAAATAAGCCAAATAAATGGTTATAAAAATAATAAAATAAATATTATATGAACTATTTAATGTGATCCAATAATTTTATAGATACATATGACCTTTTATGAATCTATTAAAGCTTTTAGTTTGAACATATCTTCTGTATATATTTTATTTAAATTAAAATAAATGAATAGTGTCAAAATTGACACTATTGTTATTTTATAAAAATAACATATTATAAAATTGTTTAAAAATCACAAAAATATTTAAAAATAATAAATTTAAATTTATAGGGTATATAATGTTATAAAGTAAACAATTATATAAAATTCACAACAAATAAGTAATTAATTAAAATTTATAATTTTATTAACACAAATAAACTTAAATAAATTAAATAACGATAAATCAAAATGATAAGGTTTAAAATAAGATACAAACATGTCTAAATTTGATTGGGTGATGAGATTACAACCCTATCACATCTAATCATCTAATATGAGTCATTTTTGGAGGTTTTTAAGTGGGGTTAGATTTATTGTAAATTAATATTTTTAAGAATTGCAAAGGTGCCCCTCTCCTCCCTTATAAAAAGGAACCTCCTAACTCTCTTCCACACACCACTTTGTGCCTTCAATCTCGGCCAAACCCTGACCAATTATCTTCTCCACTTCCCTAGAAACATCTTAGAGGTTCTGGTCTTCTTCAAAGACCAATTTTATTGCCCTAAGAGGAGGTCTCAAAGAGGCGCTTCAAAGAACATGTAATTTCCGTTACCGAATCTTTCTCCTTTATTTCTTCTTCCACATCTTCTTCCTAGGTTGTTTCATTATGAAGTAATAACATCAGTATCATTCATATACTTATATGTTATTATAAGTATGAAACAACCATATTTCACCATCTATCCATTCTACGGAAAATGAAATCACCGCATGTGTGTACGTACGGAATACCGTCTCCACACCGTTGTGTAATCTATTTTCCACCACCACCTTAATTGGATGGGTATAATGGTGTACATAATAACTATATATGATTATTGTAAAGTGATATTGATTCTTTAATATTCTAAAAACACTCAAATAAAATTCCACGATCATGGGAACGATATCATCGCTCGTGCGTACGTACGGAATACCGTCTCCACAACGCGATGAGATTCATTCTAAATGATTAACCATTCATAAATGATTATAAAGTATATATAATAAGTAATCATGAAATATAAGAAATAATAATTATACTGGATTTATGTATATTTATATATGTATGTCATCCAATTAATTCCATTCAATTCAATGAGGAAACGAAAACAACATTCATGCGTACGTACGACCTACCGTCTCCATGAACGGTGTATTTATTTCCATTTATCGATCTATTTTATATATGTATATTCTGAATATATATTATATATAAATCATGTTTTACATTATTTATGTAAGTAATCAGGATCTAAGTAATCATATGAATAATTACAACTCAATACACGAACGACAAATGAAAGGATTTTACCCAAACTGTTCTTTAACATGGAATTTACAGAAGAACGGGTAATATAAAGTCATAAGTGAACCATATATGATATCATAACAATTAATATGATTCTGTAATAAGTCAATAACATTATTTAAATCATTATACAAGAGGTTCAGATACGTACGAAGCATATCGGACCTAAGGTAATGGATAATTTTGCAAATCTCATTTTTATCTTAGATTGCTTATTCATAAGTATTTACTGGGGTTTTTGCTATCATCTGTGTCCATGTTTTATAAAAGTGTATTCATGTATGTTTAAAGTCCTTTTTACCAATTTTTGAATTTTACTACATGGTATGTAAGGAATCGTTCTTTTGTTTATGTTACGAGGTACTTTTTTACTTTTCTGACAAAAGTACGAGAAGAATGTTTTTTAACGTATATGGCATGAAAGGATTTTTATGATTTTATAAAGCCTTATTTTCATGAAGATTCCTCCAAAAACATTCATGACTATTTTAAACAAAATCTTACTCTTTTAAAAATTACCTGGCATTTTCTAAAAGAAAATGAATTTGAAGAAGAAAGGATATTTTTACTCAAGAATTCTTTTCAAGTGTTTTATCAAAAACCATTTTTCATCTAAGATAACATTATTTCATATGTGTATGTTTCAAGTATAATGTCTCTATGATTTACATGGTTTCAATTTTCTTATTAGGAGATGATATCCATTTCTTTTATATGGATTATGTGATGATGGAATGATGTTTATGAAACCCATTTTATTTATTGGGGTTTTATGAATGATGTATGTTTATTTTGTGGCAAAAGTAAAAATGATTTCATTATGAGCTGGGTGGGACCTATATCTCCCTCCAATACATTGGGTAACGATTTATATCTCATGAGATAGACATGGCTGGAACGGAATGTTAAACTGGTTCAGTAATACAGGTCTAGAACGAGGTGTGAACTCCATTCAGAAAGATACTTTTAAAACTAAGATGGTCTTGGAAGCGATGCCTTGGCTACTATGGAAATCATATCATGTGCTTAATGGTTTCCTCAATTACATGTTTTATTCCCATGCTATTTTATCATTCATAATATTTCTTTATGATCTATGCCTGAAGTACTTCCATGTTTTATGTCATTTATCAAGCTTTTGATGTTTAAACATTATGTTCATGTTTTTAAGTTCAAATGTATATGGTATGTTTTATTTTATCCATGCTTACCCTTCTTAGAATTTGAGCTCACAATTTTTATGTTTCTTTTCCCCAGGATATAAAGGAAGGTTTTAGGTAAGAAAAAAGGGGAAGATCTCTATGGGAGATGTTGAAGATCTTTCACCATGATTAGAAGATTACGTTCCAAGTTTTCAAAGACACTAAACCATTACGGTCTTTGTGTGTCTATTTTTATTATTTACTAAGTATTCCGTTAAAGTAATGTAATGTCCATGTAAGACATGCTTTGGGTCTATATAGTTGGTATCAGAGGAAAGGTTTAGTCAACCTTTGGAAACTACGATATGAAAACGTTAGTAAGATTCTTAGATATATTTCTGAGGTATGTCTAGGGATGTCCCTAAGGATATGTATACGTATAGGATACAGTCCTAGAACTACGATAATGATCATAGAATTTAACCTAAGATGTTAGATATTGAGGATACTACCCCTTTACTCTGTTGTTTTCCCTAGCATGATTTTTACCTCTCACACTATTATGTCTGGGTTTTAGAAAATGGCTGGAAACAGGAAGATTCACGATAGTGGAGGATATGATAGACAATGGAATGATTTTCATCATGAGAAACCAAATGAAACGGGATCTGGAAGTCCAAACATCGTTATTATCCCTAATCAGCAATCTCATAATATAATCAATAATCTCAACTTTGGTAAGTTTACCAACACAGATAATAAGAAAAAGATGGAGTTTCATGATGATCATAGAGGAAAGAAAGTTCAATTTACCTCATGTAAATCATGTGGGAAGAGGCATCAGGGAGATTGTTTCAAAGGAACTGGAAGATGATTTGGGTGTGGAAAAGAAGGACAAAAGACTAGTAATTGCAAAGGAAAAGGTTCAGTTAACACCATGGACAAGGATAATGGTATTTCTACGACATCAACAATGATTAGATGTTTTAAATGTGGAATGTATGGGCATTATGCAAACCAATGCCGTAATGGAAAATCTAATGAAGAGAATCATCTTGGTCATATGGGTAGTATTTATGTGGATGATGATGAGGAGACTACAAATTATATATGAGCTGAATGAAGTATTGAAGCTCAGTCGGTTGATTTAGAAGGTAGTGGAATGATTGTATGTTTATCGAGGGTTATGTTGTATAGTTAATGGTACCATGGAATAACAAATCATCTAAGGATTGTTACACTATTGTTTTTCCTAAAAGTATTTGAAAGTATATGTTGAATGGTACCAGTAACCATGGAAGTTTATTCAGATATTTTTGTAAAGTACATGATATGCGTATAATGAAGGAATAAGAAGATAATGAGATGTTTGATTGTATTCATGAGCTCATGATTAATATAAGGACTATGTGATATCATGGTTTGAGTATATAGATTTTTGAGGATTTTGGTATGTGAAAAATGTTAACTTTTAACGGAATTCATGTTTTCACTAAGGTTCAATGGGTATTCATTTTCCAAGGGAATACATGATTAAGGCCTTCGAATGTTTTGAATGTGACCAACAAGACAAATCTTATGATATATGGGGATCAACGATGGTATTAAATATCTAGTAAATATTTTTACTATATTATGATAGTGGACTCCAGTATTATGGATAAGCCTAAAGATTAGAATGGATTATGTTGGACATAAGTAAGTATTGTTTAAGGATAGAAGTTTTTTCGATATTATTGATGGGATGTTATAGTAATATAGTTTTAGAAAAAGAACAACCTACAGGGCTGGAGACAACCCATCGCGTCAGACAAGGCTGTGGGATCGAACCCACAACCGATGTGCGACTGGCCTTTATCGCCTACTACTAGCCCACAAGAAGTCCCTGTTTAGTAGAAACTAGTTTTATTTTATTAAGTAGTATGATATAGGGAGTATAAGTTCATTTTTTGGAACCATATACGCTTAATATAACAATAAGATGGACTTATAACTTTTTCTAACCTTTTTTTTAAATGAAATGGAATGACCCATAATTCTATCACATGATCAGTTAACACATCACAAATAACAAATTCAACTTCATTTCTTTAAGGGATGATGTGGAAATTGTTCAAATCATGAACAAAGTGAGATTGTACCAAAATCATGCAAGTATTTCTTTTAATTCATCAACTTTAGGGAAATGATCTTGAAAACAAAAATGTTGTTCTAGTTCCCTTATATCCGATGAATCAGATGGTACCTTAGATTATCACATATCAATAGCTTTGTGATTGTTGGATTTTTCAAAGCCATGTTCTCTACCACTCTCCATCAGAACATGATGGTTAGATTTTTCTTCCATATCCATATTTTCACCTATGTTATCCTACGTGGAAACCTAGTGATGAGTTAATTTGGGTAACCGTTACATTTCAAACTTTAGTTTTTAAAACCATGTTTTGGTATTCCTTTTTACGATGTGGGTTTATATTAAACAAACCTTCGAGTAGAAAACCATTTATAACCCCGACAAATTTCGAGGGCGAAATTCATTTTAAGGGGGTAGAATGGAACACCCCGAGATTTTATGAAAAATATTATTTTAATTTCATTAATGTCTTTTGTTGTATGCTAAACCAAGATTACCATGGGCTATACACAATACCGTATGAACTTGCAGTATACGCAACACTATTCTTGGATAGTGTTACACACAATTTAGATAATAGTTATTCTACACAACATTGAGTATATATATATATATATATTTAATGTATAAATGAAATATGGTTGGACTCTGTTATACGAAACAATTAAGGATTCTTGTACAACACACAACCCTAACTTGGCTTGAATTACATGCAATCGCGGCCTTCCTCGATAGCGTGTGTTGTACGCAATACCAGGTTTTACTAAACAATGATATATTATTATAATATTATTATGAACTAGCTGTTATGAAAAGTATTAACTAAATTTTTAATTTTATAACATTATTTTTCATCTTACATATTTTCTAGAACATGGTATAAGAACAAAATAATTTTTTTGGGTAAAATAAGTATTTTTCAAAAAAAGCAGTTTTGCCACCTTTTGATGGCACACCGACTTTAAATCTAGTTTTTTACATGTTTATAAGTTCAATTTGACAATATAAAATTATTATTTGGAATCATGAAATAAAAATTTACTTTGGATAGATTTTTCATATTATTCTGGTAACTTTCATATTTTGATGATTAGTAAAAACACTCTATATTTTAATTAAAAACAACTTTTTTCATTGCAATAAGTTATATGGTTAAATTATAATATTGAATGGTTTAAAATTATAAATAGAATATATTTTTACCATTTAATATAATTTATGTCATTATAATTTATTTTACATTAAATTCGTAGGTTAAATCAATTCAATCTTTTGCAATGTTTTAAAGAAAAACTCATTTTCTTTCGACAACGGGATTAATTTTAACGTAATTTCTGCTACTTTCATGTATTGAATTTGAAAAAATGGATTCCATATTTGGAATCATTGGGTCCAAATTATGTTAATAAGCTACTTTTTATTTTTGGCAATTATGAATAGTAACCATGGTAAATTTTATTTACCATAGGTAAATGTAAATCGGGTAATTAAGGGTAAATATAATATTATAAAATTACCCTAACACATGCCAAAATTATATTTTATTGCTAAAAGTAGACCCATATAACCTAAGGGTCGGATTAGATTCATTTTATGGACTTTTGACCATGAAAATAATTTATTTATTATTAAAACCAAAGAAAGTGACAACATGTCACTCTCTTAAATATTATAAGTATAATAATTTTATTTAGTGATAAAAATAATAATACATCGAAAATGAATATCATCCATAAATATAATAAATTTATATACATCTTGATAATTTATTTAGAATTTTTAGGGATTAAATAATTGTCATTAATGGTGATACATTAATGATACAGAAATTATTTATTAAGTGGGAAATAAGTAATATAGTTTTTAATGAAATAATAATACCCATTAAATGGTAGAGAAACCTGACCAAAAATTATTGGTAGTGTATATCTACACCTTAGTAATCCATTGTCCTAATATATAACCATTTGGAGCATTATAAAAGTGATTATGACACTTATATTATTTTATTTTAAATGATTCCAAAGTTGTCACCTTCATAATTTAGTAAATATAAAAATTTAAATATTGTGATTTTAAGATGAGAAATTCGAGTAAAAGTATTATTCTGAAAGTTAATATATTTATCTTTATCATATGATTTTAGTTTTAATTTTTATGCAACAAATCAGTATATTATATAATTATACAAAAATGTTGTAGTAATTATTTTATTAAGAGATAAACCAAATAAATAGTATTAAAAATAATAAAATAAATATTATATTAAATATTTAATGTGATCCACTAATTTTATAGTTACATATAACCTTTTATGAATCTATTAAATCTTTTAGTTCGATCATATCGTTTGTATATATTTTGATTAAATTCAAATAAATGTATATTGTCAAAATTGACACTATTGTTATTTTATAAAAATAACATATTATAAAATTGTTTAAAAATCACAAAAATATTTAAAAATTATAAATTTAAATTTATATGGTCTATAATGTTATAATGTAAACAATTATGGAAAATTCACAACAAACAATTAATTATTTGAAATTTATAATTTTATTACCATAAATAAACTTAAATAGATTAAATAAGGATAAATAAAAATGATAAGGTTTAAAATAAGATCCAAACATGTCTAAATATTATTTTTTGATGATATTAAAACCCTATATTATCTAAACTTTTAATTGGAGTCATTTTTGGAGGTTTTTAATTGGGGTAAGATTTATTATAAATTAATATTTTTAAGAATTCCAAAGCTGCCCCTCTCCTCCATTATAAAAAGGCACATCCTCCCTCTCTTCCACACACAACATTGAGCCTTCAAGCTTAGCCAACCCCTGCACAATTCTCTTCTCCACTTCCCTAGAAACATCCTAGATGTATTTGTCTTCTTCAAAGACCAATTCTAGTGCCCTAAAAGGAGGTCTCAACGAGGCCCTTCAAAGAACATGTAATTTACGTTACGGAATCATTCACCTTTATTTCTTCTTCCACTTCTTCTTCTTAGGTTGGTTCATTATGAAATAATAACATCAGTATCACTCATATACTGATATGTTATTATAAGTATGAAATAACCCTATTTCACCATCTATCCATCCTATGGAAAATGAAATCACCGCGTGTGCGTACGTACGGAATACCGTCTCCACGCCGTGGTGTAATCAATTTTCCACCACCACCTTACTTGGATGGGTATAATGGTGTAAATAATAATTATATATGATTATTTTAAAGTGATATTGATTCAGTAATAGTATACATACACTCCAATAAAATTCCACGATTATGGGAATGATATCATCGCTCGTGCGTACGTACGGAATACCGTCTCCACGACGCGATGAGATTCATTCTCAACGATTAACCCTTCAAAAATGATTACAAAGTATATATAATAAGTAATAATGAAATATATGACATAATAATTATACTGGATTTATGCATATATATATATATATATATGTATGTCATCCAATTAATTCCATTCAATTCAATGAAGAAATGAAAACAACGTTCTTGTGTACATAAGGCCTACCGTCTCCATGAACGGTGTATTTCATTCCATTTATAGATCTATTATATATATGTATATTCTGAATATATATAATATATAAATCATGTTTTACATTCTGGATGTAAGTAATCATGATCTAAATAATCATATGAATAATTACAAGTCAAAACACAGATGGCAAATGAAACGATTTTACCCAAAACGCTCTTTAACATGGCATTTACAAAATAACGGGTAATATAAAGTCATAAGTGAACCATATATGATATCATAACAATTGATATGATTCTGTAATAAGTAAATAACATTATTTAAATCATTATACCGGAGTTTTGGATACGTACGAATCATATCGGACCTAAGGTAAGGGATAATTGTGCAAATCTCATTTTTATATGAGATTGCTTATTCGTAAGTATTTACTGAGGTTATTGCTATCATCCATGTCCATGTTTTATAAAAGTGTATTCATGTATTTTTTACATCCTTTTTACCCTTATTTTACTTTTACTACATGGTATGTAAGGAATCGTTCTTTTTTTATGTTACGAGGTACTTTTTTCTACTTTTCTGACAAAAGTACGAGAAGAATGTTTTTTTAACATATACGGCATGAAAGGATTTTTACGGTTTTATAATGCCTTATTTTAATGAATATTCCTTCAAATGATTTCATAACTATTTTAAACAAAATCCTATTCTTTTAAAAATTGCATGGCATTTTCTGAAAAGAAAATTATTTTGAAGAAGAAAGGATATTTTCTTCAAGAATTCATTTCAAGTGTTTTATCAAAAACAATTTTTCATCAATGATAACATTATTTCATATGTGTATGTTTCAAGTATAATTTTTCTATGATTTACAAGGTTTCACTTTTCTTATTATGAAATGATATCCATTTATTTTATATGGATTATGTTATGATGGGATGATGTTTAAGAAAACCATTTTATTTAATGGGTTTTTATGAATGATGTATGTTTATTTTTTGGCACAAGTAAAAATAATTTCATTATGAGATGGGTGGGACTTATATCTCCCTCCAATGAATTGGTTAAATATTTATATCTCATGAGATAGACATAGCTGGAACCGCAAGTTAAACCGGTTCAGTAATACAAGACTGGAACGAGGAGTGAACGCGATTCAGAAAGGGACTTTGTCCACTAAGATGGTCTTGGCAGCGATGCCTTGGCTACTTTGGAAATCATATCATGTTCTTAATGGTTTCCACAATTACATGTTTTATTCCCATGCTATTTTATCATTCTTAATGTTTCTTTATGATCTATGCCTTACGTAGTTCCATGTTTTATGTCATTTCTCATTATTTTTATGTTTAAACATTATGTTAATGTTTTTAAGTTAAAATGTATATGGTATGTTTTATTTTATCCGTGCTTACCCTTACTAAGCATTTGAGCTCACCCTTTTTATGTTTTCTTTTCTCCAGGATATAAAGAATGTTTTTAGCTAAGAAAAAAAGAGAAGATCTTTATGGGAGATGTTGAAGATCTTTCACCATGATTAGAAGATTACGTTCCATGTTTCCAAAGACACTAAACTATTATGGTCCTTGTGTGTCTGTTTTTGTTATGTACTAAGTATTCTGCTAAAGTAATGTAATGTCCATGTACGTCAAGCTTTGGGTCTCTACATACTCCTTCTGTTGAGTACCACAGGTCTTCCACTACAACCAAGCGCTCCCCCACTGTGGGTCTACCGCTACCACCAAAAGCTCCGCACTGGGCTATCGAAACAGTCCGAGTCGATCGATCAGCAGTCGTCAAGACTCAGCCAGCTCTAGCGTTTCCACACACAACACACTTGTTCCGGGAGGGTCTGTTCCACAAACCAAGAGGTCGATACATCAACTGTCATGTAGACTAGAGTTGATGTATCGCAATGTTTTTTCACGTCAATAGGAACACAATGCGACAGACAGCGCGTCATTTAGAAGCCCGGTCTGAGAGTTATTGGATTTTTCATTCCAGAGGACCGATTGATTATTAAGTCAAAACCAACCCTACTGTACTCCAAATGCATCCAAACTTCGAGCAGAGTAATCCAAAAGGTCCGTCTCACTAAGAGGAAACCAACAAAGTCAATGACACGTCAAACGGACGTCCAGAGCTTATGTTATAAGCGTTTCCGCTTCGAGGGCCCGATTGGTTTTGTGTTCGAACCAACCTAGCTATACCCAAAGTTCTCTGAATCCTTGAGTGTAATAAACCTAAACTACCATCTCGATCCAAATATCGCATCGCAACTGACGGTGCATCGATCGGAGGTCCGTAGCCCATGTTACGGACGTTTGAACAAATCTGTCCGTTTTTAGGGGGGTTTGGGCCCGGACCGACCTGGCCCAAAACCCATGGGTCGACCCGAACCTAGGCGACCCGGCCTGGGTCCGGGTCCGGACCATTAGGGTGTGGCCCTGCCCTGCCGGCGCGGCCCGGACCGGCGCGGGCGGCCCGGCCCGGTGCGGCCGGTCCAGCCTGGGCGGCTCGACGCTGGCCGAGCGGGGCGGCTCAGCGCTGGCTGAGCGGGGGGGTTCGGCGCTGGCCGAGCGGGGCAGATCAGCGCTGGCCGAGCGGACGTGGAAGGGGGGGGGGGAACGGTGGCCCCACTGGGATTCCGCTCCTTTTCCAGCTAGGGGTTACGACCCCCGGTTCTTCCAAAAACGGCTGTCCAAGTTGGCAGGCAGGTGTGCCATCGCGGGACCCCCTGCTAGTCCCGCCTTCCATGCATCGGGGGCTGGTGGTTCCAGACGCCCCTCTTTGCACCGCCTCGGCCCTTCACGATGGTTCAGCGAGGCGTGATGGCGCCACGCTCCTCCGCCGCAGCCCGTCCTTGTCTGCTGCTTCACAAGGCTTCACTGGCTCGGCACGACGGCACCGCGCACTTTTGCCGCGTTCATCCTCATTTCCGCACGGTTTCATTGAACCACACCACCTCTGTTCCAAACCACGTCGATGATCAACAACAAGGGGAGGAGGTTCGTCCGTGTTCATGCGGTCCGGCCCCCTCCTGTTAATTCGATAACAAGCAGCTAAGGAATTTATCGTTGGATGGAAAAATATTATTCATGAACACAAACCAAACCCCTACCTCGAAGAAGGTGTTCTTCGGCGTCATTTTAGACAACGTTGCGGTAGGCGGCGGCACGGCAGATGGCATCACGGTAGACGGTGTCACGGTAGACGGGCGTCGTTCTTTCAGCTTCGAGAAGAATGAAGCTGAGGGTGGCATCGACATTCTTCATTATTTGATGGAGGAAGGGAAAAAATCTCCATGTGCTGGGCGTCGTGCTTTGCTTCTAGCATTCCACCGCTTGAAGAAGCCGTCCAAAACTCCTCCCCCTAGCCTCCTTTAAATAGGAGTGGTGGGTTCGTCGTTGGCATGCAAGACTTAAATGGGAGAATTATGACATAGGGCCCCACCCAATTAATCTGCTGTGGAGGAACATTAAAAATGGGAGGAAGGATCCTCATTAATTAAACACATTGGCAATTAATTAAAGAGAGGGAGGGAAGGTTCCTCATAAACATTAGGGGTTGACATGTATTAAAGAGGGAGAGAGGGTGAGTTACAAAATATATGGGGGTTTTCCAAATTTAAGAGAGGTTAGTGGAATTTGAAAAAGGTGGGGCTCGTGTGGGCCCACCTCACTAATATCCTATCAAGAGAAGTTAGGATTTAGTGGATCCCATCCCAACTTTCACACATATATAAGGATTACCGTCTCCACGAACATGATGAGATTCATTACCCATCGTATCCATTCAAGAATAATTTTCATTTGATGATTAAAAATAATTTTTAAAAACTTAACATCATTATGAATATGAATAATATATATCCTATCCATAATATACAATACTTACGTAATGAATCATATAAAGGAAAATGAATCAGTTCACACCTGAAACGATGATACTACTAAAATATCATTAACAAAGAAATATTAGAAGATCATATATGATAGTATATTAATGTATATGGCCCTTTTATAATTTATTAATAATTATTTCACCATTATACATGAGGTTAACCAACACTCAGCCAAGGAAAAGTACAATGTATGGGGTTTCTTATCTCACATTTAATTCCGTGAGATTTCCATTTATCTCCAATTATTTATTGCATGTGGTGTATTTTGTAATACCATTTGATATATATTATCATGTTTATATTTATATTAATTTTATTATGTGATTTATTTGGTGGTTATTAACTTTTGGTCATACGACTCAATTGATTAAAATGAAGTAATGGTTTTTCATCTCACTTTTTATTTCTGTCAGATTCATGCTATATTCGCCACTATTTCCTTCTGTGTTACGTATGTACTTTCCATGATTGTATTATTGGTGTCATATACTTTAATTTATGATTATTCACATCTTCATTGTATGATCCTTCTTCCATGGGTTGAATGTTTCTTAAGTTACCAAATCAGTAAGGGAATTTCAAATTTCAATTTCCACTAAAACGGATTTACACATACTTCATTGATTATTTTACTCCAAGATTATGTGTGGAATTACTATTTATTATTTATGTATTAATTTCCACTCCCTTTGTGTAGATATTATTTTTATACACATATTCACTCCACTGAAAATTTCTCAAGTCATTGATATAAACTTGAGAAATAACTCAATTTCCATTCATTGAGTTAAACATCCAAGTCATTGGTGTTGTTTTTACAAGAATATGTGTGAATGTCCTCTGATTGATTTACAATGGATATCTAATCATATTGAGTTTATTTATAATTGTAACACATAATTATTTCCTTGATTTGTCCTTTACTTAAGGATACTGTCTTTATAAAGGATTTCATCTCAATTTACATTCCTTTGAGACTTCTTTGTTGTTATGCACGAATTCACTTTTTTATGGTATATATACTGCCCTTTGACATAGTATATAATGAAATAATTTATTTTCATCTTGTTATAAAGTTTTGATGACATCAATTGTTTTTATTCAAGCATCCCTCATTTGGATAGTAAATCTAACTAAAATACCATTTTAAATGTTATAAAAATGTATTGTTCTAAATATATCTCATTAATGTCAATGTTTTAAAAATGATTTTAAGGTTTTATTTATACAAACATTAATTTTTTAAAATTAAAAATAATTTTAAATGTTTCAAATTGGTATGGGACACATATATTTAAAAATCTATTTTTAAATGACTTCTTGATAAATAATGTGACTTTTAAAAGCTTTCAAGAAAAAGGGGGATATTTCTCTGAAATAGTTTTGGTAATTATTCTCATCTATGTCAATATCCTTCATTACTATCGATTGAGGTTAATCTATTACAATAAAATCTCATATATTGTACTGAATGAGTTATGTTTGATTGTGGATGTGCTATTTTTATACCATTCATGGTTTGTGGATAAATTATTGACATTTGGTATGCTAGTTATAATATGAATGTTTATGTTATGTTTCAAAATTTTCATATGAGGAATTAATTGGACTTAGTAAGTGATGGCTGAAGCCCGCTATATCTCCTCAATGCATCGGTATGTCTCATGAGGCATACTAGTGTCTTGGCACAAGGCCTTGAAAAAATCTTATGTGTAGTCTTGGAAAAAGGCCTTAATTATGTGGTTATAAAGTATGGAATTATGCATTTCATCATTATAAAAGTGTCTATTGATATTGCATGTGATTATTCGACTAGTAGAATAACAATTTGAATAAGTAAATGGAATTATTTTATTTTATCCTTTCCATAATATGTTGAAGTTCATGTGTAAAAATCATTTTTTAGTCTTATAAATTGCCTTAAATGATTATGCTTATTATGAAAGTTTCCGCTTCATTGTTATCCTTACTGAGAATCTATTCTCACCCCTTTCTATGTTATATTTTTACCAGGATGCGAAGATGTATATTTTGACTGACCTACATGGAAAGTCTATGGGATATTAGCGTTGTCTATAGAAACAATATTGTTGTAGTTTTCCATTTTATGATGTAATGTAAACCATATGAATGTTTCTAGAACATACAAGGCTACTAAACTAATTAGTCGTTCGAGACATGATCTTTTGTGGTCTTGCCAATGATATATAATAATGCACCGACCTTGGGCTTTTGGGTTCTGGGCGTTACAGAAGAGGACAGGGTGATGTGAAATGAAAATGGGGCTTGTATATACCTATTCCATCTCCTGTTTCATATTTAGGATAGTCAAATAAAACTACCCATTTAGACATGAACTCTGGAAGTGACGGGGAGAAAGGGTTAAAACCCCTTCAAGAATGGAAGCGTTTTAGACTGTGAGATATGCCCAAAAATTTATTCCAAAATTGTATATGTTGATCTAATTCCTTATCAAAAGGAACAGAAAGTATGATTCTTACCCTTCCTACATAGAACCGGAGCCTCTATGTCATCAGGATGACTAGAGATGGAAATGGTCCTAAAAATAATACCCATGAAAATGAAAAACATGACACCAATTCTTGGGTCATGGTCCTTGTGACCTTAGGGATGCACAACCAAATGATCCATGAGGAACCTAACTGCCTAGTAGGATATGTACCAGAATCCTATGAATGTAGGAATGAATATCCAAATAAGAGACTCAATGGTGTGCCTCAACCCTTGTTTTTTAATGTCTAGAAATTTTGTTGGAAGTTTCAATTTAGTCCCTTTTAAGAAAGAGATACAAAGGAGGGGAGGCCCTGCTCTGGGTATCTTAGATGAGGGCTTGACCAGATGCTCTTAAAGGGTATGTTTTAGGGTGAGCCAAGGTGGTCTCACACATGTATGCCCATGTAGAATGACAGGGATTCATGTAAGAAGGACAACACTAGCTGAGGGTACCTCGAGAATTTAACCACCTTGTAAACAATTCTTGTGTGAGGATTTCCTCAAGCCTTCATGGGTCTCCATATGTGTTCCCATAACTGTCTCTCTTAGGTCCCTGATTAGGGAAAGAGATCTCACACTAGTGTTTATCCACCATGGGGTAGAGGATGACTCACATAGATATTATTTGTTTTAAAACATTGGAGGAATTTTTTCTACTACCCCCTTAATTCTATCTTATATAGGTTTTGTAGGGCTACCTATATGGTTTCATAGGGTCTGGGAGATTTACTAGGATGATAAGAACACCAACATATCTTTGATAATTTACATCCATAAAAATAAATTCCCAAGGGTATTATTTATAGTAAAATATGGGACCCTTGGTGAAGGAGACCTTTAGATCATGGGTGCTTCATAGCTGTTCTTCACTGTCTGGTGTGAATGTCAGTCACATTGGCTGATGTGCAGGCACCCTGCACATCAACCCTTCTTGTTGCTATATGCAAGAAGGTTCTTTGGTGGAGTTTGAGATCATTGAAATTATTAATTTATATTATTATATTAATATTATATATTTACCATTGAAACCCTTTCATTAATCTGACAAATAAATGTGTCAATATCCCATCATTATTCCCAACCATGATAGGTGGTAATGGAAAAAATTAGATCTTTCCAAGAGGTGGGAGTCCTCTGAACACACGAAAGATGATTTCATGACCCATTTTCTAGATGTGTGTGTTTTTAGGATTTAAAAGTAAAATAAAACACAATAATATATTTTGGATAATAATTTTATTATATAAAAATTTTATAACAAGAACATAAGGGGATTGACATGAAAATAAAATAAAAATTCATGTTGACGAACGTTACCACTAGTTCGGGTAACTACTTATGGAATTCACCAATGGCCTTACATTATATTATTTATAGATATATTAAGTATTATATAATGATATGGGTATTTTTAGGAGTTAATTTTATAGGTTTTAGCAAAACAATTTTTTTTGAATGTGTGGAGACAGGAGGGTGGGTGGCATTTTATAGAGGGGGGAGATGAAACCCTTGATATTTTTTAAAACAACGTTATATGAAACCTCATTTTTATATACCAGAGAATCAAATATTGAACCAAAATTGATACCTGAAGGGATAAGATTGAAATATTGATAGAAAAATGGGTTTTTGAAAAATTTCAAGGCCTTATGTCCCCTTAAGTTTAACGTTTAACAACTAAGTAAATTCATTTTTACCCTAATCAAAATAATTAATCTTATTGTTTTCACTAATAAATTTCATAACAAATTAAGTTGGAATTATTATACATTAAAATTTAATTTTATTCCAAAAAATATAATCCATTTTATTAATTCAATTCATATAATTGGAGGTATTTAATTTAATATTATTACCACATACACGATGAGAGAACATGTTTTAAATAAGAGTATTTTTTAGAAAAATATTATTATATAATAATATATGACCTATAATTATAATTTTTTGGAAATAAATTATCATTTAATAAAATATTTTAGATAAACATGATTCAGAACATTCCACATTTGGTATTATTTTAGTCAATTAAAAATGAGGAACATTTTCATTTTTAAAATGTTTTTAGAAAACCCATTTTAAACCCAAAAAAACATATACTAGAAGCAACATAAAGTTGACTGAAATTATTCAATTTTATTATATATAAAATATTTTACATTAAAAAATATTCAAAAAATAATTTCACCTTTTAATGAATTATAGAATTGAAAACAAAATACTTTTTACAAAAAATCTCTAAATTTCACTTTTTAGAGAAAAATCAATGTTTTTCAACAAATTTCAAAATATTATCCAAAGTATATTTAGATATTAATATTCAAAAAATAGTGTATGTTTTTAGAAATAAATTTTATTAAATTATTAGAAATTTGTTTTAAAATAAGTGAATCATAAGAAGGAAACAAAACTATTTTTTTGAAAAAAATATAATTTTATGAAAAAATTTAGATTTATCATGTCTGGAAAAAGAGGATGAATGTTAAAATTAGATTGAATATTATATATATATATGTATATATATATTTAATACATATAACCCAATAATATTTTTTTTAAATTTATATGTATAAAAAAATCATCTTCAGAATGAAATAATTTCTCTGAAAAATATTTCCATTTATTTTCAAAAGGGTTTTATATTCATTTCATTGAAATTGATCAACAAATAATTCATCATAGACACATGAGTAAATAATATTTTTATAATTTAGCTAATACTAAAGATACCCACTACTAAAACGGTTAGGTTATAATGGTAATATATATCATGAGTTGTATTAGTTCAGTGTTTCATGTTGAATACGCCTTCAAAAATAAAAAACTCGGGGTTACCTGTAACCCATGATAAAGTGAGTGTTGGGTGTAAATTAATATTAACTATGTTATTTTTTTTACCTTTTTTATATCAAATAAAAATTTACTCTATTAATATCTCTGGGTGTTATAGTTAGTGTAAAAAAATATATTCTTTTATTTTTAAAGGGATCAAATGCATACTTTACAAATTTATTAAGTATACAGGAACCCATAAATGAATTGATAATTCTTGTAATTTTTATTCATGTGATTTGGTAAAGTGTTTCTACATCAGATGACTGAATGAAAAAGAAATATATTACTCAGATGGTTATATATAATTGATGTGTATTATTATCTTATTTCCAATATATGATATGGATATTTAATTATTATTTTTTATGAATAATACATGATAATGTATTTTATTAACATAGTTTTTGATTCATCATATTTTATCATTATTAAAATGAAACTGAAGATAAAAACTGATCAATATCTAATAATGATTTTTTCTAACATAATCATTAAAATAAGAGGTTTTTGAATACAATAACAATTATGGAACTTGAATGAATAAAATATTATTTTAATAATAATTATCTAAACACATTGAACACCATATTAGATATGAGTACAATAATTTTTCTATTAAATATTCTCACTAAAAGGAAACTAAATTTATTTTGTAAAAAAAAATGATATTTTAATTATGAAAATAACATTATTGGAATGATATAATGTCTAAGAGGCTACTAGTAATATAATTAAACTTATATTTGTTCAATTACAATAAATAAATATAATTTTAATAAAAAAACTAAGTGTGTTTCCCTTAAAATAAATTTTTTCTGTTATTTTGGTAAAATGTTAACGCATATAGTTATATTAGTTATCAAAATATCTCATGGTCAATTGTGAAGGATTTAGTTCTAAAAATGATGATAATATTGAACTTAATAAGGTTTTTATATATATAAATAGTAATTAACATCATACCATTCAATGTTTTGAAGTAAATGAATTTGAATACTATTTACAAAGAGTTAAAAATTAAATTTTGATTCAAAATTCTTTCCATTATTACATATTTATTTCTTCATATATATTACTCACTAAAGAGTTTAGAGTGAGTTTTTTTTCATATTATCACATGGATATGTGATTGGTATTACATATGGATGTAATGATTTTAATAAAAACATAAAAGTTGAAAAACATATGGTTTATTTTGAATTATATCATATATGTTATAATAATATATGTTCTTATTTATGGTTTTTTAGTATATTAAAATCATTTTAGGAATATAAAATAAATCTTGTATAAAAAATACTATTATCTCTTTATAATTATTTCATACTTGATTCCTAAAATCAGGATGTGATATAATAATAGAAATCATAATGTGCCACTTTGAGTAATCTCTATCACATGTTATTCATAGAATATTATTGGCTATGATGAGATGTTATGTTTAAAATTAGTATTGTTTCATATAAAGATATGTAATAT
Source organism: Viscum album (assembly GCA_963277665.1). Lineage (NCBI taxonomy): Eukaryota > Viridiplantae > Streptophyta > Magnoliopsida > Santalales > Viscaceae > Viscum > Viscum album. Next base: position 1,900,943,685 of record OY728133.1, on the reverse strand, counting down.
TCCCCTCAGTAACAAAATGAGTTCTATTTGTTGGTTGACCAATAAAGTATATCACCTAGAGTCATATAAATTATGTTTTTAAATTAATAAGGGTGCATGCTTCTTATTTTTATTTCCTCATACCTATGGATGATGAAATATCTAGTATGATTACCTTCAAACTTTGATTCCTTTATTCCCAATGTATGGTTAGGTATATTATCAATCATTTTAGTGGTTTTATCTAATCTATGATTGGATTTGTCTCTTCTATGAATTGTATAAAATCTGGGCCCTTGATTAATATATACTACAGTAGTGTAAATTCCTTACTAGAGTAGTAATTTGAGGAAATTATATATCAAATGAAATGAATAATATGTGATCAACCATAAAGTAAAATTATATGTGATTTATTTAACAACCTGGATAGTTTTTTCATTGGGAAATGAGAACAAATTAACATCAATGAAATATTGGAACAATCTGTGTCATGTGGTTAGTTAATTTTTTGGATAAAGGGACCATATGAAAATCAATTATTATATGTTATTCAATAGGTGGATACATTTATAAAGATACATGTGTTTGATGAAGATCACACCCTAACCATTTATATCCGGAGTAACACTGATTCATTTTTAGAGGATACAATTTGTTTACATTTATATATTTAAAAATTCATATAATTTATCAAGACTATAATATCTTATTCATTCTTAATTTTTTATTAACTAAATAATGATTGAGATTATGTTTATAGAGTTTATAAAAAATTTCCTTATAGTCAATAAAAAAAGGTCTTTGGATAGAAATTTATAGGACAATTAATATGACATATTACGAGGTGAAATTGGTGATATAATTAAATTTTTTTAATGATACCAAAAATTGGTTTTTATATATTATTAAAAAAGTTTTTATACATGATACAATATAAGGTGATAAAACACAATGTTTATGGGGCCTTAGTGAAACTGGTAGATTGAAAAAGATATGAACTAAGTTCTTATACACATATTAGGATTTTATGATATATTATATGTAATTTTTTGTGAATATCATAATGATTATTATAGAAAGAACATTACACTACCAATAATAGTTATATTATATAACTTTCTTATTTCCAATTTTATGGATAATAATGTTTGATATAAAAGTAATCATACGATTTGTTTAGAAACAAGTTTAGTTTTGTTACTTTTCAGGAATCAGTTATGTTCGATATCTAAATCAAAAAAATTTACAACGAAATTATTGGGAGGATTGAAAAACAATCATGTGGCGAATTCATGAATGATCAAATCATAACTCAAATTTATATAATGGATTATTTATTACATAAAGTCTTCAGAACCATACTCAAATCCTATCTAATGTGTCATTCGCGAAGAGATAGTGTTTTTTCTAAATGATTCAACCCTATATATATATTTATATTGATTCTCTCTCCCCTTAATTCTATTTTATTGTCGTCCTTTACAATAAGATATATATCAAAATTATGTAGATATGAATTATATCACATTATAATCGAGTGACTCAGTTGAAAAATGTTGACAAACAATAGATAGGGACCCTTAATGGATTTTTCTTAGTAATCAACATCATGTTCATGTTATAATAAAATTATAGTGACTATCATCGGAGTTATGCACTCGGTTTCTTGATTGAACTAATATACATGGTTTCATTTTCTATGTATGATGATGATGGGGTTTTTTGTTTTGAAATTATTTGGAAACCTTGAATTAGTACTGTTTGAACACTTGAAACCCACCACCAACATCTATAAATAATTCATTGTTTAAATAATTTTAAGATAACGAATCATATTATTAATGTATAACACTTTAAAAAAGTAATCATATGACTTTACATAACAAAAACTGATATAATAATGTTTAAAATTATACAATCTAATTTTTAATAATTCTAAATTTTTATTAATAATATTGGAACATTTCCTTTAAAACTTTTTTTGAGTTCATTTTGATAACAGAATGTAACTTTTTTCATTAACATCATTCTTTAACAATAAATCCTAAACACTTAGGAAACAATGTGATTTTCACATTGAATCTGACTCCTTAAATATATTAATTTCTTTAAAATTGTAATTTTATAATTCCAATCATTATCTCGAAAACCTATAAGAAAGCTAATTTTCTCAAAAATTGTTTGTAACAAATGGGCCCAAGTGATAGGACAAACACCCCGACTTAACATGATCGTCAGGTCCTGGCTGACCAGGTAGCACCATTTACCCTGTAGACATGTGGTCCCCACCTTAGGACCCACCCACATGCCAGAATGGTTCATATAAAAAATTAATATCCCCACAAGACAACACATCTCCTTCCCAATGTGATCTATCCTCCCTCACACACACCTTAGTAAACTTCTTAGAAAGTCACCAACCCTAATCACTACTCCAGGCCAAGCATGCTTAACCATGGAGTTCAAATCAGGTAGGCTTCCGAAAAGGAAGGTGCACTATATTTATGTGAGTCATATAATTTTTTCATTTAACACTTTCTCATTCTAGGGTGTTACATTAACCCCCCCCCCCCCCTTAGAGCACAAAATCCTTAGTGTGGGCCCTACATCTCAACCCAGGTAGTTCACGACACCTAAGGATTGGTTCATCCTCTGATAAAAAATGTAACAACTAGGCCCCAGTGAAAGCATAGACACCCCTCCATGACATGTCTATTAGGTACTGGCCAACCATTTACCACCAGTTTACCCATAGACATTTGGTCCCCACCCTGGGGGCCAACCACGTGACCGAACTAGTATTCTGACTAATGACTGTCCCCATAAGCAAACAAATGTACTTTCCAATGTTCTTTTTCCTAACTCACACATGCCTTTTGAATCATTATAGATGGTCACCCATGATTATCAATTATTCAGGAAATCATGCTTAACTACATAGTTTTAATTATAGAGGCTCTTAAAAAGGATGGTGCATCTTTTTTACAAGAGTCATATTATTTTTTAATTTAAAAATTTCTAATTTTGGGGTGTTACACACATTTTAGTGAAACAAATAATTTTTATAAATATAGAACACATATTTATGATAATGGAAATATGTTTCAAATAAAATATTTATAAACACATATAATATGGTATAATGTGTGGCTACATAAAAATCTAATAATAATATTTTATTATTTAAAATATTGCTTTGTTGGGTGGTGGGAAACCTTTCACTAATACTTTATAAAATAACATTGATACATAATTTTTATAGATGATAAACCAACATTATATTTATTTTACTTTCATGAATGTTATTCAATTATTTTATATTTAAACCATGTGTAGCAGAACCACTATCTAATTTATTTGTAACAACCACTATGTCTAAAAAAAATTTCTCTTGTCACATTATATAAAAAAGTTTAAAAACTCATATAATTATATTGTTTTTAAAATATACATTTGGTATGATATATGCATTAAAATCAATTATTTTGTCTCTTAAACACCAATAAAGAATGCAAAATTCATAGGGTGTTTCTTAATCATATTTAGTTATTATGAATAATTTAGTTCAATGGAAATATTTATCCCCCCTTTGGAACCTACTTTAGGTTTAAATTATTAATACTAATAATGAGACTACCTAACTTTCTATTTTTGGCCTATACATTTACCCTTTTAAACTGTCAGCAAAGTATTGGATACTAGACATTTGATGTCATTTTCACCAGTCAAAAAATCATTTACGATATTGGGTAAAAAATTATATAACTTATTCCTATTATCATAACCATAATAATAATAATTTTAGATGAATTTATTTTCAAAATATATATTTAAATTAAACCACTAATATATACCATTTATTTGTATACCGAATCATATATAGAATATGAGTGCAGAATAAAATTCCTCTCATCATCTTACATATAAAAAATTCATTTAAAAATATCTATTTACTTTATTAACTCTTATTATAAGAGTATAGATCAATTTTTCTAACAAATTTAACATTTCATTAATCATAGAAGTACATGTTTGAAAAAAAAATCATATTAAAAAAATTCATTTGTTTCTATAGTTTTCTAAAATTATATTCTTATAAGGCATTCATTCTCTAAAATTGATATCAAATACATGTTAAATTATTATTATGGGAATTTTTATCTTTAACAAATGATTTTACAAAATGGGTGTCATTTTTAATTATTTATTAATAGTGAATCTTATTAATCATTATCCCATTGAAATATATGAACCATTTTTATTTACATCATATTCGGTAGTGGTCCATCAAAGATATTTCGTATTTAATTATCTTGACTAAGATTATAACATTATCCAAGATAATATTTGGAATAAAATAATGTGAATCATATCATCTGTGACCCTATTGTATTTCAGGAAATAAATCATTCGAAAATTCATCATATTATTTTACCTAAACTCTATTTTTATAGTTCCCTATCCAGTAGGGTTTTCAAACAAAGTGAAAAAATATCATGTTTATAAAATGTTCCCAAAAATTAGGGCCATTTATATCCTACATTACATAAAAAAGTTAATCCATTGGAACCCATCTATGACACAACCTACCCATTTTAACAGTTGATTTTTTAAAAAGTGTTTAACTAAAAAGGAATAAAACACTTAGTATTTGATGGTAATTGAAATATCATTATCTTATCTCATGAATGACCTATACATGTATTCATGATTATAATTATTTATTCTAGAATCCCTATTACTTCCTCCAAATATATATGTTCTAAAGATATTTATGTAAAACTCATTACACAACTCATTTATTTTGTTACATACAAAACTAAAAGCTAATTTTGTTTATACACATCCATATTCATCTCATAAATTTAGTAGAAGAAACAATTTCATTTAATGTCATAGAAGCTGATGATACTAAAAATCCTAATATGTGTATGCCAAGCATAATCTGTAGTCAACCCCAATTTTTCAAGAAAAAGTTGAAGCTTCTAGACTAGTGAGATGTTTTTTCCAAACTCCCACTAAGCATGATTCAGTTCTGAAGAGGGATCTTAATTCCATTATAATCCCATTATCTAATATCTGTAATATACAATTAATCTCTAAATTATATATCCCAACCCATGAAAACTCTAATTTCAAGGTTGATGAAAATAAAATATATTTTTATGCCTAGCATGTATCTCCTTAAATACATCTATCCATATTTGAAGAATTATTTTATAATCATTAAAACTAAATCATTGATTAATTTTTAACAATAAAAAAATTTATATATGAATAATACTTGGAATAATTTTAAAGAATATATAATTCAAATATTTATATATAAGATAAATTTTATAGTCAATTATTGAATTAAACAATTATAAACTATTTATATTTGAAAAATATATATATAAATTTAGAAAAATAAAAAAAAAAACAAATAGTCCATATTTATTCTAATATGAAAAATATTGTATTCATACCTTATACAGTATTTATTATTAAATTAGTCATAATAAAAATATTTATATATAATATAATATTTATAGATTTATAAATGTTTTACATTTTATGAAAATTCATTACATAAACTAAACATCACATATTTTGAAAATAAATCCTCTCAGTATAAAAAATTAATAATCACATTTATAAAAAATTCAGAAACCAATATAAAAACTATTATACTTTTTATTATATTATAATTTCTAAGAATTTTTTAAATTATTATGCAATGTAATTAAAATTTAAACCTAGATCATATCATCAAAAAATGATTTTTTAGGGTTTAACCCCCCCCCCCAAAGAGGTAGTCATGCACCAATAAATGTTTTTGTGAATGAAAAAAACAATATTTCATTAGAATTATAGAAACCAAAATAAAATGGTGTAAGAACCATGACATGGTCATTCTCTAGATAAAAACACTTTCCATTGGGAAAATATGATCACTTACATATCCAATATGGGTTTTATGAGCATTCTTCATCATGATGTCCTTGATATTGTCATGATGTTATTATGAAATGATATTTTAGAATACTATGAACATTTTTCAACAACTACCACATCAGGGTTCATCCTCATGGATTTTTAAACCCCAATTTGGTGGAAAGTAAACAAAAATATAGAATTATTGAAAAATGATACTCTTGACCAATTTTATAATTCTATAACCATTTCTCTATACCCTGATGAGTCCTTATACCTTTTATGAGACCGTGTGAATTTTAAATATCTATTTATTGTTTAGTTTTGAATATATTTAGATCCATGGATATTTTCATACGTAATAAATTATTTTTTTTTAAAAAATTAACATCCTAATTAACTTTATTTATTAAATTTCATGAGAGACGGAAGTGGTTCTAATTCTAAACATGTATGGAAACTCATTCCATCATATGGACACATTAAATATTACATTTATATAAACCAATCAAATCACCTAATTTCAAAAACACATTAGGATATAAAATTATGTTCAACCAGAATGAATAAATTATGAGGGTATCTAAAATTTTAAACCATTCGTTTGTGATATTTCATTTGAATCAGTTTAACAAATATTATTAATAATAAATGGTTATAAAGGGGATAAAATTATTGAAAATGAAACAAAAAAATTATAAAAATTAATTATGAAACTAGATCCTTCCATTCATATTAGACTGAATAAATTAATACATAATGATATAAATTCCTCATGATTTATAAGAATGTATTCAAGAAACTTCAATAGAGATTGATAGTCGTCATTGAGAAGTAGCTAGATGCCTCCTTCATCATATGTTATCCCTGGGATGTCAAAATCACCAACTACCTGGGAATTATTCAATTATATACATCAAACATTAAAACCATGATAAAACTAGAAAGTCATCCTCGAGGCTTTTATCGGCCAAGGGGTATCATTTGGTGAGTCGGGTGCACATTTTACTGGATATATGTAATGAAATACTTTGGTGTAAGGATATTTTAGTGAAATATAATTTTTTTTATTTGGATTATTTTAAGTCAAGATGTTCTTATGGATGACCTGGTCAAGCGCAAAAGGATTTCAATGTAATACAATTGCTTATGTTGTATGATTCCAACAAAAGAGTCGACAGATCATATTTTCTTCACTAGCGACTGGACGGTTACAATTTGGAGATTCTTGGGTGATGTCTTCAGACGAGAATGTCTAGCGGTCTGGGATATGGATTTTCTTCAGCAGTGGTTATCATGAACCAAAGGCTACGTCTCTGAAACAAATGTGAGGGATATGCTTCTTAGTGTGGGATGCTGCAGTCTTTGGAGTGCTTGCAACTAGATGCTACATGGGGGACTGGGAGTTTCGTGCTTGGCTCTAGTGGTTCATGATAGGAGTTCATGGATTTATTTGATCCCAATTTTTAAGGGTTGGGAGGCCACCTACTTGTTAAGGATCTTCATGGTAGGTAATTCTGGAACCCCCACATTCAATATTTTTAATAAGAAGGGATGTTGGGTGACATGGAAACCTCTAGACATTGGTCTGAAGCTCAAGGTGGATGGGTCTAGTGTGTCTGGTTTAATAAAAGGGGGAGTGGTTCGGGACCCCCGAGGGGTGGTGATATTGGATTTCAGTGAGGTATTTGGAGTGGGAGACTCTCTTGTGGCAGAGGCACATGCAATTCTGAAAGGTATTAGGCTATTCCATTATCATAACCTTATGCTTGGGTCAGTGGAAACTAACTAAGATATTCTTCACGGGTTTATACGAGGGAAGATCCACATTCCATGGACCATTTCCTACATTATTCACAAATGTGCACGTCTTTTGGATTCACAATATATAATTAGTCACAATTGGCATAAGGGGGATACTGTTACATATATTTTTGGACTCTGGGATTACCATCGACGATCAATGTCCTTTGTTTTCCACCTTGGTATCTCTTCCACAAGAATGTATAATCTTTGATAGGGCAGATGCATTGGGACTCCATTATTTTATACCTCATTAGTCTTGTTTTGTATGGGGAATTTTCTATCTTGAAATTTTAATAAAAATTTAATGTTTTGTTGATGATTATAATGGAAGAAGAGAATAGGTTTTAGGGAGATTTATCCTATGGGTTTTTAAAGATGATTAATTACCACAAATTAAAAAACGAGCAATTTTATTTATACATCTAAGGACACTACTCAAAAATAATATATTTGGAAAATAGAAGGAAAAAAATTCATAAATGATTCAAATATTACACATTTATAACTCTTTTCAGTTCATTTTTAATAAAAAAATAACATTTATAAAACTTCTTTTGAGGTCAAAACACTTCATCTAATCATCATATGTTGAAAAAAACCAATCATGGTTCCTCCGTGTAATAAATAATGGATGAAACACATGATATAATACAACATGTAAAATGAAAAACACAACCACACATCATGGTGACATTCCCTATAACATGGTCAATTACTGCAAATATTATGTTGTGATCTATACCACCACGTCATAATCACGCCTTTACTAAATATATTAAGAAATTTTCTTGTTAGGTTCACAATTTTTACGTCAATAAAAAGAATATTATAATTATAAATATATATTAATAGATTAGGAAGAAATCTACATTGATAATTGAAATCTATTTCCATTGTTATATTAATGTTTCATATTAATTTAATTTAAACCAATTTGGTTGGTTTCTGACACTAATTATTAGATTCAAATTTTTTCTATATTAAATATAGATAGTGGTATTGATGCACACCATGCCCAATAATAGATATAAATGATGAAGCATAATTGTTCCCTATGATATATAAAACTAAAAATACGACACGAATATCATATATTTTTGTATAATTCACTTCTAAAAAATTTGTATATCTTTTATTTTTTTTATATTTAATTATTGAAATATTTTCATTTAAACAAAATTATTCCAATGTATTAAGTCCAAAACACACCATCAAGATTAATTATATAAAGGATAAACATTGTGCCTCAAATTAATCAACTTACTTATTATTATTTATTTAATTTTATGAAAAGGGTACCATGTTAATAAATTTTACATAATTATTTCATATATATAAATATATCATGGTCAAAGCTTAAAATATTTAATTAATTATATATTATAATTTATTTTTTACTCATAAATATTTTTGTGAAAAACATATTTTTAAAACTGTATAGTGTATTTTTTTTAAAAAATTTAACTATATTAAATTCATTTTTTTAAATCAATGATATATTATATGAAAATTATACACATTGATCACAAAACATTACATCATAATTTATTTATTATGGACATCCATAATTTTTTCTTGAAGAAATTATTTATAATAGACTATTTTGAATGAAAATCATTTCTAAGAACTAATAAAGTTGATTAGTTTTTTTACAAAAATTAATATATTATTTGTGATGGAGTACCATTATGAAAAATAATTTCATAGTACTATTTATTATGAGTATTAATTTAATAATGAAAAATTTTCAATAATAACAAAATATTTAAGAATTTTAATGCAATGAATTCCTATCACTATAAATCCACTATAAATAAAATAGAATATATATATATATATTAAAAATCATGTCTTTAAAATCATGTAATTTATTTATTATTTTAAAATATTGTTATAAAATTGTTTATATAATAATTCCTACTTTGGGTAATTACAGGAGGGGATTAATATATGAAAAATCCTTTAGTGATGGTGATGGAGGTAACTTTAACCCCATGAGTCGGACCTGTCATAACATATAGTAAACCATTTACTCAAACTTTATCTGGGCCTGATATTGGTTCTCTTCCATATATTCATTAAACCATTTAATGATCTAATCATGAGATACAAGTGTAACACCCTGAGTTTTTATGAAATATATTTTTTTAAATAATTTGTTGTTTTTGATATTTTTCATTTCACACAAAACTGAATACATATTTTATCTTTTTAAATAACTTTGTTTGTGTTATGTTTTATGAAACTCCAAGTTAATCTTTAAATATAAACTAGAACATGTTAATATTTAACTACACGTGACACAAACTTGGATTGAGTTACCAGTAACAATTAGTTTGTATGAAAAACTGATTGTTTATTAAAAATATTTAAATAAGATAGTTATAACATAGCCAATAAAACATAATAAAACGAATAGTAAAAAATAATTTGTATATATATATTTTTAATTTCTTTATAATTAAAAAATAATGATAATAAACCATATTACTTTTGGTAAAGTCTTTATATGTTTGAAGAAACTATTTTCTCAAATAAATTTTTTTTCATCCCCTTCTGTGAAAAATAATGAAATTAATATTAAAAAATTTATAAATTCTAGTTGATGAAATATTATTATTTTTTAAATTAATAATTTCAAAAATAATTATTGGTTTTTTGTTATTTTTATGGAAAACATTATTTTTGGATGAATAGTAAAAAATACTGAATTTTAATTCAAAAATATTTTTTCATCTAATTTAATTATATTGTTAAGATATATATAAATTTGGATGAATGGGTAATTAGATAAAATTTACATTAATTAATCCAATTTATTAAATTGGAATAAATTTCACATTGGAATCAGATATTAAAACATTTAACACAAATTTTGCTTCTAAAAAAACCTGTTGTCAAGACACATCTGTTAGATTAATTTGAAATTAATTTTTTCCTCTTCTATGAATATAATTTGGAAAAAAAATATTTCATATTTGAAATCATAAAAATTTATATTGTCTAATAATTTCAACATAGTTTTGAAGAAAAATATTAGTGAATGTAATTGAAATTAATTATATTGATGAAGGAAAACAAGATTACATAATGGTTAAACATTAATATTAAATGGGAAAACAACCAAGATGCATATTCAAAAGGAATTAGATGTAAATATTGACACCAATCACATATTTTATAAAAAATGGAAACATATTGGGGGTACATGATGTAAGGGAGACCTCAAAATAGTGTTTAACTATTTATATTAAAAGAAAGCCACTCCTCTATTAAATAAATGGAAGTCACCACCTTACATATTCACACCTATATATTATTTTGGATCAGAAAAACCTTCCCAAATAACCTCAAAAAATTACTACCTTCATCATATAATACTAACTCTAGGAATAAATCTAACCAAGGGTTATTTTTGGTGAAACATAGAGGAGTTACCCAAACAAGTGGTAACTTCATTCCACAAGATCTATTATTTTATTTTCATTATCCATTGCCTCAGATATTATTATTCAATGATTATTTTAAAAAAAATTACATAACATAACAAGATTAATTTATGTTTCTGGTTCAACCTTCACTCAAAGAAAATTCCACCAAATAGTATACACAGTCATCATTCATGTGTATGTAGGAATACCACCTCATGAACCGATGTAGCTCATTATTCTATTTCCCCCTTTCAATGAATAAATTAATCATTAACATTATATTTTTATATGATATATATGATTTATTTATTCTTATTTAATAATTATATAAAAATAACATAATTCTTTCCATTTTTTGTAAATACAAAAACTTTGTTTGTGGATGCGTGTACCACCGCCTTCTCAATGTGATGTGAGTCATCTACATATTACATGGAATGTGTTAATGATGCATTTGGTAGAAATATATGATATATATGAAAAAATAATTATAATTTAAGTATAATATATATTTATATATTTACATACACAAATATTATATTTATTTTCTTTCAATATGACAGGAAAATAGAAATTGTGTGCATGCGTATGTATAGCCTACCATCTCGATGAATAATGTTTTTCATTTCATATTTCAATATTTTATTGATTGTTACAGGTATTTATGTAATGAATATATATTATAATTATATCATTTTATACATTCATTAAAAAATTAATTCACTATCTAATTAAGAATATCTATCTTAACAAGTATAGACATATAAGGAAAACAAAATGGATATTAAATGAAATGTAACATTAACCTGAAATTTGTAATAAAAAGGAAATAAAAATAATAATAAAATCATATAAGTAATTTGATATAAGAATTTGGTTCTTTTTTTATATTCATAATAAACTTATATTTATTATAATTGAGTTTTGAACATGTAAAAATATATTAAACACTCAGTGTAATGGTTTTCTCGTCTCACTTTTATTTTTATGAGAATTATACCTTAGCCACCACTCATTTATTTTGTGTGGGGTATATACATACCAAATGGTTCAAAAGATAAAAAATTGTCAAAGTAATTTTGTCTCAATTTTACTTTTTTGAGAAACATGCCATGTTATGCACATATATTCTTTTATGAGGTGTATGTAAAGTCATTTTAAATTATATATCATAAATATTCATATTTTCAAGATTTTTTAATCTTCAGGTAATTTTATCATTTCATGAGGATTAAGATTCAATTTTACCAAAGTGAAAACAATTTATTTTTATAATATCATTATTTATTGGGGGTTTTTATGATTATGATTCCATTAATGAAATATTATGATCAATATCTCAAGAAATATCCTAAATTTCTCATCCTATGGGTATATATTATATATTCATGTAATACTACCATTTTGGACTCTTTGCTACATGGGATAATTAAGATTTTTTTTGAGAATTTGATATTATATCTCTTTTTGATCAGAAATATGTGTTCTTTTAAAACCATGTTTTCCTATTTTCTTCAAAAATTCCTTAATATTTTCATACAATATCTGAAAACATATTTACCCATGCTTTTGTTCATTTTAAATAAATGATTTTAAAAAGAAATATTCTTTTCATTTTCCGATCGAGGCACTTTTTTTAATATTTTACAATGAAAAAGGAATGTTTAGCATGTATGGATTTATTCTCATTCATAACCTTCACTTATTTAATGATTCCATTTAAAGTTCATAGGTTTAAATTTCATAAATAATTGTTTTAAAATATTATGGAAAAATATTTTTTTTAAATGTGTATTGTAAAGATGTTTTTTAATTTTTTTTTAATTTTGATGATGTTTCTTAAATGATTTTCAATGATTACTTTAAATGAATTAGAATTTATTTACTAAAAAATAGTTTTTAAAAAAATTATATTTTCAAGAAGTGATTTATGTGATTTTGAATGCATCCTTTAAATGTTTCTGATGCTATTTTTAAAGTAAAATTATTTAATGGTGTTTTTAATATCTTATTATAATTTAAAAAAACGTCTCAAATGGATTTAATTATTATTTTATATGTTTTTAATGAAAATCGTTTTCAAAATATTATCAAGATTTCTTCATATGATTTTAAAGGTAAAATTTCTCAAATTGTCTTCACGATTGTTCTATATGGTTTCAACGAAAAATATTTTCAAAAACATATCTTACTACTTTTATATGTTTTCAATGAAAATCGTTTTCAAATGTTTTCATGTTTCTTTCATAAGTTTTGATAAAAAAATATTTTTCAAACTTTTTTGAATATATTTTTAGAAGTTTTCAATGAAAAAGGTTTCCAAAATGGTTTCAAGCATTATTTATATGTTTTCATTCCAAATGGATTTCAAATTTTTCTCAAGAATCATTTATAAGTTTTCAAGGAAAATGGTTTTTAAATGGTTTATATATCCTTTATGTGTTTTCAAGGTCATTTTAATGAAAATGAATTTAATTTTTTTTGGTTATAAAAATTAATGTTTTCAAAGAGGAGAGAATATTTTCCTAAAGATATTATTTGAAAATATTTATAAAAAATTATGTTCCATATAAGATGACATATGTTGGCATTGATTTTTCTTTTCTAGGTATATGATCTTAGGGTTCCATTCATATTATTTCCCTATATGGTTAAAGATTTGATGACATGATGTTTGTGAAACCCATTTCTCTTTCACTATTTATAAGTTTATAAAACCCAATTCTATTTATCATGTTACATGTTAATGAAAACCCACTTCTCTTTCATGGGTTTTATGCTTATGAAACCCATGTATTTTAGTGAGTTTTTCAATGATGTTATTTTTATAAAACCTGTATCTTTTACCGAGGTTATGATATGATGACATTTTTATGATACCCATTTCATTTAGTGTGTAATGATATGTTTTTTAGCCATAATGTAGAACACATGTGTATAAAATCATTATGTTATTGGGGGTAATTATATCTCCGTCCCATGAATTGGTTAATGATTCATATATCCAGATTTATACAGGGATGGATGGGGGAATGAACTCAGTTCAGTAAATGATATTGTCCACAATCATAGTCTTTGGAATAAACCATGACTACTAAGACGGTCATGAGATTAATCCATGACTACCAAGATGGTAATGGGATTAATCAGTGTTTTATTCATATGTCTTGCCCCATTGGATTATGCTCTTGATTCCATTATGATTATTATCTTATAAACTGAAAATATTTATGAGGTGAATCATGTATATGGTCGTCTATATATATAGCAGGATCCTTTAAATTTATTCTCATATTCTAATATCCTTTTCTCATTATATTCTTACATATCTTCCTTTTTTACCCATATGAATATTTAATCTCACCATTTCTTATGTTTTCTTTCTCCAAGTTATGAATAAAGATATTAAGGATGAGTAATAAAAAGAAAAGTCTATACAGGGAAAGGTGAAGATATTTCCACACATTAGAGTAACATGTTTCATGTTTTCATAAAAACTAAAGTATTATTGACCACAAACATATATTTTAGTAATGTTAGGAATCTTTATCTAAAATGATGTAATATCCATGTATGTTAATCCTGGGACACCGTAGTTGGTATCAATAGAAAGGATTATTCCACCATTAGAAACTGAGATGATTATACATTAGTGATATCAATATTGATATTTATAACTATCTTTTCTTAGGTTATAATATACCAAGTAATAAACAAGAAGGAGTGATTTTAGTTCTCTAAAAATCTTCCACAATTCTCACTTTGACTAACACTCTATTTTAGGAGGAATAGCATTGCTTTTATTCTATTATGTCAATATGCAGAGAATAAATATAAATAATGAACACAAGTTTTTATATTAGTTTTAGGTATAAAGATCCCCCAGTCCACACCACTAAATACACTCTTAATAAATCTTGTTGAATTTTACTAGACTGGTCCTCTTATCATAAGATCTAAATTCCACAACTATGTACAGGATGTTGACACCATTACAAGACTAAAAGAAATCCTTCTGGTTCTTTTTAAGGGGAACCAATTTTCAACATGTTTTATTGAGAAACTAATACTCTACCTGAACTGAGTACTAGCAGTTGAAAACAAAAAACGAATCAACATAGATTGATTTGTTTGAAACATGTTCAATATTCAAAATTTTAATAATAAAAAACTGAAAGTAGTTGGATATTATTCAATAAAAAACAATATTTTCATTATTGAAATATTCTGAAGTGATCTAGTTGTAAAAATATCTTTTATTGAAGATATCAAAAAATGATAATAGTTAAAAACTTACATTCGAACCAGATAGAACATATATATCTAAAAAATGTATTCCTTTAACAATGTTGTTAGTTTTCTCTAGTTCTATAAAAAATATTTCAACAATGCAGTCTTAGTTGTGAATCACATATCATATATATTTTGAGGAGATATTTTGAAGGATTATATAGAGAAGATGACTTTATTCAATATTTTAGATTCAAAAGAGCAGTCTAATTGGTCCCTGAAATTAAAAATACAATTTCCTAGGAGAGTATAAAACTCCCTATGAAATAAGAATGATATTATTCAATAACTCAGTTCATTAAAACAATCAAAATGATCATTGAATTAGTCTTTAATTATAACTTTATCATTGGAGCAATCTCAGATTGAAAATTTGACATGAAGTATTTTTTCCATTGAGAACATATCCTAGGCTCCAATGTAGGGTTTGTTATCTGTACACTTTCTGATTTCCATACATAGGGATGTTTTCCAAATGAAAACTATTTATCATAGTGTAGGGTTGATTCCATATGAAAACATAATTATTTCTAACATAACATTGGGATGAAAAATGTTTTTTCTTTAATCATTCACTAATGATAATTTTTTTAAATAATATTACTTTTTTTAAGGCTCACAAAACAATACTTCATTATAAAACAAACAAGGGTATTTTTTATGTAAAAATATATATAAATCATAGATTATTGTGGATAAAATTCATGTCCAACAATCTCCCACATTTTGATGATTGGAAATTCCATTACATAATACATTAAAATAAATAAATAAAATATAGGATTTGTAAAACATAAAAGAAGGTTAAAACGTTTTCACAAAAAATTCAATTTCAAAGAATTATTTCGATAAATAAAATTTGTCAATAAAATTAAATGTTGGTGTTTGGAAATATTCTTCCCACATCCTGTAGAGATATTTTCCGCAAACATAAATATTCTCTCCGTTTTTCAATAGTAGGCACTAAAAATATTTGTTAAATACTTCTATCCAATTCTAAAAAAATTATTTAAATCATTTACAAAATTTAAACAATAAACCAAATTGATCTTTATAAATTGATTCATGACCTCTTTAGATTGGATGAATGAGGTAAACATTTCTATTACATGATTAATCATTGGTCCCGAACAAGATCCATTCTAAGTAAGAAAGCTAACCATATGCCTCTGATTCTCCACAAATAAATTCAGAGGAATTCTATCACACTAAATACTGTGTATCCTATCATTAAATTCAGAAAAAATAGAAGTAATTTCTTAAAACATCATGATTAGTTCTTGTGGTGTTTGTTGAGAAGAGGTATATGATCTATTTCCATTGTTAAGAGACAGAAAATATCTTCCAATCATTATCTTAAATGAATCATACTTTGTCTTCTTGACAGATTCATACATAATTGCAAAAAAAATTCATCATATATTTTCCATTAGTTCCTTAAGATCTCCAACTAAAATAATATTTTCCTTGAATTCTCGCAAATGATGTTTATGTTCTTCATACTCTGATATTTGAATATAAATAACCATGTATTCATCTTTTTTTCTTCTCATCCCCCATCTATTATCTTAAAAATGAATTCTGATCCTTGAACAATTGTATCCTTATAAATTGAGCATTGGATTTAGAATTAGATGATTCTATAGAATTTTTTCCTACTTTATCAATATCAACTAAATCTAGGTTTAGCTCACTATCTCGTTCTAGTATGTCTCCCAAATTAGATCCTCCCAAAAACCCAGGATTCAGGATAATCTATGTTCCAGGATCATGGATCTCTTGAATTTGATCCTCCAGCTCAACTTTCTCATCTATAGAGTTATCATGAGAAATAGATCACATTTTTCACTAGGTGTAATGAAATCCACATTTCCTTCCTCACCTTTAATAATAACATCTAGAACAATAACATATACTCTTTATTCTTTGAAAACGAGAGCCTTTATGCCTTGACTCTTCTTTTTCTTAATTTGCATACCTCAATCTCATTGAACATATTGAAGGGATAACACTTTCCCCTTCTGAGTAGATTCTATTTACTTCTATTTTTGTTTTTCATTAACTAGAGTCAAATTTTTTCATGTGGTTCCCCAAACAAAACTTCTTCTTTTTACTCTTCCATCATTCAATGTGTTAATATGGTGGTAAGAACTTCCAAAAAACATAATCATAATTTTCCATTTTCTTTGAAAAAATAAATATATAATCCTTCCATAGTGATAATATCCCATCATAAGAACTTTGTGGAAGTATTGGTTTAGATATCTTATTATAAATCGAGTAAAATTAAACATAATATGATTCAGAAACAGATCCCTGATATACATGTCTATATAGAGGAACTTATCAAGATCAGTGGTATTGAAAAAAAATCCATTATTGAATAAAATTCATCATCACATAGTAGTTAGGACAAATATATTTTGTAAACAATTTCTAAACACTTATTGTCCCAAAAAAATAAAACATGGTGCCCTCAAACGCATGGCTTCTATTACCAATGTTATGTAAATCGAGTTGAAACACCCCTTCATGAGGAAAAAATAAAATCTCGACCACATCAAAAAAGTTAAATGAAACTCCATATTATTAATCATAGAGATAATTTAATATTCTTCAAAACCAAAACTAAATGACGCATTCTTTCAAAATTATTTTACTTCAATTTCATAAACCATTGGAATATTGGCTTCTCCAAAAGTGAAAACCATGGCTTAAAAATTCACATCTTTTATAAGAGACAAATTTGTAGAATCCAGATTTCCAAAATCTATTACCATTCTTTTTAAGAATTTTCAAGCTTTCCCCGAAGAATACATACTATTTTCCAAATCATAATCAACAGATCATTTCAATGTTTCCATTTCTAAAGGTTTCGAAATAGAAGTGATAGAAGGATTAAGGTTTTCGGTAGACTAGATATGAATGAGAGTGGTACAATGTAAGTTGAATGGATGTGTAGGAGAGGATAAGGAGAGTGGTATAAGGAAAACAATTTTCTCATAGTGATCAATGATGTACTCATTATATATTTTTTATTTTAAAATAAAATGGAAATAAAATTATTTTCAAAAAATATTAAAAATAAATTGAATAAAAATAATTCAAACAAATTAAATAAGGCTTATTCATTTAGAAATATTGGACTTTAAATAAATTAATAAATAATCACTTAAAAAGGAAAAAAAATACAAAATCCCCCTTAATAAAATTAAAATTATCACTGGGAAGTGGTATAGTAAAAATATCGGCTAATTGATATTTGGTATTAATAAATTCTAATGATATATCCTTTTTAAGGACATGATATATTAGAAAATGATTCCTTATAACAATTTTATTATTCCTTGAATGAATTACAGATTTTTTATAAATATTAATAGGATCAGTGTTATCACATCAAATAGGAATTCTATTAATGTTAAATAAAAAATCCAATATATTGTTTTTTATCCACAAAATTTCTGCACAACAACCGCTAGTTGACACAAATTCTACCTTGGCGATTGACTGGGAAACTGGGTGTTTCTTCTTACTAGACCATGAAACTAAGACTTATTACAAAGTGAGAAATATCAAAGGTAATTCTTCTATATAAGATATAGACTCCAAAGTTATCATCTTAATATGAAATTAAATTAAAAGAAAAATTTTATGGGTAAACAAGAGAATGAAAAATAATTCTTTTTATATATATGAAAATTAGTTTTATATTATTTGCATCTGATTATTTTAAATTTGATTGAAATATTTCATAAATCCATAGTAAAAATAATATTTACTTTCTTTTATTAGTAAGATATAAAATGATTAATATCATACCCCAATATAACTTATTTTAAACTAGTTTTACATATTCATACAAATCATGATTTATATTAGTACACATAGAAGTTTTATATGTGTTTCTATTTTCAATCCAAAAGCTTTTTAATAAATATATAATATATATAACTTAATTTTAAAAAAATAAATAATATTTTTGATAAATTTTGAATCCTAAAATGAAATTGAGTAACCCAAACATACACATTTCAAATTATTTTTTCATTAATTTTGAAAAATCATGACAAATATTTTTATCTGTTGAACCAAAAATAACCTCATCAACATAAATATGAACTAATCAAATATTAGAAAAAACTATTTTTAAAAATAATTGGTTCTTACATACCAACAGTAAAACCATTCTTTAAAAGAAAAGAAAACAATCTTTTTTACAGGGTCTAGGTTCTTGTTTGAGGATATAGAGGGCCTTAGTATGTTTTAAAACATAATTTCTTTTTTGAGGGTTTTTGAATCCAGGAGGTTGTTCAACATATATATCCTCCATAAAATGTCCATTTAAAAAGGGATATTTAATATAGATGTGTTATAATTTAAAATTTATATGATATCCATAGTCTAAAAGACTATAAATATTTCTAATCTAGCTATAAGGGTAAAGATGAAAATATAATATATAAATTCCTCGTCATTATATTCATTAGCTACTAATCTAGAATTATTTCTGGTAATGATCCTTTCATATTATGGTTTATTTTTAAAGAACCATTTGGTTCCAATTACAAGATAATTCATTGGCCTTTCTACTCATTAATAAACATAATTTATTTTAAACTAGTTTATCTCTTCTTGCATTTCTAACAACCAAACCTCGTCATTGAAGTCTTATTCAGTTATCTTAGCTTTTAATTGAGATATAAATGCAAAAAAAATTCGATATTTATAACATTTTTTGTATCTCTTATTCCAATGTCCAAGCCTCCTATAATTATTTCTAAAGGGTGGTTCTTTAGGATTCTAGAATGTCTAGGAAGAAATTTTTCAGGTTTATCAATTTCATGTTTTTTTGAGCTAGAATTAACATTTTTAATATCATATTGAAAATAATTTCTATATGTGTTTTGTATCATGTTATTAAAATAGTCAGTGGCTTCATCAATTTTATCATTTTCTTTAATAAAAGTGTTAGTTTCATCAAAAATATAATGAAATAATTCTTGATCAATCCTTGACTTTTTATTATACACTCTATATTATTTAAAGGTATCATAATATCCTAATAATATTCCATCATTAGCTTTTGGATCAAACTTACCAATATTAGCCTTATTGTTCACGATATATACCTTACATCCAAAAATATTAATGTACTTCACTTCAGGTTTGCTGGTATTCCAAAGTTAATAAGGTTTATTTTAGAAAATTTTCTGAATTATAACTCTAATCATGATATAGAAGGGTATGCATATATATTATTCCCAAAAATATGTTGTAAGACTATATTCATTCAGCATTGTGTAAGAAATATCTTGAAAAGTTCTATTTTTTTCTTTCAATAATTCCCTTTGGTTTAGGTGTTATCGGTGTAGAGAAGGCGTGTTTAATACCAAAGTTTGAGAAACAATAATTGAATTCCTAATTATAAAATTCTTCACCATTTTCACTTCAAAATGAAGTTATTTTAAAACTATTTTCATTATATAAAGTTTTACAAAAACTTCAAAAAAACATCAATTTTGTGTTTTGAAAGTAAACCCAAGTAAATCTAGTATAATCGTCTATTAAAATATAAACATATACATTAATAGCCAAACATGATACTCTTTATAGTAAAAACGAATCTATATGGATATGTTCTAATGTTTTAGATGTAGAAATTGTTTTAATAGATTTAAAGATGATTTGGACTGCTTCCTAAGTTGGCATGCATCCAAGAATCTGTCATTGTCAAACACAAGACTATGAATATCAGAAACTAACTATTTCCAAGATAATTTATGTAAATTATATGTATTAAAATGTCCTACTATTATATTCCAAATCCATGATTCTTTCTCTTAGAAGATAAATATGTCTCTTTATATTTAAATAAGGCATTTTAATCCTAAGTTTAAAAATTATCAGTTTAAATGCCCAAAATTGAAGTAATGTACCTTCAAACACAAAATAAAAATTGGTAGAAAAATAAACATAGAATCCATTATCACAAAGTGATGAATACTAATCATATTGTTCATTAACCCTTGAACATACAATAATCCATTGATTGGGGTAGTCTTCAGATCTTTAACAGTTCCAACATCAATTATTCATTCTTTAGTATTGTCATGAAAAGTGACAAGACCTCCATTTGTTTGAGTCAGTTTGTGAAAATTCGATGGATATCCACTCATATTCTGGGAAAATCAACTGTCCATGTACCATATATAATTTAATTCCTATGGAATGTTATATTAAAATGTATTTAAACAAATATTTGTTTTGGTTCCAACACATTCTTGGGTCTAGTATTTTTAACTAGCACAATTCTCGGTATCCAGAACTGATTTGTTTTTCCCTAGATTATATCATTATATTCAGATTAACTCTTTGAAATAATGGTTCTTTTAATTCCACTAATTTTTGGTGTTCTCAAATAACAGTTATATATCAAATGTCGTTTTATTCCACAAAAATAAGAAGTTTCATTTTTTGAATTTTTGAAAAAATAATTCTTTTTCAGTTTACGTTTCTCACCCTATCTTCATATAATAAATCATTCCTTTTTAATGACATTATATCTAAGGATTTCATCTAAGATTTTTTCTCTATTAGTAATGATAAGATAAAAACACTTATATTATTTTAGTTCATCATGTAATTCTTTGATATTCTTTTCATGATCAGTGTAGTTTGATGTAGAAGAGATAAATATTTTAATTAACTATTGATGTTGTTTCAGTAGGGTATCTCATTCACCTAAAATATAATTGTGAATTATTATTAATGATTTGTGATTTTTGAATAGAGAATCATATTTTTCTTATAACATATTTGATCAATCGGATGAATAAGAATAATATTGGGATGAGTAATAGGTTTGTACCTTTTACTTTTCTCCTTTCTAAAATCTTTTTTAATTTTTCAATTTATCTTCTAAGATGTTTCCTTTAAATCATTGTTCTAATTATTAACAATTTTTCTATGATCTTAAGCTTCAGATTGAATTTCAACATCATACATCATCAATGTACTAATTCATTCATTCATTGACATAAATTTATAGGTGATGATTGCTGAATAACATCAAATATGAAATTCCATTTGAACAATAGTACTCTCAGTACATTAAAATCACGGTTAGATTGTTTTATGGTTTCCACTAATGTTTTAATATTGTTGATAATTTCCATAAGCCTTCCATTCTTATATGTAATGATTTCTTCATCAAACATATAAAATATGTAAAATTCTTGTTTAGATGTAGAAAAACTCATTCTAATAACATTATTTGTCACTTCATAGGAGACTACAATATTTTTACACATTTCTAAAGCATTAGTACATTACAAAACTCGATTGAACACATATAGTCCTAGAACACAGATAATATCATATATAGATTTTTAATTCATGTCATATTTTGATTCTATTGGGGACTCTTATGTTTCTTGTTTCCTAAGAATCTTATTTGGAGTAAAGATCTTTGAGTAAGCACCAAATCAAATATTTTTAAGATAAATAATCATCCTTTATTTACAACATCAATAATTTTCACTATTAAAATATGGGTCACAGAGAATTGAGATTCCTTCTTTACAATCAACCTTTTCCATATTTGTATAGACTATAAACTTTTCATCTTGATATTAATTTATTAAAAGTTCTCCTTCAATATGAAATGTTAGGATGAAATATAAAATGTAATACACTAGAGGGGGTTGAATTATATTTTCCCAAAATCTTCCACAATTATCACTTTAGACACCAAATGTATTTTATACAGATTAGTAGTGTTTTTCTTTTATTATGAAAATATTAAGTAGCTAAACAGAAATAATGAACACAACATTTTATAGTGGTTTAGGGAACAAAGATCCTCTATTACACTCCACCAATTAAACTCTTCTAGAGATTGGTGAATTTCACTAGACTGGTCCTCTTATCCAAAGAATAAATTTCCACAATAGAGTGCAGGAAGTTGAAGCTTTTAAAAGTCTAAAAACAAAGCCTTCTCATTCTTTTACAAGGAACCATTTATCCACATCTTAGATCGAGAAGGTATTACTACACCACAACTGAGTAAAATAATTTGAAAGAACCAAATGAATCAAAAGATATTGATTTATTTGAAACAGTTGTGTATCCTCATAATTGCAGTATTAAAAAAATTGAAAATAGATGGAAATTATTTTTTAGAAATCAGTATCATTATGACTGAAATGTTATGAAGAGATCCGGTTGAAAAAAGATATTCAATTGAAAATAAAAAAATTGAATAGTATCAATATTACAGTTCAACAATATATAACATGTATATCTCAAAAATGTAGTCCATTAATAGAGTGGTTTGTTTATTGTAACACTATGAAAACAATTTAAATAATATAATATTGTATGTGAATCACCTATTATTGACTCGTCGTGAGATCCACCTCTGAATACCATCAAGCTATATAAGCCTCAACCACGATCAGTGATGTCCGTCGTCTGCAACCAACACAACAAGTTGTGGGCAAAGCCCGTGCAGGGGTGAGTATACGATACTGAGTAGGGACCCTGAGACCTGCAAGGTCTCACTAAATCCAACAAGGATAATCACAAAGAAAGTTACCAACAGATAACCCTTACTTAGGTATAAGCCCATACTTATATATAAGTTACTAAGTAACCCATCTCATCCAAGAGGTATCACACCGATAGGAAGTTGACAGATAACCACTACGTAGGTATATGCCAATAGATATATGTATGTTATCAAGTAACCCGTCTCAAACATGAGGAAAACAAAAAATTTATTGACTTAGCTCAAACTAGGATTTTATTCATGATATAGAAACCATAGCTGCTGGGGAACTCCTCTTCTATCTTGTTCAGGGGGCCTACCGCTATAACCAAGCGCTTCCCACTAACCTTGGACTACTATAGTACTCCAACTGTCGAGTACTGTGGGCCTGCTGCTACAACCAAGCGCTTCCCATCATGGGTATGCCGCTATAACCAAGTGCTCCCCCTCATAGCCTACAGAGGTACTCCTTCTGTTGAGTACCGTGGGTCTGCCTCTACAACGAAATGCTCTTCCGCCGTGGGTATACTTCTAAAACCAAGTGCTCCCTGCTAGGCTTTCAAAATACTCCGAGTCGATCGATCATCACTCGTCATGTCTTAGACATCTCTAGGGTTTCCGCAAATAGGACGCTCGTTCCGGGAGGTTCTGCTCCATGAGCCAAGAGTTCGATACATCAACTATCACGTAGACCAGAGTTGTTGTATCGTAAAGTTCCATCAAGTCAATATGAACACAATGGGACATACATCGCTTCAATCAGACGTCTGGTCTGAGTGTGATTGGCATTTTCATTCAAGGATCCTGGTTGGTTTTTAAGTCCAAACCTACCCAAACGTACTCCAACTGCATCCAAACATCAATAAGAGTAATCTAATAGGTCCGTCTCACTAAGAGGAAACCAACAAAGTTGACGGCACATCAAACGGACATCCAGAGCTCAAGTAATAGGTGTTTCCGCTCCATGGGCCCTGTCGGTTTCGTGTTTGAACCAACCCGGATATACCCAAAGTTCTCCTAAACCATGAGTGTAATATACCTAATCTACCGTCTCGATCCAAGGATCGCATAGCAACTGACAGTGCGTCGATCGTAGCTCTGTAGCCCATGTAACAGACGTTTGAACGAATCTGTCCATTTTTCGGGGGGTTTGGGGCTGAACTGACCAGGCCCAAAAACCCCTGGGTCGTCCCGAAAGAGGTCGACCCGACTCGGGTCCGGGTCCTTACCATTTGGGCGTGGCCCGGACCGGCTGGCGTGGCTTGGCCCAGCCGGCGCGGGCGGCCCGGCGCGGGCGGCCCGTCCTGGTGCGGCCGGTCCAGCCTGGGCGGCTCGACGTTGGCCAAGCGGGGAGGCTTGGCGCTGGCCGAGCGGATGCAGAAGGGGGGGGGGGGCGCACTGCCCCTTGTTTGTAACGGCGGAACCCACGTGGGGTCTCTCTCCTTTGCCAGCTGGGTGTTACGACCCCCGATTCTTCCGAAAAAGGCCGGCCGAGTTCGCCGGCTAGTGTGCCACCGCGGGATCCCCCGCGGGTCCTACCTACCATGCATCGGCAGCCGAATGTTTCGGCCTCCCCTCCCTGCACCGCCACGGCCTTGTCCGACCAGTGTGGCGCGACGGCACCACGCCCCTCCACCATGGCCCGCCCCGACCGCATCCCTTCGTGATGCTTCGGCGCGGCGCGATGGCGCCACGCTCCTCCGCCGTGGCCCTTCTTTGGCCGCGGATTCCTAAGGCTTCGCCGGCGCGGCGCGACGGCGTCGCGCACTTTCACCACGTTCATCCTTGTTTCCTCGTGGTGTCATTACACCGCGCTGCCTCCGTTCCAAACCATGTCGATGATCAACAACAAGGGGAGGAGGGTCGGCCGTGTTCATGCGGTTCGGACCCCTCCCGTTAATTCGATAACGAGTGGATAATGAATTTATCGTGGGATGGAAAAAGATTATTCATGAACACAAACCAAACCCATACCTCGATTAAGGAGTCCGTCGGCATTACGGTATACAGAGTCGCGGTAGACGACGTCGCAGTAGACTGGCGTCGTTCCGTCAACATTGGGAAGAATGAAGCCGAGGGTGGCGTTGGCGTTTATTGTTCTTTGTTGGAGGAAGAGAAAAACTCTTCATGTGCTGGGTGACGTGCTTCGCTGCTAGCATTCTGCCGCTTGAAGTAGCCATCCAGAACTCCTCCCCTAGCCTCGTTTAAATAGTAGTGGTGGGTTCATCGTTGGCACGCAAGACATAAATGAGGGGATTTATAACATAGGGCCCCACCCAATTAGTCCACTGTGGAGGAACATTAAAAAGGGGAGGAAGGATCCTCATTAATTAAACACGTTGTCATTTAATTAAAGAGAGGGAGGGAAGGTTCCTCATAAACTTTAGGGTTTGACAAGTATTAAAGAGGGAGTGAGGGTGAGTTACAAAATAATGGGAGTTTTCCAAATTTAAGAGAGGTTAAAGTAATTTGAAAAAGGTGGGGCCCGTGTGGGGCCCACCTCACTAATATCCTATCAAGATAAGTTAGGATATAGTGGGTCCCATCTCAACTTCCACATATATGTTATAATTACATAGAGTAGAAATAAAATTGCAGCACGTATTTTATTTCACTCTTTAATTAAACCACTTTTTTTATCAACACCTCCCAAGAAAACGAAACTCCAGTGAAAGTCTCCTTATGAAAAAACTGGCGATGCAGTTTCATCAGTGCCCTCAAATTTCTATTCCGAGCACCAGTTCAAATGTTAGAAAAACCCATTCATTCGTTCACTGAATGTGCCCGACCTGGACTTTGGAAATTGATTTCGGGCACACTGGGCCTCGGAATCAGGTGCCGTTAGAAACTGTGTACTTGTAAAATCCCAAAGAAAATTTTAAAAAAAATTCCCTTGAAATTTACGGGTCTTTACATTACTCCCACTTAAGTGCTTTACGTTTTCGTAAAGCTACATCAAAAACTAGGGAAACAAAAGGGGGTACTGTCCACGCATTTGAGCCTCCCTCTCCCATGTGCTCCCTTGGAGGTTCCCGTGATGCCATATGATGCGCACTAGAGGAATCGACCGTCCATGTAGGACCCGCTCCTATCGATCCTCGATCTCTATCGGGAACTCTGTAAAAGTTTCCCCATCATCGATGTTCAGCTCCCCATTGTCAATGATATGCGTCGGGTCATGCATGTATCTCCTGAGCTGAGATACATGGAAAACGTTGTTCTCCTGGTGTAACTGAGGTGGATGGGTCAAGCGGTAAACCACCTCAACTACCATGTTGAGGACCAAAAAGGGTCTGATGAAGCGCGGAGATAGGTTTCCGCACCAGCCCAAACTCTGTAAACCATGTCGATTTGAGACCCTTAAGAAAACGTGGTCTCCATCCTCGAACTATAGGGGTCTCCACCTCCTGTAAGCATAAAAATTTTGTTGGTTCTGAGCTGTCCTCATCTGCTCTTGGATGACCTGGGCCTTCTCTGGTCCTACAAGAGCTGCTAAGATTTCTTCTTTGCCGATAAGAGCTATCTAGTCTCATCCCCAGGATGAACCACATTCTTTTCCTAATACAGTCAATCCCGGCATGGATGATACTAATCCATACCAAGGATGACGTCGTAAGGCCTCGACGCTACTACCAATAGATCCAACCGTTACTCTCACCTCTAAGGGTTGAGTCACACTGTCGACATCAGTGTGTGGTCACTGGGTCTCCTCCAGTAGGTATTCAAAGTTTAGGGTCAAGTCAACAGTTTAAATTGGAACCTCTTAGTACACAAAAAGGAAGGAAGAAAACGTCACAATGAAAAGTGTCTTTTATTATTGCAGATCATGTACAGAGACACAAAAAAATGACAACAAGGAAACTAGAAGCACCAAGATCAAAGGTCCGATGCCTAGAAATATTCCCGCTCTTGTCCGCCAGCTTCCGGAGCTCCATAGTCAAATGCTTCAGCTGCCGGATGCTGAGCTCTCCCATGTAGAACTGTTCCCTACGGTCGGGGTCGACCACCTAGTGGTGGTGGTGGCAACACTTCGAAGCGTCGTCCACCTCCAGCTGCATTTCCAGCCCCCTGCCTCGGTCTCCTACTCCTTACGATCCACCCCGATCAAACCTCTGCCTCTACCTTGGAGGTCCTTCAATTATTTGCTGGTCATCTTTATGGAGGGTCAGACAGTCACATGACATGTGACCAACCCTGCCGGAGGAGTAACACTGACCGCTCCTGGTAAGTCGTTCTCCACCCTGAGTGCCTCGCACACACGATCGTGTGTCATGCGGTCGATCACCAATAGGTCTGGTCCTCTTGGACCTCTGCGTCATCTGTCTACTGCCCACTGCAGAAGAATCTGCCGCATGCCGGATAGTGGTGGGTCCTGCTGCGGGAGACTGATCAACAATGAAACTCTCCACTAAGAGGTCTCGCTTCAACACCCTTGTCTACGTCGGGATGCTATGAGAAACAACTGATGCTATAATTTTTCTCATGAGCCCCTGCTCGAAAGTTCGGGCCCTGAGGAACGGGTCCCGTACCATATCTGTGGAGTAATGCGAGAGATCGGTGAACCTCGATGAATATTGTGCCACCATCATGCTACCCTGCTGAAGATGAACTAGCTCCTATATGCGCACCGCTCGAAGAGTTTCTAGTACAAACTCTGCCCGGAACAGGTTCTCGAAGTCTGTCCATAGAATGGATGCCTTGTCATGCACCTAGAGCATCATGCTCCACCATATGCCTGCTCCTGCCTGAAGGAGACTAGCAGCAAGGATCACCATGAAGTTCGTTGGCATCTCTACAAATCTAAAAACATTAACAATAGCCTCCAGCCAATCCTCTGCTGCCTGAGGGTCCATCTCCCCATGAAACCTGGGCAGTCTCTGACGCTGAAACTCGTGCAGTGCACTAAGGTGACGTACACTCTCAGCGGCTGGGGATGGTGGCATCGGTGGCTCCACGGGTAGGGGTACCGTCATTGCCTCTGCTATAATGGGGCCCTGCACCGAGGCCTCATCGCTCGGTGGGATGTCATCTCTCAAAAATCTCTGAACCCTAGCTGGCTGCCGTCGTGGGGCCATCCTGAAAAGAGACAGATGAGCCATGGTCAAAACAGTATACCTGGTGCGCTGACACAAGAAATCACCAATAAAAATTTGAAACAAACATGCAATCAATGTTTTCGTGTATTGAGTCGGAAATCAAA
This sequence comes from Viscum album, assembly GCA_963277665.1. Lineage (NCBI taxonomy): Eukaryota > Viridiplantae > Streptophyta > Magnoliopsida > Santalales > Viscaceae > Viscum > Viscum album. The sequence goes on along the minus strand of OY728133.1, from coordinate 1,900,914,509 downwards.
AGTCAGGGTCCTGGTTTATGGATACGTTGGACGCCGCACCAATAATGGACTCCCTGGACTAATAACCGCACTCAATACCCTTAACACTATTGCTTCACATAGAAGAAAGATCAGAGTCCTTATTTCTGCGGTAGAACCAAACCACCCTTTGATACCAATTGTGACAACCGGGCCTTGGTGATAGCACAACCACACCTCCGTAACATGGCCATCGGGTCCTGGATCACCAGGTACCACCAGTGACCCACAGACATGTGGGGCCCACCCTAGGGTCCACCCACATGCCTTAACGGGTCATCTGACTAATGACTGTCCCCACAAGACAACACATGTCCTTTTCAGTGTACTTTGTCCTCCCTCACACACACCCTGGGAAACATCCCAGAAGGTCACCCATCCGCTTCACTACTCCAGGCCAAGTACCCTTAACTGTGGAGTTCTAGTCAGGTAGGCTCTTTAAAAGGAAGGTGCACCTTGTTGACATGAGTCATATCATTAATTTATTTAACCCTTTATCATTTGGGGGTGTTACAATCACCCCCTTTTAGAGCACAACGTCCTCGTTGTGGGCCCTACATCTCAACCCCGGCAGTGCACCACGCTTGAGGCTGGGTACCTCCTCTGATACCAATTTGTCATGACCCGTCCTCGGGGCCTGTGTCGTGACTACCCCAAGCCCGCCTTCCATAGGCCAGGGGATGGCGACTAGAACCAAAGGCGTAAATCCCGTTAAAAAGGGAAGACATTGCCTTTATGAAACGTAAACACACACACACAACTAGAGTACAAGCGAAAGAAAACACTAAGCAAATAGTATAACAAGTGTGCTAAAAGTACAAAGGGGCCGGAATACAAGCCCAACAGTAATGGTATAGCTACAACTGAAAGTAAAGTACAACTCAAAGGACAATAGCTGAAAAGTGACAAGCATCTCCTGGATTTTCCTCCAGGTTCCTACCTAATGGGTAGGTATAGATGTCCTCCTCAGCACTCCACGTTCGGCCATCTCCTCCGAGTACCGACTCGTCGTGAGATCCACCACCGGGTACCGACTCGTCGTGAGATCCACCTCCGTGTACCGTCCAACTCTACAAGCCTCAACCACGATCAGTGATGTCTATCGTCTTCAACCAACACAACGAGGTATGGGAAAATCCCGTGCAGGGGTGAGTATACGATACTCAGGAGTGACCACAAGACCCACAAGGTCTCACTAAATCAACAAGGATAATCACAAAGAATGTTCCCAACAGATAACCCTTACTTAGGTATAATCAAATACTTATACCTAAGTTACCAAGTAACCCATCTAAGCCACGAGGTATCACATAGATATGAAGTCGATGGATTACCACTACTTAGTTATATGACCATACATATACATAAGTTATCTAGTAACCCATTTCAATCATGAGGAAAACACTAAGGTTATTGACTCAGCTCAAACTTGGATTTTATTCATGATGTCGAAACCATAGCTGCTGGGGAACTCCTCCTATATCGAGTTCAGTGGGCCTGAAACTACAACCAAGTGCTTCCCACTAACCTTGGACTGTTGTAGTACTCCACCTGTCGAGTACTGTGGGCCTGCTGCTACAACCAAGCACTTCCCACCAAGGGTCTGCCTCTAAAACCAAGCCCCCCCCCCTCAAAGCCTACAGAGGTACTCTGTAAAACCCCGAGATTCTATGAAAAATATTATTTTATCTTCATTAATGTCTTGTGTTGTATGCTACACCAAGAATACCTTGCGCTATACGCAACACCGTATTTGCTTGTAGTATACGCAACACTAGTCTTGGATCGTGTTACACACAATTTTGATAATAGTTATTCTACGCGACATTGAGTATATATATATATATATATATATATATTCTATGTATAAATGAAATATGGTTGGATTCTGTTATACGAAACAACGCATGATTCTTTCACAACACGCAACCCAGACTTGGCTTGCGTTACACACAATTGCGACCTTCCTCGATAGCGTGTGTTGTACGCAATACCGAGTTTTACTAAACAATGATATATTATTATAATATTATTCTGAACTAGCCATTATGAATAGTATTAACTAAATTTTGAATTTTATAACATTATTATTCATCTTACACATTTTCTAGAACATGGTATAAGAACAAAATAAATTTTTCGGGTAAAATAAGTATTTATCATAAAATGCAGTTTTACTGCCTTTTGATGGCGCACACACTTTAAATGTAGTTTTTGACATTTTTATAAGTTCAATTTGACAAAATAAAATTCTTCTTTGGAATCAAGATATAAAAATTTACTTTGGATAAAATTTGCATATTATTCTGGTAACTTTTATATTTTGATGAATGGTAAAAACACACTATATTTTAATTAAAAACATCTTTTTTCATCGCAATAATTTATAAGGTTAAATAATAATATTGAATGGTTTTATTGTATTAATAGAATATATTTTTACCATATAATATAATTTATGTCATTATCATTGATTTTATATTAAATTCGTAGGTTAAATCAATTCAATCTTTTGCAATGTTTTAAAGAAAAACTCATTTTCTTTCGACAACGGGATTAATTTTGATTTAATTTCTGCAACTTTTGTGTATTGAATATTGAAAAATGGATTCCATATTTGGAATCAGTGGGTCCAAATTATGTTAATATGCTACTTTTTATTTTTGGGAATTATGAATAGTAACTACGGTAAACTTTATTTACCATAGTTAAAGGTAAATTGGGTAATTAAGGGTAAATATAATATTATAAAATTACACTAACACATTCAAAAATTCTACTGTATTGCTAAAGGCATACCCATATAACATAAGGGTCGGATTAGATTCATTTTATGGACTTTTGACAATGAAAATAATTTAATTATTATTAAAACCAAAGAAAGTGACAACATGTCACTCTCTTAAATCTTATAAGTATAATAATTTTAATTTAGTGATAAACATCATAAAACTTAGAAAATGATTATTATCCAGAAATATAATAAAATTACCTACATGATTATTATTTATTTAGAATTTTTAGGGATTAAATAATTGTCATTAATGGTGATACATTAATGATACAAAAATGATTTATTAAGTGGGAAATAAGTAATATAGTTTTTATTGAAATAATAATACACATTAAAAGGCCCACAAACCTGACCAAAACTTATTTTTAGTGTATATCTAAACCTTAATCATCCAATGACCTAATATATAACCATTTGGAGCCTTATAAAGGTGATTATGACACTTATATTATTTTATTTTAAATGATGCCAAAGTTGTCACCTTTATAATTTAATTAATATATCAATTTATATAATGTGATTTTAAGATGATAAATTCGAGTAAAATTGTTATTGTGAAAGGTAATATATTTAGCTTCATAATAGGATTTTATATTTAATTTTTATGCAAAAAATCAGTATATTAAATAACTATACAAAAATGATATAGTTATTATTTTATTAAGAGATAAACCAAATAAATGGTTTTAAAAATAATAAAATAAATATAATATGAACTATTTAATGTAATCCACTTATTTTATAGATACATATGACCTTTTATGAATCTATTAATTCTTTTATTTTGAACATATCTTCTGTATATATTTTATTTAAATTCAAATAAATGAATAGTGTCAAAATTGACAATATTGTTATTTTATAAAAATAACATATTATAAAATTGTTTAAAAATTACAAAAATATTTAAAAATTATAAATTTAAATTTATATGGTCTATAATGTTATAAAGTAAACAATTATGGAAAATTTACAACAAATAAGTAATTCTTTAAAATTTATAATTGTGTTACCACAAATAAACTTAATTAGATTAAATAAGGATATATTAAAATGATAAGGTTTAAAATAAGATCGAAACATGTCTAAATTTAATTGGGTGATGAGATTACAACCCTATATAATCTAATATTCTAATATGAGTCATTTTTGGAGGTTTTTAAGTGGGGTTAGATTTATTGTAAATTAATATTTTTAAGAATTCCAAAGGTGCCCCTCTTATTCCTTATAAAAAGGTACCTCCTCCCTCTCTTCCACACACCATTTTGAGCCTTCAATCTCTGCCAAACCCTACCCAATTATCTTCTCCACTTCCCTAGAAACATCCTAGAGGTCTTGGTATTCTTTAAAGACCAATTTTAGTGCCCCAAGAGGAGGTCTCAAAGAGGCGCTTCAAAGAACTGGTAATTTCCATTACCGAATCTTTCTCCTTTATTTCTTCTTCCACTTCTTCTTATTAGGTTGTTTCATTATGAAGTAATAACATCAGTATCACTCATATATTGATATATTGTTATATGTATTAAACAACCCTATTTCACCATCTATCCATCCTATAGAAAATGAAATCACTGCCTGTGCGTACGTATGGAATACCGTCTCCATGCCCTGGTGTAATCTATTTTCCACCACCACCTTACTTTGATGGGTATAATGGTGTAAATAATAACTATATATGATTATTGTAAATTGATATTGATTCTTTAATAGTATACAAACACTCCAATAAAATTCCACGATCATGGGAACGATATCATCGCTCGAGCGTACGTACGGAATACCGTCTCCACGACGCGATGAGATTCATTCTCAATGATTAACCATTCATAAATGATTATAAAGAATATATAATAAGTAATAATGAAATATATGGCATAATAATTATACTGGATTTATATATATATATATATATATATATATATATATATATATATATCATCCAATTAATTCCATTCAATTCAATGAGGAAACAAAAACAACATTCATGCTTACGTACGGCCTACTGTCTCCATGAACGGTGTATTTCATTCCATTTATCGATCTATTATATATATGTATATTATGAATATATATTATATATAAATCATGTTTTACATTCTGGATGTAAGTAATCATGATCTAAGTAATCATATGAATAATTACAAGTCAAAACACGGACGACAAATGAAACGATTTTACCCAAAACGTTCTTTAACATGGAATTTACAAAAGAACGGGTAATATAAAGTCATAAGTGAACCATATATGATATCATAAAAATTAATATGATTATTTATAAGTCAATAACATTATTTAAATAATTATACAAGAGTTTCGGATACGTACGAAGCATATCAGACCTAAGGTAAGGGATAATTTTGAAAATCTCATTTTTATCTGAGATTGCTTATTCGTAAGTATTTACTCGGGTTATTGCTATCATCCGTGTCCATGTTTTATAAAAGTTTATTCAGGTATGTTTAATGTACTTTTTACCCATTTTGGACTTTTACTATATGGTATGTAAGGAATCTTTCTTTTGTTTATGTTACGAGGTACTTTTTTTACTTTTCTGACAAGAGTATGAGAAGAATGTTATTTTAACGTATACAACATGCAAGGATTTTTATGATTTTATAGAGCCTTATTTTCATGAAGCTTCCTTCAAAGTATTTCATGAATATTTTAAACAAAATCACATTCTTTTAAAAATTTCCTGGCATTTTCTGAAAAGAAAATGATTTTGAAGAAGAAAGGATATTTTCCTCAAGAATTCATTTCAAGTGTTTTATCAAAAACCATTTTTCATATAAGATAACATTATTTCATATGTGTATGTTTCAAGTATAATGTCTCTATAATTTTCATGGTTTCACTTTTCTTATTATGAAATGATATCCATTTCTTTTATATGGATTATGTGATGATGGGATGATGTTTATGAAACCCATTTTATTTATTGTGTTTTTATGAATGATGTATGTTTATTTTCGGGCACAAGTAAGAATGATTTCATTATGAGATGGGTGGGACCTATATCTCCCTCCAATGCATAGGGTAATGATTTATATCTCATGAGATAGACATGGCTGGAACGAAAAGTTAAACTGGTTCAGTAATACAGGACTAGAATGAGGAGTGAACTCGATTCAGAAAGGGACTTTGTCCACTAAGATGGTCTTGGAAGCGATGCCTTGGCTAATATGGAAATCATATCATGTGCATAATGGTTTCCACAATTACATGTTTTATTCCCATGCTATTTTATCATTATTAATGTTTCTTTAGGATCTATGCCTTAGGTACTTCCATGTTTTATGTCATTTCTCAAGCTTTTGATGTTTAAACATTATGTTCATGTTTTTAAGTTCAAATGTATATGGTATGTTTTATTTTATCCATGCTTACCCTTACTTAGCATTTGAGCTCACCCTTTTTATGTTTTCTTTTCCCAAAGATATAAATAATGGTTTTAGGTAAGAAAAAAGGGGGAAGATCTTTATGGGAGATGTTGAAGATCTTTCACCACGAATAAAAGATTACGATCCATGTTTTCAAAGACACTAAACTATTAAAGTCCTTGTGTGTCTGTTTTTGTTATGTACTAAGTATTCCACTAAAGTAATGTAATTTCCATGTACGTCATGCTTTGGGTCTCTATAGTTGGTATCAGAGGAAAGGTTTAGTCAACCTTTGGAAACTAGGATGCGAAAACGTTAGTGAGATTCCTAGAGATATTTCTGAGGTATGTCAAGGGATGTCCCTAAGGATAAGTATACGTATAGGATACAGTCATAGAACTAAGGTAACGATCATAGAATTTAACCTAAGATGTTAGATATTGAGGATAATCCCCATTTACTATGTTGTTTTCCCTAGCATGATTTTTTCCTCTCACACTATTCCTTTTGGGTTTTAGAAAATGGCTGGAAAGAGGAAGATTCACGATAATGGAGGATATGATAGACAATGGAATGATTTTCTTCATGAGAAACCAAATGAAACAGGATCTGGAAGTCCAATCATCGTTATTATTCCTAATCATAAATCTCATAATATGATAAATAATATCAACTTTGGTAATTTTCCCGACTCAGATAATAAGAGAAAGATGGAGTTTCATGATGATCATAGAGGAAAGAATGGTCAATTTCCCTCATGTAAATCATGTGGGAAGAGGCATCAGGGAGATTGTTTCAAAGGAACTAGAAGATGCTTTGGGTGTGGAAAAGAAGGACACAAATCTAGTAAGTGCAAAGGAAAAGGTTCAGTTAACACCATGGACAAGGATAATGGTATTGCTACGACATCAACAATGATTAGATGTTTTAAATTTGGAATGTACGGGAATTACGCAAACCAATGCCCTAATGGAAAATCTCATGAAGAGAATCAGCTTGCTCATATGGGTAGTATTTATGAGGATGATGATGAGGAAAATAAAAATGATATATGAGCTGAAAGAAGTGTTGAAGCTCTGTCGGATGATTTAGAAGGTAGTGGAATGATTGTATGTTTATTGAGAGTTATTTTGTATAGTTAATGGTACTATGGAATAAAGAATCATCTAAGGATTCTTACACTATTGTTTTCCCAAAAATTATTTGAAAGTATATGTTGAATGGTACCAGTAACCATGGAAGGTTATTCAGATATTTTTGTAAAGTATATGATATGCGCCTAATGAAGGAATAAGAAGATAATGAGATGTTTGATTGTATTCATGATCTCATGATTGATATAAGGACTAAGTGATATCATTGTTTGAGTATATAAAATTTTGAGGATTTTGGTATGTGTAAAATGTTAAATTTTTACTGCATTCATGTTTTCACTAAGGTTCAATGGGTATTCATTTTTCAAGAGAATACATGATTAAGGCCTTTGAATGTTTGGAATGTGACCAACAAAAAAAATATTATGATATATGGGGATCAACGATGGTATTAAATCTCTGGTAATCATTTTCACTATATTATGAGAGTGGACTGCAGTATTATGGATAAGCCTAAAGATTGGAATGAATTATGTTGGACATAAGTTAGTATTGTTTAAGGATAGATGTTTTTTCGATATTATTGATGGGATGTTATAGTAATATAGTTTTAGAAAAAGGACAACCTTCAGGGTGGGCGACAACCCATCGCGTCAGACAATGCTGTGGGATTGAACCCACAACCGACGTGCGACTAGCCTTTATCTCCTACTACTAGCCTACAGGAAGTCCCTGGTTAGTAGAAACTAGTTTTATTTTATTAAGCGGTATGATATAGGAAGTATAAGTTCATTTTTGAAACCATATACAATTAATCTAACAATAAGATGGACTTATAACTTTTTCTAACCTTTTATTTGAAAGAGATGGAATGACCCATCATTCTATCACATGATCTATTAACACATCACGAATAACAAATTCAACTTCATTTCTTTAAGGGATGAAGTGGAAATTGTTCAAATCATGAACAACAGTGAGATTGTACCAAAATCATGCAAGTATTTCATTTAATTCATCAAATTTTGGGAAATTATCTTGAAAACCAAAAAGGTTTTCCTAGTTACCTTATATCCGATGAATCAGATGATACCTTAGATCAACACAAATAAATAGCTTTGTGATTGTTGGCTTTTTCATAGCCATGTTCTCTACCACTCTCCATCAGAACTTGATGGTTAGATTTTTCTTCCATATCCATATTTTCACCTATGTTCTCCTATGTGGAAACCCAGTGATGAGTTAATTTGGGTAACCGTTACATTTCATACTTTAGTTTTTAAAGCCATGTTTTGGTATTCCTTTTTACGATGTGGGTTTCAATTAAACAAACATTTATGTAGTAAACAATTTATAACCCTGACGAATTTCGAGGGAAAAATTCATTTTAAGGGGGGTAGAATGTAACACCCCGAGATTTTATGAAAAATATTCTTTTAATTTCATTAATGTCTTATGTTGTATGTTACACCATGATTACCTTGGGCTATACGCAACACCGTATTATCTTGCAGAATACGCAACACTATTCTTGGATCGTGTAACACACAATTTTGATAATAGTTATTCTACGCAACATTGAGTATATATATATATATATATATTCAATGTATAAATGAAATATGGTTGGATTCTGTTATACAAAACAACGAAGGATTCTTGCACAACACACAACCCTGACTTGGCTTACATTACAAGCAATCACGACATTCCTCGATAGCGTGTGTTGTACGCAATACCGGGTTTTACTAAACAACGATATATTATTATAATATTACAATGAACTAGCCATTATGAATAGTATTAACTAAATTTTGAATTTTATAACATTATTATTCATCATACACATTTTCTAGAACTTGGTATAAGAACAAAATAATTTTTTCGGGTAAAATAAGTATTTTTCAAAAAAAGAAGTTTCGCCGTCTTTTGATGGCGCACCGACTTTAAATATAGTTTTTTACATGTTTTATGTTCAATTTGACAAAATAAAATTATTCTTTGGAATCATGAAATAAAATTTTACTTTGGATAAAATTTTGATATTATTCTGGTAAATTTCATATTTTGATGAAGAGTAAAAACACGCTATATTTTAATTAAAAACAACTTTTTCCATCGCAATAATTTATATGGTTAAATTATAATATTTAATGGTTTTAAAGTGTAAATAGAATATATTATTACCATTTAATATAATGTATGTCATTAGCATTGATTTTACATTAAATTCGTAGGTTAAATCAATTCAATCTTTTGCAATGTTTTAAAGAAAAACTCGTTTTCTTTCGACAATGGGATTAATTTTAATTTAATTTCTGCTACTTTAATGTAATGAATTTAGAAAAATGGATTCCATATTTGGAATCATTGGGTCCAAATTATGTTAATAAGCCACTTTTTATTTTTGGGAATTATGAATAGTAACTACGGTAAATTTTATTTACCATAGTTAAAGGTAAATCGGGTAATTAAGGGTAAATATAATATTATAAAATTACCCTAACACATGCCAAAATTATATTGGATGGATGAAAGTAGACCCATATAACCTAAGGGTCGGATTAGATTCATTTTATGGACTTTTGACCATGAAAATAATTTAATTATTATTAAAACCAAAGAAAGTGACAACATGTCACTCTCTTAAATCTTATAAGTATAATAATTTTATTTAGTGACAAAAATCATAAAACATTGAACATGAATAGTCTCCAAAAATCTAATAAAAGTATATACATCATGATAATTTATTTAGATTTTTTAGGGATTAAATAATTGTCATTAATGGTGATACATTAATGATACAGAAATTATTTATTAAGTAGGAAATAAGTAATATAGTTTTTATTTAAATAATAATACCCATTAAAAGGCCCAAAAACCTAACAAAAAATTATTGGTAGTGTATATCAACTGCTTAGTAATCAAATGTCCTAATATATCACCGTTTGGAGCCTTATAAATGTGATTATGACACTTATACTATTTTATTTTAAATGATGCCAAAGTTGCCACCTTCATAATTTAGTAAATATAACAATTTAAATTGATTTTGTGATTATAAATTCGAGTAAAAGTATTATTATGAAATTTAATAGATTTATCTTTATCAAAGGATTTTAGTTTTAATTTTTATGCAACAAATCACTATATTAAATAATTATACAAAAATGTTGTAGTAATTATTTTATTAAGAGATAAACGAAATAAATGGTTTTAAAATTAATAAAATAAATATTATATGAACTATTTAATGTGATCCACTAATTTTATAGACAAATATGAACTTTTATTAATCTATTAAATATTTTATTTTGAACATATCTTCTGTATATATTTTATTTAAATTCAAATAAATGTATAGTGTCAAAATTGACACTATTGTTATTTTATAAAAATAACATATTATAAAATTTTTTAAAAATCAAAAAAATATTTACAAGTAATAAATTTAAATTTATATGGTCTATGAGGTTGTAAAGAAAACAATTATGGAAAATTCACAACAAATTAGTAATTATTTAAAATTTAGAACTTTATTACCACAAATAAACTTAAATAGATTAAATAAGGATAAATCAAAACGATAAGGTTTAGAATAAGATCCAAACATGTCTAAATTTGATTTTTTGATGAGACTACAATGCTATCTCATCTAATCTTCTAATATGAGTCATTTTTGGTGGTTTTTAAGTGGGTTTGGATTTATTATAAATTAATATTTTTAAGAATATCAAAGGTGCCCCTCTCATCCCTTATAAAAAGGCACCTCCTCCCTCTCTTCCACACACCACGTTGAGCCTTCAAGCTCGGCCAAACCCTACACAATTCTGTTCTCCACTTCCCTAGAAACATCCTAGATGTCCTGGTCTTCTTCAAAGACCAATTCTAGTGCCCTAAGTGGAGGTCTCAAAGAGGCGTTTCAAAGATAAGGTAATTTCCGTTACAGAATCATTCACCTTTATTTCTTCTTCAAATTATTCTTCTTAGGTTGTTTCATTATGAAGTAATAACATCTGTATCACATATATATAGATATGTTATTATAAGTATAAAACAACCCTATTTCACCATCTATCCAACCTATGGAAAATGAAATCACCGCGCGTGCGTACGTACGGAATACCGTCTCCATGCCGTGGTGTAATCTATTTTCCACCACCACCTTACTTGGATGGGTATAATGGTGTAAATAATAACTATATATTATTATTGTAAAGTGATACTGATTCAGTAAAAGTATACATACACTCCAACAAAATTCCACGATCATGGGAATGATATCATCGCTCGTGCGTACGTACAGAATACCGTCTCCACGACGCGATGAGATTCATTATCAGTGATTAACCCTTCATAAATGATTATAAAGTATATATAATAAGTAATCATGAAATATATGACATAATAATTATATGGGATTTATGTATATATATATGTATGTCATCCAATTAATTCCATTCAATTCAACAAGGAAATGAAAACATCGTTCATGTGTACGTACGGCCTACCGTCTCCATGAACGATGTATTTCTTTCCATTTATCGATATATTATATATATATGTATATTCTGAATATATATTTTATATAAATCATGTTTTACATTATGGATGTAAGTAATCATGATCTAAGTAATCATATGAATAATTAAAAGTCAAAACACGGACGACAAATGAAACGATTTTACCCAAAACGCTCTTTAACATGGAATTTACAAAATAACGGGTAATATAAAGTCATAAGTGAACCATATATGATATCATAACAATTGATATGATTCTGTAATAAGTCAATAACATTATTTAAATCATTATACGGGAGGTTCAGATACGTACGAAGCATATCGGACCTAAGCTAAGGGATAATTTTTCAAATCTAATTTTTATATAAGATTACTTATTCGTAAGTATTTACTGGGGTTATTGCTATCATCCATGTCCATGTTTTATAAAAGTGTATTCATGTATTTTTAATGTAATTTTTACCCTTTTGACTTTTAATACATGATATGTACGGAATCTTTCTTTTTTTTACGTTACGAGGTACTTTTTTTTTACTTTTCTGACAAAAGTACGAGAATAATGTTTTTTTAACATATATGGCATGAAAGGATTTTTACGGTTTTATAAAGCCTTATTTTCATGGAGCTTCCTTCAAAATATTTCATGACTATTATAAACAAAATCCAATTCTTTTAAAAATACCATGGCATTTTCTGAAAAGAAAATTATTTTGAAGAAGAAAGGATATTTTCCTCAAGAATTCATTTCAAGTGTTTTATCAAAAACCATTTTTCATCTATGATAACAATATTTCATGTGTATGTATCAAGTATAATGTCTCTATGATTTACACGGATTCACTTTTCTTATTATGAAATCATATCCATTTCTTTTATATGTATTATGTGATGATGGGATGATGTTTATGAAAGCCATTTTATTTATTGGGTTTTTATGAATGATGTATGTTTATTTTGTGGAACCAGTCAGAATTATTTTATTAGGAGATGGGTGGGACCTATATCTCCCTCCAATGCATTGGGTAAAGATTTATATCTCATGAGATAGACATGGCTGGAACAAAAAGTTAAACCGGTTCAGTAATACAATACTGGAAGGAGGAGTGAACTCGATTCAGAAAGAGACCTTGTCCACTAAGATGGTCTTGGCAGCAATGCCTTGGCTTCTATGGAAATCATTTCATGTGCTTAATGGTTTCCACAATTAAATGTTTTATTCCCATTCTATTTTATCATTCTTATTGTTTCTTTATGATCTATGCCTTACGTACTTCCATATTTTATGTCATTTCTCAAGCTTTTGATGTTTAAACATTATGTTCATGTTTTTAAGTTCAAATGTATATGGTATGTTTTATTTTATCCATGCTTACCCTTACTAAGAATTTGAGCTCACCCTTTTTATGTTTTCTTTTCTCCAGGATATAAAGAATGGTTTTAGGTAAGAAAAAAAGGGAAGATCTTTATGGAAGATGTTGAAGATCTTTCACCACGATTAGAAGATTACGTTCCAAGTTTCCAAAGACACTAAACTATTACGGTCCTTGTGTGTCTGTTTTTGTTATGTCTTAAGTATTACGCTAAAGTAATGTAATGTCCATGTACATTAAACTTTGGGGTTCTACATACTCCTTCTGTTGAGTACCGAAGGTCTGCCGCTACAACCAAGCGCTCCTCCACCGTGGGTCTACCGCTACCACCAAGCGCTCCCCACTGGGCTATCAAAACACTCCGAGTCGATCGATCAGCAGTCGTCAAGTCTCAACCAACTCTAGCATTTCCACACACAACACGCTTGTTCTGGGAGGGTATGATCCACGAACCAAGAGGTCGATACATCAACTATCATGTAGACTAGATTTGATGTATCGCAAAGTTCTATCACGTCAATAGGAACACAATGCGACGGACAGCGCGTCATTTGGACGCCCGGTCTGAGAGTTGTTGGTGTTTTCGGTCCTGGGGCCCGATTGGTTATTAAGTCAAAACCAACCCGACCGTACTCTAACTGCATCCAAACTTTGAGCAGAGTAATCCAAAAGGTCTGTCTCACTAAGAGGAATCCAACAACGTCAACGACACGTCAAAAAACGTGCGGAGCTCAAGTTAAAAGCATTTCTACTTCGAGGGCCCGGTTGGTTTCGTGTTCGAACCAACCCGGCTATACCCAAAGTTATTTTAATCCTTGAGTGTAATAAACCTAAACTACCATCTGGATCCAAATATCACATCGCAACTGACGGTGCATCGATCGGAGGTCCGTAGCCCATGTTACGGACGTTTGAAAAAATATGTCCGTTTTTAGGGGGTTTGGGCCCAGACCGACCTGGCCCAAAACCCCTGGGTCGGCCCAAACCTGGGAGACCCAGCGCGGGTCAGGGTTCGGCCCATTAGGGCGTGGCCCTGCCCAGCTGGTGCGGCCCGGCCCGGCGCGGGAGGCTCGGCCCGGTGTGGCCGGTCCCGGCTGGGCGGCTCGACGCTGGCCGAGCGGGGGGGGGGGGGGGGGGGTTGTGCTGGCCGAGTGGGGAAGCTCAGTGCTGACCGAGTGGACATGGAAGGGGGGGCTGCCCCTCTTTTTTGTAACAGCGGCCCCCACCTGGGGGCCCGCTCCTTTGCCAGCCGGGGGTTACGACCCCCAGTTCTTCCAAAAAATGGCCGGCAGTGTTGGCCGGAAGGTGTGCCACCGCGGGACCCCATGTTCGTCCCGCCTTCCATGCATCGGCGGCTTGCGGTTCCGAACACCCCTCTTTGCACCGCCACGGCCTTTCACGATGCTTCAGCGCAGCATGATGGCGCCGCGCTCCTCCGCCACAGCCCGTCCTTGTCCGCTGCTTCATAAGGTTTCGCTGGCTCGGCACGACGATGCCGCACACATTCTCCGCATTCATCCTCGTTTCCGCGCGGTGTCATTGCACTGCACCACCTCCGTTCCAAACCACGTCGATGATCAACAACAAGGGGAGGAGGGTAGGCCATGTTCGTGCGGTCCGACCCCCTCATGTTAATTCGATAACAAGCGGCTAATAAATTTATCGTTGGATAGAAAAATATTATTCATGAACACAAACCAAACCCCTACCTCAAAGAACGTGTTCGTCGGCGTCATGTTAGATGACGTCGCGGTAGGCAGCGGCGTGGTAGACAGCATCGCGGTACACGGCGTCACGGTAGACGGGCGTCGTTCTGTCAACTTTGAGAAGAATGAAGCCGAGGGTGGCATCGGCGTTCTTCGTTATTTGTTAGAGGAAGAGGAAAAATCTCCACGTGCTTGGCGTCGTGCTTCGCTTCTAGCGTTCCGCCGCTTGAAGAAGATGTCCAAAATTCCTCCCCCTAGCCTTCTCTAAATAGGAGTGGTGGGTTCATCATTGGCACACAAGACTTAAATGGGAGAATTATGACATAGGGCCCCACCCAATTAATCCGCTGTAGAGGAACATTAAAAAGGGGAGAAAATATCATCATTAATTAAACACAATGGCATTTAATTAAAGAGAGGGAGGGAAGGTTCTTCATAAACATTAGGGTTTTACATGTATTAAAGAGGGAGAGAGGGTGAGTTACAAAATAATGGGTGGTTTTCCAAATTTAAAAGAGGTTAGTGGAATTTGAAAAAGGTTGGGCTCCTGTGGGGCCCACCTCACTAATATCCTATCAAGAGAAGTTAGGATTTAGTGGTTCCCATCACAACTTCCAGACATAGGTTATAATTCTATAGAGTATAAATAAAATTACAGCACTTATTTTATTTCACTCTTTAATTAAACCGCTTTTTTTTAACAGCACCTCCCATGAAAACCCAACTCCAGTGAAAGTCTCCTTAAGAAACAACATGCGTTGTAGTTTCATTGGTGCCCTTGGATTTTGATTCCGAGAACTGGTTCAAAATATAGAAAACCCACTCGTTCGTTCACTAAATGTATTAGAAATTGATTCCGAGCACACCGGGCCTCAGAATCAGGTGCCGTCAGAAACTGCGTACTCGTAAAATCCCAATTAAAATTTAAAAAAAATTCCTTTGAAATTTACAGGTCTTTACATATTTTCTGAAAAAAACCTACATAAATATTCTTCCAAATTACATCCCTTCATCCTTTAATTCTCCATTAGGAAATAAATCCAACCAAATAACCCCTTTGGTGAAAACCAAGAGGAGTTACCCAATGAAGAGGTTGTATTCTTCCACAACCTGCTTTTTTTATTTTCATTCTCCATCCCTCAACTCTTATTATTATAAGATTATTTGATAAACTAATTATTTTAAATATATATATATTTTTTTATGTTTTGGGTTTTACTTACATTCATACATGATTCAATCAATTGGGACACACAATCATCATTGGTTTTTACGATAGACTACCAACTCATGAAATGATGTTAGTCATTCTTCCATTACCACCTTTCATGGTTGGAAATAATTATTTAATTTTTTTATATTATATATATGGTATTTATTATATATTTATTCTAATATAATTATTATGTTAAACATAACAACATGATTTCCATTTTGTGTCAATAAAATAACTTTGTTTGTAGATGTGTGGACTACCGCCTCCTCAAAGCAATGTGATTCATTAATACATTACATATAATGTATAAAGGATGGATTTAATAAACATATATGATATTTATGACCTAATAATTTTATTTTAATATTAATTTATATAGACACATGCGCATTTCATTTACAGTCCTTCAATGTGACATGAAAATGGAAACATTGTTCATGTGTACTTACAACCTACCCTCTCCATGAATGATGTATTGCATTTCACATTTTTCAAATAATAAATATTTTTATAAATACTTACATGATAAATATATATGATATTTATAATATTTTCTACATTCTAGAAATAATTAAATCATGATCTATTAAAGAAGATCAAGAATATAAAGTCAAAACGTATATCAAAAAAGCGGATAATACCCAAAACATCATGTTAATGTAGAATTGTTAATAAATGTGTAATATAAAGAAAATAAAAAATAATATATTGTATTATATATAAAAATATATTATTATAATATATTTATAAAAATATATATTTAATATACATTAGGTTTTAACAAGTAAAAATAAATTCAACACTTAATTTATGGGGTTTCTCATCAAACGTTTATTTCTGTGAAATTTATTCTTTATTCACCACTAATTTATTTCATGCGATGTATAAAAATTACATGAATATATTATGTTATTATTTTACATATATTTATGGGTATTATCATATATATTTATGATCTATCTTTGATGGTGCTTATGGTTCAAATGTTATGAAATCAGAAAAGTAATTTTTTCCCAATTTTCCTTCATTAAGACACATGCCATTTTATGCACCTATATTATTATAAAAGGTGTGTACACTAACATTTTACTTGTTTTATAAGGAATACAATTATTTTAATTATACCTTTATATTCATAAAATTTTATCCTTTCTTGGGGATTATGATTCAATGTTACCAAAGTGCAAAAATTTTATTTCTATAATCTCATAATTTATTAGGATTTCTTATGACTATTCTTTCATTGATGAGAAAATATAATACATATATCAAGAAATATAATAAATTTTATTCTAAAATGATTATTTATTATATAATAATTTAATTTTTCCATTTTTTCAATCATTTTCACTTAATATACTTAGGAATTGTCGTTTAATGAAATATGGATTTATCTCTATTTTCGGTTGGAAATCAACATTCATTGAAAAACAATGTTTTTCAATTAATTTTATGGAAGAAATAGAATGTTTGACAAGTATGGATTTGTCTGCTATAATGACTATAATTTCATTGAAGTTTCCATTGAAAGTCTACAAGATTAATTTCATTATAGAAAAAACATTTCCAATATTCTTGAAATTATATTTTTTTTAATTTTTTTTATGAAAAAGGTTTTTTAAAAATTATATGATCAATAAGTGTTCTAAATAAATTTTATAGAATCCATTAAATGTTTTAAAAAAGATTTTTAAAAAATGTTTTATAAAATAATTATTTATTTTCAAAAAGTTTTTTAATTTATTTTTAATGATTCAATTAAATGTTTTCAAATCTATTTTGGAATAAAAACGTCTTCTAATTATTGTCCAGCTTCCTTTATTAGTTCATAAAAAAATCTTTTCAAAATGATTTCATGTTTCGTTTATAAAATTTCAATTGAAAATTATTTAATTTTTTTCATAATTACTTTATAAGTTTTCAATCAAATACGCTTTTAAAATTTTTTTAGGATTTTTTATATGTATTCCAGAAATAAAAATTCATAATAGTTTCAAGCATCTTTCATAAGATTTCAATGAAAACGTTTTTCAAATGTTTTAAATCTTATTTTATAAGTTTCAGAGGAAAATGTTTTTAAAATTTTTTAATCTTCCTTTTATGTTTTCAATGAAAAATGTTTTAAAAATATTTTCTTGTTTCCTTTATATTTTTTCAAGGAAAATTTATTTAAAATTATTTTTAATCTTTTTATAAGATTTCAAAGAAAATGGTTATCAAAATGTTTTCAGGTTTCTTTTATATGTTTCAAAGGTTATTTTCAACAATTTTGTTTTAAAATGATTAATGTTAAAAAAAAAATCAAATTTGAAAGGATATTTTAATCAACAAATTATTTTGAATTACTTCTAAAAACATATGTACCATATAATATTAAAACCATTTTCTTCTCTTGCCTCACTAAATATATTATCCTTGTCTACCATTCATTTTCCTTCTCTGAGTGGTTTATGTTTTTATGGCATGATGGTTATTAAATCTGTTTATCTTTCAAGGAATGTATTATTATGAAAACCATTTATATTTCATAGTTTATAGGTTTTTAAAACCCATTTATCTTTTCTTGTTTATATGTTTATGTAACAGGCTTCTTTCCATGGGTTATTATTTGTTGAAGTGGTTATGAAACCTGTCTCTTTTACAAAGGTTATGACATGATGACATATTTATGATACCTATTTCATTTTATAGATTATGATATAATATTTATGATATTGTGAAACACATGTGTATCATTTAATTGTGAGATATTTGGGACCTATATATCTCTCCAATGAATTGGGTAACAATTTATATCTCATGACATAGATATGGCTAGAATAGGTAGTGAAATTAGTTCAGTAATGGAGTTTTTCAGCTAATATACTATTAGGAGTGATCCTTGACTACTAATATGGCTATTTAAATAAGCCTTAAAAACTATTGAAATAATTTTGTATACTAATGTGTCTACCAAAATTTCATTTCTTATTCCTATATTTTTCTTTCATAACTTATTGTATGGATTCCATTGTCATTATGTATTATTATCTTCCAATAATTATGCCATGACTCATGTATATGATATTTTATATTTAAGTTATGATATTAAAATGTCATTCACATGTTCTAAAACTTTTATTCTCATTTAATTATTATACATCTCCCTTGTTTACCCTTACTAAGCATTATAGCTCACAATTTTTTAGTATTCCTTTCTACAGGTTTACAGGAAAAGTATTAAGTAATGTTACTAAAGGTGAATATATTTATGGGATATGTTGAATATTTTTCACCAAATTAGACAGAAATGTTTCAATTTTCCAAATACAAAAAACTATTATGGTCCTCAGACATGTATTTTTGTAATGTACTGAATATTTATCTTAAAATATCTAATATCCATATATGTCAATCCTAGGTTTCTAATACTAGACTCTCCTTACACTATGAGATAAATGATGAAGACTCCATGTGAATTTCTTCTTGGGTGGTCACTAAATACCTTACTATAGTAAGAGAAATAGCGACCCACATTTATTAAGAACCACTGTTGATCATTTGAACTCTCACAGTAAAATTTACGGGGAGCCAGATATCCCAATAAAAGTGAGAATGTGATTATCTATTAATATGATTCTCCCGATCTGGGGTCTTTTTTTATCTCTCCCTCATCTGAGTCTTATATTCATACAAATTCAATGGATTTTTATTAATAAAAAAATTTATATACATTTATTATTAATAAAAAAGTATATAAACAAAATATTTCCACTACCCCTCATAAACAATTTATCCCAATGTATGAACATTAAATATGGGCTTGTAAATGTCGAATTCTATAAAAAATAGAGTCTTTATAGATTGTAAAAATTAAATTTATAAATTATGTATTGAAAATGTATTTTTTATTTTAATAAATTACAAACAAAGTTTGCTACCATTGATCGATTATGTATACCAAAAGCACAATTCCCAATTTGGGCCACATCATTTTGCACATATTAATTTCATCATGTAGATGATATCCTCTTAATTTTTTCCCATCTAGTATTTGTACAACCCCACCATTGTCATTGATGTAATATAGTAAAATTAGTGACCGATAAATGAATCATAAAAAAATATCATGGAATCTCTCTAAATATATTTCCTCCAAATACTATAGAAAAAATGATGAAAATGGTCACTCACACATGTATCTTATGACTACCAGATTCTTTCTTCCCTAAATGTCCATTACATTAGGAAGGATGAAAATTAGTCTAACATTAGGTGAAATCCCCAATGAAATAAAGGATGATAATAAAAGTCATGGGATTTTCCAAATCATTGGGGATGAATTTCCATTTAGCAAACTCCTTTCAAAGATACCATAATATAAAGACATAATGAGAAACATAACACAAAACCAGAATAAACTCTAAGGGTATATAAATATGATAATTAGAGTAACTTTGGAAAATAAATAAAAAAATTATACTATCCCCAAAAAATAAAATACAAGGTTGATATGGACGAAGTTAAAAAACTCTAGGTATCAAACCGACACCACTCTAAGATTCAATACTGGAAAATGAATTCAAGATCCCAATATAAATATATATGACCAAAAAATAAAAACAATTCACTACTAGAGTGAGAAACCAACCCATCACCTATATAATGTTAAATATTTCAAACTCTCTCATTAATGTGGATAAGAATGGTGTGACTATAAAAAACTAGAAGTAAAAATAGATACTTCCCCAAAATCTAACTAAAACAAGAAACATGTTTTATCAAAATATATTTGAAAATAATTTAATATCAGAATCATGAAAATAATTTATGAATTAATGTATATATATAAGGCATTGAAACTAAAAACACTAAAATAATAATTAATTAACCTTAAAAAATTAAAAAAAACAATGTAATAAAATCCCACAGAACACACTAAAATAGTCCACCAAACAAGTGGTATTTGTCCATATATTCCAAAGTCACCACTTCATGTTATAATAATATTTTATCTAATATTGGCACCATGAAAATGTATGGCCAAAAACGTACTTTCTATTTGCATAGGAGTACACACCCACTGAATTCATGAAAAGTTATCAAATTAATTACTATTACATTTAAATCCAAATTCATTTAATCATATAATCAAAAACATTAAGGGTGTCACCCCCAGTTATATATTTTATGAGAAATAATAAAATACTAATTCCAATGGATATTTCAATAGGGTTTTCTTACAAAAGTTAAATGAATTTATTTAGAAAATAATAGGCTTTTACATTATATGTTAATGCAGGAAAATAAAATAATCCACCAACATATGATTCATTCTATGTGGATAAATATCTCATATTCATGATTATTTGAGAATTATAATCCATTCCTTCATTGAATAAAAATAATGAATGTTATGACATAGAATTTAATCAATGGATATTCCACTGTTATAATTATTTAATATATTATAAATCACAAACATCACATAGAGAAACTATGAAGTTATTATTCTCATAAATTAAGAATCATACATTTGTTTTTAAATAATCTAATAATAATTCTAAATATTATAATGGGACAATAAATAGAAAATACGATAAAAAGAATAAGATAAATTGGATTTGTTTGATCCTCTACAATTAATTATATAAAAAATCTATATAAACAAAAAACTATGTTAACAATAAAATATTCATTTTTAGACGAGAGTATATATATATCCATAATAGAAAAAAGAAGTGAATGAAGAATGATTAAAATATGTTTTATTTATTGATGTTTAGGGATATATACTATTGGAATAGTAATGGGATTTTTAGAAATATTTATCTAACCATTAGAATTGTAATCTTACCTATGAGAGTATAAATTAAATAAAAGTTTCTTATAAATGAAAATATTATATATTTATATCATGATATATATAAATTAAAGTTTTAATAGTGAAAAATTTTGTGTTGGTATTTTTTTGTAAATCATTAATGTTTATCTACAATTTTATAATTAATATAATGAATTAAAAAATTAGATTCATAAAATAGATTGAAATGTAAATATTATGTTTTATATAATTAATATATATATATTTTTGAGGCCATAACTAATTTCTCAAAGGCTTATAAAATCATTTATAATATTAAAATCAATATTTTTTTAATAAATGATGATTTTATTTTAAAATTTTAATTTCTCATATTTAGAAATTTTAATTTCATAAAATGGTATTTATTTTAAAAAATATAAATGATTAATTATTTTTAGGTGATATTTTGGTATTTTTTATAATAATTTATTATTTGGGGAATAGTGAAACATACTAATTTATAATATTTAACAAATAAATGAGTTTTTGAGTAATTTCAAATGTATGGATTATGTAAGAAAAAGTTGGATCAATCTCCCCTAAAGAATTTTTTATATTTAGTTATACTGATAAAAATTATTGATTATCTTGATCCAAATTAATGAATAAATGAACAAAATATTAAAAAAATGTCACTCTTATACCTTATAAATACCAACCCTCACCACCCCTTATCCTCAAAACATTTATGATTTTTTGATTGTCTAAATTTATTCTAATTACTTTCCTAATCCACTTCCCCACTTCAAAAGATTTTTCGTCTCAACACAATAACAAACCCAAGATCCTTAAGGAGTTTCTCAAGGTGGCGACTTTCAAGAGATAAAATATACAACATTTATCTTTTAAATTCATTTGTTCTTCTACATTATCTTCATATACCGCATAAAAAAAGGAATTATAAATAGAGACTAATATATACACTATAATTTTATTATTTTAATTGAATATCCATCATCCAGTCTCTTAAAATTTCTTTTTATTAAAACAATTAAACATCATCCATTTTGTGTCAATTCACTCTGTTCGTGGATACCAAGTTTTCATTTTTCATTACCTCATTTATTGTTGGTTATAAAAATTGTATTACAGAAAACTAATATTTTAATTTGTATATTATTACTTATTTCATGTTTTATAAATAATATATATGCGAAATACAAAAATAAATGATTCTAGTTCGTGATTATTATAAAACCCTCCAATGTAAAATTTATTAGTCATTAATATTTTATCTAATGAATAATTCTCATATATAGAAACATAATTATATATGGTACAATTCTGAATTATATATGTATATAAATAAATATTATTCCACTTTTGGATCTTTTCATAGATTTGATAAGAACTCATATAATTCTTTTGAAGGGAACAAACCATAAATGCATGAAACAAATGCTCCCAAAAAACAAAAATTAAATATTATAACAAAAACAATTTCCATTAATGACATAATAAAATTATATTAGATTAAATAAATGTGAAATTTTTAATAAAATAATTAATTAATAGACATAATTTTATTATCCATGACATTTAGTGCAAGTGCAGAACACATTGAAACATAAGTTAAGGGATCTATATGAACCTCCAAATTACCTTTATATTACACTTTATATCTATTTGCAGTAATTTATTTCTTCATTATTCAAATATAAATGATCTAAATTATGGGTAAATATTCTATATTTATTTATTGATATCATGTAATCATTTTTTGTGGGGAATTATATGTCTTAAAATGTTCCCTTCTAAATTTATCTCAATAAACTAGCCTGATTAAGAGGTACTTCTAGGTTTCTCACCCATTTTCATGTACTCTACATAAACTACTTTATGGAAGAAATAATATTCCAAAATCACTATGTTTTATAATGAAAAAATATTTTACCACATTTTTTCTTTTATGAAAAAACTAATGCGTAAATCCTCTTTGAATATTCCTTATTTTATTCCCCAAAATACTGCTAAAGAGGAACATTTTATATGTTACTTAACACCTATTTTTACATTTTTTAAATTAATTTGGACATAATTTACTATGATCTTCTCCCATTATTAATGTCCAATTATGATTTAAATACATTATATAATGGATACCTTTATGATACATCATTTTTTATGCCTTATGACAGTGTTACAATACCCATTTATTTCCATGGGTTACCATTATTTATATTTTGTTATGTTTGATTACTAATGTGTAAAATATATGAATGTACATGTTAAAATGGGAGATCTTGAATATATTTACAAGAAATCCTGTAATGTATAGTCTCATGATATGTCATGTATTGGATTAGGGAGTAAACCTAATCCATTTTGGGATATTGTCCACTATGTGATACTGTCTTGGTAGTTATCTTTGAATCATGTTTATGTGATGTTATGTGTCATTTATACATTCCTATATTTTGATGTTCATATGATTCTAGGATCTATGTGATATGTTTCTTTATTATTACTCATGTTCCATGACATTTATGTCATAATGATATGGCTTTTAACTCAAGGGTTATGCTTTATTCCCATGTTTAATTCTTTACTAAAATTTTTGGCTCATCCATTGTGTCTTGGTATTCCCTTGGTTATCCTACGAAGATACAGGAGATAAAACTATTTTAGGAAATAATTATAGAATATTAATAATCATATGTTTTACCCTTTTTGGGTTTTTCATTTTAATGTATGTAATCTTCCAAATGTGTTATAATTTACAATATTTGGAAAGTATTTAAGGATATTTTTTAATGTCATGTAATAATATGTTTAAAAGGATATGGTTTCTATAGTTTATATCATATTATAGTATTGTTTTTTGGGTAAAATTACTAGAATAAACTTTTACTAAACCTTGACATAATTATATCAATGCGGAAAACCATTATTGAAACATAGAAATAAATATAACAGAATATAATTTTCATTTATAAGTATATCCTTATATGATCAATGTTTCCTTATAATTTTCTTATTAGATAAGTATTAATTCCTTAAGAATTAAATTTTATTTCTTTTTCATAATCAATGTTGGAAAATGGGAATACCCATTCCAATAATCTGTGTGATATGCAATGCAATGATTTCCCAAATCAGATGCCAAATCAGATGGAAATGAGAGCCTAGAACATCATGGAGGTACTGACTCAAATGGATCATCTTATGAACTATACTATGAATCAGGTGGAGCACCATCCTTCTCTGAGGAAATATAATCTTAAAGTCAAATCCATCAAGCAATAAAGGCCTACTATATTCAGTTAATCATCAGATCCCCTTATCACTAAACAACTTATCAACGTGATTAAAAATATGTTCTATACTATTAAATTATTAGAATATGAGAATGTAATTCTGGAGGTTTATCAGTTTGATAAGGAAGATGATAAGTGGTTTAAATTGAAAAAAAAGACTAAGGTAGAGATTTATTCCATGGTTTTGTAGGGATTTAATAATATGTTTTTTAATAAATATTTTCCTCAAACTCTCTATCTTATGATTGAGTAGGAGTTCATCAAACTAATGCAAAAGGAAGATGAGTCTATTGGGATTTATAAAGGAATCTTGATAAGTATTTAATGATATGCCTCCATTTTTTTTATAAAAACCAAAATGAAATAGGATCCCTTATTTTTGTGTATTAAAACTAAGTCTATAAAATCATTTTTGGTTCAAGACTTTGATATTTACGAGGAAATTGTCTATTTCTCCTTTAACGTTGAGATGGAAATTGGATGATATAAGTGGTATCAAGGGATCAAAGATAAAAAGTGTAAAATATACTTTAATATGGCAGGATCAATTGATAAATAAGATGAAAGAAATAAAACTAAACATTCCATATGTCAAAAGTGTGGGAAGAATCATTCTAGAAACTACCTACGAGGAGCCAGGCGATACTTCGAATATGTAAGAGAGGGTCACCAGGATAATGTTTTCTGAGTGGATTTAAGGAATCATAGTATTATGGAAGTATATATATTAATGTTTAAATCAAAACTCAACTTGTATAACATTTTTTCAACAATAAGGAACCAAGGATTTTTGTGAGCCAATTATATAAGACAAGGGTGGTTGAATGAAATAAAAAATAACCTACAAGGAAGCATGGAAGGGAACATGCTATCACAATTAATTCGGGAGAGTATGATAATAATATGGTGATAGGTAAATCATTTATTAATTCAAGAATATTGATCAAATTATTTTTTTTATATACATTCATTCATATCTATCAAGTTTAGTTGAGCTATATAGACACCAATAAAAAAGATGATGGTTGAGTTATATTTGGGAACATAAAATGGGGAAATTATTGCTTTTGAAGTATATAAATCTTACATGATTAATATTTTTGGACTAAACCTCTTAGAAGATATTTTATTTCTTTATTTTTAGGATTTTAATGCTATATTGGGCATGTGTTGGATATTATTATAAAAATCAAACATCAACTATTATGAAAGGGAGATAAATCTTCACATCCTCTAGAGTCTTTTATGTCTATACATGTGTAAGGATGGGGATGGATATATTTTAGAATTATCATCCAAATTTTGGATAATTTGTTCTTATGAAAAAGCATATAAGATAAAATGATTCTGATAAAGGAGGAGATCCCAATTTAGAACATGTCGATTATGAGGGAGTATACTGACTTTTTCCTTGAAGAATTTTTGGGTCTTCCTACTGACCAAGAGGTTGAGATATCAGTTTATCTTATACCTAGATCACTACCCATATCTATTAATCCTTATATAAGGGACAACAATGAGTTAGAGGTACTGGATTATCATTTATAGGAGAATATGTACAAGGGGTTTATATAGTCGAGTGATTTTTCATAGGGTATGTCGGTACTCTTTATCATAAAGATGGAAGGATCATTGTTTAAATGCATTGACTATAATGAGTTCAACCAAATCATGGTAAAGAAAAAGCATCCCCTTTGAGAAATAGATTTTTTTTCAATCAACTACATGGGGACAAGTATTTAATGATAGTGAACCTTTTCTCAGGATATCACTAATTAATGGAGAGGAAGGGAGATATTCCCTAGACTACCTTTCATACAAGGTTTGGACACTTTGAGTATTTGTGATGCCCTTTAGACTCAAAAATCCCAAAACATTATTCATGGAATTAATTAACTGAGTATTTATAGATTACCATGATTTTTTAGTCCTTATTGATGATATTATAAAATACTCCATGTATAAGGAGTAACATGAGGAAAATATTTCTACTATTCCAGGAACATTGTGATGGAATAAATTATATACAACATATAGTATGTGTGAGTTCTATATGGAGGAAGTAACATTCTCTGGGAATGTTATCACTAGTAAAAGAATATATATGGACTCTTCAAAGACAAATGAAATCAAAGAGTGGCCCAGGAGAACATTGTTAATGGATATCCATAGTGCCCTTAGTGAATCTGAGTATTTATGATGATTTTTGAATAACTTATAATGATTGGGAATTCCAATAACCATGATGATCACCAAATAAATATGGATTTTATTTAAATGTGAATGTGAATAATTTTTAATGGGTTGAAAAGAGTCTTATCATTTCCCAATTACTCACACTACCAACAAGTGGGGAACTTTTTATGGTTTATAACGATGCTTCAAAGAAGAGATTAGTTTATTTAGTACAGAAAAATTAAAAAGTGTTAGCCTATCCCTCAAGGTAGAATAATTTTATTGAGATAAACTATCCTATGAATGATATGGAGTTAGAGGTAATTATCTATGTATTAAAAATTTGGCGGTCTTATCTCTTTGAGAATAATTGTGAGATATAAAAAGATCAAAAGAGCCTCAAATAAATATTAACATAAATTGATCTTAATATGCACAAATTAAGATGGTTAGATCTTGTCTAGGATTATGACTTCTCAACCAACTACCATCCTGATAAATAAAATAATGCGATAGATTCTCTAGGTAGAGTGGATCTGAAAACTATATTAATGATGAGAATGTATAAGGATCCCATATTCATTGAATTTTAAATAATAGACATGAGAATAATTAATGAAAGAAAAATCATAAATACTTTATGAAATAATTTCTCAACCATACCTTTTAGAGAAGATAAAATATTATGAAGGAGGTTATATTTATCTCAGAAGAATGTGGAATCTATATGAAAATAGAAACCCTCAGAGTTCGAAATTGAGGAGAAAGGAGTTTTATGATTCTGTTCATGACTAAATGTATGATCGAATCATGAGATAAAGGTAGATATTTTTAATGATTCACATGGCTCAACATTCTATATCCACTGAAAGAGAATAAATATGTATTGGGATATTCGAGAGCACAACTAGTGGAAAAAATGAACAAAGAGATCAATTAATATACATCAATGTTCATAATATGTCAGTATGTGAAGAATAAAAGGAAAAAATATATTAGTATGATGCATCCATTATCCATACATTAATTTAAATTGGAAAATATCCCCATGTTATTTTTCACTAGATCTCTAAATACATCCAATGGGAATAATGATATATGGGTTTTTGTGGATCTTCTTTAAATGACAGTTCAATTTATTGCAATTTGAGTGGATTTTTTATCAACCAACATGCACAAATATAAATTATAGTGTTGAGGCGGAATCGAGTACCATTATCAATTATATCTGATAATGATAAGATATTTATCTCAATTTGGTCTAAAAGTATCAAACATGATTTAAATATTGAGTTGATCTTTAGTAAGTCTTATAATCCTTAAACTGATATCAATTATGAGGTTACTATTCTGACTCTAGGACCGATATTGAGAGCATGTTCTATAGACATAAATGGAGGATGGTGTCAACATATTCCTCAGTTTAAGTTCCCAAATCATAATATTTTCCACTCATGATTCATAATGGACCCCGCATAGATCTATTTAATGGAAAATATATAGAACACCAAAATAATTGAATGATATAATTGGATGGAAGATGTTGGGACTTCAAATGGTCGAAGAAATTGAGAAAAATTTGAAAACCATTCCTCATCACAGAGAGGTAATCCAATATTGAAAAAAGGGTTATGTCGATAATCACTTACATGACATAGAGTTTGGGTTTGGTGATATTCTTTTCTACCACATATCTCTATGGATGAGGGTTGTCAAATTATTGATAAAATTGAATTTATGTCTTAGGTACATCAGCTTCTTTGATATTTTTGATCACATTATATATATGAAATATCGACTATCACTTCCACTAATAATACCTCAAGTAAATAATGTGTTCCAGGAACCCCTCCTAAGAATTCACATACCAGATCCCTTGCATAAATAAATTTATAGGTTATACAATTAGAAAATTATCTATCTTACTAGGAGGAGTAGATGAAGATCATGGACCACATAGATAAAGTTATAGACAACAAGAGTACTCACCCAGAAAAAGTACTATGGAGTAACCATAAACATGAAGAGGTAACAGGGGAACTAGAGGGAGAGATGAAGGGGAAATACAGTCACCTTTTTTACCTTAATAGGAAAAAGAAAATTTCATCGCTGAAATTTCATAAGGGGGAAGAATTTAATGACCCATAATTTTACCGATGGAAATTACCTTTTGTTGTTATGTCATATAGTATAAATTATAAACATAATATATATTAACCAACAAAATTTTATTATAATAAATTAATAATGATTTATTAGTCAGAAAATAAATAATAATAATTACAAATATTACTATGGAACAATAAATATAAAATAGTATAATTAGAATAACATTATTTGGATATGTTCAATCCACTAGAATGACTGTACATGGGAATAAACCTATAAAAATAAAATATAATGTAAAAAAAATATTCATTTAAAATACGATAGTATATATGTAAGCTTAATTAATGTTAGGAGTTAATTACAAATGAATGAAATAAAATGTATTTATAGAAGTTAAGGAAACTAAAACATTTTAATAGTAATGTGACCATTAGGATGAGTAAATTAGCCATTATAATTTTGAACTCACATATGATAGTATAAAAAAATATAGGAATATTATAATATAAAATAGGACATGTTCATATATTGGTATAAGTAAATAAATTTTCTAAAAATGATAAATTTGGTATTGTTATTTTTTAAAAAAATAAATTATTATTTACAATTTTATAGTTGATATAATTATTTAAAAGAAAATTAATTTTCATTATATAGATTGTTAAATTGATATTATATTATATTATAATTATTAGATAAATTTATGAGCCCTTAATTAATTTTTAAAAGGGTTATAAAATCAAATATGTTATTAAAATCAATATTGTTCAAATAAATAATGATTTAAAAAAAATAAATTCCTCATATTTTGAAATTTACATTCATAAAATGGATTTCAAAATTTAAATCTAAATGATGTAAAATGTTTTTGGTGAATTTTAATTATTTTTCTAAAATAGTTGAATTTTTAGTGAATTGTGAAATGTTGTATAATATGTTATTTAAGAAATACCTAAATTGTTGAGTCATGGATGAGGTATGTAGGATTCAATCACCCGTTATATTGAACTATCCTAAACCATTTACTATATTTAGACATATAAATCAACACTATTTATTTTCTTGAGCCAAATTAATAATAAAATGATTAAAATAATAAAATAACCCTATCCTCTCCTATAAATACCACCCCTTATCCTCACAACTTCTAAGCCTTCTGGATTATCTAAATTTTTCCAAATTTGATTCCATAGAATATTAACCTTTTCTAATACATTATTACCCAACATATAAAAGAAAATCATGTTCATTAAGGAGGTTCTCATGGATACATCATTCAAGAGGTAAGATCCTCCACCTTTACCTCTTAAATTATTTTTTTATTCTAATTTTATTCACCTCCCCAGTCCAAAACAGCATGATAACTAAAGAATAATATATATACTATAATTTAATTACAGAAACCTAACATTAGTAAGGTCGAGGATAGTTCTACTCTACCATTACATTTGCATGATTACAATTAATCATATCCTAAAGGACTGAATTGTTTAGTAGTCTTGGAATTCTAGATACAAACATGAGTCTTGTATTACATATCAATAAAACAATTATGATTATTTCTTATTTTGAGGATAAAATTATTCCATATAGAATATCTAAGAATTTATTAATAAGAAAATTATTGGGTTCCTTAGGAGAGGTAACAAAATAAGCATGACCTCTAATGATTAGTAAGGGTAATGTACATCAGAAGTGATAATGAATCAATGATAATAGTAAATATGGAAAGGTATTAACTAAAGACACAATCAATGTATGAAATAAAATAATAATGACATGTGTTAAAAATGTGTAAAGTTAATTAATTGAAAAAACATGCCATTAAAATCACTAGATATGTAGTAATCAATATGCAATGTAAAATAAAGGAACATATGGTATTTATTCAACGAACTGAGAATGAATTGAACCCATAGATATGACAGCACAAAATATCATGGATAAATAATAACTAAATCTAAATAGGTGAAATTCTTAAATGTTGGACACCATGTTTCCTAGTTACATGGTACTTTTACCATTATGGCCATTCATAAGAAAATTTATAACAAGTCAGGTAAACAAATATTTTTGTTGGATAAATAATTCACCCCATATGACAACTGATCCATCAAGGGGATATTTATAACTGATCCCCTCCCATATCGTAGCTATCTTAAGAATTCATCGTATATAATAATCAGTTTCATAGTGTTCCATATTAAATATCAATATATATTTAAAGATACGTATTTATCAATATTTAATCATTGGAGGATAAATAACATCAATTGTTATTGATGATGATGAATAGAGATACCATTGAATGAGAATTAATATATTAATGAAGAAAATAATTTTTAAACATTCCATTGTTTCACATAAAACATTCATACATTTTAATCATAATTACCCATGAATGAAACAAAATAGAAAATATCATGAAAATAAGGATATTAAGGATATAACATGTTAAATTTAAAACCGTATATAAAAATAATATATTCATATTAGGTAATAAAAATATCCATGATAAATGATATGGATAATTAGGTGAAATTTAATTTTAAATGATAATTTAAAATTGAATATTTCTTCCTATAGAAATTAAACTATAAACAATCTTGAACAAAATGAGATAGTGATGTAACCCCATAAAAAAACATAAAAAATATTTAAGAATAAATAAGTGAATATATTGTGGTTTAATTTTTTTAATACATATAATTATAGTAAAAATGAAACAATAGATAGTAAAATGTGATTATAAAGATTATATTAGATTATTAGTGGCCATGAGAAAGTAATAAAGGCTAATGAAATGGAATCATGTTTTGAAATTATTTACCACTTGGTAACATTTAATTTGAATGACCTTAGAAGATAACATTTAA
This sequence comes from Viscum album, assembly GCA_963277665.1. Lineage (NCBI taxonomy): Eukaryota > Viridiplantae > Streptophyta > Magnoliopsida > Santalales > Viscaceae > Viscum > Viscum album. Next base: position 1,900,882,143 of record OY728133.1, on the reverse strand, counting down.
ATTAAAACATAGAATACCATGAATATAAACAAATTAATTATATAATACATAAAAATATGCAGAATTTACCCCAAACAAAAGAATAATGTGTTGAATATGACATTTATATCACATATGTAAAAAGTTAGATAAAAATCACTCAACTTGAGTTTCTTTTTTTGTGATCATAATTTAAATTTCTTGTATATTGGTTTTAATAATTTAATTACTAATAACATAACAATAATATAATACCATATATTAAATTCTTGTAATATCTTATTACCCTTTTGTTAATAATCTTTCATTATTTTCACAATTGTTTTAGTTAATTTCCTATTTTCTTGAGTACATTTTGATTTGATACATGTTGTTCATATTATGTAGATAATGATTTAATCATGTCAAGAATTTATTCCATAATGTAGTTATAATATATTTCCAATATATATTTACTTATAATAATACATAATATTTTGAGGTAATTAATGAATGGAACTGTTCATGGAGATAGTAGTCCATACGTATGCATAAACACTATATTCATTTTTTGTCATATTAAAAGAATTGAAAGTGAATTTTATATATGTATATTATAATTCCATTATTATATTTACATTATATATTATGAATAGATTTATCCAAAACATTATTTATACATTTTATGTATAGTGTGAGTGAATCACATCTCTTTGAGTGGGTTGTAATACAGACTTCCACAAAAGAAGTTATCGTATTTACAAAAAATGTAAACCATAAGTGTATGTGTCATATAAAAATTTTATAATTATAAATAAATTATAAGCATAATATATATATATATATTATTATTGTGTCTGTCATAATTCCCATGAATGTGAGGTGGTAAAGGAAAAATGAACAACAACATTTTGTGACAGTGTTGTTCACCGTACACAGGAACGGTAAGTTCATTAACCACTAGATGGATGTGTGTGTAAGTGTAGGTATAACCATTTGAATAAAAACATATAAGTATATTTTTGATACAAGTGTTATTATATAATCCTAAAATAAGGATAATTATTTTGGTGGAGAACGAAAATAAAACAAAAGAGCATGAGGAAAGAAGTTATCTCTTCTATGGGTAACTCTTTTTGGTTTACTGCAAAGGAATTACATTGATAGATTTCTGTCTAATGATAAGTGCGTAGTATGAGGGAAGGAATGTTTAGGTTATATTTGGGAAGATATTTTTCAATATAATGTGTATTGAGTTGTTTGAGAAAGTGTGCGAGGTGAGTACAATTTTATAGTGGAGGGAAATGACACACTTGGTATTTATGATATGACTTGTGTGTTACCCAAGTATTACTTGTTATCCAACTATAAAAATTGAACACTAATTAACATTATAAGTATAGTTCAATAAATATTTCCAAACAATGGATTTTGGAAACTTTTTATAGGTCATTTCCCCCTCTAGATTATGGTTTAGTCCGCAGTTCAACTAATTTGTCTCCTAATCATTGTAATTAATTTTTATTACATTAAATAATATTTTGAGTAAAAAATTAAGTTTCACTTATTAAAAACTATAAATCATTTGGATTAAAAATATGGATTTAATTTTTCTAAATTATAATCAAATAATTGGAAGAAATTAATTCTAATTTAATACCACAAACGAGACGATAATGTAGGTTTCCAAATTAAATTTTCAAAAGTTTGTAATGTTTATATATTCAATTTCAATGTAAAATTGATTCTAATTAATGAAAATTTGATTTATTTATATATATTTTATACAATTAAAAATTAAAAAATATTAAAAAATATAATTTTTCATTATAAATTAATTAGATTAAAAGTCATTTTGGAATTAAAATTCAGTATTTTTCTCTATTCATTAAAAAGTGAAACATCACAGATAAATACAAAAATTCTGCCTAAGATAATTTTTTTGTTCCCCCTTAAAAATTTCTGTTTATTTTTTCATATTATAATTTTAAAATATCCAAAAAATTTATTATAAAATGGTTCACCATCAAAAGGAGGTAAAATTAATTTTTTTAAAAAAAATTTCATTTTTAACCATAAAACATTATTTATTCTTATTTTATTCTGATAGAAAATATTGGATTAATATAAATAATTTTATTGTATATATTAAATATATATATATAATTTATATCTTTCTATAAAGAAATTAATTTATTTTATTAAGATAAAACAACTATGTGAAATAAAAATATTTATTTATAAAAATAGACACATTATATTCAATTGGTTCTTATATTCATTTATAATTAATTAGTAAATAGTTAATTAATTTAATATTTGTGTAAAATAAATATTGTCATAACGTTTTTCAATAATATTCATAACCTCAAATTTAATAGCTAGGTTATATCTTATAATATTAAATAATAATGTTTTATTAGTATATTGTTTTCTGGTAAAACTATGACTTGCATTAAATAGAAGATATCAAAGATAATATTTGTTACATGTTTCACATTATAACTCAGTATGATGTGCATTAAATTCTATTGAATATGTTAAATTTATTTTAAATAGTAATTAAATTATATAGTCTTGGGATATTATATTCCCTTACCCACATGTTGTTGCGTGTCATACATGCCATGAAATTCAATGTTCTCATTTTATAATTTCAAGGTGTTACATTCCGCCCATGTTAACTAAATCACATAGTCTCAATTTAAAATTGATCATTGTAATAGATTGGTTTATATTTCATCTCTTCAATTCCCACAGAAGGATAAGGGTTCATAAAACATCCTCCATAAAAGATTTAATGGGAAGTACGAAGCTCACATGGACTAATATATAACTTGGTCTCTACGTAGGAGACAATTAGAAACAAGTAGAGATACCTACATAGCGAAAAGTCATTTATATTGACATGGATTTGTTGAGGTGATCAATCAAAAACATTTTAATGATAAATGTAAATTTATGGCCTTAAATCTCTAAATCAGTTATGATAATAAAAAATAAGGTACTGGGACAACATTTTTTGATCATTTTTCTAATGTTGCGTAATTATTTTAATTCAAAATAATATAAGGAAATTTAATTAAATGAATTATTTCAATAATCATAATTTTAATCCTTTTATTGTTCTTCAACAAATTTCCAATTCATCCATTACATCACTAAATGTACTTACCCTATTATCATTGATTTGTAAAGCAGTAATATAACATTTTAATGAATTGTATGGCCCATAAAAGAGTGATAAGTCTAAATATTTGTATCTAAATACATTATAAGGAAATAATGGTTAATATATTAATCTATAAACATAAAATTAACACTATAGGTTCATCAAAAAAATTTATTCAACAAATTGTTTAACTGAAAACATTGATATATTAACCAAGAATTTTTCTTGGTTTGTGGTTGGAATTAAATTATTTTCATACATCAGTCATGAGTTCAAATCCCATAAATATTCTAGACATATTATCTTATCACCTGGTATATAATATTTCCTTACCAAAACTATATTAAAATAATTTAAAAAATAAAAATAATGGAAATCCTTGAAATTTTACAATTAAATATCCTTTTAGCATAGGTTTTCATTCAACCATAATATGTAAATAAATATTCAACTTTTTTCCAAATTCGTATATCCTTGGAATATATTTAATCATTTATTAGTGGGAATTTCCAAAAAAACCATAGTGGGAATATAAAATATAATATTGGAAAAACCATATAATCGTTTTGATGATATCTAAATGATGACCCATTATTTTCAATCTTAGACACAAGAGGTTTATACTAGGACATTTATTGTCACTGTCTATTCATATATTTCATAACTTTTTGTAAAAAATGTGAATTATTCTATTCATATCCCCTAGGAATGTCAAAATCATCACATAGTAAGTCCAAATATCTTGTACAAGGTTACATTGAGTCATGGCTGATGCACATTGTCAGAGTTGTTACCCCTAAATAAATCTATTCAAGAACCATGTACAATTGTAAATACAGAATAGTATTTGTTAATAGGAAGACACACATGATCTCTACATTACCAAAATTCTAGTATGTTCCTATATTCTTATACTAAAAGTCTATCTTAGAGATATGTTCCCTAATATAAGTTTTCTAGATAAATTTTCAATGTTTTCTACTAATCACACCATGATACAAAATATTGAGACCCAACCCAGTAACCGTAGAGCCAATGTTATTCTACAATTACATTGGAATGATTTAAAGGAATCAAATCCCGAAGAACCAATGAGTTTAGTCGTCTTGGAAAATAAAATAAAAATATGATCCTTTAATTGCATATGAATACATTAATTAGAACATAATTTTTTATTTATTTCAAGGGTACCATTTATTCATCTAATATATCATTTAAAATATTTTATAGTAAAATTCTTATATTTTAGGGGATATGAAAAAAATAAGGATGATATCAAAAAATTTGTAAGTGTATAGTACATCCGAAGTAATAATGAATCAATGAGAAGAGTAAATATGGAAACATAATAACTAAGGAAGAATGCCATGTAATCAATTAAATAATAAAGAAGTTTTTAAACAGTATATTAATGTAAATAATTATAACAAATTTTATCCAAATAACTAGACATGGAATAATCAATATGTAAGGGAAAATAAATAAAACACAAGCCATGTAATCAATGAACTGAGAATGAAAATAATCTATAGATATATCGGTAAATCTAATGGATAAATAATAAATGAATATAAATGAGGTAAATTCTTAAATATTGGATGATTTGTTTCCTACGTAAAGTGTAAATTTTACTTCAATACCTTTCACAAGATAGTTCACAACATGTTGAGTGAAAAAAACACATATATATAGCCAATTGACTCATCCGAGGAGACTGCTATTGCATTGAGGGGCAATTATTAATTGAGCCCCACCCATGTCATACCATTCCAAATCATTGATCATATATCAAAAATTCACTTTAACGATATTCCTTATAAAATATCTATATCAAGAAGAAGACATATATTTATCTATATTTTCTCAATGGAGAATAACAAACAACCATGGTTGTTGAAGTTGATGAATTTATATACCATTGAAATATCATTAATAAATTTATGGGGAAAATAATTTCGAAATATTTAATAGTATCCAATACCACATTAAATCATTTGAATAATAATTTACCCATGATATAAATGAAACCTATAATACCATAATAATAATGAGATTCATGATAATAACTTGTTAAAGTAAACACTATATTTCAATATTATATAGGGTTTTATGAAATAAATATGTCCTTGAAAAATGATATGGATAATTAGGGTAAATTCAATATCAAATAATCAAAGGAAAATGATTTTTTCAAAGGGACTAAAAGGAATCAAGGTAGGTAATTTAAATAAAATCCTTTCTCAAATAAACCACACACCATCTAGTGGAAGAATATGGATAGTATCAATAAAAAATTTTCTAAGTGGTGTAAAATATATGTCTGTTGTTGTCAATGAATAGAAATACAATAAAAATATATTTTTGATGATTTTTAACGAAAATATACATTTTGCTTTGGAAAAAATTTTGAAAATAGTTTTCTTTGAAAATAAATTTTTTACAGTAACCATTTAAATAAGAAAAGGAAGCTTCAACGAAATTGATGTGGTAAATCTAGGCATGTCTAACAATGTAAAAATAACATTTTTTTCATGGTAAATGGTTTGAAAATTTCCATGATCAAAATGAGATTAGAATAGTCCATTGAGAAAAATTTTAAAGTAAAAAAGGGTAAACATTTATTTAATAAATTATTTTCAAAATGAGAAAAATTTATTGAAATATTTTATAGAAAAACAGGTTTTTAGAAGAAAACATGTTCGATGACTAAAGATGGAAATGATGTTGGGTTTTCCATAAATATATATTATAAAACCTTTTTAGTACCAAAGAATGGAAAAGTGGTACTAATAATTGGAAAATCACAGTAATAACAATAAGAGAATAAAATGAAATTGTTTATTAAAAAAGGATCAAATAATTTCCTCTGATGGAAAATAAAGTGTAAAAAACCCAAACAAAAAGTGACTGCGAGGTAAACCATCTAAAGGAACATAATATTTATGTAAGAATAAATCAATTAATAGATCATGTGTTTCAAATGATAATAAACATAAGGAATATTGTAATATAAAAATATATAGTAAAAATTTATTACACCCATAATCATTGAATATTAATTAAAATGAGATTGTAATATAACCCATTAAAAAGAAATACTATTATTAAATTATTTTCCACTAGGTAAATTTTAATTTAAATCCTTATATAAGAATTAATTAAAATTAAAACTCATTATAAAATAATTATAAATCAATTAATGATATATTATATCCAAATGGATAGTATTTACACCACCCATAATAATTAAGTTGTGAATATGAAATTTATTAAATAAATGTAATAAGTGACAAGAGAATCCCTTACCTTTTGTTTTATTTAGGGTGTAAATCCTTTAAATTCATGTATAATGGTTTTAGAATTTTATTTTTTTATAAAATAATCATATTTATATTTATAATATCATATATTAACTTATTATAATATATTAATAACCTTTAGTTAATAATCATTCATTATTTTTATTATTAAGGGCATTAATTGCACAGTTTTTTGAGTATGTTTTGACATGTTACATTCCATTTTTATGACATATATCCACATTTAATAATATCCAGAATTTAAAAAATAATTTATTTATCCAATAAATTAAATATATAAATTTATTTAGGATAATCCATTATATTTGAAGATAATAAATGAATAGTATGGTTCATGGAGATGGTGGGTCGCATGTAGACATGAACACTACTTTTCTTTCATTTTCTTAATTAACATATAAAAAAATAAATGATATATATGTATATTTTAAGGAAAGTATTATTTTTATTTCATATATATCCCACAGGTTTAATAAAATAATCTTTTATAGTTTCCATGTATAGTGTGAACGAATCACATCGCTTTCGGGGGAAGTAGTCCACCCTTCAATAAATGATGTTATCATATTTACACAAAACGAAAAGAATACGGGTATAAGTTATTTAAAAATAGAATATGAATAGATGAATTATATATAATATATATCATATATAAATATTTATTCCATCATTATTCCCAACCATTCATGGTGGTAAAGGAAAAACGAACGACATCGTTTTGTGAGGTGGTAGTTCACCATACACAAAAAACTAAATGTTTGTTACCCATTAGATGGATGTGTTTGTAAATTTATTTCAATAACATAGAAAAAAATATACATATATTTATGATAATATTTTAATTATATAATCATGTAATAAGGATAAATTAAGGAGTGTATAGAGAAACTAAAAGAGAAGTGGTTGAGGAAGGATTTTACATCTTTATTGGGTAACTCTTTTTGGTTTGCACCAAAGTGATTCCTTGTATATATGACTAAAGGGAGGATTATAGTATCTGGTTAGGGATTTTTAGCTTCCATTTGGGAATATATTTTACAATACAATGTGTATTGAGTGGTGTCAGGATGTGGGAAAGGTTATTTCATTTTTATATTAGAGGGAAATGAAACACATGGTAATTTTGAACTGAATTATGTGTTACTCATGTTTTAATTCATTACAATGTCTCCAATTTTACCATTATGTAACCTTAGTGGAAGATAATACGATATATATCTATCTAATTGGTTTTGGAAAAGTTTATAGGTCATTTTCCCTTTAAGATTAATATTTTTTCCCTTGTAAAGCTGATGTTTCAATTAATTATTGAAAATGATTTTCATTAATTTCACATATATTAATGGTCAAAAAACTAATTTTAGCATTTTTTAAATTATTAAATTTTATAATTGAGAATAAATAATCCATTTTTCATATTCAAATCATATTATTATATGAACTTCATTTAAATTTAATCCCACTAATGGGACGATAATGCTGGTTTTTAAATTAAAATGCACAAAAGTTTTTTATGTTTTTATATTCATTTTCAAATTAAAATTGAGTCCAATGAACTAAATTTTTTTAATTTCTATAATATTTATCTATTTAAATATTAAAATAAATCAAAAATATACCTTATCCTAATAATTATATTAGATTAAAAGAAGTTTTTTATTTAAAATTCAGTGTTTTTAACTATTCATAAAAAATAAAAACTTACATAAAAATAAAAAAATCACCCTATGATGTTTTTTATACAACTATTTAAAAAATAATCTTTTTGAAATATTAGATTTATTATGTTTCTAAAAATTGGATTAAAAATCAGTTCTTTATTAAAAGGTGGTATAATTTCCTTTTATGAAAAATACCATTTTAAGCATAAAACGTGAATTATTATTATTTTTTCTTATAAAATTTATTAGATTAATAGAAAAACTATTTTATTTAATAAATAACATATATATTTCATTAATATCATTCAATAATTGTAATTAATTTAATTTATGAGGATAAAATATATTAGTGAGCAAAAAACAGCTTTCAATGAAAACATTGCTTTTAAATTCAACAAGTTATATAATCATTTATAACTAATATGTAAATAGTTTATTCATGTAATATTTGAGTAATGAAAAAAATTTCATAATTCACTTAAAATTATTTATAACCAATAAATTTAACAGATAGGTAATATCAAATAATAAAAAATAATATTATTTTATTAAAATATTGTTGTTCCATAAAACATGGTCTTGCGTGCAATTCAAGCTATCAAAGAAATTATCTTCTATGGAAAACCTGTGATAAATTAGTATCAAATGAATTTAAAAATATAAAATATGTTAAATTTATTTAAAACAGTTATTATATTATAAATCCTTATGATATTATATTTCTTAAGATGCTTGGAGTTTTGTGTTATTCAAGCTATGAAATACAATGTAATTATTTTAGAATTTCAAGGTATTAAAATTATTATGTTAATGAAATATCAATATCCAAATCTATTCCATTATTCTTTTATTATAAAAATAAAACATCCTATATGATGTGTTGATTCAGGACCTTCTTGGATGACGAGTTTTAATTTTCCATTACCACCTTCAATGATGGGCTTAAAACCATTATTATGGTTAAATAACATTTTAATTTTTATATTTTGACATATTTAATGTCTTATAAAAATATTTAAAAATAATATTAAATAAGATGTTACTAGTTTCTGATGGTCATAAAAACCTATAAAAAATATGCATTTTCATTAACATTTTACCTATGATTCATTCTCGTATCTAAATAAATGAAATATAGGAAAATTTAAAATTATGGAATTTTATAAATACCATTTCATTCTTCTTCGATTATTTTTATTCCATTTTACATGAACTCCAATAATTATACCCAAGGGATGAAACCATACAACATTGAAACAATGTTTCTAGAACAATGAAGATAAAAATTAAAACCATAGTAAATATTTCAAAACAAATATAACAAAATTATAATAAATACAGTATATATGGATGATTTCATGAATTAAGTAATGTGTTGATCTAATTTTATTATACATAATATTTATTGAAAGTGGATAATATATTCAAATATAAGGTAAGGGATCTCTCCGAACCACCAAATTTCTTTTAGGTTATGATATCAATCTCTTTACACCAATATATTCCATCAATATTCTTACATACTTATTCTAAATTCTGTGTATAGGGTCCAGAAATAAGTATATATATCAATTAAACCCTTTTTCGTGGTAAATATAATTTTTTAAAATGTTCCCTTCCCGATTCCTCTCAATAAGAAAGCTCGATTACATCCAAGTTCTCTATTTCTTACCCATTTTCATGTACACACAATAAACTATTATAAGGGACTGGTATTTTTCTAAAAAGATATATTATTTCCTGGATAACTATTTTACTTCACTTGTTTTTATTTTTAAAACAACTTTTCATTTATCCTCTTTGAGGATTCATTATTCTATTTTCAAAAACAATGTCAAAGGGACATATTTTAGAAGTTATGTAATAATTATATTTACAAGTATTCAATTAATTTGGATATACTATATCAATATATAGGATTAGTTTCCATTATTAATTTATATTTTTGATTTAAATACATTACTTTATGGATATAAATATGATTCAACCTTTGGTTATACTTAATGACATGATTACGATACCTAATTCATTACATGTGAAAACCTTATGTTTATTCATTATGGTTGATTCATAATGTGGAAAAATTTTGACTGAAAATGTTATGATGGGTGGGATTAGATTTCACTATAATTTATTGGATAATTTTTAGTCTCATGAGATTTCATGTATGGGGTTGTAGAGAAAACACAATCCAATATCAAAGATTGTCCACCATGTAATACAACCTTGGTAATTTGCCTTGATTCCTGTTTATATCATGTTATGTGTTTCTTATTCCATACTATGTTTAAATAATCATATTATTCCATGTTCAATGTTATAAACATCCATATTATTATTCATGTTCCAATCCCTTTATGTTATTATATTATGGATTTTAACTCATGAGTTATGATTTATCCCCTTTCTAGGATTTTTAGCACACCACTTTTGCCTTTGTATTGCCCAAGTTAATTATTTTGATGTAGATTTAAAAGAATTTTATAAGATCATCATGGAATAATATTAATGTTATGTTTTATTTTAGTTCTATGTTTTAAATTTTATGTGCTAGATATTTCAAAGAAACTATAATTTACAATACATGGTTAGAAATTAAAAAATATTTGCACTTATAATAATATAATAATATATGTAAAGGCTTGGGTAACTATAAATATTAATTAAAACATGATATAATATGTTAACAAATTAATTATATATGGTTTATCCTTAAAAAATGGAAGTATCATCATGATTGATGAAGAAAATGGGTTTACCTTTCTTGATTCAATGCTCTCGGGTCCATTAAAATTGACCATTCAAAGGAGTAAGATCACATAAATCTATGAGGGGAGTGATTGGACTTGAGATCCAAAGTCATAAGTGAAATATCAAGGGTTTCAGGGGAGTTCAGTTCTTAAATAAAATTTTCCTATTAAGATAAGTCCATCGCTATGTTTGGGTACATGGTTTTAAAAACCATGAACGAACTATACAGATGAACTCTACCACCAAATATTAGAAACCATATAGTGTGGTGAAATAATTATATAATTGTGTACTTTCCCAGATGAGCCCTCCAAATATTTCATCGTTACTCGAGTTATCCAAATGTTTTTTATAACCATTATCAAACCATCATCCCTTCAATAACTCTAAAATACACATTAAAATCATCAAGAACCTTCCCAATACCATTACTAAACCATATATTCCTTAAAATATAGAACAAAATAGGACAATAAATCACACCATTGGTTTTAAATTCTCTCCTCTATGGGTATTTCTATCTTAAGGATTTAATAGGTTGTAATTTCTCTACAAAATTTCAACACATTGGTCGAGCATGAAGTTATACCACTATTAGGTTTCCTCCTGAATCAAACTACGTTTCCATAATATTCATACCAAAGATATTCTAATACCTTGAAGATTCTTTTCTTGTATTTGTAGATTAAAATCAGGGAATGAATAAATATATCACCTTATTGAGGGTTAATATGGCCATAGTATATAACATAAATTGGATCAGGTTGGTAATTATTAAATTAGGATATATGAAAAATGTAATAGAAAACAATGAATCATGGGGTTAAAGGTATCTGATATGAAATTTAAATAATATGTTCCAAAATCATGAATGAATATACATATGAATCATACAATTTTACTTATTTCCTAGAATGGTAGTGACCTAGTCATGGGAATACATTCAATAATATGGGATCATCTACCTCAATTGATAATGTTCCTCAATGATGATATGAATAATATTTATGATGTATTTGGTTCCCTAACATTCGTTTTTTGATCATATGTATTTTTGAAGTATTTTATTTGAAAATATTTTGTATGGTCAGTAATGATTCCCAAGTCGCAGTCTAAATAATTGATGATGACATGGATAGACATATAATTCCAAAAAAAATCATTTTTATTATGTCATGTTAATAATTTTTATAGAAAAATTTCACCAATATAAAATTTTCTTCCTATGGACTGGTAAAATCCATAAAAGATTATCAGTTCATATATTCTAATATTTAGATTTTACATTTTGAGGGACTATTCATTTATGGATGATATACTTTTATCCATGTAAACTGAGTGCCAAAGGATTTTTGCAAGGATTTATATAATCATGATGTGAATCCTGGGTCTTTATTAGAGATATTAAATACTAATAATGCATAAAATTTTAATAATATTTATATAGAACTTTTCCAAGAAATCCATTATATGGGATGCTCAAATTTGAAATAAATTTTCTAAATTAGTATGTTTATCAATAGTCACAAAAATAAAATTGTTCTTATGTGGTGTCTATGGTAGAATGGTGAATAATTCCATGACTAATTTCTCCATTTTTATGTGGGTATTGTTATCAAATAAAAATTGATTTCTGGTCAGTAGTTTTCATCATTTACCGATTGGAAGGTGATAAATTTCATGGTATAATTATCAAATTTTTATTTCATACATGACAGTCAAAATAGGTCTTTATTTCATTATATAAATTTTGAATACCCTAGAAAAGATCCCATTTTGAGTGGTGAGGAAAATAAAGAGGTAGATATTTGAATGATGAAGGGCCTACAATTTCACTCCCAAATCAAAAGATGTTTCATCCAGTAAATAAACCACAATAAACCCCCACCATTGATTTTTTAACTCCTAAAAAGGTAGTCTAGGTCTGATTTCTGATCCACTTTGATTAGACTATATAAATTAAGAATAGGATTTACTAGTATTAATGGGGTATTATGATTTTGATCTATGAAATTCTAGTGAATTTTGGAAATTACTCCCATAATATAACACTATTCATGAGCATCTCTGAACAAAATTTTAATTTGTTTTTTAGTCAAATAATTAACCAAAATATTTTAAAAAAGATGTAGTGGTTCTAGTTTTATAATGTGACATCCACTTTAGCTAATTAAAATATATGATTCAAAAAATTATTTTCAGGAGTTTTCAATTCCCTCAATTAATAATATATAATATGGTATTATTTTATGAATAAATAACCAAAACATGATAAATTCTCATCATAATATACCACATAACCTTATCCTTGTTATGGAAGGATAATCATGTGTGATAACATTATCTATGCCCTGAACTAATGAATGTATTTATGAAAACACTCATTACAATTGAATGTAATACCATTTCTTGTTAAATAAGTCCTATAAAAAGAAGGCCTAGAGGAGTAGAATAAAAAGTAATGACAATAGCCTTATTATCCATGAAATACTTGTTTTCATAAGATATTATTATTTGGTTTCCAATAATATAATTCATTGTTCATTTTAGGATTGTTTGATTTACCTCGATATGAATAACATTCCCAAGGGTATGAACGTATTGTATATAAGAGACAAATTTAGGGAATTAATCCTAAAATAGATGCTCACACAATGTACCGAATACAATATTTATGTTCTTTTATAGTAATTTTCTCCATTTAGAGTACACAAAAATATCATTGAAAAATATAATAGAAAATGAGGAAGGATAGTAATAGGAGTTATGAATCATTAAAGTAATGAATCACGCGATTTCATTTTTAATACCAAGAGTATGGCTGCATATTTTATGCGATAGTAATGTTGTTAGAAAGATATTTGTAAACATACACCTTACTTACTAAGAGTTGGTGATGCCCAGTTTGTAGATTAATTATGGAGGACATTTCAAATCCCTCAAATTGATCAAAAAAGACATTGAGTTTAGGAATAGGGATCCAATACTCAATCTTACATGATTCAGTTTATGATAGTCAACACATAAACAAAGAAAACAATTTTACTTCTTTACAAAGAATACTAAATATTAAAAAAGTGATATTCTTGGTCTAATGATTCCTTCTCATTATAATTTTTCTAGCTATAAATTTAATTGAATAATTGATTTGGTTTTATTCTAATTGATCAAAGGTAATTAGGTATCACTCTTGGGAGATGATATCTGTAAAATAAAATTTCTATTTCAATTGGAAACCAAAATAATCAAAACGAATGACTTTGGGGCATCAATTTACTATATTAATAAATCTATATGTTCTATTTTCTTCAAAAGAACCAAATCTCATTATTTGAATCTATTATGATATGGTTCTCTCTACAATTACCAAAGGCCCTACTATGTCTACAATTATATACCAATATCATTTGAATAAATTAATGGTATCATATCGAAATTTAGAATCAATTTTAAATGTGTAAAAATCAATACAAACTTTGGATTCCACCATCCTATCAATTATAAAGATGAAATCAATGATATCTATTTCCCAGGAAATAAACTGCTTGATAATGTGGACATCATCGATGATGATGAGGCATACTAGAAAGCAAAATCCTCAACATCCTCAATTTGAAATAGGTGTTTTGATGATAAATAAATGATTTATTGTTCCCATTTAAAACCTCAATTTATTGACCACATGTTAATGAAAAAAAGAGTGGGATTTGAAAATATCAAAAAATACAAACAATAGGGTGGCGTATGGAACCTAACACCATCGTGGGACTTGGTTACGTAGTTAAAATTTACTTAACATCACTATAAAGGTTCTTATAAATTCACAATGGCTTGAACTTATATCCTTATTGTGGTTGTATCAGATGTAATACTGAGGTATTCATAGAATTATTATAGGATACTCAACTCTTGGGGTAAAAAAACTTTTTGATAGAACTGTCCTGGTTGATCATGGGAGATATGAGAGTGATTATTTCTATTTTAACCCATTATATTTTTGGTTATCATAAAATAATTATTTATGTGTCATTTTTTATAATAGTTCTGACATCTCCAAGGTTGGTCTAGACATTCACTTTTCATGTGTGAAAAATATAAACATTGAAAACAATATAGTTTTGTACAATAAAATTGTAGGAAAGGGAATGGTCTTATGTTTTCATTCCCCAGAACCCCGCAATCATAGAAATAATTTTCCCTCCTTCTCATGTTTATAATTGTGTATCTTCCTCTCATGTCTATAAATAAAATAGTTCTTAATCCACTAACGGTCCTTTATATGTCCCTTTCTACCATCGTTTCCCAATTGAGCATATTTTATAATCACAAATCAAGAACATGTCCAACATATAATGGATATATAGTTGCAACACCTCATAGACCTTAGTGACTTTATATTTATTATAGATTCCAACTCTGGAGATAATAATCTATGTTCTTAAACATCAAAATTTATTATATCATGGTTAAATTTACTTTCTTGATAAAAAATAAATCAGCAATATTGGTTATATTGATGGTATGCCAACAAGATTTTTTTGTCGAAAAATTATTCAAATCCTTATCAAGTAATTCCTTAGTAATGATTACATTATTCTATTAATCCACACTATTTTCATGTTGAATCTTCCAAATTGTGTACTCTTATTAACAATAATATTATCATCATGGTTCTAAAGAATTTAAATATTTTATTAATTATATAAATGAATATAATTTATGTCTCAAGTCCTAAGTCTCCCTAAAAAATTGGTGTATTATATTTCTGAAATTGAAATCTATGATCATTTAATCTGGGATCTATAGTTTTATTCCCTTTCCCTATAATCCATAATTATTATAAATTGTGTGGGATAGGTTCTTTGTTCACATTTTTCTCAGTTACAACCATATATTCTATGTCTGACTCTTCTTGGTTTCTGAGTCAATTAATTATTTCCATTGTTCTAGAACCAAAATGACAATATTCAATCAGTTATCTCATGTTTATTTAATCCTCTATTATAGAATATATCAGAAAAAACTGTATTATAATAATATAATTTAGATATCATTATTTGGAAATAAAATATTTAGGATGAATTCATATTGCGAAGTCTCTTTAATAAAGAAATATACTAGACACTCATCAACTAATATGATTAAAAAGACCAAAACCCTGATAACCGTAGGTTAAATCTGTAAGGAACCAAAAGATAAAAATAAATTTAAATGGTTTTACAAAATCATGTTTGATAAGATTCCCTTTATCAAACTACCTGCAAGTAGTACATATTTAAGAAACATAATATGATGCTTGATATAAATATAGAACAAACTATAAGGATATAACCAGATGATAAAAATGTTAAAAAATAGTTAAAAACATAAAAATGTGTAAAATACCATGATAAATAAAACAAAATCTAATATGATACATGGTAAAACTTCTTGTGTAACAAAAGTGACACTACTCTAAAGTATTATATCTTACAACCCCTAACTCGAACTCCATACATCCATGAATACAACACCCCAAATCTATATTGGTAAAATAAGAAACCTTCTATTGATCGGTATCATATTAAAAGTTATCCAATATTCACATGGGTTCCTATATTGGGGAAAAGTATACAACTTTGTAAAAAAATACTAATACTTCAAAAAAATTCCACTAAAATAAGAAATTGTTTATCCTAATACATATTTAAAAATTTTATACATATAAAAGAATGAAAAGATGTGAATTTTTTTAAAACATATTCCTATGGAACAGAACAAAAGAACACAAAAAATTCAAATGAATACGACCACCCACACATAATAAACAACAACCAATAAAAATCATACCTGAAGGACACTCTTGAACAATCCAACTCATGAGTGGTATCCATCCCTCTATTCCAAAGTCGTCACTCTGTGGAAAAGTCCAACGTGACCAAAGATAATATTAATAAACAAATTTAACCCCCATTTCTCTTTCCACATTCATATTAAATCCCTCCCACAAAATTCATACAATATTCTCATTTTACAAAACCTTTAATTTTCAAACCAAAATCATTCAATAATTTAATTAAACATATTTTTTTGACCCAACATTATCTATATTAATACCATCCAAGAAAAAATATATTTCCAATGAATATTTCATGTGGTTTTTACACTAAAATTAAAATAATGTTTTTTAGATGAATATGAGATTTCATGTTCTAGGAGATAGTGAATGAATAGTTGAATCCACCTATCTATGATGCACCTAACATGAATAAATCTATCATGATATCAATGATTTGGGACGTCCAAATAATTCTTACAATGAGTGAAAAATAAAATTAATCATAACATGGTTTAAAAAATTTATATTGGGAAGGTAGGCCTGATATAAGATTCCTCTTTATAGAAAAGTAGTGTATTAAGGATAGATAATGGGAGAAAGTCCTTTTACATTAAATTTACTATATCCAATTCACATCGATATATTGAAATTTTCCCTCAGAAATAATGAAATCTCTTAAATCTCTTAGTGGTGTGGAAAAATTAAATAACCTGGGTTAGAGGAGAACTAAGGATGGGTTTTACTGAGTATAATCACTAAAATAAAATTTTCAGATTTCTATAATCACATTATATGGTATGGTTGCATATTTTGAAGAACCCTGGACATATAATATAGAGCATCAATCTCTTTAAAATTTCAATGTTTCATCGTTTTTATAAACTATTAGCTAACTATTCTATTACTAATAATCCCCCTCAATATATTTCAAGGTTACTTGGGGGAATCCACCTGGTATCCCCCAGTAATTCTCAAATAGTCTTCATTAAAAAACATCTAAATAAAAATTAAACCAATCTATAATGATATGGAGACATAACCTTACTATTTCATAGCATAAAATATTGAATAGAAATGGGAGATAGAAAAAATATGGGGTGTTACACTGCAAGAGGGTCTCATATATGCCTTGATAGAATGTAAGGGACCCTATATGTAAATCACTAACCTAAATTAGAAATTAAATATTATCTGATATAAATAATAACAAAAATATATTTTTTATACCATATAGTGATCGGACATGCATTAGTGTACCTCAATGAGAACCTAATGTCATGAAAATATAGGGGAGCTCAAATAGTTCCTCATATTTTATCCCATATTCCTAGTCCACTCGACGATTTGAGGACCAATTGTAGCCACGCGACCTCATGCTCACTTCCCTATAGAGAAAATCCTGCTGACATGCAGTGGAATTCTATATTGTTACCTTAGGGATAATATAACCAAATAAAATCACTGAAGATATAAAAAATCACTATCATAAAAAATTATGATTTTGATCACCCATCAGTATAATCAAATGTATTAATTATTAAAATAAAAGAATAACATACCCAAAGTCTCTGTAACCAACCATAAGCCTCACTGTTTATTAATATAAAATACTATCCATGTTATTTAGTTGAAATAGTCAATCTTGGGCCTCTTCCGAAAATGTATCCACAATCAGTGAAGTATTCATGGATATCCTAGAGACATGTCTACCTGATCAGGGTTCTAAAAACAATTAGTGGGGGAACTGACAACACAGTCACACAATTCACTAGTTAATTTTGTTCATGTAAATTTTATGTGTTCTAGATAACAAATAAATAAATTTAAGAATCATAATTTTATAACCATTATCAATCCTTGAGTAATAAAGTGGTACATAGGATAAACTATACATAATTTTATAATTAATGGAGTCTTACTGATCACATCACATGACCATGGAAACCAATATAAGGTCAAATCACTAACTCTCAGGAGGTAACATTATTAAATAAATAGTTATCAAGAGTACAACCATTACATAAGAGGTAATCCTTGGTTATTCAATAATCGGCATACATCATCATTAATCCCTAGGATGTAATATTTGAAAATTTATTAGACATTTGGAATATGAACTCAAAAATAGGAGGTAATCCTTGGTGATCTAATAGTCTCCATGAATCATCAAAAATCCCTATACAGTAATAATTGGTGATCTAATAATTATAAACTATCAACACTAATCTGTATGAGGTATTCATAGAGAATCCAATAATCATCAATAGTCATTGATGAACCTTATGAGTTAATTCTAGGTTGTCTAATAGCCATTATTAATCATCATTGATCCATATGAGGTAATCCTATGTGATCAAATAGTTATTAGGAATCATTCTAAAATCTAATAGGTAATCCTATGGGATCTAATAGTCCTATGATATTATCACCAATCACTAAGAGGTAATCCTATGTGATCAAATAGTTATTAGGAATCATTCTAAAATCAAATAGGTAATCCTATAGGATCTAATAGTCCTATGAAATTATCACCAATCACTAAGAGGTAATCATAGGTGATCCCATAATCATAATGTTTCATCGTATATCCCTAGGATATAATAATAAGAGTTAAAATTATGTCATTTTTTAATTCAATTCCTAGGTGGATGGATAAGAAATCTATTTACTACATGAGTCACAAATACTGACTCTTTTGTGTTGTACTTAAGTTGTAATGATCTTCCATTATAAACTGATTCCAATAAGAATGTCCTTAGAAAATCCAAAATTGTTTCACCATGACCAAATCCACGGAACATTTCAAATGAATTGTAATTATTTAAGATCATCACCATCTCAGTTTATAAGGTGACACCAATAATCATCCCTATCCATTTCACACACACACCCTAACTTGCATGGAAAGAATTCTAGGGAACCCACTAGAGTCCCCTTTGTGACATTATAACAAGGAAACTTTTCATGGGTTCCATCACCTCACACCCAATAATTTAGTTTAATCATATTACTTAGAGAGATCCACGTACCTTTGAGTATCAATAAAAATATCAAGGCCTTAATGGATTGATAGAGTACACCATATTGGAATGAAATAGAGGGATGACATTGGGAACTTTTGGTCTGCCAATTTATTCATGGATTTTCCTCAAACACCAAACCCATCAAAACCTCACCCAAGTTCAACATACCATAGTGCCCAAATTTTAAGGAGGAAGTTCTCTAGAACTGTGTTTGTCTCATCTCTTCTAAATTTCATAAGGAATTTAAAATTTTTAATGGATTTCCAAGGTGAATAACTTTAATTTTATCACTCACCACTATGTGGAAGAAACTAAGGTTAAATATCACTTATGATTCTATATTCCCTTGATTTCATTTTATTTATAACCTTCCTGGGTGTGATGTCCTGACCAGGATCACTATATTAATATTATGCAAGCTAATTAGAAAAAAAATCATCATTCATGCCTCTACCTATTATAAAGGAAATAAAAAAGTAGCAAATGCATATGCTGTGTCTGTGGGGTTTGCTATGACCACACATTAGAGTTAGAAAGTAATGAAAATAAAGATCAACATCCAAAATATTAAGAATTCGAGTATGGAAGTAATAATGATAAAAAGGTTGTAATAAAATGTAATATAGTAAAAAACAAAATGAAGAAAATCAAATACACTACACTGATCAACAACTTGGCCAATCACATATATAAGAGTATATAAATGAAAATGAAATAAAAGTAAAATGACTCATTACTAAATATAAATTAAACCACATAATTGATCCTCAATACACTTCCATGAGGCTCTAGAGTGATCATAAGAAATTCACATAATATACTTCCCTATATAATGCATCCCAAGGCCCCATCATTATCCATCATGGGTATATGATCAACCTAAATGTAAGAATATTGTCAATATATGCACACCATGGTTGATGTAAATGTCATTGGAAATAAATTTTAGTAGAACCCCCAATGTAAAACCTATGATCTTTTTGGATAGTGTATACTCACGAAACCTACTCATCCGATCCATTATATGAATCAATAATATAATTAAAGTAAAACTGTAATTAATCCTTAGGTTTGTGATCCATAAAAGATACCTCAGTCAAAAAACATTCAATATGTATATGAGTGGGATACATTTCTACTAGAGGACACAATTACTATCCTCGTGATAACCATATACTCACCTCAAATAACTATGATGGATAAATCTAGGTATCAATATGATATCCTACTCTGGATAACTCTAAAAATGTCTAATAATTTTACATTATAAATATAAACCAATACTTGACTTACATCACCAAGGAATCCGTGTACAACAAAGGCATATTAAGAATCTACATAACAATCAAGCATGATAAAAATTCATTTTTACCATAGATATCATCTAAATAATCCAATATAGTTACCCAAGTAGAAAACATGGGATGATATAATAAATTGTCTAATGAGCCTAACAAAGGAATTCTTTATAGGAATCAAAGTATCGCCTGAGGCCTGATATAATTAATCACCCAAGAATACTATCTAAGCATTACATGTGAGGAACTGAAGTATGGATAAAGTCCTAATATATTAAATATCCTTATGAGACAATCCATGTAATTTAGTATCAGAATCCTTGTATCTATAATGACTCGATATAATAAATATCATTATGATCCCATCCAAGGCATTCTATGTAAGGTACCCATGTATCTCCCAATACATTATATAATGAATATCTGTATGAGCCCATATAATGAATCCTATGTAAGGAACCCAACTATATCCCAATGATAGTTATATTAAATAACCCTATGATCCCACATATGGAATCTTGTGTAAGGAACTCAATTATTGTAACATCCACGTTTTTAGTCCCACCCAAAGGTGCCCTGAACCTGGTTGGTCACATGAACTCAAGAGTATTTCCCTAAATGTAAATGGCTATCGACTAAAAGTGAGGGTGGAAATGTGATACTGGGGAAACTATACCCTCATTGGAAGTGTATACGCAGCGAAAATCAAATATTAACAATTGTGGAAGAAATAATACCATAAAACAAATGAAAATAGTAGAATACTAATAGTAATATAACCAATGGAGAATATATAAATGATTTATGTCACATGTTTCTAGGAATGTATCCAAACAAGTCAAAATGCAGGGAATATAATACTGAAACCAAAGTACAAAAAATTAGTAAACTCCAACAACATCACAAGCCTCATCTTGGCCCCATTATCTAATGATCCAACATCAATCAAGTACCTAATGAATAAGGGAGACTTCCCATATCTATAAATGCATCCATATAATCTATTTGGGTCAAAAAAGATGACCCAAATAGGGTGTGAGATGAGTCCTAGTAGGCAACCTCCAAAAGATCTGTACCTAACTGTCAGTGAATATATATATATATATAGTAGGTAATAAAAAAATGAAGCAATAAACTAGGAATTATACTAATGTAAATATTTCTATATTTTTCAATTATATTCATTTAACATTCATTATTCAACCACTGAATCATGTAAACCTTAGGATTTATGTGAGGCTCTATGTCCCCTGTGTAATAGTAACAACAGACATCTCATAAGATCATTTAATTGTCAAGTAAGATAGAGTCCAAGCTTGTGATTTGGCTTGGACGAATTGTAAAAATCATTCAATTATTCCATCTCAATTATTTGAGAGAGTTCTCACAGTACAATCCCCCAGGTCTAACATGAAATAAATTCATTTACATAACAACCCTCTGGGTTTCCCTCTTGGTCTAACCACTCTGCTCTAACATAACAATAATCCTTTAGAATCAACCACCAGGGTAGCTCCCGCAGACAATACCCCCTAGTCAACATAGAATCAATAAATTATAAATGACCAACTCGGTTTCTCTCATGGTATTAACCTCCGGGTCAGTTACCACATGGTAGCTATCACATTAAATACCCCTGGGTCAGCATATCAGAAAAGCATACATAAATGACCCTATATTAGGAAGCTTTCACATTCAAATTCCCCTTGGTCAAATATTCACAATTCATATCATCAGAATCTCATATAATCAGTAACTCCATCCTAAAAAAAACAAGGCATGGAAATAAAGGAAATCCTATTAGGATTTATAGAACAAACAACCATATTTAATCAAATAAGGGAAAAACACCCACGAGGTGTCCCATAAACAATGTATCTAACCTCACACAAATGAAACTACCCTTTATCAATATACGAAACCATAACAGGTAATAAAAAAGGTCTACTTCAAAATACGCAATACCCCAAACATGGGTATATAGAACTTTTAGCATATAAAATCCAAATACAATCAACAAAAGACACAAAACACCTTCCTTGAGGTCATACAATCAATAATCTTTAACATTGTCCCTTGAATCAGCCTATATCATTGCAGATCTACAAAAGGGTAAACAAATATAATCCTTGAATAACTCACTAGAGAGTGTGAATTATAAAGAAAGACACTTTTGGTTTCTAGAACTCACTAATGGGATTCCAACACACCTAGTGACGTCTCAATCAGAGGTCATACATAGATTTGAGAGGGGTCCGAAGTTCATCGGCAGTTTCGTCGATGCCTTGTAAGAAACATGGGTAGAATAAATAAGTTATAGGCATGAGAGGTGAACACTCTTTGATTTATCAAATAAATATTAAACTTCATGGAGTGTTCCTTTAATGTACACGATGTTTATTAGCCTCAAATGGTTCCTGAATTAATCGGGCCAGCCATATCATCACATGACAATGTACTCAGCTGTTACATGACTAGTACATGACTAAATGTGGAAATCGGGTACACGATGTGTACTAAAGAGTACACGATGTGTACTTAGAAAAACATTATTTCTTCCTTTTCCTAAAAGAAACCCAAAATAATGATCCTTACAGGAAATGAATATTCGAGTTCTTAGAAATTTTCCCCTTAATGCAATTTGTCGCCAAATTTACCTACTTATGGTGGAGAAGAAGAATATACGAACTACTCCGGCCATTGTGACCATACATTGGCCTCTATCTCCCATGCCTCATCCTGATGTCTCCCATGCTACCATAGTACTCATACAAAAGGAATATACCATCTATGTACAACCATCTATCTATGATCCACATTCTGAAAAGGGTTCTCCTCGAAGGATGAATTCACCTCCAACTCAACCTCCTCGAGTTGAAAAACATGAGACATGTCTAAAAAGTAATTTCATAGCTGAGAAATATGAAAGACGTCATGAATAACATAGTACCTCGGAGGTAACTACAATAGATATAAAACCAGCCCAACTCTCTCCAAAACCATAAACAGCCCGACGTATCTCTGAGAAAGATTCCCCTTTATCCTAATCCTCTTACTTCCCAACCTCGGTGTGACATATAAGAAAACCTGATCTCCAACCTTGAACTCTAGAGGCCATCTCTATCGATTAGCATAAGATTTATATCCACAAATTTGAGTAGCCATCCTCTTTTGAATCTTCTCCACCTCTGAAATGGTCTTCTGGACAAGACGAGGTCCCAACATATCTGGCTCTCCTATAGCCAACCAACATTGGGGTGATTGGCGTGGCCTACCATACAAAGGCTCATATGGTTCCATCTGAATCGTTGTCTGAAAACTATTATTGTTGGAAAAAAATAATAGGTTTATGTGTATCTACCATAATCCCCTGAAATCCAAGACGCATGCTCAAAGCATTTCCTCCAAAACTGGAATCACGCTCTCAGTCTGGAAATCTATCAAGGGACTTGAAGATGTACTTAGAAGTACCTATATACCCAAATCCCTATGTAGTCCCTTCCAGACACAAGAAATAAACTGTTTACCCCTTTCTAAAATGATAGAGTAAATAAACTCTTGAAAACATACAATATCCAATATTTAAAACCTACATTACCATAAAAACGGATGGTTTCCTTGATCAGATGGAAATGTTGAACCTTAGTGAGTTTATCAACAATAATGCATAAAACCTCATTTCCTTGAGGTGTCCTTGGTAAACCCGTCATTAAATTCATCGCGACACCATTCCACTTCCTCTCAGTAATTGGTAATTACTATAAAAGCCATGATGGTCACAGATGCTATGCCTTCACCTATTGATAGGTGGAACACCCCATGAAAAATCAAAAACATCCCTCATCATACCTGGCCCCCAATACTAATGGAGTCTGTCTCAATACATCTTGGTGACACCAGGATTAATTGACCATACTAAGGCATGAAAATCATGAAACTAATCCTTTCATATCTCCGCAGAAACCCATATGTGTCTATGAAAATGAAAATTCTCATCCTCACCTTTGGTCTACCTAGGAGTAGGGTCCACTCCTAACACACACTCTCATAGGACTATACCTTTGGAATATTTTAGCTTAATCATTAGCACTCAATACACAAGTGTTGAGGTAACATCTATAAAAGAAAAGAGTGTCTTCCCCTATCGTCCATGCAATACTAAATGAATCATATAGAATAGAGACAAAATATTCCACTCACTACTAGCCTCCTGATCTGCATGTATCTTATTCTTCCTGCTCAATGCATCAGCCACGTGTAGCCTTTCTCGGGTGTGTTGGAAAACTCAAAGTAAAAATAATTAAGGTAGTCAACCCACCTTCATTGTATAAAATTATTATCAAGTCGAGTAAATATATACATGAGGATTTTGTGGCCAGTGTATACCACAAAATAATCTCCTAAAAGATAATGTATACAACAGTGCAAGGCTTGCATAACTGAAACCAACTCAAGATCTTGTGTTTGGTAATTCCTCTCATGTGGCCTCGACTGTCAATACTCATACACAAAGACCACTTCCCAATTCATAAGCACCACTCCCAACCCAATACCTGATGCATCACAATAAATTGTGTAGCTCTTGCACGGCTCCGGCAGAATCATTATCTTTGTTGATGTTAATCTCCCTTTCAGCTCCTAATAGGATGAATCACAAGTTTCTTTCCACATGTACTTTGCACCTTTCTTATTTAGGCCCGAGAGTGGTGCTTCTATGTTTGGAAAGTATTGAATAAATCACATGTAGTAACCATACCTCCCTAGAAAACTTCTTACCTCAAATTCCTTATTTGGATTCTCCTAGTAAAATACTAAAATCACATTCTTTTGGTCTACTGATATTCTTATCTCTGAGATGAGATGACCCAAGAAGTGAATCTAGTCCATCCAAAAGTGGAATTTTGAGTTATTATCATACAAATGATGATATCCCAGTGTACTCAATACATTCTCAAGATTGATGGCATGGTCATGTTGACTGTTAGAGTACACCAAGATATCGCCCAAAAAGACTACCACAAAATAATAAAAGCAACAATGGAAAACTCGGTTAACCAGTTCTATGAAAACTGCTGGTGCATTCATGATACTGACAAGCATAACCAAATACTTATCTAGACCATACATTCTCTAAAAGGCTATAAGAGTTATATCTTATGGTCTAACGCGCAACTAATGATAGCCAGATCTCAAGTCCATCTTTGAGAACACTCGTGCTCCTTGAATCTCATCAAAGAGATCATCAATCCTTGGAAAGGGAGATCAGTTCTCGACTGCCAACGAGTTTATATTATGATAATCCACTCATAGTCTGAGGGTACCAACCAGATTCTTTTCAAAAAGGCTAGGTGAACCCAAAGGAGAAGTACTGGGTCAGATGAAACCCTTTGCATGAAACTCCAATAAATACCTATTTAGCCCCTAAAACTCTATTGTATCCATCCTATATATATGAATGGACACAAGTGACACTCCTAGTAAAAGATCAATATAAAAATATAACTCTTTTTTCAGAGGTAAAACTGAAAATATCTCTATAAATACATCTCTAAAAAAATACAAAACTAGAAGAAATTCCATCTATGAAGTCCCATGGTCATCCAAATATAAATGAGAAATTTGTGTTCTAATTCCACCCAACCAATGATGCTAAGTTCCATTTATTCTCTCCTATACGTCCCATTCACCATATTGTAGAATGTATTTACCCTCTAGTGACGTGAATCTCACCCTATGATGATATAAGTAAATAAATTTTTGAATGGAGACCAACCAGTACATTCTGAGAATGACATCAAATCATGTTATCTATAATACATAGAGGTCCCGTAAGAAGTGACACACACCAAAATCAAGAGGCAACTCCATGAAGTAATTCACAATAGACCTCATAATCCCCAACGATGTGTTTAGCATCATAACATCATCATATGTAATGCTATAGAGCACAAGTCCCTACACAACGACGATATATATAAATCTATGGGAAACCCTTATATCAAAAAGATTAGATGATAAAACCGAGTTAACTAGAAGAGTACTTCTAACTATATATGGTATGATATCCTACACCTCCTGGATCTAATACATCAAAAAAAATTACATGTACTGGAGCCATGTGACCCTGCTTGGGTACCTTAACCTGAACTTCCCTCCTATGACTGAAAACCTGTCGTCTGGATAGCACTACCACAACCACCTACTTGGGCTGAAAGGTCCCAATTATCAGATAGTTGAGGAACATGTGGTCCTGCTTCTGAATGTGGAGTCATAAAAGATACTTTATCACTCACAGATACAGGGAACTTCCTGTAAAAACACTAAATGTGGCCCATCCGGTAGCAATATCAACACTTGACTGGGTCCTTTGTGAAATGTTTTCTCGTATGCCTACGTTTTCCAAACTGATATAATATAACCTTTCTACCCGATGATACATCAGATGAATTCTCCCAATGGTGCTTTTGACTACTTTTCTAAGGAGTACCATCCCTTGATGCTGAACCACCTTGGTTTTCATCTCCCAAATCCCTCATATTGCGCTCTATAATCAGTGCCTAGTTTTCTATAGTAGTCACCAATGAATTCTTGAAAACATTCACCTATGATCTAATATCATACCTTAGAACATCTTCAAATTACCTATCCAAATATAAATCATCACCTCCCAAAATGGATGTGATGTATTGATGATCTATGATGTGAGATGAGTAATCCATCACAAAAAATGATCCCTACTTCAAATTCATGAACTCCTAGGCGAGGTCATCCCTCAATGTCTTAGAGTATAAGTAATCATAGAAGGTTCTAAAAAACTCTTCCAATAATTATCCTAATGAAGTCCCATATTTTTGATAACATCCCCCCATATCTTAGAGGAATCATGTAGAATTTACATCTCAAGCATCACCCTCCTCTCAGGAGAAATCTCCAGATGCTTGAAGATTGTATGCATGGACTCCAAATATGTCTCTATAGCTTGTTTTCGACCATACCCTAAATAATTTTGAGTATGATGCTGCTGGAACACCTGCATCAACTATTCCATAGTCAGGGTTGGATGTTGTGCTCCCTATAAAGTCTACATCATCCTCATAAATCCTTGACCGAACTATGCATCAACACCTATGCCAGGTATAATAGATGGTGATTACACATGAAAGAGACGAGGATATGTTGGTAGTCCCTGATCTACCATTTTTGGTGTTTGGTCATTGCCCTGCACCTAGCATACAACCAGAGGACTTCGTGGTGGAATGAGTCTACATGGAAAATAACCCGCCCTGTTCTCAACTATCAAGGACTATAACATAGAAGTGAAAGAACATAACATGATAATGATATCCTTCATGTTTTACAAAATAGGGTTACATGGTGTGTAAAAATACTACATATCATGTTCCCTTAAGCCTTTAACATTGGCGTGTACCTCTACAAAAACCCATTCGTGTAACACCCCTACACCTGACATGTTCCTCCTAAGATAAGTCATGTTGTTCAATATTCCCTCCTACCAAGTTCATATACATAGATAGAACTATACAGTACCCTCTTGTTGTAACACTACACAGTGTGCACACTCTACAAATGGCGTGTACCACATAAGTACGTTCCACCTATGTCATTGGTCACTTGGACGGATACACGGTTTAAAACTACATGGGGTGTAAAAAATGGAAACTATGTGTACAACCTATGTTTCATATAGCAGTTTTGTTCATCACATGGCTGGATACATACTCCTTACAACATGACATTTACTCACAGTACATGACATGTTCTACCATACATTTATTAACCTCGGACCTCTGTTCAGATAGTCATTGACATGGTCCTCAACTATAAAATGTGTATATGTGGTACATGGAGTTACTTATGATAATTCATTCTTCCCAAACAGATTAACACATGGAGTGTGTTCATAACATCACTCATCATGTTTTTTGGGTTTCCAAATAGTAAGAATCTGAAACTTCTCTAGAACCCTTAAATACATAAAATTTTGACCAAGGCATGCTAAATTCTGGCTCTTCATAGCTCATACTCCTCGTGAATCAATGTTTGGAATCATTACTCATGTCATATCATAATAGAATTCAATTAATGGTTGAACATGATCCACTAAATTCTGATCCAAGAGAGACCATAACACCTCAGGGACAAACGTTTGGCATCCATCCACATGAAACTTTACACATACCACTACGTTAACAATATAGCATACATTTCTATCCTGAAATCAATCACCACATCCGGAATATCTAGCACAACATCTATCACCACAACATGAAATCAGTCATGTATATTAAATGGCATGACAAGAATGCATGATCTTCGATCTCTAGCAAGATCCAAAATGATGAATGAGATGGAATAACCTCATCTCATCAGGTTGAAATATAAATTTAACAACAATGATATTTATAATAACAGAAAAAACAAGTGTGTCTCCCAATGGTGAAATCGAATCAACTCTAACAATTTTTAAACTAGGTAAATGGAAATATTCAAGGTAACATGGATTTTCCTTATACACAGGTTAGCTACTCCCTGGAACAACTTATTACCAACTACATATTCTATCCTATCCCTATAAATAGGCTCCAAATACTAAGAAAAAGAAGAAAAGAAACTCCTATGATACCACTATGTAAAATCCTAGTTCTAGGTGCTACCCAAAGGTGCCCCAAAACCCGTTGGTCAAATGAACTCAAGATCATTTACATACAATCTAGAGATTGTTGACTAGAAGAGAGTGACATGGTGTGACAATGGGGAAATAATTCCTTCATTCACAGATTATGCACAGTGAAAAGAAAATAATAATAATATCTGGAGAAATAATACCATACAATAGAATTAAATAGTAGAAGAATAAAAATTATATAACAACTGGATCTTATATAAATTATTCATGTCACATGTGTTTAAAAGAGTATAAAAACATATCACAATGATGGGAATACAATACTGAAACCAATGTATTGAAAAGTATAAAACACCAACAGTATCGCAAGCCTCATCTTGGTCCCATGCTCTCTAACTCCAACATCAATCAAGTACCTGATGAAGAAGGACGCTTGAAATTATCTATACCTGTAACCATATAATCTATTTGGGTCCAGAAATATGACCCAAATAGGGTGTGAGATGAGTCCATCTAGGAAACCAACAAAAGATCTTTTCCTAACTATCAGTGAATATATATGTATATATAGTAGGTAGTAAACAGAATAAAGAAATAAAGTAGGAAGTAAATTGAAGTAAATAGTTCTTCCAATTTAAATTACATTCATTTAACATTAATTATTCAACCATTTAATCATTTAAACCATGGGATCTAGCCTAATCTCTATATACCATGTGTATTAGTAACAACAAGAGTCTCAAAAGACTATTTAAAAATCAAGTATGTTCGAGTACTAGATTGTGTTTTTTCTTGGCAGACTCACCACAATTATTCAATTATTCAATCACCACCCTTTGGGAATGTTCTGACAGTCTTATCCCCCAGGTCTATCATAACAATAATTCATTTAAATAACAACCATTTAGGTAGCTCTTATAGTCTAATTCCTCTGGTCTAACATATCACTAATCATTTACAAATGACCACTTGTGTTGCTCACACTATCAATACCCCCTGATCAATATAGCATCAGTAAATTATAAACAACCACCCAGGCATCTCTCACTGTTTAAACACCCAGGTAATTGACCACCTCTAAGCTCTCAAATTGAATACTCATGGGCCAACATATCAAAAAAAGACATACATAAATGTCCCTACCTTGGTATGCTCTCAAAGTCAAATTCCCCTCGTCAAAATTCCACCATGAATATCACATGCATATCATATAATCCGTAACTCCATCATAACATCACAGGGCATAGAAAACAAGGCAATAAAAATAGATGTTCTAGACCGAACCACCATAATCAATCAAACAAGGGAAATTCTCCCATGGGGTGTCCCATAAACCTAGTATCTAACAAGACACATATGAAACTAAACATTATCAATCTACCAAACCTTTCTAGGTAATAAACATGGTTTAATTCCAAACATGAAATTACCCAAATGTGTGTATACAAATATTTTAGCATATATATTCCAAATACATTCATCCAAAGGCACAAACCACCTACTTTGATGTCGCATGATCTATACTCTTGAACGTGGGCCCTTGAATCGACATAGATCGGTGTGGATCTACAAAATGGTGAAAAATGATAAAACATGAATAACTCACGAGAGTAAATGAATTAGGAAGAAAGGATCCATGGGTTTTGAGAACGCACCGGTGGGATTCCAACACACTTGACAATGTCTCAATCAGAGGTTGGTAGGAGAACCCAGAGGGGTCCAAAGTTCATCGGTCGTTTGGTCACACTTCAGTAAAAACTACTAGTAGAAGAAATATGTTCTTGTCCTGAGACATGTCCCCACTCTGATTTATCAAATAAAAAGAAAACTACATTTCATGTTCATTTAATATACATATCATGTATTAACCTCAAACAATTCCCGACTTAAGATGGATAGCCAGGTCATCCCAAGACCTTGTACCACCTGTTACACGGCTAGTACATAGATATATTCAACAACTAGGTACATTGAGTGTACTCAAGAGTACAATTAATATACTTATAAAAACAAAATTTCATCTATTGGACCAAAAAACAACCCTAAATCAAGATCCATACATGAAATGAAGATTCAATCTCTATTAATTATCAGTCAAGGAATGAAATTATGAATTGAGATTATGAGCCCATCCAACTCATTCCGTATCAGAGTCCTTGTATTTCTCAAGGCCATAGGTACATAATTAAATACAATAGACCCATATTCCATATCCAAAAATGTACATATGAACATCCTGTTGAAGAGATGGTTATATAAAAAGTCTCAAAATCCGAATCCAAGGATGTACCTCTTAGCATCCCATTATAATATCAAATTGAACCAGGAACACATTGATGTGTTTCAAGATGTTTTTCAATATAAATAATATTTTAAATATGCCATACATGTAATAAAAGTATTTATATCCCACTTATTTTTAATTTTAAATAAAACTGCATGATTTTTATAATTTTCAGGCGTTTCAAAGTAAATTTTGAAAATGCCATAATTTGTGAATTTAAACTATTTTTATCAATTTTCTATTTTTGGTATTACATTTAAAAAGTAATTAAATTTTCAAAATTCATTTTTAGGATCCCTTTGATCATGAGATTCATTTATTCCAACATGACCAAGTTAGGAATCAATGATTTATATACCCAAATAAATTATTCAAAACTATATGATTGGTAGTTGTATTGTAACGACATACCTTTATTAAACCAAATAACTATACATATAAGTGTCCAAAAGAGAATATTATTGATGGAAAGGGAACATAACATCATGGATGACATTATTATTAAATATAATGGAGGAATTCACTCATTTATATAGTTTCTCAATGCACTAAATTTGAGGAAGATGAAGAGATATTTCATGCATAAAAGGTTCATGTCATTAATTCAAGAATATATTCTCACCCACATTCCTTGATTATCATAATTTTTAAAGGAAAAATAAAATATAAATATCTTTTAAGAAGATACCTTATCAAAATTCCACATTATTAGGATCAAATATTGTAAAACTACCAAAATAAAAAAAAATATGATTGGAAATCAACCACACCATTTTTATATAAATTTATGAATCCAATTGCATTTAAAATTATTTTGAGTGTAATGATGTGATATATACTAGATTAGATTGGATGTATAAAAGGTGAATTTATTTTGTAATCAATCTATGAAGTTATAAACTCCATATTGTCAGGGATTGTGGATTCTAGGGGATACTCTACCATTTTTTGTTTTTAATTATCATGTTATCTTTTATATTTCACTAAATTGTTTTTAAAGAAAGAAGATTGTAATTTTCAATCATGAATATGATATATTATAATTTTTTTATTTATTTAAAAATTAATAAATAAAGGGGGTTAAATTCATTTTTTTAAATTTATTAGGTGAGATATTTTCTTTGAACATAGTGAGTTTAATATGTTTTGGAAGCTTGAAGGTCTTAAGGTAATTAGATCACTTTCATAATAGGAATAACACCCTTATATGTGGTCTTGATGTAGTGTCTTGGTAATCTAGGAGTATGTTTTGAGACATATAACTATACATTGTGAAATATACTCAGTAAAATATTTTTTATACAATGATATTGAGAGCGTTCGAAGGAAGAAACTTGTGCACTGCAACTATCTCTTGTAGTTATTTTCTATCAGTATTTACTCTAACCCCTTAACAAATGTTTTAGTTATAATTAGGTTGAGTTGTATTTAATTTATTCAGTTTTTTTAAATAACTATATTTAAGTTAATTTTGGAAAAACAAATTCTATGATGTGAGACTTTTAATCCATTTTTCAATCTCCTCATGACCAAACTCAGTGGTCCCCACTATTCTACAT
The DNA here is from genome assembly GCA_963277665.1 of Viscum album. Taxonomy (NCBI): domain Eukaryota; kingdom Viridiplantae; phylum Streptophyta; class Magnoliopsida; order Santalales; family Viscaceae; genus Viscum; species Viscum album. The sequence goes on along the minus strand of OY728133.1, from coordinate 1,900,848,652 downwards.
TTTAAAGTTGATGTTATTCATTGTGTTTTATTAAAAATAATACTTATATAAAAATTATTTTTTTCCAGATATGTTTCATAGTTTTTAATATTTTTTTTCATTCCTAGTATTATTTTCACAAATTTGGAATCATTAAAAAAGAAAAAAAATTAAAATTTCAAAGGGAATTCTCTTACCCATTCCCAGATTATCAATAATATGAGGTGTTTAGTAATGTGTATGTTTTAAATTATGAATTATACAAAAATGATTTCATGATCTAGGAAACTACTTTCATGATCCGATAATATGATTTGGTTCTCAAAAAAAATTATTTTATGATTCAAGTGTTTGAAAACAAATTGAAATTGTTTCCGCAGAATAAAAACAAGATATAATTAAATGGTAAAGAAGAAGATCATGGAAAGAAAAATCATTTACAACCAATTTTGATAAATAATAAATTTTTTTGGATGTATTCTATAATAATGGTATATTCTATCTATTTTAGATTCAATGAAAATTGATAACCAAGACATGCATATTATTTTGAATGTTGGAAGTAAAAAAGATTTGGAAATTTTTTGGGCCGAATCTGTTGAAAATTAAATTCCATGTGAAGCCCCATTTTTCGAAGTTTAAAAATTTTAACTGATGTATCAGTATTTTAAGAAATAATAATAAACCATAAAACTATTTAAATTTTATGAACATTTGGATGAAATTTATTAACTTCCCACGTTCATTTAAACTATTTTCACTGAAATAGATCCAAAACCTAAGAATCCACTAGGGGAAGTATTACATTTTGATCCATTTTAATTATTTTTTTAAGGTAATAAATTCCCATCTATTGTTCATTTTAATTTTTTGTTTCCTATAGCTTTTGAGTGGACTAGTGTTTTAGACAAAGAATAAGCGACTGCTAAAATTAAATAATGAATGATGTGCTTGGTGGAAGAGTACAATAGTTTAAATGACCATGGCAATTAAAATGTATTTATCATTGATGAAATAAATTTTCTATATAAAATCTATTATGGATGACATCCTATAATGAAATAAAAGGAACTAATAGAGGTTTTTATTAAATATCATATTTTTGGAAGTAAATTTTTGATATTATTCTCTATTTCAGTACTATATTGAAATAAAAAAGATATGGAGTGAACTTAAATAAATTTTTCAAGGAGGGACTCAAAATTGTGTGTGTGCTCAAATAGATTAGAGAAATTTCAATTCAATAGTTTTAGAGAATGAAACCACACCCTCCTTTGGATTGGGGATTTCATGAGAGAACTTATTTATTTGGGGTAGTGAAATCCTAGCACCACTTGGGGGTTCAAACCAATGATGTTTTCCGTTGTATTTATTTTTTTCTATCTCTACTTTTAATAAAATTATGATTCATTAATTTTTTGTGTTTAGGTTTCTAGGTTGGTGAATTTATATGGATAGCTCATAGTTGATGTTTTATAATAAAAAAGAACTTGTTTCTTCCATTACCACTTATTTTGGTCATGTATTATATTATTGATGTTCAATAATCATATATATGATACAAAATAATGAAATTGTAAAAAATAGGTGTGGTGGGGGAACATCCTTCGTATATTATTTTTTTTGTTTTCTTTTCAAATTTATGTTTTCTGGTTTTTTCATTGAATAAATGTGTGTTTTATTTAAAATTATTAGCCTTTTTAGGAAAAAAGTTGTGACATTCAATGTAATTACCTTTATGAATGGAAAAACTATTTCTATGAAATGAACCAACAAAATTCATGGAACTAAACTAAAATTATTTATGGAATGTTATGTTTTGTAGATTGAAATTTTTGAAATTCATGAAGAGGCCATTGACTTATGGATTTTATGACATGTATTATTTCTTATGATGATAGTGACATGCCTTTGAGAAATATATATTTTTACAGATTCATTATAACATCCACACTTCTTGAGTGAGTATACTATTTTTTTCAAACACGAATATTACATGTTTTATAACAACATATAATAATGAGGGAACCTGAGTTCAAAATTATTTAGGTAATTTTTTTGAATTAATGCATTTTTTTAAAAAATTGAACTATATTTATCTAGACATACTTTTTCTTTGAACTCTTTACCACTTATTAGTAGTGAAATTATTATATATATTTCATCATTAAAATATGATTTTTTTATCCATCCCACTCTTGAAGTACATTGTACAATTTTAGAAAATATTAATTTTGGATAATATGAATTTTGATTTGGTACATCATGTTTGGATACATGGAGTAGAAAAAAATAATGTTATATAGAGAAAAATGTTAATATTTAAAGAACAAAATTTTTGGTGCTTCTGAGAATAAAGAAATATGTTCCCTTATGTGTATTTTAAAATGAATTATCCATTTTAATAAAATTTAAAAAATACTATTTATTTGGATAATTTATTTTTATACAGATACTTAATTGGATATGTAGTGTGATATACATGAATGTATTTTTTTAGATAATTTAATGACATGAGGAAATATGAGAATACAATACCAAAGTTGAAACAAAAATCATGCAATCTTGTATCAACAAGGTGTCAAAACATCTACTTCTGCAAATGGATTTTTAAAATTTAACCCAAATAAAACCTAAATCCTCAAAATAAATTTATTGATTCATCATGATGGATATAATTATTTATTAGAATTGGGGTATATTTTGAAATTTTCAATTATATAGTGACAGTTTTAATTTTTTGACTGAGATTTTTTTTCAAAATAAAAAACATATGATGAGTGGAAATTAGTCGAGGTAGGCATCACTATGAATAAGAAGAATGAAAAAATGGGAATGTAATGAAAAATAATAATGGTTAATTGAGAATTGAATCTATTTAAGAGGCATGATATATTGGTTTAAATTTCATTAATCTATGTGAATTTCATTTGCAAGTGTTTTGATTCTCTCAATGAAAATTTATTTTTAGGGCTCAGAAGCCCAACATTCCATGGGTTATGTATGGGATAATTTATAGATATAATATTATAAATACCTTTAATATTTATTTAAATTATTTATAAACCATCAATTTAGTCATTTATGTGAAATTTCATTATTTTTGGAATTTTGATGAGTCATGCGATAAATATTTAATATTCCATAAAAAAAGAATTTTAATAGTTTTTATCACTTTGGTGTTATGGAAATAACTTTTCAAAAACCAATCAAACTATCAAAATAATATTTATTGAATCTCATAGATCATGGGATTCACTTACTCCAATTGTACCAAATGCTTAATTGACAATATTGCGGCCCAAATAAATTAATCAAAATTGGAAGATGTATAGTGAGATGGATTAGACATACCTTTAGTAGATTAGACATAACTAAGGGTAAAATTTTTCAATTGAGGGGATTATATATATAGAATAAATAGAAAAATATATATTTTAGACTCATTAAATATATTTGGGAAAATTATCTCACAAAATCTTTTTTTGTTTCATCAAATTGTAGAAAGATGAAGAGATATTACAATGAAAATATGTTCACCAAGTAATATGTGAATATCTTCTTGACCACATGTAAAATTTTAATGAAATTTTATATTGATAAATAAAAATTAATAATTAATTTTTTGAATAATCCCTATCAATGTTTAGTCATTTTCATGGGAAAATAATTCGAAACACTATGGGGATATAATCTCATGTGAATCTACCAAGCCATTTTCCTATAAATTTCAGTATCTAATTTCATATCATAGAGTGGTAAGAGTGAGAGAGTGAGAGATGTTGGGGGTGAATTGATAATGAAAAATATTCATTAATAATGTCATCAATCCATAAATGGATAAATCCCAACTAGTCATGGGAATTATAAGTGTCAGCATAATCTTTCTATATGAGTATGTTTTTTTCATTGTTATCTTTTATATTTATATAAAAAATATTTTTCTTAAAATAAAATGGTTATTATCATTCCTGAATAAAAAATATTGTAAATTAATTCTAATTACTATTCAACTAATGAATATAAAACAGTTACTCCCTATGATTAATTTTTTTTGTGGGGTCTTGCCTTAGAGCATAGTGATTTTAATCAGTTTTGGTTATTCAAAGGTCTTTTGGTAACCAGATCACTTTAATACGGGGATCAACACCCATATTTGAGGTCTAAATATGGTGTATAGATATTTTAGGTGTATAATTTATGGTCTTTATGTATAAATTGAGATATATAATTGATAAATACAATTGTACGTGAAGATAAATGGGTTTTCCAAATGTTTAAAATTTTCCACTACTAAAATATATAGTCTGTATTTTTCTTTTATTTTTACTCATATTTTATTCAATTTTTTTTATATTAATCCAATTTACTTTAAATATAAATTTATTATCTCTTTTGAAATCACTGCATCTAGTTTTATTTTAACAAAAAAGTAAACAATTTCATAGTATTTACTCATTTTACAACCTCTTCATTAGACAACCCCATGGTCACTATGATGCTTCATTTTATAGGTGAAAATTGAATGAGATTTCATGAAAAAAACCATTTCCCCAAGTCTATAATTATATATGAATCAAAATATTTTTACTAAAAGTTTAACTAAAATAATGATGACTGTTGAGTGTTAATTCCTATAATAACTATCACAACACATTGGGCTAGTATGTTTGGTGCTGGTTCTTTGGTGAAACTGACTACCATATCTTTCCAAAAAAAATTCACACTTATAGGATCTTTTTTCCTACTGGGAACCCAATTCGGTGCCCTAAAAAACATAGAACATGTGTCATACACAAGATCCTCAAAGTAACAAAATAATGAAGGACTCCCTCTTGGGATCCAATGAGTTATGTTGTATATAGACGCATCCTAATTGAGATCCTCTAAATATAAATATAAAAAGAGGCATGAAATATGAAATCCAGTAAGTAATAAAATATCAATATGTATCCATTATGTCACCCTATAAATCTATCAATTTATAGAGTCATCCTATAAGGGATATTTGGAAATATTATGTAAACAGAAGAATCCCTCTAGTGATCGTCTTTTTTAGAAAAATAAATTTATCATGTAGTGGATCCTCATGATGTTTAAGTACAAAGAGGCGTCTGTTAGCTGATTTTCAATCATAGACTAGGACCTTGGGACATACATATATATCAGTTTAAACATGATTCTTGAAATGTTTTACACATACTAAAAGAAATTTCATTAAGTTGAAATCACATGTAAACATTGTTCGAGGGAGATGGATCACAACCAATCTCAGATCAAGATCACTCTTCATGTTATGCCTAATACCGAAAGTATCTATCTCCTCAAGCTTCACCTCAATCTCACTAACTGGGGACTATACCAAGAAAACACCACAGAGGACAATAGTGATCTAATTATATGTACATGAACCATTTTGTGAGACCCTTATATGGGTCACATCCCATTTCTCACTTACATGAGATAGAAATATTCAATTAATAGTGGATGAACATCTACATCATAGCTTATTTTCTCCAAAATTTCTCTTAGGAGTCCAAAATTAACCATATATGTTTCACAATCATGATTTTAAAAAAAATCTCAAAAACTAAATACTCAGACATCCAATTCTGACATCAGGGATCATGAACATGAAAAAACCACCAAATGATATTAAGGTAAAAGTATACGACATGTATACCTGAGTACAGGTTGTGTACTCTAAATGACCCCACAGGGGTGTGTACTCCATCCATACTTGGCCTGTAAAACCCATGTACATCACATGAAAAAAATGTACATGTCACGTACCATATATGAGGTACCTTCTCATGTAACACACATGGCCTGACCATTTGAATATGACATGTCATGTACTTCAACATGGAATGTATCCTAGATGGGGATTGGACATGTACTATACATTACCATGTGCTCCTACATGGGATATCTAGCAATGTACTCAGCTACATGGCCATATATGACTAGACGACCTACACCTTATTCACAAGTCAGGTACTCTCAAAAACATTATCTAACCATGGACATGGCTACTATTGAAAGTAACACTATGTATAGTGTAATACAAGTACATGGTATGTACTTTGAAATAGTAATATCCACCAAATAATAAGATCACACATAGTTTAAATAGGATATCTAATGGATAAACCTTTCATTTAGCCAGAAACCATTATCCCCCACCCAAAGCTATTGTTCAACTAACAAGGGGTCCATAGAAGTCCTGAAATTTACATAAAATATGATTTGGTAAATATACGGATATTTATGGGGAAAACATTAAAAAAATCCCACCTTTCCCTAGAAACCATTGAATCATAACCAATACTCTCTTTCCAATACTACTCTATGCCGATCCAAATTCTCATGAGCTCTGTGATAGAACTTTCTCTCCTCCTCCCTATCACTCTATCTCTCTATCTCACTTCCAACACTATTGTATATAATATATAAAAATGAGAAACCCATAAGGGGTTTCTGTGATAATCCAAGGTTGTATATTTAATTAAATGGTAAAATAAAATGAAAAAAATGAAAAGGTGGATCGAAGCTATCCATGAAGCTAGACATGATTTATTGCATTGACTTGAAAAAACCCCCATTGAAGACTCAAACCTGGAGGAAGAATTGCAATAAAAATATCATTTCATAACATATCACTAAAATAAGACATGTATATAAATTAATATTTATTTAATTAATATTCAATACTAATAATTCCACGAAAATTCCAAAGTCTTGGAAATCCAATAAGAATATTTTGATGGGTAATCACCCTATCCCAGGACCAACAGAACTACCAAGATAATTTTTTGAGATCATATTATAGGGTAAAAGACTATTTTAACCCTTATAAGAATCCTAATGAAAAATTTTAAATTTATTATAAAATTTATATCCCATAAAAACAACGGTCTTTAAAACTCCCCCACCATAACCCTTATCATCCCTAAGAATCCTTGGTAGTCAAATAATAGCCATTTTTTCTCATGAGAATATGCACAAATATGTTATCTTATGTATCCAATGATCAGTCCCAAAATGTAAAAAATCTCCCAACATAGAATACATTTAAAGATGGCCAATATTGTGCTCTATAATATAGGAGTATCATTATTATCACCTCAAAACTGAGCTGTATGTTAGAATATTTAAACTCAAACCATAATCTATACTATAAAGGACATGTAAAAAAACCAATCATCCTTCGTATCAACTAGCCACATCGAAACATCATCTATTCTCAATTCAAGAGAATGGTTCCGATGAGATCCTCTGAAATTCATCCCTTATTGTGGTGTTTTACCCTAGAATAACCAATGTTGAACTACCCATCATATTTTTTAACTTATAATTCTGCTATAACAAAACCTAAAATGGTTTAAGAAACTGAACTCATATAACTCCATGTGATCCATACTTTACATCTAATTAATATATGGCTACTATTTAGTTAGATAATCCATTCCACCACAATCAATCCATTGTTGATGTCTCCTATACAATGAAGGAATAATTTTCATTTTATCGCCACTCCCAAAAACAATTTCAAAAATATTTCTTTAAAACAATCCGTTTGATTTAAAATAGCACCACACACTAATGGAATTTTCTATTCCCATATAGACCAACACACAAGTTTACTATGCCATACCACCTACATTAAAACTAGGCATACACTCCCATGAGACATGCATCTGGATGTATTTGTTAAACATGATACATGATACGTTAGTCTTAAAATTATATGACATCCATTGGATATCCTCTTCAAAATTGATCCCCAATATACAACACGATTTATTCTATGACCTCCAATAAAAAGTCATCTTTTTTCCTAAATTAATGAATAAACCATGCACTATAGGTCAGTTGGGACAGGAAACTAAATAATCATTCAAATTAAATACATTCTAAAAACCAAGAACCTAGGGAGCATTCTCATCAGCCAACAACATCATAATACATATATAATAGAACCCAAGCACATCATTTTTCTTGGTATTCAAACACGCATAAAACCAAGATCACTACCTAGGAAGAAATATTAAATTGTTTCCTAATTTCATATGTAGGTCTATAAATCACATACTCCTCTTGGATTGAGTCAAAACTTTTGGCCTCGAGGTCTCCTGCATATCCCTACTGATCAATGATTTAAACGAGGTCACAATATCCAACCACCTAGTCAAAAATTTAACCCAATAACAAAGGTAACATATCATAGAGAATCATGCATCCAACTAATTAAACTATTACAAGTCATAAAAAATTATTATCAACCCTATATAAGGGATCTAAAAAACAACATAAAAGGGTAAAAACTATCAAACACTAACCTACCAAGACTTAATCCTCTTTTGGAATAACAATAATAAACTACTCTCTAGAGGTTCATGAAACTAATGAAGAAGGAATAAAATTGATAATAATTTTTCATATATATATGGTAATACCACATCAAGGATCTAGTACACCCAAAAAGTGTAGGTACCTATCAACATTATACTAGAGGATTCTACTAGATTACCATAAAAATGATTGGTTAAGTAAAATATCATACCAAGTTAGATGAAAAAAATAATATATTGGTTGTTATAAATATTTTGTTAACCTCAATTGAAAAAGTTACATTCATAATGTTATACTAAGAATGAATTAGCAACTAATTCTTAACTATGAGGAGTAAGAAAATAAAACAACACAAACATAAATGATATATGACGTATAATAATAAAACGATCCTGTTCTGTAGAATTTTTTTACAAGAAATTTTTTAAAACAATAGATAGTTTGTAACTAACACATTGAATAATAGAACCTAATAAAAACAACAACCCACAAAGGGTCTAACAATTGGCCTAATTCACCTTATCAATGGTAACTCCGTAGCCTATGCATGAGTTCTGAGTCATCATTCTCACCATCAATGCCTTACCGTATATCCACATAACCATAACTAATATATATATATATATATATATATATATATATATATAATTTAGTAAAATTAGTGGAATGATGCCAATACCCTATATGAGAAAACGCCATTTTTGTTTTTGTTGACACACTAAATAGATAGACTTTGATGTGAGTAAAAAACTAACACAACACCAGGCTTATAACATATGGAACCTACATTCCAAATATAATGCCTGAATGAATACTTCTTACTTATACTATCCAAGAGTCCAAATCAATCACTAGAATACCACTAATAAGTGAAGATATATAAATCCATAATAAATCATAATACCAAACAGTAAAACTACTTGAATAGAAATACCACTAAACCAACACTGTCAAATCTTGTTCTGGGTCACTCTATAAAAAGTAGTCGGATCAGATGGAGACAAGGTCTCAATAGAACCTCCCCTTATGTTATAGGCTGATGATTATTTGGGAAAGAATAATGTATGTCTATGGAAAGACTATGGCCTAATATATGTGTTTGAATTCATTGGAAATTTTCAATCATTATCCAAAAATAGTAATTATCAGAGTGCGAAAGAAATAAATATAAATAATGCTATAATAAAATGTAAGGAAGTAAAAGTATGAATAACCAAGTCATATAAAGAACCAATTTTCTAGTGGTCTAATAACATATAAATTAATACTCAAATGGAAGTAGAATACAATTATAAGTATCCTCTATCAATAATGAGACAGTCCACATAACTGGTCCCCAAGAAACTACCAATCTATTCAATCAAGATCAGAAGAAATATTTATGAGTGGTTTGCTCAATTATATTGCCCATGGACTCATCCTTATCCTTCATAAAACCATTTTCAACTTGAAATCATATATAATGTCACATGCACACCGAGGTACACATATTGTGGTGATAAATATATATTAGTTTCCAACCCCTAATGGGGAACCAATAAGAATTTATCATAAGTGAATTATCAGGAAATATTATCATCCTTGATGAGATATGACTAAAAAATATAAATAATGTAAAACCATAGTTGATCCATTGTTACGTGATCTAGATTGACATTACCAGTTTTGGCTAACACCATATTTTTCTCTAAACAAGTATCATTCCCATAAGGGGACCCTTCTCTTAACCCAAATATCACCATCTAATCCCTTCTAATAGCTAAGAAAAGATATTTATTTTTTCAATTACACATCCTACTTCATCCAGTGCTGAAAATTTGTCTGAAAAGTTTACTTCATATAAATAATCAAGGACTCGAAGTATGTAAAAAAAGAATCCACGTATAAAAAATTCAAATAAACGATATACGTATAAAATCATGAATGATGTAAATTTCATTTCTCCAATGTGTCCACCAATGGAATTTCAAATATGAATCCAAGTATTTTTTAAGGCCTAATATTAATTTATTTCGAAATAACCAATATAATAAATTCCATACAAAAATACATGTATCACAAGATTATTAATTTAATAAATATACTTTTGATCACATCCAAGGAATTCCTTTTTGAGAGGACATGTATGGATCAATGCCTGATACAATGAGAAACCCTATGATCCTTTTCATTTCATTCAATATTGAAATATAATTTTCATTCAAGGAATTTTATATTTAATAGACTTGTGAGACCATACAAAAGATTTTGTGTTAAAAACCAATGGTTCTTTCAATGTATGATTTATTGAATATGCCTATGAACCCATCCATGGAATTCATTATAAAGAACCTAAAGATCACTCAAGGATATATGTAATAATATACCAAAAATTCTATTAATATAATTTAATTTAAGGAACCCAAATATATCTCAAGGTATAGTGTAATTAATAACCCTTATAACTATGACCCAAAAATTATGTATTATAATCCATGTATATCTGAATATGTTATGTAATTTATTCAATTAAATGGGCTCATAATCCATATCCCTGGATGTATTTATGAAAATCTTGATGAATTGATGATGAATAAAAAATTATTACAAGTCAGTTCCCAAGAAGTACAATTAGGGATCCCATAATAACATTACATTATATCAATTCCCATGGGCTATGTTTGATTATTCTCATTTGTAATTATAGCTGCATCAAGAGTAACATACAAAAAGTATAAAAAAATTCTGGTCTTATAATCTCATAAACACATCACTACTATCACATACACTTGGGATATCACGGTTGTTTTTGGTTATAATGTGACAACTAAAAAAAATCTCTATCCAAAGATTAAAGAGCAATTTTTTTCAGATGGTAAACCACATAAGAACCCACTAGGGCCGCATTAAAAAAATATAGAATAGGTATCATACATGGGATCCTCGATGTAAAAAATAAGTTCATCTATTCCTGTTCGGATCATATGGGTCAACATATAAGCAGAAGAATTCATCTTGGGATCCTTGTTATCATAATATATATAGGCCTCCAATAGATAATCCACTTGGTCATGATGTATATGGAGGAATCCCTCAAGGGATCCTCATTGTCAGACAATGAATGGAGGCATCATATATGGGATCTAAAAATAGTAATAACACATAGGTATCCTTCATTGTAACATCATGGTTATAAAAACATAGGAATCATATAGTGGATACTCAGAATGAGTAAGAATACATAGGAATACCTTACAGGTTTCTCTATCATAGACTATACCATTAGGCTATGCCCATATCTAAGGGTATGCATGATTCTTGAAAGGGATGAATCATAAGATGACAGACTGGAAGAATAGGGAATGGCCATATAAAAGTCACCTAATGGGCATGGATCATTAACCATATGAGATAATGTTATCTTCATAGGATAACATGAACAACCAACATATCTATCTCCTCAAGCCAAACAATAGTTTATATAACAAGATAATATCTCATGAAAACTTCAATGATTCCATTTTTGATCTCAATCCAAGATCACCAGACATTTTGATGGAATTGTTCTGGGTCTAAACCTATATATCAGTTATAGTGGACAATTTTATTCAATTAATTTTGGTGTAACCTCTCAATTAGCGATATTTTCCTTTAAAAATCCTCTTAGGAGTTCTAAACGCTTTTAAATGGTATAATCATCATGATTTAAATGGGAAAAACTAAAAATGAACTACTCATACATCCAATTATGACTCTAAGTAATAATAACATGAAAAACATCAAAATAGAAGTGAGAGAAAAGAAGAAATCATGTACACAAGAGTACATTGTGTGTATTCTTAAATATACCACATGGTAAATTACCCTAGTTATATTTTGTTTTTAAAACATAAATACATGAAGTGTAAAATGTGTACATTATGTTTACCCTACTGGGAGTACTTGTTTTTTTACTATACAAGGACTGAACATGTGTTTATCTATGGTTGGTTTATTTTACACAATGTGTATCCCACACAAAGTCTATAAATGAAAAATATTTTTCCATGTGACCCTAAACCATCTATTTGGCCATATACTCATCTATATGTATGAGTACGACAAAAAGACATGTACCCTGGCTACATTATGTGTAGTTTAGAAATCTCCATCGTCATATATACTTGGATACATGGAAATGAAACACTAAATGGTGTATACTCTATCTACACATAGTTTACATAGAAAATGTTATCTTCTATGAATATGAAGATCCCATATCATGTGTTCTATAACTATACACTATTTGATCAAGATTTCAATATTTGAAATCCATGTAATCATCCCAAAACCTCTTTTTTTCATGAAAACCCAAATAATCAACTAAAAATGGTTCATTAATGGTCAAAAATAAGGATTATAACTTGAATGAAGTATATATATATGTGAGTATTTATGAAAAAATAGGCTACCATTGGAAAAAATACACTGATGCTTTTCCCGTATTCACATTCCACCATAACCACATGATGTTTCAGATCCTCTTGTTCTTCTCAATGGTACCCCTATGTCCCCTTCACCAGACTACTTATTTTCCCATCAATAACATAAAGGTGAAAAATACATGGTGTGTATGTAGGAATCTAGTGGGAGATATGAATTAAAACGGGAAAATGAAAAAGGAAGAAATACAAAAAACAAAAAGAAAAAGGGGTGAAGTGCCCAGATCAGTGTGAATCACTGAGAGGGGGAGGGGGTGAATCAGTGATCCCTTAAAACTTTTTACTAATTGATTCCTTATTCAATTAAAACTCTATGGCTGGTTAAAGCCTCGATCCACTCTTCTTGTATTTCTCACCTTTCCTCGAATGATGTAGTAAATGTAAAGGCACAGGACACAAGGATTTACAAGGTTCGACACCAAAGGCCTACGTCCTTGCCATGTTGGTTATACGACCCAACATGGTTTCTCCATTATAACTTGTTAGAATTACAATGGTCGATACAGCATCCCACTGTATCTCTCCTGAGTCCCACAGGAGGGTCTTTATACTGCGTCCCACAGTGTTACCAGAGTCCCACTGGCCTGCTCCAGAATCCCACTGAAGACTTCTTCCACCCTGAGTCTCACAGGGGGCTTCTCCTAGCTCCTGAAGTCACACGAGTAGCTCTTCTTCTGTTCAGCTCTTCAAGTATCTTCAGCAGCCTGGGATAAAGACTGCTGGCCTTGCTCTGTAACTCTGATCACTTGAGTTGATCAGGTCTTCTCGTCTTGCTCAGGCTTTATCACCTTCTTCTAAGGATGACCTTACCTCTCTCCAACTACTGGATACTCAGACAACTGATATCTTTAACTTCAGTCTGGTCTAGTCTCACTTCACTTCCACTTCATGCACTGAGTGCATGGCAACTCTGCATCTTCATGCACTGACTGCATGGCCTTCTCAAATTCTTCAAGAACCACTGGTCTTGGATTACTCAGATGCACACTCACTGATTTGAACTTTGATTACGTGCGCATGTGCATGCATCCATGCATGCACTTCCCTCTTTCTCCTCTTGGTGCAATAAACCCTCAAAGGGTGTAGTCACTTTAAGCACACACGTTTTCTTCTTTTCCTTCACACGTTTAATTCCTTTTGATTACACACATAAATGTGTGTTATACGTTGTGTTAGTATCCTCTTTTTCTTCTTCTAAGTGTGTACACACTTCAATTAGTGCACACACATAGGTTCGGCCTTCACTTGTTTTGCACACACAATTTATTCTTCGTTTTTCACACACATGAGTTGCCCTCCTCCTCTTCTTGTTGCACACACTCACTTTAGTGTTCTTTTAGTTTGTTCTCAAATGTGTGCACACACAAGGATCAAGTCTGCTCTCTCACTTCCACACACAACCAAGCCTCGGGTTCTTCCTCTTCAATTTGCACACACACACTAAGTGTATTTGTCTCAATATACCCGAACTCAAACAAGGCACGCAAGGAGGTGTGGCCCTCTTCTTGTCTTCAAATGCCGCGCAGGATCAAGTGTGCAAGGGTGCAACACTGCCGTGGGCACTTCTGTCGCGCAAGCCTCAACGAACCACGAATGCGCGCAGGTGATGCGGCCTCGGGTTTCGTAAGTGCAAGGCACCGCGGGCTTCAACGTGGGGGCGCAAGTTGGCACAGCCCAGCCTCTTCTTCTTGTCACGCAAGGATTTAGCACGCAAGGGACTTCAGCCGCGCAAGTTACTTGCGCGGTGGCTCTTTCTTCGCGAGGCAGAGGGCTCTCGCGGATCACAAATTTTCAGCAACCAAAAACTGCGTCTCGGGTGCTCCTTTTATAGGCAAGGAGTGCCTTGGCTCATCCGCGTGATACAACACCGAACACCCGAAGATTTCGGTTCTTTAAAAACTTCAAACGCGTTAAAAATCTTCCCCGTATCTTGATTTTATCTTCTGTCAATCGCGGGTTCATTTTTTATTTTCCTTTTTCACGTGCATGCGTTTTAGAACGCATGCATGGCCTCTTTAATACCTGTCCATGCAGATCAACAACCCAAATGGCCTTCGGCAGCTTTGCTTGCCTCGGCCTCGACCAAAATCATTGAAACATTGCATGCATGCCCATTTCTTTACATGGATCAGTTCTTTATGCTCTTACGAGCTCCATGGTTCCTTCGGCTTCATCAAAGGTGGCCGGATGCTCGACATACGGTGGTCGGAGACCCTCTGGTTCAGCGGGAGACATCGGGTGGCCTCGGCATGGGATCGAGGTTGAAGATGGTCTCGTAGCCGTTGGATGAGGCAATTAATGAAGACAGATGGCTGGATTAGATCGGGGGTGCGGCAGATGAGATGTGCGGCCGCAATTACACGCGGATCACTCGGACGGCCAGGATCAGATCGCGAATGGAACGATTAGATGAGCGGCTCGGATCACACGGGCGATCAATCTTGCGGCTGGGATTCGCTCCGCGGATAAATTCCGCATCCCACATCGAATCGGAGGCCGGTTTTTCCGCGGTTTATCAAACATTCGCTCCCCCCTTCACCGAAATTGAACTCCTCCCACCACGGTGCCGCCCCGCACCGTGTTCTCTCTGCCGGGCGCACTTTGCGCCCACTCCTGCCACTCGGGTGCGCTCCAGCGCCCATCGTGCACTGCCTGACACTCGCGAGTGCGCTCATGCGCCACTATCGCGCTCCACCGGGCGTGCCCCAGGCGCCCATGCAGTGGCTTGGGTGGGTCCTGCCGCCCTGGGCTCTCCCCACGGGTTCCCCCATGTGTGTGGTGCCTAGCGCCCATGCCTTGGGGTTGAACCCCCAAGGTGTCTACGGGCTGGCCATATTTTTGGCTAAGGAAAAGAATGAGGAACTTTGTCAAATACAAAGTTTTCCTATGAGTATATGCCATATGCCACATGCCACATGCCCTTCAATCCATTCTTCTCCTTCATCTTCTTCTTGAGAACACAAACATTAATCTTCTTGATTAGAAACAACTCCTCAATTTAAAATTCTTCTTCATCATCTCATTTTCTACTTAGGAGAGAATTCTCAAGGATCTTCATCAACCGAACTCCTGAATCACATAACTTCTTCAATGAACTTCATTGAACTAATCAGAGATCAAATTGAATCAACTTTTAATTCACATGCACTAAGTGATAGTGCATGGACTTCTTCAGCTCACTTTCATTCTCTTCATGCATTGTCAATACAATGCATGGTATTCAATCACTGTTGTGACATTGTATCATCAGGATACAAGTTCTTGGAACTTTAAGAACAGCTCAACAATCGTCTGATTTAATGATGCTCCATCATCATTCATTCTTCATGTGTTGTCACTTAGTATCATCTTGATACAAGTATTTAAACATTAAGAGCAGTTCTACAATCGTCTGATATTCATAGAGAATGTTTCAACCACAACATCCTATGTCACTTAGTGAATCTCCTAAGTGACATGCATCTTAGTACCATGGCCATTATCCATCATCACCATCACCATCACATCCTTTGTCATTCACATATTGAAACTCCTTGACATCCATCCATTCATTTCTTGACAACAACATACCTCATTGACAACAAATGCAACAAAGTGCACTTCAATCTCCCCCTTTGTATTTGTTGTCAATACACTTCTTCAGCACATATGAATGGGTCAATATGTGTGCCAATATTTTCTCCCCCTTATAGGCAATCAAATGCCAAGATGTGGTGTGGATCACTTTCAAAAATATCTTCCTCCCTTTGAAAAGTATTTTCTTGAAAAACACTGAGAGAGGGATGATGTCACATGTTTTCTTTAGCAAATAACCTTTAGTAAATCAACTCTAAGTCTACTTGGGCTAACCCGGTGTAGAAAACAAGAGTGATGTAACCAAGGTACTCAATGCTGTCCAAAATTCACTGTACATGTGAGATCATGCTCCAAGGGGTTGAAATTTTTCAGATATAACAATAAATTGATAAATCTTGCACATACTTCAAAAGACTCATTAGAAAGTTCAATCCAAAGATAAAGCTTCCCCTTTCAACCATTTTCCTTCAATCAATACTCCCCCTTAATTGACATGATGAATACAATTAAGAAACAAGGGATGAAAGTATGATTAGAATACCTTCACTTTTCTCAAGATGGTATTAAATCTCAGAATCCCATCTTCTTCAGATAGGCTCCCCCTCAAGGGGTGCACTCCATTCCTTCCAAACCATCCTCCAGCTGAGAATGACCATCATCTTCAATTCCCTGCAATGTCAGCACATGTAAATACAAGTGATTAGGGAATAAGATGGAACCTCCTTGGTTCATCAATGTGAACAACAAGGTTGAGAAGATTCTCTCAACCGAGATGCCCCATTTTCACCATTCTTCACACTTGCACATCTGATCTTCAATGATGATTGTGCTGGTGTGGATCTCAATACATCTTCATGTGAAATATTCTTCTTCCCTTTTGCCTTAGCAATTGCCAGAACTTCATCTTTAGCTCTTTGCAGATCTTTGGCAAGTTGCAACTGATTTGGCCATATGACTAGTAAGTCACTTGTGAGTGTGGCCTCAGTTCTGGATATTCCACATGGTTCCTTTGATGCTTTCAAGCTACCTTTCTTAGGCAACTTGTTTTCAACCAATCCCTTCTGCTTCATCTAGATTGATTGTCTGTTTGAGTCCAGTCTACCTCTATTGAATTTCATGGCTTGTTTACAATGATCCATGATATGTCCTTTCTTTCCACAGTATAAGCATGTTTTCTTGGTGGTCCTTCTGGATGCATCACCCTTCTTGGATTTAGACTCCAAGGACTTATTTTACCTTTTCAAAACCTTCTTGAGAGCATCTTCAACTTTCTTCTTGCTTCCCAAGGATTCTTTCTGAGCCAGGTTCTGTGATCTTTTCTTCTTTTGAGCTCTGGATACAGTTGGAGATTGACATGTATCTATTTGACCACTTTTGCAAACATCCCAGATGTTGTCAAGTAATCCAAATCTATTTGCAGTAAACAGATGTCTCTGGACCTGTGGATGCTGCTTCTTTTCCTCTGTCTTGCTCCCCCTAGGCATGGGCTTCCTTTGTGCTTTGGAATTCAGTGGATTGTACCAACAATCCTTTGCACAATGACCATACTTGTTACAACACCAACATTGACCCACAAATCTTGACTTTTTGATTCCTTCTGATTGTAGGGTACTTGTCTTGAATTGTTGTGCTGCTTCAGGAGAGCTTTCTTTCTTCATTGTCTTCATCCATACTTGTTTGGAATTATTCTTCCATCCTGTACTTTTTGTGGAAACACATTTAGAAACATGAGTACAAGATGGGTTGGATGGTACCTTCTTTTTAGAAGTTGTTGCCCTTTTATTAGAGGATGTATTTCTTTTAGAATCATCCTGCTCAATGCATACTTGAGTAGAAACATTTCTACTTTCAGCTGACTCGGAGGATTCAGCTTTGGGTGATTGCAGATTTTTCAATATCACCTCCAGTTCAAAGCATTTCATGTTGAGGGAGTTCTTCTCATCCTCAACCAATCTTAGCCTACCTTCCCAATTCTGTTTCAGCTGTTCCATCTATTCATCATGCACCTTCATTATTTCATGCAATGAGTTGTCAAGCTCCTTCACCATTTTGACTTTGTCTTCTAGTTGAGCATCTCTGACATTCATTGAAACTTTTGGCCTCTTTTCCAGTGCATGGAAAACATCTTTGATTATTATTTTAAAGAATTCGTTATCTGAAAGGCTTCTTTGCAATTCTTCAGCAGTGTCTTCATATATTTCATTGCAAAGAGAAACAGTTTCATCTTTAGCCTTCACCACCTTTCTGAGAGTGTTGGTTATGCCAACCCTTTTTGCCAATTGATCTTCCATTGCATTGGCTTCTTCTTCTAACTGTGATTTTTCTTCTTGAGGATCAAGGATTCCTGTAGCTATACACATTTCCACATCCTTGGGGACTGTCTTCTGAAGATATTCGATTTCATTTTGAAGATCATTCATTATTCCAAATTCATCACAGTTAGGACATGATTTCTTCATCTTCTTGGCCTGTTTCTTCTTTCTGTTTTTCTGAGTCTTGGCAGATATCTCCATTTGAGACTGGTCACTCATTTCCTCAAATCTGCACTTCATAAAGACTCCCTTGGATCTTTTAGAGGTAACCTGCCTCTGATACTAATTGAAGTGCCCAGATCAGTGTGAATCACTAAGAGGGGGAGGGGTTGAATCAGTGTTCCCTTAAAACTTTTTACTAATTGATTCCTTATTCAATTAAACCTCTATGGATGGTTAAAGCCTCGATCCACTCTTCTTGTATCTCTCACCTTTCCTCGAATGATGCAGTAAATGTAAAGGCACAGGACACAAGGATTTACAAGGTTCGGCACCAAAGGCCTACGTCCTTGCCATGTTGGTTATACGCCCCAACATGGTTTCTCCATTATAACTTGTTAGAATTACAATGTTCGATACAGCATCCCACTGTATCTCTCCTGAGTCCCACAGGAGGGTCTTTATACTGCGTCCCACAGTGTTACCAGAGTCCCACTAGCCTGCTCCAGAATTTCACTGAAGACTTCTTCCACCCTGAGTCTCACAGGGGGCTTCTCCTGGCTCCTCGAGTCACACGAGTAGCTCTTCTTCTGTTCAGCTCTTCAAGTATCTTCAGCAGCCTGGGATAAAGACTGCTGGCCATGCTCTGTAACTTTGATCACTTGAGTTGATCAGGTCTTCTCGTCTTGCTCAGGCTTTATCACCTTCTTCTAAGGATGACCTGGCCTCTCTCCAACTACTGAATACTCAGACAACTGATATCTTGAACTTTAGTCTGGTCCAGTCTCACTTCACTTCAACTTCATGCACTGAGTGCATGGCAACTCTGCATCTTCATGCACTGACTTCATGGCCTTCTCAAATTCTTCAAGATCCACTGGTCTTGGATTACTCCGATGCACACTCACCGATTTGAACATTGATTACATGTGCATGTGCATTCATGCATGCATGCACTTCCCTCTTTCTCCTCTTGGTGCAATAAACCCTCAAAGGGTGTAGTCACTTTAAGCACACACCTTTTCTTCTTTTCCTTCACACGTTTAATTCCTTTTGATTACACACATAAATGTGTGTTATACGTTGTGTGAGTATCCTCCTTTTCTTCTTCTAAGTGTGTACACACTTCAATTAGTGCACACACATAGGTTCGGCCTTCACTTGTTTTGCACACACAATTTATTCTTCGTTTTGCACACACATGAGTTGGCCTCCTCCTCTTCTTGTTGCACACACTCACTTTAGTGTTCTTTTAGTTTGTTCTTCAATGTGTGCACACACAAGGTTCAAGTCTGCTCTCTCACTTCCACACACAACCAAGCCTCGGGTTCTTCCTCTTCAATTTTCACACACACAATAAGTGTATTTGTCTCAATATACCCGAACTCAAACAAGGTGCGCAAGGGGGTGTGGCCCTCTTCTTGTCTTCAAATGCCGCACAGGCTCAAGTGTGCAAGGGTGCAACACTGCCGCGGGCGCTTCTGTCGCACAAGCCTCAACGAACCACGAAGGCGCGCAGGTGATGCGGCCTCGGGTTCCGTAAGTGCAAGGCACCGCGGGCTTCAACGTGGGGGCGCAAGTTGGCACAGCCCAGCCTCTTCTTCTTGTCACGCAAGGAGTTAGCGCGCAAGGGACTTCAGCCGCGCACGTTACTTGCATGGTGGCTCTTTCTTCGCGAGGCAGTGGGCTCTCATGGATCACAAATTTTCAGCAACAAAAAACTGTGTCTCGGGTGCTCCTTTTATAGGCAAGGAGTGCCTCGGCTCATCCGCGTGATACAACACCGAACACCCGAAGATTTCGGTTCTTTAAAAACTTCAAATGTGTTAAAAATCTTCCGCGTATCTTGATTTTATCTTCTGTCAATCGCGGGTTCATTTTTTATTTTCCTCCTTCACGTGCATGGATTTTAGAACGCAAGCATGGCCTCTTTAATACCTGTCCATGACGATCAACAACCCAAATGGCCTTCGGCAGCTTTGCTTGCCTCGGCCTCGACCAAAATCATTGAAACATTGCATGCATGCCCATTTCTTTACATGGACCAGTTCTTTACGCTCTTACGAGCTCCATGGTGCCTTCGGCTTCATCAAAGGTGGCCGGATGCTCGACATACGGTGGTCGGAGACCCTCTGGTTTAGCGGGAGATGTCGGGTGGCCTCGGCATGGGCTCGAGGTTGAAGATGGTCTCATAGCCGTTGGATGAGGCAATTAATGAAGGCGGATGGCTGGATTAGATCGGGGGTGCGGCAGATGAGATGTGCGGCTGCGATTACACGCGGATCACTCGGACGGCCAGGATCAGATCGCGAATGGCGAGATTAGATGAGCGGCTCGGATCGCACGCGCGATCAATCTTGCGGCTGGGATTCGCTCCGCGGAAAAATTCCGCATCCCACATCGAATCGGAGGCTGGTTTTTCCGCGGTTTATCAAACATTCGCTCCCCCCTTCACCGCAATTGAACTCCTCCCTCCACGGTGCCGCCCCGCACTGTGTTCTCTCTGTCGGGCGCGATTTGCGCCCACTCCTGCCACTCGGGCGCGCTCCAGCACCCATCGTGCACTGCCTGACACTCGCGGGTGCGCTCGTGCTCCCCTACCGCGCTCCTCCGGGCGTGCCCCAGGCGCCCATGCAGTGTCTTGGGTGGGTCCTGCCGCCCTGGGCTCGCCCCACGGGTTCCCCCATGTGTGTGGTGCCTAGCGCCCATGCCTTGGGGTTGAACCCTCAAGGTGTCTACGGGCTGGCCATATTTTTGGCTAAGGCAAAGAATGAGGAACTTTTTCAAATACAAAGTTCTCCTATGAGTATAAGCCATATGCCACATGCCACATGCCCTTCAATCCATTCTTCTCCTTCATCTTCTTCTTGATAACTCAAACATTAATCTTCTTGATTAGAAAAAACTCCTCAATTTATAATTCTTCTTCATCATCAAATTTTCTACTTAGGAGTGAATTCTCAAGGATCTTCATCAACCGAACTCCTGAATCACATAACTTCTTCAATGAACTTCATTGAACTAATCAGAGATCAAATTGGATCAACTTCTAATTCACATGCACTAAGTGATAGTGCATGGACTTCTTTAGCTCACTTTCATTCTCTTCATGCATTGTCAATACAATGCATGGTCTTCAATCACTGTTGTGACATTGTATCATCGGGATACAAGTTCTTGTAACTTTAAGAACAGCTCAACAATCGTCTGATTTAATGATGCTCCATCATCATTCATTCTTCAAGTGTTGTAACTTAGTATCATCTTGATACAAGTATTGAAACATTAAGATCAGTTCTACAATCGTCTGATATTCATAGAGAATGTTTCAACCACAACATCCTATGTCACATAGTGAATCTCCTAAATGACATGCATCTTAGTACCATGGCCATTATCCATCATCACCATCACCATCAAATCCTTTGTCATTCACATATTGAAACTCCTTGACATCCATCCATTCATTTCTTGACAACAACATACCTCATTGACAAAAAATGCAACACAGTGCACTTTAAGGGGCCTAAGCCCGATGCTAGTTCCTAACACGAGTTTATGTCATGTATATTAAGACACCGTTATAGAATCAACCAAAAATATAGAATCTTAATATAATTATCAAATGAAAATATATCACCAATCAAATGAACATAAATAAATTAATATTTAGTTAATTAATATTAGTTATTAATTATTCCGTGATAATTAAAACGACTCATAATTCCACAAAACATTTGTCATAGGGTATGAATAATATCCTCAAAAATAATATATAGGTCATAAAAATTATACGAGATCATATTCAAATGTATATTATAAAATATTACCTCTTAGAAGCATCTGAAAGAAAAAATTAAAATTTCTACTCAATTTCACAGCCTAAAAAATGACGGTCATTACACTGGGTCTAAGTATAATATAAGATACATATATAATTATTCATTTTGTCACTGGTTATTGTGGAATAAGACCATTGTAATGGTTCCATCATTTCCCTTCGTGAATTTTTCATTTAATTCAGATAAATATAAATTTGAATGAAAAAATTATTTTAAACTAGGGCTCAATTTCCCTTAGTGGATAGATCACATATTCATGCCATAAAAATTAAAATGTGATTACTGTAGGGGTATAAATATGGTACTCCAAGATCAAAAAATAGTTATTACTTTTGAACACAACATAAAAACACTCACATATGATCCCATATGCCCATAATTATTTTTTTAACACTTAATTATTTATCTAAAACAGCTCATCATTTCCTTGAATATCGAGAAATGGTTTACCCCAACACACACATGGGCCTTTACCGGAAGGGTACACAAATGTGGATGAATAACCCATCATGACATCCTTTAGTTAATCGATATATCACAACAACAAATTTTAAATTATTTCACCTTTCTTCAATGATAGTTTCTCCAAGACCTATCCCAAAAAAGGGATATAAATGATAAATTAATATCAGGATAAAATGGAAGAAAAAAACATCTGACACATAAAATGTGAACTTTGAGTCATACATTATAAAGGGTGATCAAATGGTATGTTGGGAAGGGGGTATATTAATTAATTGAATCTATCTGGAATCCCATACACCTTATATATAGAGAACCCCTGGCATAGTAATGACAAATTTTCTTCCACCTAAAAACTCACCCAGACAACATTGACAACATATACTAAATGGATCATAGTGTGAAACAATTATTGAATAGGGCCCCAAATCTCATTCATATATTTTCACAGTATGAAACATAGGTTCATGGTTGGAATAAATTGAAGAAAATTGATAATACTTTAGTTAAAAATTATTCATGTCATGAACCATGGTTTACAGCATGAAGGACATTGTAGGATTACCTGACCCCATTCACGACCTTAAAGGCTAGTTTTAAGGATAATCATGGCATAATCCTGAACCTTAGTACCATAATATTCACAATGTTAATATCATTTAGTATTAGAACAACCCTTCACATCAAGAATAGCATATTGATATACAATGTTATCATCCCATCCACTGTAATATTACTCTGATACTTCCCTTAGCACCCTATGAATCTTCCAAAGGTCAATCCACACCCATAAACAAATATTAAGGTTGTCCAGTTACTCAATATCCTAATTTGGTCCCTAATTCTAAAAATTAAATCTTCATCATAATAAAAAATTAAAATTTCATTAGGAACACACAACATGAAACTGAATGGGGTTTTGTAACCTACCCACCATAGAACATATCATCCCAGAGAAGACTTATTCGCCTTTTAACCATTAATCCGAACATATCCCATTTTTCAATTCATGCTCAATTATAAGTGTTCTGTTTGTAAATTAATAACGAAATTTCACATCACAACCCAAAAACACAGGTTACACAATTAAAAAAATCAATCCTCTACTTATCCCCACCACTAAAACACATAGATTGAAATTACCCACACCCATTTAATCCAAGACACCATGGTGTCATTTACCAAATACACTATTGGACTAAGAAACTCCCAACCATAGGTCTATACTAGTAGTGGATAGTTCTAATCCATGGCTCTCCCCACCATTAAAATAATACATTAAAACTAAATTTCCTCAATCAAACTACCTTCCCAATGTTGTTTCCATATTAGTACATATAATTACTTATCAAAACACCAGTTGTCCCTCCACTGGCCATCCATTTCTGAAAACTCTTTTCCATACCTACCAACATGCTACAACCCAACCTGATCATTATACCTTAACACATGTAGGCCTTAATAGATGACCCAAAACCACACATAAAAATCTATATAGAAAACCTAGTATTATTACATAGTTTTATTATCATTCAATAATCCCTACCATCATCATTGTGCCCTGGAAGCAACACACCTCTAATAAAACTTATTCTCGAACCACATCTAATCCATCCTAATTTAGATTTGAATGGTCATAGTCCTTCCAACACCACATCTAAATCCAAAATAAGGTATTTAACATCGTCTTATATATAATAAGAATTTTATTCTCACCGACATCCAAAATATATTTAACTTATCTAGTGACCTGGTGTCCTCATACCCAACAAACTACTCGCAAGGGGTTGTTTATACACAACACAAACTTATTCTACTCCTATACATAATTACTATATGTCACTAACCCAATCCTACAATAGTTCTTTTGGGAAATATCAATTACCACCCATCTCACCTCAACAGAAATTTTATCCTCATTATAAAATAAATTTAAATTTATTACATGGGTCAGTCCCTCTAATAGTCAATGGTGAAATATCTACCATGTGGGTTTACTTGTACTGCTCTTCAAGCACATCAACAAAATGTTCCATCATAATTCAAGTGTTTATCTTTAAAATCCATGTTCATCATCCTTTCAACATTGACACCATGCATCCTTAATATCCTCATCATATCATAGAGTATATAGACACTCTCAGATTTTACACTCTAGTAGAACCACAATTTACCATCATTTGCCTCCTTGATTTTATGTAAACCAACTTCTATAGACTCTTATAAATAACAGATAATAGAAATTGGCTCATAATCCCTTTATTTGTACATAAATGTACCTAGTCCCACATGCATAAAACACTAACCAAGTTAATGGATGTATAATATAACCAATCTTGGAGCATCACAAGTGATCCTATTAAAAAATTTACATTTCAACTATGATGATGTATAGAACATTGTGGCCCTCCAAATTGAATTATTTCAAAAAACACAAGCTTTTACAAGATTCCCCACAACACTATTGAAATACCATCAAAAAATTATAAGATAAGTCACATGGATTGTTCTTACCACTAAAACCCCAACATTGATACCAAAATCACACTGAGTTCTTTACATTAAGATGCTCAAGGAAGATTCATGCATTTACTAGATGTCTAGTATCACCTCCCTTACACAATCTAAATACTAAATCATTTATACCTTATTCTTATATCCATGGAACCCACAATCATAGGATAACCCCTCTATAAGGTTTACTCATTGATCACATATCGTTTTATCCATAGTAGAAGTCTAACCTATCTTGAGATATATATCAAAAGAACAAGAATCTCCCAAATAACCAATAAATCATATTTAACAATGTCAATAAGTTAAGGTTTGTTATCTATTCTCTTGTCATAGAAACCATAATTCCACTCAAGTTCCAAAACCTATACACTAGGGGTTTCACAAAAGTTCACCATATTTACATACATACACCATATTCTCATGATAAATCATCTTAATAAATGGGAACCCATACTAACATGTTATTTCATTATGAATGTACACCCTTGGTGATCACAATATAATTATGGTACATATGTATTCCTTTTGGAAACATTCAATAATGACTTGTGTCATGTAAGTTGTAGTCATATATTCTGTTATAAAGAATTATAAAAAAATAATCTATATTAAAAAACACCAAATATGTTTTTGTTGAAAATATAAATATCCAAACCTTTTTCCATTGGATCCATGTAAATACCCACAATGGGCCCATATAAAAGTCATCATATGGATGTACTATCCAATTGTGTTCACTATCAATCTCTTACATTGTGGGATTTTTCATTCATTGCCATCAAATATATTATTTCCATAAATCTAAATTGGCATTCATTAAAACTAAATAATCTATGGTTGAGATATATAGAATGAAACTAAAACCTTTGATGGGAAAACACCATATAAGTTGTTACAAACACTTAAAACAATTGAAACCTCATCCCCAATGTTATAAATAAAAACCATTCACATGATTTTATTGTGAATCCGGTATTAAAAACAATATAGATTAACATTGAAAACTTGAAAATGATAAATGTTCAAATAAAAAATAAACTAAAAGGCTCATAAAATTCATCTCCATCAATCAATGTGAATATCATAAAGCTGTAATTGCATAAACTAAAATATAAAATCACATTCCCATGGTAATGAATAATTTCTATTGGGAATGGTTTTAATGGGGCACCAGTCTAACATCCATAAAAAGATATGACACATTTCTTTTTCACTTGTCTAAAAATTTAAAAAAAAATTGACATATTATATGATATCAGTAACATTAAATACCAAATAAAACTATATAACACTTAGCCAACCATACAAAGCAATAATTCCATGACTGATGGTCTCCTCTTGAACTTAGTTGTACCTTCCCATATTCCTGAGTATGATGACTACTACAAAAGGTATATGTTTGTAAAAGGGGATAATATACCATAATGTCAATGTTTAAAACATTGAATAAATCGACAACCATAGTATATAATAATCCAAATTTAATTAGAGTATGATTATTTAAAAATTTGAAAAACAAATACCATATCAAATTAAATATTAGAGGTGGTAATACAGACTCACAATCATCCACTAATAATATATTGATTTCCCATGAGGTTGGTCATGATTTCAGATGAACACAATATAAGAATAAAATAATTTGAGGATTTACTACCATCAATATGCCATACCTTTTCTTATAATACTATTAAGTCCAAGATGTCTAGTTGAATGATGGAAGATTTGGCCACTGTCAGACCATAATCTATAATCATTGATTTTTACTTGGGTACCCCAGTGCCATGAATTTCTCTGTAGGCTGTGAGAACAACATAATGTGTCACTACAAACGTGGTTTTTTAAATAACCACTAAATAAAGATTGTGTGTATATTATATCCTTAGAATAATAAATAAATAAAATATGGTAACTTAAATATTTATCCATAATCTATTATTGGGATTTACCAAGATAATGAAGATTTACTATACCATATTTGGCCTATGTTAGAGTTTCACCATGTGTGTCACATGAATGTTCTCACCAATATAATTTGAGATATCCATCTCCTAAGATCTTGTCCAAGGAAGTATATAGTCATTATTTGTTATTTAATTCCATATGAGGCAATCCATAGTGATCCCATAATAATTAGGAATTATACCCAAACTGTAAGAGTTTATCATATGAAGTAAAATAGATGTAAAGTGTCATTTGTAATCCCATAGAGGCAATCCAATGAGATCCAATTGTATTCAACTGTCATCATCAATCCCTTTGTGGTAATCCAATGTTATCTCATAATGATTGGGCATTATCATTTGTCCATATGAGGAAATCCAAAGTGATCCAATAGTCTTTGGTTTTCATTGCCAATCCCCACAAGGCAATACCATGAAATATAATAGTATTCAAGAATCTCCACTAATACCCATTAGGTAGTCATTAGAGATCCAATAGTCAGCATAAATCATCTCCATTCATTATTGAATAATTATAAGTGATCCAATAGTCACTGGGCATCATTTTCGATCCATATGAGGTAATATTTGGTGATCCCATGATTTGAATGTATTATCGATAATCCCTATGAAGTAGTCCTGTCGTATCTCATAGTATTAGACTCAAAAAAATTCATAGGTTGTTGACCATAAACAATATTGTAATAAAACCAGGAATAACTCATGAATCATAGGGGTGAACTTATACCCTTAAGATCATCATGAATAATTTGACTATATGGTAAATTACCCTAAGAAATCTAATAGTTATTATACTATGGACGAATCCAAGTAATATGACCATATAATTTTAATACTATCAAGCTCATTGATGAATCAGTTACAAAGGAAACCCCTGCAATCATAAAAAAATCCCACTTAGACCCTCTCTAGGATCGATATACCCCTAGGGAACCGACTAGGGTCCCTTAGGTCACATCATATTATGAACTCCTATCATGGTTTCCATCACTGAATTCCCCAAAATTTGCATAAAAACTCATCATTGAATGGGAAACACATCCCTCATCATAGTTACAAACATCTCATGTCCTCAATGGCATCATAGGATATGTCATAATAATACAAAAAATATATATGGAATAGAGAACATATCGAATCCAATGTCGTTTTAGGCCTATCCCTACACACCAAAACCATCCAACCCTCACCCACAGTGGACTTAACTCAGTGATCACATCTCACGGAAGAATATCACTCAACTTAGGTTCATCTCAACTACCCTAATGGACTTATAGAATTTCTAAAATTTTTATAGGTCAACTAGGGTAAATCACTCCAATAAATCACTTACCAATAACTAGATGTCAATACGGGATGCTATCACTAAGGCCCCTACATTCCTTTCATTTTATTTATACCCTTCCTTGGTCAATCTGTCACATGTTATAAATATATAATCAATCTCTTAGACATCAGTGTATGTGGTATCAAGTCATATACAAGGTTATATCATGGACCATAACACTTTGTTAATTCTTGTTTATTGAGTACCATTAAAATAAAATATTACTTTTATATAAGGGGTCAATCTTCTTCAATAGTGAGACCAAATATAATATTACATAAAATAAATATGAAAATGTGATTACTATAGGGTTATGTCTGAGGGACCAAACACATCATGATGGAGTTGTTAACATTGGTGGAATTTTGAAACTCTCGTATGATCTCTTCCATTTCTATCCAACCATTATTTAAACAACCAAGGGCTAAACTAAAACTGGTCACTAGAACCTCAATAAATGATGTATAGTCTTGTAACAATATAATGTCAAACATCTGCCAAAATTAAATGGTATCCTCCCTCATCTAGACTGCAATAACTAAATGAACTAGAGTTCATGACATGGAGGACTTTCTTAAGGGTACTTGACTGGATTATTCAATTGTATGGTTAATCTTTTTTCCATTAATATACTAATACTCCACCATAATTCCATGAAGAACTTCATGTACACATTATTAATGGAATGAATGACCCAAACCATAATGAATGACCTACTATTATAATATTTCATCTTCATAACAACCCATCCACCAAAATTAAATGGTATCCTCCCTCATCTAGACTACAATAACTACATGAACTAGAGTTCATGACATGGAGGACTTTCTTAAGGGTACTTGACTGGATTATTCACTTGTATGGTTAATATTTTTTCCATTAATATACTAATACTCAACCTTAATTCCATAAAGAACTTCATGTACACATTATTAATGGAGTGAATGACCCAAACCATCATGAATGACCTACTATTATAATATTTCATCTTCATAACAACCCATCCACTACTTTGATACTTCATTGAGTACACAAAGATTCTAGTTCTCCTTGTTCCACATCCAAACATAGCTTTCAATAATGTAAATACCATTTAACATAGATAGAAATCGAAATTAATAGAATAATACACTCAAAAAACACAAAGGTCAAGCTTTATATAAAATTCACAACCCTACTAGGAATGCGGTTTTACACCTCCGTAATTTAACTACTTATCCAATGGTTTGATGTGAAAATTTTAAAAACTAGTTTTCCGAATTATGTTAAAATAATTTATTTTTGAAAACAAATTACAATTTTAAAAGATATAAATTCAAGTTACATCCGGAAATAAGGATTGAAATTATAAATTTGACACTATTCAGGGACTGCATCTTGAATTATCAATCTAGTAGGGTCTGGAACCATCTAAACTGATTACAAAGTAGCATTCACACCATGTCAATATGAAATTAGAATGAATATGTAAAAATGGGGTAGTATTTCCTTAAATATAAAAAGTGATAGATCATCTAAGTCATATCTAGATATCTAAAATATAACATACAGAAAATATTTAATATAAGTAGTTTAAAAAATATAATGAAAATTTGAAACAAAAATATTAATTATATTAATAAATTAATATAACTATCTCAATATCATTTATATATGTAACAAATCAATATATATTATCATCATCATATCCAAAAGTATCACTATATTATTATTATTATTGATATCCATTAGTTTCCATAACTCCTTCATTTTTATCAACTCATATTATTTATTATTATTTAAAAAATATATCTTGAAATATATTCTCACCGCCATCCTATAATTGAAAAATATCTTCAATGAAATCTTCATATACATCCAAATGAGACCAATTAAAATATTTCTTTTTTGAAATATCAACATTTTATATCTCTGTAAAGAAAATATTATTTTTAATGAAATTAACATCATATTATTTAATTTTTATTACACTCCCCCAAAATGAATTATTCTATCATAAAAAATAATTATTCACCCAATAAATTCAATGTTCTTTATAATCCATCATAAATGGATTATTTGATATACATAAAAAATTTTGTTTTTTGCCAATAACATCATTTCATGGATAAAACATTATGACCAATTAGTATCAAAACAATATCCCCTGAACAATGAAAAATAGTTCTAAACTAGGTAAGATAAAATAATTACTTCATCACTCTCAAAAAACCAAACCTGAAATTATGATTTTTATTTTCTTTGAGTCTTTCAAGGATAATGTCTAAAATTTGGTTCTATTGTGAACATCATATAATTTTTAAAAAATATTAAAATTTTATTTAGGAAATTTTAACAATAAAAGAATAACAATTAGTATCTATTATAATAAGAACCATGGAATTTCTAAATAGTTTATCAAAATATTTATATGGGATCCTTATTTTTTCTAATTAGATGGTTGTCTAGGAATATAATCCATGTCCCGGTTGATTAAATGCTGATAATTTGTTTCATGGATCAGAATATCTATTTTATTTAATGGGTAATAATCATATATTTTTTTAATCACATTCTAATAGAAAATAATATAAGAATTTTTTCAAATTTCCACCAAAAAATATGGAGTAAAAATTTATTATTAAATTAATTATTAATTATAATAATTTATACTTAATTTCTATATATATCATTCTAATTGGTACATTCATCAAAATTATACTAGCCTCTATTTTCTACCAATAAAAAATTATTTCTTAATGTTCTCATGAATCAATGAATCCTAATAGAAATATTTTTTCTAATTTAAAAATATTATAATAAATTACACATTTAAATTACATAGAAACTCACAGTATATTGTTAAAAAAAACATTATTTAAAAAATAATCTATTTTTTAATAACCCTAAACCAAGGCATATTGAAACCCTAAAATATTTCTTTGTAAAAATATTTCCATTGTGAAATGATAATTATTACATTAAATGCTATTAGAAAAAATTTCTAATACACCATGAAAAATTATAATCATATCCATATGAAAAAAATCTAATTTACAATCCATTGAAATTATAATACATATTTTTATTTTATATGTGAATATTTTTCATTTTGATTCTATAAATTATTTGGTTGATTATTTTCAAATAATTTATGTTTTTAAAAATCTATTTATTTTTAAAAAATATAACCATTCCAAGGGTGTATATTTATATTTTATCTTAGTTCGATCATTCAGTCACATAATAGGGGATGGAGAATAGGGTCAAATTGTTAATTAGTGTTACATTTTTTGCGAATTAATTTATAAATTTAAAGTATCCTGTCAATATTTATTCTTGTACTATTTGTTAAGATATTATATGGATCTTATTATGATTCCACTCAATTAATTCACACCACATGCACGATTAAATGTTTGAAAGTAGCACACAAAATATTTTTATCATGTTTAGTGCCACTTTGGGATCTCATTCCATACAGAGTTTCGGTTTAGTACAATGACCAAAGTACTTTAAACATATTATTATATTATTTTTAACATAAATATAAAATTAATTCAAACCATGGATTGAGAGGACAAATGTATTTTCAAGACAACATATATAAAATAATGATATGAAACTTTTATAAATATTTTTTAAATTAGTATTTATAATGATCTCTTAAATTCATTAACTCTCATTAAAATCCATCGGATATCCTAAGGAATACAAAAAAAATGGGTGACAAAAAATCATAGAAAGGGAATAAACATGATAAAAAATCACATAATATGACTTAAAAGGTATAACATGATTTCTTTAAAGAATAGGTATATGAATAATCATATTGGACAAAAATATAATGTATATGGAAACATAAGATCCTATAATAATAATAATTTAGAAACAAAATATAACATAAAATTATAATAAGTCATGGATAATGACAAAGATAACATAATATGGTTGAAATATTCACATCATGGATTATATTTACTTCGGAATCCCACACATATCATCTTAGAAGATATAATAGTTTCCAATCCATTGGTAAAAATTTGTGTGAACTCATCATAACACATACATGAATATGTTTTCTTCATAATGAATCAAACTAAATTCAAAATGAAAATATTACCCATTAAAATAAATGAGTTCCATAATCATAACATATAGAATAACCCAATAAAATATTTTAATAGTTTCCATGAAGCTAGGGATTAAAATATTCTTAAACATTCATAGATGAAAAATAAGTATGATTCTAGAAAATCATTGTTCAAGTGAAGAGAATATATGAAATAACTGGATAGTTATCATTTAAAATTTACCACTTAAACAATGTTTTTGGGAAAAGAGTAAATAGTTTTAAAAAATTGAATATAATATTAATTTTTATACTACCAAATAAGAACTAAAAATGGTGTTTCATAGTCAAATAAGCAATTTTTTAAAATAAATTTAGTTTAAAACTATTTATAACGTGGTACTTGAAATGAGATCTATATGAATCATATATTGAATATGTAAATAATAAAAACTGAGAGATAATGTATGGAAACGAGAGAGAAAGATCTACTTAAATAGAATTGGTTGGTTTTGTGAAATTTATTACCTTCTATTCCATAAATATTCTATACATTCCCATAAAATCCATAATAATAAAATTATGTTAATTAACTATTTATTTACAAACCATTTAAATTCGTATTTTAATTTATATAACTATATTTTTTATTTAATTCTATTTTAGATAGATATAAATATAGAGGGAATTCATTTCATAGTTTGGGTGTCAGATCACTTGAGGATAAGTTTGGATATTCATTTCAAATAGGACTACAAATATAGAAGTGAAAAAAAGTGGTTTTAATAAAATTATATAAATTTAAATGGTCCCAAATACTAGTATACATTCCAACATATGGTCAATTAATTTTTTATAAATTTCAATGTTATATGATTATTTTATTTTTATGGATTTATTGATCATTAAAAGCTAGTTTTTATTAATTTAATACAATGGAGGTATATTAATTCTAGAAGGTTAAAAATGATATAACATAAATAATTTAGTTTTTTAAACCATTATAAGTGAATTTTAACCTTCCATGATAGAGTAAATAGAAATCTAAAACTCATTACCTATGGAGGTGGTGAAAAAAAATAATTTAGACACTGGTTTCATTTATGAATAAGAGGTTAATATTAGATTACGGAGGAAAGATATTTCAATATACCTATGAAATTAAATATTATATTTCACACATTATTTATGATTCTATGTTGGATTAGTGTGGTGATGATATGGAAGAATAAGATAATAATTTAAGAGAGGGAGTTTTAGAATACTACCTCTTTAATGTCGTCTACATGAAAAAATCAATAATGAAATTGAAATTGTTATTTTAATAAGACCAATATCACTTGGACATAGGGGAGATGACTCAGATGATAATTGAGAAAAAATTGGAAATATTCACGGCTTTGAATACGCGACAATAATGGGTGTTGAGGGTGGTTTTTATTAATGGATGAGTGTGGCTTTTTCTCTAATATTATATTCATTGGACTATTATTTTGGATGAAGGCTACCAAGAGTGTTGATTATATTGACTATATAATGCTAATGGTTAATGTGAGTTCAAACTAATGGATTGATACAATATACCATATAAAATTAGTAATGTATTGTTTATATGTTTCCAAATGCCATATTTTACCATAATTCAATATTGACTAAAATCTACTATTTTAGAAAAACACTAAAAGATCAAATAGATATTTTTTGATTTGAAGATTCAAGAAATATAATCCATTGGATGAATTTTTTTTCTAAATATACAAAATATAATTTAAAAATAAAACATTACTTATATTATAAAAATATATATTTTAATATTATGATCAATATTCAGAACGTTTGAAAAATTACTTATGGCATTATAAAAATACATTATCATTATAATTCATAAAATATTAATTTATAAACAAATTTTAGGAAAAAATATTATTCTCAATTATTAAATTATTCTAATAATTAAAATAAACCATATATGTTTTTGAGAAATACATTTTTTTATTCAATCATGTTTAAAAAAATTATTTACAAGTATCATTATATAAATATAAAATATTTTATTTTGATAATATACCTAAATATTATTTTCACACTCCCACAAGTGACTATATTATTTTAATTGTGTGGTGAATATTCATAACTGTTTCAGTTAAAATTCCAAAAGTCAAATTCGAATGATTAGATTACAACTAGAACTGTCTGATTTTTAACAATCATATGGGTTCTCAAAATCCTATTATTTAATCATATTCCATTAATTATTCATTAAATTTTATTTTCTCTTATGGTTATATATATTTTTCTTTTCAATATTACTATTGTCTTACTAATATTCCACATCATTTCTATTATTTTTTCATGTGTGAAGATATTCTAGTCGTTCATGTATATCAAAATTTTCAAATATTTGTTATCTTATATTGTATTTTTAACCCATTTAAATATGTTCAATTATTATAGATATATTATTTTTTTAAATAACATTTTAAAATTATTATAGTAAAATATTTATGGATCTATAATATGATTAATGTTATTTATTTAATACAACATTACTATTTTTGTCACTATGTTATAATAGGAGGGGATATTTCATGGATAAAATATTAGGCTATCACATTCTTCACTATAGAATAAAATTCAACCATAAATTTTTTTATATACAAAGTTGAAAATAGGTGAGGGTTATTATACTTGTTTTATTCCATTGGTTTACATGTGGCCTCCTCATACTTATGGTTTCACAATATTACTTTGAGTATGTGATATTTCATGTTTCATAGAAATTTATTTCTATGGTCCAAAACCATCAGCAACCACTCCTAATTAGGGAATTAATTTTCTTGTAATACCACCTATCAATTCAAAAAATGTGAGGGATCTATTATGTACATATTGAAGAGGGTTACATGGAATATATAATTCACTTTAGATAGGTTTGGTGGGAATTATAGTTGATAATATATGTCTCTGACATGATCAAAAATCTAAAACATTTTGATGTTCCTAGGAAAAATATTTTACTACATAAAAAATTTAATGACCCTATTCCATTGGGATATTCCTGTGAATATTTTTTATTTAACATCAAACATCATGACTCATAAATGATTTTTATAATAGATATTTTGTTGAATATGAGATGTTGTGATGAGTTTCTCAATGGTCATGACCTTTTCTAGTACCTCCTCGTTAATTTTAGGTCCCATCGACTAACATACTCCAGCGTCATCATCGAACAAATTTTTTTTATATCACTTTCTATAAATGTCTTTATATGGATCCATTTTTAATCATTAGTAAAAATAATTATTGTATAAGAACATTCCAAATGAATATTTTGATCTAATCCTCTTTTATGTCTTTCAAGAATAATCTCATAATTTCTTCTAGTGTTTGGATGGTGTACATATATTGGATACTAGTTTCATGGTGATAAGACATAGAGAAATTTAATATCGGTTTTAGAGAATATTGGAGAGTCATCAAGAAAATAGAGGTCAATATTAGACCTCAATTGGATACTATCAATATTTATGTTCCATGAAACAACACCACTTCTCTAATGAATATATTTTCAAGTTAATTGAGTGAGAATTCCTCCTGAATTTCAACAAATTTCAATGTCTTGATAATATGATCCAGAAACAATTATATTGAATTATTTCATTTGGGTGCCTTTGGATGATCTATGATAAAATCCATAGTTATGTTCTATAATTTTTATGTGGATATGATTATCATTTCCTCACTACCTTGGAATATTTTTTCTATGAACCTTCATCCATTGACATACCAAGAATATTGTTGTATATTCCCTAACCTCCTTTTTCATATTTTATTATTAATAGTTATCTTGGAAATTTCTATACATCCTCATGTTCCATAGGATGATTCATAATGATGAGATATGTGGATCACTCAAAAACTATTTATTTATCTCAAGATTTGATGTTACACATAGGCATGACCTTAATTTTTTTACTTCATATTCACTAATTAAAGTCTCTAATTATTTCCATTTTCTCATAGAGTCCACCATATTATGAATTTCCACATTATCTATTTGGGAATCCTATATCTCCTCCATAAGGGATGGTTGAGAAATAATTGAATAATGGAAGGATGATGTTTCTTCCTTTTTGATACCCATGTCCATCCTCTGTATGTTAATAATGATATAGTCCATGTTAATTTTCATAAATGAAATTGTTTTAGGATAATTTCAACCTAGATAATAGTCAACATTTTTTCATTCCCATAATGGTATTTGGATGGGAATTTTCATTACTTGATCAACACTAACCATTTTCAATGGAACAAAATATGATCCTGATTTTTGAACATACATTTTAGGTTTATATAATCCTTATATATTTTTTAATTCTTTGCATATAGATAATTCCTCTAAATAATAAATGGGACAGATAATAAAAACAATTAATTTTCATGAATTCAATAGTTATTCACATGATCTTTCAAATACATTGAGTCATAGGCTATCACATAATAATTCTACATCATTACACAACCTAATATCATTAAGAAAGTGTTACATTATACAATTAATAGTTCCCCACTTGTGGGTAGTGCATGTTCCAATTTAGTGGTAATCTAATTATTCAATTCCAGGAATCTATCTTCATAATTATTGGTCTGAAAAAACATTACCCCATTATGAGTTAGTTAGGTTAGAGGTTATGAGAATAATTAGATGTTTCTAAATGTTTTCAGTAATATATATCTTTATCAAGGAAACTAGAAATCTTTATTATTGAAGCTGGGATAAGAAACACCCCTATTTAATTTCACATATAAGGGTCCTTATATATATATATATCCATTTACTGGTGATAATAATCCCTGAAAATGATT
Source organism: Viscum album (assembly GCA_963277665.1). Taxonomy (NCBI): domain Eukaryota; kingdom Viridiplantae; phylum Streptophyta; class Magnoliopsida; order Santalales; family Viscaceae; genus Viscum; species Viscum album. The sequence goes on along the minus strand of OY728133.1, from coordinate 1,900,810,779 downwards.
CTTCCCCCACCCAGAACACACATTTTCTGTACTTTTCATATAACTTATTCTTTCAAAAAGTCATTAGTATAATTATCAAATCCTAATAATGACAATAATTTATATATGTGTATATTTGAAAATAAATTGTAAATACTACCAAATTATTTTGAGGTAGTATTTAAAGACATTATCAATTAATTAAATAATGATTAATAGATCATTAGTGTGTTCAAAAGAAATCATTATGTACTTATATTTTCCATAACACGTTTGAAATATAGTCGCGAGAATATCAACTTTCTTCACCATTAATTTATGATATCCTGACTGAAGGCCCTCCATAGGTAAGTACTAGAAAAAACATAGTTGATTGAATAATTAATTAATATATTCTAGGGAATACATGTTTTTAATCATGTTTTTTTAGTTCAAGATAATCATGAATAGTCATATTCACCCATCCTTATTCTTGAAAAAGATGATCAGTGCACCCCATTGTGAGTCCATTAGATGCCTAAATATATTTTCCATTTTATCTTTTGACTATTTATTTTTTTCCTTAAATATCAATAGGAAAAATTATATAAGGATCCTAGGATAAAATAATATAACTAGGTTTAAGTTCAATTGAGAACTCAACATCTCAGTCATGATGATGATCATGATATGATTTAGGGAATACATCATCATAGTCCCTCACAATGGGATTGTAATAATACTTAATTATATCCAATATCTCAGTCATTTGGCATAGATATTTATTTTCATAGGGAAATGAAATCCAAACTTGTGATGAAGATTCCAAATTAGATTCATCCTCCTCCATACACTTGTAATGAATCAAATGATGACTCCGTATGTGAAGTGTAATTTACCAACACTAATAATTAATTTTGGTTTTATATAAGGTCAACTAATTGATGAAAAAAATGGTATCAAATTTCACTAATGTAAGTATGAAATCCTCAGCTGGGAGGTTAAGTATAGAAAAATTAACATTGGATAAGTTATATACTTGGGATGAAATAATAACTCTGTTATCTATTTCTACAATTATCTCAACCCTAATGTTATAGGGGTATTTAGGGAATTATACCAAATATGAATGATATTAATGAATGTGGAGAAAAAAAATAAAAAATTATTTTAACTGAGATTAAATGAATAAAAAATATTATATCCACAGAATCATTGTTATGATCATCTTCAATAATAGTGATATAATACACCCTAGTTTTACCTTTAAGTGTTAGATAATTGTTGATTTTCATTGAAAATGGTTAACTTTGGGTTTTGTATTTTATGATTCCTATGTTACATACTGTTGAGAAATGATTCCAGAGGTTGGTTGTGGATCTGATCCATCTTTTCTTACATCACATTAGTTGTTTTCTTCATATCTCTTTATCATTGATTATCTTGATGTTGCTTTTCCTCATTTGAAACATTTTTCTATTCCCCTAAGGTATTATTTAGTATGTTTTCCCATACTTTTTGACATGTGGGAAGTTATTTTTTCTTTATTACATGGGATTTATCCATTACTACTCCCAAATTAAAATCTATTTTATGCTTTTACCTAAAATATGAAATAACCAGGAGTCATAAATCTCCATCACTACATTTACAGAACAAAGAAAAATATCTCAATTGATGTAAAATTCTCCAATCCCAATATATTTTAATAGACTCAACATTAATACAGTATATAAGTGGTCAAACTAAACATTTTTGTTCATTAAAAAGCCAGAGGTAAAATTTAAAATACTTTTGATAATTTCTACATACACCCCAATAGACTCATCATGGATTGACATCTACTCATTGAACTCCCCCTCTGTTTTAATATAGAGAGACCAAGGAAAATATTATTTGAAAAATATTTCCCCAAATCAATAATATTCCCTAGAATTAGTTTCCTCTATTGAATTTAGATTGTTGATCAATATCAACCACCTATCTGCTTCCCCTCAATGTGATAAAAATACAATTCACCATTATATTTTTATAATAATTGTAGGATATTTAATATTATCTAAATGTAGTTAATAAATTATTCCATGTTGGAGGGATCTTAATATTGACTAATTTTATGAGGCCATTGCCTGATAAAGGACCCATACACAATTGTCTCCTTCTTTTGAAAAGAATGGAATTATAATTTGTATAGATTATTTTTCATTATACGAGTCAATTGATCCAATACATCCCAAAAATTCCTAAATTCTACTCACATTAGGTTTGTAACATCATTATGGAAATAATCACATTTCCTATCATATTTTTTATTTGCATTATTTCCCATATTTTCCACAATTAACTAAAATCTGAAAAAATAATTCTTTGGGTGATAATAATCAAATTAAAAAAATATAAAATTGGTAACTATAAATATTGTAGTAATGTGTTTCAATGTCATGTAAATAATAAATTTTGAGTCTCTCAATTTCAATCTATGATATCCATTTTTATTTTTGTATTACATTTTCTAGGAGAACAGTTAATTCTAGTCCTTAGTAATAGATCATATAGGCTTTTTGAATTTTTCAAAGCATATACCATAAGAGTTTCAAACTATGTGTGCAACATAGCCTCTTTATTTTTAACTAGGAGATGATTTAGTTATAACCAAATGCACCCTTTTGAGGGTTTTTACATCAGGGAATGCAAATTCTAGAGCCACAAACACTCATTTTTTCTAGAGAGTGATTCACTTTCTATTAAAACACTCTAACCAAAATTAAAAGGAATTGCATGAAATTTTTCATTAATTAGTCCTATCCCAAGGGTTATCATTAAATTATTCAATCAATTATAACAAAAAAACTATTCCTTCCTCTGATAACAACTATAATGACCCAAACCTTTTTCACATATTCTTACATGATTTTTAAAATAAATTTCCAGTAAATGCAATCCATGTAAGTTTAATTTATTTGATTTCTCCTAAAAATTTATCAATGGTTCAATAACAACAATGTTAAAACTATTTGGAAATAGAATTATAATTTGAAATAATTCTAATCAACCAAATATAATATATCACATATAGATGATAACTATTATATGTATTCTTTTTTTGATTTCTCGACCATAGTTACCCAGAGTCGGTGCATTATTACATAACATTGACATGATCACAAAAGATCATGTCTCGAAAGACCGATTAGTTTAGTATCCTTGATAACACAAGATGTATTCATAAGTCTTACATTACATCATAAAGTAGAAACTACAACAAAATATTGTCTCCACCATCATATCCCCTTATACTATCCATGTATGTCATTCATAAAATACTTATTCACATCCTGGGTAAAATAAACCACAGAAAGGGGTGAGGTCAAATGCCCTGTAAGGGTATAAATATAACAAAAACTTTCATAAATAAGAATAAACATTTAAGGAAATATATAACAAAAACAAAATCCTTTAAAACTTGAACATAAGCATAATATGGCAGAAATAAAACAAAATATTTCCATTTTCTAATTCATATGGATATTCTACTAGTCGAGTAATCACATGCAATATCAATAACCACTTTCTTAATGATGGAATGCTTAATTCAAGACTATCATAACCATGTAGCCAAGGCCTCATGCCAAGACTACAAATAAGATTTTTTCAAGGCCTCGTGCCAAGACACTAGTTTTTCTCACGAGACCTTCTAATGCATCGAGGAGATATAGCGAGCTCCACCCATCTCTTATTAATTCCAATGCATTCCTCATATGAACAGGTTTAAACATAACATAAACATTAATATTAAAACTATCATAATAAATGTCAATACTTTTCTCTATAAACCATGAATGGTATAAAAATAACACATCCACAGTCAAACATATCACAAAACCTTCAATAAAATATCGAATTTTGTATCATAACAAATCAACTTCAAATAAACTTAAAATCCATCAAACGATGTTGACATAGATGAAATCAAAACTATTTGAGAGCGATATCTCTTTTTTAGAAATCATTTAAAAGTCACATAATAATAAAAGAAAAATTTTACTTTAAAATATTCTTATAAGCTTGTAAGGGAAGATTCGATGATTTTATAATGGCAGAAAATAGCCACACCTGCCGTATAAGTTAAAAAAGGACATTCTTACCATAATTCTGGCGAAAAGGTTAAAAACGAACTTGTTTGGAAAAAGACGGAAGGATTCTTTTATAAACATCCTATAACAAGTAAAACAAGGGTATAAATGTAGAGACTCGAAGCTTGACGTACATGGACATTACATTACTTTAGCGGAATACTTAATACATAACAAAAACAGACACACAAGGACCGTAATAGTTTAGTGTCTTTGGAAACATGGAAAGTAATCTTCTAATTGTGGTGAAAGAACTTCAACATCTCCCATAAAGATCTTCCAAATTTTTTCTTACCTAAATCCTTTCTTTATATACTGGGGAAAATAAAACATAAAAAGGGTGAGCTAAAATGCTCAGTAAGGGTAAGAATAGATAAAATAAAACATACCATATACATTTGAACTTAAAAACATGAACATAATGTTTAAACATCAAAAGATTGAGAAATGACATAAAGCATGGAAGTACGTAAGACATAGATCATAAAGAAACCTTAAGAATGTTAAAATATCATGGGAATAAAACATGTAATTGTGGCAACCATTAATCACGTGATATGATTTCTATATTAGCCAAGGCATTTCTTCCAAGACCATCTTAGTGGACAAAGTCCCTTTCTGAATCGAGTTCACTCCTTCTTCCAGTCCTGTATTACTGAACCAGTTTAACTTTCCGTTCCAGCCATGTCTATCTCATGAGATATAAATAATTACCCAATTCATTGGAGGGAGATATAGGTCCCACCCATCTCATAATGAAATCATTCTTACTTGTGCCACAACATAAACTTAAAACATTCATCATAACCCAAAGAATAAAATGGGTTTCATATCATATCATCATCACAAAATCCATATAAAACAAATTGATATTTCATCATAAGAAAAATGAAATCATGTAAATCATAGATACATTATACTTGAAACAAACACATATGAAATAATTTCATCTTAGATGGAAAATGGTTTTGATAAATCACTTGAAATGAATTCTTGAGGAAAATATCATTTATTCTTCAAAATCAATTTCTTTTCACAAAACGTCATGCAATTTTAAAAGAAAGAGATTATGTTGAAAATAGTCATGAAATCATTTAGAGGAATCTTCATGAAAAAAAGGCTTTATAAAACCGTAAAAATACGTTGTGCCGTATAAGTTAAAAGAAAAACATTCTTTTCATACTTTTGCCGGAAAAGTCAAAAAGTACCTCTTACAAAAAACAAAAAAAGATTCCTTTCATATCCTTTACTAAATACTCACCGAAGGGTAAAATTGGATTTAAACAATTTTAGGTGTATGGAAACAATATTACATATTGAGGGAACATTTATGTGGATGATAAAATACACCCAAGTAAATACCAAAGTATAAACAATCTCGGATAAAAATGTGATTGTGATATTCTCCCTAGCCTTAGGTCCGATTTGCTTCGTAAGTGTCTGAACCTACTGTATAATGATTACAATAATGTTATTGACTTATTACAGAATCATATTAATTGTTATTATATCATATATGGTTCACTTATGACATTATATTACCTGTTCTTTTGTAAATTCATGTTAAAGTTGTGTTTTGGGTAAAATCGTTTCAATTGTCGTTCATGTTTTAACTTGTAATTATTCATATGATTACTTAGATCATTATTACTTACATCCATAATGTAAAATATGATTTATATATAATATTTTTTAAGAATATACATATATATAATAGATCGATAAATGGAAAGAAGTACACCGTTCATGGAGATGGTAGGCCGTACGTACGCATGAACACTGTTTTTGTTTCCTTATTGAATTGAATGGAATTAAGTATATGACATACATATATATGTACATAAATCCAGTATCATTATTATCTCATATATTTAATGATTACTTATTATATATACTTTATAATCATTTATGAATGGTTACTCATTGAGAATGAATCTCATCGCGCCGTGGAGACAGTATTCCGTACGTACACACGAGCGATGATATCGTTCCCATGATTATGGAATTTTATTAGAGTGTATGTATACTATTACATAATAAATATCACTTTACAATAATCATATATAGTTATTATTTACACCATTATACCCATCCATGTAAGGTGGTGGTGGAAAATAGATAACACCACAACGTGGAGACGGTATTTCGTACGTACGCACGCGCGGTGATTTCTTTTTCCGTATGATGGATAGATGGTGAAATCGGGTTGTTTCATACTTATAATGACATATCAGTATATTATTGATACTGATTTTATTACTTCATAATGAAACAACCTAATAAGAAAAAGTGGAAGAAGAAATAAAGTTGAATGAATCGGTAACGGACATTACCTCTTTTTTGAAGCACCTCTTTGAGACCTCCTCTTAGGGCACTAAAATTGGTATTCCAAGAAGCCCAGGACCTCTAGGATGTTTCTAGGGAAGTGGAGAATGAAATTTGGTAGGGTCTGGACGAGCCTTAAAGCTCATAGTGCTGTGAGGAAGAGAGGAAGGAGGTGCCCTTTTATAAGAGAGGAGAGTGGCACCTTTGGAATTCTTAAAAATATTAATTTATAATAAATCCAACCCCACATAAAAACCACCATAAATGACTCATATTATAATATTACATGATAAAGGGTTGTACTATCATCATCCAGTCAAATTTAGACATGTTTTGATCTTATTTTAAACCTTATCATTTTGATTTATCCTTATTTAATCTATTTAAGTGTATTTGTGGTAATAAAATTCTAAATTATAAATGGTTATAAAAAATCAATTATGGGTTGTTAATATTACATAATTGGATACTTTATGAAATTTTAGACTATATAAATTTCAATTTATAATTTTTAAATATTTTTGTGATTTTTAAACAATTTAATAATATGTTTTTTTATAAAATAACAATATTGTCAATTTTGACACTATTCATTTATTTGAATTCAAATAAATTCTAAACAGAGGATATATTCGAACTAAAATATTTAATAGATTCATAAAAGGTCATATGTATCTATAAAATTAGTGTAGCATATTAAATAGTTCATATTATATTTATTTTACTATTTCTAAAACCATTTATTTGGTTTATCTCTTAATAAAATAAATACTACAACATTTTTGTATAATTATTTAATATACTTATTTTTGCATAAAAATTATAAATAAATTCCTATGATTAATATAAATCTATTAAATATCACAATAATACTTATTCTCGAATTTATCATCATAAAATCACAATATTTAAATTGTTATATTTATTAAATTATGAAGGTGACAACTTTGGCATCATTTAAAATAAAAAATATAAGTGTCATAATCACTTTGATAAGGCTCCAAATGGTCAAATATTTTACCATTGGATGATTATGGTTTACATTTACATGACCAATAAGTTTTGGTTAGGTTTTTGTGCATTTTATGGTCACTATTAGTTTAATAAAAACTATATTCTTGATTTTTCACTAGATAAACAATTTATGCATCACTATTGTGTCATAATTAATGATAATTATATAATCCCTAAAAATTATAAATAAATTCATATGATATAGATACTTTTATTATCTTTCTGGAGACTACTCATGTTCGAAGATTCATTAATATTATCACTAAATTAAAATTATTATACTTATAAGATTTAATAGATTGACATGTTGTCACTTTCTTTGGTTTTAATAATAATTAAATTATTTTCGTGGAACAAAGTCCATCAAATGAATCTAATCCGACCCTTAGATGATATGGATCAACTTTTAGTCATAAAATTGAATTTTTACATGTGTTAGGGTAATTTTATAATATTATATTTACCCTTAATTACTCGATTTACCTTTAACTATGGTAAATAAAATTTACCGTCGTTACTATTCTTAATTTCCAAAAATAAAAAGTAGCCTATTAACATAATTTTGACCCACTGATTTCAAATATGGAATCCATTTTTCTAAATTCAATACACAAAAGTTGAATAAATTAAATTAAAATTAATCCTGTTGTCGAAAGAAAACGGGTTTTTGTATAAAACATTGCAAAAGATTGAATTGATTTAACCTAAGAATTGAAGGTAAAATCAATTCTAATGACATAAATTATATTAAATGGTAAAAATATATTCTATTTATACTTTAAAACCATTCAATATTATAATTTAACCATATAAATTATTACAATGAAAAAAGTTGTTTTTATTTAAAATATAGCGTGTTTTTACTATTCATTAAAATATGAATGTTATCAGAAAAATATCAAAACTTTATGCAATGAAAATTTTTATATCATGATTCAAAATAAGAAGATTATTTTGTAAAATCAAACTTATAAAAATTTCAAAAACTATATTTAAAGTGGGTGCTTCATCAAAAGGCGGCAAAACTACATTTTTTGGAAAATACTTATTTTACCCGAAAAATGTATTTTGTTCTTATAACATGTTCTAGAAAATCTGTAAGATGAATAATAATGTTATAAAGTGAAAAATTTATTTAATACTATTCATAACGGATATTTCATAATAATATTATAATAATATATTGTTGTTTAGTAAAACCTGGTATTGCGTACAACACACTCTACCGAGGAAGGTCGTGATTGTGTATAATGAAAGACAAGTCAGGGTTGCGTGTTGTGAAAGAATCCTTAGTTGTTTCGTATAATAGAATCCAACCATATTTTATTTATACATTGAATATATATATATATATATATATATACATATACTCAATGTTGCGTAGAATAACTATTATCAAAATTGTGTGTAACATGATCCAAGAATAGTATTGTGTATACTGCAAGCTAAGACGGTGTTGCGTATAGTGCAAGGTAATCTTGGTGTAACATTCAACCGAATAAATTAATGAAATTAAAAGAATATTTTTCATAAAATCTCGGGGTGTTACATTCTACCCCCCTTAAAATGAATTTCACCCTCGAAATTCGTCGGGGTTATAAATGGTTTACTACTCGAAAGTTTGTTTAATAGAAACCCACATCGTAAAAAGGAATACCAAAACATGGATTTAAAAACTAAAGTATGAAATGTAACGGTTACCCAAATTAACTCATCACTAGGTTTCCACGTAGGAGAACATAGGTGAAAATATGGATATGGAAGAAAAAATCTAACCATCAAGTTCTGGTGGAGAGTGGTAGAGAACATGGCTATGAAAAAGACATCAATAAAAAAGCCATAGATTTGTGATGATCTAACGCACCATCAGATTAATCAGATATAAGGGAACTAGGACAACATTTTTGTTTTCAAGATCATTTCCCTAAAGATGATGAAATTGGAATTTGAAGAAATACTTTCATGATTTTGGTACAGTCTCACCGTTAGTCGTTCTTTGGAAAATTTCCACTTCATCTCTTAAAGAAATGAAGTTGAATTTTTCATTCGTGAAGTGTTATCAGATCATGTGATAGAATGATGGTTCATTCCATCTGTCACAAACAAAAGTTTATACAAGTTATCAAAAATACATAAGTCCATCTATAGTGAGATTAATCATATATGGTTCCTAAAATGGACATATACTTCATATATTATACTACATAATATAATAAAACTAGTTTCTACTAAATAGGGAGATCATGTAGGCCAGTGGTAGGCGATAAAGACCAGCCGCACTTGGGTTGTGGGTTCGATTCCCACAGCCTTGTCCGACGCGATGGGTTGTCACTCATCCTGTAGGTTGTCCTTTTTCTAAAACTATATTACTATAACATCCCATCAATAGTATCGAAAAAACTTCTATCCTTAAACAATACTAACTTATGTCCAACATAATCCATTACAATCTTTAGGCTTATCCATAATAATGGAGTCCACTCTCATAATATAGTGAAAACGATTACCAAACATTTAATACCATCATTGATCCCCATATATCATAAGATATGTCTTGTTGGTCACATTCCAAACATTCGAAGGACTTAATCATGTGTTCTCTTGAAAAATGAATTCCCATTAAGCCTTAGTGAAAACATGAATGCAGTTAAAAGTTAACACTTTCCACATACCAAATTCCTTAGAATTCTATATACTCAAACCATGATATCACTTAGTCCTTATATCAATCATGATCTAATGAATACAATCAAACATCTCATTATCTTCTTATTTCTTCATTATGAGCATATCATCTACTCTACAAAAATATCTGAATAACCTTCCATGGTTACTTGTACCATTCAACATATACATTCAAATACTTTTAGGAAAAAAATAGTGTAACAATCCTTATATGATTCCTTATTCCATAGTACCATTAACTATATAGCATAACTCTCAATAAACATACAATCATTACACTACCTTCTAAAACAACCGACAGAGCCTGAAATCTTCTTTCAGCTCATATATCATTTGTAGTCTCCTCATCATCATCCACATAAATACTACCCATATGAGCATGCTGATTCTCTTCATGAGATTTTCCATTAGGGAATTGGTTTGCATAATGCCCGTATATTCCACATTTACAACATCTAATCATTGTTGATGTCGTAGCAATACCATTATCCTTGTCCATGGTGTTAACTGAACCTTTTCCTTTGCACTTACTGGCTTTGTGTCCTTCCTTTCCACACCCAAAACATCTTACAGTTCCTTTGAAACATTCTCCTTGATGCCTCTTCCCACATGATTTACATAGGGGAAATTGAACTTTCTTTCCTCTATGATCATCATGAAACTCCATCATTCTCTTATTATCTGAGTCGGGAAACATACCAAAGATGAGATTATTGATCTTATTATGAGAGTTTTTATTAGGAATAATAACGATGTTTGGACTTCCAGATCCCGTTTCATTTGGTTTGTCATGAAGAAAATCATTCCATTGTATATCATATCCTCCATTATCATGAATCATCTTGTTTCCAGCCATTTTCTAAATCCCCAAAAGAATAGTGTGAGAGGGAAAAATCATAATAAAGGGGGAGTAACATCAACATCTAACATCTTAGGATTAATTTAATATTGTTACCATAATTCTTGGACTATAACCTATACTTATACTTAACCTTAGGGATATCCCTAGACATACCTTAGAAATATCTCTAGGGATCTCACTAAAGTTCTCGCATCCTAGTTTCCAATGGTTGACTAAACCTTTCCTCTGATACCAACTGTAGAGACCCAAAGCGTGACGTACATGGACATTACACTAATTTAGCGGAATTCTTAATAAATAAAAAAACATACACATAAGGACCGTAATAGTTTAGTGTCTTTGGAAACTTGGAATGTAATCTTCTAATCGTGGTGAAAGTTCTTCAACATCTCCCATAAAGATCTTCCCCTTTTTTCTTACCTAAAACCTTTCTTCATATCCTGGGAAAAAGAAAACATAAAAAGGGTGAGCTCAAATGCTCAGTAATGGTAATCATGGATAAAATAAAACATACCATGTACATTTGAACATAAAAACATGAACATAATGTTTAAACATGAAAAGCTTGAGAAATGACATAAAACATGGAAGTACGTAAGGCATAGATCATAAAGAAACATTAATAATGATAAAGTATCATGGGAATAAAACATTTAATTGTGGAAACCATTAAGCTCATGATATGATTTCCATAGAAGCCAAGGCATTGCCGCCAAGACCATCTTAGTGGACAAAGTCCCTTTCTGAATAGAGTTCACTCCTCGTTCCAGTCCTGTATTACTAAACCGGTTGAACTTGTCATTCCAGCCATGTCTATATCATGAGATATAAATCTTTACCCAATGTATTGGAGGGAGATATAGGTCCCACCCATCTCATAATGAAATCATTCTTACTCGTTCCACAACATAAACATAAAACATTCATCATAACCCAAAGAATAAAATGGGTTTCATATCATATCATCATCACATAGTCCATATAAAACAGATGGATATTTCATCATAAGAAAAGTGAAAGCATATAAATCATAGAGACATTATACTTGAAACATGCACATATGAAATTATTTCATCATAGATGTAAAATTATTTTGATAAAACACTTGAAATGAATTCTTGAGGAAAATTTCCTTTCTTCTTCAAAATAAATTTCATTTCACAAAACGTAATGCAATTTTAAAAGAAAGTGATTTTGATGAAAATAGTCATGAAATATTTTGGTGGAAACTTCATGAAAATAAGGCTTTATAAAACCTTAAAAATCCATTCGTGCCGTATAAGTAAAAAAAAACATTCTTTTCGTACATTTGTTGGAAAAGTCAAAAAGTACCTCGTACAAAAAAAGACAAAAGATTCCTTTCATATCCTTTACTAAAAACTCACCGAATGGTAAAATTGGATTTAAAAATTTTTATGTGGATGGAAACAATATTAAATATTGAGGGAACATGTATGTGGTTGATAAAATACACCCCAGTAAATACCAAAGTATAAACAATCTCGGATAAAAATGAGATTGTGATATTCTCCCTTACCTTAGGTCTGATTTGCTTCGTAAGTGTCTGAACCTCTTGTATAATGATTTAAATTATTTTATTGACCTATTACAGAATCTTATTCATTTTTATTATATCATATATGGTTCACTTATGACTTTATATTACCCGTTCATTTGTAAATTAATGTTAATGTAGCGTTTTGGGTAAAATCGTTTCATATGTCGTTCGTGTTTTAACTTTTAATTGTTCATATGATTACTTAGATCATGATTAATTACATCCATAATGTAAAACATGATTTATATATAATATATTTTCAGAATATACATATATATAATAGATTGATAAATGGAAATAAATACACCATTCATGGAGACGGTAGGTCGTACATACGCATGAACACTGTTTTTGTTTCCTTATTGAATTGAATGGAATTAAGTATATGACATACATATATATGTACATAAATCCAGTATCATTATTATCTCATATATTTCATGATTACTTAATATATATAATTTATAATCATTTATTAATGGTTAATCATTGAGAATGAATCTCATCGTGTTGTGGAGACGGTATTCCGTACGTACACACGAGTGATGATATTGTTCCCATGATCGTGAAATTTTATTGGAGTGTATGTATACTATTACTGAATAAATATCACTTTACAATAATCATATATTGTTATTATTTAACCCATTATACCCATCAATGTAAGGTGGTGGTGGAAAATAGATTACACCACAGTGTGGAGACGGTATTCCGTACGTACGCACGTGCGATGACTTCATTTTCTGTAGGATGGATAGATGGTGAAATAGGGTTGTTTCCTACTTATAATAACATATCAGTATATTATTGATACTGATATTATTACTTCATAAATAAACAACTTAAGAATAAGAAGTGGAAGAAGAATTAAAGTTGAAAGAATCGGTGAAGGACATTACCTCTTCTTTGAAGCACCTCTTTGAGACCTCCCCTTAGGGCACTAAAATTTGTCTTTGAAGAAGACCAGGACCTCTAGGATGTTTCTAGGGAAGTGGAGAATGAAATTTGGTAGGTTTTGGCTGATATTTAATGTTCAAAGTTGTGTGAGGAAAAGAAGGATGAGGATCCCTTTTATAAGGGAGGAGAGGGGCACCTTTAGAATTCTTAAAAATATTAATTTATAATAAATCTAACCCCACTTAAAAACGTCCAAAAATGACTCATATTCGAAGATTAGATGATACAGGGTTATAATATCATCATCCAATCAAATTTAGACATGTTTTGATCTTATTTTAAACCTTATCATTTTGATTTATCCTTATTTAATCTAGTTAAGTTTATTTGTGGTAATAAAATTATATATTATAAATGGTTATAAATAATCACTTATGTGTTGTTAATTTTTCATAATTTGATACTTTATGAAATTTTAGACTATATAAATTTCAATTTATAAATTTTTAATTTTTTTGAGATTTTTAAACAATTTAATAATATGTTATTTTTATAAAATAACAATAGTTTCAATATTGACACTATTTATTTATTTGAATTTAAATAAAATCTAAACAAAGGATATATTCGAACTAAAATATTTAACAGATTCATAAAAGGTCATATGTATCTATAAAATTAGTGTAGCACATTAAATAGTTCATATAATATTTATTTTATTATTTTTAAAACCATTTATTTGGTTTATCTCTTAATAAAATATATACTACAACATTTTTGTATAATTATGTAATATAATGGTTTGTTGCATAAAAATTAAAAATAAAATCCTATGATGAATATGTTTTGGTCAGGGTTTTGTGCATTTTATGGTCACAATTATTTTATTAAAAACTACATTCTTGATTTTTCATTAGATAAACAATTTCTGCATCACTATTGTGTCATAATTAATGATAATTATTTAATCCCTAAATATTATAAATAAATTAATATGATGTAGATAATTTTATTATCTTTCTGGAGACCACTCATTTTCAAAGTTTCATGAAGTTTATCACTAAATTAAAATTATTGTACTTATAATCTTTAAGAGAGTGACATGTTGTCACTTTCATTGGTTTTAATAATAATTAAATTATTTTCAGGGACAAAAGTCCATAAAATGAATCTAATCCGACCCTTAGGTGATATGGTTCGACTTTTAGTCATCCAATGGAATTTTGGCATGTTTTATGGTAATTTTATAATATTATATATACCCTTAATTACCTGATTTACCTTTAACTATGGTAAATAAAATTAACTGTAGTTACTATTCATAATTTCAAAATATAAAAAGTATCCTATTAACATAACTTGGACCCACTTATTCCAAATAGGGAATCCATTTTTCTAAATTCAATACACAAATGTTTCAGAAATTAAATTAAAATTAATCCCGTTGTCGAAAGAAAACGGGTTTTTGTTTAAAACATTGCAAAATATTGAATTGATTTAACATACGAATTGAAGGTAAAATCAATGCTAATGACATAAATTTTATTAAATGGTAAAAATATATTCTATTTATACTTTAAAACCATTCAATATTATAATTTAACCATATAAATTATTATGATGAAAAAAGTTGTTTTTAATTAAAATATAGCGTGTTTATACTATTCATTAAAATATGAAAGTTATTAGAAAAATTTAAAAACTTTATGCAATGTAAATTTTTATATCCCGATTCAAAAGAAGAATTTTATTTTCTAAAATCTAACTTATAAACTTGTCAAAAACATTATTTAATGTGGGTGCACCATCAAAAGGCGACAAAACTGAATTTTTTGAAAAATACTTATTTTACCCGAAAATTTTATTTTGTCCTTATACCATGTTCTAGAAAATGTGTAAGATGAATAATAATGTTATAAAATTAAAAATTTAGTTAATACTATTCATAACATCTAGTTCATAATAATATTATAATAATATATCGTTGTTTAGTAAAACTCGGTATTGCGTACAACACACGCTATCGAGGAAGTTCGTGATTGCGTGTTATGCAAGTCAAGTCAGGGTTGCGTGTTGTGAAAGAATCCTTCGTTGTTTCGTATAACAGAATCCAACGATATTTCATTTATATATTGAATATATATATATATATATATATACTCAATGTTGCATAGAATAACTATTATCAAAATTGTGTGTAACACGATCCAAGAATAATGTTGCATATACTGCAAGGTAATATGGTGTTGCGTATAGCGCAAGGTAATCTTGGTGTAGCATACAACACAAGACATTAATTAAATTAAAATAATATTTTTCATAAAATCTCAGGGTGTTACAATAAATGACTTTAACCCATATTCTTTAAAATATTAAGTATGATTTGATATACATCTTTAAGAAACATGGATGTGGATGATAAAGAGGTCCCAGTAGATAATTACGTATAAACAACCTCGGATAATGAAGAGATTGTGAAATAAACCCTTACCTTGTACTTTTCCTTAGTCGATTGTATGTTAAACTTCTGTATAATTGTTAAATCATTGTTATTAAATTATATAAGAACCATATACATAATTATGATATCAAATATGATCTTCTAATAATTCTTTGTTTATAATATTTTTGTATTATCGTCATTTCAGGTGTTAACTTACTCGTTTTTTTATGTTTTTTAAATAAGTTGTGTTTGTTATGGATAGTTTGTATATTATTCATATCCATAATGATATAATGTTCTTAAAAATTACTTTTAATCATCAAATGATAATTAGTCTTGAATAGATACGATGGGGAATGAATCTTATCGCGTTCGTGGAGACGGTAGTCCATACGTATGCACGAGCGACAAAATCATCCTTTTGATATTAAAATAATATATAATTGGATGTTATATAATATATACAGAATCATTAATATGTTATATTTATTATTTACATGAATTACACATCATTACTATACCCATCCAATTAATAATTTATTGAAAAAAATTACACCACGATGTGGAGACGGTAAACCGTATGCACGCATGTATGGGGAAATGTCATTCAAAGTATGGATAGAATACTGAATATGATTGTACCATATTTATAATGGGAATAACAAATAAAGAAAAAGTTGAAGAAGAAAGGAACTTGAAAGAGGGTGGTGAAAACATTACCTCTTACTTGGGGTCTTCCTTTTTATTTGATCAAAAGGGCTCCATAGGTGTAATATCCCAAGTAAGTAATGGATAATTGATATTTTTATCTATGACTATTAATGAATTAGATAGTGTTTTAGAGGATTAAAAGGAGAATAAATACAGTCTTAAGCATGGAATATACTAATATTTTTAAAAGATTGTTTTACTGCCTTTTGATGGAAAAACATCTATTAAATCTATCTTATGACAATTTTATATGCTCTATTTGTCAAAATACAATCATTATTTATCATTTGGAAATCAAAATTTACTTTGTGTAAATTTTTGGTATTTTTCTGACAATGTTCATTTTTTAATGAATAGTGAAAATACTGCATTTTACATCAAAACTGCTTTTTCATCTAATTCATTTATATGACTATATTATCTTCTGAATTGGTTTTAAAGTGAAATTAGAATATATATTTACCATTTAATCCAATAGTGGTCATTGGAATTAATTTCACTTTGAAATTGGACTTAAACTAGTGTCAATCTTTTGATACTTATTGTTTCATAAAAACACAATATTTTCTCTGACAGCGGGAATTAATTATGAAATTATTTAATTCAACTTATATGTTTTGAATTTTGTAAAATAGGCACTATTTTTGAATTCAGAATATCAAATATATCTTTGGGTGAATTTTTGGTATTTTTCTGAAAAACATCAATTTTTGATGAATAGTTAAACCACTAAGTGGTAGTTAAAGAAACTGATTTTTCATTTAAATGAATCTTTGCCACTTATATGATTTGATTTTCAAAAATACGACATACATGGTTGTCATTAAGAAGTAAAATGTGGTTCAATGGGAATAAAATATTTTTTTGGTGAATAGTAACTTTTATGTTTTTAATCGCAATTAGAGGTAATTAGTGTAGTTTAAGGTAAAAATAATGTTTTAATAATTTTAGATGAGCTTGACACATATCCTAACCTCATTGGATGTTTCATGGACGACCAATACAATCCATGGGTCAACTTGGTGACCCCATGGAGCCACTTTGTTTGGGAAATGACATAAATAACGTTTTATTTAATGTAAAAGTAAAAATGACACAAACATGAGTTATTTTACTAAAACAATATTTACATGGGGTTATACAAGTCAGATTATTGATTATAAATAGTCATTGTAAATATAAAACAATTTACTACATCATGATAATTTTTTTATAATTTTTATACATTAAATAAACTAAAGTATTTATGTCATGATGATGATGCAACGATTACCTTTTTAATAAAGGATTTAAATAAAATAAAAAGATAATTTAAAATATATGACCTACACATGTCCAAACCCTATTGGATGGGTATATTTCGAACCCATATCACCTTACCCTTGAATTATATCAATGTGGGGCCTTTTTAATCTGAAACACATTTTAAAATAAAGTAACATTTCTTTACTTTCCATGAGTGCCCCTCCTCTCCTATTATAAAAGGCCCCCACCTCTACCTCCTTACCCACACTTCCCAAGCCTTTGGCTCGGCAAAACTCTGCCCATTTTGTCTCTCCACTTCCCTCTCTTACTCCTTGAAGCCTCACATTGTGAAGAAGTCTTCCCAAGGAAGCCTTTGAGCTCAAACCAAAGGGAGTTACCTGATTTTAAGGTAATGTCTTCACTTGAGTCCTTTTGTTTTATTTTGCTTCTCCAACCCCCTAAACTTTTTTTATTCATTTCTTTTGTAACAACTCCAGTATCTTAAATATACTAGGATGTTTTTATAATAAGGATTCAAGCTACAATTACACACACCTACATCTAATGGTTAATGAATATATTGTTTCTGTGGATGGTGAATTTATGCCTCCCGAAATGATTATTGTTCAAAATTCTTTTAACACCTTCAGTGGTGGCCATTAAGATGACACTATATTTATATATGATATATAATATGTTTATTTTTTCCTTAATATTATGTATTTTTCATTTTGGGCATACCTTTATGGTTTCCGTTATGGGTAAACGCGATATTTTCATTTAAGGAAGTGCTGACTACCACCCCCTCAAAGTGATTTGATTCGTTAAATACCATATGTTGGACGTATAAAGAATGGAGTTATGATATTATATATGATATTACACTGGAATTATTATATACCTTTATATCAGTATGATTCCATTTCATAAAATACGAAATAGAAATGGAAGCAGCGTTCATTCGTACGTACGGCTTACCGTCTCCATGAATGGTGCATTTCATTTCATACCACTAAATGTTATATAATATTATAAATGCATGTATATACTGGATATATATGATATATATGATATATAAATCATGATTATAATTCTGTATATAATGGATACATGAACAACGAGTAATTATAAAGAGTTTATTTTTGACTCAAGTACCAATGATCGTTAAAACGACCGTTATTAACTTAAATAATTGCATAGTGTTCATGACAAGGAAATAAGTGATATAAAAGGAATAATGAACTTGAAAAAGGTTCTTAAACAAGTTGAAACTAACTCAAGTTTATTATTCAGGAGATTAAAGAACGACCGAGTCAAGTCGGACACAAGGTATGGGACTTCGTCTCAATCTCTCCTTTCATTGAGGCATATTTTGTTTTATACAAAAACTTCTTTTATACGGTGTATAAACCCCTTTGACTTTTATGTTTATCCAAATGGAATATTTTTTATATGAAGCATTTTATTAAACGAAAAAACCTATTGTTTTTGTCGTACGTATGCGGCGACAACAACTTCTCCGCTGCCGTGACCATTATTTGAGTTTCAGCATCCTCTACAAGCCATACCTTCTTTTTAAAAGAAAAATAAATACCATGTTTTACTTTTCATTTATTTTGGTATTGAAAATGGTTTTCAAAATTTTTTTATATCAATGTGTTGTATTGATATATTGTGATTGAATGGTGGAAATGTTATGTTTCAGATATGCATTTTTTATGTGATACGATTATGTTGAGGTTCTTGGGAATTATTATGAAGACGGGCGGTTCTGTGATAAACTAAGGGCGGGTGAGCCCGATATAGCTCCCCAATGCATTGGGTAACGCGAAGGAGTGAAAAATTAAGGTTTCTCCAAAGAGATTTAGGGAATATACTTTGATGGGTATTCCAAACGTAACCAAGAGGGTTACTCCCTACGTAAGAATGTTATGAATGCGTCCAGTTACTTTTATGTCTTATGATTTCTATGATTTATTCATGATTTGATGAGGTATGTTAAAGTGTTTATGTTTTATGGGTAAATATGATTTTATTCGTATGTATATATGAACTTATGTTTCCTTTACATATTTTTATAACCCATACTGACCTTTTTATGCTCATCCCATGTTTTTTTGAAATGTTTTTCACAGGTCAAGGGAATGGTACATGATATGAGGATAGTGTCAAGGAAGTGTCAATAATGAATGCATGTTTTATTTTAAATATGTTTCCATTGATGGGAAAAATGAATACTATCTTTATGTAACCACTTTGTTTATATGTGGAATGTAATGCATGTTTTATGTTCTAATTCTCTAAAACTCTAAACCTGAAAAGATCCTCAATGCGTAATATTGTAATAACTCAAGATTAAGTAAGGTTTAAGGTCGGGGCCTTATAGTTGGTATCAGAGGTTGGTTTAGATAACTTTAGGAGTTATAATTCTATTAAATTATTATCCAAAAATATTTTTTTATTGCCAAATTGATATGATATAGCATTTGAAGATTACCATGTTGATTCATCTAAGACATGTTTGTTCAGAATGGTTTTCCATAGAGGAAACAGGGAAGCAGTGCTAGGAAGGCATACATAAGGAAATAACCTTCCGAATCAGCATCCTGAGATGTTCGGAATTGGAATTGAACAGTTTCTTGCAGTAATGGCACAGTGGACTCAAGCGATAAATGGTGGTGGTATCCATGCACGAGATCAGCCAGATCAACCGCATAGGAACATGTTAGTGGTGGAACATTTCATTAGGCAGTATCCCCCATCATTCAGAGGATCATCTAACCCTGTTCAAGCTGAAGGGTGGATTAAAGTGCTGGAGAAGATTTTCGATGTCATGGGGTGTTCATACAATCAAAAGGTTAGTCTTTCTATTTACCATTTGGAGGGTGAAGCAGATCAGTGGTGGTCGATGGTTAAAAATATCAGGGACGCTGATGAGATTGATGCTCTAGACTGGGATGAATTTAAAGGTATGTTTCTTGAGAGGTATTTTCCTAAGGCTGTTTGACTTAGGATGGAAAATAAATTCTTGGAATTGAGGCAAGAGGAAAACTCAGTGGCTGCCTATGAAGAAAGGTTCAGTCGATTGGAAAGGTATGCTCCAAATTTTATCCGAGACCTTGATAGTAAAATCAATCATTTTTACTCAGGATTAAAGCCAAAATATCGAAGGGATTTAGCTTCTCATGAGTTCAAAAGTTATGAAAAGCTTGTTCGATGTGCTGAGAAGGTGGAAATGGAGTTTTCCAATGATCAAGTGTTCTATAACAACCAACAGAAAAAGGGACTGAGGGGGAAGGAGAAAAGAAAGAATTCTTCAAAAAAGTCTGATGGTAAGAAAACTAAGTTTCCAATTTGTGATAAATGTGGTAAAAGGCATGCTGGGGAATGTCTTCTTAATTCTGGAAAGTGCTATCGATGTGGTAATATGGGACATAAGGCTCGTGATTGCACTGAAAAATATCATGTTGATGGTAAGACCAAATTTGATTTACAGTTAGTGAAATGTGTTAAGTGCAATGAGATGGGTCACTATGCAAATGAGTGTCCGACAAAGAGCTCGATTGATGGGAATCAGTTAGACTACAAGCAGAAAGGGGTGGTGAAATCCTTTGCAACTACTTCAGCCGATGTCGGGCCATCAAATGAAGTTGTATCAGGTACTTTGTTTGTTTTTTTCATATTATTCTAGTGTGTTGTTTGATTCAGGGTCTACACATTCTTTCAACTCTGAAAACTTTTCTAGTAAAATGGGAATACCATCTCAAGAAATGACTCCTGAGCTTGTGGTAAAACACCTGGGGGAAATGTTGAGGCAAATAGAATTTTTAAAAATCTTCATATCCTTATCTATGGAATGAACCTACTTGAAAACGTTATTGTTCTACCTCTAGTAGAGTTTGATGTTATCCTGGGTATGGATTGGATCTCTATTTACCATGCTAAGATTGACTATAGAGCTAAAGAAGTTTTTTTTAGAAAGAATTTCAGTTTGTGTACAAGAATGAACCCTTACTATTGATAACTTATCAAGAGGCCGAGAAACTTGTAAAAGATGTAAATGAATGATACCTTGCACATATTGTTGAAAACAAGGGAACTGTTCAGATTAATGATGTGCTAGTGGTAAATGAGTGTCCTGATGTTTTTCCTGATGACTTGCCTGGAATAATACTAGATCGAGAAGTTGAGATTACTGTTGACTTAGTTCCTGATGCTAATAGAATTTCAAAACCCCTTTATCGAATGGCTCAATTTGAACTTTTAGAGTTGAAGGACCAATTGCATGATTTATTAGTGAAAGGTTTCATTCGACCTTGCACGTCACCATTAGGTGCTCCTGTTTTATTTGTTAAAACGAAATATGGTTCAATGAGACATTGCATTGATTATAGAGCCTTGAATGAAATCACTGTTAAGAAAAAAATATCCTCTGCCTCATATCGATGATTTGTTTGATCAGATCCAGGGAGGTCAGTTTTTTTCAAAGATTGACATGAGATCAGGGTACCATCAGTTGAAGGTAAAGGAAGCAGATGTTCTGAAGACTGCATTTCGTACACGATATGGCCATTATGAATTTGTAGTAATTCCTTTTGGGCTAACCAATTCACCTGTGTATTCATGGACTTAATGAACAGAATTTTCCATGAGTTCTTGGATAAGTTTGTTGTTGTTTTCATTGATGATATTTTGGTGTTTTCTAAAATTAACGATGAGCATGAAAGACATTTAAGGGTTATTTTGAAAACCTTGAAAGAAAATAAATTGTATGGGAAATTCAGCCAGTGTCAGTTTTGGTTGCAACAAATTTCTTTCCTTGGTTATATTGTCTCTAAAGATGGGATAACTATTGATCCTGAAAAAACAAAGGTTGTAGAGGAATGGCCAAGACCCACAAATGTAATTGAGATTCGTAGATTCCTTGGTCTGGCAGGCTATTACCTAAGGTTTGTTAGAAATTTTTCATAGTTATCTATTCCAATGACTAAGATAAGTCGGAAGGGTCTTAAGTTTATCTGGACCAAAGAATGTGATGATTATTTTCAGGAACTAAAAAGAAGATTGGTGAATGCTCCAGTTTTGGCACTACCTTCCAGGAATGGTGAGTTTGTTAGCTATAGTGATGCTTCATTGAAAGGACATGGTTGCGTCCTAATACAGACTGATCAGGTAATTGCTTATGCTTCACAACAGTTGAAAACTCATGAGGTAAATTACCCTACACACGATTTGGAATTAGCTGCTTTTGTTTTCAGTTTAAAAATTTGGAGGCATAATTTTTATGGAGTAAAGTGTGATATATATACTGATCACAAATGTTTAAAGTATATATTCACTCAGAAAGAGTTAAACATGAGACAGAGGAGATGTATGGAATTAATCAAGGATTATGATTGTACAATTCATTACCATCCAGGAAAAGCAAATAAAGTGGCTGATACTTTGAGTAGAAAAAGTAATTCTTCATTAGCAATGTTGTGTTAGGAACGTGATCCTTTGGTTAAGGATTTGATGAAATTTGGCATAGAGGGTGTTGATGCAGGATGTTCTTCTGTTTTGTTTTAGGTATCAGTGATATCTTCTCTATCAGACAGAATCAAGCAAGCACAGAAGAAAGACAGTGAGATGCAGAAAAATGTAGAGCTGGTTTAGAAAGGTATGTTGCCTGAATTCAACATTGATAATGATTTTGTTTTGATATTTGGGAAGAGATTGTGTGTGCCTTGCGAATCATAGTTGAAGAGATATTTGTTATGTGAAGCTCATAGTTCTCCATTTTTAGTGAATCCTGGCAGTACTAAGATGTACAGAGATCTGCGGGAGTATTACTGGTGGGATGGAATGAAAAGAGATATTGCTGATTTTACTGTAAAGTGTTTGACTTGTCAACAGGTTAAAGCAGAGTGGTAGTTACTTAAAGGGATGCTTCACCAGAGTGGGAATGGGAGAATATATCCATGGACTTCATTGTGGGATTGCCGAATACCCCTCGAGGTAATAATGCAATCTGGGTTATTGTTGATCGCTTGACTAAATCTGCTCATTTCCTTGCTATACGAGATACTTTTTCCATAGATCAACTTTACCGTTTGTATTTTAAAGAGATAGACAGGTTACATGGAGTTCCTCTCTCCATTGTATCTGACCGTGACCCCAAGTTCACTTCTAACTTTTGGAAAGGCCTTCAGAAGTCGTTGGGTACTGAATTAAATTTTAGTACAACTTTTCATCCTCAATCAGATGGGCAGTCAGAACGAACAATTCAGACCTTGGAGGATATGCTATGAGCTTGTTCGATGGATTATCATGGAAGTTGGGACCAACATCTTTCCTTGGGTGAGTTTTCATATAATAACAGTTTTCATTCCATTACACAGATGACACCATTTCAGGCATTATATGGGAAGCGGGGTCGAACTCGAGCTTTCTGGGATGAAGTGGGTGAA
Source organism: Viscum album (assembly GCA_963277665.1). Taxonomy (NCBI): domain Eukaryota; kingdom Viridiplantae; phylum Streptophyta; class Magnoliopsida; order Santalales; family Viscaceae; genus Viscum; species Viscum album. The sequence goes on along the minus strand of OY728133.1, from coordinate 1,900,786,499 downwards.
AGGAAGCTGATGGGATCGAAATTTGTAGAAGAGATGGCAGAAAAAGTTCAGCTGATATAGAAACACATGAGAACATCTCAGAGCAAGCATAAGAGTTATACGGGCAATAGGAGGAAGGATCTCTCTTTTGAGGTAGGTGATCATGTTTTTCTCAAAGTATCACCATGGAGAAGTGTGATGTGATTTGATAAGAAAGGAAAGCTGAGTCCAAGGATCATTGGACCATATGAAATTCTGGATAGAGTTGGATCAGTTGTATACCAGGTGGCTTTACCTCCGAGTTTATCTCAGGTACACAATGTTTTTCATGTTTCGATGCTGAGGATGTACATGCCAGATCCATCTCATGTTTTGAGTCTAGACGTAGATCAGCTGGAAGAGAACCTATCTTATAAGGAGCAACCGGTCCAGATTCATGACCATAGGGAGCATGTGTTATAGAATAAGGTGATTAATTAGGTAAATATTTTGTGGGAAAACCACATGATGGAAGAGGCAACATGGGAATCTGAAAATGCAATGAGAGATAAGTACCCCCATTTATTTGATAAGTAAATAAATTGCGAGGACACAATTTTCTAAAGGGGGGATGGATGTAACATCACAAGTAAGTAATGAAAAATATTCATTTTTATCTATTCCTATTAATGAATTAGATAGTGTTTTAGAGGCTTAAAAGGAGAATAAATCCAATCTTAATCATGGAATACACAAATATTTTTAAAAGATTGTTTTATTACCTTTTGATTGCAAACCATATTTTAAATCTATCTTTTGACAATTTTTTAAGCTCTATTTTAAAAAAAACTTATTATTTGTGATTGGGAAATCAAAATTTACTTTGTGTAAATTTTTGGTATTTTTCTGACAATGTTCATTTTTTAATGAATAGTGAAAAATACTGCATTTTACATCAAAAATGATTTTTCATCTAATTCATTTATATGATTAGATTATTTTTTGAATTGGTTTTAAATTGAAATTAGAATATATTTTTACCATTTAATCCAATAGTGGTTATTGGAATTAATTTCACTTTGAAATTGGACTTAAACTAGTGTCAATCTTTTGATACTTATTGTTTCATAAAAACACGCTATTTGGTCTGACAACGAGAATTAATTATTAAATTAATTAATCAAACATATATGTTTTGAATTTTTTAAAATGGAAATAATTTTTGAATTCGGAATATCAAATATATCTTAGGGTGAATTTTTGGTATTTTTCTGAAAAACATCAATTTTTGATGAATAGTGAAACCACTAAGTGGTAGTTAAAGAAAATGATTTCTCATTTAAATGAAACTTTTCCACTTCTGTGATTTGATTATCAAAAATCCGACATACATGGTTGTCATTAAGAAGTAAAATGTGGTTCAATGAGATTAAAATTATTTTTTGGTGAACAGTAACTTTTATGTTTTTAATAGCGATTAGAGGTAATTAGTGTAGTTTAAGGTAAAAATAATGTTTTAATAATATAAGATGAGCTTGACCCATGTCCTACCCTCATTGGATCTGTCATTGCCGACCAAGACAATCCATGGGTCAACTTGGGGACCCCATTTCGCCACTTTGGTTGGGAAATGACATAAATAACTTTTTATTTAATGTAAAAGTAAAAATTACACAAACATGTGTTATTTTACAAAAAACAATTTTTACATGGGGATATACAAGTCAGATTTTTGATTATAATAATTAATTGGAAAGATAAAACGTTTTCCTACATCATGATAATTTTTTTTTAATTTCTAGACATTAAATAAATTAAAGTATTTATGACATCATGATGATGTAGAGATTACCTCATTAATAAAGGATTTATATAAAATGAAAAGATAATTTAAAATCTATGACCTACACATGTCCAAAACCTATTGTATGGGTATATTTAGAACCCTTATCACCTTACCCTCGAATTATATCAATGTGGGACTCTTTTAATCCGAAACTCATTTTAAAATAAAGTAACATTTCTTTACTTTCCAAGAGTGCCTCTCCTCTCCTCTTATAAAAGGCCCCAACCTCTACCTCCTTACCCACAATTCCAAAGCCTTTGGCTCGGCCAACACCTGACCATTTTTTCTCTCCACTTCCCTATCTTACTCCTTAAATCCTCATTTTGGGCAGAAGTCTTCCCAAAGAAGCCTTTGAGCTCAAACCAAAGGGAGTAATCTGATTTTAAGGTAATGTCTTCACTTGAGTCCTTTTGTTTTATTTTACTTCTCCAACCCCCTAAAATCTTTTTATTCATTTCTTTTCTAACAAATCCAGTATCTTAAATATACTCGGATGTTTTTATAAGAAGGATTAGAGATACACTTACACACATCTACATCTAATGGTTAAAGAACGTACAGTTTCCGTGGATGGTGAATTTATGCCGCCCGAAACGATGATTGTTCAACATTCTTTTAACACCTTCAAGGATGGCCATTAAGATGAAACTATATTTATATATGATATATAATATGTTTATGTTTTCCTTAAGATTCTGTATTTTTCATTTTGGGCATACCTTTATGGTTTCCATTATGGGTAAACGCGATATGTTCATTTAAGGAAGTGCGGACTACCGCCCCCTCAAAGTGATTTGATTTGTTAAATACCATATGTGGGACGTATAAAGGATGGAGTTAAGATATTATATATGATATTAAATTGTAATTATAATATACCTTTATATCATTATGACTCCATTTCATAAAATACGAAATAGAAATGGATTTAGAGTTCATGCCTACGTACGGCTTACCGTCTCCATGAACGGTGCATTTCATTTCTTACCTCTAAATGTTATATAATATTATAAATGCATGTATATACTGGATATATATGATATATATGATATATACATCATGATTATAATTATGGATATAATGGATACATGAACAACTTGAAATGATAAAGGGTTTATTTTTGACTCAAGTACAAATGATCATTAAAACGATCGTTATTAACTTAAATAATTACATAGTGTTCATAACATGGCAATAAGTGATATAAAAGGAATAATTAACTTGAAAAAGGTTCTTAAACAAGTAGAAATTAACTGATGTTTTTTATTCAAGAGATTAATGAACGACCGAGTCAAGTCGGACCTGAGGTATGGGACTTTGTCTCAGTCACCTTTCATTGAGGAATATTTTGTTTTATACAAAACCTTCTTTTATACGGTGTATAATCACCTTTGACTTTTATGTTTATCCAAATAGAATCTTTTTTATATGAAGCATTTTACTAATCGACAAAAGGTAATGTTTTTTTCATACGTATGCGGCGAAAACGACTTTTCTGTCGTTGTGACCATTATTTGAGTTTCGGCTTCCTCTACAAGCCATACCTTCTTTTTAAAAAAAATAAATACCATGTTTTACTTTTATTTTATTTTGGTATTGAAAATGGTTTTCATAATGTTTTTATATCAATGTGTTGTATTGATATCATGTGATTGAAAGGTGGAAATGTTATGTTTCATATATGCATTTTTTATGTGATACGATTATGTTGAGGTTCTTGGGCATTATTATGAAGACAGGTGGTTCCGTGATAAACTAAGGGTGGGTTAGCCCGATATAGCACTCCAATGCATTGGGTAACGCGAAGGAGTGAAACATGAAGGTTTCTCCGAAGATATTTATGGAATATACTGTGATGGGTATTTGAAACGTAACCAAGAGTGTTACTCCCTACGTAAGAATGTTATGAATGCCTCAAGTTACTTTTATGTCTTATGATTTCTATGATTTATTCATTATTTGATGAGGTATGTTAAAGTGTTTATGTTTAATGGGTAAATATGATTTCATTCTTATGTATATATGAACTTATGTTTCCTTTCCATGTTTTTATAACCCAAACTGAGCTTTGTATGCTCATCCCAAGTTTTTTTGAAATGTTTTTCTCAGGTCAAGGGAAAGGTACATGATATGATGATAGTGTCATTGAAGTGTCATGAATGAATCCATGTTTTATTTTAAAGATGTCTCCGTTGATGGGAAAAATGAATACTATCTTTATGTAACCACTTTGTTTATATGTGGAATGTAATGCAATTTTTATGTTCTAATTCTCTAATACTCTAAACCTGAAAAGATCCTCAATGTGTAATCTTGTAATAAATCAAGATTAAGTAAGGTTTATGGTCGGGGCCTTATAATAGGTTGTCGTTATGATCAAACTGAGACCTCTAGGTCTAAGAGAGGGAAGTTGAGAGAATATTGGGTAGGGTTTGGCTGAGCCAAAAGGCTTTGAAGGTAAAAATTACAGATAAGGGGGAGTGCCCTTTTATAAGAGGGGTGAGGGGTACCTTTGGAAAAGCTAGAAATGTTATTTTATAATAAATTCATATTCGGTTTCTAATTGCCCCAAAGTGGATAATTTAAAGATTAAGGTGGGGATGGGTCGAAATACTTTAATCCAATAGATGTTAGACAGGTTTGGGTCACTATATTAACCTTTTGATTTATATTTAACTCTTAGTTAAATAGTTTGACATTTATCATGTCTCTTTGTATTTTTATTCTATATAGTTAATAAACATACTATATACATCCCAACGACCCCCAAGGGGTCCATTAATGATACACCTATCATGATATAAGTCCTTTGGTCGAACCTTATATTTTTGGGAAAAGAATATCAATTAATAATATAATATTTGTTTTAAAAACTCTTTTATGTCAATTTTGACACTATTGGGTATTTTGTTTTTGATAATTTAATAAAAGAATTATTAATTCGAAAAAATTTTATATAAACAATACTAATATGTCATATTAACCCAGAAAATTATTTGAATTCATAAAAAGTCTCAAATTTCATTTATTTTGATATTTATAATATCATTTATTTTAATATTTCATTAATATGGTAATTAATGCATCACCATTGTGTCATAATTAAATTAAATTATATAATGTCTAAAAATTATAAATAAAATATAATTATGTATGAAATACTTTTATCTTTCTAATGAATATTTATAATCTAATTATTCTTATTGATAACCCTATATTGAAAATGATTTAGTAATTAAACATTGATTTTAACTCTTTTAACTCATCTTTGAATTAAATAATAATAAATGTCCTAATCTAATCCAAAGTGGACCTAAATGATAATATTTTATTCCTATAGTTTTTTTTGATCGAGATAAACTTTTCCAATAGAATTAGGACGTGTTTTTGGGTAATATTAATATTATTTTTACCCTTAACTTCCTTATTTACTTTTAACAATGGTAAATAAAAGTAAAAAGTTACTATTCCCCAAAAATTACGTTTTTCTTATTGAACCACATTTTACTCCTTGATATTAACCTTGTCTCTCAGATTTTCGAAATTCCACTCATAGAAGCAGTAAAATTATGTTTTATGTGAATTTTCAAATTCACCTATGAGGTGGGTAAAAGACAGTGAAAAGTTCCATAAAATTTTTATAGATGTAAAATTATTCTAAAATAACTCTAATGAATTACATTAAACATATATAGGTATTATGTATCTATTTTTACCGTAATTAAATTTCAATCAAATAAATAATTATTTAAATAAAATTTCGGTTTTAAACTATAACTTAGTATTTTTCACTATTCATCAACAATTGAGTGTTTTCAGTAAAATACACAAAATTCACCCTAAGATAATTTCGATATTCCGAATCCAAAAATGAAGTCCATTTTTAAAGATAAAATTTATAAAAGTTAATTAAGTGTGTATTACTATTCACAATGGCTAGTTTGATTGGTTGTGGTGTGTGTTAGAACTCGAAGTTGTGTACAACACACGATACTGTATTATTCAAAGAGAAGCGTATCGTAGAAGCTTGGGGTGTTACATTCTCCCCTCATTCAAATAATTTCATCCTCAAAATTTCTAGAATACTACTGCATGAAAATACTCAGGTGGTTCTTCATCATATGTTCCTCAGGTTCCCATGTACCCTCTTCCATCTTATGGTTTCTACATAGAACATTTACCAAATGAGTCGTCCGGTTTCCCAGAACTTGTTCTCTGGTATCAAGAATCCTAATGGGCTCTTTGCAATAAGACAGATCGGGTTCCAGTTCTAATTCCTCATAGGTTAGTACATGCATTGGGTCAGGCATGTATTTTCTCAACAGTGATATGTGGAACACGTCATGAACTTTGGGTAGATTTGGTGGCATTTCCAAATGGTATGTTACAACCCTAATTAGTTTTAGAATTTCAAAAGATCTAATATACCTGGGACTCAATTTACCATTCTTACCGAAATGTATGACTCCCTTCCATGGAGATACCTTCATGAAAACTTGATCTCCTACTTGAAATTCTAAATCATTCCTTTAGTTGTCGACATAGCTCTTCTACCTACTCTGAGCTACTTTGATGTGGTTTTGGATTACCTTCACCTTTTCCATCGTTTCCTCCACCAGTTTGGGCCTCTGAGTTTTATTTCACCAACTTCATCCCAAAAGGTTGGTGCGCGACATCTCTTTCTGTATAACGCTTCATGTGGTGCCATCTGAATACTCAAATAGAAGCTATTTTTATAGGAAAATTCAACCAAGTTAAATATTGATCTCACATACCCTGAATGTCAAGTGAGCAAGATCTCAACATGTATTCTAAGGTTTGAATAGTCCATTATAATTGTCCATCTGTTTGAGGGTGGTAGGCTGTGCTCAAACGATGTTCAGTATCCAGGGCCTTCTGAAGACTTTTCTATAATATTGAAGTAAAACGGGGATCACGTTCAGAATCAATTGATAGGGATACTCCATGAAGTCTCACACAATCATTAATATATATTCTTTCTAGACGTTCCAGTGGAATATCTTCTCTTATAGAAAGTAAATGTGCTGACTTGGTAAGATGATCAACAATAACCCATATTACATCATTCCTTCTAGGAGTCTTTGGTAGCCCCATGACAAATTCCTTCATAAAATTGTCCCACTTCCACTCTGGTATGGGAAGAGGTTTCATGACTCTTCTAGGCTGTTTCCTTATAACTTTCACTTATTGACAAACCATACATCTTGACACAAAATCAGTAATCTCCCTCTTGATGTTGTCCCACCAAAAATGTTCCTTCAAATCTCGATACATTTTGGTGCTCCCAGGGTGTATAGAGAAATTGGAACTATGGGCATCATCCAAAAATTCCCTTTTTAGATCAAGTATATTGGGAACACGAAGTCTCTTCCCAAATTTCAAAATTATATCATCATACACAAAGTCACTCAATATCCAATCATTCACAGCATGAATCTTCTGTTGAATTTCTTCATCATCGGTCTATGAACTCTTTATCCTTTATAGTAATGATGTTTTGGAAACCATTTGAAAAATTATCGATGTTTCACCATCCATGATAATTCCCATATCCATTTTCACTAGATCCATGAATATAGGATCCCTTTAAATTCTCATCTCGCTCAAAACTCCATGACCTTTTCTGATCCAAGCATCTGCCACTTTATTTTCCTTCCACAGGTGGTAGTGTATTGTGTAATCATAATCCTTGAGTAGTTCAAGCCAACGCCTTTGCTTCATGTTGAGTTATTTCTGTGAGAAAATGTAATTCAAACTCTTGTGATCGGTATATATGTCACATTTTTCACCATAGAGATAATGTCTCCATATAATAAAAGAAATGATTACAGCAGCTAACTCAAAATCACAAGTAGGATAGTTTTTCTCATGAATTTTTAGTTTTTATGATGCATAGGTGATAAACCTATCATTCTGCATAATGACACAACTAGGACCTTTCTTTGAAGCATTGCTATAAATAAAAAACCCATCATTCCCCGATGGTATAGTCAATATAGAATTATTGACAAATCTTCTCTTCAGTTCCTCAAAACATTCTTCACACTCTTTTGTCCAAAAAAATTTATCCTCTTTATGTGTTATCTTTGTTAATGGGTTAGCTAACCAGGAAAAATTCTAGACGAAACATTGATAATAAGCTTCTAAACCAATAAAATTGCATACCACAGTTATACTAGTTGGTTCAGGCCATTCATGGATTGCCTTGTTCGTAGATGGATCAATATAGATTCCATCCTTAGAGTCAATATGGAAAAGAAAATAAATCTCTTGAAGCCAGAATTCACACTTGTTAAACATTCCCATATAATTCAGGTCTTATAAGAGTCTTCAGGATAATGCGCAAGTGATTTTCATGATCCTCGCAGCTTTTAGAGTATACCAAGATATCATCAATAAATACCACCACAAAATCATCAAGATATTCCTTGGAAATCGTATTCATTAGATACATGAATTCAGAGGGTGCATTAGTCAACCCAAAAGGCATTACTGTCAACTCGTAATGCCCGTACCTGGTTCTAAATTGTACCTTCAGAATGTATTCCTTCTTCACACACAACTGATGGTATCCATATCAAAGGTCAATCTTTGAAAAGTATTGATCATCATGCAGTTGATCAACTAAATCATCAATGCGAGGAAGGAGATAATTGTTCTTTACTGTTATAGCATTGATTTCCCTATATTCGATATATAAGCTCATAGATCCATCTTTCTTTTTAACAAAAAGGACAGGGGCTCCCCATGGATAAACACTAGGTTGAATAAATCCCTTATTACTCAATTCCTCTAGTTGTTTATTTAGTTCAAAAAATTCCACAGTGGTCATTCTATAAGGGGTCTTTGATATAGGCCTTGAACCAGGAATTAACTCAATGGAAAACTCAATTTCTCGTTCTGGAGGATGTCCAGGTAAATATTCTGAAAACACATCAATATATTCTCTCACAATTGGTACATCCTCTATTAGAACATTCTTTTCCTTAACCATAGTTATTTTATTTTCTTCCTCCCCAATAATTGAATTTAGTTGAGCTACAGGGGGTGGATCTAGATAAGAATCAGGTGGTGATTATTCTGCTCTAAAGATAAGGTGTTCCTTATCATCATCATAAAAAATTGTAACCTCCTTCTTTTACAATAAAACTTCACATCATGGTCAAAAATCCAATCCATACCAAGGATTATATCAAATTCAATCATGGGTATAACGATGAGATCAGCAGATAAAGAACATTTATGTTCTCTAATGGGGATTGATTCACAAAACATTGTTGCAATGATACTTCCCTTAGGAGTTTTTATTGAAAAATCCATTGTTAAATCAAATTGGAAGCATCTAATTTTCTTAGAAAATTGGGAATATATGAAACAATGTGATGATCCATAATCAAATAATGCATTTCCTAAACATGAGGAAACCATTAAATTACCTACCACCACGTCTTTCAGAGATTCTACCTCAGCAGTAGTGATAGAATAATCTTATACTTGATCCCTTGGCCTTTTCTAAGGTAAATTCCCCTGACACTTAGGAAATTCATTTGCATAATGTCTCATCTCCCTGCAGTTGTAGCATTAAACATCAGTAGCTACATTCTTCCCCTTGCAATCATGAGCTTGGTGTCCTTTCTCACCACACTTGTAACATACTCCCATTCCCTTCAAGAAAGTACCGGGGTGATTCTTACCACATTTACTATTGGATGGATATTCAGATTTTCCCTTCTTCCCCTTATTTACATTTCCAGAGTGATCAGAAGATCTCTGGTTCTGTTGCTTTTCTTTAATGTCATAGGACATAGAGAATTTTTTTCTGTCTTGATAGCACATGAGAGAATATATTCGTATAATGAGAAGGTTTGTGAGACTAATGCTCGATAGATTAAAGGTTTTAACCCATGAAATAAATGTTCAATCTTACATCTTAGGTTACATATATAATCTGCAGCATACCTCACTAACCTTGTAATGTTTTCCTTATACTTTGTGACATTCTCATCCTTATTTTCCCTGAGACTCAGAAATTGGCTTTCCATATCTGCTCGATTGTCCTGAGGAAAGTATTTTTCTAAGAAAATAACTTTGAACTCCCTCCATTCAATATTTGATACTTCATAATATTATTTTGTGTTTGAATCAATGACTACCATTGATCGGCATCTTCAGTTAGGTGGTAAACATCCATGATAACATTTTCCCTTTCACTACTCCCCAAAGCCTGAAATATTTTCTCTAGGGAACTTATCCATTGCTCAGCTACCAATGAATTTGTACTCCCATTAAATTTTGGTGACTGTTTCCTCATGAAGTGATCTAACATTTATCAACCATGCTATCGACCAGGGTGCTTCATATGGTTAAGGTTATTATTCATAACTTGAGTGAGTTGTCCCAGTATGGTGATTATCTGATCATCACCGGTTGCATCACCAGCTCCACTATAATTATCTTGAGCAGGAGGGAAATCCCTATATATAGTGCGTGCATTGATACAGTTTCCATTTCTTCCACTAGGTTCCATTTCAAAACAATGGCATAAACTAGATCAGTTTATAAATCAAATTACATAATTCCATACTAGTAAAAAACTTAAGATAAATTGAACTATTAATAGATATAATCCATTATCATAAAAATGTTTTCGTTGAGGAATTATATACTCATAAACCCTTCATAATGGTTTGTAATGAAAATGAGAATTATCCTAAGTATATCCCCCGAGAGTGTCATTACCAAGAGTGCAGCAAGGCCCATTGTCTTGTATCAGTTCCCGTTTGAGTCAAGTTCAAAGCGCTGTTTTCAGGTTTCACCCCTAGGTACATCTGTACCAGATCCGCCTCTACCTGCTCATATCCAGACAGGGATTTATTGCTCGTAAAACTCAAAAAATCTCTATAATACCAAAATTCTAAGAAATTCTTCCATACTAATCCTCAAAGTCTATCTTAGGGCCATGTCCTCTAATCAGAGTTTATCTAAATCTAGCTTCAAAGGATTGTACTAAACTTTCTCTGATATCAACTATAAGCCCCGACCCTAGTTACCCAGAGTTGGTGCATTATTACATAACATTGGCATGATCACAAAATATCAAGTCTCGAAAGACCGAGTCGTTTAGTAGCCTTGAAAAAACTAGATACATTCATAAGTCTTACATTACATCATAAAGTGAAAACTACAACAACCTCTTGTCTCCACACTCATATCACCTTATACTATCCCTGTAGGTCATTAATAAAATACTTCTTCACATCCTGGGAAAAATAAAAAATAGAAAGGGGTGAGCTCAAATGCCCAGTAAAGACAACAATATAGCATAAGCTTTCATAAATAATAATAAACATTGAAAGAAATTTATAACAAAAACAAATACCTTTTAAACATGAACTTCAACATAATATGATAGAAATAAAATAAAATAACGCCATTTAATTATTTATATGGGTATTCTACTAGTCGAATAATCACATTCAATATCAATAACCACCTTCATAATGATGGAATGCATAATGCCAGACTATTATAACCACGTAGCCAAGGCCTCGTGCCAAAACTACAAAAAAGATTTTGTCAAGGCCTCATCCCAAGACACTAGTTTGTCTCATGATACCTACCGACGCATCGAGGAGCTATAGTGGGCTCCACCCGTCACTTATTAAGTCGAATGCATTCCTCATATGAACATGTTTAAACATAACATAAACATTCGTATTAAAACTAGCATAATAAATGTCAATACTTTCTCCATAAACCATGAATGGTATAAAAATAGCGCATCCACTATCAAACATATCACAAAAACTTCAATACAATATGGATGTTTTGTATCATAATAAATCAATTTCAAATAATCTTAAAATACATCAATGGATGTTGACATAGATGAAATCAAAACTATTTGAGAGAAATATCTCTTTTTTTTGAAATCATTTAAATGTAACATAATAATAAAATAAAACATTTACTTTAAAAATATTCATATAACCTTGTAAGTTAAGCTTCAACAATTCTATAATGGTGAATAATATCCACACCCTCTGTATAAGTTTGAAAAAATAAATTCTTACCTTAATTCTGTCAAAAAGGATAAAAAGGAACAAGTTTGGAAAACAACGGAAGGATTCCTTTATAAACTTCTTATAAAAAGTCAAACAAGGGTATAAATGACTTTAACCCATATTTCTTTAAAATAATAAGAATGATTTGAAATACATTTTTAAGAAACATGGATGTGAATGATAAATATGTCCATGTAGATAATTACGTTTAAACAACCTCAGATAATGAAGAGATTGTAAAATAAACCCTTACCTTGTACTTTTCCTTAGTCGATGGTATGTTAAAATCATGTATAATAGTTAATAAATTGTTATTAAATTATAAAGGAACCATATACATAATTCTGACATCATATGTGATCTTCTAATAATGCATTGTTAATAATATTTTAGTGTTATCGTCGTTTCGAGTGTTAACTTACTCATTTTATTTTAAATGTTTTATTACATAAGTCATGTTTGTTGTGGATAGGTTATATATTATTCATATCTATAATGGTATAAAGTTCATAAACATTACATTTAATCCTCAAATGAGAATTAGTCTTGAATGGATACGATGGGGAATGAATCTCATCGCGTTCGTGGAGACAGTAGTCCGTACGTATGCACGAGCGACAATTTCATTCTTTTGAAATTAAAATAACATATAATTGGATGGTGTATCTTATATAAATAATTATTATTACGATATATTTATTATTTACATGAATTACACACCATTATTATACCCATCCAAAAAATAATTTATTGAATAAAAATTACACCACGACGTGGAGACGGTAAGTCGTATGTACGCACATATGGTGACATTTCATTTAAAGGATGTATAGAATTCTAAATATGGTTGTACAATATTTATAATAACATCATAGTATATATAAGAAACTGGAGTTATTATTTTATAATGGGAATAAAAAATAAAGAAGAAGTTGAATAAGAAAGGAACTTGAAAGAGGGTGGTGAAAACATTATCTCTTAATCGAGTTCTTCCTTTTGATTTGATCATGAGGGCTCATTAGGTTGTCTTTATGATCAAAATAAGGCCTCTAGTTCGAAGTGAGGAAAGTTGAGAGAATTTTTGGGTAGGGGTTGGCTGATCCAAAAGGCATTGATGGTGTGAATTAGAGAGAAGGGGGAGTGCCCTTTTATAAGAGAGGTGAGGGGCACCTTTGGAAAAGCTAGAAATTTTATTTTATAATAAATTCATATTCGGTTTCTAATGGCTAAAAAGTGGATTATTTAAAGATTCAGGTGTGTATGGGTCTAAATAGTTTCGACCTATAGATTTTAGAATGGTTTTTGTCACTATATTAACCTATTCATTTATATTTATCTTTTAGTTAAATAGTTTGACATTTACCATGTCTCTGTGTATTTTTATATTATATAGTTAATAAACATACTATATACATCCAAGAGACCCCCAAGTGGTCCATTATCTATACACATATGATGATATAAGTCATTTGGCCAAACTATATATTTTTAGGAATATAATATCAATTAATAATATAATATTTGTTTTAAAAACTCTATTATGTCAATTTTGACACTATGGGGTATTTTGATTTTGATAATTTTATAATAGAATTATTACTTCGAAAACAATTTATATAACTATTTATAATATGTCATATTAACCAAGAATTTGTGGAATTTCTAAAAAAGACTCAAATTACATTTATTTTGATATTTATAATATCAAATATTTTAATATTTCATTAATTATGTAATTACTGCATCCCCATTGTGTCTTATATAAATTAAATTATTTAATGTCCAAAAATTATAAATAAAATATAATTATGTAAGAAATATTTTTATATTTCTAATGGAAATTTAAAATGGATTTTGTCTTATGTATAACCCTATATTAATAATGTTTTAGTAATTAAACTTTGATTTTAACTCTTTTAACTCTTCTTTGAATTAAATAAAAATAAATGTCCTAATCCAATCCAAGTGGACCTAACTGATAATATTTTATTCCCAAGGTTGTTTTTGGTTGAGATAAACTTGTCCAATAGAAATAGGACATGTTTTAGTGTAATATTAATATCATTTTTACCCTTAATTATCTTATTTACTTTTAAACATGGTAAATAAAATTACAAAGTTACTATTCAAGAAAAATTATTTTTGTCTTATTAAACCACATTTTACTCCTTGATATTAACCGTGTCTTTAGGATATTTGAAATTCCACTCATAGAAGCAGTAAAATTATGTTTTATGTGAATTTCCTAATTCTCCTAGGAGGTGGGTAAAAGACGGTGAAAAGTTCCATAAAATTTTTATATATGTAAAATTATTCTAAACTAACTCCATTGAATTACATTGAACTTATATGAGTATTATGTGCCTATTTTTACCTTAATTAAATTTAAATAAAATAAATAATTTTTTAAATAAAAATTCAGTTTTAAACTATAACTCAGTGTTTTTCACTATTCATCAAAAATTGAATGTTTTCAGAAAAAACTCCAAAAATTTACCCTAAGCTAATTTCGATATTTTGAATCCAAAAATGAAATCTATTTTGAGTGATAAAATTTATAAAAGTTCAAAAAGTGGTTATTAATATTCATAACAGCTATTATGTTTGGTTGTGGTGTGTGTTAGAACTCGAAGTTACGTACAACACACACTACTGTATTATTCAAGGAGAAGTGTACCATGGAAGCTTGGGGTGTTACACTTTTAAACCCCTAGTTTATTAAATCATAACTAAAAATTGATTAAATTTATAATTAATGTTTTTTTAAAATAGAGTTATCAAGTATGTTACAACACAGAGTGGAATTATGAATGGAGTGTTGGAGCCATGATAGAACATTAACTCTCTCCAATTTATTATTACCTACCTCCTAGTATGATTATAAGATCCCAACAAAAAGTTTTTACAACCACAATCAAATTTAATAGTTGTTACCATAAACAAGGAAGTCCACGATACAACCAAAATTTTCCTAATTTTCCCAGGGTATAAAAAATATAAAATAAATAAATATAGAGTATATAGTCTTCTCCAATACAGGATAAGGGAATTTGATAACCATGATATAATATAGAAAAAAAAACATGAAAGTAAACTAAAATATATTATGTATTATGATATGAATATTTTTTTTCAAAAATCCCAACCTGATTTGATTTAGTAGAAATTTTTTCTTTAAGTCCAACCATTAAAATCATTAAAAAAATATTGTACTAAGAAGAAAACTTATAGAGTGTCTTGGAAGAACAAAGTGATTTAGTCAATCTGATTAGTATTTCAGAAATAGTCTACTGATATGTTTTCCTAAGTGACAGTAATTCTTAAAGTGAAATACACCTCAAAATATCTATTATAGAATATTCATAATATTACCCTTATACTACTTTTTTTTTTTTCAGGAATCCTTAAATTCAATGATTTCTCACTAATTTATTCAATTTTTTGCTTTTGTAACTTAACATGTTTTTTACAGTTGAATTAGACATGGTGACTTGATCTTTACATAGTATCCATAACTTTGATTAGTGGTCACCAGAGCCTGTAGTCACTTGAACTTATAGTAACTTGAACATACCGTTACGTGAAATTTCTATCACCTGAACATGCAATCACTTGAAATTATTATCACTTGATTAATTCTCTTAATTTATTTATATGGTCACTTATGTTATGCATTTTCTAGGTTAGACACTTAAAAAAAATTCATTGTCTATTTACACTGTCTCTTAAATAATTTATATGGTAGTTTAAATAACTCACACGATTACATGAAGTCTTCATGTGGTCTGTTAATTATACACGATTTATGTTAAATACTTATATATTGTTTTCCTATATGACACGAAATTAATTATTTTGTTTAGGTGGATATTGAGAAATTAACATGTGGTCACTAAGTTATAATCACTTGGACTTCAAGATAAATTAGGCTTTCACATACGGTCAGTTGATTCAATGAATTCAAGGCTTAACCATGATTTAATATTAATATGGAAAAGACAAATATCCATCAAAGAATATTTAATTCATCAATAACATAAGAAATATGCTTTTTGAGAATTAAAAAAAGTTGTTTTTGGACTATGCTAATAATAACCCCATTTTGATGATTGAAAATCATGGAAGATTATATGAAATGAATTAAAACATCATTACATACCATTGGTGGATTAACAAAGTGATTGTAATTTTTATTTTTAAATGTAAAATAAGATGTTAAAAAAGGTTTAATATTAAAATGAAGAAATAATTTAAAGTAGTTAATATAATAAATTATATTATGGTACAAAATATATGATTTAAAATTTAGAAATGGTTAAAAAATATCCCAATCAGATACTCTCATTAGAAAAGAATATGATACAACATCAATAATGTCAGAAGTTAGAATATGATCTTTACCATTATTTTTATATATTTTGAGGGATGAGTTTTAGGGTGTAGTAAATAGATAAGATAAGGTTATTAAAAACCACAGACTTAGAAATAGTTGGGAGATTCTAAAAAATCCCTAGGAAATAAAAATTATTAGTAGAAATTAAGGTAGAAGTAGGAGATAGTGATATATGAATGTTATGTGGTGACAGAATAGAAATTTTTTATGTATAGAGTTTAGGAGCCATATTTATGGTGAAATAATTCATATATTGGGATACATAGTCCTTTTCTAGAAACAATTACTCTTAGTCTCTAAAAAGGTTTCTACATCTTTAGTATAATCCATAAATCTCTACACATGAGTATTGAATTCCCAAGTCATAGGAGGAATTATGATATCGTTATTAATGTAATTAAACCTGATTTTATTATTATAATTTGTGAAAATTATAAATAGAAAAATGTTACTGGCCCATGAAATTGTGCATCTATCTCTTCCACCATTCTTTACATCTCGACTGACCAAATACAATGTTTTTTCAGTATGTGTTTGAAATCCCTCAAACACCCAATTCTTTTAAAACTCATCCAATAATACCTTTAACTCGTCTATTATGATATTTTTGATCAAATATTCATTTAAATAACATTTATAAGAGCATAAGGTGATACTATATAAAGAACATGAGAAGGATTGGATTTTGTCAAATGTTGAATGAAAAAATTCATAAACCTCTAGCCCAACATCAACATCATATCTTGTATGTTTAATAACACAATATAATTTTTCATTAGCCCATTTGAAGATGTTTTTTTAAATGATTTATGAAATAAGTTTCTATCCTAGAGATGAACTCTTATCTAATATGTTAAAATAATTTTTTAAATAAAATAATTCATTTTTTTAAAAAACCCCATCATATTAGATATTAACTCATTGATATAATCTTTATTCATATCTAATGAATGAAATACAAGTGGGATAGGTGTAGATGAATCTAGAGTAGTCTGTTTATCTTCCACCTCACCTTTAAAGATCATATGATCTACCCTCAGTTACCGTGTTGGAGTTGGTTATCTAGAAACAAATTATATTTACTTTATGATAACCTATTTTCATAGTTTTTAAAATTGATAAACTCATTATAAAATCATGATTGTTCTTCCATGTAACATAGTATGTAACAATGTCCTATGATTACCTGTCAAACTAAAAATGAATAATAGTTACCCACTATAATGATAACTTGAAAGAGGTATGAAACTATTCTTAAATATATATTCTATATTATATTGATAACACTTTAGAGACACAAATGTTTCACACACTTAGGGGTGGAGAATCATGGGAAATTGACACACCTTCACCTGGGGTATGTCCTTGGTAATCTACATGATCATATTATGATTGGGAGACCCGCCAGTAGGAGGTAAACATTTTCTCTAGTGCATGGAGGTGATGAGGAGTTATTTATCATGGGTTATACTTATGCTAGTTTTCAGAGATATTAGAATGATATGTTGTCCCAAGAAGGATATGACTTTTGTCTCAATGGAGGAGCTGTGAGTTGGAAGAGTTCAATGGAGCCAGTTTTCACAAATTCGATAGTAGATTCTATGTATATGCAGTCTACGAATATAGTAAAGGGAGTTTTTTTATTCGGAATTTCTTCCAAGAGATTGACATTGTACCTTATAGTAAATACGTTGTCACATTATATTGTGATAATACACTAGCGGTGGATTTTTAAAATGGGCCATGGTCACACTAATGGACATAGGACATACTCTGTATGTATCACCTCTTGTAGATAATTCATCAATGGGGTGAAGATGCCGTAAGAAGAGTACCCATGAAAGAGAACATTTTCCCCATTGACTAAAGGCCTGTCACATACAAAGATTTAGTATCATGTGAGATATAGGTGAATAGATGTTTTTAGTAGATGGATCTAGTGCTAGTTAATTTTGTGGGACATGTTCCTCTAGAACCAACTTATGTTTACTTTATCATATCCTATATTCATATTTTTGAATATTAATATACATCTTATCAAAATATGACTGTTTTTATGTATAATATAATATGTGATGATGTCTTAAGAGCATCACTCTCACTAAAAGGCCAGAGAAACTCCCCACTATTATGAGAACCCAGAAGTTCTACGAAACTATTGAAAAATATATGTTATATATATTTATGATATCTTTTTAAGGGCCCAAATGATAAAATATTTTTGGGGTAGAGGCACATAGTACATTGAGTCATATTCTCATTGTGTATGCCCTTAGTAATATTAAATAGGATATCATGAGAATGAGACCTTCCAGTAGGAAATCAAAATTTATATTTTCCATTGGTCCTTAGAATTTATAATTATTATTAATGAGTAAAATGAGTCATGTACATTGATGTATTGAAAAAAATTGTGTTGAGAGATGTTCAAAGGGAGGTAGGATACTTTGGGTGATTCAAAAGTAGTAGTTCATAATGAGTAATGAGAGGAATTATTTTTCCGTTCTATTATTGAATATAAGTTTTTATCCTAGGCCCATTGATGAAGGTTATATAGTATAAATAAATACATGGACATGGTGTTCAATAGAAAAGCATAATTTTTTGGAAGTCAAAGAAAGAGAAACTGAGAATATAGGTTGTTGGCCCAAGCATACAACCTACTTGATTTGAGATATAATGAAAAAAGGATTATATTACACAGTAATCCTTCTAATGAGGCATTATGTCATGGTCTAATTAACTTATTTCTCTATGGGTTACATGGAATGTTTATAGATTCTATCGATGGAATTTAGTCTGATTCTCTAAAATCATTTGATAAAGAGGCCTAGAGTCTCACATAGTGAGTGTTTCTATAATATCAATTTAAAATATATTATTTGTATTGGTTATTTAACAAGTTGAATAAATATTTTCCCTCGATGTTGTTTAATATTTGTTCTTGTCTAATTAAGAATAGAGAAATATATATTTTCTATTTAGTCAATATAATATTTATATATTCATTAGTGAATAATGAAGTGATATTTATTTAATAAATAAATAGTCTTTATTTAAGGCCCTATAAATAGTATGAAGGAATTACAGAACGAGTTTAAATGCCTTTTAGGTAAATATAAATATTGAATAATTTTGGATTAAATATTATTTAATTTAATTATCTTGTTATGTGTATGTCATGAGAAAAGAATTATTATTATTTAAATTTGGTTTCCATAGAGACCAAATAAATAATAAAGAACACTTGTGAAATTATTTTATTTTATTCCTAGAGATATATAAACCTAAATATATTATTTTCTTGTCATGAAAATTAATTTATTTGGTTGTGGTCACCAGATTTGAATAATTCTCTCAATACACAGAGAGATCTATTCTCTGAGATCTCTATAAAGAAAGTAAAGAGATATTCCTTCCCCTCGCATTCTCATTTCAAGTTATATCAAGAAGAATGATTTGTAAGAAGTTCTTGGGTGATAAAATTTGGACAATGAAAGAGATAAGATATTCCATTCTATACCCCATAGATTCCTATAAAGACATTAATAAATTTTTATAACTTGTGTGGGTCACATATTGTGGGAATAAGATTTGATTCATACAACACAATGATTCAAAAACAGTGATCAATTGTCAAATCCATCATTAAAGAAATAATTCCAAAAAATAAAATTCATTAATTTATTAAATAAATTAAAAATAATATGTGGTGATCCTCATATTGGTTGTAGTGTTCTATAACAAATTTATTTTCTTTTATTTAATTCAATGGATCATGGTGTCCATCATTATATAGATCTTGGATTGATCATTGATCATGAAAAAATTAAATATTTGGAATGGCCAATCATATGATTTTAAATCACTCGAAACCCATAGAATGAACATCTATTATTTTAAATAAAATCCTTATTAACTTCAATAGGGTTTTTATTAACATATCAATGTGGGGATGTTACATTATTTTCATCTAGTCCCTCTATAACTATTGCAGGAGTAGGGTAAACAGATCTGCATGAACATGGTATAGTGTAGGTCTAGAAGGATATAGTTAAACTATATCAGAAAGACCTATATTGGAAACTAGGTACACCTCATTAACATTATGAATATAATATATAGTACGTCCTCCAAATATAGTGTTCTTTTTGATCACATAATCCATTGAGTTTATGGGTTGAATTAGTTGTGATATTTTACAATTTATTAATTTATGAAATTAACCCCAGCATCTTGTTTGAGTTTTATATTTATAATCATTATATAAAAACCCCACTAGTATAAAATGATAATAAAATTAAATAAAGAAACACAAAATTTAAAAGGATAAACCATAATATGATAACATACACCATTTCCATGGTTCCTCCGATTAGTATATGGAAATCAATCATTATATTAATAGAATAAAAAATGTGTTAAATCAAATTAGAATACATTAATATCATTATTATAAATATCAATTTGAATCCCATTAGTTACAAATGATTTGTTTTCAAATTTTGGAGAAAAAGATACAAAACAATTCTATATAACTACCAATACACTTTTTTCAAAAAAAAAATCATTGGCCAATATTTCTATCTGGTGTGGCTTCTATATTTATCCAATATAGTCAATCATGTGTACCTCGCATATTGTTCATATGATATAAATTTTATAGGATAACCAAAACACCCATTCATATTAATTTTTGGGATCCCTTTTTTATATATCATATATCTAGTATCTCTAACTGTTATCTCTACCTGGTGCCTCTAATCAATACTTCTATCCGGTACCTCATATCTAAACCCCATTATAATGAATTAGATATCAATATCATCTTCTGTTCAACCAACTCAGTATGAATCTCATGTATCTCAAGAAATATCATCATATAAGCTCTTTTATATTGGTGGATATTGTTATTACTTCTCTCACTTTTTATAAGTGTATTCATAGTATAAAATAAGGTAAATCAAATTCAATTTCTCATTCAAGAGAAAATTATATTTTAAAAATACAATCAAATTAAATTCAATGAAATATTCTCAATCCATCAAGAATTTTTTTGATGGTTCTTGAAGACTCTTACACCAACAATATTCTTCAAACAGTCATAACCTTAGTGATACACTGCATCATAAAAAATTCTAATATATTCATAATAACATAATTTGAATGATAACCTAAAAATTATAATGTTAAAAAGGATTGAATTATTTTCAGCAAATCTTATATAAACTCAATCCATTATATGTTTATCCGCTGGATTCTTTAATAAATCCTTTCACAGATGATTGTTCTCTTCTTCTAAACTATTTTATTTGATTGAATAACTATGTCTAAAGTAAATAGATTCTGTTCGACTAGTATTTTTAAATCATACCTATAACCAATGAAATTAATATATGTCTTTATCATGTTATTTGTTAAAATAATTTCTGAGGTATATCTATCAAAGGAACTAATCAATTTATTCCATTGATACACTCAAAAAATACTCATGGTACAATATCTCATAATATTATATCAGAAGAAATCATGAAAATTTTTTTGATGTTCATGTTTTTATATGGATCTTTGTCCGATGAACATTATATGTTGGAATTCCTCCAATAGTGAAATCATTTACATCAAAATTCATATACCATGAATAATAAAAATTGTGCACATTATCATTTCTTTTCATATTATCCATCTTTTTCTAGTGAAATCAATCAATAGATTTCCCAATAAAAAATTTCAACTTATATATAGAATTCTACCACATAATTATTTACAAATATTTATAGTTAAAATATCCTTCTCTATCTAGTATTGGATCATTAACATTGTACATCTACTAAAACATCAACCTTGAACCACCATTATCTTCTTCCCCATTTATAATTAGTTGAAGTGTGGAAAAAATAAAAATTGATGACATCATGTTCTTATTAATTATATATTATTGATCATTTTCATCTGGTGACATTGTTTTATTTTTCTCCTAATGAATGAATTTCTACAACATCCATACCAAAAAAATTTTATAACACTTCAAGTGGTAAAATTAATATTCTTCAATCTAATAACTCAATCCCAACTTGTACTAAATCATAAATAAGGAAAATAATCATGATGATATAGAATTATAGAATGATAGAGTATATTTAAAAATAAGGAATGTTTTATAACATCCCTTTAATTCATCCAATATTTATTTTGGAAAAAATATAAAAACCTTCACTAACTCCTTATCAACTATTTTAAATAAAATAAACTATATGATATGTTGAAAAAAATAATGAAAATTGTTAGAAAAATATTCCAAATTATTATATATTTCACCCAATGGATTTTTTAGCAACATTCCTCAAAACATCTCAATTTTTTTAACAGACCTATTTTCATACAATTTTATCAGACAACTACCTTTCTCTTATAGAATATCCTGACACCATAATAATTAATAAATTAATATTTTTAGGGAATTAAAAATCACTTTTACATGATGTTTTTGTGTCTTTAAAATGATAAAATCCATTAAATGTTTTCCTTTACCCCGATTTTGTGATAACAATGACTTCATAATCTTAACAGAAAGTGTTATACACATTATTTAAATGTTCTATTTTAGTCACCCCATTTTTAAATATAATTCAAATTACAATCGTAGAATTCCATATGATGTTTAGGAAACTTTTTGTTGAGGATGCACATATAGTTCAACCTAAATTCATCAATTATTTCCCTCATCTTTGAATTTCTGAAAACAACATCATTTTAATACTCTGTAGAATGAAACTAAAGAATAATATATCCACCATAAACTTTCAAATTTATGAAAATGATATGCAATATCAATGTTATTTTTACTTGAATTTTGTAAATACATTTGTAATGATTAATGGAACTTGTATTATCAAAATTATTATTCATTATTTATCTAATACAATCTTTTTAATCATCCAGATTAACCATTATTCATATCATTTCTTATAGAATATTGGATTATGAAAATATATTTTAATTCATTTAGAATCAACATAATAGAACATTGTTTCTTAATTTTCTTTATCAAAAAACATTTTCTTATAAATAACGTTTTTCGTGATGCGGAATTTCTACAAATAAAATTTCCATCCAATTAAGAATCATTGTATTCATGAAATATAATGTAAAATTATATTTAGAAAATTTTATATTAGATGATATCCTTTTAATATACTAGATCATTCATTTTTTTCATACAGGATATGTGGTTCCATTAGATCACACTAATATTTTCCAAAAAAAAGTAACCACGTATAAAATATCTAGCCTTGAATTTGTAAAATAGAGGAAACCTCTTGTCTACTCCTGATGTCTTCGTGATTCAAACCTTCTCGTATTTAATGTTTACATAACTGTACATCAACTGAGATTGGTGTAAATAATAATTTTTATTTAGCCATGAAAAACATCTATAATAACTCCTTTGTATATTATTCTTATGATAGAAGGATAAATCATTTTTTTTTTGAAATATTAATCCCATGAAGAATTTAAAATCTATGAGCATTGATAATTTAATTTTTACGTCAATTCTCCATCGAATTACTCACAAAATTTGACCCTATCACATAAATAAATTATATGATCAATGTACAAAATGGTAATAAGGAGAGAAATGCTAATTTTCATTACATACCATTTGTTACCATATTTTACTTTAAAAAATTTAAGAAGCATTAGGAAACAATATAGTTTAGTGTACTAAAAATGAGGATCTTGTTTAAACCCATAAAATTATTTCTACTGTGTAGACTCCTTAGTTAAAAATAAAAACCTTAAACCATTGAGAAATATTTTCATTGAATCAGTTCTTTCTTTTCAAAAAACATCACCATGATAATTAAATTTATATATGGAAACCCACATTGTTCCAATATAATTATTTCCTACTAGTCTTGGAACATGTTACCATTTGTTACATTCCACAATTTGATCTAACTCTTCACTTATAGAGTCAAATAACTCTATGTGTTCAACTACTAGGGAAATAGATTCTTATTTCACCTATATGATAAGTAATATCCGATTTTATAATCAAAATTTTATTTTTATATGAACTAGAGATTTTATATTTCATATGATGTTTTCCTTAGTGATCCATTCTTTTAATTTTTATATATATTACATTATTTTAGAAAAATATCCAATATATTAAACAATAACACACTTGAGAACCGTAATTGTTTATATTAATTGTATACTAGGTATAATGTATTCTAATTTACTAAATAATATTAAAAATATCCAATATATATCTTCACCTTATGTACTCATAACAAACATTCCCTACTAAAAACCGTTCCCTATAACCTAGGGAATGTAATCATATGAAAGGGTGGCCTCAGATGGTCATCAAGGGTATAAAAGTGTGATATTGAATATCACATAAGCATGAAATTAGAAAAATTTTGTGAAAACATTCTCTTAATAATTGAAATCAATACTTTGAATGTCAAAGATCATAATATTAATATAGGGAATAAATCATGTAAGTTCATAAGATATGAATCATAAAGTAAATAAAAGTACATCATACATGAGAGTATAAAATTGAAACAATTAATGGAATAATGGAACACACATAAGCATATAAAATAATATCTATTGTAGTCAAGTCCAACTTCTAGGGTTATGATTGAGGAATGGGTCCATTTTAAAAACAACTATAGTAGTCTATGTTCCATCCCAAGACCATCATAGTAGTTAAAGACCCTTTGTAACTAATTTTACTCACCATTATAGTCATATATATTCCATGATATTTAAATATTTACCCAATACATTATAGGGAGATATAGGTCCCACACATCACATATTGAATATCATTGGTATGTGTGTAACTAGATTAAGAAAATTAATCATATCATAACTGATAAAATTAAATGGGGTTAAAAAATATTTCATCATATCATAACCTATTGAAAAGATATAGTATTCATAATCTTTTCATGTTTTAATCATTGAATAAAACATGTTATGAATTATGTTTCATAATAATTTACTCATCGATTAACATAAGATACATAATAGAGTTTCGTAAACATCATAACATCAAATAAAAAAAAACCCTTTAGATAAATAAAAAAAATGGTATCTTTTGATAAAATCACCCGTAAGGAATATGTAACATAGAATGATGACATCATAAATAAAAACTAATTTTGAATGACCATTTAAAATATTGGTTAATCAATATATGTTTTATTAAAAAAATACTTTTTAAAACTAATATTTTATATAAATTATTTTTAATCATTTTTGATGAAAATATATTTTGAAACATATAAAGTGATACTTAAAAATAATTTAAAACATTTATTGAAAAAATATCGTTTAGTCTGTAAAAAATCATTAAAAATAATAAATAAATAGAAAATCCTTTTCTAGGAAAATAACCATGAAAAAATAGAATCAACGCTTCATATAAAATAATATTCTTAAGGGTAGTAAATTCTATACAATTTGTATATGTTAAAATAAAGAGTTCATTCCCATTGTTGTCATCATGAAAACTAGAATTGTTTGGAAATTAATATAAAAATTCCTTTAAAATTTTATGGTAAAAAATCAAACAATAGAGAAAATTAATTTAATAAAAAATATATATAATGAAATTTTTTTTTGAAATTACTTTTAGTAAACTTGTTTTTAATGAAAATGATCTTTAGATCAAAGAGAAATATAAAGATGATTTTTCATTAAAAACATTATTTTTATCTATTGAGTACTTAAATAGTGGAGAATGAAGGGAAATAATATTCTTAAGAAATAATTGATGTATCAAAAAATTAATGAGATCCTATAGAGATATTTCATAATATTTCATCATCAAAAGAATAAAAATAAAAACCTGATAACAATGAAATTGTATCATAAAACACTTACCACATTGGTAACATCAAATCAAAATCCCTATGAAGATTTAAAATTAAATAATACATAAAATACAAATATAATAACCTAATTAATTATATTACATTTCAAATGATATGTGTATGCACTATATAAAATTGGAATGGTGTATAACATAACAGAACTCTCAAAGATGGAAAATTCAGACAAAAATACCTTACCACAAAGGTAAATTTTAAAATATAAACCCCATGAAAGACATATACTAAAATGGATATGTAAATCCAGAAAATTTTCATTGTTAAAATCATGAAATAAATTCCTAGGAATTATATACACCACAAAAAGAAATATGTGGTGGATATGAATTTAGTATCATTGAAAATAAAAGTGAGATGAAAATCCCATAAGAATTTAGTAAAATTTTGAATCATAAGAAAATTTAAAGATAAATATAATATTAAACACATAATATTTTTATTTTAATTATATTATTTTTACTTCATGTAAATGTTTTATTATATACACCACAAGAAATAAATGGCAGGTGAATATGGTATTTGAGTTTTAGAAATAAATTGGAGACAACAAATGAACCACTATAAGTCCCAACTCACCTGATACAGATTCAAACATCCAATATATGAAATATAAATTTATTATAATTTTATTAGATAATTATAATTAAATATTTAATTCTATATATGATTCACTTATGATATTTTATTATACTTTTATTAATAATTCCATGTTAAATTCATTTTATGGTTATATCCTCTTTGTTTTTCATGCATGTTTTTATTTTTTTATTATTAATATAATATTATATAAATCATTTATATAATATTAAAAATGATATAAATATCATATATATTCACTATATATTAATTTAAATGCATCCATAAAAGGAAGACATGGAAAATTATACCCATCATTGATTGGGATTGTAGTCTGTAAGTACACTGGAATATTGATTCTATTTTCTCAAGGGATTGAAAAAAGAATATTAAATAATATTTTAATATAATTTATAATTTTTTATTTTTTATGAATAAAATATTTTAATTATTACCATTTTTATTATGTTATATGTAATGCGTGAATGAATCACATCACTTTGCAAGACGGTAGTCCACTGAACACACGTGCGACATTATGGTATTCTCGTATAATGAATCGTGTGAAAGTATATATGATATAAAATTCCATAAATATAATAATTTCATAAATATAAAATATAAAAAATTAATCCCTAATTATATCAATCCATGATAGGTTGTAATGGGAAAACAAAAAACATGTGTGTTTTCAGGTGTTTGTCTATCTTACACACGAATGATGGTTTGATAATCCATTTGATTGAAAAGGAGAGGGATTTAGGATATTAAATTAACAAAATAACATATAATTATATGAAAGATACTTATGTTATTATATAATAATATTATAATAATAATTGAGAATGTTATAGTAAAAAATAAAATAAAGCACTTGATTAGAGACATTATCTTTTCATCGAATATCTTCTTCTGGTTGTCACCAAAAGGATTCTTAGTTCGGATTTATAAATAAAATTAGGAATCTAGGATGAGAGGATGTAATTAAGTATATTATTTGTGTAAGTATTGGGATAATTGTTTTTGTTTGTGTGAAGAGGATAGGATAGAGGATGGCCTTTTATAAGAGAGGTCAGTGGCACAATTGTAATATTTATGAAGGAAAACGTGTACCCACATTTTCATTATGTTAAAAGGAAAAAAAGGAAAATTGTTGATACTATAGAAAAAAAATGTCAAAATATTTTTATAAAATGGATTTTTTGTTATAGTGATATAGTTTTAACCCCAATAATTTTAGTTTAACCCATAGAAGACCCATTTTTATATTTACCACAATAATTCATTTTTTCCATTTTTATTATTAATTTTGGAAAAAAAATAATTTAAATTTATTAGACGATATAAACTATTTTGATTCCAAATATATATTTAATTTTTTCAAATTAAAATCACTTTATTTGAAAAAGTGTAATAAAAATTATTTTAAAGATGAGATGAAAAAGTAGTTTTACAAGGAAAAAATGTTTAAAAGTTTTAATAGTATTTATATCCAAATTCAATTTGAAATTGAATATAATAAAATAAATTAGATTAATATATATAATTAATGTTATTGAATATTTAAAACCATATTAAATCTATTCCATTATTATTATATACTTTAAAATAAGTGAAAATTAATAATAAAAAATATTATTTTTCACAATTCATTACAATATATTATTCTCTAAATGTTATAAAAAAAGCCAAAAGATAATTATGAAATTCTTATTAAAAAATAAATATTTCATATTGAAATATTTATTTTATAAAATGGTGATTATTAATTTTAAATAATGTGTGAGAAAAGTTACAAAATTACTTTTTAGAAAAATATATGTTTTATGAATGAAATTAGAATTTTTAGTGTCTCTTTTATAGAAAACCGATAAGATTACATTTAATAATTATGTTAAATAAATAATAAATAAATTTAATTAAAATAACTTAATGAAGTAATTTTTAAATATATTATTGTAAAATTATTTTGTGTTCTAAAAAATAGTTTTTTGAAAATTAATTCATTTTTTTCAAATTGTTTTTTATTTTCATTTCTATCTGGTTGGCCACCGAATTATTATTATTATATACATATGAGAACTTTATATTTTGATTATTTAGTTGATAATATTGATAATCACAATTTAAATTGATCTATGAAAAATATAATATTAACTGAAATTTTAATAGCATGTCACGTTTCATTTAAAATAATTGTTTAATATAACACAAGGGAAAATTAGTATTGTGTGTAATGTTAAAAAATTGTGTTTCATGTAATAACAAATATATAAATGAAAAAATTTATTTGGAACAAATCACACAATATTCTTATGTTACATTTTCACGTTACACATATATTTTTAAATTGTGATATTTTAGAGACATTATTCCAAACTTACATTACTCATCATAAGACTGAGTAGAGTCACTTTAGACAATGACACGCATGTAGTAAAATTCCCTATAATTATATTTTAATGACTGAATTATATATGTTTCAACATTTTCCATATCAAATTAAAATAATTTTTATTGATGTTTTATTTTTAATAAACCACTCGTCATAAGAATCCACAAACTAGTATAGATGTTTCTTATGAAATTTCCAACATATGTTATTAGATGAATATACGATGAAAATTACTACATGATATTATCCACGAATGTTCAAATATCTGGTTTTTTATGATTATTATTAATGTTATCCACAAAAATATTATGTATTGTACTAATGGTTTTTATTGTTCCACATATCATAAGAGGGAATTTTAGATTTCACCCACAACTGTAACATATTTTGAAAAGAAATTATTATTCTTAATAATTCTCTCTTGAAGTGTTTTAAATGTTTTTTTATTGTGTTCGTGATTAATCCCAGTTATAACAATTTTATATTTTTAATTTATATTAATACATTTTATTGAGGTGTGAATGGAAAACTATATTGGATATTAATTCCACATTTCTTAGTATAAGATTAAAAATATTTTTTGTGTGTTTTATTTTCCATTTTCAGTTTTTATCTTTGTTATATAATAAATAATTTATTTTTTCTTAAAAATTAAGAAACATCATGAAATCTATAAGAACACTTATTTATGTTTCATAAAAATTATGTTTGTCATTATAGTGAAGTTATCAATGAATTTAATAAAATAAAAATCATTTTTTATTGAATGATGCATCATCAATCAACAATGATCTGAGTGAATGATATCAAGAGGTTTATTGGATATAATTTCAAGTTTTTTATACATGATAATGAACATACTCTCTTTCTATAATGTTGTAAAAAACATCTCCTCTCCAATTTGGTTGTGATAATATTATAACAGTGTGTTCCTTAGATATTATTCTCACGCTTTTCAAGCCAAAATTCCCATGTCTTTAAAGCCCAATATTTTTTTCATCCTCAAGACTTAAGAAATATTAATTATACATATCTCTGATATAGAAAAGAAATCCTCTATTTATTTCTATACTAGAAACAAAATTTCTATCATTAAATATTTTTATGAAAAATAAATATTTCTGGAGTATAACTACTTTACCATAATTATAAAGTTGGATATCACTTGGTTATATTTATTTATCCCATGAACATACAAAAATTCCTTTGGTTATAGTTTCTAAGATATAATCATAGTAGTCAATTTACCTCTAATTTATAACGAACTACCAATTTGTAAGTTTACTACTACACGTTTATGTTCTTTTATATTTTCTAATATTTTTATATCACATATAATTTATGTGGAATAACCACTATCAAGGATCCAAAGTCTATTCCTCAAAATGTCTCATATTTAATTGAAATATTCCATGTATAATTTCCATTCCAATCATAGGAAATGTTCATTAGAAGTGTTTTAATACTTTTTAAAGCTTAGTTACATAGTTCGTAACAAATTACAAAAACCTTATATATGAAATTAATTGGTTTTTCATAGTAATTGTTCTAGCATATGATATTTCTTTCTATCATCCTATTATATAGGAATATTGCTGCATTTTATTCTACTATTTATCCCACTAGTTTATTCCTATTACCATGGAAAGACATGTTATGCCACAAATTTTTTTCATTTATACATATATATTAAAATAATAAAAATATCCCCTGAATAATAATCTTTTCTAAAATTGTACCTTGTACAATTTTTCTATGGTTTTTACCATATTTATAGGTTTGTTTCTATATGGAATTTATGATGACCCTCATCTTTCAAAAGCATTATTTCATGATTTTTTGAGTAATGATATAATTCTGACCACCCCTGAAGATTATATGGAATAGTGTCATTTTGATAATTAGGTATATATAATGACAACATTAATACAAATTACATTTACATAAACAAAAACTCTATAATATGCCCTTGAATTTCACTGATCTTCTAATCTGTTCAGGATAACCTAGGGGATTACAAAATAAAGGGGTGACATATAAACCCCAAAAAGAGAATAATCAAAGAAAATGATCAATAATTAAAAACATGTTATTTGTTATTCATGTTAATGTATCATAAAAGGCATGAGAATAATAGGAATAAGCATGAAAACATGATATTAATGATAACATATAGGCAACATGGGATTGAGATTACAATATAAAACATGAAATCCTATGAATAATCATCAATAACCACAAAGATGTCATAAAAAAGTGCTCATGGGATAACATCCATTTATCTATACGTGTAATCTCACGATAACAAATTGCTGAATTCATTGGGGGATATATAATCCTAGGACCATCCATCACATTCACACATACCCACATATATGTGCCACTTAGATCATAAAATAAAATAATGAATTTCATAAATTATAATAGAATGATTAATTAGTATGGGTTATGTAGATATAAGTAGCATGTCAACGAAAATAGGTATATCTTGGATAATACAATTCATGGTAAATGGGGATGTGTATTCACTACAAAAATGT
Organism: Viscum album; assembly: GCA_963277665.1. Taxonomy (NCBI): domain Eukaryota; kingdom Viridiplantae; phylum Streptophyta; class Magnoliopsida; order Santalales; family Viscaceae; genus Viscum; species Viscum album. The sequence goes on along the minus strand of OY728133.1, from coordinate 1,900,754,789 downwards.
TTCTCATGAAAAGTCATTGGATAATTTTGATAGCATAATGGGGGATATAAATATACATTTAACTGTTTAATGATAAGTAAAGGTTTATATCATCCCTTCAAAAATAAATATGGTTGTAATATGGATGTGTTAATATATTTCCAAATATTAAAAATTGGGGAAAAAATTCATAATATTAACAAGGGCATGAAAAAATACTAGAAGGAGAGGATCATTTACCTTGATAGGGTGCTTTTAAAATCATGGGAGGAGATTCTTATGATATTGGGGGGAAATTGAGAGGGATATATAGTGTTATGAGAAGGGTAAAATTGTGATACAAATGTTTTTTATGGTGATTAATGGAATCCATAGAAGTATTTTATATAAAGAGGGAGGAGAATTACATTCAAATTTCACAACATTAGTTTTTGACTCTATATAAAAAATTACAAACCACATTACATCCCATGGTTTTTACCATGGTTTCTATAAAATTGGAGTTTATTTAATTATTTTATAAGTCTATGAACCTATGACTGTAAAAATATTCCACTGGTGATGGGTAGGTGAGGCAGGTTCATATGTAATTCATTTCGAAACCATAAAATTTAATATTGGTTTTAGATGATTCATTAAGGGTTTATAAAAATAAAAAAATAACATAAAAAATTTATTTTAATGGGTGAAATTTATTTTATATTATATTCACTTTATTGTATTTATTAACTCACTTCTTAGATTTTATAATGTCATAATCGATATTGTATAATTATAATGTATTTAATTTGAAGCCAAAAAACTCATATATATTAGAAAATACAAAAAAATATTTTTTGATATCATTTATGTATTCATTAATTAAATATTTTTCCTAAAATCAAATAAGATCCCAAAATATGAGAATTTAATCATTTAAATAAAAATAGCCATTTATTGAAAAAATTAGGTTTTAGACAATAACAATTTTCTGAAACTTCTAAAAAAACATTAGAATTCATAAAATTAAATTATAATTTATATTTGATAAATATTATTTTATAATAAAAATATACTAAAATATAATTTATTTTATAATCTCTTGAATTCAACTAAATAGGTGTCCTGATTGAAGCTATATATATACCATAAATAAAAAAAATTATTTTCAACATACAAAAATATAATTTTAAAAAAATAATTATTTAATAATTTATAATGTAATAATATAAATGATAAATATAATAATTATTTTATTAAAAATATTAAAAATCTAAACAGTTAGGGTCCAAATACATAACCCATTATTTCACTTTTCTATTCCCAAATGGTAATGCGTGTGATGGTGAGACATTCTTAGTGTAGTTTGGTGAACAACGTATGGGCTGCGATATTAATAATCTAGTTCTTAATCCAGAAATAGATTCACTCATTCATTATTTTTTTAACATTATCTTGGTGTTGGTCATGTGAAAATAATAGTGATGTTATCCCCCTTAGATCCTCTCAATGAATGGGGATCATATGGTATAATCCTTCTAGTCAAGTCCACTGAATCATTTTTCTGTGTTTATTGGATTTATTATAACCCTACATATATATTCAAATTATATGGTAATTCTATAAAATATATAATATCAATGGTTATGATTTTTAACATCATTTTAAATTCAAAAATATATAACATTTAATTCTTAAAAAATCCTAAATTATTTAATGTGTTTTTAATAATTTAATTTCTTCATACAACATTTACTCATTTAAAAAGGGAATACAATTTATATTTTTTTGGTTCATTTCATTATCCTCCATCAGATATACCAGCATTTAAATTTCATTCATACACAAAAATTACTGTGGGAACTGATGATTCATCACCACTTATAGTCCCCATGTAACTTCTTCAAACTTGTGGTTCCACAACAATATTTGGACGATGTTATTTATCTTGTTTTGTAAAACCTTGTCTCTATTATCTATGTTCTTTAATGCCTACTCCTAGTATTAAATATTATTTTCGCATGGTATAAACTATGGATGTAGTTTCTGTTGGGTTTCTAATATGTAATTTCTCAAGAAGGATACATGGAAAACATTATTTACTTGAGGTAGGTTTGGTAGGGTCGATAGTCCATAGGACACCACTTCAATGGGATCAAATATCTCAAAGGGGCCAATTTATATTGGACTAATCTTTAAATTATTCCCAAAACTGGTGAATTTATTCCATAGTTATATATGAAGATCAATTTTTATCAATATATAAACTATAGGTCTCATTTATAGCGATATTCATTTATTTCATATTATCATTGACTAAATATCATATAACGATGAACAGTTATTACCATTAACATCATCTCATAGATAATATCAAGACTCATCGGCTTCTGATTTAAAACTTCACCCTAGTATATTGGAGTCTGAATCCTATTCCCTTACGGAGCCTTATAAAGGTCCATTTGAATGATATAATGTAAATAATTATTATATGAGACCTCCACTAGGGGAAGGTTTTGATCACAACACCATTGGTAAGCCACATAAAAATATCTCAATGAATATTCAAGATACTGAGTTGTTCATTCAGACTGAACATACATTTGAGTGGGATATATAGTGTTTATGCTTAGTCATATATCTGAATTGTGAAAATGGAATCTAAAAAAGTAATATGTAAATATCAGATCTCATTAATGTACATTAGATAGTGAAACTACATGTCATCCATCCACTTAACTGAGGAATATCATGTCATGTTGTTAATATGAAAACTATTTTTGATTATAATGATATGCATTTATATAGTATTGTGATCATCTACCACCCTAATGGGGTTATTGCCTTTTATGATCCCTAGGGGTTATAAAATGACATATACGGTTATGATTTATCATATTAACATTGGTATAAGAAATGGTTGATTCATACCCTTACACTTCCATCATTTATCTTGACATGTTAGATAACCTTGAATCATGATATATATTGTTTCCTCCTATTTACTATTATACCAAATGATTATTTTCTACAAATCTTTATACAAATTTTCACTTCCCATATGGATAGATAATGATGATCTATATACATCATTAAATCATTCCTTCTTTAATTATGGATTTTATCGGACACACATTCCAGAACATATAACTCTATATCAATCAATGTTTAACTCCAGAATAGTCACTACCCACTTCGATAATAATTCATCTTATCCCTAATCCTCCATGGTATTTTTAGTAATATATAGTGGATAAGATATTTGATGAAGATATGATTAATATACTCTTATTTTTCCAATTTCCATCCCATGTATGTCTAACAATATTGGAACCATTTATATTATATTTAGGGTTAGGGTTTTATGATACTTTTTAATTGGAATATCCACCACTCTTATCATATTCCTAAGATGGTAATGGATTTATGAATAAAAATTGATGATTAACTATTTCCACATTATTGTGTAATATTGGCCTCCTTTGTGTGAATATATATATGTAAATGTTATAATCTATATAAATATATACGACACATATCTCAATAGAGATAATGTCATTAAATCATTTATATGAGGATCACAAAAACTAATTCCATATCATATGTTTAGTAATTATTCCCATGGATGATTAATTTAGACAAGGATCATGTTGTCATTTTCTCATCTTTAATGAGTAAACAACCCAAGAATTTTTTGAACGCTCCACAATAGATCACAAATAATTACCCAATGGTGGGTAATATGAGAAAATGTGCAGTTATTAGTATATTCATCATCTCTTAAATTATTTAATCTGATTTATTATTATATAAAATATTCAACCTGTTATAAGTTAGCATGTTAAGTCGAATAGAAAATAAATAGATTTTTTACAAAACATGATGTTAGTAAGAATCTATCCCAAGGAAACAATGGACTTACATCACATTGTTTGGTCTGTGCCATCCATCAACATCATTATTTTCAATGGATCCTCATATACAACTTTTTTGGTGATAACATGCCCCAAGAATGTTACCTTATCTATACAAAACTCACATTTACTGTACATTCCAAACAAATTATCATTTTGTAAGTTATTAAGTAAATAATTCATATAATCCACTAATTCCTCAATGATTTTAGAGTAGTTATGAATATAATATATAAATACAACCAAAAATTATATTGAGGGAAAATATAAAGTCTATTCGCAATGTCTGTCAAAATTTTTAGAGTATTAATGAGTCAAAATTGAATCACTATGGAATAATAGTTTAAATACATTATATGCAAAGTATTCGTGGGGAGATTCCCCTTATTTACCTTTACCGATAACATCCTACCCAATTATCCACATAAGAAAAGTAGTAGTCTCCATATAGCTGAATGTATAAGTAATAAAACCATGGAAAATTTTACATGTTACTTTTTGTATTTTTTAGATCACAATAGTCTATAAATATATTGTTAAACACATCATTGTTCTTGAAAAATAAGAATGGTATACCCCAAGCTAAAACTGAACGGTATATAAACCCTTTACTAAGTTTCTACTAGTGTTTCTTATTCAACACCTCTGTTTAAAAAAGGCCATTCTATATAAAATGTTTGATATTATAAAATCATTACTTAAATGTTCGATCAGGGAAAAAAACTATCATTTTGAGGAATACCGAAGAATTAATTGAGAAAAAAATTTCTCAATATTCTTATAGTGGTCATGTAGTAAAGGATTATATTTTACTTGGTCTCAATCATTTACTATTAATATTCTTGGATACATGGATATAATTCCCATTATAGATGTTTTGAGGGAAAAGAATATTTAGCCTCCTCCTGAAACATTTATTGAATTATTGGGTTATTAGTTGTACAGTGGTTAATTTACTTCTCTAAACAATTTGTGTTGGCTATATATAAGTAAATAAAATCCATTTTTGTAATATAATTTAATTATATTATAGGGATTATCATAAGGTTTTATGAGAAATTCATCCCAAAAATTTCACATGGGAGGGATTATATAACTGGGATGAAATAAATTCTACATCTTCCATTTTCACTGGTATAACTATATCCACGGTTATAAGTGGTGTTATAAAAGTTCTAATAATCATTCATGATATGTAAGAATTCATATTATGTAAATCAAATTTTAATTTCAGTATTAGTGTATAAATTACTATCATACCTATCACTAGTTCATTTTATGGTTCCACCTCAGTTGTTGTGATGATATAACATCACCATTTATCTGTAAGCCTTTTAAGTTTTTATCATCGATTGTCATCAAAACCCCATGGATTAGTGAATATATAATTACATTGACTTGATACATTGTAGTTGAAACTTATTATAATAGGCTGAGGGTTTCAGGGAGCATAACATTCTTCCATCATAATAGTTGGTTTTTCCAATTAGTAATCGCTAGTACAGTGCTCGTACATCCCATAGGCAAAGCCTTTATCTATCCCATTGAGAAAACATTCCATATACTTATTCCCATTAATTTTTATGAGTTATTTATGTATTTTTATGACCAATGAGTCTTTTATAACTCACTATGATAATAAAAAACCATTTTCTACCACATATCTCCAAACTCGTGATACCTTTGGGGTTTTGTAATCTCTGTTACACCATTAATGTAACATCAGATAGTTTCCTCGCAACTGTCAATGTTCTGAATCAATGATGATTTATTCTACATGGATTTATACAACTAATGAATTTATAAATTTCACATTCATGATAAATGAAAAATCTGAAGGGTTATCATGCATTTTTTCTATGTAGTTTTTATTATACACACCAGTGGACCTTGAATTTTTCTCAAGGTCCAAGAAATCCCTCTCTATTTTATGTTTTAGAGTATGAGGAAAATATGTTCTGAAAATAAATTTATAGAAACTTTGTAACTCCATTTTATAGATGTATTCCTAAGAATTTATTTGATCAAAATTCATTATTGATAATATATTCCATCTATATGATAAATATCATATATGAACTTTTGTTTTTCAGAAATTTAAAGGATGAAGAAGATTTTTTCAATAGATTTTATCCATTTTTTGGTGATTGAGGGACTAAGAGATCCACAAAAAGTAATATTATTTTTCTTAAATGAATTTTAATTAATCATTGATAATTATTAAGGGCATATGTAGTTTATCCCAAATTTATGATTCTATTATAAATATATTTTAATTGGGTATGTATTTCAATAAGGTTCTTAACTCCTATTCCCATCAGGTTGGTTATGTCATTTTTGTAGTAAACACACTTATTGTTGACTTGGTTCCCCATATTTCCAGCCATGGACTAAAAATAATGGGAAATTTTGGGATGATATTTTTAAAACTATTTAACTCATAAATAGGAAACCACGAACATTTATATGATAACTCGTATATTATATATATTCCTTAACATATGAATTATTAGGTTTCAGTATAAGTTATCTATGAAAATTTCCAAAATATAAAGTCTTATATTAACATTTTCCCACCTAATAATTATTCATAATGAGCATAGAAGGTTACCAAATCATATTCCATGGTAATGTAAAACATCATGTGCAACGAGGTCTCATTTTCATGAACTAGCTGATGATAAATTCTATATAAATTCACTTTTTTTGAAGTTATTACCTCTATGTAAAAATATTCTAGTTTCACATCCACTTGTAGTATCTAGGAAGGGATTTATTTTCTATGAAACCAACTAATCTATACGTTAACAAAAATTTGGGATGTTTTTCGATGTTTTGTCTTATCTAGAAAGTTTCCAATAGTGTATTTAAATCAAAATCCTAAAAAATAACTTGACTTTTCACTAATACTAACTATGAGAACCCATATATTTAATATTCCAAAAGTCATAATTTATTATTTAAAGATACTCATTATACAAACCTAGAAGATCACGAGTCATAGTGGATTTTGGTTATTAGGTACCTAGAAAAAAATAATATAAATAGAAATACAATTCTATAAACAAAACATCCATAACATGGATATAGTATTCCTTGATTTTGAAAAACCACATGGGGTAACCTAGGGATGTAAAAAATAAAGGGATGAGTTATAGAGTAGAGTAAGTGAATTAAAAAAGCATAAAATATATAATTAAATACATGTATGTCAATACGCATGTCAAGGTAACAATAGAGGAGTCAGAATAATAAGCATGATCATAAAATCATGGTATAAGATGATAACATAAAGGAAACATGGGAATGTTAAAACAACAGAAAAAATAACACCATAAGCACATTTCAAAGCTATATTTTGAGACATAAAAACATAGTGTACAAATGAAAAAACCTCTTGCACCATACATTTCATATCATGATATGACAAAATTACACGTTTCATTAGAGGAATATATAATTTTGGGCCCACCATTCACATCCATGTTATAAGGCCCCAGCCCTAAACTTTACTTAATCTTGAGTTATTACAAGATTACACCTTGAGGATCTTTTTGGGTTTAGAGTTTTAGAGAATTAGATCATAAAACATGCATTACATTCCAGATATAAACAAAGTGGTTACATAATGATAGTATTCATTTTTCCCATCAATGGAATCATATTTAAAATAAAACATGGATTCTTTCTTGACACTTCCTTGAAACTATCATCATATCATGTACCTTTCCCTTGACATGTGAAAAACATTTCAAAAACATTGGATGAACATAAAAAGCTCAGTAAGGGATATAAAAAATATGGAAAGGAAACATGGGTACACTTATACATAAGAATGAAATCAGACATTACCCATAAAACATAAGAACAATAACATACCTCATCAAATCATGAATAAGTCATAGAAATCATAAGAAATAAAGGTAACTTGAGGCATTCATAACATTCTTACGTAGGGAGTAGCCCTCTTGGTTACGTTTTGAATACCCATCATTGTATATTCCTTAAATCTCTTTGGAGAGACCTTAACATTTTACTCCTTCGCTTTACCCAATGCATTGGAGAGCTATATCGGGCTCACCCGCCCTTAGTTTATCAAGGAACCACCCGTCTTCATAATAATGCCCAATAACCTCAAAATAATTGTATCACATAAAACATGTATACAGGAAACATAACATTTCTACCTTTCAATCACAAGATATCAATACAACACATTGATATAAAAACATTACGAAAACCATTTTCATTACCAAAACAAAATAAAAGTAAAACATGGTGTTTATTTTTCTTTTAAAAAATGGTATGGCTTGTAGAGGAAGCCAAAACTCAAATAATGGTCACGGTGGCAGAGAAGTCATTGTCGCCGCACACGTACGACAAAAACATTCCCTTTTGTGGTTTAGTAAATGCTTTGTATAAAAAATATTCCTTTTGAATAAATGTAAAATTCAATGGGTTTTATACACCGTATAAAAGAAGGTTGCGTATAAAACAAAATATGCCTCAATGAAAGAGATTAAGACGAAGTCCCATACCTCGGGTCCGACTTGACTCGGTCGTTCTTTAATCTTCAAAATAATAAAGATGAGTTAATTTATACTTGTTTGAGAACCTTTTTCAAGTTCATTATTTATTTTATATCACTTATTTCCATTTCATGAACACTATGTAACTATTTTAGTTAATAACGGTCGTTTTAACGATCATTGGTACTTGAGTCAAAATATGCTCTTTATAATTATAATTTGTTCATGTATTAATTATATCCATAGTTATAATCATGATGTATATATCATATATATCATATATATCCAGTATATACATGCATTTATAATATTACATAATCATTTAGAGGTAAGAAATGAAATGCACCGTTCATGGAGACGGTAAGCCGTACGTACGCATGAACGCTACTTTCATTTCTATTTAATATTTTATAGAATGGAATCATAATGATTTAAAGGTATATTATAATTCCAGTGTAATATCATATATAATATCATAACTCCATCCTTTATGCGTCCCACATTTGGTATTAACGAATCAAATCACTTTGAGGGGGCGGTAGTCTGCACTTCCTTAAATGAAGATATCGCGTTTACCCATAATGGAAACCGTAATGGTATGCCCAAAATGAAAAATACATAAGCTTAAGGAAATACTAAACATATTATATATCATATATAAATATAGTTTCATCTTAATGGCCACCTTTTATGGTGTTAAAATAATGTTGAACAATCATCATTTCGGGAGACAGAAATTCTCCATCCACGGAAACAATATGTTCTTTAACCATTAGATGTAGGTGTGTGTAAGTGTAGCTCGAATCCTTATTATAAAAACATCCTAGTATATTTAAGATACTAGAGTTATTACAAAATAAATGAATAAAAAGTGTTTAGGGGGTTGGACAAGAAAAATAAAACAAAAGGACTCAAGTGAAGACATTTCCATAAAATTGGGTAACTCCATTTGGTTTGAGCTCAAAGACTTCCTTGGAAAGACTTCTGCCCAAAGTAAGGCTTCAAGGAGAAATAGAGGGAAGTGGAGAGACAAAATGGGCAGGGTTTGTCCAAGCCAAAGGCTTTGTAAGTGTGGGTGAAGAGGTAGAGGTGGGGGCCATTTATAAGAGGAGAGGAGGGGCACTCTTGGAAATTTAAGAAATTTTACTATATTTTAAAATTAGTTTCAGATAAAAAAGGGCCCAGATTGATATAATTCGAGGGTAAGGTGATAAGGGTTCGAAATCCACCCATAACATAGGTTTCGGACATGTATAGGTCATAGATTTTACATTATCATTTCATTTTATTTAAATCCTTTATTAATGAGGTAATCACTGCATCATCATGATGTCATAAATAATTTAATATATTTAAAGTTTAAAAATTATAAAAAAATACTATGATGTAGTAAATATTTTTAGTTTTCCAATTAATATTTATAATCAAAAATATGACTTGTATAACCCCATGTAAAAATTGTTTTTGTAAAATAACTCATGTTTGTTTCATTTTTTACTTTTAGATTAAATAAAAAGATATTAATGTCATTTCCCAACTAAAGTTGCTCCATGGGGTCCCCAAGTTGACCCATGGATTGTCTTATTTGGCCATGACAAATCCAATAAGAGCAGGACATGTGTCTAGGTTTTTTCATTTTATTATAATATCATTTTTTCCTTAAATTTTACTAATTACCTCTAATTGCGATTAAAAACTTAAAAGTTACTATTCACCAAAAAATTATTTTAATCTCATTGAACCACATTTTACTTCTTAATGATAACCTTGTATGTCAGATATTTGAAAATCAAATCACAGAAGTGGCATAGTTTTATTTAAACGAAAAATCAGTTTCTTTAACTACCACTTAGTGGTTTCACTATTCATCAAAAATTGAAGTTTTTCAGAAAAATACCAAAACATCACCCTAAGATATATTTGAAATTCATAATTCAAAAATGATTTCTATTTTAGAAAATTCAAATCATATAAGTTATATTAATTAATTTCATAATTAATTCCCACTGTCATGACAAATAGCGTGTTTTTATGAAACAATAAGTATGAAAAGATTGACAACAGTTTAAGTCCAATTTCAAAGTGAAATTGATTCCAATGACCACCATTGGATTAAATGGCAAAAATATATTCTAGTTTCACTTCAAAAATAATTCAAAATATAATATAATCATATAAATAAATTAGATTAAAAAGTGGTTTTGAATTAAAATACCACATTTTCACTATTCATTAAAAAATGAACTTTATCGGGAAAATACCAAAAATTCACACAAGGTAAATTTTGATGTCCCAATCATAAAGAAAAAGTTTATTTTTACAAACATAACTTATAAAATTTTCAAAAGATAGATTTAAAAAATGGTTTTCCATCAAAAGGCAGTAAAACAATCTTTTAAAAAAATTAGTGTATTCCATGCTTAAGATTGGATTTATTGTCATTTTAAGCCTCTAAAACACTATCTAATAGATTAATAGGCATAGATAAAAATATCTATTATTCATTACTTACATGGGATGTTACATCCTTCCCCCTTTAGAAAATTTAATCCCCACAATTTATTTACTTATCGAATAAATGGGGGTACTTATCCGTCATTACAATTTCAGATTCCCATGTTGCCTCTTCCATCAATTGGTTTTTCCACAAAACCTTTACCTGATTAATCACATTATTCCGTAACACTTGCTCCCTATGGTCAAGAATCTAGACCGGTTGTTCCTCATAAGATAGGTTCTCTTCCAGCTGAACTACCTTTGGACTCAAAACATGGGATGGATCTGGCATATACTTTCTCAACTTCGAAACATCAAAAAAATTGTGTTCCTAAGATAAACTCGGAGGTAAAGCCACTCGGTAAGCAACTGATCCAACTCTCTCCAGAATTTCATATGGTCCAATGAACCATGGAATCAGCATTCCTTTCTTACCAAATCACATCACACTTTTCCATGGTGGTAATTTGAGAAAAACATGATCACCTACCTCAAAAGAGAGATCCTTCCTCCTATTGTCCGCATAACTCTTCTGCCTACTCTGAGCTGTTCTCATGTGTTTCTGTATCAGCAAAACTTTTTCTGCCAACTTTTCTACCAATTCTGGTCCCATCAGCATTCTTTCTCCCACTTTATCCCAGAAAGTTGGAGTTCGACATCGCTTCCCATATAATGCCTCAAATGGTGCCATCTGTATACTGGAATTAAAACTGTTATTATATGAAAATTCAACCAAAGAATGATGTTGGTCCCAACTTCCCTTATAATCCATTGAGCAAGAATGTAGCATATCCTCCAAAGTCTGAATTGTTTGTTCTGACTTCCCATATTATGGAGGATGAAATGCTATACTAAAATTTAATTCAGTACCCAATGACTTCTGAAGGCCCTTCCAAAAGTTAGAAGTAATCCTGGGATCACGATCGGATACAATGGAGAGAGTAACTCCATGTAACCTGACTATCTCTTTAAGATACAAACGGGAAAGTTGATCTAGAGAGAAAGTATCTCGTATAGGAAAGAAATGAGCGGATTTAGTCAAGCGATCAACAATAACCCAGATTGCATTATTACCTCGAGATGTCTTCGGTAATCTCACAACAAAGTCCATGGATATATTCTCCCATTTCCACTCTGGCACTAGTACAGGCTGAAGCATCCCTTTCGTTAACTGCCGCTCTGCTTTAACCTGCTGAGAAGTCAAACACTTCACAGTAAAATCAACAATATCTCTTTTCATTCAATCCCACCAGTAATACTCCCGCAGATCCCTGTACATCTTAGTACTGCCAGGATGAACTAAAAACGAAGAACAATGATCTTCACATAAAAACTCTCTCTTCAACTATGAATCACAAGGCACACACAATCTCTTCCCAAATCTCAAAACGCAATCACTATCAATGTTGAATTCAGGCAACATACCTTTCTGAACCATCTCTACCCTTTTTCTGCAACTCACTATCTTGCTTTTGTGGTTTGTTGATTCTGTCTGATAGAGAATATTTCACTGATACCTAAAACAAAATAGAAGAACATCATGCACCAACAACTTTTATGCCAATGTTCATCAAATCCTTAACCAAAGGATCATGTTCCAAATGCAAAATTTCTAATGAAGCATTACTTTTTCGACTCAATACATCAGCCACTTTATTTGCTTTTCCCGGATGGTAATGAATCGTACAATCATAATCCTTGAATAATTCTAGCCATCTTCTCTGCCTCATTTTCAATTTGTTTTGAGTGAATATATACTTTAAACTTTTGTGATCAGTATATATTTCATAGTTTACTCCATACAAATGATGCATCCAAATTTTTAAAGTGAAAACAACATCATCTAATTCCAAATCATGTGTAGGGTAATTTACCTCCTGAGTTTTAAACTCACGTGAAGCATAACCAATTACCTGATCATTCTGCATTAAGACACAACCAAGTCCTTTCAATGAAGCATCACTGTAGATAACAAACTCACCATTCCTGGAAGGTAGTGCCAAAACTGGAGCATTCACTAATCTTCTTTTCAACTCCTGAAAACAATCATCACATTCTTTTGTCCAGATAAACAAAACACCATTCTAAGTTAGCTTAGTCATTGGACTAGATAACCGTGAAAAATTTCTAACAAAACTTCAGTAATAGCCTGCCAAACCAAGGAAACTATGAATCTCTATTACATTTGTGGGTCTTGGCCATTCTTCAACAAACTTTGTTTTTGCAGGATCAACAGTTATCCCATCTTTATAAATAATGTAACCATGGAAAGAAATTTGTTGCAACCAAAACTCATACTTGCTGAATTTCCCATACAATTTCCTTTCTTTTAAGGTTTTAAAAAATAACCCTTAAATATCTTTCATGATCATATTTACTTTTAGAAAACACAAAAAAATCATCAATGAAAACCACCACAAACTTATCCACGAACTCATGGAAAATTCTATTCATTAAGTCCACGAATACAGCAGGTGCTTTGGTTAGCCCAAAAGGCATTAATACAAATTCATAATGGCCATATCCTATACGAAACACAGTCTTCGGAACATCTACTTCTTTTACCTTCAGCTGATGGTACCCCGATCTCAAGTCAATCTTTGAAAAAAACTGGGCTCCGTGGAGCTGATCAAACAAATCATCGATATGAGGCAACGGATATTTGTTCTTAATAGTGATGTTATTCAAGGATCTATAATCAATGAAAAGTCTCATAGAACCATCTTTCTTTTTAACAAATAAAATAGGATCACCCCATGGTGATGTGCTAGGTTGAATGAAACCATTCTCTAATAAATCTTGCAATTGCTCCTTCAACTCTAAAAGTTCAATTTGAGCCATTCGAAAAGGGGGTCTTGAATTTGGCTTAGCATCAGGAACTAAGTCAATAGTAAACTCAACATCCTGATATGGTATTATTCTAGGAAACTCATCAGGAAAAACATCAGGATACTCATTTACCACTGGCACATCATTAATCTGAATAGTTCCTTTATTTTCAATGATGTGTGCAATGTAACATTAATTTCTATCTTTTACAAGTTTCTCGGCCTCTTGATATGTTATCAGTAGTAAGGGTTCATTCTTCTACACAAACTGCAAGTCTTTCTGAAAAGAAACTTCTTTAGCTCTACAGTCAATCTTAGCATGGTAAATAGAGAGCCAATCCACACCCATGATAACATCAAACTCTTCTAGAGGTAGCACAATAAGGTTTGGAAGTAGGTTCATTCCACAGATAAGGATAGGAAGATTCTTATAAATTCTTTTTTCCTCAACATTTCCCCCTATTGTTTTTACCAAAATTTTAGGAGTCATTTATTGAGATGGTATTCCCATTTTACTAGAAAACATTTCAGAGATAAAATAATGTGTGGACCCCGAATCAAACAACACACTAGAATAATCTGAAAAAACAAACAAAGTACCTAATACAACTTCATTTGATGGCCCGACATCTGCTGAAGTAGTTGCAAAGGATTTAACCACCCCATTCTGCGTGTAGTCTAACTGCTTCCCATCACTCAAGCTCTTTGTCGGACACTCGTTTGCATAGTGACCCATCTCATTGCACTTAAAACATTTCACTAACTATAAATCAAATTTGAACTTACCATCACCTTGATCTTTTTTAGTGCAATCACGAGCCTTATGTCCCATCTTACCACATCGGTAGCACATTCTAGAATTCAGAAGACATTACCCAACATGACTTTTACCAATTTTATCACAAAATGGAAACATAGTTTTCTTACCATCAGACTTTTTTGAAGAAATCTTCCATTTCTCTTGCCACATCGGTCTCTTCTTCTGTTGGTTGTTATAGAACACCAGATCATCGGAAAACTCCATTTCCACCTTCTCAGCACATCAAACAAGCTTTTCCTAACTTTTAAACTCACGAGATGCTAATGCCCTTCGATATTTTGTCTTTAATCCGGAGAAAAAACGATTGATTTTACTATCAAGGTCTCAGATAAAATTTGAAGCATACCTTGCCAATCGAGTGAACCATTCTTCATAGGTAGCCACTAAGTCTTCCTCTTGCGTCAATTCCAAGAATTGTTTTTCCATCCTAAGTTGAACAACCATAGGAAAATACTTCTCAAGAAACATACATTTGAATTCATCCCAGTCAAGAGCATCAATCTCATCGTCGTCCCTGATATTTTTAACCATCGACCACCACAGATCTGCTTCACCCTCCAAACAGTAAATAGCAAGACAAACCTTTTGATTGTCTGAACACCACATGACATCGAAAATCTTCTCCATTTCTTTAATCCACCCTTCAGCTAACACAGGGTCAGATGATCCTCTGAATGATGGGGGATGTTGCCTCATGAAATGCTCCACCACTGACATTGTCCTCTTCGGTTGATCTTGCAGATCTCGTGCATATATACCACCACCATTTATTGCTTGAGTCAACTATTCCATTACAGCAAAAAACTGTTCAGTTCCAATTACAACCATCTCAGGATGCTGATTTGGAAGGTTATTTCCTTCTGTATGCCTTCCTAGCACTGCTTCCCTATTTCCTCTGTGGAAAACCATTTTGAACAAACTTGTCTTAGATGAAGCAACATGGCAATCTTCAAATTCTATATCATTTCAAAAAAATATTGGATAAAAATTTAATAGAATTCTAATTTATAATGTTATCTAAACCAAACTATGATACCAACTATAAGGCCCCAGCCTTAATCCTTACTTAATCTTGAGTTATTACAAGATTACACCTTGAGGATCTTTTCAGGTTTAGAGTTTTAGAGAATTAGATCATAAAACTTGCATTACATTCCACATATAAACAAAGTGGTTACATAAAGATAGTATTCATTTTTTCCATCAATAAAAACATATTTAAAATAAAACATGGATTCTTTCTTGACACTTCTTTGAAACTATCATCATATCATGTACCTTTCCCTTGACCTGTCGAAAACATTTCAAAAAACATTGGATGAGCATAAAAAGCTAAGTAAGGGATATAGAAAAAATATGGAAAAGAAACAGGGGTATATATAAACATAAGAATGAAATCATAATTTACCCATAAAACATAAGAACATTAACATACCTCATCAAATCATGAATAAGTCATAGAAATCATAAGATATAAAGGTAACTTGAGGCATTCATAACATTCTTACGTAGGGAGAAACCCTCTTGGTTACGTTTAGAATATCCATCACAGTATATTCCCTAAATCTCTTCAGAGAAACCTTAACGTTTCAATCCTTCGTGTTACCCAATGCATGTGAGAGCTATATCAGGCTCAGCCACCCTTAGTTTATCATGGAACCACCCGTCTTCATAATAATGCCGAAGAACCTCAACATAATCGTATCACATAAAACATGCATATAGGAAACATAACATTTCAACCTTTCAATCAAAAGATATCAATACAACACATTGATATAAAAACATTATGAAAACCATTTTCAATACCAAGACAAAAGAAAATTAAAACATGGTGTTTATTTTTCTTTTAAAAAAAGGTATGGCTTTTAGAGGAAGCCGAAACTCAAATAATGGTCACGACGGCGGAGAAGTCGTTGTCGCCGCACACGTAAGACAAAAACATTCCCTGTTGTCATTTATTAAACGCTTCGTATAACAAAGATTCGTTTTGAATAAATGTAAATGTCAAGGGGGTTTATATACTGTATAAAAGAAGGATGTGTATAAAACAAAATATGCCTCAATGAAAGGAGATTGAGACGAAGTCCCATACCTCGGGTCCGACTTGACTCGGTCGTTCTTTAATCTCCTGAATAATAAAATTGAGTTAATTTCTACTTGTTTAAGAACCTTATTCAAGTTCATTATTCCTTTTATATCACTTATTACCATGTCATGAGCACTATGTAACTGTTTTAGTTAATAACGGTCATTTTAATGATCATTTGTACTTGAGTAAAAATATCCTCTTTATAATTACAATTTGTTCATGTATCCATTATATCCAGATTTATAATCATGATGTATATATCGTATATATCATATATATCCAGAATATACATGAATTTATAATATTACATAATCATTTAGAGGTAAGAAATGAAATGCACCGTTCATGGAGGCGGTAAGCCGTACGTACACATGAACGCTACTTTCATTTCTATTTCGTATTTTATAGAATGGAATCATAATGATCTAAAGGTATATTATAATTCCAGTGTAATATCATATATAATATCATAACTCCATCCTTTATATTTTCCACATATGGTATTAACGAATCAAATCACTTTGAGGGGGCGGTAGTCCGCACTTCCATAAATGAAGATATCGCGTTTACCCATAATGGAAACCATAATGGTATTCCCAAAATGAAAAATACAGAAGCTCAAGGAAAACATAAAAATATTATATATCATATATAAATATAGTGTCATCTTAATGTCCACCTTTGAAGATGTTAAAATAATGTTGAACAATCATCGTTTCGGTAGGCAGAAATTCGCCATCCACAGAAACAATATGTTCATTAACCATTAGATGCAGGTGTGTGTAAGTGTAGCTTGAATACTTCTTATAAAAACATCCTAGTATATTTAAGATACAGGATTTGTTACAAAATAAATGAATAAAAAGAGTTTAGGGGGTTGGAGAAGCAAAATAAAACAAAAGGACTCAAGTGAAGACATTACCTTAAAATTGGGTAACTCCCTTTGGTTTGAGCTCAAAGGCTTCCTTGGGAAGACTTCTGCCCAATTTGAGTCTTCAAGGAGGAATATAGGGAAGTGGAGAGACAAAATGGGTAGGGGTTGTCCGAGCCAAAGGCTTTGGATGTGTGGGTAAGGAGGTAGAGGTGGGGGCCTTTTATAAGAGGAGAGGAGGGTCACTCTTGGAAAGTAAAGAAATGTTACTTTATTTTAAAATAATTTTCGGATTCAAAAGGTCCCACATTGATATAATTCAAGGGTACGGTGATAAGGGTTCTAAATACCCCCATCCAATCAGTTTTGGACATGTGTAGGTCATAGATTGTACATTATAATCTCATTTTATTTAAATCCTTTATTAATGAGGTAATGGCTGCATCATCATGATGTCATAAATAATTTAATTCATTTAAAGTCTAAAAATTATAAAAAAAATACTATGATGTGGGAAATCTTTCTATCTTTCTAATTACTATTTATAATAAAATATCTGACTTGTATAACCCCATGTAAAAATTGTTTTATTAAAGTAACTATTGTTTGTGTCATTTTTACTTTAACATTAAATAAAAAGATATTAATGTCATTTCCCAACCAAAGTGGCTCCATGGGTCCCCAAGTTGACCAATGGATTGTCTTGGTAGGCCATGACACATCCAATAAGTGTAGGACATGTGTCTAGGTATTTTCATTTTATTATAATATCATTTTTGCCATAAATTGCACTAATTACCTCTAATCGCGATTAAAAACTTAAAAGTTACTATTTACCAAAAAATTATTTTAATCTCATTGAACCACATTTTACTTCTTAATGAAAACCATGTATGTCGGATTTTTGAAAATCAAATCAAAGAAGTGGAAAAGTTTCATTTAAATGAATAATCGGTTTCTTTAACTACCTCTTAGTGGTTTCATATTCATCAAAAATTGAAGTTTTTTAGAAAAATACCAGAACTTCAACCTAAGCTATATTTGATATTCTGAATTAAAAAATGATGTCTATTTTACAAAATTCAAGTAATATAATTTACATTAATTAATTTAATAATTAATTCCCATTGTCATGACAAATAGCGTGTTTTTATGAAACAATAAGTATAAAAAGATTGACACCAGTTTAAGTCCAATTTCAAAGTGAAATTGATTCCAATAACCACTATTAGATTAAATGGTAAAAATATATTCTAATTTCACATCAAAAATAATTCAAAAGATAATATAATCATATAAATAAATTAGATTAAAAATAGGGTTTTAATTAAAATACAACAGTTTTCACTATTCATTAAAAAATGAACTTTATCGGAAAAATACCAAAAATTCACACAAAGTAAATTTTTATGTCCCAATCATAATGAATAAGTTTATTTTGACAAACATAGCTTATAAAATTTTTAAAAGATAGATTTAAAAAATGGTTTCCCATCAAAAGGCAGTAAAACAATATTTTAAAAATATTAGTGTATTCCATGCTTACGATTAGATTTATTATCAATTTAAGTCTCTAAAACACTATCTAATTCATTAATATACATAGATAAAAATATCTATTATTCATTACTTACTTGGGATGTTACACATGTAATTTATATACAAAATTCAAACTCATTGAGAATACAATGTAGGGTTTTTTAGAACCTTTAATCCAATGATTAAGGAATGGATGTTCCATACATGGAATTAACTAATAAATGAATGATTGGTACATATAGGTTAATTTCATTGTGTAGAAAATGTGGTGGTTATTCAATACATAAATGTTTAGAACCTAAAATCATTTAATAATTTCTAATGAATAATAGGGGAACATAAAGATTAGTAGAAGAGTTTACTAAGCGTGAAAGGGGTTTCTCATCACATGTAAATAATAAGGATTGTAAGATATATTTATAACCATATATCTCAAATTGAATAATTTTGGAAAATAATATAAAATAGGGTCTTTAAAAAAGTGGAGAAGGATAAGATTCCTTACCTTTAGACGAAGCTTCTAAAAGCAAGGGAAGAGCTTCTCAAGAGAATGTCGTAACTTTAGGATGAATCTAGAGAGTGAAGGGAAGTGTAAAATAAATCTTCAAGGGTTATGAGGGATTGAAAATGGGAGGTTGAGTGAATTTTTATAGAAATATATTGGATAACTATTTAATTATTTTTAATCATCGGTTTTTGACTCTTTATAATAAATTAATCAAAAATACAAAACAACACACTATTTTTTCATTGTTTACAAAAAATAAAAGTGTATTTTATTATTTTATAATTATAATAACTGAAAATATTAAAATAACTCTCATGGTGATGTGTAAGTTATTTAATTTTATAAAGTACTTATTTTAAATCATTAAAATATAATATATTTTTTGGATGATACATTTATTGTTTATAAGATTTAAAAAAACTTCAAAAAAATTATATTATAGGGTAAAATAATCATTGTTATAGGTTTTATTTTTAGGATTTTTAACATTAATTAAGGTATATTATTATGTCATAATACATTCCATATAACTATACCATATTTAATTTTAACCAAAAAATCATATACCTTAGAAAATTATGGAAAATTCACCTGTAGATATTTTTGATGTGATGATTTCAAAGATAATATTTCTTTTATAAAAAAATTCTCTATATATATTATAGTTTTATTTTTTGAATAAGAAAATAATTTATTGAAAAATATTTCTTTTCATAATAATAGTTTTCTAAACCTAATAAAAATCATTATTGACTTTATCAAATTATATTATCATTTATATTTGATAAATAATATTTCATAATAATATTTTATTAAAATATCATTTACATTAAAAATTGTTTAAGTCATCAAAATTTATTTCTTGATTGGAACTATATATTGCCAAAAAAATTAGTTTCATTTTATCAAAATCTTTTTTTATCAAAATAATTATTTAATTATTTATAAATAAAAAATATAAAAGGATAAATATTTTAATTATTTTATGAATAATAAAAATATAAAAATTCATAATGTTGTGGTCAATATGAAATCCCACTTATT
Source organism: Viscum album (assembly GCA_963277665.1). NCBI lineage: Eukaryota > Viridiplantae > Streptophyta > Magnoliopsida > Santalales > Viscaceae > Viscum > Viscum album. Next base: position 1,900,734,190 of record OY728133.1, on the reverse strand, counting down.
ACACCAGAGTATGCCCTTAGGGTAAGGTGTGAGATGGTGACACATTCTTAGGGTGGTTTGGGAAACATGATTTGAGAAGTAATATCATTAATATCTAAATTCTTCTTTAAATAGTTATTTATGCTTAAGCTATTTAATTTCATATTAATATTTATTGATGGAAAAGACCAATGATTCCACCTTGCTTAGAAGCCTAGATAAATGGGATTCATAATGTACGATCCTACTAGTTTTAGCCATCACTTACTTTTTCTATGTCAATTATATTTTTTATAACCCTATATATATACTAATCATATGATCACTGTATAATTACTATAGTTTCAATTGTTATGAAGAATAAAAAACATTTAAATTAAAGAGTATATAACCTAAAATCGATTAAAATAACCTGATTTATGCTTATGTTTTATTTAATATTATTTCATAATATGGAATAATTTCATTAAAATGGAATTTAAATTATAAAATATTTAGGTGGTTACATCCCGTGGAATATTTTTTATAATGGATATTTTTTTTGATGTTATATATTTTTGAAATTCTTAATATATCCTTGTATTAAAATTTTTTTAATTAACACATTCATGTTTACAATGAATAGTTGAGCAATTATCTTTAGTTTTTATTTATGTCAGCATAATATTAAGAAGAGTTTTCCTCGTTGCTCATGATGTTTCCTTTTTTATCATTGAATCCTTTTATAAATATCTATTCATATTATTTAAGGTTATCTCAACCAAAATTAATATTAATCTAGTTTTAAAGACCCCACATTCCATAGCTTATTGTTTTAAATTTTTATATTACACTATTTTTTCATGTTTTGTAACATTTAGTTTGATGTTATTAATCTATTCAACATGGAAATATTTCTTTTTGAGGAGATCATCCCTAAATTTTTTTTTCTCACTTTATTAAAAAAATTATTATTCATTTCTTCAGTTTTTTATTTTGGAAAACTCACGAAACAAGTTTTAATGTCACATAATATTATATGTAGGTTTATTCAACTTTTTCTTCATCAATGAATTTTATGAATTTAATTGGCTGTTCATATTCTTAAGAATTGTTTTTTGTAGAGTCACATTCATAATTTATAATTATAATACCTTTTCACTTAACTTTTTGAACATATTCTTAAATCATGTGAATTTCTTATATTTTATGGGATTTTATATCCACTTATTTTACTAGGTGTTTTAAATTATAATAGTATTCATGTTCTCTATCTTTACTCTTATGGTAAATAATATCAAGATTCCTAATTCATCAACACATGAATCATTTATGTGGGAGTTTCCGAAAAATATTCCTCTACATATTCAATAATTTATAGAGATAAGAAAAAATATTTATCTATTGATTTTATTATATTCCTTATCATCTAAATAACTAATATCAACATTCTCAACATCCTCAATTTTATTTTTTTCTCCATAATCAAAATCCAATTCATAGTTGATATATTTATGTAATTATGGTGTTATTGTGATATAAAATAAAATAATTTGTTACATTAATTAATTATGTTATATATCATATTAATCTTCTAAGCTAGAAATTTTTCAATCCAACATATCTATAATGTCTCTCAGGATATTCTTATCAATGGAAAAAGCATAAAAGATGTCTTTAGATCATATCATATTTCTAACAAACTCATTTACAATATCTATGTGATCCTTACTAGTTTTAACATCATCCATTTTGATATCATTGTACTTGTATCACCATATTCATATTTTTTATTCCATTACTTTACTATTAACCCTTAAGATACATTTGAGTTTGACCCATGTCTTCATTACTATATTCAGATTGATTATATTCATAATTTTTTTGAATAAATATATTTGAATATCATTTCTAGATTTACCATCCATATCAAGATTAATTTTTTCAGTCACTGTCATAGAAGTGTCTATTTCAAGGGGAGGAAACACGACTCTAGCTGTATGAATTTGCTCCAGGTAAAGAGGTAGAAGTTATGGTATCGATATTTTTTTACAACCATGATATTTTTCTCTTTCAAAGGTAGGAGAATCATTACTTTTTACTGATTTGGGATTATTTGACATAAATATAATATAAAGGTATCTTTCTAGAATACCAATTTATGTTCCTTAGGAGATTGTAAACCATTGAGATTGGGGTGTCAAACTAGTGGTGATATTTTATAATTTTTTATTAAATGAAATTAAACAATAATAAATTTATATATTTTTATCCTTATTAATCATTATATAACAAAATCACAAGTATGTGATGATATGATAATTATATAATGGTACATAATATTTTTAATGTTTGTAGTCAGTCGGAGAACGCACATATTTTCAATTCAGGCTTTTATTGGTCCATGGAAATCTACTATTATTAGATGTTAATATAACTTGTTCCATAACATAATTGAATATTTCTATCTATCAATAGGATATATTATAATAACTCCCACCAGCAAAAAATTTTTTCTTATATAATTGAGAAACAACAAGAAAATAAAAGTTTATATACATATCAATAAAGATCATCATTAAAATCCCCATTTGATGAATTCATCTTTTATCTTCACAGGGTGGGTCTTACATACTAATATGATTTACTCTACCCAAGGAACCTCAATTTTTACATATATTATACACATTAAGTTCAATGAAAAAAACACGTAAGGCTCTCAATTTTTAAAACCTTGATCTGATACAACCCCTATTTTGTATCTTTAACCACCACCTATATCTGATTACTCTAATATGTTCATTTTTCCTGTGGCTTAGATTGAAACCTATTTTTTGATGAATATAAAATATAAATCATCTATAATTAAATCATATAGGTTTTAAACATTCACTCTTAAAAAAATTCAATGTATTTACTCTTTCATATGGGTGGACAGTGATGGTATGAGTAATACAGAAACCCCATTTTTATAGGATTAATAAATGGAGAAAATGTAGGAAGTCAAATTAATATTCCCTATAATCAAGAAAATAATATTTTGAAAGTCCCCCTCAAATAAATTTCATTGTATGCATATAATTCCTTCAATAATATTCTCAAAGATTTATGAAGACTAACATCCGTAACCTTCTTCGCATATCATTAACCTCAGTGTTTTGAAACCTCAACAAAATTTATAAAATCTTGTACGCTACACTATTTAAAATATCATCTTAGTATTTTTATATTAATTACAGACTTCCATGTTAAGGTAATGATTCTATGAAATCAATATGGTTGAATATATTTTGATGGATTCATTAGGAACTCCTCTAACTGGTGAGTGTTATCCACCTCTCAACTCATTAGATTGACTGACTAAATCAATCTAGTGAACATAACTTCTATTCAAATGGGGACTCATACATGTTATCTAAAACTATTAGTCTTTTGATATGTTTAACTAACATTTTTTTTTGATGACATTCTATGTTTAATTTTCTGATGACTTCCATGAATTTATCCATCTAATGGACTCTAAAAACTCCTCATTGTAAAACATCTTAGAATTGTAAATATGATTACATTATGATTTTTTGTGCCATGTTATTCTATTTAAAAGATATTTGGTGTATTGAATCAATTTTAGGTCCTTAATTTATTATCACACTCCATGACCTCGAACATTATACATCATTAAACTTCAAAAGTATATAATATGTCCTTCTAGTCACCACAAATACCTCTTCACAATGTACTAAAGCTATGGATTGCTCGACAATATTGTGGAAACATTTAAATGATATTGTGTCTCTATAATTTTACATTTATATAGTAAAAATATCCACGATCCTTCCAATATTGAATCTATATCAATATGAAGCCTCTCAAACCTCATTCTTCTTGAACCATTATTCATATTCACCATTTTGAAATATTACATTATTGTACAAACTCAGTCGTGAGGACATAATTTTGTTATTCATCTTGTAACACTAATTATTTTCCATCTAGTGACAATTTTTTACATTTATCCCCAAGTATTAATATGTACAACATCAGAACCACCAACTTCAAACCACATATTATTCCATAAAATCATCCATATTTCATTAGCTAACTAGATATAATCTTGTATTAATTATAAGACCATTATAATATTCATGATTCTAGGAACTTTTAGAATAAAATTACATCATGTATATTAAGAAAACATTCTTAAAATGGTTAAAGAAACATCCTCCAACTCCCCCATTACTTATTAAGGAAAAACATTACTAACAACTTCAGTAACTCTTCCTCACCAGTTAAATGAAAAAATTGCCAATAATATATATTTTAAAAAATTCCAGAAATGAAATAAAAAACATTCTAATTGATCTTTAATTAGAAATAAATGGTTTGATCGGTCTATGAAGGATATTAAATGTAATTACATGATTCAATTTGGGCCTCCGATACATATGTGTTTTCTCCGCATAGGTCATTTCACCCTTATAATTGGGAAGTAACCACATGAATGGTGTTGGATCTATAGAGACCATAGCTTAAAATACATGGATATTACATATTTTAGATGAATAATCAATACATTAAAAATCATACATGCCATAGGACCATAATATTTTAGTGTATTTGGAAACATGGATACAAAATCTCTTATCCTAGTTAATGATCATCAATATATCTCATAAATATCATCACATTTAGTACTTCTTGCTTAAACCATTCTTTATAACATGGAGAAAGGAAAAAATAAGAAATTGGTGAGCTCATATGCTCAGTAAGGGTATGTAAGAGAGAAATTTTATAATAAACATGAACCCAGTAGTATGTTAATTCAATCGTAAAATTAGGAGATCAGACCCTACATATTTGAGGTCATAAACATGGGTTATGGGATAAATCATGGTAGTTCATAATACCCTAATCATAATGAAATAAAGGAATAATACATGAAGGTATAATATGAGAAGAAAATAAGGAATTTTTGGCATGCTTATTGGTTTATATCCTTGTTAACATGTATAAGTTGAAATAGGTTCACTCATGACGTTAATGACTTGAAATCAAGCCCCATCATCAACATGTGGACATGCAACTAGGTCCTTGTATAACTTTGTAAACATGTAAATAGGTTCACCCAAAACCATATGGACATGAAACCATGTCCATTAATATTATTTTTAATATGTAATCTGGTTCACAGATAACATTGTGAACATGTAATCATGTTCCTGAATAATATTATCTAAATAAAACTAGGTCCATTAATAATATTGTGAACATGTAATGAGGTTCACTCATTACATTATGAACATGTTATCTCATTCATGCATAAACTTATGTATATGAAATCATATCCATGCATAACATTGTGAATAGGTAATTAGGATCACACATAACGTGTATACTATTGATTCATCCATTATTACCCACTGCATTTGAGGATGATATAGTTCCCACCTATCTCATAACAAAAACATTCATACAAGTGGAACAATATAATATAACTTTCATAATATCATGACCCAAAAAACATAGAGGTTTTATAAAAATGAAGACATAAATTCTGAAATGAAATGGGTATCATTAACATGTTATCACATAATAACTTATCAAAAATAGATATATTTGAAAATTATTTAATCAAATCATAACCCGTGAAAAGATGTGGGTTTTATAAACTTGTGACCCATGAAAGGGAGGGATGCTTCATAAATGCAATGAAAATAAGAATAACACATCTGTAGAAAGAGTATAAATGGAACCTTTATATAATTTTAAATAATGACATGAGTAACATCAATAAATGTAATCATATATGGAAAATAATTTTTAAATATCACTCAAGGATGTTTCTTGGGTAATTAATCTTTTTTCTTTTAAAATGGATTTTTAATACGTAATACCATTTTAAATTAATTTTCATAGAATGTACAATAAAAACATATAAAAATGACCCCAAATCATTTTGAAAACCTTGTTCATTAAAAATTAATTTCAGAAAACTATTATATACTAAACTTTTATAAATGAAATAGAATCTTTAAATGAATGGTGGTGGTTAAATTGGTATATGTCATATGAGGTTAAGAGAACAATCCTTTTGCATCGTAAAAGGATAGAAAAGAGCCTTTTTCAGAAAGTGACAAGAATATTCACTTTGAAAACATTGGTAAAATACAAAAAGGGTTTATATTTATTTTAAATATTTTATGGTAATGGTAAAATTTTCTTTGAAAATATCTTTATAAATCATAGATTTCTGACCGAAGAGATGGTAAACTAGAGAATTCCTAAAACTTTCTTAACTATCTAATATACCTATGAGTAGAAAATGGTACCAACACATGATATTATCATAAAATAATAGAGTATAAGGAAACTAATGAATATTATTGTGTGATGGATTATAGGATATCATCAGAGGATGCATAAACATAAATAGAAAAGCGATGAAATTGTCTTAATAAACTCCTCTAACATGGTAACTTGGGATCATACTCTATACATAATAAATTAAATTAAATGATGCATATAATATATTTAAAATATTTATATTCATGATATATTATGTAAAATGGAAACATACACACCTCAAAGAAAGCATTTAGGTGCATAGAAAGATGTGAGTCCCAAATAAGGAAATTTCAGACAAAACTATTTTACTAATTTGGTATATTTTGAAACATAACCCCTATGAAAGAAGGAAAATAGGATGTATATTTGAAAAAACATAAATTTAAATATAATATATATAAATAAATAAATAATGTTTATTACATACAAAACAAAAAATTAATGAGTGGTGAACATTACATGAATCTTACATAAATTAAATGTGAGAAGAAATTCCTTTTACCTTATGTCTTGACTCTCTCCATTCACATAAAAGAATCATGTTTAATAAATATAATATTATTTTAAATATTTCTTATAAGAATATAATTATACATAATACCATATATGTTTTTACTATGACCTTATATTACCCTCCTGTTAATGATCATATGATATGTTTTCACATCGGGTAATATTTTCTTTATTCTTTGCGTGTGTCATAATTTGTAATAGCATAGGTCCTTATAATTATATCATGATTAAAGAATGTAAATAATAATATAAATATAAGTTATATCCATTATATTCATATTATAAAAATTTATATCTTATAAAAGTATGAAATTGAATATGCTATTTAAGGAGGCGGTAAGCTGTACAGACGCATGAATGATGTTTCTATTTTTATTGTCGCGTTGAAAGAACATATTTAAATGATATATGTATATATATGTATATATATAATTATTAAATTAGAATTAATATATTATATTTATTATGTAATTTCATTAAACCAATCCTTAATACATTAAATGTTGTGCATGAACGAATCACTTCGCATTGAGGGGGTATTAGTCACAATTCCTCAAATGATATTATCATATTAACCCAAAATGGAAGGTTTAAAGAGGTGTTTTTAAAATAGAAAAATGAATCCTAAATACATAATAATTATAATATATTATATATAAAATAGTGTTTCGACCATAATGGTCACCATTATTGGTGCTAAAGGAGAAATTAATAATCATCATTTCGTGAGACAATAGTTCGTCGTACAAAGCAACCATATGGTCTAAATCCATTAGATGTAGGTGTGTGTAAGTGTAGCTAAGACCCTTTTCATAGAAACATACTAGTATATGTATGATATTATTTTTGTTACACAAGAAGGGAATAAAGTGAGTGGATGGGTGGAGAAAAAAAATAGCGGAAAGGAGCATAAGATAAGACGTTACCTATTAATTGGGTAACTCCTTTTGATTTGTGCCAAAAGGATTACTTGATATGGTTTATTCTAAAGAAGAGGATTCAATAAAAAAGGTATTATTTTTTTGAGGTAACTTGGGATGATAATGGTAGAACATAAAAGATTTGATATGTGTGATTAATGGGTAGAGGTGGTGGCGTTTTGTAGGGATATAAAAGGACTCACCTGGAATTTTTAAAAACAAATGTGGTTTTCACACGTTCTTTCCTAAAAAGAAGTGTAAAAAAACAAAAAATAAAATAACGAATGGAAGGTGAATGGACTCAATATCGACATAAAATGGGTGTTAGACATGTTTCTGGGTCATTTGGACCTTTATTATCTGGTTCATTCCCTAATTACGATTAATTTGGCCTTAACCACTGTGATTAATTTTAATCACTTTTACTAATAATTTTGGACCAAAAATTATCTAGGTATTGTTAGTCTCTAAAAAGTATACAGAATAAAATGTTTTATGGAGGAATTTTGAAATTACAAACATATATTCAACAAATTTAAGATTTTTTTAATCCCGTATATAGGATTATATAACAATGTTTTAATGTAAGAAAAAGTTCAAAAAATTGTTATGATTTTATATTCAAATTTAAATTGAATTTTTTTTAATGAATTATATTTTGTTAATATATTTAATATTAATATAATGTGACCATAATAAATATTTATAAAATCATTTTTCATATATAATTTATTAGAGAAAATGCAATTTTTAACTAAAAAGGAGTAATTTTCATTATTCATCAAAATATGACATTTCTCCGAAAAATACGAAAATTTCACGCTAGGATCATTTGGATGTTATGAATTCCAAAATGAAGTTTATTTTATCCAGTGAAATTTCTAAATTTTTTTAAAATTACTTTTATTATTAAAAGTGATTCATTCTAGAAAACAATATTTTTAACATAAAAGGACATTACCAAAATTATTATCTTTAATATCAATATGTTTTATTTAAATAAAAAATATTCAGAATTTAGTTATTAATAAGTTTTATGGAAATCTTATAATTATATTATTTAAATAATTTAAATAATAAAAATATATGTTTTGTAGAAACTCAGTGTTGCATGCATTATACGCCAAGTCAGTGGTTTTGTAGTTCTAGCCTAGTGGGTATTGCGTGTAGCTAAAGACGAGTTGGTATTCAGTGTGAAAAGAATATTTTACATAGTTCTAATATATGTAAATATATATTTACATATATATATATAAATAAATTTTTTTAGTGTCATGTGAATTGAAAAATATTGAAAAGTTAAATTAATTTGAAAAAAAATCACCAAACCACTGGGTGTTACATAATACCCCATTAAAATGAATTTCACCCTCAAATTAATCATTTTTATAAATGGTTTAATAATTTAATGTTTTATTCCTAGAAACTGACATAAAAAAAATGGATACTAAAACTTCAGTTAAAGATGGAAGTTTAGAACCATAATAGTCACCCAAAGAAAAATACAAATATGTTTCAACATGGGAGAACATAGATGGAGAGCTAAAACATAGATATGGAAGAAAAATATTTATCTCATGTTCTCATGGAGAGTGATAAAGAACAAGGTCAGGTGGATGTTAAAAACAAAAAATATTAAATCTATAATGACTTAAGGGTCCTTTTGATTAATCTATAACATAGGTATACAAATTTTTTTTGTTTCACGGTCCTTTTTTCATAAAGCTAAATATTTTTCATTAAAAGATATAGATTCTTGATATATAGAAAAATTCACCATTTATTGTTTTTTAATCAACATAAACACTTTATGTATACAATAATAAGGCTATTTTTTCATTTCTTTTAGTACTAACAGATCACATGTTCCATTATATGCCATATCATCCATCATCAGTTATCATCATCACCAAATTTTTATAATAGGATATCCAATGTAAATAAATCCTCATGTGGTAGGATAATACACAATCTTTCCATAAATGGTTATCCATATAACACATTGATAATATGAAAATCCAAAACATTATAAATAAGTCACAAAATCAACATAACATTTATTCCCCTGGGTAACATAATGTAGTAGTTTTTTGTCACATTCTAAACATGTGAATACCCTCATCATATATTCACCTGAAACATGGTAATGTCTTGAATTACAAAAAATACATTAAGAAGACATGCATGATTCATCATTCCAATGTAAATTGTATTTACTCCTTAAATTAAATTTTTTTCTAAACATCATTAGTGATAGCATAAACCACAAATAAATAGGTCCTTACTTATATCAATGGTAATAAGTACTGTCTGATTTATTTAATCATATCCCACATATCATTATCCATACAACATTATATTAAAATAAAAAATATGTTATGGGATACCAACCACTATTCAAAATGTTAACATTCTTGAGATACCCTTTCTAGTCTATTGCGACCATTCAAATTATTCTTGTAAATCCTTAGCGAAACATAAACTAAAAAATCCCTATATAATTGAGCATTCTTAATTATAGAATCCAAATACATTAATATATCAATTACTTCATCCTTAATCCATTTAAAATAAAACCTAATTCTTTTCACATTTCATTTTTAGTCTCATTATCATCCACAATGTTACTTTTACTCACACCACCATGCTTATTCTCTTTCGGAACCTTCCACTTGGGACATTGAGTTGCATAATTACAATTTATTCCACGCATTAAACACTAAACCTTTGATGAGGATATAGGGAGGCCAAAATTCTCATCCACTTTGTTAACAAGACTATTCATATTTTCTTCATACTCACTTTAATTATTCCATTTCATTCAATAGTCAGAAAAACTTATAGTTCCTCTAACACATTCACTTATGTGATTTTTTTTGCATTCCTGGCACAAAGGAAACTAGATCTTGTTTCCTCCATGTTGTTCATTTCCCATGATCTCAGCGAACTACTTCCTTCCCTTCAACGGTGAATTAGAGAGTTTATTAAGTTAATAATTTTAAATCATGTTCCTTAAAAACTAGTTAGGCATGATAAAGTCATCATTCACTTTTGTGATCATCCCAATTTAATGGTCATCAAAAAATCTTCCATCACATTCAACATTATTCCAGTTCCTTCTGGTTCCAATCATTGACTAAAACTAGAAGCACAGTGTGAGAATTACTTATCAAAGAGGAAAACAACATAGACCTTAAAATAATTACTTATAGAATGTCTAAACCATGAAAACTTCCATAATCTATGAAACATTGTGTATATCATAGGTTATTCCTAGCTAACTTCTATCTAAATATATCATAATGGTTTATGAAGAGGTTGTAAATTCTGAAGGCATATCCATCGGTAGTGTCATACCGTGTGTGTAGAAATGACCATTGTCATGTATGATATTACCATAATTAAAACTTGGATCATCTTATCAGATTTGTTACCCCCACCAACATCTATGCCAGAACCACATCCACCTGTAGCATCTAGGCAGGGATGTATTTCCAGGAATCCACTCACTCTCCCCTTTACAAATATTCTGGGACATTTTCCTAAAAATTAACTGATCCACAATATTATACATAGAGACATCCTCAGACATATCCTTTGAAACAAAACTAGAGATTTGACTAACCTTTTCTCAACATAGTTTCAAATGGGTGACTAATCCATTCCTTGGATACCAACTTTAGCAACCCATGCTTAACATATATGGATATTACATCTTTTTAGATAAATATTATGTACATTTCAAAACAAAAATTCCAGAGGACTGTAAAATTTTAATGTCTCTAGAATATTGGAAATAAAATCTTCTATCCTAGTTAATGATCTTCAATATCTCCCATAAATATCTCCACCATTAATAATTTTACCTAAAACCATTCTTCATAACCTGGAGAAAGGAAAACATAAGAATGGGGTGAGATTAGATGCTTAGTAAGGGTAAAAAAGGGATACGTGTAAGAATAAACATGAACATGGTAGTATATTATTGCAATCATAACATTAGGAGATCACACCATGAATATGAAAGGACATAAACATGAGTTATGGGATAAATCATGGCAATTAATAAGACATGAATCTTAAGGAAATAAATTCATAATCCATGAAATCATAATAAAGGAACAGAACATGTAATTTAAGTCATACACATTTTTTCATAATGTTTTGAACATGTACAAGTTGAAATGGGTTCACTCATTAATTTAATGTCTTGAAATCAGGCCCCATCATCAACTTTTGGACATTCCACTATGTATATGCATTACATTTGGAAAACTTAATCAAGTTCATGCATAACCTTATGGATGTGAAACCAAGTCCATGCATAAAATTATGAACATGTAATTAAGTTCCCACAAAACATTGTTAATATGAAATATGGTTCTCACTTAACTTACGGACATGAAACCAGGTCCATGCATAACATTTTGAACATGTAATAAGGTTTACTCATAAAATTGTGAACATGTAATTAGGTTTATGCGTAAACATATGGATATGAAATTCGGTCCATTCATATCATTGTGAGCAGTTAATCAGGTTGACATAAAACATTTATACTCATGAGTCATCAATCATTACCCAATGCATGGGATATATATGTTGGTCTTACCCATCTCATAACAAAAATCATTCATACATGTGTAACAAGATAATAAAACATTCATCATATCATGACCTAAAAAAATACATAGTTTTTATAAAGATGAATTCATAACCCTTGAAATTAAATTGGTTTTATTAACATATCATCACATAATAACTTAATAAAAATAGATAGATTTAATAGCCATTTCATTAAATCATAACCCATGAAAAGATGTGGGTTTTGTAAACATATAACTTGTGAAAGGGAAATGGGAATTATAAAGATAATGATATTATTCATAACCTATTCATTTAAATAATATGATTCCAAACATTATATAATTTCCTAGAATGTCCTGAGTAACATCAATGGATTTAATCAAATGGGGAAAATATTTTTTAATTATGTTTTAAAGACTTTTCTTGAGGAAAGTATCATTTTTTATTCAAAAATATATTTTTAATACATAAAACCATTTTAACATAATTCTCTTAGAAAATACATTGAATACTTATAAAGAAGACGTGAAATCATTTTGAAAACCATTTTCATTTAAAATTACTTTTAAAAACCATTTATTAAATATTATCATTTTACAAATACAAATGAGTCTTCAAAGTTATGATGACTGGTAAATCTGTTCATGATGTATAAGATAAAAAGGACATTTCTTTTACATGAAAAAAATGATAGAAAAATTACTTGTTCAGAAAGAGACTAGAAGATTAACATGATGATACTATTAAAAGAAGAAAATGGAAAACTTTTCTTTTATAAGATACTGGGAAATTTAAAAATATTATTAGAACCTCTTTTTAGCAAACATATATTTCTTGACCAAAGAGCGGTTAAAGTCAGGCTTTACAAAAAATACATTCTTAACTATATTATGCACCAAAGAGTAGAAAGTGGTAAAAATACATGAGAATATCATCAAAATAAAATAGGATAAGGAAAATCATGAATATTATTGGGAGATGTATTATAAGATTGTAATTTCTATGAATTTTTTTATAATTGTTTTTAATTATATGGAATTTTTTCAAGACTCTGAAATCTAAGGGCATGTGATTCTGAGGCCTGGAGTGCCCGTAATGTTACGTCGACAAATGTTTAGTTTAAAATAGCACCCATGATTGGTTTTAATGAAAATTTGGAATAACTCTTAAACATGTTCCCTTATCAAAACTCTGAGGGTACTGTTGAGTTTAGGATAGTGGGTTTACCCTAGTCGTGACTTATGTTAGTTGGCACATGCCACTGGTGAGAAAACAGAAAAATGGAAGAACTTTAAATAAAATAATTAAATAAAGTTATTTTATTTTTCAAATGATTAGAACACATTAATGGTGACTCATAATAAAAATATGATATCACCGCTGAGCTCTAGATGGTATACCTTCTTTAGCAAGATATTGATATTGGCCGGTACAGGCCATCTATGGATGTTATTTTTTGGCTGTAAATAAAATAATTAATTAAATAATATATTATTATTTAAATCCATAACATCTAAATAGTAACTCAGTTTGAAAATCATAGAGTACCATTGAGTTTTCTGGGATGTATTTTCCTTAGGCAGAGCCTAAACTCGACCGGCACGGGACGAGGGTGACTGTTAATAATATTATGAGCTTTTTTTCAAGTACATTTAGTAAACACGTGGGTGGTGTTTTCTATCATTTGTCTCATTGATCGAATCAAAAATCCAAGAGCACCATTGAATTCTCAATGCCAGCATTATCTTATGAGAGGCTTTACTATGACCGTAGTTTGTGGAGAGAAGAAGATAGTTTTTGGAACTTTTATAAGAACAATAAAACAAAAATTTTATTGTTATTTTATCATTATTTTCTCCAACGTATGAGCACCATTGGATGGACTGATGATATGTAAATTCATTATGTGGCTTGACTAACCAATTACCGAACTGCACCATTTTGAATTAAACGAGTTTCATTAATTACTCATTTAATGAACCTCATTAATTATTTTTGCGAGACACACACTTTCCCCTTTACTATTTATATGGAGCTCGGTGAGGGGTGTTGGAATGAAATCACCAAGTGACGAAGCATTGGAAAGTTACCATGACACTAAACACATGGAGGATGATAACAATTTCAACGAGCGGTGATAAGGGCCACCAAATCACGAATCGACAACATTGACGAAGGAGGTTCCGTCGATCATCAACAGTGAATGTCTCTTCGAGGTACGGGATAATTTGAAGTTGTATTTGATGAATTAAATTTATGTATCTCTTGAAATCACATTAAATCACATTCAGAATAAGATGATCTAGTTTTGTGACTGATCCTCTATACTTTTATACATCACTAATACTAGGTTTGAGTTAAGACTTTGTTTGAGATGTGTCTTTTTCTTTGGGATTTATGATTTAGATCATGCTTGTGATATTAACTTTGAGTTATATCTTTTGACATTTTCATTTCTGTATTACTGAGATTCCTTTGGGAGTCTCGAGGTCCCCGATGGGGTATTGTTATACTCAACCCTACACGGGCTTCGCCCACACGCTGTTGTGTCTTGTGCAGACGATGATTAGATTGGATGAGATTTTAGGGAGCCATGAAAAGGTGGTACATGGAAGAGATGTGATTACGTGGAGTGATGTGGAAACATGTTATACCTGCTATTCAGGTAGGATCCTTGGTGGATGTTCTCGGAGCTGTTATCTCATTCAGTTCCACTTTTACTTTCTTGTTGGGCTTGTATTCTAGCCCATTTACATTCAATAAACTTTTTTCGATAGTAGTTTAATTCGTAGTGACTTCTTGTTTTGTTCTTGGATTGTGTGTTTGTACAAGTTTAAGGAAATTCCTTCTCATTATATGGATACGCATTTCCGAAGCAAGTCACCATCCCCTAACCAATGGAAGGCGGGCTTGAGGTAGTCATGACCTGGGACCCGGGTGACAGGTCCTGACAAAGTGGTATTAGAGGAGACGGTTCTACCAAAGAACTAGGACTTTGATCAGTCAAATGGAGTAATAGTGTTAAGTGTTTTGATTTTGGTTTTCAGTTTAGGGAGTCTAGTGTTGGTGTAGCAGCTGATGTATCCATATAACAACACCGTGAATTATGATTTTAGACACTATGTAATAAAAAACTGATTGTGTGTGTTTTGGAAATATTTTTCCTTCATTTCTCTGGAGTAATCTCACTAGATATAACTTAATGACTGTGGAACACCTATTCCTGATCAGGATGAATCTTCTAAGATAGCCAGCTAGGAATCTCAGGAGAGTACACGATAACAGCCCATCGAGCGACCATGTGTGGATTAGATTTCTAGCAACCCTGTGTGGTTCTGTACCTGGTGATCATGTGTGGACCAGAACTGAGCGATGCTGTTCATATTAGTAATAGATGCTACCAGTGTACTATTAATGCCAATTGAGTGTGTTTCATGACTTCCAGCGGTAGTGGTATCTAAGGTTTTGAGGTGAGACAGATCCCCAGGAAGCTGAGGACTGGTAGGAGGTTGTGGCTAGGGTTTTCTACCTGGTTTGGAAACAAGTAGATCAGATGGTGAAAGTAGCTACAAATATTCATCAGTGTGTGACCATGAGTATGTTCCTCATGGTGACGAGAATGTGGTACATGGACTGTTTCTCGAGATGGTACCTTGGGGAAGTGTGTTAGCTATATCACTATCTTTTGGTCAACATTTTCAACTGGTGGTACTAGTAGAGGACACATGTATGCTTAGTGACTTATAAGTGTATCAGTAGTAGATACCACATAGGTGCTGATTCGAGACTGATTCACAGGCAGAAAAGGACTTTCTTGAGTAGTTGGTCAAGTTTCCATCTAGCCAGGGAATGATTCGATCAGATGGCGGTCTTGGCAGAGAGCCTTCTACATGGCTCAGAATGAGGATTATAGGGTTTAGATTACACTGATCTTATTAATATGTGACTTTTCTGTGGACAATATTAAGAACCTTCATCATATATGTGGGTCTATTGCCACAAAAATCTAAGGGTTAGTGTTCCCTAGAGCATCTATAACTTCGACAAGACGACACGCCGGTAGCTGAGTATTCGTCGAAGCATATTGACCATCCCAGGTACTCGATTGATACTGCACGATCAGTGCTTCTAGGATATAACCTTGGATCAAGGATTGTTTAGGGATATCCAAGCCATAACTATTACTCTATGCATTTTTACTAATGTTAGGAGTAGAGATAGGACCTTTGTGATTGAATTTTCTTTGGCTAAGTGGATACATCCACTGATTGTTAGTACTGGGAATGTAATTAACTAATGCTAGTCTCAGAGACTTTTGCATGTAAAATGTTTCAATAAGAAGAATTGATAGGGAAAAATGAATCTATCAGGCATCAAATTTGGAAGTGAAACTAGGAGAGTAGCATGAGATGATATACATTTTGACATGTTACAACCACCACCCCAAAATGGCCCCGACCCGGCAGAGGGGGCTTGTGGATAGGGGAAGGGAGTAGCTACATGCAGCTAAAAAGTGTGACCAAAGCACTCTAGGAATGATTCAAGGTATGGTTTGTGTCTATTACAAGCTGATATATTAATATACATAGGTACCAATCATCCCTTCTTGCCACATATCTTGTTCACGACATAGATTTTCTAGTTAAACAAATGAATTGACACTTACTTCTGTAGATACCTTTGGGAGGAGACTCGATAATCAAACTTATGCTGAATGTGTGATCAGACCCTTGAGGTGAGAGTTTTGGTTAGAAACGCATGGTGGCATCATCGAGGCATTACGAAGTTAGTCTGGGTATGTACTGGTCATCCAAAATTCTTGCTCAAATAGGCTATTTATGAAAAAAGGTAGTGTTTTATCTACAGCGTTGGAATGAGGTTTTCATTGGTTGGAGAAAAATGAAACCAATGAAGCACAAGAAAAACTCTTGCATAGAAGGGTGTAGTCTTTCACTATTAAGTTGGACAACCTTATCCTCATGGAAACATGAGTTTTTTATTTTCAATTCCCAATAGTATTGGTAGAGTGTGGGGAAATCTTTTCAAAAGTTGTTCCTAGGATTTTGTCCTTGAAGGGAGAGGGGATTCTTCTTGGGTTGGGCACTACCATAGATTTGAATCATACTTCTCTATTGTATCACCATCTTTTTCTGCTTTGACAAACAAGGGGTAGCCTTTCCTATGGATGTAGATGTGTCAGCAGGGCATTCAGGATCAGAGACAGAGACTGACAAGTGCCCTCTTCATGAGGCCACTAGAAGGGGGTGTTGGGTTTGTAGTCTACAGTGATGTATCAGAGACCAGGTTAGGTTTTTTTTCAGATGTAGGAGTGTGTAGTGATCACCTATGACTCATCGAAGTTGATACAACACGAGAAGAACTATAATACACATGACCTGAAGTTAGCAGTAGTGGTCTTTGTGCTGAAGATGTGGTTTCACTACTTGATGGGTGAAAGGTTTTCTATTTTCACTGATCACAAAATTCTCAGGTATATCTTCTCAAAGAATGACCTGAACCTAAGACAAAGACGATTGCTAGGGTCCATGAGGACTATAACTTTTAGATAGTCTATACCTCTTGGAAGGGGAATGTGGTAGAATATGCACTCAGCTGGATGTATGGTCTACTGGTTTTGAGTGAGGCATCAGAGCAGCTAGTCGCCCTATAGATTCCCTTTTTGGTAAAATATGGAGCAGCTTACCTCCATTCTATGACTTTCACTCCCCCAATTCTTCAGCAAGTTTGGGA
This sequence comes from Viscum album, assembly GCA_963277665.1. NCBI lineage: Eukaryota > Viridiplantae > Streptophyta > Magnoliopsida > Santalales > Viscaceae > Viscum > Viscum album. The sequence goes on along the minus strand of OY728133.1, from coordinate 1,900,716,116 downwards.
GGAAAAACTTGTGGACATTGATTGTGAGGCCCAACCTACTCAGATATCATCAGGACGGTCTCCTGAAGGATTTTATAAATGAGGGGAGCACATTGTTCTATTCAAAGGATGTACCATAATACCAGTGAAACTTTGGGAGGAAGATTTGAGGGAGTTCCATATATCCCCTTTAATTGTGCATCCTTGAGTGGAGAAGATGTACTAGGACCCCAGGCATTAGAAATGGTGGCCGGGGATGGAGGAAGTAGTGGAACAGTTTGTATCATGGTGCCTCACTTGTCGGCAAGTGAAAACTGTATAAGCCGGCAAATGTCTTATGATGATAGGTGATGAAGACCCATAGAGTCCAAGGAGGGAGACCATGTATTCCTTGCGGTCTTACCCTAATGAGGATTGTAGATGTTTGGGTGGGGTTGCAAGTTGTCTTTGAGTTTCATCAGACCTTTCCAGATTCACAACAGAGTGGGCGAGGTGGCGTACCGTATATCTCTTCCCCAACAGATGCACCTGGTTCATAACGTTTTCCATGTGTCATGGTTTAGGAGATGTGTGCATGATCCATCACACGTTATCTACTAGGGTGAGTTGGACTTTGATGATTGGGTGACTATTACAGAGTTCTCGATGGAGATAGTGGATCAATAGGACCGAGTCTATCGTGAATGTTTGATCTCTCTAGTGTGAGTTTGGTGGTAGCACGACAACCTCCAAGAGAGCACATGAGAGTGGGAGGCTTAGATTTGTGCTCAGTACCCTCATTTTCTTAGTTGCCTTTGTTTTGGATTTTAGGGATGTAAAGCCCAAATTTGAGGAGAATGTAATGCCTTTTAATTTTTATAAATATATTTTTTAAATATATGAAATTATTTGAAGACAGAAAAATCTAACGGTGCATGATTCCGAGGCCTGGAGTTCTTGGAATGATCCGTCAAAAATTGTTTGGTTTTATATCGCATGTGTGAGTGGCTTTTTTTGAAAAAGTGGAATAACTCATAAACAGTTACCCGAATCAGAAATCCAAGGTCACCATTGAATTAAGGATAGTGGGTTTACCCTAGGAACAACATAATTTTAGTCGGCGTAGGCCTCTAGTGAGAAAACCTGAAAATGGAATAACCATAAATAAAATAATTAAATAATTTTATTTTACTTCTCAAATGCTTATAAATCATGAATGGTGACTCGAATTAAAAATATGAGACCACCACTAAGCTCGTGAGTGTTTAATTTCATTAGGAAGATACTAACAATGGCCAGTGTGGGAAAACTATTGAAGTAAATTTTTGGCTATAAATAAAATAATTAAGTAAAAATTATTTTATTGTTAAAATACATAACTTCTAAATGGTAACTCGGATTGAAAATACAAGAGTATCATTGTTTTAGTTGGGATTTTCCCCCTTAGGTAGACCCTAACCTTGACTGATGAGGGATGAGGGTGATTGTAAATAATTTTCTAAACATTTTTTCTAGTACATTAAATAAATGCACGTGCGGAATTTTCTATCTTTTGACTCATTGATCAAGTCAAAAATCAGAGAGCACCGTTGAATCCGCAGTGCCACGATTCTCTTAGGGGAGGCTTCACTAAGAACATAGCCTTTCGGGAGAAGAAGTTTGTTTTTGGACCTTTTAAAAGAATAAGAAAATAATAATTTTATTGTTATTTTATCTTTCATTTATCCAACAGATGAGTGGTGTTAGTGGGGCCGACAACATGTCAAGTCATTTAGTGGATTAAATCACCAATTGGGTAACCACACCGTTGTGAATTAAATGAGGTTCATTAATTACTCTTTTAATGAACCTAATTAATTCGTTTTGCGAGAAACACCCTTTTTCCACTTCGATTTATATGGAGCTCGGGGAGGGGTATTGGCATGAATTAACCAATAGATGAAGCTCTAGAAATGTACCTCAACACCAAATACTTGGAGGAGGAGGCTGATTTCAGTGAGCGGTGACAATCATAACCTAATCTCGAACTGATGACAATGACAAAGGATGTTTCATCGATCGTCATAAGTGATCGTCTCTTCCAGGTTGGGGGATTATTTTGATGTTTTCTTCGATTAATTAAATTTCTCTCCCACTTGTTATCTTGTAACGAATAGGGAGTGGTCAAAACGAATAAGGCCCAGAACCTCTACTTCTTCGTTCTTGATGTGAACATCGATGAACAATTTCTAAATCAACGAAAACACAAAATAGCAGGTCACACTATGACGGTGACAGCGTGGGAGAGCCGTAGGTGCATACGTTACCAAGAATGGACACTGGAGCATTCCCGATGACCATGGAAGAAATAGCTGATGTTGCATAATGGCAGGGGTCGGAGGAGACCGGTACCACACCGCATTGGCGAAACCCAGTTGGCCAAATAGGTGACTGTTAAATGTGGTGGGGGTAGCACCCCACCAGCAGGTGAATGGCCTCTCAAGCGCTGGGACAACAAGATGCAACGACCTAACTTCAGGTGTACTGAGCCATCGCTGGCTACCAAATGGGCCGGACCCACCAGCATGCCGGGATGGACCAACGGTCGAGCAGGCTGGACCCAACCAGCGGGCTGGGCTGGACCCACGGCCCGACTGTCCTGTTTTGGTGGACTGAGCCCCACCCGGTTTTCTATTCCCACCATGGCCCGGGCTCACGAAAAAAAGTAAGCTGACCATGATGGGCCGAACCTAGTGAACTGTGCCGACCATTAATAGGAAAAACTGACGAAGGGTCAAATAGACCCTTGGACCCATTGCGTCAGGCCGGTCTGACCAAGTTGGACTGGGCCCAGACCTAACTGATCCCCAGATAAATAAATGCTCAAATTGAAAAACCAAGTGTCTATTTGAAACACCATCAATTTCATTGGTATCCCTTTAGGGAAGTGGTCCCTATGACAAATTCTCTTAGGTATGACTGAGGTAGGCCAAATCGACGTGCGATCACCTCCCGTTTCACGGAAAGGGATGTAACTAACAAACCGAGCATCCGATTGAGGCGTCGTCTGTGTAATAAGGAACCTAGTGACCAGAATACCCTTTTAGAGTATGCCACTAGAGTTTTTGAGAATGTTGGATTATGTTCGGGTTAGATCGACATCAAATCCAATCAGGTCCTCAACACTAAAATTCCAACAACATACCGACTAGGTGTTCGATTGGCGCAACATCTGTTGCGTTGGAAACCTTATGACATGATAGGTCATAGGTTTAATTATTCATGCTAGTAAAAATACCACTGATGGAATGATAAGTGGTTCTCATACAATCAAGAATACTATGAGAATTAATCTAGTGCCTGGGAGTGAGGCGGAGGTTGGAGATAGATCATATGGAGGTTAGTACCGAGCGATCCTGTGTGGGTCAGCCCTGATCCTATGTGGGTCAAATCATATGTGGTTCAGCACTTAGTGATTCTTTTTAGGTGAGTGTATATCAATCATATGTGTGTCAGATCCTATGGGGGTCAACTTTTAGTGAACCCGTGTGGGTCAGCCCAAATTGATCCTATGTTGGTCAGATCCTGTGTGGGTCCGTGGGGGTTAGTACATATCAACCCCGGGCGGGTCAGATACTATGTGGGTCATTGCATGTGTTAGTACTTATCAATAATATATGGTTCAGAATATATATGGTCCACCGTAGTGCCTCTCAGAAGAATAAGATGATCTAGCTTCATGATTGATCATCTGTACTTCAATACATCACTTATACCAGGATTGAGCTGAGAATTTGTTTGAGCTGGGTCTTTTTCTTTGTGCATCATGATTTAGATCCTGATTATGATATTACCTTTGAGGTATATCATTTTAGGTTTTCCTTTTTTGATTACTAAGTGACCTTCGGGGGTCTCAGGGTCCCCTATTATGTATTGTTATACTCACCCATGCACGGGCTTCGCCCGCACCTTGTTGTGTATTGTGCAGAAAACAATCAGTTGGGACGAGACTTGAGGATGCTAGGACGAGGTAGTAAATGGAGGAGGCGGGATGATGGGGAGTTTTGTGGAGATGATGTGTACCTAGCATTCTGGTTGGATCCTCGGTGGAAGTTCCGGGAGCAGTTTTCTCTTTCAGTTGTATTTGTACTTACCCGTTGTGCTTGTATTCCAGAAATTTTACATTCAGTACACTTTTTACTACATCAATTTACTTCATGGTTGCTTATTATTGTATTCTTGGATTGTTTTTTTTGTACAGGTTTAATGGAAATTCCTTCCCGTTTTAGGGATATGCGTTTCCGGTGTTAGTCTACAGCCCGAGCATATGGAAGGCGGGCTTGGGGTAGTTACGGAAGGGGCCACGGGGGACGAGTTTTGACAATGTGGTATCCGAGGAGTTGGTTCTACCAATGAAATATGACTATTATATTTCTAATGCAGAAATAGTATTATGTGTTTTGAGTGTGGTTTCCAGTTTTGGGAGTCTTGTGTTGGTATAGTGGATGACTTATCCACACACCAGGACCCTGAATTATGATTCCCGACACGGTTCACGTGAAAATTTATTGCATGTGTTTCGGAAATGATTTTCCTTGTTTTCTTTGGAGTAAGATATCCATGTATAAATTAATGGTTGTGGTGCACCTATTACTTATCAGGATGTTTCCATGTAGATAGCCATCCGGGAATCACGATAGATTACACGATAACGGCCCACCGAACAACCCTGTGTGGATTAGTATTGCTGCGACCCTATGTGGATCTACACCAAGCGATCCTGTGTGGATCAGAACCCATAGATCTAGTGTGGATCAACATCACATGATATTAGTGGGCCATGCACATCTATTGAGCGCATTTTATGAGTTCCAACAGTAGAGGCCTTCGAGTTTTCAAGGTGAGACAGATCCCCATGCAGCTTAAGACTAGCTAGAGTCTATGGATTAGGTTTCCTACCTATTTGGGACTCCGACAGATTAGATGGTGATCCTAGCTGATAGTCTTTATCAGTGAATGACTATGAGGATGATTTTAATAGTGATGAGGTTATGGTACATAAACAGTTTTCCGAGACGGTACCTTCAAGTAGTGTGTTAGCTATATCACTGCCCATTGGTTTGGAATTACAACTGGCAGTACTGGTAGAGGACACATTTAGGATTATTACCTTACATGTGTTTCTACATTAGATACCACTTAGGTGCTAAGGCTAACCCGACTCATAAGAGGAAAAGGACTAGCTTGAGGATAATGCTGAGTTTCCATCTAGCTAGGGAACCATTAGATCAGATGGCGGTCCTAGTAGAAATCCTTTTATATGGATTAGCAAGATGATGACAGGGATTAGATTACACTGATCTTGTGAAGAAGAGAATTTTCTGTGGACATGCTTGAGAACCTTCCTCAGAAAATGAGTTCTAATTCCATAAAAATATAAGGGGTGAGTTTTATATAGAGCTTCTACAAATTTGTCAGGACAAAATGTCGGTAGATGAGTATTCATCGAGGCATATAGACCATACCGGGTACTCGATAAATAAAGTAAGGTTAGTTATTTGGGTCTCAGACATCTGATCGAGGATTTTATTAGGGAAATCTGAGCCAGAAATATTTCTCTATACATTCCTAGTTATGTTAGGGTTCTAGAGAGAACCTTTGTGCACTACTAAAAATATGGATTTTATCAGCACTAAAAATGGGAATTAAAGTGCTAGAAAAAAATGCTAGTAATGCCAGCAAAGATAAGGGGGGGGGGGGGGGTCCCCTTTATCAGCGCTAAAAAAAGCGCTGATAAAAGGGGTCTTTTATCAGCGCGAAAATGAAGCGCTAATAAAATGACCTTTTATCAGTGCATTCTTTTTAGCGTGGATTAAATACCACTTTTATCAGCGCTGATAAAAATAAAAAAAAATAAAAAAATAAAAAATACTGCCAATCTCAGGGGGGTGGGGTTTAAAATGCTTTCCCACACCTCCAGTTCCCTCTCGCACCGCCTACATCATTTATCAGCGCTTTTCCTTTAAATCAACCTTGTGCGTGCACCCATGCCTCCACCTGGATTTGATCTCGAGACCTCCCCCCTGCACACCTAAAGCCTTTTCCACTACCCTATATTGATTTGTTATCTTATTCAGGATATATCTATTTATTTATATATATATTTAGTTATATTTATTCGTATAGTAATAAATATTTATATTAATATATATAGTTATATTAATATATATATATATAGTTGTATTAATATATACATGTAGTTATATTAATATATAGTAGTTATATAAATATTCATATATTGGTATTTTATATAAGATAGAAATCATTTATAATTTAGATAAAACTAATATATTTTATATGTAAATATGTTTAATTATTTATTTAAAAAATTTAATTTGTAGGTGTTAATATATAAAAAATATGTACATATAGTTATATATTTGATTATAAATTTCAGTGAATTATAAAAGAAGATAAAATTTAAACGAGGCTGAAAATCCACAAAATGTTAAAAAATCTGGATACCCCGACTAAAAACTCATTTTTGGAGGCTTTATGGGCCTCTTTTGACCCTGAAAAATGCATGAACACGGATCTCCACGGCCACAACGACGTAGAGCTCGTCGCAGGATTCAATTTGATATGTGGTAGAGCTCAAACGGACACCCAGATCAAATGTTATGGCCGTTTGAAGTTTGAGTTGCGTTTTCAACATATTTTGGATATTTTTTTAAATTTTTTTTTTAATTTATTTAGTCTTCAAATTTTTATTAAATGACTATTACTCAATGATAATTATAAAATTATTAATTAAAATAGTTTTTAAATTTTTTATGAATCAATTTTTACTAAATATCTTATATATTAAGTATAATAAGCGTAACTGTACATTTATACTTATCTAAAAAACTTATATATTATATTTATATCAATATATAAATATAACTATATTTATATTTTAATTTTTTTTAAATTTTTTTTGAAGTTGACCCTTTATCAGTGTGTTTTCGTTAGCACTGATCTCGGGGTGGCGCTGGCCTTGCCCAGTTTTGTGGTAGTGGTGGTTGAATGTACTTTGGCTGAGAGGATACAAGTAGTGAATGTTAGCATTGGGAAAGTAGAAAACTGACACCAATGTCAGAGACTTGGGTGTGTAAAATGTTTCGAGAAGAGGAAGTGATATAGACAGATGAATTTGTACGGTAGTATATGTGGAAGTTGAGCTAGGAGAGAAATGTGAGGTGGTATAAATTTCAACATGTTATAACCACCACCCCTATATAGTCCCCACTAGGATCAGGGAGATGGACGACAGGGTACGGGAGTAGCTGCATGAGGTTAAGGATTGTGACCTAAGGGCTCCAGGAATGATTCGATGTACAATATGTGTCTACTAATAGCTGTTGTATTAATATACATAGGTACCAATCATCCCTTCTCGCCACCAATATTTTTCAAGTCCTATAGATTCCAGTTACACAAATGACTTGACCCTAATGTCTGGAGATTCATTTAAAAGGAGGCTCAATAATCACACTTATGTTGGTGGTGTGATCTAACACTTGAATCGAGAGATTTAGTTGGAACCTCTTGGTGGTAGTGTCGAGGCCTTATGATGTTTGTTTGGGTATGGACTGGTCATCCATAGTTCGTTCTCAGATTGACAGTTTTAGGAAGAATTTTAGTGGTATGTCTATAGCATTAGAATAGGGGTTTCCTTGGTTGAAGAAAAGGAAACAAAAGCAGCACAAGATAAAATCATGTGTAGGTGGGTGCAACAAATCACTCTTTAGTCGATCATCCATACCGTTGAGGCATCATGAGTTTTGATTTTTTATTTCCCAACAGTAGTTGCAGAGTGCCTGGACATCTTTTCAAAAGATGTTTCTAGGATTTCCTCCCTGAAGGAAGAGGGGCTTCTACTTGGGCTGGATACTGCCAGAGATTTTTACCAGACTTCTCTAGGGTAGAGACTCCCTTGTCAATTTGATGAAGAAGGGGTATCCTTTCTTGTTGATAGAGAAGTGTTAGCAGAGCTTTCAGAAGTTGAGACAGAGACTGACCAGTGCCCCCATCTTGAGGCCACTAGAATAGGGAGTTGAGTATGTAGTCATCTGCGATGCATCTTTTGTACAAGAATTTTTTAGTTGGGATTTTATTCCAGACCCTTTACTTTCAGTACAAGTTTTACTACAACAATTTACTTTGTGGTTTCATCTTGTTGTGTTCTTGGAATGTGTTTTAGTATAGGTTTACAGGAAATTCCTTCCACTTACAGGTATACACATTTGTGGTTCTAGTTTCCTACCCCTCAACAATGGAAGGTGGGATTGGGGTAGACATGTAATTGGCCCCGAGGGATAGTTCGTGACAAATATTTCATCAGACGAAGCATAAACATAAACAATCTCGAAATGTGATGAGATTGTCTTAATAAACTATTATAACATTGTAACTGGGGATCATACCAAACATGTAATAAATTAAAAAACAATTAATCATATAATATCATTAAAAGATTTATTTTCATGATATATAATGTAAATTGGAAATATATACCCCTAGAAGGAAGAATTTTGGTGCATAACAAAACATGAGTCGCAAAGAAGGAAAAATGAGACAAAACTGTTTTTCTGATTTCGTAACTTTTGAAACATAAATACCATTAAATAAGGTTAATATAATGGATATTTGAATACCCATAAATTTATGTTTATCATTCATTGAAATCAATCATGGTAATTACATACACCACACAAAAGGAAAGATTGGTGAACATAACTTGAATCTAACAAAAACTAAAAGTGAGGGAAAATTCCCCTTAGCTTGTGTCTTGACTATCTCCGTACTTTTTCAAGATTACTATATAGTAAATATAAGTTTATTATAAATATTATATAAAATTATATTATTATATATAATACAAAATATGGTTTTATTATATCCTTATTTTGCCCACTTGTTAACGATCTTATGCTGTGATTTCACTTCGCGAAATATTTTCTTCATTTTTCGCATGTATCTAATTTTGTTATATCGTTGGTCATTATACATATATCATGATTCATGAATTTAGATAATGATATAAATATCAGTTATATACATTATATTCACATTATAATAATTTAAATCAATGAAAATTATGAAATGGAATACACCGTTCATGGAGACGTTATCCCGTATGTACACATGAAGGTTGTTTCTTTTTTTTATTGTCGTATAGATAGTAAGTATGTACATTAAAAATGTATATATATATATATAAATTAAATTATAATTAATATATCATATTTATCATTTATGTTCATTAATACCATATTTAACACATTCTATGTTGGGTGTGAACGACTGAAATTGCATTGAGGGGTGGTAGTCCATACTTCCTCAAATGAGATAACTGTATTTACCCAAAATTGATGGTAACAATATGTGTTCTGTGAAAATAATAAATAATATTAAAAACATAATAAATATAATTTTTACATATAAAATATAGTTTCATCATAGTTCCCACCATGATTGGTGGTAAATTATATACGATGAATCATCATTTCGTGATGTAGTGGTTCGTCATACATAGAAATAGTATGTTCAAAATCCATTAGATGGATATTTGTTTAACTATAGGTCATATCACTTTCACAAAAACATACTATTAAATTTATTATATAGGTTCTTTTACACAATAATTGAATAAATATAATGGATATGGCGGATATTGAAAATAAAGGAAATGAGCTCGAGGGAATACGTTACCTCTTAATCATGAAACTCGTTTTGGTTTATACAAAATGACTTCTATGAGAGTATTTATACCAAAAGGGTTTTTTAAAATTATAATTAAGGATTTTTTAGTGGCTATATAGGAAGATCATTGATGAACATAAACATTTTGGGAGGCGTGAATAATTTGTAGAGGTGGTGGCCTTTTATAGGGTGGAAAAAGGACTCACATGGAATTTCTAGAAACAAATTTGGTATGATGATGTTCTTACCTAAAAAAACAAAAAAAAAACCAACCTCACAAATAGAAGGTTTATTGACGAACCATGGACAAAAAATGGGGTTTGGACATGTTTCTAGGTCATTTGGTCCCGTAATTTAATGTTTTAGTCTCTCAATAATCTTAATTCGGTATTAACAACAATGATAAATTTTAATCACATTTACTAATAATTTTGGTCAAAAAATTTACATGGTATTAGGTTATATTTAAAATATAATTTATAATTAATATTTAATTATAGAAAAAGTTATTTTTTAACTAAAGAGAATAATTTTCCATTATTCATCAAAAAATGATGTTTCTCAAAAAAAACCCAAACATTATCCCTTGTCTAATTTTGACATTCTGAATAAAAAATAAATTTTAATTTATCCGTATAAATTTATAAAAGTTTATAAAATTACTTTTATTATTATAATTTATTCATTCATGAAAATAATATTTTTAACAAAAAAGGACATTACCAAAAATATTACCTTATAGTATTAATATATTTTATTTATATAAAATAGAAATATTTGAAAAGTAGATATTACTAAGTTTTACAAATTGGCTATAATTATATTATTTAAATAATTAAAACAATAAAAAATATATATTTCAAAGAAACTTATTGTTTCATGAATCATATTCCAAGTTGGTGTTGCCTTAAGGGAAAGCCAGTGTTGGTATTGTGTATAGCAAAAGCCAAGATGGTATAACCTGTGAAAGGAAAACTTGACATAGTGTTTATTATATATATATAGAAAAATATATATAACTATTTCAAGTGTCATGTGATATGAAAAATAGTAAAAAGTAAAATTAATTCAAAAAATAATAATTCTCAAAATCTCTGGGTGTTACAGGATAACTCTATATCATTATGTGCATCTGGTTCTTCCTACACCCTAATATTGTACATGTGACATTCTAATAGATAAAACCTTACCACTGGTTCATTGTTCCTTGTTTAAAAATATTATGGGATAGCTTCATAACTCTGGGTGGGTTAATCCCCCCTTAGTTCTAGTTGAGGGTTTCAGTGATACCACCACACTCTGATACCCTTTGAGGAAAGAGAGGTTCGATTTGTTAATTCTTTGAAGTGTCACAAACCTATCCTCTTTGAGTCACCCACACACATGGTTTTTATCATCCTATGTAATTATTCCCGTATAATATATAAAAGTAATTGTGATAGTGGTTTAATCAATACCATCTCTTCATGCGCACATGATCTTCCGCGTGATCCAATTTGAAAATCAGGACATGTAAATAGATCACACCGTAAAATAGTGTGGTTAGTCCCAATATACAAATGGTAGGGGAGTTCTATCCAACCCTTGGTTCATCATCATCAAAGTATAAAACCTCCATGGTCATCTCTTTCCACAGATTCATATTCCATAGGTGTTTATCCCTTTACACATTTCATAAGAGAACTTCCAATAACATTCCTCAATACAGATCATTTCTCCATACTATGTAAATTTAATTTTCAATCATTTGTGCCACTATTATCCCATGTTATATATTCATCAAATTCTTGCGTGGACACCTATTTTTCAACATGTTCCTAATCTCTCAATTATTTATTTTGATATTATAGAGGTTCTGGATAATAAGAAAATTCAATGGAAAAATAAGGAGATGGATTCTGATTGTCCTCATGATATTACCTTAGATATTAACTATGATAATATTTTAAGGATTATTCATGAATACACTTATAATTAGACTACATTTTCAATAAATGAAAAATTATTTATGTCATCAAGTTCTAGACTAGGATCTTATATTTCCTTCAATATCATGGAATCATTAATTGTATTAAACATTTCATATATCTTCACATAATATACAAACCATTTATTATTACATGAGTTCTGATTTTTATTTAGTAGTTTATATATCATTTATTTATTAAAAATAACAATGTAAAATAACACTGTAAAAAACCTCTAGAAATAATCATACAAAGTCCTTATGGTTAAGATAAACATATTAAAATACAATGAAATGAATTTAGTGAAGTTTTTGAAAAAATAGTCCATGTTAATTACAATATACCTTGAGGGGATTATCTTAAATCAATTATTCATTATAAAAATGAAAAATAATTAATTATTACATAGGATAAAAAATTACCTTCTCTCGAGACTGATAATATGTTTTATAAAACTCACTAGAAAATTTTATTCACAATTATATTCTAAAATAGTCAGTGTTCTTGGAATTCTGTTCTATGTTAGTTACTCAATTGAAATAAAAAACATAAAATGAACATGAATAATTATATAGAAACATTTAAAGTACTAAAACATTCTTATGTGAGTGATATTAAAAATTGTATCCCAAAAAATCAAATAGAATACTAAAATTTCATCATTTATAACCATTTGAATAGTATCCCTCGAGTGATCAATACTGAAATCAATATTCAAATAAAACACTTTAACTATATGAGGATAAAATTGAGTATAATTTTACTTAAAAAATTCACTCATTCCCTTCTTTTTAAATAATTTCTAAGAAGATGACTTTATTAACTAAAACCATTCCACACACACTTATTTTTCTACACATACAATAATATCCAATAATTTGGTTTGGTGAGGCTTGATCATAGCACTCAAGTTATCTGTATTTTTTTTGAATTATTTTATGGAGGTTTTCCAAATTATATGAAACATTTTATGAACAATATTTTCTTGACCAGTCTTAGGTTATGATTTGAATCTATGGATGCTTAGGTTCTGTTTTAATAGAATAGTTGGCAATAAAAAGTCCTATTTTTAAAAAATAAAAAACTAGGTTTTCAAAATAGGGAATTTGGATTTATGGAAGAGTGGAAATATAAATTGGACTATTTGAATTAAATTTTTAATTTTAAATGTGGAATAATTTTACAATATATTGAATATAAATAATAAAACACTCTAATTAAAACATTTAACATTAATGATATAGAAAATGAACATAAATGTAACACTCTAACTATAGTATTCTAGAACCAGTGGCTATTTTTCTATAATGTATTAATAAAAAGGGTTCAAATCACAAAATAAAGGATAGATAAATAGTAAAGGTAGAAAATATACATACACGATTCTCACATTAAAAAATAAAACATGAAACATAATATAATAATTCTTCTAAAATATTTGGTATTTATTCTTTTAAATATTTGATTTGATTTTATTGATATATCCCTATTTCATATGAGATGGATAGAAAAACATAATAAATAGAATGGTAGGATGCTCAGTAAGTGAAGGTGTAAAATATAAGCTACTATAATGTATATAAATCCTAAATAATAACAATGAGATATGTAATGATTGAATCTACCATATAATTAATACCATAATAAAATGCACAAATCCATGTATAAAATAACCATATAAATAGACACATAAATAATAATAAATAGTTTGATAATTATTTAATGCATAATGTTCAACATATTAATCTTACCCTCAAGTTCTTTTTATAAGAAAAAATATATAAAAAGGTAACGAATTAACCAATTACCTAAACTATTTTATCTCCTTCACATACCAATGCCTCAAGGGTGTATATCAGCCTTCAACTATAAATTATTATGTAAAATTTGTTCATTATATGTATGTTTTGAGATATAATAAATATAAATATTCATATATCAAAATAGGAAAATGAAAAAATAAGTACCCAAATAATAAAAATAATCATAATTTATATAGATTTATATGAAGAATGGTATGATAACATTAAATTACAAATAAATCCTAGTATTCAAAAAATAAAATTAACACGGATGAATAAACATTAAAAAGATCACAAAAATATTTCATAATGGAAAACCCTTTCAAATTTATATAATTATTCAAAATATAAAAATGTACCAAATATGAAGGAATTAATTTTATATGAAGGAAATATTATAAACATGTAATGTAATATTCAATTGATTGAGTAGTAATAATATAAGTAAGTTTTATTCATGAAGAGTGAGTTACAAACAATCTTTTCACACTCTTATAAAAAAGTCAAAAGTGCATCATTCAGATAATTGTATGAAGGTTAATTTTAACCAATTTGAAAGAAATTTTAAAAAAATTAAAATCCATATGAGAAATTATTTTATAATATTAAAAATATTATTTATATATATTAATGTAAATACGAACATTAAAGAGATATATTCTTGATTTGGTAGAAAATAAAACATTATTTTAATTAAAAATATTATTTCAGAATATTGAGTACATAAATAGAGGAAAATTAATAGAGATTTTTTTATTTATATAATTTAAAAAATAAGAATAAAATATATATAGTTTAATATATATATATATATATGAAATAATTTCCATGGTAGGGACTGAAATATAAACAACCCTTATTAATTATGATGTTCTAAAATGAACCCTTACCCCTTGTCCAACTCGTGTTATAATTTATTTTAGCATCCTATATAATAATATAAATTTATTATAATTCTATAAAATAACCATATAAAAATATATAATATCAAATATTATTCAATTTAATCATTTAAATACTCATATATAAATAATTTTTACCAAATTTATAATTTTATAGCATCAATTATTTGTTTTTTCATGTACTTTTTTGGTAGATAGTTTTTTTATATTTTACATAACTCATGGATCCATCATCTCAATAATTGTTATTAAAGATATAAATATGATATATAATAATTATATATATATATATTAATAGTTATCAAATAATGTTATTTTTATAAATACAAATTACACATTTCATAGAGACAGTTGGTTATACGCACACATTAACACTATTATCATTTTTAGAAGGATAAATAAAAATAAATATAAATTTTAAATAAACTTAAAAAATAATGATTATATAATATATATAATATATAATCATTAAATAAATTCTTCTTACCATACATGTAAATATAAATTTTTCACATCACTTGTAGAGCGGGTAGTCCACATGTATGCATAAGAGACATTATCATTTTCAAATAGACAAGAAGGTAAGAAGTTTAATGTGATATTATAATCATATATGTATAATTATTTATTATATTATATATATATATATATATCTTAAATCCAAATTAATATCTTATCATGATATGCATTTATGGATAACAAATTACTTTAGTTAGCAATGTGATAATTATCCTTAATCACGATCTATGGTCTGATATGCCATTTGTGGTAAGAATGATAGATAAATTCCACTATAAAAAAATTATAACATATAATGAAATTAAATAAGATAGTGTTATTATATAATAATTTTTAAACATATTTTAAATTGCTAAAATTATAAGTATAAAAAACAGTGTGTTGAAGATGATTACCTTCACATAGAAAAACCACTATTAAATCTCCAATTAATGACCCTAATGTTTTTTTTGGAATACCATCAGATCTATAATGTTTCTATTTATAATGGGAAGATAAATGTTTTTGGTTTTTTGAGATAAATGTCATAATATTTTTGAATGTGTTATGGGAGTAGGTTCCCTATTATAATTGCGGTAAGTGGCAGAGTTGTAATTTTTCAAAGGATTAAAACAATTTCAAGTAATTTATTTTAAAAATGACCTCAAAATGGATCATATTATACGGTGATAATTTTATTTTAAAAAGTAGTTATGAAATTTGGTATCAAAATTTTCTATGTCATTTGAACACAAATTGTTTTAGATTAACCCAAATAAATATATCTTAACCTTAACCACAGAAATTAATTTTTTACTATTATTAAAATTCATTATTACCTAAAATGAAGTTAACCTTACTACCTAATTCATATTATGATGATTTAAAATGATATTTTATTTTATATAATTAAATTCATATATTTGATAGATTTAAATTTTAAAATAAAAAATAAATTCATGTCAAAATTTGATTAAAAAATACATTATTCAAGCATCATATTATAATAAATTAACTATATAAATATTAATTATAATTATATGGATTATAGTTCAAATATATGGATATGTAATCAATAATTTTCATTTAAATAATGTATCATTAATAATTATTTTATTTAATTAAAATTGAATGACATGATGCCTTAAAAAACCTTTCTGAAAAATATCCAATTTTACCTCCAAATTATATTATATTAATTTCTATAAAATATATAACACAATAATTTTAAATTAATTTTTTTATTAATTTAATATAAACAAAAGGAGGAATATTTAAATACTAAATATTAAATTATTCAAATAATGTTATTTCTTTGGGGATATTACAAAAATTTATTCGAGGCTTATTTTGAAATATTATGTTCAAAATAGATATACATCCTATACAATTAATTTCTTTTCACCATGATATAACAAAATGTAAAATTTAATATATTTTATTAAAATATAATTTTCAATTACTATAATTGATTCTTGGTTTTTTAAATTATTGCATCAAAAATTTAGTCTTGAAATTTTTATTGATTTTACATTCCACACAATTGGGAGTGGTTATCCTTGATATCATACTTGTTTTCCTCTATTTCTTCCACGATTTTATAATTTTTTTAAATAACCTTTACTAGATCAGTTTTTTGATTCCTTAATACCTACTCTATACTTTCACAAATCATGATAGGATTCAAAGTAAGATATATCAAGTTCAAATTATGTATCTTTATAGGTAAGAACAAGCGTCTTGTATGAAATGAAGTTCCTCAATATATATATATGGAATAATTTGTTTACTATTTAGAGGCTATGTTTAATTTCTAATATAAAACCAAAAAATCTATTTAGTTTTATAATTTCAGAATTTTGGATGTGCTTGGGAAATAGTTTTTCTTTATTACCAACCCCCATAACACTCTTTAATGGAAACAAAATTATAAAAATTTTATCTCCCACACGAAATTTCAAATATTTTGTTTTTATCAACATTATTATTATTAGTAATTGGAGAAAATTTATTATGGTTCTAAAGAGTCTTTATAGTTTTCATTAACATATTAACATGTCATAGACCTACATGATTCCTTTTAAAAATATTTTCTCAACAAGTTGGTATAGGACATCCTTTTACATGTAATGCTACATATGATAAAATTTTAATATTTTGAAGCCATATTCATAGGAAAACATCAAAAAATGTAAATATTGACCCCAAATTCCTTGAAATTCATGTGACCAAGACTCCAAAATGAATTAATTTATTTGAATATTCCTTTAATATTATCCATCTATTTGAAGGTGATATTTGGTGCTCAAATGAATCTTTGAATCCAGATCCTTCTAAATAATTTTCATGAATCGTTATTTAAAATGTGGATCATGATAAGGAAAATGAAAGAGGTAAAACATAATGTGTTATAATATCTTTAATATTGAGTTTTTCAATGAAATAAAGAGTGAAATATTCTATTAAGGTAATTAAATGTCTGTATTTAGTAACAAGGTCAATAATAAATAATTTTGAACCATTAATTATATGAGTAAGTGATAATATCATGACAAAGTCCATATTAATGTAATCTAATTTCCATATACTAATTGGAAGAGTTTTCACAACTCCTCAGGATATTGTCTTTAAGCCTTTACCTATTATAAAACAATGAATATTGATAAATATTATGTATTTTACCAGTTCACATTATCCAAAAAACCTGCCTTTAAATCCTTATACATCCTAGTGATATCAAGGTGAATTGAGAAACTTGTCCATTGAGATTAATCAAATAAGTCATTTTTAACTTATTTATATATTAAACACATAACCACTTTACATGTTTCAATATTGTATCTTAATATACATTTCATCAAACATCCAATCATTGATGGATATAATTTTCCTTGGGAAATTATCAATATAGAGATGAGAAATTTTTATCTTTTCAAATAAATATTGATTGGAAAAATTTGAGAAATGTGTGATGTAACCCTATAAAAATAATTAATATACATATCTTTACTATACCCCGAAACATATGATATATTTTAATCATTATATTGGTCATAACTTCATGTCCTTCCCTACTCAATGCACGTAATACCTTATTTTCTTTCCTTGGGTGGTATTGTATTCATAAAACATAGTCCTTGAGTAGTTTGATCTATTTCATTTACCTCATGATGATATATTTCTATAATGTGTTGTATTTATACTCTTATTATATGTTTATATCTAACATATTTATCAACATAGAAAAAATTTTTAACATTAAATAATTGATAATGAACACCAAATCAGGTTCATTTATTGGGTAGTCATTTCCATTTGTATATAAATACCATGATTCATAGTCACTAACCTCTACATTCAACATAAGTTAAAAAAAATTCCTTTCTACGATGCGTCACTATATATAAAAACTCCTTCATTTATTGATAATAGATTCAATATAAAATAATTGTAAAAATCTATAATTTAATTTATTAAAACATTTCGTACATTCTGTTGTCATTACTAGAATAACAATATTATGTATAATATTAGTAAAAAAGTTATTCGATTATGAAACATTTTCTTCAAATCATAGATAGTAACTTTAACAACCAAGGAAAATATGTACGTAATTTTTTTTTGTTAGTGTAGGCCATTATTTTTCTTCTTTTATCATCATATGATAAAATGATATTCCATCTTTTTTGGAAACATGGTTAAGAAAATAATAATTTTAAACCAAAAATTCACACTTTCTAAATTCCCCATAAAAATAATTTCTTCTAAGATAATGATTAATGACTCGCAAGTGATTCCCATTGTCATCATAAGTTTTATAATACAATCTTTTCACATTAAACCCCACAAAAAATCATTAAAATATTTCATGAATACTATATTAATTAAAACCACAAAAACAACCGGGGTTTTAACCAGTCCAAATGTAATTTATATAAACTGTTATCTTCATACCTCTTATGAAATGTTTTCTTTAGAATATCTGTCATCTTTTCTAAAATTTGATGATACATTGAATGAATATTAATCATTTGAAAATATATAGATCCTTGAATTTGATTAAAAAAGTCACTAATGCAAGGTATATTTTGCATTCCGTTTATCATAATAGAATCAATTTTCAAATAATCAAGACATAAGCTCATAAATACATATTTCATCTTAATGAATAGAACATGGGCTGACCAAGGTAAAAAAATAGGTCACATAAAACATTTATTAAAAGACACCTCTAGTTAATTCTTCAAAATTAAAAATTCCAATGTATCATTTCAATAGGATTACTATAATATAATTATTTTATTATAGATAAAGGTAATGGAAAAAACTCATGATTTGCGGGATATCCAACTAATTACTTGGAAAATAAATAAATTGTTTCTGAACAACATAAACATCCTAATATTAATAGTATACATTCCATCCGTAGATTGAATATTTTATTCTACCCAAAGAATCCCAATTATAATGAGTTATTGGGGTGGATCTTATAATGAACCCAACAATGAATTCTCACATATAGAGATATGGAATTCCTCATCTTCATCACACATTTTAATTTCTATATATTGGTTTTAAAATATTTCATCATATTTTGAAACCAATCTCATTCCCAACATTATATTAACATAAACTATAGATAAAATAATAAATACATTTCACAGGTCATGTTTATGTGTTATAATAGTATTTGACTCACATATACTTGTTGTGTTAATTTTTACACTATGATTCTTTAATGATAAACCCATTTATAATGTTCTAAGAAAATATCTAAATTTTATGGAAATCATGGAATATATAAATGTGTTTCATGAAATAATCAAATAATTTTATAATTATTATTATATGATTATAGGTCCTTCTATGAAATATTTAGTAATTTTAACCTCTTTTTTGTGATGGAATACACTAGGGTATTCTCCTATAAACATTTATGAGGGAAAATACCATGATGAATAAGAAAATATTTTTCATAGATCTCGATTTCATTCTAGTTAAAGAAATTAACATAGGATGATTCTTTTTTTCATATGGAATAATGAACTCAATGGAATATCTCTCTACATTTTTTGAAAATTTCAACTCTCAAAAAGAAATATCAATGTTTTTCTATCATTATTCATTACACATCATAAATTTAACAATTACCATCTTTTCCTTTTTCCTTATTTTATTTTCATAAATGTTGAGCTACCTTATTCTTATATTTCATTCCTTTTAAGTCATAAGACTTGGATAATTATTTCTCTATAATGATATCATATGAAACTATTTTATTTATTTGATAAGAATGTTTTGGAGACTATTTACTTTTAAATTATTTTCATTATCTCATAAAAGAAATGATCAATATTACTAATTTTATTGGGTACAAAGTATAAAGTATGCCTTATAATACATGAAACATTTTATTTATACATATAAACCTTTTAATATTTATTTTTTTCTAAGAATAATATACTCTCTCTCCATATCAACTCATTTCCCATGGGGGTACTATTTTTCAATGAAACTCTCCTTAAAATACTTTAATCCAATATTTTAAATTTGTACACTATCTTTAGTTTTTTTAATAAATGACCACCCTTCATTTTCGTCCCCCATGAGATGATAAACTACCATGAACATATTATCTCTTTCATTACGTCCCAAATCAAAAACTATTTTCTTTAGGGAACATTACCATTTCTAGAACATAAATAGATTGGAAGTCTAATTGATTGATGTATGTTACCAATGCATTAAATGGTCCAATATTGTGGAACCACATTTTGGATAAGTTTGATGCTTCACATTGGAAAGGATATTATTCATATACTAAGTCAGCTACAACAATATAGTTATAATTTTTTTAACACCCACAATAGATCTATGTCCAGATTCATTATCTTTCCTAGTAGTTGAATAACTACACAGATTATGTGTATTTATGGTGTCCACATTAAATATTATTGGAGGACTTATTAAATTATTTTATATACTATATTAGATAATAATATTATGAAACATAATTAATAATTTTGATACTTCTGAAACAATTAGCATGAAATTCATATTTATTAATAGATAATAATAAAAATATAATCTTAGTATCATTGGGAATACTCCATAAAATTTATTATATTTCATAATGGTTTGAAAAGAAAATGTGAATGAAACCATGAATACCTCTCATGAGTGTCATACATGGTTCCTAGAAAAGAAACACTAATAGTGAACTATAAAGATGATCAATATATACATGGAAATCTAATTATAGGGTTATAATCCCTAGATTCCAAAAATATTCTGACCTTTTCTAAAGATTTATGATACTATTTTAGTGGTATTATTTTTCTTGGATTTGAGTTTATCTTATTTATTGTGTTTTAAATTTTATGTAATGCCCCGAACATAGTTAACCATAGTCTGTGCATTATTACATAACATTGGCATGATCACAAAAGATCATGTCTCAAAAGATCGATTAGTTTTGTAGCCTTGAAAACACTAGATACATTCATAAGTCTTACATTATATCATAAAGTGAAAACTACAACAACATCTTTTCTCCACACTCATATCCCCTTATAATATCCACGTAAGTAATTCATAAAATACTTCTTCTAATACTGGGAAAAATAAAACATAGAAAGGGGTGAGCTCAAATTATCAGTAAGGATAACTATATAGCGAAAAATTTCATAAATAAGCATAAAACATTAAAGAAATTTATAACTAAAACAAAAGCCTTTTAAACATGAACATCAATAAAATATGGCAAAAATAAAATAAAATAATTCCATTTACTTGTTCACATGGATATTCTACTAGTCGAATAATCACATGAAATATCAATAACCACTTTCATAATTATGGAATTCATAATGCCAAACTATCATAACCACGTAGCCAAGGCCTCGTGCCATGACTACAAATAATATTTTGTCAAGGAATCGTTCCAAGAAACTATTTTGTCTCATGAGACCTACCAATTCATGGAGGAGCTATACTAGGCTCCACCGATCACTTATTATGTCCAATGCATTCCTCACATGAACGGGTTTAAACATAACATAATCATTCGTATAAAAACTAGCATACGAAATGTCAATACTTTCTCCATAAACCTTGAATGGTATAAAAATAACACATCCAGAGTCAAACATATCAGAAGAAATTCAATACATTATGGATGTTTTGTATCATAATAAATAAACTTCCAATAAAATTATAATCCATCAAAGGATGTTGACATAGATGAAATCAGAACTATTTGAGAGAAATATCTCTTTTTTTAAAATAATTTAAAAGTCACATAATTATAAAATAAAACATTTACAATAAAAATATTCTTATAAGCCTATAAGGTAAGATTCGACGATTTTATAATGGAGGAAAATAGCCACATCCGCCGTATAAGTTAAATAAAATACATTCTTACCTTAATTCATTTGAAAAGGTTTAAAAGGACATTGTTTGGAAAAAGACAGAAATATTCAATTATAAAATTCTTATAAAAAGTAAAAAAAGGGAATAAATGACTTTAAACCATATTCCAGAAAATATTATGAATTATTTGAAATTCATTTTTAAGAAACATGGATATGGATGATCAAGAGGTACCAGTAGATTATTACGTATAAACAACCACAGATAATGAAAAGATTGTGAAATAAACTCTTACCTTGTACTTTTCTTTAGTCAATGGTATGTTAACCTCTTGTATAATAGTTAATTTTTTTTTTAAATTATAAAATAACCGTATACATAATTATGATATCATATATGATCTTATAATAATTATTGGTTAATAATATTTTAGTATTATCGTCGTTTCGGGTGTTAAGTTACTCATTTTCTTTTATATGTTTTGTCACATAAGTCGTGTTTGTTATGGATAGGTTGTATATTATTCATATCCATAATTATATAAATTTCTTAAACATTACTTTTAATAATCAAATGATAATTTGTCTTGAATGGATACGATGGGGAATGAATCTCATCGTGTTCATGGAGACGGTAGTCCGTACGTATGCACGAGCGACAATATCATTATTTTGATATATAAATAATATATAATTGGATGTTATATCATATATAAAGATTAATTATTATGTTATATTTATTTTTTAAATGAATTACACATCATTATTATACCCATCCAAATAACAATTTATTTAATAACAATTACACGACGACGTGGAGACGATAAGTTGTACGTATGCTCGTATGGTGACATGTCATTTGAAGGATAGATATAATAACGAATATGGTTGTACCATATTTATAATAACATCACAATATATAGAAGATACTGGAGTTATTATTTTAGAATGATAATAACAATGAAAGATGAAGTTGAAGAAGAAAGGAACGTGAAAGAGGGTGGTGAAAACATTACCTCTTAATCGGGTTCATCCTTTTGATTCGATCAAATGGGCTCCATAGGTTGTATTTATGATCAAACTATGGCCTCTAGTTTGAATTGATGTAATTTGACAGAATATTTGGGTAGGGGTTGGCCGAGCCAAAAGGCTTTGAAGGTGTAAATTAGAGAGAAGGGGGAGTGCCCTTTTATAAGAGGGGTGTGGGGCACCTTTGGAAATGCTAGAATGTTTATTTTATAATAAATTAATAATTGATATATAATGGCTAAAAAGTGGATTATTTAAAGTTTGAGGTGGGGATGGGTCGAAATCCTTTCAACCAATAGATTTTAGCCAGGTTTGAGTCACTATATTAACCTTATCATTTATATTTAACTCTTAGCTAAATAGTTTTACATTTACCATATCTCTTTGTATTTTTATATTATATAGTTAATAAACATACTATATACATGTGAGAGACCCCCAAGTGGTCCATTAATGATAAAACTATCATGATATATTTCCTTTGTCCAAACATTAAATTTTTAGGAATAGAATATCAATTAATAATATAATTTTGTTTTAAGAACTCTTTTATGTCAGATTTGAAACTATTGGGTATTTGGTTTTTGATAATTTTATAACAGAATTATTACTTCGAAAAAAATTTATATAACCAATAATAATATGTCATATTAACCTATAAAATTAGTTTAATTCATAAAAAGTCTCAAATTACATTTATTTTGATATTTATAATGTCAATTATTTTAATATTTCATTAATTAGGTAATTACTGCATCACCAATGTGTCATAAATAAAATAAATTATTTAATGCCTAAAAATTTTAAATAAAATATAATTATGTGGGAAATCCTTTTATATTTATAATGAATATTTAAAATTGAATTTATTTTCTGTATAACCATATATTAAAAATGTTTTACTCATTAAACATTGATTTTAACTCTTTTAACTCTTCTTTGAATTAAATAATAATAAATGTCCCAATCTAATCCAAATGGACCTAAATGATAATATTTTATTCTTAAGGTTGTTTTTGGTCGTGATAAACTTGTCCAATAGATATAGGACATGAGTTAGGGTAATATTAGTATCATTTTTACCCTTAATTACCCTATTTACTTTTAACCGTGGCAAATAAAATTAAAAACTTACTATTCAAAAAAATTATTTTTATCTTATTGAACAACATTTTACTCATTGATATTAACCATGTCTCTCATATTTTAAAAATTCCTCTCACAGAAGTGGTAAAATTAAGTTTTATGTGAATTTCCAAATTGTCCTAGGAGGTGGGTAAATGACAGTGAAAAGTTCCATTAAATTTTTATATATCTAAAATTATTCTAAACTAACTCCAATGAATTATATTGAACTTATATAGGAATTATGTATCTATTTAAACCTTAATTAAATAGAAATAAAATAAATATTTATTTATATAAAAATTCTGTTATAAACTATAACTCAGTGTTTTTCACTATTTATCAAAAAATGAAGGTTTTCAGAAAAATACCAAAAATTCACCCAAAGCTAATTTTGATATTACGAATCCAAAAATGAAGTCCATTTTGAAAGATAAAATTTATAAAAATTCAATAAGTGGGTATTACTATTCATAACGGCTAGTTTGATTGGTTATGGTGTGTGTTAGAACCCAAAGTTGCGTACAACACACGCTACTGTATTATTAAAAGAGAAGCGTATCGTGGAAGCTTGGGGTATTACATTATCACCTCATCCAAATAATTTCAACCCCAAAATTTCAAGAATACTACAGCATGAAAATACTCGGGTAGTTCTTCATCATATCTTCCTCGGGTTCCCACGTTGCCTCTTCAATCTTATGGTTTCTCCATAGAACTCTTACGAGATGAGTCGTCCGGTTTCTCAGCACTTGTTTTATGGTATCAAGAATTCTGATGGGCTCTTCTCAATAAGAATGACCGGGTTCGAGTTCTTATTCCTCATAGGTGAGAACATGCATTGGGTCAGACATGTATTTTCTCAACAGTGATTTGTGGAACACATCGTGAACTTGGGATAGATTTGGCGGCATTGCCAAATGGTAAACTACAACCCCAATTCATTCTAGAATTTCAAAAGGTCTGATGTACCTGGGACTCAATTTACCTTTCATACAGAAATGTATTACTCCCTTCCATATAGATAGCTACAAGAAAACATGATCTCCTACATGAAATTCCAAATCCTTCCTTTGATTGTCGGAATAGCTCTTCTGCCTACTTTAAGCTACTTTGATGTGTTTTTGGATTACCTTCACCTTTTCCATCATTTCCTCCACAAGTTATGGGCCTATGAGTTTTCTTTCACCAACGTCATCCCAATAGGTTTGTGTGCGACATCTATTTCTGTATAATGCTTCATATGGTGTGATCTGAATACTCGAATGGAAGCTATTTTTATAGGAAAATTCTACTAGAGGTAAATATTGATCCCACATACCCTGAATGTCAAGTGAGCAAGATCTCAGCATGTCTTCTAAGGTTTGAGTAGTTCATTCTGATTGTCTATTTGTTTGAGGGTGGTAGGAAGTGTTCAAATGAAGTTCAGTATCCATGGTCGTCTGAAGACTTTTATAGAATCATAAAGTTAAGCAGGTATCATGATCAGAAAAAATTGATAGAGGTAATCCATGAAGTCTCACAACTTCATTAGTTTATAGTTTATCTAGACATTCCAGTGGTAGATCTTCTCTTATAGCAAGAAAATGTTCTGACTTAGTAAGATGATCAACAATAACCCATATTTCATCGTTCCTTATAGGAGTCTTTGGTAGCCCCATGAAAAAGTCCATCATAATATTGTCCCATTTCCACTCCAGTATGGGAAGAGGTTGAATGACTCATCCGGGCTGTTGCCTTCCAACATTCACTTGTTGACAAACCATACATCTTGACACAAAATCATCAATCTCCCTCTTCAGATTGTCCCACCGAAAATGTTCTTTCAAATATATATACATTTTGGTGCTCCCAGGGGAATAGAGAAATTGGAAATATGAGCATCATCCAACAATTCCCTTTTTTAGATCAAGTATAACGGGAACACAAAATCTCTTCCCAAATTTCAAAATTCCATCTTCAAACACAAATTCACTCAATCTCTCAGCATTTACAGCTTTAATCTTCTTTTGAAAATCTTCATCATCGGTCTGAGAACTCTTTATCCTTTTTAGTAAATATGGTTTGGAAACCATTTGAAAAATTATCGATTTTTCACCTTCAATGGTAATTCCCATATCCATATTCACAAGATCCCTGAAAATAGGATCCTTTACAATTCTAATCTCATTCAAAACTCCAAGATATTTTCTACTCAAATCATCTTCCACCTTATTTGCCTTCCCCGGGTGGTAGTGTATCATGCAATCATAATCCTTGAGTAGTTCAAGCCATCGCCTTTGCCTCATGTTGAGTTGTTTCTATGAGAAAATGTACTTCAAACTCTTGTGATTGTTATATATCTCACATTTTTCACCATAGAGATAATGCCTCCATATCTTCAAAGAAATTATTATTGAAACTAACACAAGATCATAAGTAGGATAGTTTTTCTGATGAATTTTTAGCTGTTGTGATGCATAGGCAATAACCCTATCATTATACATAAGGACACAACCAAGTCCTTTATTTGAAGCATCATTATAAATAACAAACCCATCATTCCCTAATGGTAGAGTCAATATAGGAGAATTAAACAATATTCTATTCAGTTCTTCGAAACATTCTTCACACTTTTTTGTCCAAACAAAAATAACCCATTTACGTGTGAGCTTTTTTAATGGGTTAGCCAACCAGGAAAAATTATGGACAAAAAGTACTGAGCTCCATGAAGATGATCAAATAATTAATCAATGCGAGGTAGGGGATACTTGTTCTTTATTGTTATAGCATTTATTTCCCTATAGTCGATACATAACCTCATATAACCATCTTTATTCTTAACAAAAAGGATAGGGTCTCCCCATGGAGAAACACTAGGGAGAATGAATCCCTTATTACTCAATTTCTCTAGTTGTTTCTTTAGTTCAACTAATTCCACAATGTCTATTCTATAAGGGGTCTTCAATATAGGCATTGAACCATGAATTAAATCAATAGAAAACTCAATTTCTCATTCTAGAGGATGTATACCTAAATCTTCTAAAAACATATCACCATACTCTATCACAATCGGTACATCATATATTAGAACATTCCTTTCCTTACCCACAGTTATTTCATTCTATTACTCCCAATAATTGAATTTAGTTGAGCTACTGTGGGTGGATCTAGATAATAATCAGGTGGTGACGATTTGGCTCTAAAGATAAGGTGTTTCTTATCATCATCATAAAAAATCATAACCTCCTCCTTCTTACAATAATTCTTCACATAATGGTCCGAAATCCAATCCATACTGAGGATTATATCAATTTCAATCATGGGTATTACGATGACATCAGCAGGTAAAAAACATTTATGTGCTATAATGGGGACAGATTCAAAAAACAGTGTTGCAATGATATTTCTCTTAGGAGTTTTGACTAACAACTCCCTTGTTATATCAAATTAGAAATATCTAAATTTCTTAGAAAACTGGAATGATATGAAACAATACAATTATCCAGAATAAAATAATGCATTTTCTAATCTTGAGGAAACCATTAAATTACCTGCCACCACGTCTTTTAGAGATTCTACCTCAGTAGTAGTGATAGCATAAGCCTTGCCTTGATCTCTTGGAATTTTCTTAGGTAAGTTCCCCTAACGCTTAGGATATTCATTTTTATAATGTCCCATCTCCCTATAGTTGTATAATTGAACATCGATAGTTCCTTTCTTCCCCTTGCAATCATGAGCTTGCTGGCCTTTTTCACTACACTTGTAACAGACTCCCATTCACTTCAAGCAAGTACCGGGGTGCTTCTTCCCACATCAACTACATGATGGATATTCAACTATTCCTTTCTTCCCCTTATTTTCATTTATATACTGATCAGAAGATCTCTTATTTTCTTTCTTTTCGTTAAAGTCATAAGAATTAGAGAATTCATGTTCTTTCTTGATAGCACATGAGACAATATCTTCGTACAATGAGAAGTTTTGTGGGACTAATGCTTGAAGAAGAAATAGTTTTAACCCATCAATGAAATGATCAATCTTACTTCTTGGGTTATGTATACAATTAGCAACATACCTCGCTATCCTTGTAATGTTAGCCTCATCCTTTGCGACATTCTCATCCTGCATTTCCCTCAGACTCAGAAATTGCCTTTCCATATCTGCTTGATGGTGATGAGGAAATTATTTTTCTAAGAAAAGCTCTTTAAACACAATCCATTTCATATTTGACACTTTATCATCTTCCTTTGTGTTTTGAATCAATGACCACAATTGATCAGCATCTCTAGTGAGGCGGTAAATATCCCTGATAACTTTTTCTCTTTCACTACTCCCTAAAGCCTGAAATATTTTCTCTAGAGAACTTATCCATTGCTCAAGTACCAATGGATTTGTACTCCCATTGAATGTTGGTGGAAGTTGCCTCATGAAGCGATCTATCCTTGATCCTCCATGTTGTGGATCATGGTTCTCCATACGGTTAAGGTTATTATTCATAACCCAAGTGAGTTGTCCTGGTATGGTGATAAGCTGATCAGCACCAGTTGCATCACCAGCTACACTATAATTATCTTGAGAAAGAGGAAAATCCCTACATGGAGTGAGTGTATTGATATGGTTTCCATTTCTTCGACTATGTGTCATTTCTAAACAATGGAATAAACTGGATCTATTTATGAATCAAAATACAAAATTCCATACTTGTTAAACATTTAACATAAATTGAACTATTTATGGATATAATCCATAATCCTATAAATGTTTTCTTTGAGAAAGTATATACTAATAAACCCTTCATAATGGTTTGTAATGAAAATGAGAATTATCCTAAGCATATCCCCTTGGATTTTCGTAACCAAGAGTGTAGCAAGGCCTGTTGTCGTGCACCAGTTCTCGTTCGAGTCTTGCTCAAATCGGTGTTTTCATGTTTTACCCCTAGGTACATCTGTGCCAGATCCGCCTCTACCTGCACGTTTCCAGACATGGATTTATTGTTCCGAAAACTCACAAAATCTCTACAATACCAAAATTCTAGGAAATTATTATATACTAATCCTCAATGTATATCTTAGGGCTATGTGCTCTAACCAGAGTTTATCTATATATTGCTTCCAAGGTTTGTACTAAACTTCCTCTGATACCAACTCTAACGCCCTGACACTAGTTAACCAGAGTCGGTGCATTGTTACATAACATTGGAATGACCAGAAAAGATCATGTCTCGAAAGACCGATTAGTTTAGTAGCCTTGAAAACACTAGATACATTCATAAGTCTTATATTACATCATAACGTTAAAACTACAACAACATCTTGTCTCCACACTCATATCCCCTTATACTATCCCTACAGGCCATTCATAAAAAACATATTCACATCCTGGAAAAAATAAAACACAAAAAGGGGTGAGATCAAATGCACAGTAATGATAACAATATAATGTAAACTTTCATAAATAAGCATAAACATTTAAAGAAATGGATAACTAAAACAAAAGCCTTTTAAACTTGAACATCAGTATAACCTGAAAGAAATAAAATAAAATAATTCCATTTATTTTTTCACATGGATATTCTACTAGTCGAATATTCACATAAAATATCAATAACCACTTTCATAATGATGGAATGCATAATGCCAGACTATCATAACCACGTATCCAAGGCCTCGTGCCAAGACTATAAATAAGATTTTATCAAGGCCTCGTGCCAAGACACTAGTTTGTCTCATGATACCTACTGATGCAACGAGGAGGTATAGTAGGACCCAACCGTCACTAATTAAGTCCAATGTATTCCTCATGTGAATAGGTTTAAACATAACATAAACATTTGTATTAAAAATTACATAAGAAATGTCAAAAATTTCTCTATAAACCATGAATGGTATAAAAATAAGGCAGCCACAGTCAAACAAATCACAAAACCTGCAATAAAATATGAAAGTATTGTACCATAATAAATCATCTTCAAATAAACATAAAATCCATCAAAGGATATTGAAATAGATGAAATCAAAACTATTTGAGAGAAATATCTCTTTTTTTAAATCATTTAAAAGTCATAAAATAATAAAAGAAAACTTTTACTTTAAAAATATTCTTAAAAGCTTTTAAGGGAAGCTTCGACGATTTTATAACAACGGAAAATAGCTACACCCACTGTATAAGTTAAAAAAATTACATTCTTACCTAAATTTTTTCGAAAAGGATAAAAAGGAAATTTTTTGGAAAATGACAGAAATATTTATTTATAAACAACATATAAAAAGTCAAACAAGGGTATAAATTACATAAACCCATATTCTGTAATATATTAATAATGATTTGAAATAAATTTTTATGAAACATGGATGTGGATGATAAATAGGTCCCAGTAGATAATTACGTATAAACAACCCCAGATAATGAAGAGATTGTGAAATTAAACGTTACCTTGTAATTTTCCTTAGTCGATGGTATGTTAACCTCATATATAATAGTTAAAACATTGTTATTAAATTATAATAGAACCATATACATAATTATGATATTATATATGATCTTCTAATAATGCTTTGTTAATAATATTTTAGTATTATCGTCGTTTCGGGTGTTAACTTACTCATTTTTTTAATATGTTTTGTTACATAAGTCATGTTTGTTATGGATATTTTGTATCTTATTCATATCCCGAATGATATGAAATCCTTAAAAAATACTTCTAATCATCAAATGAGAATTAGTCTTGAATGGATACGATGGGAAATGAATCTCATCACGTTCGTGGAGACGGTAGTCCATACATACGCACGAGCGACAATATCATTCTTTTGATATAAAAATAATATATAATTGGATGTTATATCATATATACAGATTCATTATTATGTTATATTTATTATTTAAATGAATTACACATCACTGTTATACCCATCCAAATAATAATTTATTGAATAACAATTACACCACGATGTGGAGATGGTAAGCCGTACGTACGCACGTATGGTGACATGTCATTCAAAGGATGGATAGAATACAGAATATGGGTGTACCATATTTATAATAACATCACAATATATAGAAGATACTAGATTTATTATTTTAGAATGGGAATAAAAAATAAAGAAGAAGTTGAAGAAGAAAGGAACTTGAAAGAGGGTGGTGATAACATTGCCTCTTAATCGGGTTATTACTATTGATTTGATCAAAATTGCTCTTAGGATAGATTTATGATCAATGTAAGGCCTCTAGGTTGAATTGAGGGAATTTGAAATTATATTTGGGTAGGGGTGGCTGAGCCAAAAGGATTTTAAGGTATAAATTAGAGAGAAGGGGAGTGCCCTTTTACAAGAGGGGTGAGGGGCACCTTTGGAAAAGCTAGAAATTTTATTTTATAATAAATTTATATTCAGTTTATAATGGCTCAAAAGTGGATTATTTAAATATTAAGGTGGGGATGGGTCTAAAACCTTTCAACCAAATTTCACTCTTAGTTAAATAGTTTGACATTTACCATGTCTCTTTGTATTTTTATATTATATAGTTAATGAACTTACTATATACATAAAAGAGACCCCCAAGTGGTCCATTAATGATAAAAATATCATGATATAAGTCCATTGGCCGAAAATTATATTTTTAGGAATAGAATATCAATTAATAATATAATAATTGTTTTAAAAACTCTTTTATGTCAATTTTGACACTATTGGGTATTTTTTTTGATAATTTTATCACAGAATAATTACATCGAAAGAAATTTATATAACCAATCCTAATATGTTATATTAACCTAGAAAATTATTGGAAGTCATAATATGTCTCAAATTACATTTAATTTGATATTTATAATATCAATTATATTAATATTTCATTAATTTGGTAACTACTGCATCACCATTGTGTCATAAATAAATTAAATTTTTTAATATCTAAAAATTATAAATAAAATATCATTATGTAGTAAATCATTTTATCTTTATAATTAATATTTACAATAGAATTGATCTTATGTATAACCCTATATTAAATTTTTTTTGTGTAATTATACTTTAATTTTAACTCTTTTATAACTCTTCATTGAATTAAATTATAATAAACGGCCTAATCTAATCCATGTGAACCTAAATTATAATATTTTATTCCTAAGGTTGTTTTTGGTCAAGAAACACTTTTCCAATAGAATTAGAACATGTGTTAGGGTAATATTAATATTATTCTTTCCCTTAATTACCCTATTTACTTTTAACCATGATAAATAAAAGTAAAAAGTTACTATTCAACAAAAAAAAATATTTTATCTTATTGAACCGCAGTTTACTCCTTGATATTAACCGTGTCTCTCAGATTTTCGAAATTCCACTCACACAAGTGGTAAAATTATGTTTTATATGAATTTCCAAATTCTCCTAGGGGGTGGGTAAAAGATGGTGAAAAGTTCCATTAAATTTTTATATAACTAAAATTATTCTAAAATAACTCCAATGAATTACATTAAACATATATATTTATTATGTATCTATTTGAACCTTTATTAAACTTAAATAAAATAAATAATAATTTAAATTAAAATTCAGTTTTATTCTATAACTCAGTGTTTTTTCATTATTCATCAGAAATTGAATGTTTTCAGAAAAATACCAAAAATTCACCCTAAGATAATTTTGATATTCGGAATCCAAAAATGAAGTCCATATTTTAAGATAAAATTTACAAATGTTCAAAAAGTGGGTATTACTTTTCATAATGGCTAGTTTGATTGGTTGTGGTGTGTTTTAGAACTCGAAGATGCGTACAACACACGCTACTGTATTATTCAAAGAGAAGCATACCATGGAAGCTTGGGGTGTTACATTTTATAAATTTGGGTGAAATTTGGTCATTTTAAGTGGTTTGGGAAGTGCACAATAGGTGAACGGTTTTCCCAAACCATGTCCCCCACTATAGAAAACTATACAAAAACATACAGAGAGAGACTTCATGGCTGCCACATGGTTTCTAAAATTATGCACCCTCTTATGAGTAACTATGTACCCCTTTAAAGAGGTTCAAATTTTAGGTGAATGGTTTTAAAAACCATGTATCAATTCCCTAGTAACCGTGTGTGTGGGGATTAATTATTCAAAAAATTAGATAAAAAATGTTGTAACCCCAAGTATTTCCCCTAAATTTAACCCAACATGACCATAACCCATTCAAATAATTTTTCGAGGCTAATAGAAAATTTAAAATGTCTCTTGAATGCCTTTCATGATGATTCAATGCCCATATTGAAAAATCTATACCAATTCAAGTAAGTGTTTTCTTCATGTGTAGGTTTCACACTCTCCCTACTCTGTTTCTAGATAAGAAGGGGATGTTTTTCTTCCATTGGAAGTGGGTTTAGATTTGTTCTTATGTAACATGAATCTTTTGATATGGGATCTAGTTTTTGATACTATATTTCATTCTACATCATGATCTTCATTATTCTCCTTTAATTGGGTATTCTTATTTGGGAGTATTCATAATAAAAAATTAAGTAGGTGGTATAAATTAAATCCCATAGTCATGATTTAAATTACAAATATGTAATTGTGATTTTTCATTTTCTATGATTGTGAAATATCATTGATGTCTGAATTCACTTATGTTAACTTCCATGTGATAATGATTTAGGTTAAATTGGGGAAATTGAAATAGGTGAAATCAGATTAATTAATTGGTCAATTACGTAATGGAATATTGTAATTTTGTAATTAATGGGATATTTTGAATTTAAAATAGGTAAATTATTGTGATTATGAGATAATTAAAAAATAGAATTATGATATGTTTTTCTTAAACATAATGGGTAATATGATTTAAATAATGAGAAATATTTTCATTGTTAGTTGAATATATTGTTCCAGGTTATCAAATCAAAGAACTATGATTGTTGTGATAAACTATAATGGTATTCAACGAAGTGAAATATTGATAAAATGGTTAACGTGATTTACCTTGATTGATGTGATATGTGTGATATATGTGTGATTGATTGATATACAGGTGTGGGCATGGATAAATGATTTGAAAGACTATTTTTCATTGATTGACATATGTGTGTGGGACATAGACTGATTATTGAAAATACCATAGTGATAAATGAGTTGTAAGACACATATTAATGCTTAAAATGCCCATAGGGTGTTTGACAAGGCGTTCTAGACAAAATTTGTTGTCATTGGACTATGTATTCAATTATAAGTAATATGAACTTTATTGAATTGATAAAATATAACCACGTAATTTTTATATTATAAATCCCATGAGGATGGTTCAGACACTATAACAGGCTGAAATAGGTATTTATGGTTTGGATTTCCGTAGGATACCATATCTGTTTTAGTTTAAATAATGAATAATTGTACATATGTAAATTGTATAAATTATTTATTTTCTTTCATAATTTATCAAAATTCCTAAAATTTTATGGATTTGATATTGTTTTGGACACTATTGGTGGTGTCCTACTATGTTTTTATTGCTCCCAACATAGGACTCCTGATATGTACCTGAACAGACTACATGTTTACAAGACAATATGAGGGAAAGAGAAAAATTTAGTTTGAATATATCGATTGGATCTTTGATGAGGGAACCATACATAGTGTTGGTACATTCAAATGAGATTCATGGTTTTTAATTTTTTTTCATTTGATACTTGAAACATACCTTACATGGCATATCTACTATTTTTTGGATATTGTATTCAGTTTTTATTTTCATGTGATAGTGGTTTTATTTTGGATATTGTTTTTTACATTCACTGTTGTTCTATTTTTAAAAAGACTATAGTCTCCCCATGATCGATATTAGAACAACTATACTAGTCTATAACCTCTGGCATATAAGGAGGAACACATGATGTTATTTATCACACCATCTTGGGGAAAAAGTTGGTGGAACATGGGTTGAGATGTCACAAAGTGGTGTTAGAGGAAGGTTTTTATTACTATTTGGGAAAGAAATAAAAGAGACTATGATATGTCAGAAATTGTTTAAGAGGTTATTCCTAGGAGAAGCTAACTCAAGTACATTGGTAAAGTTAATGTACCTTGGGTGGTATTATTGATATTTGTAACGCCCTGAACCCAGTTACCCAGAGTCGGTGCATTATTAAGTAACATTCACATTATCACAAAAGATCAAGTCTCAAAAGACTGATTGGTTTAGTAGCTTTGTAAACAATAGATACTTTCATTAATGTTACATTACATCATAAAGTGAAAAACTACTATAACATAGTCTCCATAGTCCACACTCATATCCCCTTCAGATTATCCCTACAGGTCAATCATAAAATATTTCTTCACATCTTGGGAAAAATAAGACATTGAATGGGGTGAGCTCAGATGCTCCGTAAGGATAACAATATAGCGGAAACATTCATAAATAAACACAAAAAATTAAGGGAATATAGAACTAAAACAAAAGACTTTTAAACTTGAACTTCAGCATAATATGGAAAAGGTAAAATGAAATAATGTCATTTACTTATTCACATGTATATTCTAATAGTCGAATAATCACATGAAATATCAATAACCACTTCCATAATGATGGAATGCATAATTCTAGACTATCATAACCACGTAGCCAAGGCCTCATGCCAAGGCTATATATGAAGTTTTTTCAAGGCCTCATGCCAAGACACTATTTTGTCTTATGAGACCTACCGATGCATCGAGGAGCTATATCAGGCTCCACCCGTCACTTATTAAGTATAATGCATTTCTCATATGAAGAGGATTAAACATATCATAAACCATAACATAATCATATCACATAAAACATGCATAAAGGAAACATAACATTTCCACATTTCAATCACAATATATCAATACAACACATTGATATAATAAAAACACTGTCAAAACCATTTTCAATACCAAAATAAAAGAAAATTAAAACTTGGTATTTATTTTTCATTTTAAAAAGTTATGGCTTGCAGAGGAAGCCAAAACTCAAATAATGGTAACGACGGTGGAAAAGTCATTTTCGCCGCATACGTATGACAAAAACACCTTCCCTTTTTTCATTTAGTAAAACAATTCACATAAAAAATATTCCTTTTGAATAAATGTAAAAGTCAAAGGGGTTTATACACCGTGTAAAATAAAGTTGTGTATAAAACAAAATATGCCTCATTGAAAGCAGATTGAGATAAAGTCCCTTACCTCGTGTCCGACTTGACTTGATCGTTCTTTAATATCCTAAATAATAAACAAGAGTTAAAATCTACATTATTAAGAACCTTTTTCAAGTTCATTATTACTTTTATATCACTTATTACTATGTTATGAACATTTTTTAATTATTTAAGTTAATAACGGTCGTTTTGTCGATCTTTGGTACTTTAGTCAACAATAAACTTCTTATAATTACAAGT
This sequence comes from Viscum album, assembly GCA_963277665.1. Taxonomy (NCBI): domain Eukaryota; kingdom Viridiplantae; phylum Streptophyta; class Magnoliopsida; order Santalales; family Viscaceae; genus Viscum; species Viscum album. The sequence continues at coordinate 1,900,679,363 of OY728133.1, read as the reverse complement.
TGTTTATGTGGTAGAATATCCATTATCTACAGAATTATATTCATGATGTAGATATCATATATATCCAGTAGATAAATGCATTTATAATATTAAATAACATCTAGATGTAAGAAATGAAATTCACCGTTCATGGAGAAAGTAAGCCGTACGTACGCATGAATGCTACTTTCATTTCTATTTCATATTTAATGGAATGAAATCATAATGATATAAATATATATTATAATTAAAGTATAATATCATATATAATATAATTAACTCTATCCTTTATACGTCCCACATATGGCATTAATGATTCAAATCACTTTGAGGGGGTGGTAGTCCGCACTTCCTAAAATGAAACTATCACGTTTACGCATTATGGAAATCACAATGGTATGCCATAAATGAAAAATACATAAGCATAATGAAAACATAAACATAATATATGTCATATATAGAAATAGTTTCATCATAATGGCCACCATGAGAGGTGTTAAATGAATATTGAACAATCATCATTTTGTGAGACAGTAATTCACCACCCACAGAAACAATATGTTTTTTAACCATTTGATTATGGTGTGTGTAAGTGTAAATAAAATATATCTCAAAAACATCCTAGTATATTGAAGATACTAGTTTTGTTACAAAATAATTAAATAAAAAAGGTTTAATGGGTTGGAGAAGAAAAATAATACAAAAGAACATTAGGGAAGACATTAACTTAAAATCGGGTAACTCTTTTTGATTTGAGCCAAATGCTTCCTTGGGAAGACTTCTGCCCAGAGTGAGGAATATGGGAGTAATATAGTGATGTTGAGAGACTATTTTGGCTAAGGCTGGCCAAGCCAAATGTCTTTGATGATGTGAATAAGGTGGTAGAGGTGGGGGCCATTTATAAGAGGAGCGGGGGGGGGGGGCACATTTAGAATGTCAAGAAATGTTACATTATTATATAACGAGTTTCAGATTTTAAAGGTCCCAAAATTATATATTTCTAGGATAAGGTGATAAGGGTTTGAAATAAACCCATAAAATATGTTTTGTACAGGTGTATGTCTTATATTTTCCATTATCTTTTCATTTTATTTAAATTGTTCACTAATGAGGTAATCATTTCATCATCACGGTGTCATCAATAAATTAATTTATTTAATTTCTAAAAATTATAAACAAATACTATGATGTAGGAAATTTTTTAGATTTCCAAGTACTACTTATAATAATAAAATATGACTTGTATTAACCCATGTAAAAATTGTATTGGTAAAATAATACATGTTTGTGACACTTTTATTTTTACTTTAAATAAAAAGTTATTGATGCCATTTTCTTACTCAAGTTGCTTCATGGGGCCCCCAAGTTGACCCATGGATTGTCCGGGTCAGACATGACTCATCAAATATTTTTAGGCAAGTGTAATGGTAATTTCATATTATTATATCATGGTATTTACCTTAAATTACACTAATTACCTTTAATCGGGATTAATAAAACATAAAAGTTACTATTCACCAAAAATTATTTTAATCCCATTGAACCAAATTTTACTTCCTAATGATAGGTATTTTTGTTGGATTATTGAAATTCAAATCACAGAGGTGGAAAATTTTCATTTAAACGAAAAATTAGTTTTTTAACTACCACTTAGTGGTTTCAATATTCATCAAAAATCGATGTTTTTCAGAAAAATAACAAAAAATCACTCTAATCTATATTTGATATTCCAAATTCAAAAATTATGTCCATTTTACCGAATTCAAAACAAAAAATTTTCCTTAATTATTTTTATATCTAATTCCCTCTGTCAAAACAAATAATGTGTTTTTAATAAACTATATATATCAAAAGATTGACACTTGTTTATGTCCAATTTAAAGTGAAATTAATTCTAATGACCACCAGTGGATAAAATGGTAAAAATATATTCTAATTATACTTTTAAACCACTAAATAATATATGTTATCACTATAAATTATTTTGATTTAAAAAGTTGTTTTTAATTAAATTTTAGTATTTTAAACTATTCATAAAAAATTGGAAGTTCTCCGAAAAAAAATGAAAAATTCAACTTATGATAATTTAAATATTCCGAATCCAAAAATGAAGTCCTATTTTAATAATAAAATTTATAAAATATCAAAAAGTGGGTATTACTATTCATAACAGCTACTTTTATTGGTTGTATTGTGTTAGAATCTCGAACTCTCATAAAATGTAAGTTATTGCATTATTGACAGAGAAGCGTACCATGGAAGCTTTGGGTGCTACAATATTGATGTTCATTGTTACAGTTAAATGTTATTAAACTCAAGTGACAGAATTGTTGTGTGATGTTATTTTATTATGAGTTTTCTAATATTTGACTTGAGGCCCAGTATGGAATGAGATTTGAATATAGATTCATCATAGTAGGAAAAGGGAATTATAATTACATGAATCATTTCAGGCACGTATAAGAAAATAATTTTTTGGGGTGAGTTGTTTATGATAAAGTGCTTTCTTTCTTGTGTTAATTTTAAATGATAAATTTGTGTAAAGTGAAATTAAAAATTATCAAATTATTTAATGTGTAAAAAAGGGTGTCTAATGTGAAAATTTATATAATGAGAATGCGTTTAACATTTGTTATCATATTTATATATGGAGGATCGTTAAGAGTATTGATAACCCCATTGTTGTGACCGTGTCGTTGGGTTTGTGGGGAATGAATTGTTGGGGGATATTTTGAATACATCTTATGTGGATTTGTAAATGATTTTTAATTTTTCATGTTATATTTGTTTTTAATTATAATGATATACCTATATTAGGATATTGTTTGATAGGACGACATGAGGTTATGGATGAAGATGATCCAGTTTTAGTGGTACTAGAGGCCCCGATTGTGTGGTGTTAGGATGTTGAAGAAATGTTCCATGAAAAATTTTATCACTTCATACAGTTTAGGGAAAGTGATCCAGAGAGGTTTGAAAAAATTACTCCTAATATGAATGGGAGTTTCAGTCAAAAAACCCTCCAAATTTTACCAGATCGGGTAGATATGAGGTAGTTGAGTTTTGGATTGAATCTATATAGACTATTATAAGGACTCAGCCTTAAATCTTACATAATATCAAGTTATTTCAAGAATACACATTGAGGATCTTTTCAGGTATAGAGTTTTAGATAATTTGATCATAAATCATGCATTACGTTCCACATTTAAACAAAATTGTTATATAAAATATATTACTCATTTTTCCCTATTAACAGAAACATATTTAAAATAAAACATGGATTCTTTTTTGACACTTCCTTACAATATCATCATATCAAGCACATTACCCGTTCCCTGTGAAAAACATTTCAAAAACTAAGGATTAGCATAAAAAGATCAGTAAGGGATATAAAAATATTGAAAGGAAACATTAGTACATGTATACATAAGAATCAATGAAATCATACATTACTCATAAAACATGAGCACGTTAACATACCTAATGAAATCATAAGATTTATGAATAACTCAAATAAATCATAAGATATAAAAGTAACTTGAGGCATTCATAACAATCATACGTAAGGAGTAACCCTCATGTTTATGTTTTGAATACCCATCACAGTATAATCCCTAAATTTCTTCGGAGAAACCTTAGCTTTTACCCCCTTCGTGTTACACTATGCATTGGAGGGCTATATCGGGCTCACCAACCCTTAGATTATCACAAAACCACCCATCTTTATAAACAATGCCCGAGAACCATAACATAACCATAGCACATAACTTAAGCATAATGGAAAGATAACATTCCCACATTTCAATAAAAATATAACATTTTAAGATATGGAAATAATGAATCCATTCTAAAAACAATTTTCAAAACCATTTAAAACATTTAATAAAGGGATTTTGGAATCAAAGTTTCTCATACCACTTTGAATCTTTTAACATTTTAATCCATTAATATACATATAAATAAATCCTTAAAACCATTTTTGAATACATGGATATTAATGAGAAATATTTATAAGAATAAATCATTAAAACATTTATAACGATATTTTAGTTAAGGGGTTTTTAGAAAAATGAGAGACACATGAATACAATAATTGAGTAATAAAATTTAATCATAACTCTATAATATCATGAGAATTAAGAGATTCATTATATAATATTCTAAAGGGAAGTATATACACCATATAAGAGTGGATTGGTGCATAACAACAATGAAATCTTATTAGAAATGTAAAATGAGATGAAATCCCTTATATAGAAGGTATCTTAATATTAAGGATAAATAAATCTCATATTTATGAGTGAAAAATATAAATACGCCCAATATAAGGGGATATTAAGTGTAAAACAATCAAAGGTCATTCACACATATTCAAAGGATGACATATTTAATAACTACATGTTGAACCCAGAGAAATCCAAATTTGGTTAAGAAGTTCCCTTGGTAAAATTCAACAACCTAACACCGTCACATTAAAATTCATAAAATTAGTTGATGAGAGATAAAATGGTATCTCATCACTTGGAAATAAAATCTACATCAATAAGGATATATAAGAACATATACCAACATAAAAATATGTAAATTAAAAGACATAACCAAATAAGTCTTTTAAAAAGTGGTGGGTGAAAGGTTCCCGTACCGATTTGGGTAACATTCGAAACGTACACCCCATGAAAGAAAGACTATAAAACATAGATGTAAAAACCAAAAAAGAAATTATATTACCCAAAGAGTATAATAATGGGCAGTACATATACCAATCAATGGAAATGGTGGTGAATGTAGTATAAATCTCACGGGAATATAAGTGAGATGAAAAACCCCTCACGAAAAGTCAGAAGCCTAACCACACCACTTAAAACATCCAAAAAAATGGTTTGATGAAATAAAATAGGGTCTCTAATCATATGAACATAGAAAGTATAGTAATAGGAATATAAACGAACATCCCCTAACTAAGAATGAAGAGCTTAAAAGAAATGGCATAAAAGAGAGTACTTTAAAAGAAAGAGAGAGGTAGGATCCCTTACCACAAGTCTGACTTGTCTTGTTCATTTCATTATATTCCTGAATAATAAACTTTTGTCAATTAATAATTTATTAATGACGTACTTTAAAGATTATTATTCAATTCATATCACATATTATAATGTTATAATAATTAGTTAATTATGTGAGTTAATATTAGATGTTTTTGTCGATGTTTCGTACATGAGTCAAAAATGAACTTGTTTGAAAATAATTGTCCATGTAGTTATAAGTACGTCACCTCAAGAATAGTATTAATGATTTAAATATAATATATACCCAGTACATATTCATTTTATACTATTACATAACATTTGGAGATAAAAAGAAAATAAATGCACCATTCATGGAGACGGTAGGTCGTACGTACGCCTGAACGATACTTTCATTTCTTTTTCATATTAATAGAATTAAAACATATAATGGAGAGATATATATTTTGTAATTACAGTATAACATATATGTTATATAGGTCACATATGTTAATTAATTGCATTATTTATACCTTCCATGTATTGCTTGAACGAGTCACATCACTTGAGGGGGCGGTAGTCCACATTTCCTCATATGAAATTATCACATTTCCAAAACAAGAAAAGAATAAAGGTATGTTTTAAATATAAAAACAATAAGAATATAGAAAGCATAAATACCATATATATAATATATGAAATACAGAGACATCATAATGGCCACCTTTAAAAGTGTTAAAATAATATTGAACAATCATCGTTTCGTGAGGAAGTAATTCGACATCCACAGAAACAGTATGTTATTTAACCATTAGACGGATGTTTGTGTAAGTTTAGCTCTAATACATATTATAAAAACAATACCAGTATATTTAATATACTTGTATTGTTACAAAAGAAATTAATAAAAACAGTTTAGGGGGTTGGATAAGAAAAATAAAACAAAAGAACACAAGTAAAGACATTACCTTTAAATCATGTAACTCCTCTTGGTTTGAACCAAAAGGGTTTCTTGAAGAACATTATGCCAAAGGTAAGGCTCCTAGGGTGAAGATAGAGATTTGTAGAGATAAAATAATCAGAGTATGGTCGAGCCAAAGGCTTTAGAGGTGTGGGTTAGGGGGTAGAGGTGGGGGCCTTTTATAAGAGGGAGGAGGGGCACTCTTGGAATGTCTTGAAAAGTTACTTTATTATAAAATGATTTTTGGATATTAAACGTTCCAAAGTTATATATTTCGAGTATAAGGTAATAAGAGTTCGAAATCCACAAATCCAATAGGTTTTTGATGTGTTTAAGTCTTAGATTTTACCTTATCTTCTCATTTTATTTAAATTGTTTATTAATGAGGTAATCATTGCATCATCATGGTGTAATAAATAAATTAACTCATTTAATGTATAAAAATTATGAGAAAAATACAATGATGTATGAAATATTTTTAGATTTCTAATGGATATTTATAGTCAAATATATAACTTGTATAACCCCATGTAAAAATTGTTTTAGTAAAACAATACATGTTTGTGACATTTTTATTTTAACTTTAAATAAAATGTTATTAATGTCATTTTCCTAACAAAGTGGCTCAATGAGGACCCCATGTTGACCCATGGATTTTGTTTTTCGGAACTAGATCATCCAATAAGGGTAGAACATGTGTAAGGGTCATTTCATATTATTATAACATTATCTTTACCTTAAATTACACTAATTACCTTTAATCGCGATTAGTAAAACTTAAAAGTTACTATTCACCAAATAAATATTTTAATCCCATTGAACCATATTTTACATCCTAATGAAAACCATGTATGTCGGATTTTTTAAATTTAAATCACAGAAGTGGTAATGTTTCATTTAAATGAAAAATCAGTTTTTTAACTACCACATAGTGGTTTCACTATTCATCTAAAATTGAAGTTTTTCAGAAAAATACCAAAAATTCACCCAAAGATATATTTGATATTCCTAATTCAAAAATGAGTTCTATTTTAAAAAATTCAAAACATAAAATTTTTATTAATTAATTTAATAGCTAATTTCCCCTGTCAAAACAAATAGCGTGTTTTTAAGAAACAATATCTATTAAAAGATTGACACTGGTTTACGTCCAATTTCAATGTAAAATTAATTACAATGACCACCATTGGATTAAATGGTAAAAATATATTCTAATTTCACTTTAAAAAAATTTCAAAAGATGATCTAATCATGTAAATAAATTATATTAAAAAGATATTTTGAATTAAAATACAACATTTTCACTAAAACTGATCTTTATCGGAAAAATAACAAAAATTTACAGAAAGTAAATTTTGATGTCTAGATTCTAAAGAAGGATTTTATTTTTTCAAATATAAAATATATAATTTTCAATAGTATATTTAAAATGGGTTCTCCATCAAAGTGGTTGATCAACCTTTTAAATAATATTATAATATTTATGCTTATATTTGGATTCATTGGCATTTTAAGCCTCAAACATTTATTGAAAAAAGTAAAAATATTTGAAAAACATATATAATCATTTTGTAGTTAGTTCTGTTCATTCCTGCCATTAAAACGTTTAGGCATTAACAAACATTTAAAATAATATTATTTTATTATTAGCGTGCAACGTGAGATTTCAAAGAAACTCATTGTTGCGTATTGTGTAAGCAATCGAGCATATCTTTCCCTTTAAATTAATATTAACATTTTATTCACAAATGTGGATAAATATAAAAAAGTAATATTCTTTATTTACCGGGTATGTTACATCCTTCCCCCCTTTTGGGAATTGCGTCCTCACAATTTTTATAATTGGGCTTGGAAAATTCATTGAAAGCCCCACAATGGAAAAGGAGTAAATTAAACTGTCACTTTAAAAGAAAGAAAGGGAACTACAAAGGTCACCCTAGTTAACCCATACTAGGATTCCATGTATAAAAACATGGATATGGAAGAAAAAAAGGATCATGTTCTGAGGGAGAGTGATAAAAAACATGTTTAGGAGAACGTTAAGCACCAGAAAATCACAAACTGGGGATGGGTTAAACGGTATTTGATTCCCCAGTAGGAAAAGTTAACAGACAAAATTTTTATTTTTAAGCTTAATTTAATTGTGGAATTTATTTATGAGCCTAACTAAATTATAAGGAAACATACTTACTTTTCATGTAGACTCTCATCTCCTACTAGATGTCTAGCACAACCTCATATTTTCTCCAAAAGACTAGTATTTAGAATGACTTTCTCACATTAAGATAGCTATAATCAACTTATTGAGAATCACCTAATCCACACAAGATAACTATATATTTCCCATTTATTTATATCTTTTCCAAAACCAAAATTGTTAGAACAAGATCAGATAATCCACAAATGGATAATCCTTTATAAAACATAAAATAAATTCTTAATCTCCAAAATTTGTCCAACAAAACCCAAAGTTCAAAGAATACCACTCAATAAAAAATTTTTCCATAAAATTCTTCAAAGTAAACCAAACTAATATTGAAACCCAAATATTTAAAGGATTTAATTACATAGTCTTCCAAGGTACAAATTAACATTTATCTCCAAATAACATCAGTTTCTCTTAAAGTATCATATTGAAAAGTAATTAATATAATCACATATCCTCCATGATAGGTAAATAATTTCCATAGATAACCCAAAATCAACTTACTCTTGATTCATAAAATCATCTAACTATAAAGAATTAGTCAAACTAACCAGGGACTTCACGTAGTCCAGTGGTAGGCGATAAATACCAGTCGCACATTGGGTGTGGGTTCGATTCCCGCATCTTTGTCCGACGCGACGGGTTGTCACACAGTCTGCATGTTGTCCTTTTTCCAAAAATATATTATTCTTAAAACATTCCCCAAAACATGATAAAATCTTCAAAAATAATCATAACATATTTTAACCTCAAGTTTATCTCATGCCTCTCATTTTCCATCATAACATATAGTAAACCATAATTACCTCAAAAGTAAGAATCATATAAACCCTAATGGTTACCTTTATAATTATCACCTAAACTTCCACATCGAGTTGGTTCTATCACACATGATGAATTAGAGAACTCACCAAGGTTCAGGTGGTTGATCATGACTCCTGATAGTTGGTTTAGAATAACCACGATATTTCTCATTGAATCCCCCATTTCATCCGGTCTCTTAATCAGAGAACCACCACAGTTTCCATCAAACCCATTGTCACTTTGGTGCCTTCTAGAACCATCCATTTACTAAAACAAAAAAGGAAAGTGTGAGTATATCATCAAAATCATCATGTACTAAAGAGGAAGATAAACACTATGATATACTTATCCAAGTTATCTCAAAGTCATTCCAACATTCAAGAATAACAATAGCTCTATCTAATATAATAACCACTCTGGTTATACACAACTTGTCACTTATGATTAAACAACACTCTAACCTCTAATGTAATCTAAACCGACCTCTGATAGCAACTATAAGGACCTGGCCTTAAACCTTACATAATCTTGATTTATTTCAAGAATAAACATTGAGGATCTTTTCAGGTTGAGAGTTTTAGAGAATTAGATCATAAATCATACATTATATTCCACATTTAATCAAAGTGGTTACATTAAAGATAGTACTCATTTTTTTCCATTAATGGAAACATATTTAAAATAAAACATGTATTTTTTCATAACACTTCCTTGACACTATCATCATATCATACAACATTCCCTTTACTTGTAAAAAACATTTCAAAAACTCAGGATGAGCATAAAAAGCTTAGTAAGGGATATAGAAATACTGAAAGGAAACATTAGTACATGTATACATAAGAATTAATGAAATCATACATTACTCATAAAACATGATCACGTTAACATACCTCATGAAATCATAATATTTATGAATAACTCATATAAATAATAAGACATAAAGGTAACTTGAGGAATTCATAACATTTTTACATAGGGAGTAACCCTCATGGTTAAGTTTGGAATAACCATCACAATATATTCCCTAAATATCTTCGGAGAAACCTTAGCGTTTAGCCCCTTCACGTTATCCAATGCATTGGAGAGATATATCGTGCTCACCTGCAATTAATTTATCACGGAACCACCCGTCTTCATAAACAATGTCCAAGAACCATAATATAACCATTTCACATAACATAAGAATAAATGAAAGATAACATTGACACATTACAGTAACAATATAACATTTTATGATATTGAAATAATGAATCCATTCTGAAAACCATTTTCAAAACCATTTAAAACATTTAATAAAGAGATTCTTGAATCAAAGTGTCCTATACCACTTTGAAGCCTTTAACATTTTAAACCATTAATATACATATAAATATATCCTTATAACCATTTTGAATACATGGATTTTAATGGGAAATATTTATAAGAATATATCATTAAAACATTTAGAATGATATTTTAGTTAAAGGGTTTTTAACAAAATGAGAGACACTTGAATACAATAATTGAGGAATTTAATGTAATCATAACTTTATAATATCATGAGAACAAATCGATTCATGATTTAATATTCAAAAGGATAGTATATACACCATATAAGAGTGAATTGGTTCATAACAACAATGAAGTCTCCATATAAATGTAAAATGGGATGAAATCCCTTATAAAGAAGGTATCCTTAAATTAAAGATAAATCAATCTCATAATTATGTGTGAAAAATATAAATACACACCATATAATTGGATATTATTTTTTAAAAAATAAAATGTCATTCACACATATTCAAAGGATGACATATTCAATAACTTCATGTTGAACCCAAAGAAATCGAAATTGGGTTAAGAAGTTTCCTTGGTAAAATTCGACAGCCTAACAGCGTCACGTTAAAATTCATAAAATTAGTTGATGAGATAGAAAATGGTATCTAATCACTTGGACATAAAATTTACATCAATATGGATATATAATAACATATCCAAACATAAAATTATGTAATTTCAAAGACATAACAAAAAAAGTTTATTAAAAAGAAGAGGGTGAAAGGTTCCCTTACCGATTTGGGTAACTTTCGAAACGTACACTCCATGAAAGAAGGACTATACAACATTGATGTAAATACTCATAAAGAAATTATATTACCCAAAGAGTAGAATAATGGGCAGTAAATATACCAATCAAACAAAATGGTGGCAAATGTAGCATAAAACTCACAGGAATAAAAGTGAGATGAAAACCCCCTTAGAAAAACACGGCAGCCTAACGACACCACGTAAAACATCCAAAAAATGGATTGATGAAATAAAATAAGGTATTTCATAATATAAACATATAATTTACAGTAATAGTAATATAAACGAACATCCCCCAACTATGAAATAGGATCTTAAAAGAAACGGTATACAAGAGAGAACTTTCAATGAAAGAGAGAGGTAGGATCCCTTACCTCAAGTCCGACTTGTCTTGTTCGTTTCTCTATATTCCTGAATAATAAAATTTTTCCAATTTATAATTTCTTAAGGAACTCCTTTAAATATTATTATTCAATTCATATCACATATTATAATGTTATAATAATTAGTTAATTATGTGAGTTCATATCAGATGTTTTTGTCGATGTTTGGTAAATGATTAAAAAATGAACTTGTTTGAAAAGAATTGTCCATGTAGTTATAAGTAAATCATCTCCAGAATAGTATTAATGATTTAAATATCATATATATCCAATAAATATTCATTTTATACTATTCAATAACATTTGGAGATAAAAATTCATGAAATGAACCGTTCATGGAGACGGTAGGTCGTACGTACGTATCAACGCTACTTTCATTTCTTTGTCATATTAATGGAATTAAACAAACAATTGGGATATATATATATATATATATTATAATTACAGTTTGATATATTTGTTATATAGGTAATATATGTTCCTTAATTTCATTATTTATATATTCTATGTATTGCATGAACATGTCATATCACTTGAGGGGGCGGTAGTCTACACTTCCTCATATGAAATTATCGCATTTGCACAACATGAAAAGAATAAAGGTATGTTTTAATTATAAAATATAAAAGAATATATAAAACATAAATACCATATATACAATATATAAAATACAGTGACATCATAATGGCCACCTTAAAATGTGTTAATTGAATATTGAACAATCATCATTCCGTGAGGCAGTAATTCGCCATCCACAGAAACAATATGTTATTTAACCATTAGACAGATGTGTGTGTAAGTGTATTTTGAATCCTTCTTATAATAATATCTTATTATATTGAATATACTGTTTTTGTTATAAAATAAAGTCATAAAACGATTTTAGGGGGTTGCAGAAGCAAAATAAAACAAAAGAACACAAGTGAGGACATTACCTTTAAATCGGGTAACTCCTCTTGGTTTGAACCAAAGGGTTTTATTGAAGAGCTTTCTGCCAATGGTCAGGATAATATGATGGATAAAGATATGTGGAGAGATAAAATGAGAAGAGCTTGGTTGACCCAAAGGCTTTATAGGTGTGGGTAAGGGGGTAGAGGTGGGGGCCTTTTATAAGATGGAGGAGGGGCACTCTTGGAATGTCTTGAAAAGTTACTTTATTATAAAATGCTTTTCGGATATTAAAAGTCCCAAAATTATATATTTCTAGGATAAGGGGATTAGGGTTCTAAATACACCCATCCAATAGGTTTTTGACAAGTGTAAGTCTTATATTTTACCTTATCTTCTCATTTAATTTAAATCATTTATTAATGAGGTAACTGTTACATCGTCATGGATTAACAAATAAATTAAATTATATAATGTCTAAAAATTAAAAAAAAATACAATGATATAGGAAATCTTTTTACCTTTTTAATGGATATTTATAGTCAAAAATATGACTTGTATAACCCCATTTAAAAGTTTTTTAAGTAAAAAAATACATGTTTGTGTCGTTTTTATTTTAACTTTAAATAAAAAGTTATTAATGTCATTTTCCTACCAATGTGTCTCCATTTGGTCCCCAAGTTGACCCATGGATTTTATTGCTCGGAAATGACTCATCCAATAAGGGTAGGACACGTTTCAAAGTCATTTAATATTATTATAACGTTATCTTTACCTTTAATTACACTAATTACCTTCAATGACGATTAATAAAACTTAAAAGCTACTATTCACCAAAAAATTATTTTAATCCCATCGAACAACATATTACATCATAATGACAACCATGTTTGTCAGATTTTTGATACTTAAATCACAGAAGTGGTAATATTTCATTTAAATAAAAAATTAGTTTCTTACCTACCACTTAGTGGTTTCACTATTCATCAAAAATTGATGTTTTTCAGTAAAAAACCAAAAATTCACCCTAAGATATATTTGAAATTATGAATTCCAAAATGATTTCTATATTACAAAATTCAAAACATAAATTTTGAATTAATTAATTTAATAATTAATTATCCGCTGTCAAAACAAATAGCGTGTTTTTAAGAAATAATATCTATTAAACGATTGACACCAGTTTAAGTAAAATTTAAAAGTGAAATTAATTCCAATGACCACCATTGGATTAAATGGGAAAAATAAATTCTATTTTCACTTTAAAACCAATTAAAAATATGATCTAATCATATAAATAAATTAGATTAAAAAAGGTTTTGAATTAAAATACAACATTTTCAGTAAAACTGATCTTTATTAGAAAAATAACAAAAATATACACAAAGTAAATTTTTGATGTATAGAATTCCGCTTGATGCCTAAAAAGTCTCATGAGAGGAATAATTACTCCAAATCAGATGGATTTTTACCAAATAAGATTGAAACTATCATGAGCATCATCAATATTGGTAAAAGTTTCAATTTAATGTGAAAAATGAAAAACAATAATTAATAATTCCATCATTCTGAGGTAATTTATTATTATCAAAGATATTTTCACAATGAAATAATCTCTTGAAGAATTCAATTATCTGTTTATTGATTAAATGGAATTTTTTAGTTATTTAAAATTATATATTGATTATTACTTATCTGGTTTTTTAACTAGAATTTTTTTAGATATTTTAATTTATATATTTATTTATTGATTATATATTACAATGTACTTAACCCTAAATAGCCATTATTGAAAACCCTTATTTTGTTTCCATTTCCCAGGTTATGAAGATGAATTATTTGAATAAGTTTCAATGATGGAGTGTTTTTACATTTTATATTATTTATTTTCCTTTTCCAATGTATAATGGGTATCTTGTATATATATGTCTTCCAATACATCTAAACTTTTGTCCTTTAAGATGCCATTTCTTATATCTTTGGCAATATGACAAAGGAAGACACCAGATCTGGGGTACTGGGGTCAAAGACATTACAAAAGTTATAATTTTTAATTTTAATAGTTTTTTAATAATTTTTAATTAAAAATTAATTAATGATAAAGTATATCTAAGACTTTAACATTTTAATATAACCCTATGTTTGATAAATTATTTAACATGCAATACTGAATTTTAACAAACCATGATATAATATTAAAATGTTATTATATAAACAGGATCGATTTAACATAGTCATTAAATAAGTGAGTATTAGTATTTTAATCCTTTTTATGAAATACAAATTACATTTTAATATTAATATATTGATAAATTTGTAAAAGGAACTAAACATTTTATGAAGATATTTTATTATATAAGAAAAATGTTTCCTTCAAGATTATTTTTTGGATCTTCATGAGAATGTATAATAAATACTTTATGTATTTTTTTATAAATTTATTTCCTAAAATGAACATAATTTTTTAAATAGGCTTTTAAATCATTTTATTGGGGGAATTTTTTAGTTTTTTTATGAATAAATGATTTTTTAGTGAATAGTGAAAATACAATTTTTTGTAAAAGAATAATTTATTTTCATTATATTAGGAAATTAAAAAGTAATTGTATAATTTTAATGTTATTACAAAGTTACATAAGAATTATTTTTATTAATTTCAAATAATATTTTGTATTTAAATCATCAATATTCTATATTTTAATATAATATTTTAATAGTTTTAAATTAAAATTTTTGAAAACTATTTTAAAGTAATTATGGTTTCTCCATTTTTACTAACTAAAATAACACCAAATGAGGGAAAATTTAAATTAAATATATAGATTATATATCAATATAAATTCATTAAAATTATATTAACTCTTATTTCTTTTTATATAGTTATTATAAGATCTACCAATTCTAGAAAAATAAAATTATTGAAAAAACAAATTAACACGTATTTAGATTTAATATTATATTTAAATCCCCATATTATATGAATTGAATTTGAAAAAAAGAGATTTAAAATTTTAATTATGAATTTTGAATATTATATAATAATTTGAACTTAATTTTTCTTCAGAGTGAATAGTAAAAGTGACAAAAATATGTTACCATGGTTAATGTTAAAATTGAATTACTAGGTGGGGGTATTAAAATAAATTGGTAAATGTAATAACATATATAAATCATATTTATTTTTAATTTTATACTAAATTATCAGCTTTATATATCCTACAACCAATTATTTTTTAATTTTTTCACTTTCCTTGAGAGTGATGTTTCATTATTTAACAGTTTTGGGAATTTACAAGAATGAAACTCCTCCTCCCATATAAAATGTTACCCCCTATAGTCTCACATAAAAATTTATAAAAACCATTGATTTCTCTAATACTAACAAAAATAAATTTCTTTATTCTATTATCATGTCCTAGAATCCTTAGGTTGAATAAAAAACCAATCTAGTAAGTTTTAGGTATAATCGTAAATAGGTGGTCCGAATAAGAGAAAACATTCTTAACCAAGAATATTTATTTTAATTTTTATTATGAAAAATTTAAATCATTTTAAATCATTATAATATAACAAAATCATTATTTATACAAAAAAAATGTTGTTATTATGTTAATATCGCACACTAAATCCATCTCCCCTTCCATAAAATGGGAAATTGAATCATGGTTCATGTGTACAGATGACTATCGAATCATAGAAAAATATAATTCATTTTCCATTTAAATGTCATGAAGATATTTATAATTATTGACTTAATATTTATATGTGATATTCATGAAATATCAATCATTCGGTAATAATAATATACCATATACTTTCTTACCAAACCCTCTATTTAAAATAAAAACATAATTCTTGTGTACGGCAGAATACCGCCTCGATAAGTGATATGATCCATTTTTTATTTCCGTATCACATTGATGTGATGTGTATGCGTATTTAAAAAATAGGATATTAGTTATATAATTATCATCCATTAAAGGTAAAATTACAATTTCATTCATTCAATCATGATCGTTGAAAATGGAAATTCACTCAGGTTTGAGTACAACCAACCGTCTCTATGATCAAAACTCAATTCAGTTAAGATAACCATATTTCATGGATGGTTTTAAAAGTGTAATTTAAATATAAAAGTAATAATAATTTTTTTAAAGATATTATGGAATAAAAAACCATTTTACCATGGTCAACACAGTGATGTCATTTTCATATTATGAACTATGGGTCTAGAAACACACTACATAGACATAACATAATATCTAATTAAACATTTCATTATTACAATTGAATTAAAATATTTATTTTTAAATGAATTAAAATTTATAAATTTTATACGAAAATAATTAATTGATATAATTTTCTTTTTAATTAGATAAAATACATATACCGAAATGTTTGGGCTTAAGGTAAGGGTTTCACCTCCAAACATCCTTCATTGAGACGCATATTCCATTATGAATCTACTTTATTTTGAATATTGTATATAATTAACCAATACATATTATATAATTAATCATTATTACTTAATATAAATTTTATTTTAAAATCAATCTATAATTTTCATGGGAAGTTAGGATTCAAAAGTTTGAAAACAGTAACGGTTTATGCTTGAATCTAAATTTTATAAGAATAGTTTATTAATAAATTTATATTGTAAGAAGTTATTTTATATTTTTTTAGTAAATACTAATAATATTAACATATTTTTTAATATAAAATTTGTGTAATAGAGAAATTATAATCTCTTTTTTACTTAAAATAATTGAAAAAAATGCTTTTATGGAAAGCTGATTTCATTTTTTATTTCATTTTAATATTCTTTTTCATCAAAATACATTTTTTCTTAAGAATACATTCAATGATAAATGTAATGATCCCAAAAATATGTATTATAAAAAAATTTCAAATTTTTTAATTTTAAAAAATGGATTCATAGTATTATTCTTGTTGTTTTTTAAAAGAATCACATTTTATACCTTTTTAAATTATTGTAAAAGGAATGATTCTTTTAACATATACCATATGTATGGAATTACATTCTGTAATAAACACTCAAATCTTTAAATCTTATATTAAAATTTCTTATGGTTCATTTTAAATAATTTTTTCTATAATATTTTTGAAAATTCTAAAATTTTAATATTTTATTTTAAAATGGAAATATTATTTTTCTCAAGAAATACATCCTGTAATATTTTATAGCCCTTTTCATCAATGATGAAAAAAAAATTATGTTTTTTATTATTATGAATTATATATATATTTATATGACATATACATCTATATTATTTTCATTCACATTGATGGATTAGTATATACATTATGTTAATATCTAAAATTAATTAATTATGAAATATATTTTTATTATCATATGAGACAAGATTTTGAAACTAATTTCCTTCTATGGTTAATTGAAATGTATATTCCTTAGTATATTTTTCAGTTATTTGGAAAACATAATAATGAACATGTTATGATTGGTGTTCCTAGATGTCCGTCCAATGCATTGGGTAAGGTTTTTAGTCTCATAATACATCATGTATGGGATTAAAGAGTACAAAATAATTCATTATAGGGTATTTTTCATCATGTTATTTTTTCTATCCAATTATCATTCACTATTGTTTATGTCATGTTATATATTTCTTCTTCATTTCCAATGATTCTATGAAATTATGTTACAATTTTTTAATAATATGATCCCTTGTGATTACTCTTAATCATTTTTATTTATGACATAAAGTTATACCTTTGACTAAGATGTTATGTTTCCTTATCACATTTATTCCCTTATTGGTACCATTATCTGAATCCTTTATTTTAATAAATTACCATTGTTATCCTTTGAATTTGTTGGATCTAAAATGGGTTTAGGTTCTCAATAAGGATAATAAAAATACCTAAATCATGTTTTATTTCTATTTTTATTTTTATGTTTTATGGACCTATTATTCAAAAGATGCTAGGTATCAGGATAATTAGGTTTTTAATTACTTTATTTTTATATATAAAATCATGTAATAATATCCATAAATTAATGGTTATCTATAGTTGGTATCAAATAATAATTTTTAGAAATTGAAATTTAGTATGAATAAACATCAATGAAAACCCTTGGGATATTCTTAATGATAATTATATGTATATGAATATATATTGTAATATTTTTGAATGATATTTTTTGTGGTTTCTCGGAAATTAAATCCCTATTTGGATACTATAAGTCGATGGGAATCTGGAAAAGTTTAAAATAAGGGTGAGAACTATTAAAAGGGTGCATTGACTTGAACTTGATCATCACCTAGTGCCTGATAACATGCCTTATTATACATGTTGTTTTACACTATAGAAGGATATACATTGGGAATTCCTTAAATCTTCATTATACACATTAAATGATTTAAATATATTATGAATATGAATTACCAAGGATATACCAATGGAACCATTAATTTAAAAGAAGATGCAACTATCTAAATACCTAAAAAATAAATTCCATATGTTTTGGTTTTCCACTATCATTATTATATCTCATACTATGATGTGTTGTTCAAGTAAATTATTGTAACCTAGAGGGATCATGTTGAGGCTTAATATGATGGAAAATTACATTGTTATGAGAAACCAAACTAAATGATAACTGGATACAAATATTTTTTTATTATTCCTAATCAACAATCATGATATATGATTAAAAACATGAAATTTATGTGCTTCCTAACGCATCAAATATGAGGATGATGGTCTGTTAGATTTTTTAATTTGTTAATGAACAATGGGTAAATAAGATTTATATTCTTATGTTTCATGAAAATCGAAAGATTCAATTAAAATAATATATCAAATTTGTTTGTGGAAATTATTTATTTGGAAATTAATTTCATTGAGAGACTAATTACTAAGGAATTCAGTGCCTCAGAAGCAGGGAACATGGGAATTATATGAGCCAATATCCTAAATTCTGGAATAAAACCTTGACTAAATAAGAGATAATGTTATAAAAAATCATTTATGTAAAAGGGATGAATTATTTTTGTATTGTGAATTAAAAAATATGTTGTAGAATTATATTTACCAATAAACAGGTTCTTATAAAAATCCTAAAACATCTAAGTACAGTGTTAATTTTGTAATCATATATGTATTCATGTCTGATTAACATAAGAGTAATTGATAATATCATGGTTTTATGAGTTTAAGTTTAATCATTTGTTTAATGTCTTAGAAACCCATTTTTAGGATCTATTTGATGGGATCTTAATTTGATTAATGATATTTTTGGGAAAATTTAATTCCTTTTAGATATATATAATATTTATAATTACCATAATATAATATTTGGGCACAATGATCGTATGTTTTTTAGGGAATTATATTTTAGTGTATTAAATAAATAATTAGGTTAAAAAGTATTTTCATAATGAAGTTCTTTTTTTGGAATATGTGTTTATTTATTTAAGGAATGATCTATGTCTAATGTTTGGTTTTATTATTGAATTTTATGATTAATATATTCATATTTATTTTTTATTAGTATCTAACTTTTTTATAACCATTTTTTTTATATAATATATAAGGAATATCATGTTACAATTTTAGCGATTTTATGAACCATTCAATGTTAATTTTTGTGAATTAAGTATAAATTTGATTAATAGATATTCATTCCATAGATAAATACATGAAGAGAAAATTATTCGAAAACTAAAGAAAGAAAGAAATTGTTTTCTTGAAATAAAATTATATCATGAAAAAATATTATTGGGTGTCTTCTATGTTGACAGTAAATGAATCACTAAAATCTACAAAAATTTGTCTTAAAACATATATTGTATCCAATTACATTCACATTCGATGAATTAATTGTCTTTAAATTCATCAAATATTTATGTGTTTGTGGTTTTTAAATTAATATTGATACAAAAATTTAAATTTATTAACAATCTCTCTAACTCTCCTTAATTATATACTTTTTTCTTAAATGTCCATATTTTCACTTCCCACTAAATTTCTATTACTTGAAAAAATATTCATGTGTTATTTATGATGAAAATTTTATTCTATTTCCTTATTTTCTATGGTGGTTTTATTAACCCTAATTTTGACATGGGTTCCCTAAAATAGAATTCTCAAATATCAAAACCAATATTATTGATTAAAATTTAACTATATGAGAATAAAATGTATTTAAGGGTGTTAGAATGTAAAAATCCCAGATTTTTGTAGAACACTATATAGAATAAAAGATTCAACACATAACACTTATTTCCTATGAACCAGGATATAATATTAAAATATTATTATATAAACATTATCGATTCATCCTAGACGTTAAATTGGTGGGTATGTATTTATTAATTGATTTATAAAATATATATATAAATAATATATAAATATATTTGTAAATTCATAATGACCAACCAAATATTAATAAATATATTTTACTCAAGAAAAATATGTTTCCTTCATAAATGATTTTCATTAATTTATCAAAAAAATATTTATATTAAATTATGAAAGATTTATAAATTTTATTTAAATAATTTACATAATTTATTAAATTATTATATCAAAACTTACTTCCACTATTTTGTTTTGAATTTTCAGAATATATTGATTTTTTACTATGTTGCAAAATTTTAATTTTTGTTACAAAATCATTTCTTTTTAATTAATTATTTAATTTAAAAGAACCATTATAATTTTGAAATGTTTAAAATTAAATTTTTATTTAGATATATTTAATCCAAATAATTTCTTAAAATTCTTATTTATACTACATTTTAATAGATGTTGATTTGAATGCTACAAAATACATTTTCCTGAAAATTGTTTTATTGTAAATATTGTTTTTTCCATTATAGTTGATTTAAATGTACCATAATGAAGAATTATTTAAATTAAAATATATATTTTTTGGTAATAAATATTAAAAATATGTTATATTAAATTTTTTCGTAGTCATTATTAGATTATCTTATGCTTGTAAAGGAATTCCTTGGAAAACACATTTTTTAGACACATATATAGGTTTAATTTTAAAATAAATTATTCTATATATATGAATTGACTTTTAGATAATTGACTAAATATTTGGGATAGAAATAATTAATATTTCATGACAACTAAAGCTAATTTTTTTATAATTAATTTATGACCATAGAAAAAAACTTTTACAATGATTAATGTTAAAGTCGGTTTACCTAAAGGGTTAAAATGAATATGTAAATGGAAAAAACACAATGATGGCATGTTTATTTTGAAATTTATATTTTTTAATCATCCTTATATATCGTATAATATGTTATTTTTCAATTACATATTCATTTGGACTGAGTGTGGCGTCCCATTAATGAATAGTTTTTTGTATTTACAAGATTGCCTCTCCTCTTCCATTATAAAAGGGAATACATATCCTATCCTATCTGCACATCCAAAACCCATGAGTTTATAAATTTCATACCATAATACATTGTATAAATCAATCCCCATGAAATATATATTATTATGATCCGAAATATAATGTATGGATTAATTAATTATTGTAAAAAATTGGTAGTACGAATAAGTGGTAATGTCATTAAACAAACATCGTTTTTTAATTTATTCTTTCACCAATTTAAATACATAGTAAATATTTATAATATAATAAAGTATGTATCTATAATATAATAATATGTAATATAAAAATCGAAATTCTTTAAATCCCGCTCCTTTTCCTTCTAATGGAAAATTAAAACATTGATCGTGTGTACAATGAACATTCACCTCACAGCCCAATGTACTTTGTTTTTTGTCACCAACTCTAAAAATGTTTAACATAATGGATTTAATGTAAAAGAATTATATTCATAAAATATTAATAATTATATAAATTCAATATATGATATATTTTCCTGCCTTTCAATCTATTGAAAAGGATTACATTTCCCATTTGTACAACTAACTACCACCTCGCGGAGCGATGTGATTCATTTTTTTACCGCATATCATGGGTGTTATATTTATGTTTATTTTGAAAAAAATATATTTATAATAATATTATCATTTTGGAAATATAAAATAGTATTTACCTTAATTCCATCATAATATTTGAAGAATGGAAACATTACTCATATGTACGTATGACCTAATATCTCTATTATTCTAACATTGTTTGTTTTTCATGAAAATATATAATGGATGTTGTTAAAAGAATAATTGATGTATCAAAATGAAAATTATGAAATTATTAATGTTATTTATATTATAGAACAATTTCCACATTAAATATGTTCAATACACTATTTCCATTCTCTAATTATGAGCTTATCATCCTCAAAACACATAATGCAGAAATAGCATAATACATATTCAGTATTTTTGTAAAAATTAAATAAAATATTTTCTAATGACATTTTTAGACTTGTTCGATATTTCATAAAATGTTTATAACTGAGTATTATTTTAATATTCTTAATGAGTAACATTTTAAATATTACTATGAATATGTTAAAGGAATGTGAATTTTAACTGATACCACATGTATAGAATTACCCACCCCTATGATCAATCAACTCTTTTAATATTAATTTTTACGTTCTGAAGTTTATTTTTTTTTAAACATTATATAAGAAATTTGTTTTTTTAAAGTGATTTTAGAATGAAAATTTTATTTTTCTCATAATATATTTAGTGTAATATTTTAAATACAGTTTCATTAACAATAATAACATTTGATGTAACAGATTGATTATAAATTATACACATATGTCTCTCACATATATTGCCAGATTATTATCCCTTATTTTGACTTAGAAATACATTGTTTTTATTCATCTATCAAAATTTTTCATTATGAAATTTCATTGGATTATGATATGAGACAACATTATGCAACACATTTCTTTCCATAAGTAATTTTTATGGTTTTTCATTTTGATTTATTTCCTTTTTATTACTTATATAATCTTTAACAAGCTATTATGGGTTCCACCTTATATCCCTCCAATGCTTTGTGTAATTTTTTTCATCTCATGGGTTGTCATACATGAGATTGGGGAGTAAACCTAATCTGTTATGGGTCATTTTCCACCATATTATATTGTCTATTTATTTGGCCTATCCTTATGTTTATGTCATTATATATATATTTTTTAAATTTATATGATTTTATTGTATTCTAATTCAATTTTATTTATTTAAATCTCTCTTTTGATTACTATTGAGCCTTTAATTTTATACAAACATGTTATACCATTGAATAAAATATTATGGTTCATTATACTATTGATTATGTTATATAATTTTTAGCTCACCCCTTTCATTTATGTATTTCTCTAGGATATATTATATTCTTTTAGGAGAACATATGAATCTAGGATCTCACTAATGATAATAAATATAAATATGTCATGTTTTAGTTTTGATTTGTTGTTTTATGAACATTGTCTTCTAAGAACTCAAGGACTTTTGATATTTGGTTTTGTAATTAGTAGAAGTTTTTATAAAAGTCTGTGTCATGATATGAATGAAATCTTGGGTTACTATAATACCAATACATCAATTTGTTTAACATATTGAAATCCTTAGAAATTGAACCATTTCACCGATATTCATTCAAATTGTAATCATAGTGTTCATGATCTCGTAGAACCTAAGATAAATGCTAGGGATTGATTCATTAGGTTTCATATCCTATATATAGTACTTATAATATATGAATTTATATTAATTTCCTCAATATTAGATGTTCCTTTATGAGGCACAAACCAAGTGTCCAAAATTTGGTATGCAGTATCACAAGAAGAAATTATATTTAATATGTCCTCAATTAAAGCATAAAATAAAGTTATCAAATATTTCAAATTATAATCATAATCTTATTTAGTTAGTGTACTTATTATTTTATGACTTGTTTAGATTTTCAATATTGTCCCTCAATAGATCTATTGATGTCAAAACCCTTGCTCTCAATATGTAATTTCGTTTTTATTTTCCTATATGAATAATTTTTAACATTAAAAAATGGGGTTCTATTTGTAAGATAACCATTATAGATAGAACAAATACTAATAAAATAAATAAAAAAATTGAAAATATATTTTTATGAACTTGATTATGGTTCAAGATAATCATCGTAAAGGAAAAATAAATCATATGCTACCAAAATATGGTTGGAGTGGAAAATTCATGTGATGTGGGGGTAAATAGATATTCCAATATCAAATTTATATTTAATAAAAATCAAAATACCCATAAAATAAAACAATCGAATTTTAAAACAGTGAATTTATATAATTTTTTATTAATTGAAATAGTTCCTCTTAAATTTAATCAAAAATTTATTTAAACTATTTAAAAATATATTTTACTTTTGAAAATGTTTTACTAACACCAAGTGAATATATCATATATAAATTTTATTTATAGTAGCTATTATTTGATAAAATCTTTAATGGAATAATTAATAAAAACATGAGTGATATAACCCATGAATTTAGTTATAAAAATAGATTAAATAATGAAACAAAAAGATATAACTAAATATAAACAAGTATCTTAGTTCCAATATGTAAAAATAATCTCCTCTACTTCAAAGTCATGAAAATATAATCATGTATACAAAATTATAATAACTATGATCCATATCATTGGTCATGTTTTATAGTTACAACTTCACAATAGGTAGTCCTTGCTATTATCAACCTCTTTCCTAGTTATTAAAAAAAGGATTTAAGAGAATACATGGATGAGTATATATCAATCTTGAATAAAAAAAGAGTATGTTATAAAAAATATAAAAAATATTAACAAGAAAGGTCAAAAGAAAAATTTAATATAGTAAGTTTAAATACATGATGATAGCGATTTGATGAATCTCAATATGATAAGAATATTTCAATCAATTTTATTTAAAATTTTCCATGAGATTTTTTTAGTAAATTCTGCACTTAGAAGAGAAAGAAAAATTGATCATGGAAGTACATAGTGATGTAGTCAACTTGATCCATATTTCAATAGTATTATCCTACTACATTTCCACAATATGCACTGATTCATAAAGGAAATCATTATCAAAAAAATCCATTGTATAATATTCATAAAATGATTCTTTTAGTTGTTATTCAGATAAAAAATAAATAAATTCATTGAATTCCCAGTAAATTACTAGAAATATAGGTTTTTTAATTTATAAATTAATTTATGGTTGAATTTGACAAGGTAGCTAGATCATTATAATGGTCTATTCACTTTATTACCGTCACATGATATTATTTTTACTTGAACATGCGATCAAATGACCATGAAATTAATTGAACATGTGGTCATTTGAAATAGATACAACCTGAGATTATGGTCACATGACAAGATCACTTCATTTATTAATGTAATAAATATCATTATTAATTATATATTTTCAAAAAATTAATTAAATTTACTGTATATCTTCACAATCACTTGATATATTTATGCGGTGGGTGGAATACTTCACGAGGTTAGATAAAATGTTCGTGAAGTTAGGTCATTGTAATTATTTTCATTTTATGATTTGGAGAAAAATTTCAACATACAAATTGTTAATTATTTTTCATGTGGAAACATCGAATTTTTCATGACGACACATATATACGCTCAATTTTCCTTCATGTTCATTTGAGCTTCCTCATATGGTAGTTTTATACGGAGACATCAAGAATTTGACATTTCTTATATTTTTTATAGAAAAACTTTTCACTATCATGGAAAATAAAATTCATCAATAATACAAGACACATTAATTAATGGAATTTAAATTTTGGTCTACTATATTTACTTATTGAAATTAAAATATTTCTCACATTGAGGAAAAATATTTAAAGACTCTTACTTGGATCCATGACACAAAGCTATCGTATCCCAATCTTACTCTTTGAATTAATATAATTTCAACCCTATCTTAATCATCCTCTTTCTCCACTAAATGTAGCAAGGAATACAAGGGGAATTTCGTCTCAAATTTTACATATGATTAATGGGAAATGGGGGAGTAAAACTAGGAAAAATAAATAAAAATAAAAAAGAGAAGAAAAAACACCACCTTAAATGTACTAACCCGAGTCCCAAAATGTGGATTGAGTTTAACCATAAATTTGTCAAACACTAATACAACACTCACACTAAAATGAGTTATCATCTAGTTCAAATACTTTATTAAACAACTGGTAAAAAATGGGTGGTGATATACATTATGAAAATGATATAAGTTATGATAAATATGATTATGGTTCTGGAGTTGATTTATAATAAATCTCAATTTATGATACATGAGTTTATAATATATACAAAGACTTAGAATATATGAGGTGAGGGTATTATGTTACAATCCCATTGTTTATTATGTTTTTTTAGGATTTTTCTTTGATGATGAAATATTATTTTATTACTCTAATGGGAATTATTAATTTTCTCCTAATATTTGATTTCTAAAAATTACATGTTTTCCTTCCATTTTCGTCTCTTTAATATCTCAGGAGGCTAAAATAATATTTTTAAGGAAGACTGACTTTATTTATCTCTATATTAAAACTTCCATTTTCATTCATATCTATGTTTTCAAAAAATATTTTAAATAATATTTGTAATATTATATAAAGTTTTTTTAATTTTGTTATTACACATGAATTAATTTTAATAAGATTTTCTAAAATAAACATTCTTTTAATTTTACGGATGAGGTACTTTTTGAATTTTTTCACAAAAGTTTGAAAGGAATTCATTATATTAACTTATACGTCATGAATTTAATTTCCCAAATTAATGAACAATCAGTGTATTAAATCATCCATTACTGGTTTCAAGGTTTATTTTCAACGGAATTTTTTTCTTGAATATTTGATATTTTTTTGATATCAGATAATTTATTTCAAAGTGAAATGGTATTTTCCAAAATAAACATTCTAGGTAACTAATGTAACTACTTTTTAATCAAATATGATAACCTTTTATGTTACCTAATATTTAATGAGGATATTATCTAATAATATAATAAATATTATTTATATGGATGGTTTATGATTATGATGATAAAATATTTATAAAAACCTTTCATTTTCTATGATTTATGCTAGGATAAACTATTGAAATGTTAACGGAAACTAGTTTTTTCCAATGGGTCATGATATGATGAGATTTTTATGAATCCAATTTCATTTTCATGGGTTATGATATCATTAATGTTTTATGATCTTATGTAACACATTATTTTAGTTTTCACTATGTAATGGGTTGGACCATAATTAGATATCCCTCAAAATAATTGGGTAATGTGAGTTATATCTTGAGTCAAACAAGATTGGAATGGGGATTTAACCCATTTTATTAATGAAATATATACACTATGATAGTAATTTGTGTTAACCATGACTAATATTATTGAATAGGGAGTAAATCAAATCTATTATGATAGTCTTGGTAGTGAGAATTGACTACTAATGGAATTATTTTATATTATTTTATGTATTGTAAAAATCAATGCCATATAAATTTTTTAGAATATCATGGATAATTTCCATTGATTTCAATATGTTTCATATCTTATAAAAAACTGAGTATTATAGAATTACTATAGATTATTATATATGATAGGTATAATATAGTTTTTAAAGGATAAGATCGTGTTCTCATATCTTTGTTGTCATGTTATGATTATGTTATCATCAATATACCCATTTTTTACCGTTACTAAGTATCTAAGATACGATTTCTTATGTTTCTCCCACTCAACATATGATCGATGTTTTTGAATATGATATGTATATGAAGAGTGAATGTTGTGATGAACTATGTTCGATATTATGTAGTACATATAAGAAAGAGGTGTTACTGTATCCCGGTTTCCAATGGAAATAGAACTATAGGATTTTATCTAAGATATAACTATTATGTGATGAATATTTATATAATATGATGCAATATATCTGTATATGATGTATGGGTTTCTATAGTCAGTATTAGAGAAAGGATTAGTAATTATTTGAAACTAGAATTAAAAACATTATTGAAGAGCCATAAAGTCATCCTATGTATAGGATAACGACATAAGTTATAGTAATTAAAGGATTATGTTTTCCCTAGAAAAACATATATGTATGTATATTAACAAATGATGTGGTATTAATAAATATGAATCCATGGGTAATAACCCGAAAAATAGTTGGTCTTATATATATTTTCCATCATTCTAGTTCATGGAGACTGTGCCACTAAGGAAAATTAGAAGAAGATGTCAGGATTTAGATATCCTATTAATTTTTGTCATGATTGATCACTTTGATAAATGATTCCTAATGGTCATGCTAACCATTTTGGTTTTACTAAGGGATTGAAGATAGAATAATAAATATTATTTAGTTACATGTATTTTAAAATATTGAAGTTCTATATTTGAGTATGGTAATATGAATTCTTGTGTATATGGGAATCATTCATGGAATCTCAATTAATGTCTTTGGAGATGAGATGTTGAATTATTTGTGAAATGATCTATTTTATGATGATTTCATCCCAAGTTTATAATTATTATCAACTAAAATTATTTGGAATTACTTTCCTAAAAATATCATTATTGTACAATTGGATGAATATTATTTCATTTTACTCATGGATTAGATTTCATTACATCGATCCCATATGAACAATTGAGGAATGAAATTCACATTTGTTATTTTGAAGAATCCTATGATCATTTATTTTTTGACAATCAATATAGAAATAGAACAAAAATGGAATCAATTATTTAGGCAATTATTCATATTAAAAAATGTTTTTATCTCAAATTATCAAGGAGAAACTCAATATCAAAGATATTCATATTGTGTGGGTGTTTTTAATTGTTTTTCTGTAGGATTTTACTTGTCTTCCACCAAATCATGATGTTTTTCTTTTAATAAACCTCATACCTACAACTACAATAATATAAATCACTTCATAAAACATGTTCCCAATTGATTGGGATGAATATAAGTAAAAAATCTAGGATAATCTTGAAAAGGGATTAATTTGAATAATTACACCACTATAGACTAAAACACATGTCTTAATTAATAAAAATAGTTATTGTTTTAAATCTTCATTGATTCTTAGAAAATGATCAATTAAGCAGTCCTATAAAATATTATGCCTTATATTTGTGAATTTAATGACTAAACAGAAGAATATTAATAATTTTTCAAGATTTTACATCATTAACAATATCATAAAATGTTTATCTAGAAGAAGAATATACATCGCACAACATTCCCTATCAGGTATGCACTCTACAAATTCATATTGATTCATATTGGTCTCATTAATGTCCCTACTAGGTTTATAAATTAGATGAATATTTTATTAATATATTATGTTTATCAATGATTGGTAGTCATTGTATATGATATTATTATATATTTAAATAGAATGTTAGGTCATTAAGATAACATAAGGACTTTTCTTAAGAACATAATAAGGATATGTTTTGATAATAATATACAAATGTGAATTTTTTCTTAAAATAATTTTAGATTTAGGTAATATAATACCAAGTGAGGGTATATAGGTAGATCCATAACAGTTTAAAGTTATGGAACATCAGCCCAGACCATCCATATTGAAGAATATTCATAGTTTTCTTTGATTTTGTAGATAATATTGATGGTTTTTATTGAATTTCTCATGACTGTATAATCGAATCACCATGGTAAATCAAAAGGGAAAAATGTTTTTTTTTTGGAAGGATGAAGTGAAGAAAATCTCAATGAATTGAAGACACATTTAATTAGTATACATTTTCTTACACTACACTTTAACAGAGATGTTTATTTAATCTATAATGATTCCTAAATTAATGGAATGAGATGTTTACACTAGTAAAATGAAATAGGTATAGTTTATAAATCATGAAAATTGAATTTTCAAAATAAAAATTAATCAACTCATGATTTAGAGTTAGTTGAAATAATTTTTCCATTAAATATATAGTGGAATTTACATTGTTGTGAATGTTATGATATTTGTACTGATCATAAAATTTGGATATTTATATTAACTCACATTGAGATGGATATATGATAGTGAATTTGGTTGTAATTGATTAAATATTATGAATTATCAATACATTGACTTCATCGAATGTAAAACTGAGTGGATGATGCACTGAGTCAAATTGATCATGCTAACATATCTATGATTAGGATATAAATGATCAAATATTTATGTATTTTCAATTTGTTGATCAAGAATTATCAAAATAAGTGGATAAATATATTGTTTCCCAAATGACTGTTGAACCATCTCACCAGGTAAGGATTTAAGAGATAAAAAAAGAAGATATAGAACTAAAAAAGAAGATGAAAATTGTACTATAGTTAAACTATGATTGTGATGGAATAATTAGATTCAAAAATCATTTTTCCTTTCAATATTAGACATGGTGGAAGTTCTATTAGTTGAATTTCATTGTTAATCATTATCTAATCGTTCTGGATGTATGATGATGTATAATGTTTTAAAAATAGAATTTTTAGTCGGTAAAATTGAAGAGTGATATTGTAGTGTATGTTTCATAGTTCTTGGTATATATAAAAGATAACGATGAGTGATATAAGTAAAATAATATTATATATCCCTTACCTATACAATAATTGATATGGGAAAACATAACTGTGTATTTTATCATTAAACACCCTATAAAGACCAAAGAACAAAATTCTATTTTGGTTATATTTGATCACCTTACAAATTTAATAGGAATTGTTATTTTGAGCTTATAATTATGTATTGATTATACTTTCAAGACTTATATAAAGAAAGTTTTATGGTTTCAAGGATTACAATATCTTATTGTATATAATATAGATTTTAGGTTTTCTTCAATGTTTTGGGGAACTATTTATAAATACCTAGATTCAAAGTTCTGTTTTAGTACTTATTCTCTTCATTAGACAAATGGGGAGTCTGAGAGAACTATTATACTCTTAGAGGATAAGTTGGTGTCTTATTCAATATATTCCAAATGTTTTTGGGAAAAGCACCATCCTCTAATTAGGTACTCATACAAACAATATATTTCAATTGATAACTAATATGGCTCCTTATGAATCCCTATATAGAATAAGGTTTAGAACTCAAATGCGATGAAATGATGTTAGATAAATAATTTTATTGGGACCTAATCCAGCTGAAGAAATTATAGAGAATCCTAAACATATTCAATAACATATTACTCCAATTCAAAGTTGAAAAAAAAATTATGTAAATAATCGTCAATGAAATAAATAATTTAATGTTGATGAGAAGGTATATCAATGAATATTTCTATTGAAGAAAATTTCAAGATTTAGAAAATGGGAAATTTAATTCCAATATGTATTATCCTCGTTTAGATTCCCCGTTGAGTAAGAATGGTAGATTCTTTCTTAGAGATTCAAATGAACCTCTCTCAAGTTCACATTGTCTTCCATTCATGTCTCCTAAAGAAGTACCTACTTTATTATTAACATATAAACATCATTTATATACCATCATAGAATGATATTTCTAATGAAAAAAATCTAGTAGATTTCATGGATAATAGATATAATGTTCTATGTAGAAATTCTACACATCGGGTAAAAGTTATTTAGATGAATCAAAAATTTTAAGAAGCTTTAAGGGAACTTTATTATG
Source organism: Viscum album (assembly GCA_963277665.1). Lineage (NCBI taxonomy): Eukaryota > Viridiplantae > Streptophyta > Magnoliopsida > Santalales > Viscaceae > Viscum > Viscum album. The sequence continues at coordinate 1,900,647,401 of OY728133.1, read as the reverse complement.
TAATGAAAGATATATTTCCTCATTTTTGAATATCAAAGTGATAATATTTTGAGGGAGAAATTTATTTTAAAGGGATATTGTAGTGATGTAAGATTCAAATTCAAGGATATTGCATATTTTTAGATAAATTTTCATCACATTACTCAAACACACACATGAAAACTATAATAGTTTTGTGCCTTTGGAATCATGGATCAAAATATCATTATTTTATGAAATATACTCAATGGATATCATACATATATCCCCCCTTAGTACTCTTAATTAAAAAACATTATTCACAACATTGGGAAAGGAAACATAATAATATTTGTTCTTAGATAGTTGGTAAGGAAAAACAAAATAGATATCATTCCATTTTCATATGAAAGTGAAATAAATAAGTGAGGTAATTTTATTATGAAAATAACTAAAGATGTTCACACCCAACCTTCATAGATCAAAAGCATGAGTCATGGAAAAAATAATGATAGTTCATAAGATTGTAATCATAATAAAATAAATGATTATGATATATGAGAATGTAATAATGGAATACAACATTTAAATGTTTCATTAACATAATCATAGAAAATATAATTTCAATGTTAGTCTTGGTTGAAACAATTATGTACCTACATTAGTCTAAGGATATCCACCCTTGTAACCTCATTTTCAATATCTATATCACCAAGGTTGGAGAAACCACCATCCCTAATGGAATCCCTTTCTTAATAGTGGAAGGAGTAAACTTCACAAAATATCATGTTAGTCAAGGATGACTTGCAAGACCATCAGAGTGGACGAATTCCATAAGTGATCAATGTTCACACACCATTACATTCAATTCTATATCATGAGATATATAACATTTCCCAGTTAATTGAAGGAATATATAAAACCCACCCATTTTATAATGAAACTATACGCATACTTGATACAATATCATAAAAATTCATAATAGCATATCCCCTGAAATTATATGGGGTTTGTAGTAATTTCATCACATAATAACTTATGGAGAAGAGATATGTTTGATAACCAATTTATTATTTCATCGTAGCATAAACCCCCAAAACAAGCGTGTTTCAGAAAGAAATTTATCAATTGTATATTCTATCTACGAGGAAAAGGTTTTATAAACATCATTCCAAGATAATCATAATAACAGTCGGAGAATTGAAGACAATGGAATCCTTTGATTGTAACACCATTAAGCTAGAGGTAACATCAACAGATGCCATCAATAATGGAAAATTATTTTGATCATTTAAAACATATCCTGAGGAAAATATCCTTTTTGATTAAAGAACCCCTTTTAAAATAATATTATTTTATAATATATTTTCTTTGAAAATTGACATGAAAAATTAGATATGAATATTTAAAACCCATTTAGATAATTTATTAGGTAAAATATCTTTTCCTAATTCAAAAAAAATTAAAATAAAAAATTTTCCAAATCCATTTCTATTTGAAATATTTTTTTTGAAATATAGTAATTTAAAAAATATTGTGGAAAAAATTTTCTTTAAAAATAGTTTTGAAATATTTTAAAGGAATCTTAAAATTACTAATTGGTCAGGGAAGTGGGAAATATTATTCATGATGTTCATGTGAAAAAATTACTTTTTTATATTTTTAAAAAAACATAAACATGCATTGGTTAGGAAATGGACATGATGATTAGTTTTAAAACATTTATTAACAATTCAAACATTAGTAAAAAAGAATTTAGTAAGACACTTTATAAAAATTGTTAATTTTTTTCTGAGTACATTGTTTATAAAATATGTTTTTGGAAGAAAAATTCTCTTCTACCAAAGAGAAAAATAAATATTATTTTTATAAAATACATTATTTTGAACTACTATGTACATAAATAGTTTGAAATAAATTCAAAATATTTATTCTCATGATATTACTTGGGGAGAAAAAAATACATGACTTTATTGGGAGATATATCATAATATTTCATCATTGGAAGCATAATGATAAATAATACAGATAAAAAATGAGGTTGTAACAAAACAATATTAAAACATTGGTAATATTGAATTGTAAACTCTATTAAAGAATAACATTAAATGAAACATAAAATATTATTAAAACAAGGATATTCCAAATATAAAATTTCAAATTTTAAGTATATACACTGTATCAAAGGGGATATGTGTTTAACTTAACTTCTGTACCAGGGAAGGAAAATTGACACACGAAATGTCACGAACATGCCTAATAACCCTTGTAACTCAATAAGTGAGCTAGTACTAACATAACTTGAAGGATATTACTAATATATAATGTTTGGTGACCCACACTTGGCTTCATAAAAAATGAAAGTGGGAATTAATTTTCCACAAACATTGGGGAAGTTGGATAAAAAGTCTGTATGCATACAATGAAATAACACAATGAGAAGTGTTCATTTAAATACCCATACCCTAGTATCTTAGTGGTGAGATGTAATTAATTTCATTCATATAAAATAAATAGAATTCGTACCCAAAGGGTTGAGTAGTTTTGTAGCATTGTAAAACAAGATACAAACATATTTATTACACTACAATATGAATGGAAATACAACATAGCATAATAGATCAATTGGAAACATCTATAAACTCATATGTTATCCTTACATGCTTTTAAAAATATATATTAATTCTCATCTTAGGAAATACTAAAATGTAATAAATAGGAGAGATCAAATACTCTGTAAGGGAAAATAATATTGTTTAAGTCGCCATAAATAAACATAAATAACAATGAATAATGTATAACTGAAAACACATTCCATTAAAATATATTCTTGAAAATAATACAGAAGGAATAAAAACTAATTAAACAATTACATAAATAATCATATTTGAGAGAAACGTATCCATGGATATTTTAATAGTCCAATAATCACATGGATGATCAATTAATAGAATAAGAAAGAGGGAATACATAATATAAGATATTATAAACATACCATCATGTAATTGACCAAGAATTATATAAAGATGGGTTAATCCTCAATAAAGACCAAGCCTAGTTTGTCTCATGATATATATCTATGAATTGATGTCCTATAGAGGTCCCACCTATCACTTACTAAGTCCAATGCAGTCCTCATATGTTAAATAATCAATTTCAAATGTATAATTAAATCAAATTTTATAGTACCACTTCTAAATGTTTTAATATCAATCATGGATTAAAATACTATTATAATATAACTAATAAATTCTTCAGTGAAATATTCTTTTACTTCTAAAAAAATATTTCTTCTAGGAAATCATAGATTTTTTTCATAAAATATGACTGTAAACATTGACATCCCAGAAAAGAATCTCGATAAAAAATGAAATAATGTTTGAGATATTAATGATGTTAAACTAAAATCAACAGATTTAAAAATATTTTTAATGAAACTTTAGAATTAGTCCACATTAGTGCAGTTTAAGGGTAAGGATAAATGAGTCTTTAAAATGGAAATGGTCATAATTCTTTTTATAAAATCATGAATGAAGAATGAATGTTTTTATTGAATTTGTTTTAATTTTATAATACAATTGTTTCTTAAAAAATATTATTAGAGGTACTTGAAAATGTGTAAGAAATGGGAAAGATCCATATATTTGGGCATGCTTATTAGTCAGGAATAGAAAAGGGATCCTTGTAAAACACATATTTTTCCACCAAAGAAAGATGAAATGATCTAGATACATAATTTTCAAAAATATTCACGTAATTTAGAGAAAATAAACTGAAAGAAGTAATAATTAAATTTTTTTTGAAGAGAAATAAGGCGCAACCTGTATGAAAAATGGATGTTCGGGGAGAATCCCTTACCACTATGCCAGTATTCAAACCAGATGCTGCTTAAAACTAATGATGTTTAAATAAAACAATTAACATGATGAATATTAATATATTAATGACATTAGACTTATAATTATAGTATACATACACAAAACATAATACATAGTTGTGAATAAGGCATATCTCATTGAAATAAAGGTGAGATGAGAAATACAATACCTTATGTATGAATACATTATGCACTTTATCATAATTTTATAGATAACCATATCAAATAAATAAATTAATCGGGAACCTTAAATAATTTTTTCTTATTTTTTGAAATTTTATTAAGTTAATTTTCCCCTTTTTATGAGTTATAAAATACAATTTTATCATAGTAAAGGATTTGTTTCCTTATTTTCATTGATAAGTTTTGTTTTACCAAATATTTAAAAATAATTTAAAATGAAAATAGGTTTAATTAATTGAAATTATATATTATTAATGAGAATATAGAATATTTAAAAGTTATATATGAAATATGGTTATTTTGGGAGAGGTTGAATCAGTAGATATGATGTTAGTTATAATCATTTAGACTATTTTTTCAATTTTTTAATAATCAAATGCAAGTTTTATTTTATTATTTAATATTATGTATATGAAATGGTTCGAAAACACAAAATATGTTTTTTTACACAAAGTTTTTTTTTCTGTTTTGACCTTAAAAATTGGTTTTATGAGAACAGATAAAGGTGAAATTGAAAAATGAAAAAACATCTTCCATGATGCTCGTAAGTTGGCATCTCAAGGATGATGTTCACATCATTAAAATAATAGAAAAATGATAAGATAATTTATGGTGTATATTCCATTAACCAAATAAAATTAGAGCATATATATGATACTATAATTATCAGGAATGATTTTAAAGGGGAGGTGATGAGAGTATAGAAAATGGGAATAAATTAAAAGAAAATAAAGAAAGCGAAAGATGACTTTACCTCTTGAATTCTTCTCCTCTGGAACCACCATATGAAAATTATTTTTTGTCTTTTTTTGATACCATAACCTCCTAAATGTGGGAAATAGGCTCATTACAATAATTGGTAAGAAATTGGATAATGTTCATGGATTTCATGGTGTAAGGGAACTATGTAGTGTGGGGTGGTATTTATTGTTGGAGGGGAGGAGTGTTTTGTAATATTTTATCGATTTGCCTTTTATTTTGCCTCAATTATATGAATATTATGAAAATAATGACTAAATATCAAAAAATAATAAAATAAATTAAGATATAATTGGCTTAAATTATCCATACATCATCAATAACTCAATAATTATTGTATATATTAAATACAATAAATTATCGTATTTCACTATTCACCAAAAATAAAACTATTTTAGAAATATCCAAAAAAATTACCCAAGACATTTTTTGATGATTAAAATTCAATAATATGATCCATTTTATTAAAATATGTTTCTCAATATAATAAATTTAATTTTTATATATAAAAATCATTTATTCAAAAAATACTGATTTCAAAATTTAAACTGATTTTATAACACATTCAAAAATAAATTAAGGTCTCAAGAAATTATATAATAATAATAATAAAAAGAAGATATTCATTTTTTTATTTTTTAATGATAAATATATTTAATTTAAATGATTATTTTTTAATAAAATTTTTAATAAACACCTGGTTTTCACAGAAAACCAAATTCTTAATTTTTTTTATAAAACATTTATTTACTTCATCCATGATAAAATTATATTAATCATAAATTATTAAGAAACTAAAATTGATTTACAATTCCATAGGTGAAGTTACTATTCAAAACATTAATGGGGTATTAATATAATGAAACCGATAATTTTATAGAAATTTTCATCTTTAACTATTCCATGATAGATAAATATTTTTTGAAAAATACCAAAATTTCATTATCAACAAAATATGAAAAAATCCTTTTAAAAAAATAATGTTTATTTTTTAATATAATTTATTAATGTGGAAAAATATAGTTTTAAAAATTTGAATTATAAAATGATGGTAAAGCATCCTTTAGAAAAATATAGCCCTTTAATGTATAAAATTTGATTCATTCATATCTTATGACTAAAAAATAATTCATACAAATTTAAAAAAATGATTAAATATATAATATATGATATCATTATTTAGTTAACAATATTAATTCTCACTAATGTAACAGATAAGTTATAATAATCATTTAGAAATAAGTATATTTAATTATATATCGTTGTTCATTAAAGCTCAATGTTATGTGAAACAAATGTTGTCAATGAAATTAAGTTTAAAAATATAAATACATTAAAATATTGGGGTGTTATTTTATCCCCTATAATAATAAATTTCATACTCATAATTTTATATTTTACTTTTAAAATAAAACTTTGATACATAAAAAGTTTATTTGGGATACCCATTCCAGAAATAGGTAAATAAAATAGCCTCTTCATAAGGGGGAAAGGGAAATTAAAAGGTCACCAAAAAACTACTAATTCAAATTGTATAACACTAGTTCTAAGGGAAAATATGGAAATTAAAGAATAATAAAACCATCATGTTATGATGGTGAGTAATAGGTAACATGGCCATTAAAATGATAACCATTACAATGCCATAATTTTCTTATCGGTTAAAAGACCATTGATTTCTTAGTAAGAAAATGAAACAGTTAATGTCTTTATTTTAGATATTTTTTTTAGAGTTAAGGAATTTATTTAATTTTCATATATGCACTTGATAATTTAAAAGTATGTTATTATATTCCATTTTATATTTATAATCTAATATTTTGGATGTGCTTTGATCTATTTTCACTTCACACCTTACACATAGAAATGAAATTTCAAGAAATATTTTCAATCCTAAAGTAATTTTAATGAATCATGTGTTCCTTAAGTCATTCATTATACCATTAATTGTTTAATTTAACTAATTAGGTTTAAATATGTTTTTATTGAAAAAATTTCTAAAGTTTAATTTGATTCATTATACAAATAGTTAATCTTAAGACTCATCTAAAACATGTATATCCATATTCAATGACCAAACATTCATAAGGTCACTAAATTTTAAAAAAATAAATTTGCATCATATTCTACAAAAATATATATTTCTTTTTCACATACAAATTATATGAATATATTAATCTCATTTAATCATTTAAAAAACATGAATGCTTTCAATAGTAAATTCTTAGGTTATTTAATATATTCCTAAAATCCAAAGATCTAATAATTATAGCATAACACAACAGAACATGTCACTAACCACCTTCCTGGTCCCCAATAATATTTATTAACTATATATTTATTATTATCGAAACATTTATAACACATATAAGGTCATCCTTCCCAGTTCATGTGTTTTCATGAAGAAAAACTTACAATAGAATGACTTCCCATGATTACTGGTGATACTCATCACATGCTTCCAACTTCCTAAATTAGGATTACTACAATTCAATCCTTATATATATCATGATTATTATTACTATATAATTATTTATTGTCACGACCTGTCCCCCAGTGACCGTGTCGTAACTACCCCAAGCCCTCCTTCGATAGGCCTAGGGCCGGTGACTAGCACCAACGGTGTAAATACCTATAACGAGGAAGTAATTGCCTTTAAAAAACATAGACACACACAACCAGTGTATAAGAAGAATAAAACAATAAGTATAAAATCTATAAAAAAAGATATATTGGAATGTAAAAGGGGATGGAATTAAAAGCCAAACAATAAAGTACAGGGAAAAGACAAAACATGTACAACTAAAAGACAAATAGCTGGAAGGTGTCTACCAGCTCCTGGATCATCCACCATGGATACTACCTGAAGGGTAGGTATAGATCTCCACATCAATGCTCTATGTCTGTCTATCTCCTCCAGGTATTTTCTCATCGTGAGGTCCACCTCCGGGTACCGTCCACTACTTGCACACACTGACTTGGTCAGTGCTGTCTGTTGTCTGCATCCAACACAACGAGGTGCGGGCACAGCCCGTGCAAGGGTGACTATAATGATACTCAGTAAGGACCCTGAGACCCTCATGGTCTCTCAAAATCCAACAAGGATAAACCAAAAAGTATGATTTCAACAGATAACCATTACTTTGGTTTATGACCATACATGTACCTATGTTATCAATGAACTCCTCTTAATCAAGTGGTAATCACAAAAGTCATTGACTCACCTCAAACCAAGATTTTCATTATCGAAGCCCTGACTGCTGGAGAACTCTTCCTCTTCTAAGAACAGTGGGCATGTCACGACACCGAGGCGCTTCTCACTAACCTTGGACTGCTGAGTTACTTATCCTCTTGAGTACCATGAGTTTTCTGCCAATTACCAGGTGCTCCATCCGCTGTGGGTATGCCTCCAAATACCGGGCAGTCCCCCTAATTACCTATATAGGTACTCCCCCTATCGCATACCACAGGTCTACTTCCAACTACCAGGTGCTCTATCCAGCATGGGTCTGCCTCCAACTACAAGGAGCTCCCCACTAGGCTAGTCAAATCACTCTGAGTCGAATCGGTCAAGCAGTCGTCAGGTCTGTCAGCTACTAGGATTCGGCACTCTGTACAATAATCTCCAGGAAAAATCTCTACACATGCTACCAGTTGATACTCCAAGTGTTATAAAGTCTCACGTGGAAGTATCTCAAAGCACCTACATGTCACAGGGATCTCAACGCAATAGACGACACGTCAATCGGAAGCCAGGTCTGTGAGTTATTGGCATTTCCGTCATGGGGCCCGGTTGGTTTTTAGGTACAAACCAACTAACTGTACTCCAACAATGTCCACATCTCATGTGGGGTATTCCAAAGGAACCGTCTCACTCTAATATTTTAGTCTCCACATACGGTTTGGCGGTAGGACACCCATAGACCAAGATACTGGCGAAAAGGTGTAATCAGGCTATAACGAGTCCTGGTCCGGTCTAACTATGTTGGAACGACCCGGACATACATGGTCTGAACCGGGGTCTGACCTGGTCTATGAGTCTGTGCCGGTCTTAGGGGGCAGCCCGAACTGTGGGGGAGGCCTGGCCCGAAGGCGCAACCAAGCTTGAGGCGGCCCAACCTACGACGGCCCGGTTGGCCCAGTGGCCCGGTAGGCTTGGAGACCCGGCGGCTCGGCAGGGGTCTACCTTAGTTGCGACCAGGGGGTAACCACGTGACCCCTGGCACATGAACGATTTAGCCATTCAAATAGAACCAAACTGGCGCCGGTCTCACTCACGCCGGACCAGACAAGGTCCCACACCTCCCGGCTCTCCCGAGAGGCCAGCCGCTCCCTGCCAAGACGCAATGCGACGGCGCCGCACCCCTCCATCACGGCTCGGCCTAGCCATGGGATCCTATTGGTCTCCTCACAGTGCAACGGAACCACGGTTTTCGTCCGACCACCGCAACACTCCTGGCCACAGACCTCCCTTCCGGCGCGGTGTGACGGCACCGGGCCCCTCTGGCACCATCGCGGCCCGCTTAGCTGCGGCTCGGTTCATTGCACGGTACGGCGGTGTCGTGCCCTTTTGGCGACCCAGCGGCCTTGTACCACCAACTTCTTTGTGGCTGGCTCATTTCCGGTCACCGCGTGTACCACCTCTATCATCAATAAACAAGAAAAATCCAAAGGGGAGGGTCGGGCCATGTTCATGCTGTCCGAACCCTCCCTGTTACATTGATATTATTCAGTCCTCATACCAAAAATTTGAACGATGAGGAATCGGTACAAAACAATTAAAACCCCCTACGTCGATTGTCGCTCATTGACAAAGTCACAGGAAGCGAACGTTGTTCCGTTGATGTCAGGTAGAAGACGGAGAAAAAGAGGAGGATGGATTTCGGTGAAGAGGATTTGATATGACGTTGTCGGCATTCTTTGTGGGTGGCTGCGTTTCCTCTACATGCTCCTGTTAAAGAGGGAGAAGACGGTGCTCGTCGTTCTTCGGTTGTTAAGTGTGTTTTTCGCATTCTTTGTTGAGAGTATGAAGTCCTCTCAATTCTCTCAAAGGCTCTTCCTCTCCTTAATTTTTCCAACATGGATTATGCCAACCCCGACCACAATAATACATCACAAATTATAATGTTGGCATAATAAATTCACATAATTCAAAATGATTCCAAATTAATTAAGTTACATTACTTAATTAAATTAGAGGAGTTGGCTCATTAAAGGAAGGGGGAAGGTGAAGAGTTTCACTAATTTAATTGGGGGATTAAATGTGGTTTATATCTCTTTTGGGACCCACCAAATAATCCTTCCAAGGGAGGTTATGTGGGTGTGGGCCCCACCACCATAACATCCTCCCAAGAGAGGTTATGTGCAGGTGGGCCCCACCACCATAACCTCCCATGGAAGGTTATGGTATGGTGGCCCCCACCACTAACCTCCCCTTGGAGGTTTTAAACACCATAAAATAATAATAATAATAATTTATTTTTAGTTTATTTTTATTTAAAACCCCAAAAACTATCTTCCACTCACGTTAAAAAAAACTATGGGGAATGTCTCACTATTCAATCACCAACGCTGCGAGTTCAACGGTGCCCTCAGAATTCGACTACGAGCACCGTTTCAGAATTTATAAAATTCCAAACATACAATTCCTGTATGTACCCGAACAAAATATTAGAAATTGATTTCGGGATCACCGGGAATCAGAATCAAGTGCCGTCAGAAACTGCAGAATCATAAAATTCCCATTTATTTTTTTAAAAAAATTACACAAGAATTAAGAGTCTTTACATTGATAAAATACACAAATAGCATAATTAAAGAATAAAAAACTAGTATAATAATCATTACACTTCATCTGTTTTAGTAGAATCAATTATCCTGTTATTTCGTATTTTACATTGATGCTTGAGACATTGATTTTCATAGTGTCCCATATCCTTGTAGCTGAAGAACTGAACATTGGAAAATTATGTCCTTTATAGAAAATAATTAGCATGGTGTCCTTTTTCTACAGACATAATGAGAACTCCTTTTTCCTCTAAATTATATACCAAGGTGTTTCCTTCCATAATTATCCCATGTGGGAAATCTGTTCTTTACCCTCTCCCCTTTATCTATCTTCTTCCTAGACTAACTCCCCTTCTAAGACATCCCTTTTAATCAATAATACTTGATTAATTATTTCTATTTCTTATTATAACATGATATTATTATCCTATAATATGAGAATATTTGGGAAGCTATTTACCTTCGAAAGGCTAGGTAAAAACATAGATGTAATGATTATTTTTCAACATTATATTATGTGTATTAATGTGGTTCCCATTACTTCTATTAGGATCAACTTATAAACAATGAAATACACTAGATTACATTATAAAATTAGGAATCATAATTTATAATCCAAAACTATTAAAATATATAACCTATATGGAAACATTTATGCATTTCTAATATCATAATCATAAACAAGGTGTCTTTGGTTAATATTTAATTATAATCCTTTATTGTAGTTTTTAATGAAAATGTGAATTATCATAATAATATCCCCAACATTTGGTCAAATCAGGTGCCCAATTTGGCAATTTTTTGTCTAGAAGTATACGTTGACTACGGCGTAACACACCTTATTTTATTTTCAACCCTTTGGTACATTTGTGCATGAACCACATACATTTGTATTATATAGACATGGTTTTATCTATAATAATACCCATATAATATATACCTTTCCAAAATTATAGTATGTTCTTTTATTCTTGTCCATAAATTCTATCTTACGATTATGTTCCCTATTATATGTTTTATAACTCAAAGTTACAAATTTTTTTATTAAACTTCATCTAATGAAAAAAATAAAGAGTTAGATCCTAATATCTTGTAGATAGTGCCTCACTCAATAAAATTGGTATAATAAACAAGGAATTTATATCCCGAATGACCGAGTAGTTTAGAATCCTTGAAAAACCAGATACAAACATAATTTTTACATTATTAATTTAATTTAAAACAAAATATCATAACAAAACCACTATAAAATTCCTTAAAATCTTATATTAACCACGTGTTTCATTCATAACATACATCATAACATCCGGGGGAAAAATAAAAAATTATTAAGGGTTGATCTAAGATGCTCAGTAAGGGTAATCAATATAGTTGAAGCTATCATAAATAAATCCAAAAAACAATTCATGGTGGAAAAATGAAAACTAATTAAATAAAACATAATATTGATCATACTACATCATTACTAAAAATGATTTTATAATATTATAAATAACCACATGGGAATGAAAATTAACCATGGATATTCTAATAGTTAAATAATCACATGGATGATCAGTTACTAGAATCATAATGGGGGAATGAATAATACCATATATGATAAACACATCATCAACTCCTTGATAAATAATTCTATATCAATGATTAAGGCCTTGGATAAAATCTATTCTAGTTTGTGTCATTAGAAATACAGATGCATTAAGGGTCTATTGTGGGACCCTCCCATCGCATTAGAAATCAAAAACATTCCTCATATATCAAATAGTAAATTTAAAAAGATATCATTAAAATAATTTGTAATTTCAACATTTATATAATTTATTCTAAGTTATAGATGAAAATATAATGTTAATATCATTGATAAATTCATGACAGAAATTTCCTTTTACTTTGAAATGAAGAGTTCTTTTGGAAAATAATGTGTATTTTTCATAAATTCATATTGTAAACATGAATATCCTATAAAAATGTATGTACAATTAAATTATGTTTTTTGTATAAATTATTTTCAATTGATGTAAAACAAATATAAAAATAGTATTTAAGAAACTTTATAAATGGTTCAGTTTAGTGTGGTTTAAGAGAAAATAAAAATGATTACTAAAATAGAAAAGGGTTATTTTTTAATAAAACTAGGAATTCAAAAAGAAATTATTATATGATAAAGATTATGGTTTTATAAAAATATATCTATGTTAAAATATATTATGGATTGAACATTAAAATTGGTATGAAATTTTTATGTTCAATTTAATGAAGCTTTCGAATTTAGAGAAATTGAAAAGGGAACATTATAAAACACTTATTTCCCAAACCACGAAAGATGAGATGATATAGATAAATTATTTTTTAACATATATACATAATTAATAATATATATATATATAATTAATTAATAATTACATTTGGGTAAATATAGAGACAATATAATTTGATTAAAAAATAGAGGTTTAGGGTGAATCCCTCACCACATTGAATATAGACAAAGTGTATTTAAAATAAAAATAATAGTCTTAAAATGAAATATTTAATACCATGAATATAAATAGATTAATTATATCATACTTAAAATGGATGTGTACAAACAAAACAAACACAAAATAGTGGCGAATAAGGCATATCTCCCAAAAATAAAGGTGAGATGAGAAAACCTTTACCTTGTGTTTCAATGTGTTCTTCACATTATCTTAATGTCTTGGATAATAATATTAAATAAATTAATTTAATAATTTAAAACCATATATATATATATATTATATTTTTATTATGTTTATTTATGACTTTTTATGATTAATAAAATACAATTTTATTGTTTGGGAGCATTCGTTCCCTTGGTTTTCATGGTTGGTTTACTTTTATACACAAATGGAATATCATATAAAATGAATTTTTTTATATAATTAAAATTTTATGTTATTAATTATATTATATAAGATAAAATAGTTGTATATGTCATTTCATTATTCAGGGTGAGGAATAATCATTAGATAATAAGTTAGTGATTCCTGTTTAAATTACTTTTCCAGTTTTTTTTATTATCATGCTCTTGTTGTGTGTTATTAATTAATATTATGTATATAAAATAGTTATAGAAAATTAAATAAGTATTATTTAACAAATTATGGTTTGATTTAACCATAAGTATTGGTTTTATGACTAGCATTTATTATGAAATTGAGAAATGAAAACATGTCATTCACGAAGGCATTAAATCGGCCCCACAAAGATGATGTATTCATATATTAAATAAAAGAAAAAGGTGAATATATATGATGGGTAATTTTACATTAACATAATGAAATTAAATCATATATAAGATACTGTATTTATCATGAATTATTGGAGGTATTAGGTGAGTATAGTATAAGAAAAGAAAACAAAGTGGAAAGAAAATAAAGTATGTGAAAGGGGATTTAACATCTTAAATTATTCTCCATGAGAACCTCCATAAGGAAATTTGTTTTCATATTTTTTTATAACCGATCCTCCTAGACAATGGGAAGAGGCCATATAAAATTTTTCGACCAAAATAGGACAACATTAAATGCTTTAGAAGTGTGACGAAAAGAGGTGGTGATTAGTCATATTTATATTGTGATGAGAGGAGTGTTTTTGAATATTTTATAGATCTGTTTATTATTTAAGATCAATACTATAAAATTTGTGAGAATAATCTATATATATATTAGAATAATTAATGATATTTCATTACAACAGGCTTACATGATCCATACATCCTCTATAACTCAATAATAATTGTATTTATTAAAGACAATAAATTATCATATTTCAATATTCACAATAATACCTATATTTTAGAAAAATCCAAAACAATTCTCCCTAACCATTTTTATGTTTATAATTAAAAGATAACCTATATGTTATAAAATAATTTCATAAATATTATAGATATAATTTTCAAATAAAATCACCAATAATTCATAAAATATCAATTTTAAAAGTATAACTCTTTTTAATACCCATTCAAAATTTAATTAAGTCTCATAAAATTATATTATAGTATTAAGAAAAGAATATTAATTTTTGAATATATCCAATGAGAATTATATTTCTTTTTAATAATTTTCAAAACATTTATTTACATATTCTTTAATAAAAATATATTATATTTCCATTAAAAATAAACCTATATATTATTTAAAGGTTCACAAGTTATGTTACTATTCAAATAAAAAATATTCTATTAATAAAATGAAAATTATTGTTTTATATATATCTTGATTTTTCACTATTCACTTGAAACCAAATATTTTCCGAAAAATACCAAAATTTCACCCAAGACTAACTATGAATTTCATATTTTAAAAATAAAGTTTAATTTAATTCTAATATAATTTATAAAAAATTTAATATATAATTTTAATACATTTGTGCCATTAAATAGTTGTAAACCTGCCATATAAAAAACATATCCTTAAGATGTGTAAAATTGTATTCAGTCTTATCTTATACATGTAATATAATTCAGATGAATGTAATCAAATTTTATTAAATATATAGTATATAAATTCAAAAAATTGGTTAATACTATTCATTCACACTTATTTAATGGCTAATTTATATTTTTCATTTTAAAATAATGATATTTAATTATATATCACAGTTTATTTAAACTCTGTGTTGTGTGAAATCAATGTTGTCGAAGTAATTAAATTTTAAAAAATATATAGTATAGAATCATGGGGGTTTAATGAACCATAATTCAAACAGGTAAAAAACAAAATTACTACAAAAAAATACCAAAAATAGTATAAATAAAATATATCCCAACCGACGTAACTCTCAATATCTACATATCAACGACTAGAACCACCTCTAAGTGGTGATTCACCCCTAATCA
Source organism: Viscum album (assembly GCA_963277665.1). Classification (NCBI taxonomy): domain Eukaryota; kingdom Viridiplantae; phylum Streptophyta; class Magnoliopsida; order Santalales; family Viscaceae; genus Viscum; species Viscum album. The sequence continues at coordinate 1,900,631,976 of OY728133.1, read as the reverse complement.
AAACTTAAAGGATAAAATATTCAATAACCCAAAGGAACGGGTTGGGTGTGTGCTAAAACCACATTATTGTATCACCAAGGATTCCATATAAATATTCCATATTTAATTAACCAAGAAAATATCATTCAATTTTAAGGAAACATCTTTTACATTTCAAAATAATATTTAAACAAATCAGAATTTACATTTCAAATGTCTGAAATATTTTTTAAAAAATGGTTCACTTTTATATAGATGGAATATTTCTAAATAAATTTCAAAATAAATCATTTCATATCAAAAAATTTATATAAATTCACCAGGCATGTAAATTTTTTTAAAAAACGGAACATATTCATTTTAAATACAAACATGTGAGCTACCTGATCATACTATTATAAGGTACGATATTTATAGGTTATAATACTCCACTCACTCAATGTGACATGAAAATATACATATAAACATTCCCCTTATACAATGTTCAAGAGGACCTCATCACTATCCTATCATAAATGTGTTGTGGTACATTTTTTACAAAGTTTTAAATAATATAGTGTTTACCAAATAACTCACCCACTACCTAAGGAATTCATTTTCTCTACTAATACATCAATGATGGTAAATTTACTTTAAGACTACATAAAATGAAATTCATCCCATTATCCATTTCAAATATTTGAATTTCCATTTAAAAACCATCCTAATTGTTTTTAATAAAAAACAATAATCTTTCAAGATAATCCCTAACATTTTCGATCAAAATAATTTTATGCCAATTTTCACAAATAATAATTTTCAATTTATTCAGAATTGAATTTTAAAAATAACTTTCTCAATATAAATTCGTCAATTTATTTTTAAAATAAATTTCATAAATTTCACAAATCTAAATTCCACTATTTAAATTTCACAAATTTCTATCAATTTCATAGTTTCACCCCAATTCGATGGAATTTGGGTTTTGACCCCATTTTCTAGCCAAAATCTTATTTCCCAATCCAAAGCACCCAATTCAAAGGAATTTGGTTAAAAAAATTGATTTTCATAACAATCTACTTCAGATATATTCAATTGAAGGAAATTTAATTAAATCAGTCTATTTATTTTTAATTGAATTGCCCAAACACAGTGGAACCTCATACCTCAGTATCAATAGATCTCCAATCACAATGCCTAAAACCGAATTCACTAAGTATGAATGTTGAAAATGGGAAACCAAGAATAAATCATAGGTCTCAAATTCAAAACAATGGGGACTAGATCCAACAAATAAATAAGGAGTCATACAAAACCCTATTGAGGAATGGAGAGAGCGCGATGGAAAGAGAACACGAATATGTAGCATACTAGGAAGCAATCAATTTTTTCCCTAGATTAAATATTCCTTATTGGATGTTTGAATGATCCAATAAATTGTTATTGGGAGCTCTAAAACCTAGGAAAAATGTAATACGGTTGAATGATCTGAAATAAGGGTCCAAAATAAGGGTTTCGAATTTTTGTAACAAATTTTCGATTACTTAAAAGTTGCATGGATGATCAACTGGAAAGGGAAAAATGGTTAGAAAAAACTAGGCTCTATAGTCATGCACCCCATTTTTTCAATGATACATGATTTATACTAGGTGGTTGCATGGTTTTTAAGCTATACACAACCATGAAAAACCTAATTATCCAAGTTTTTATGACATTCTCTAAGATGGCACACTGTTTTGGAAAACCAAGAACCAACCGCGCAGTAGCACAAAACATTTAAATTTTCTAATTTTCTCACTAGACAAAACACAAAAAACCCATTCAAATATTTCATTATATATGTTATTAGGAATATTGTAAAACAGAAATAAGATGTTACAACCTCCCCACCATAGAAACTTTATATGTCCAAAAATCCTACTTATAATCTTCAAAGCCAAAAAGATGAGTTGAATTCTCACTCATCAATTCCTCCCTCTCCCATGTCTCATAATAACTTAAAATATACTACCATTTAATTAAAGATAAACGTATCATCCTCCTATAATGTACATTGGTTTTAGAATCTATTATCCTAACTCTTTATTCCGTCATAGATAAATCATGTTCAACCTCATGATCACTATGAATCAGAACATGATATGGATCTGATAAAAACATTCTCAACTACAATACATAGAACATTTTAATTATTGGTGTCTGCTTTGGTTGATGTTCTATATGGTAAGAAACTTTCCCCCTAGCTAAAAATCACTAAAGGTACAAAAAAATAAGGAGCAAGATTGTCTAATCTCCAAAGCCGTCAAAAACCCAAACAATTGAAACTTTCAAGAACACATAATCACCAACTAATAATTCAAATGGTCTATAAGGATGATAAATAAAATAGTTATATTAGCTCTGATCCATAAAAATGATATAATGAATCAACTAAATCTTTTCAATTATCTCTTAAACCAAGCTTGGTCCAACAAATGAACATTCACCATTCATATTGGATACTAGTAAATATAGATATACAAAATCTCAAACCTCCCCTGATGGTCATTCACATCCCTAACAAGGATGAGAACACAAGTGTAGAGAATATCCTCAGAAATATGAATACTAATTTCACTCAGGCCATTTTACGGGGGATGGTATCTTGTTCTGAAACAAATATTATATACTAGTTCCTCTAGAAGGTCTCTCAAAAAACCGATAAGTGAAATGAGGATCCCTATAATATAATATAGCATATGGAAGTCCATTCAACTAAATAATTTCACACACACACATACACACAAACACACACATATATATATCCCAATATTTTTTGTATTGTGAATTTTTTTAAAGTTAGCCAATTTTTTCATCCAACTGATCAAAATCCATTTCAAATTATTCTTCATCTAGGTAAATTAAAACCCAATCAAATATTCATAGAGGAATTATCCAACTTCCATGTTGGAAATATATGTGGCTAATGGAAACTCAAAGGTTTTTTTTCCTCAACCTTATCCTATTGGAATGTATAACAACACCTTACAATATCAGAGATGCCACATCTCATAACTAGACACAAGAATCAATGATTGATATCATATAACATCATTTTATTTCATGGGTTTACTTACAACCATAAATTATGAAAAAATTTCACAAATTCATCCTTACAACTAATGGAACTACAAAGAATTTATAAGAGCACATAATGACCTTAGTGGAGAGTAAACAAATAAGAATATTGTCCCCACCATAATGTGGTTCTGTAATTGTGATGAAATTATCATCAAGATATTGTTATTGATGAATCAACTTGAGAAGTGTGGTTGAAAACTGAACACTAGAAATGGGATCCTTGACACATGATTCCCAATATCAAATACACATCAATTAAAAAAAACATACATTATGTTCCACTTTTATGATGATTACATCACTAATTGGTTTGGATGTTTCTTTTTCAATGAATTTGAAAATAAAATATGTTTTCATTCAGTATAAGAGATTTCAAAATATAGATACATTATGTATTCCACCCAATTCATCCAGTGGTGATTTAACTATTTTTATAGAAGATATAACTCATGTTATTTTCTTCAAAAAACATGGTAAAACTTTCTCCAAAAAGAGGGTCTCCGAATTTTACGCTTGTTCATCAAAACTACATGTCCAAGTTCATGGATTATATAGTAATTATAACATAGCCTATGATGAAGAGATCAAAAATTAATTAAATAATAACCCAGCTTTGTAAGACAACACAAACTAGAACCTGATTCATTACAGAAGACCACATAGTCCTACCCAGCCTCTGGGAGAGTTAACATAGATACCATAGTAAAAATACATTTCATTTCAAAAAATAAATTATGACATTTATCATCCAAAGAAAACATTTCGCCATTCTAATTTGGGGATTTCATCAGAGAATTAAAACATATTGAAGTCTATAAAAAACTAGTGATAATACCGAGTTATACCCAAGAAGCTCAGGACTTCAAAAAATATTGAGTACTTTTTCCCATGTCAGAATGTCCATGACCCTTGAGGATCGACTAAAATACTATTTTTTTCACTTTGTTTCCCAATAATTTCAATTCCCGAATTTATATATCACATTCCGGAAGCATAATATAAAATGGGTGTGTTCTAAAAAATTCCAAAACTACTTTCAAATGATGCACATGATCCTTATTGGAAAGACTAATCTACGATTTAATCAAAAAATACTACCACAATGGTACCAAGAGAATAATGTAAAATGCTATTCATTAATTCAATGATGAATTTAGAAGAATTGAATAGACAAACGAGAATTGCAAGGTACTCATAATGGTCATAAATTCTCAAAAAGGTAGTTTATGCAATGTCAAAATAATTTATCCTCAACTAATGGTATCCATATTAGAGATAAATTTTTTAGAACCACTTCAAACCATTAAATTAATCAAATAGATCATAAATCCCTGAAATAGATACTTTTTTATTATATTAACTCGAATGAGTTTTTGATAATCATCACATAGGCATTGTGAAATACCTGATTTCATAGCAATGTGAACCGGTTCCTCTCGAGGTGAGACACTCTGGAATATAAATGTTTTCCATAGAGGATCATCCAACTATGTCTAGAATTGATTTATTTGAGATGGCGTCATTCGGTATGGGTGACAAACTCTGGTTGTGTACAAGTAACTATTAGATAGAAGTCTACATCTCTCTTATCTATAGAAATATAGAAATGTAATAATAAAACATACTGGGAGACAAGTTGATGACTAGAGGGAGATCATTTCTCAATGATTCCAAATCTATATCAAATGTAAAAACATATATTATATTCCATTACTTCTGATAGGAATGTCAGTCTCTACTCAACCGTGGGTCCCGTTCTTCTTAAAATGCACGAAATACACCATCAATCATATTGAAAGTGACTTATCAAAGATATAATTTAATCATAGATTGATTATAAATGGTTCAATCCATCCCAAATACGAGGTGCAGTGGTTTCAGATTGAGAACAATGAAACTCCAAGAAATTTTGACATCTGATAGAGAGAAAACATGATCCACACTATAGAGACCGAAATCTATCTTCATTCTAAGTGGTTAAGTAATATCCATTATATAATAAAAAACCTCTATAAGAAAGATAGAGCATATTTGTAATACATGTTAAAATAAATGAGTTAGATCCACAAATAACAAATAATAATGTTACTAATGACAAATCTATTGTAATGATACTTCTCACAAGCTTCAGACATGTATCTTCTTCTTCTTGATACTCCATATCGATGGTTCACTCCATTATATAATCTTGAATATCGATTGAACTTTTCCCTATTTCACTTAGTCTAAAAGATCACGGTTTTTTTATTAGTTCACCTCAACTAACACACTCACTTTTAGAGTTTTTGTAAGCTTCTAGCCTTTTGAACCATACTATAGTGTCTCGTCTTGGACAACGAAGACCTTAAGTTGATGATTTTGACAAGATCATTTTTAATCATGGGCCTTCATTACCGAGTGACTATGAGACTTCTTGACAAGTGTCACCCGAGGATTCGATTTTCAAAGGCGGATGTCGTGATTAGCGTGCTATCCTATGATCTGAAAAAATTCCCCAATAGTAAGTTCTTCCTTTTAATTTGGAGTTTTTATTTTCATATAAAAAACAAATGACCATCAATTTATTTAATTATTATATTCCATGAGTTACCAAATCCATTAAAAAATACCTATATGATAAAAATGTTTTAGAATATGGTTAGACTATTTTTTTCCAACATTTTAACACAATTGGTTAGCCATCCGATTAACCCCCAAAATTACATGGAGGTGGATGTATCCAATATACTGGTAGAGTGGGTTTTATTTCTTATTGGTGAAGAGTATAGGTGAAAATATGTTGTGGTCTTCTAAACATGGGTGGATTCTTGCTCCGTTTGAATGCATTTGGGGAATCTGATTTCTCGATTAAGGTGTTGTTCAAGGCATGTATACATGAAATAGAAAAATGATATAAAGACTGATTTGGATCCCAGGGTTAGTAATATGGTGTCTACTTAAAATTCAATGAATAAGGAATAAAAAACACTCATATATCAAAACGGTTTTGGATATCTTTAATCAGGTAAAGAAGGATCTGGGAGAGTCAACCGACCAGGATCCACTAGATCATAGAAAGGTAAAGGAGGATCCATATTTCGAATATATTAACATAAAACCATTTATAACTCACTTAGTGGTTATCCTAGTCCAATAGGTGCTACATTTAGAGAATGATGAGGGGAATGATGGTGTGAAGGACTAGGTTTTCTCCAACTTGGATATTAAAGTGGAGTTCGATGGACAAAAAATTGTTCATTCTCAGTTGTTGTACGTTTAAGAAGGGATTATATTGTTCCAAGTAGAGTGTTGGATACCGAGGGTAACCCTTCTTCACTGGTGGTTCATGGGGTCATTTCCCAATGATAGATCTAAAATGAATCCAATCCTGTCATCGTTTTGCAGTTCTGGAGGGCTTGGATTACCTGGAAAATGATATTGATTCCCAATCAACCAGTGGGTCTGATAATGAGGACCACTATGGATAATTTCAGAGAACAATATGGGAAGGAAGCATACCAAAATTATGTTCAATGAAAAGAATAAAAATGGACATAAATCTGCCACGTACTCTAGAGATTGCATCTTGACAACAGGGAAGAAAAAAAGGCAAAAATATTACTCATACCTTCAAAATCCAATAGAGACTCAGTCAGGTAAAAAATTTAAATCAATGGATCTAGAATAAACTCAAATTTCTATAGGTACTATACAGGGGAACATTGATGGAGTGATGAATTTTTCTCATGATGTTGGTGTAGACAAAATTGGTGTCGAGAATGTAGTTAGCAAGAAACCCCTAGGAAAACCTGTTCATTCAGAAGAGGAAATGGTGGGGGAGATTCTTTACATTAATGATACCCATGTAGAGGTAAGAAAATGATGGGTTGGATACATAGAGTGGTTGTTTATAGTGAGAATGATCCATGGATCGACAAATAATATCTTCACTGATAAGGCGTTTTAATGAAAGGAAGATAAGTAAAGAGGAGTATTCTAGAACATGGGATATGTTGACAGATCACTTTGAATAACTCATTAATTATGATCCAAATACATAGGTTCATTCTCTCTCTTATAAACATATAAGGGATGAATCAAAAATAGGCTTAAATAACATTTCAATAACTTTGGGATATATTATGTGTCATTCCTTCATATTTGAACATATTTGGATTCTCACATTTCCTTAAAAGTTTTTTCAAAATAAAAGTTTTTTTGTCAATTAGTCATTGAAATCCTCTTTGAATTCCATCTCTTTTCACATTGGTAAAAAATAAAATTGCCTATTCTAGGCACAACATGAGTTATATAAAAACCCTCCTCTTAATAACTACCAAAGAGAATAATCACACTTATAATATTATTTAATGGAACACCTAACACCATTAGTATAGAAAGAAACTCACTAAAACCCTTACCTCCCATCCAGGATAATTTTGACCATCAAGACCCTATCTGAAACATTTTCCTAAGAATTCATATTGTAACATCCCAGGTAATTAAAGAATAAAAAATTTTCATATTTATTAATATTTATGAATTAAATATTAATTTTAATTAAAAGGGGTTACTATGTTCGATAGCGTACTCGATACGCAACGATGAGTTTCTTTGAAAACTTACGTTGCACACAAGTAATAAAATAATATTATTTTAAATGTTAGTTAACAAGTAGCTGTTGTACTAGCGGGAATAGATAGAAATAACTAAAATATGATTATATATGTTTTTAAATGTTTTTACATTTACCCAATAAAATATAAAGGCTTAAAATACGAAAAGAGTTCAATTTTAGGCATTTATACTCTAATTTTCACTAAGGGTTCACTTATCACCTTTTGACGGCGAACCATCATTGAATATAGTTTTGATCAATCTTATAAATTCTATTGGACCATAAATAACTCTTCTTTATAATCGGGACATCAAAATCTACCTTGTGTAAATTTTTGGTACCTTTTGGATAAAGTTCATTTTTTTAATGAATAGTGTAAAATGTTGTATTTTATATCAAAACCTCTTTTTAATATAATTTATTTATATGATTATATTATCTTTTTAATTGGTATTAAAGTGAAATTAGAATATATTTTTACCATTAAATCCAATAGTGGTTGTTGGAATTAATTTCACTTTGAAATCGGACTTAAACTAATGTCAATCTTTTGATACTTATTATTTCATAAACACACGCTATTTGCTCTGACAGCGGGAATTAATTATTAAATTAATTAATGTGACTTATATGTTTTGAATTTTTTAAAATAGACTTCATTTTTTAATTCGTAATATCAAATATAGCTTAGGGTGAATTTTTGGTAATTTTCTGAAAAACTTCAATTTTTGATGAATAGTGAAACCACTAAGTGGTACTTATAAAAATTTTTTTTCCATTTAAATGAAAATTTTCCATCATTGTGTTTTGATTTTCAAAAATCCGACATACATAGTTGTCATTAAGAAGTAAAATTTGGTTTAATGAGATTAAAATAATTTTTTGGTGAATAGTAACTTATTAAGTTTTTAATCGCGATTAGTTGTAATTAGTGTAGTTTAAGGTAAAAATAATATTTTAATAATATGAGATGACCTAGACACTTGTCCTACCCTCATTTTATGTGTGATGGCCGACCAAGACAAGCCATGGGTCAACTTGGGGACCACATGGATCCACTTTGGTTGGAAAATGACACAAATACCTTTTATTTAATGTTAATGTAAAAAATGGCACAAACATGATATGTTGTACTAAAACATTTTTTAAATGGGGTGATAGAAGTAAGATTTTTTATTATAAATATTCTATGGAAAGTTAAAAAGATTTCCTACATCATAGTATTTGTTTATAAAATTTTTAGACATTAAATAAATTAAATTATTTATGACAAAATAATGATGCAGCGATGACATCATTATTTGACGATTTAAAAAAAATGGAATGATAATGTAACATATAAGAACTACACATGTCCAAAACTTACTGGATGGGTTTATTTCGAACCCTTATCACCTTATCCACTAATTATATCAATTTGGGACCTTTTACAACTGAAAAACATTTTCAAATAAAGTAATGTTTCTTTACTTTGAAAAAGTGCCCCTCATCTCCTCTTATAAAAGGCCCCCACCTCTACCACCTTACACACACTCCTCAAGCCTTTGGCTCGGCCAACCCCTGCCAATTTACTCTATCCACATCCTTCTACTCATCCTAGAGGATTCCCTTTGGGCAGAATCCTTTCAAAGGAAGCCATTAGGCTCAAATCAAAAGGAGTTACACTTTTATAGGTGATTCTTTCTCTCTTGTTCATTTGTTTTATTTTGCTTCTCCAACCATCTAAAATCTTATTATTTACTTATTTTGTAACAACACCAGTATCTTAAATATACTAGGATGTTGTTATAAGATTTATTCGAGCTACACTCTCACAAAACTACATAAAATGGTTAATGAACATACGGTTTCCGTGGATGGCGAAATTTATGCCTCCCGAAACGATGATTGTTCAATATTCCTTTAACACCTTCAAAGGTGGCCATTAAGATGTCACTATATTTATATATGATATATAATATGTTTATGTTTTCTTTAAGATTCTGTATTTTTCATTTTGGGAATACCTTTATGGTTTCCATTATGGGTAAACACGATATCTTCATTTATGGAAGTGCGGACTACCGCCCCCTCAAAGTGATGTGATTCGTTAATGCCATATGTGGGACGTGTAAAGGATGGATTTAAAGTTATTATATATGATGTTATACTGGAATTATAATATACCTCTATATAATTATTATTTCATTCCAATAAATTATGATATAGAATTGAAAGTAGCTTTCATGCGTACGTACGGCTTACCGTCTCCATGAACGGTGCATTTCATTTCTTATCCTCAAATGTAATGTACTATTAAAAGTACCTGTATATAATAGATATATATAATGAATAATATATCTAAATGATGAATATAATTCTGGAATTAAAATATCCATACCTCTCATTTAGTTTTAATTCCATTAATATGACAAAGAAATGGAAGTAGCGTTCATGCGTACGTACGGCTTACCGTCTCCATGAACAATGCATTTCATTTATTACCTCTAAATGATTATGTAATTTTATAAATACATGTACATGCTGGATATATATGATATATATGATATCCAAAATCAGGAATTTCATTCTGGATATAAATATCCTTTGAACACACGAACAACATGTAATTGTAAGAAGTCCACTTTCGACTTAAGAACCAAATATCGACAAGACAAACATTATTAACTTAAATGGTTAGATAATGTTTATAACATGGAAATAAGTGATATAAAAGGAATACTGAACTTTAAAAAGATTCTTAATCAAGTAGAAATTAACTCAAGTTTATTATTCAGGACATTAAAGAACGATCGAGTCAAGTCGGACCCAAGGTAAGGGACTTCGTCTCAATCTCCTTTCATTGAGGCATATTTCGTTTTATACACAACTTTCTTTTATACGATGTATAAACCCCTTGGACTTATACTTTTATACAAAAGGAATCTTTTTCTACGAAGCGTTTTACTAAACGAAAAAAGGAATGTTTTTTAACATACGCGGTGACAACGACCTTTTCCGCCGACGCGAGTATTATTTGGTCTTTGGCTTCCTCGACAAGCCATAATGTTTTTAAAATAAAATAAGTACCATATACTCTTTTATGTATTTTGATATTGAAAATCGTTTTGATAAAGGACTCTATTATGATATATTGTGATGTGGAAATGTTATCATTCCTTTATATTGGTTTTAGGTTTTATGATTTTATATTTGTACCTGGACATTTTAACGGGTGGTTACATTATAAACCATATGAAGGGTGGTGCCGTGAATACAAGGACAGGTGGTTACGTTATAACCTCCAATGCATTGGGTATGGAAGTCGGCCGTATGGCTATTCCATTAAGTATGTATGGAAATTGGCCGTATGGCTATTCCATTTAAGTGATATGTGTGGAAGTCGACCGTATGGTTATTCCACTTAAGTATGTTTATGTCCCAAGTTACCTTTATATATGTTATGTGTTCTTTATATGGGTTTTATGGTGATCTTTGGTTACAAAAAGTTAATTAATGATATTTTTTTTTTCAGTGAAGAGTTTTTACTACTTCATGAAGGTGAAGGTATTACTTTGATAGAGTATACATGGTTTACTTGATCTTTGAAAAACTAACAGTTTTCATTATTTGTGTATCCCTTACTGAGCTTTTTATGCTCACCCCAATTTTTTTCGAAAAGTTTTTCACAGGACTTAAAGTGGAATAAGGTCAAGGATGGGATCAAGGGAATGTCATGCTATATAGGAAATGGAACTAGACATGTTTATTTTTAAGAGTTTTTTTTATTATGGAAACTTAGTAGAAGTGTCTACATTGTAATCTTTTGAGATGTAATAGTTAAGTTCTAATTATCTAAAACTCTAAACCTGAAAAAATCTTCAATGTGAATTATCCATTTAATTCATTATTATGTAAGGTTTAAGGCTAGGGCCTTATATCTGGTATCAAAGGTCGGTTTAGAAAACTTTAGGAGTTAGAATTCTATAAAATCATTATCCAAAAATATTTTTTTTTGAAATGATATAGCATTTGAAGATTACCATGTTGCTTCATCTGAGACATGTTTGTTAAGAATGGTTTTTCATAGAGGAAACAGAGCAGCATTTCTGGGAAGGCATACAGAAGGAAATAACCTTCCGAATCAGCATCCCGAGATGGTCGGAATTGGAACTGAAATTTTTTTTGCAGTGATGGCACAGTTGACTCAGGCTATAAATGGTGGTGGTATCCATGCACGAGATCAGCCAGATCAACCGCTGAGGAACATGTCAGTGGTGGAACATTTCATGAGGCAACATCCCCCATCATTCAGAGGATCATCTGACCCTGTGTTAGCTGAAGGGTGGATTAAAGCACTGGAGAAGATTTTCGATGTCATGGGGTGTTCAGAAAATCAAAAGGTTAGTCTTGCTATTTATCGTTTGGAGGGTGAAGCAGATTAGTGGTGGTCGATGGTTAAAAATATCAGGGACGCTGATGATATTGATGCTCTCTACTGGGATGAATTCAATGGTATGTTTCTTGAGAAGTATTTTCCTAAGGCTGTTCGACTTAGGATGGAAAATCAATTCTTTGAGTTGAGGCAAGAGGAAGACTCAGTGGCTACCTATGAAGAAAGGTTCACTCGATTGGAATGGTAGGCTTCAAATTTTATCTGAGACCTTGATAGTAAAATCAATCGTTTTTACTCAGGATTAAAGACAAAATATCGAAGGGCATTAGCTTCTCGTGAGTTTAAAAGTTATGAAAAGCTTGTTCGATGTGCTGAGAAGGTAGAAATGGAGTTTCCTGATGACCAAGTGTTTTATAACAACCAATAGAAGAAGAGACCGAGGTGGCGGGAGAAAGGTAAGAATTCTTCAAAAAAGTCTAATGGTAAGAAATCTACGTTTCTAGTTTGTGATAATTGTGGCAAAAGGCATGTTGGGGAATGTCTTCTGAATTCTGGAAAGTGCTACCGATGTGGTAAGATGGGAGATAAGGCTCGTGATTGCACTGAAAAGTATCAAGGTGAAGGTAAGACCAAATTTGATTTACAGTTAGTGAAATGTTATAAGTGCAATGAGATGGGTCACTATGAAAAAGAGTGTCCGACAAAGAACTTGAGTGATGGGAAGCAGTTAGACAATAAGCAGAAAGGGGTGGTGATATCCTTTGCAACTAATTAAACAGATGTTGGGCCATCGAAGTAAGTAGTATCAGGAGTTAAAAAGAAGATTGGTGAATGCTCCAGTTTTGCACTACCTTCCAGGAATGGTGAGTTGATATATACAGTGATGCTTCATTAAAAGGACTTGGTTGCGTCCTAATACAGAATGATCAGGTAATTGCTTATGCTTCACGACACTTGAAGACTCATGAGGTAAATTACCGTACACATGATTTGGAATTAGCTGGTGTTGTTTTTTGCTTTAAAAATTTGGAGGCATCATTTGTATGGAGTTAAGTGTGAAATATATACCGATCACAAAATTTTGAAGTATATATTCACTCAGAAAGAGTTAAACATGTGACAGAGGAGATGGCTAGAAGTAATCAATGATTATGATTGTACAATCCACTACCATCCAGGAAAAGCAAATAAAGTGGCTGATGCTTTGAGTCGAAAATGTAATGCTTCATTAACCATGCTACATTTGGAACGATATCCTTTGGTTTTTGATTTAATGAACTTTGTCATAGAAGTTGTTGGTGCGGGAAGTCCTCCTGTTTTGTTCCAGGTATCAGTGAAATCTTCTCTATCAGACAGAATCAAGAAAGCACAGAAACAAGATAGCGAGTTGCAGAAAAAGGTAGAGCTGGTTCAGAAAGGTAAGTTGCCTGAATTCAACATTGATAATGATCGTGTTTTGATATTTGGGAAGAGATTGTGTGTGCCTTGTGATTCACAGTTGAAGAATGAGTTGTTATGTGAGGCTCATAGTTCTCCGTTTTCAGTTCATCCTGGAATTACTAAGATGTATAGAGATCTGAAAAAGTATTACTGGTGGGATGGAATGAAAAGAGATATTGCTGATTTTACTGTGAAGTGTCTGACTTGTCAGTAGGTTAAAGCGGAGCGGTATTTACCGAAAGGGATGCTTTAGCCTTTACCAGTGCCTGAGTGGAAATGGGAAAACATATCCATGGACTTTGTTCTGGGATTACCGAGGACATATCGAGGTTATAATGCAATCTGGGTTATTGTTGATCGCTTGACTAAATCTGCTCATTTCCTTGCTATACGAGATACTTTTTCCCTAGATCAACTTTCCCGTCTGTATCTTAAAGAGATAGTCAGGTTACATGGAGTTCCCCTCTCCATTGTATCTGATCGTGATCCCAGGTTCACCTCTAACTTTTGGAAAGGCCTTCAGAAGTCGTTGGGTACTGAATTAAATTTTAGTACAGCTTTTCATCCTCAATCAGATGGTCAGTCAGAACGAAAAATTGAGACCTTGGAGAATATGCTACGAGCTTGTTCTATGGATTATCAGGGAAGTTGGGACCAACATCTTTCTGTGGTTGAATTTTCATATAATAACAGTTTTCATTATAGTATACAGATGGCACCATTTGAGGCATTATATGGGAAGCGGTGTCGAACTCCAGCATTTTGGGATGAAGTGGGTGAAAGGAAGCTGATGGGACCAGAATTGGTAGAAGAGATGGCATAAAAAGTTCAGTCAATTCAGAAGCACATATGAATAGATCAGAGCAGGAAGAAGAGTTATGCGGATAACCAGAGGAAGGATCTATCTTTCGAGGTAGGTGATCATGTTTTTCTCAAGGTTTCTCCTTGGAAAAGTGTGATGAGATTTGGTAAGAAAGGAAAGCTAAGTCCAAGGTTTATTGGACCATATGAAATTCTGGAGAAAGTTGGATCAGTTGCTTACCGAGTGGCTTTACCTATGATTTTATCTCAGGTACACAATGTTTTTCATGTTTCAATGTTGAGGACGTATATGCTAGATCCATCTCATGTTTTGAGTCCAGAGGTAGTTTAGCTGGAGGAGAACCTATCATATGAAGATCAACCAGTCCAGATTCTTGACCACAGGGAGCAGGTGTTACGGAATAAGGTGATTCATCAGGTAAAGGTTTTGTGGAAAAACCATGTGATTTAAGAGGCAACGTGGGAATCTGAAAATGCTATGAGGGATAAATACCCCCACTTATTTTGATAAGTGAATAAAATTACGAGGACGCAATTCTCAAAGGGGGGGAAGGATGTAACATCCTAGGTAATTAAAGAATAAAAATTTTTCATATTTATTAATATTTACGAATTAAATATGAATTTTAATTAAAAGGGGTTTCTACGTTCGATATCATACTTGATACGCAAAGATGAGTTTCTTTGAAAACTTACGTTGCACACAAGTAATAAAAAAAATATTATTTTAAATGTTAGTTAACAAGAAGCCGTTGTACTGGTTGGAATGGATATAAATAACTAAAATATGATTATATATGTTTTTAAATGTTTTTACATTTAACCAATAAAAGATAAAGGATTAAAACACAGAAAGAGTTCAATTTTAGGCATTTATACCCTAATTTTCACTAAGGGTTCACTTATCACCTTTTGATGGCGAACCGTCATTGAATATAGTTTTGATCAATCTTATAAATTCTACTGGACCAAAAATAACTCTTCTTTAGAATCGGGATATCAAAATCTACCTTGTGTTAATTTTTGGTACCTTTCCGATAAAGTTCATTTTTTTAATGAATAGTGTAAAATGTTGTATTTTAATTCAAAACCTCTTTTTAATCTAATTTATTTATATGATTAGATTATCTTTTGAATTGGTTTTAAAGTGAAATTAGAAAATATTTTTACCATTAAATAAAATAGTGGTCGTTGGAATTAATTTCACTTTGAAATCCGACTTAAACTAGTGTCAATCTTTTGATACTTATTGTTTCATAAAAACACGTTATTTGCTCTGACAGCGGGAATTAATTATTAAATTTATTAATGTGACTTATATGTTTTGAATTTTGTAAAATAGACTTCATTTTTGAATTCGGAATATCAAATATATCTTAGGGTGAATTTTTGGTCCTTTTCTGAAAAACATCAATTTTTGATGAATAGTGAAACCACTGAGTGGTACTTATAAAAACTGATTTTTCCATTTAAATGAAATTTTTCCATCATTGTGTTTTGATTTTAAAAAATTCTACATACATGGTTGTCACTAAGAAGTATAATTTGGTCCAATGAGATTAAAATAATTTTTTGGTGAATAGTAACATAGTAAGTTTTTAATCGCGATTAGTGGTAATTAGTGTAATTTAAGGTAAAAATAATATTTTAATAATATGAGATGACCTAGACACATGTCCTACCCTCATTGGATGTGTCATGGCCCACCAATACAAGCCATGGGTCAACTTGGGGACCCCATGGAGCCTCTTTGGTTGGAAAATGACATAAATACCTTTTATTTAATGTTAATGTAAAAAATGGCACAAACATGATATGTTTTCATAAAAAAAAATTTAATTGGAGTTATACAAGTAAGATTATTGATTATAAATATTAATTGGAAATATAAAAACATTTCCTACATCATAGTATTTTTGTTATAATTTTTATACATTAAATAAATTAAATTGTTTATGACATAATAATGATGCAGCGATGACATCATTATTTGACGATTTAAAAAAATGGAATGATAATGTAAAATCTATGAACTGCACATGTCCAAAACTTATTGGATGGGTGGATTTCGAACCCTTATCACATTATCCACGAATTATATCAATTTGGGACCTTTTGAAACCGAAACACATTTTCAAATAATGTAATATTTCTTTACATTCCAAAAGTGCCCCTCCTCTCCTCTTATAAAAGGCCCCCACCTCTACCACCTTACACACACTCCTCAAGACTTTGGCTCGGCCACACCCTGCCCATTTACTCTCTCCACAATCCTATACTCATCCTAGAGGATTCCCTTTGGGAATAATCCTTTCAATGGAAGCCTTTAGGCTCAAATCACAAGGAGTTACACTTTTAAAGGTGATTCTTTCTCTCTTGTTCATTTGTTTTACTTTGCTTCTCCAACCCTCTAAAATAATTTCATTTACTTATTTTGTAACAACACCAGTATCTTCAATATACTAGGATGTTGTTATAAGATTTATTCGAGCTACACTCTCAGACAACTACATCAAATGGTTAAAGAACATACGGTTTCCGTGGATGGTGAAATTTATGCCTCCTGAAACGATGATTGTTCAACATTTCTTTAACACCTTCAAAGGTGGACATTAAGATGTCACTATATTTATATATGATATATAATATGTTTATGTTTTCTTTAAGCTCATGTATTTTCAATTTGGTCATACCTTTATGGTTTCCATTATGGGTAAACACGATATCTTCATTTAAGGAAGTGTGGACTACAGCCCCTCAAAGTGATGTGAATCGTTAATGCCATATGTGGGACATGTAAAGGATGAATTTAAAGTTATTATATATGATGTTATACTAGAATTATAATATAACTCTATATCATTATTATTTCTTTCCAATAAAGTATGATATAGAAATGAAAGTAGCGTTCATGCGTACGTACGGCTTACCGTCTCCATGAACGGTGCATTTCATTTATTATCCCCAAATGTAATGTACTATTAAAAGTACATATATATAATGGATATATATAATTAATGATATATCTAAATGATGAATATAATTCTGGAATTAAAATATACATACCTCTCATTTAGTTTTAATTCCATTAATATGACAACGAAATGAATGTAGCGTTCATGCGTACGTACGGCTTACCGTCTCCATGAACGGTGCATTTCATTTCGTACCTCTAAATGATTATGTAATATTATAAATACATGTATATGATGGATATATATGATATATATGATATCCAAATCAGGAATTTCATTCTCTATATAAAGAACCTTTGACCACACGAACAACATGTAATTGTAAGAAGTCCACTTTCGACTTAAGAACCAAATATCGACAAGACAAACATTATTAACTTAAATGGTTACATAATGTTTATAACATGGCAATAAGTGATATAAAAGGAATAATGAACTTTAAAAAGGTTCTTAATCAAGTAGAAATTAACTGAAGTTTATTATTCATGACGTTAAAGAACGATCGAGTCAAGTCGGACCCAAGGTAAGGGACTTCGTCTCAATCTCCTTCCATTGAGACATATTTCGTTTTATACACAACTTTCTTTTATACGGTGTATAAACCCCTTTGACTTATACTTTTATACAAAAGGAATCTTTTTCTACGAATCGTTTTACTAAACGACAAAAAGGAATGTTTTTTTAACGTACGCGGTGACAACGACCTTTTCCGCCGCCGTGAGTATTATTTGGTCTTTGGCTTCCTCAACAAGCCATAATGTTTTTAAAATAAAATAAATACCATATAATCTTTTATGTATTTTGGTATTGAAAATGTTTTTGAAAAAGGACTCTATTATGATATATTGTGATGTGGAAATGTTATCATTCATTTATATTTGTTTTATGTTTTCTGATTTTATATTGGTACTTGGACATTTTAACAGGTGGTTACGTTATAAACCATATGACGGGTGGTGCCGTGAATACCAGGACGGGTGGTTACATTATAACCTCCAATGCATTGGGTATGGAAGTCGTCCATATGACTATTCCATTAAGTATGTATGGAAATTGGCCGTATGGCTATTCCATTTAAGTGATATGTATGGACGTTGACCGTATGGTTATTCCACTAAAGTATGTTTATGTCCCAAGTTACCTTTATATATGTTATTTGTTCTTTATATGGGTTTTATGGTAATCCTTTGGTTACAAAAAGGTATGTAATAATACTTTTTTTCAGTGAAGAGTTTTTACTACTTCATGAAGGTGAAGGTATTACATTGATAGAGTATACAAGGTTTACGTGATGTTTGAAAAACTAACAGTTTTCATTCATTGTATATCCCTTACTAAGCTTTTTATGCTCACCCAAAGTTTTTTCGAAATGTTTTTCACATGACTTAAAGTGGAATAAGGTCAATGATGGGATCAAGGGAATGTCATGCTATATAGGACATGGAACTATACATGTTTCTTTTTAAGAGTTTTTTTTATTATGGAAACTTATTAGAAGTGTCTACTTTGTAATCTTTTGAGATGTAATAGTTATGTTCAAATTCTCTAAAACTCTAAACCTAAAACGATCCTCAATGTGAATTATTAATTTAATTCATTATTATGTAAGGTTTAAGGCTGAGGCCTTATACATATCCTATAAGAAACAATAATACAGAAAATGAGATCAATGTCCTAACTAAATCATTCGATCCTTTATCTTCTCATTCAATACTATTTTAGGTGAAAACTTTACAACATTAGGAAAATGTTTTGCATACTCTGGTACGGTCCTGTCAGCCAACTCATGATTGGAAGACTCTGTATCCTTCTCTATCAACATTGAATATTGATCAAATAGTTTAGTGAATATAAGGTTTAGTTAATTACACACTAATACATCCTGTTTCTTCAATGTCAAAATTTTTTCCAACTATCACCTACTTGGTCCTTTAATCACGAAGGTGAAACACTTCATCGTGATCTCCTCAGGTGTCTCCTTGAAAAAGAAAAAATGCTCAATCCCTCTCAAACATTACACATAATATTGAGGATTATTTTAGCCTTCAAACATTGAATGATTATTTAAATGGAAATATTGATAATTATTAATGATACATTCCCCTCAAGGTTCTAGAGTTGGAGACAGAACAAGAGTGGGTGTTGGGGCATGCCCCAGATCATAGAAACTATGTACAATCACCCAAACCTTATTCCGGTCAAAAAGTGGATTTTCTTAATGATGTTCAATAGAAACTTCATTCTATATATGATTCACAATACTTATCAGGGTATTGACTCTACATAATATAAAAAGCAAAAAAAATACTGTAAAAAAAAATTAAACTATTAAATAAGTGAAAATTAATCCCTACAGTTAGACAAAAAAATTTATATTTCAATATATCCAAATGGAATTAAAGGAAACAAATATAACTTAACCTCAATAATTCTATCCAATAACCACAATTGGTTACCTAAGACTTATTTTGGTGAGTGATTTCCATTCCCACAATTGGAACCACCTCAAAATTCCAGACAAGATTTATAAGGCCCCAACCTTAAACCTTACTTAATATTGAATTAAATGAATAATTCACATTGAGGATCTTTTCAGGTTTAGAGTTTTAGATAATTAGATCATAAATCATGAATTACATTCCAAATTTAAACAAAGTGGTTACATAAAAGACATTATTTGTTTTTTCCCATCAATGGAAACATATTTAAAATAAAACACGGATTCTTTCTTGACACTTCCTGAACACTATAATCATGTTATGAACCTTTACCTTGACCTGTGAAAAACATTTCAAAAACATGGGATGAGCATAAAAAGATCAGTAAGGGATATATAAGTATGAAAATAAAACATTAATCCATGTATGAAATCATACTTTACTCATAAAACATAAGCATTTTAACCTACCTCATCAAATCATGAATAAATCATTGAAATCATAAGACATAAAGGTAACTTGAGGCATTCATAACATTCTTACGTAGGGAGTAACCCTCTTGGTTACGTTTGGAATACCCATCACAGTATATTCCCTAAATATCATTGGAGAAACCTTAAAATTTAACCCCTTCATGTTACCCAATGCATTGGAGAGCTATATCGGGCTCACCCTCCCATAGTTTATCATGGAACCACCTATCTTAATAATAATGCCCAAAAACCATAACATAATTGTATCACATAAAACATGCATAAAGGTAACATAATATTTCCACTTTTCAATCATAAGATATCAATACAACACATTGACCTAAAAATAGTATGAAAACCATTTTCAATACAAAAATAAAATAAAAGTAAAACATGGTATTTATATTTCATTAAAAAAAGGTTTGGCTTGTAGAGGAAGCTGAAACTCAAATAATGGTCACGGTGGTGGAGAAGTCATCATCGCCACAAACTTATGACAGAAACATTCCCTTTTGCCATTTAGTAAAACACTTCATATAAAAAATATTTCTTTTGGATAAACATAAAAGTAAAAGGGGTTTATACACCTTAAAAAGAAGGTTGTGTATAAAACAAAATATGCCTCAATGAAAGGAGATTGAGACGAAGTCCCATACCTCGTGTCCGACTTAACTTGATCGTTCTTTAACCTCCTGAATAATAAACTTGAGTCAATTTCTACTTTTGTAAGAACCTTTTTCAAGTTCATTATTCATTTTATATCACTTATTTCCACGTCATGAACACTATGTAATTATTTATGTTAATAACGGTCATTTTATCGATCATTGGTACTTTATTCAAAAATAAACTCTTTATAATTACAAGTCTTTCATGTATCAATTATATCCAGAGTTATACTCATGATGTAGATATAATATATATCATTTATATCTAGTATATACATGAATTTATAATATTACAGAACGTTCAGAGGTGAGAAATGAAATGCACCGTTCATGGAGACGGTAAGCTGTACGTACGCATGAACGCTACTTCCATTTCTATGTCATATTTAATGGAATTAAAACATAATTATACATAATAGTATTAAAAATTCCATCATTGTATCATATATAATATCATTCAATCCATCCTTTATACGTACCACATATGGTATTAATGAATCAAATCACTTTGAGGGGGCGGTAGTCCGTACATCCTAAAACGAAGATATCACGTTTACCCATAATGGAAACCATAAAGGTATGCCATAAATGAAAAATACAGAAGCCTAAGTAAAACATAAACATAATATATATCATATATAAATATAGTGTCATCTTAATGGCCACCAAAGAAGGTGTTAAAGAATATTGAACAATCATCATTTCGTGAGGCAGAAATTCACCATCCATGGAAACAGTATGTTCTTTAACCATAAGATGTAGGTGTGTGTAAGTGTAGCTCTAATCCCTCTTATAAAAATATCCTTGTATATTGAAGATACTGTAGTTGTTACAAAATAAAGTAATAAAAAGAGTTTATAGGGTTGGATACGAAAAATAAAACATACGAACACAAGAGAAAACACTACCTTTAAAACAAGTAACTCTTTTTGATTTGAGCACAAAGGCTTCCTTGGGAAGACTTCTGGCCAAAGTGAGGCATCTGAGAGTTATTGAGGGATTTGGAGTGAAACAATAGGCAGGGGTTCGCCGAGCCAAAGGCTTTGGAATTGTGGGTAAGGTGGTAGAGGTGGGGGCCTTTTATAAGAGGAGAGGGGAACTCTTGGAAAGTTACAAAAGGATACTTTATTATAAAATGATTTTCGGATTTAAAAGGTCCCAAAATTATAAATTTATAGGATAAGGAGATAAGGGTTCAAAATCCACCCATCCAATAAGTTTTTTACAAGTTTAGGTCAGAGATTTTACATTATATTTTCATTTTATTTAAATAGGTAAATAATGAGGAAATCGCTGCATCATCATGGTGTCATAAATAATTTAATTTATTTAATGTCTAAAAATTATAAAAATAACTAATATGATGTAGGAAATCATTTTATTTTTCCAATGAATATTAATAGTCAAAATATGACTTGTATAACCCCATGTAAAAATTGTTTTAGTAAAACAACTCATGTTTGTGTCATTTTTTACTTTAACATTAAATAAAAAGATATTAATGTCATTTCTTTTCCAATGTGGCTCCATGGGGTCCCCAAGTTGACCCATGGATTTTCTTGGTCGTCCATGACACATACCATAAGGGTAGGAAAAGTTTCTAGGTCATTTCATATTATTAAAACATTATTCGTACCTTAAATTACACTAATTACCTCTAATCGCGATTAATAATCTTAAAAGTTACTATTCACAAAAAAAATATTTTAATCCCATTGAAACACATTTTACAACGTAATGACAAACCATGTATGTCAGATCATTGAAATTCAAAACCCAAAGGTGGTAAAATATCATTTAAACGAAAAATCAGTTTTTTAATTACCACTTAGTGGTTTCACTATTCATCAAAAATTGATGTTTTTCAGAACAATTCCGAAACTTCACCCTAAGATATATTTGATATTACGATTTCAAAAATTATGTCTATTTCAAAAAATTCAAAACATATAAGTTAAATTAATTAATTTAACAATTAATTCCCGCTGTCAGAACAAATAGTGTGTTTTTATGAAACAATAAGTATCAAAATATTGACAGTAGTTTAAGTCCAATTTCAAAGTGAAGTTAATTCCAACGACCACTATTGGATTAAATGGTAAAAATATATTCTAATTGAACTTTAAAACCAATTCAAATGATAATATAATCATATAAATAAATTAGATTAAAAAGTGAATTTGAATTAAAATACAACATTTTCACTATTCATTAAAAAATTGAACTTTATCGGAAAAATACCAAAAATTTACCAAAAGTAAATTTCAATGTCCCAATCATAAAGAATAAGATTATATAGATAAATAGATATTATAAAATTGTCAATATATTGATTTAAAAATGGTTTGCCATCAAAAGGCAGTAAAATAATCTTTAAAAAATATTAGTGTATTTCATGCTTAAGATTGGATTTGTTCTCATTTTAAGCCTCTAAAACACTATAAAATTCATTGATAGACATAGATAAAAATATCTATTATTCATTACTTACTTGGGATGTTACAAGATTACTCAAAAAACATACTAACATCAAGGTATGATGATTAACCACCCTCTTTTAACACTTCTTCTAGAACTATCCAGAGTACACTCAAAACTTGATAACTGAGTGGGTCATGGTATATCCTGAAGGGAATTCCCAATCCCCTTATGTTGGTGAATATAACCAATTATCATACAAATTGAATGCAGGAACATATTTTATAGACACATCAGGGAAGAAAGATAAACATGTTATTATGAATACAATGAAAATTTATAGAGAGTAGTGTACCAGAAGTTAGATAGGTAAATGAACAAAAATCACTACAAAAGAGTACTAGATAAACATGATAGATAAACCAAGCCCCAATTGATGTAAATCTATAATTCAAAAGATCAACATCTATAACTACAACCATGCTGTGCTTTACCCCTTCTGAAACCTAGAAGGAGAATATCATCAAACACATGAAGGCACGGGTAGTGTGCAACCTAAAATCTCTGTAGGTTATCACCACGAATTCCTCAACAATATTCCTTGTTTAATTACAAAAAAAATATTAATATTTTATTTAAATCATATTTAAAAAAATCATGCTTTACACATAAAATATTTTAAATACTTTTTAATAAATGGCTCACATTTAAATTGATGGAATATTTCTACAAAAATGGATTAATAAAGGATTTTATATAAAATAGTATATATAAATTCATAAGGTATGTAAACTTGTTTTCTACAATGGAATATATTCATTTTAAATACAAACAACTGATAATCATGTCCATATTCATAAAAGTTGTGATAGTACTTGGATATAGGACTATACACATTAAATATGACATTATAATATACATATATGTCAACATTTCCCCTACAACAATGTCCAAGAGGACTTTATCACGATGAATTCATGGATGGGATGTGCTACATTTATATTTTAAAACACTAAAAAGGCAATAGTGTGGTCCAATTAACTCACTTACTAATTAAGGGTTACTTGTTCTCAAATAACAAATCAACAATGGAAAATTTACATTAAGATTTCGTAAAATACAATTAATCTTATTATCTATTTAAAATATTCCAATTTTAATTTAGAAACTGAAATAAGGTTATTTAATAAAAAATGCATCTTACAACATAATTCCAAAGGTTTCTATGATAATAATTTTAATACATTTTCACCGATGATAATTTAAAATTAATTTACAAATTACAACTTTCCATTCAATTTCAAAATTTAAATTCACCAATTTATGTTTGAACGAATTTCCACAAATTTCACAAATTCAAATCCAACAATACTTATTTCACCAAATTCAATTGACTTCATAATTTCACCCCAATTTATTAGAATTGGGTTTTTTTCTTAATTATGATCCAAAATATAATTCCAATGTCCAAATAAACCAATTCAATGGAATTTGGTTTTCAAAAAATTTAATTTAATTTTAATAACATTGCATATATTTAGTTGAAGAAAATTTAATCAAATCATGCAATGAAGGGTAAATTAAATTTAAAAATAAAAATAGAACCCCATACCTCAAGATCATGATATTTCAAATCAAAACCCCCAAAATAACATTATTTAATAAAGAATGTTGTTAACAGGAAACTATGAATAAAAACAAGGATAAATAATTAAAATATCTGGGCTAAGATCCTCCAACCAACATAAAGATCTATAAAACCGTTTAGAGGAAAATAAAGAGAGAAAGAGAAATAGAATAAGAAGATGTAACTCATTGTGAAGGCATAAAATGATGATCTCATATATTTTATCTTTCTTGGATGAGGTTTGGAAGATCATAAAAATGGTCCTAGGGAGCCCTAAAATGTATGAAAAATATAATAGGGACGAATGAGAATGACCTGGGGTCAAACAAAAGGGTTCAAGAATTTTTTAACAATTTCATAATAATTAAAAGACTATTTATAGTTATATGATAAAGGTAACATGGTTGTGCCAAACAAGGAAACCTATCCATAATCCCCATTTTCTAATGTGAATGGTTTCAACTAGGTGGGCTCATGGTTTTTCAAACATTGCGACAACCATTAAAAAGTCCACTCTTGGGGTTAAAATAGTTTCCATAAGATAGCGCACAATTTGGGATAACCATGAACCAACCATGAAGTATATAATAACATTAAAAATATCCAATTTTATTAACCAAAACATCCCAAAACTAATCCCAATCAAATAATTTTTTTAACTGGTGATTATGAATACTCAAAAATAGAAACATAATGTCGCAAGAAAATACTGTATCAATTTGTTAAATTTTGAACCTCAAAACACATGAAATAGATATACTAAAATAATGTTTAAATAAAAATCTATTTAATGTAAATTATCATAAAATAAATTCATGGTTAGTTAATACACCACATAAATGATGTCGATAGTGAATGTGGCGTATGTCACATTGAATTAAAAAATGAGGCAAAATTACCATTGATTAAGACATAAATTCCAACACACACATTCGAAAAATTATGTAAATTACATATTATTTTATTAAATAAATATAAAAAAGTAATATTCATATATAATAAAATATATTGTTTTCTTATAACATTTTATTACAAATTTTTTAACACTTCCGTACTAAAGTCACATTTCAGGTAATAATTTATTTTGGTTACGTGTATGTTTTTACAAGTTTTATTTGGTCAAATTATGTAAATAATGGTTTATTAATTTATATAATTCAATCCATGATATAAAAAAAACATATTATTATTTTTTAATTATTTAGTGTAGTCTATAAAAATTATTTTATTAAAAATTAAATACACCTTTTCAAGAGACATTAGGTCATACTTACACAAGTACATTGTTTTAATTTACTTATAATAATGAAATAAATAAATGTAAATGATATATTAAAATTATATAATAAATTTTATTCTATAAATATATCATATTTTATTTAAAAACATCTTTAATATAGTCCATGTAAAGCATGAACGAATCACATCACTTTATGAGGTGGTAATCCACTGTACATAAGAACAACATTATCGTATTCATAAAATAGATAAATGATGAAGGTATGCATGATATAATAATTTTAGAATAAAAAATTAAAAAATTATATTATTAAAAAATAAATCACTATGTGAAATTGTGAGAGGTGGTAATAGAAAAACAAAAGCATCAGTTCACGAGGCTGTTGTCCACTATACATAGGAAATATTATCTCATGGCCCATTTGATGGAAGTTGAGATGGTTATAGTGAATTAACATAACATGAAAATATATTAATATATTTATGATATTGATGTTATTATATATAAATAGATTTCAGCATGTGGAGGAAGATATAAAATAATTCTCATAGATGGACCTGACCTTCTCTTCAAGTGTCCTCTTTTGGGTTGAACTAAAAGACATCATTGAATGGATTTATTCCAAAAATTAGACTTCTAGGATGAGTGAAGGTAATTTGGGAAGTGATATTTCAATGATTTTCCAAACCAAAAGGGTTTCAAGATGTGTATAATAGGGTTGATTTGGTGGACATTTATAAGTGGGGGAAAGGACATACTTGGTACTTTAGAAAAATAATTTTGTGCTCCTATGTTTTTCATATGAAACATGGGTAAAAAATTTGAGATTATAAAAAATTATAGGTTTAATGGTTTATATATAGAAATAAATTCAATTTTAGAAAATTGTATTGGTCATTTTTACCCTTTTCATTTTTGGTTTAACTCTTGGTAAACCCATTTTTACCATAACTATGAAATTAATTATGACACCATTCACTATTCACTTTTGTAAAATATTAAGCTAAACTTATTGAATAATATATGTTATGATGAATCAAAATATGGAATCCATTTGTTAATACATTATTCATAAATGTGGAAAAATTAAGATTATAATTAATTTCATTGGCATGAAAAATGAATAAGTTCTTAAAAATAAAAAAAAATATGATATATAAAAATAATTTATATCGTGTTTAAATATGAAATTGATTAATATTTCATAAATTTGATTAATTTATTTTTCTTTGAATTATTTTAAATTTTAAATTATTTTTAAATTTGATTTATATTTATAAATATATTAATAAAAAAATACAGTTTTCAATTACAATTACTTATTTTTCTATATTAATTTAAAAAAGAATTTTACAAAAATAACATTTTTTAATTCTAATATTATTCTCATATTTTGATTTAAAAATGAATTTTTCATTTTGAAAAAAATTTATAGAATATTAATAATATTAAAAACAAATAAACAATACAAAAGTCAACAAAACAACTTTTTAGGAAGATATATATTTATAGGTTAAAATTTATTTATTCTTTTCTATTTTCTAGAAAACATGTATTATAAATGTTAAATTGTTGATTTAATTTATAATATATTCATATTTATATGTTTAACCACAAAAATAGGTTTATTAAGTTATAATACATTTGTTTTCCAAAAAAACAGCCTTTTAGATAAAGGTTTCCTTTATTTTTAAATAGTTCTATATTTTCATTTATGACTAATTATTGCCGAATAATTCATTATATATACATATGTAATCTGTATATTCATAATTTAATTAATCATAATCATAATCTTCATTTGGAGGGCTTTGTGATAACTATTTTATTAAATAATAATATTTTAATAGTATGACTAGTTTTGATTAAACTCAGTGTTGTTTGTAATGCGTCATAAACTATGTATTGTGCGTAACATAAGAAAAACATTTTTTTATTGTAATAAAATTCTAATTAGTGTGATATATAATTAAAAATAACAGAACTGATTTTATGTATTTTAAAAAAACTAAAAAAATATTTGGGATTTATATTTTAACCATTTAAATAATTTTTTCCATTGAAATTCATATTTACGATAAAAGATTTAAAATTTTAACATTCTATCATATAATCCAAGATTATAAAAAATAAAAATACTAATCACCTCTTATAGTAATTCGTAATAGTGTTTCCAAATATGGGAATATAAGTGGGAAGTGAGTATTTGGACACTAACTAAATGTGTCAACAATTACAGGGACTCATTGAGATCATTGACCAAATAAAATTGGGTGATCCATAGAATTATACTGACAAAAAATCCATAAATCAAAGAGGATTTAAATATTTCATTATACTATCAAAAATTATGATAATATTATAATATTTTTTTCTAATATTCTTTTCCTAGAGTAGAATAATTTTATCAAGAATATATAATTTCATGACTTCTATTCATTTCATAATGGTAATATCACCCATGGGGGTTCCTTAAATAATTAAACATCATCTCTTAAACTTATAAATAATGGTTTATATTTTATTCTGGAATCAATAATAGATCATATGATCTATAAATATATTGACTTATCATTTTGTTTATCTTTAGTTATCCTCATATAAAATTGTTTAGAACATTTATACATAAATATTCATATTGGGAAATAATACCTTAATATAATAATCCTCATCCAATGTTCATCCTAAAGCATTTCATATATGGTTAGCCTTTTTAACAATAAATAATATAAAAATTCACATATTTTTAAATTATGTAACTAAATTTCCAAAATGAACATATCATTAATGAAAAATAATCTGGGAAGTAGTTTTTAATTGGTACACCCCACACATGTACCTTCCATCATCATGTATTCTCAAAAAATATTATAATAACATGAATTACTTTAAAACTTCAATTAAAAAATTCAGGATTATTTATCATTTGAATAAGATGAAAAATTATTGAATATAACTCATTGATTAATTAATGTTATAAACTCCATCAATGAAAATATACACCATTTTTTCAAAAATAATTAATCTATACATAGTTAACCAGTACAGTCTAATTTAATTTATCCATATCAATTATCTCTTTTTCTCAAATAAACATAATTTTATAAACCACAATAACATATTAGGGGATATCATCACTCATTCAAAATATCAACTTGCTATTAAATATATTTTATTTATAATTGTTTCTATTTAAAATATTTTTTCTAATAGTTATTGAAATAATATACTAAACAATTCATGTATATTTACCGAATCATATAAAATAATCCTTGAATTACCACACCGAAATATTTCAATTAATTCACTTCATTCCCAAAAAATTATCTAGGATACATCATCATATTACTTAACACCTATTTTATTCCAATTTCATTTGTAGTATCTTCATCATAAAAAATATGGCAAATAATCATATCATCTTGCTAATTCCCTTCAAATGTTATCACCATGAGATATCAATGTTATAAATTACTATAATTTGTAACATTTAATTAATTCATACATTGATAATACCATAGGGAAACTTATATTCCCATATTTGTGTTATCTAATCTCTTCATTTATTTTTTACAAATAAGTAATTTTTTTACTTGTTTTACATAGACAATACATATTATTATTCTTATATAACATCCACTAGGGTGGTTTTTTCTATATTATTTTCACAAATGATACAGTCATTCTTCTATGGGATCGACTACCCAAACTCTCATTGAACCTTGTAATTAAATTATTTGGTGAGTTTGACAGTTGGTCATGGTATAAATTGTCCATCATGTTCTGTGAAAAATTATATGAAATAATTAAATTGTTAATAACTCTAATCATAATTAATATTTTATACTCATTAGTACATTGTTTTTCCAATTCAATATTTTTCCATTTCATTTTGGTTACTTCCATTGACTAAACCCAAAAAATATAATATGAGAATCTCTAATCATTGTGAAATACCTAATATTCCTTAAAAATATCACTTAAAGGATGTCTAAATAACGAAATAATTCTAATAAATATTGTGTTTTATTTCTACAATATCATTCATAGTCATGTTCATTTTAAATCCATCTTGACGGTTAAAAAAGATTTTATGAGTCTTCAAACCATTTCTTCTTGGAGTGTCAATCCAGCTGTGCAACAGAGCCCATTGTGATGCACCCATTTAGAATCATGTCTATCTCAATATTGTGTTATTGGCTTTGTTGCCTTCTTTCGAACCTATAACAGAAGCATATCCACTTATAGTTTCCAGATAGGGATGTAATATCTTGGAAACCATTTTCTCAATCATTTACAAAAATTCCATGAAATTTTACAATACTGTAAATCATCATTATAGATTCCCTTATAGACATCAATCAAAATATTATTAGAATTATCCTTACTGATCTCACAAATGTTTTCTCAACCTAGTTACCAATGGAAAAATTAACATCCCCTTCATACACATAATGCTACACATGCATGACATACATTTATGTTGTATATTTTTAGACGAATAATCATTACAATAGACCATCACACAGATGAGGATTATAATAGTTTAGTACCGTCGTAAATATATACAATAACATTTTAAATATATGAGATATCTTCAATTTCTCCCATATTGATATCCCACTTATGTTATATTACTTAAACACATTATTTACAACTTATTAAATGGAAACATACAAAAGGTTGAGATTATATTCTAAATAAGGGTAAAAATAAGAGATATATATCCCTGATAATAAAAAATCATAATAAGAATAATGATATATGAGGATTAAAAAACAAATTAATTTCATACCAATTCTTACATAGATTATAAACATGAGTAATAGAATAATTGTAGGCACATCATAAGGAATGAATCATAACAAAATTAAAGAATATGATCCATGTGAACATATCATTGGAATGAAACATAGATTTATTGAAAATGTAATATCATTGATAATATTATGTCAAAAAAACACCAATAAATTCATAAAATGTTAATATTTGGATATCCACCAGTATAAATTCCTTAATATTGGGATAACTACCCATGTACCCTCCTTTTCATAAGACAGACCTACATAGTGGGACAGACCACCATTCCTAGTGTCAGTCCTTCTTCATAGTGTAATGGGATCTTACCCAAACCATCATTTAATCATCATTTACTCACAATATCATCATACTGGGAAAATTCCCTTACTAAACCATGTTTAAGTTCCATTAAATTCCTAATATATCATTATATATAAATATTTACATAATACATTTATGGGATATATAGGTCCAAACCATATCATAATGAAAACAGTATATATAATTTACACAATATCATAAAATATTCATCAAATCATAAACAATTAATTGAAAATGGATACATAATGCTTTTAACACATTATAACCCATAGAAATGATAGAGGTTTCATAATTATATAATCATTTCATTATAGAATATCTTGTTAATTGAATCATGTTTCATAATAATTTTTACCTTTTATAACATATGAATGTTAAATGGGATTTTTAAACATAATTCCACCATAAAAATAATACCATTTATAGAAAAAATAATAGTATAATCCATGTATCATATCCATAGGGACATATTTGTAACATCAATATATATATTTATTTTATAGAAAATTATACACATTATATAAAACAAATCATGATGAAAATATATTTCCTATTCAAATAAATAATTTAAAACATAAATCATTTTGCAAATATTTTTCCATTGAAAAAAACCTAGAATTTTTTTAAATGAATCTTTAATAATAATTTAAATCATTTTTAGTAAAAATATTATTTCCTCTCTAAAAAAATATTTTTAAAACATAAATTATTTTAAAAAGATATTTATTTTGTAAATAATGTACTTAAAAATATTTATTTTATGAATTATTAAGGAAATGATTTTATCTTAAAACGGGTTTGAAAACATGTAAGTGATGATTGAAACCATTTATCAATCATGATAGAATAAAATGATATTCATTATGGTAATGTTAAAAACAAATATTCTTGTGATTGTTATGGAAAATTCCAAATGAGAAATATTTTTGAAAATAAAATGAAGAATAATTTAAAATATTTATAAAAAATAAACCATGTTTGATATTTTCTATGATAGATAAATATAAAAATAAATTTAAAAACATTTGGATTTTTTTTGAAACAGGATTTTTCCGGAAAATGGGTTTTCAGCTGAAGATAAAAATAAAGGGAATTTTTTCAAAGAACATTATCTTGAAATCTTAAGAGAATAAAGAGTGAAAAATGATGAGAAAACAAGTATTATCTTTCCTATCTATTATAGTGTAATATTTAAGAGATTATTGAGAAATATATCATACTATATCATCAATGGTTATAAAAAAATAAGAAATCTTGGTAAATAATGAGATTGTTAAATGAAACTCTTACAACCTTGGTAAAATTGAATCGTATAAACAAAGAAATAAATAAACAAAAAATAAATATAAAATGTCATGAAAATAATTATACTTGTGATATAAATTATAAAAGGGGAAATATATATAGCTCATAGAAGGGGATATGTGCATAACATAACATATGTCCCAAATAATGCAAATTGAGACAAAAGCCCTTTATCAATTTTTTTAAATTTGAATTATAAACCACCTTAAAGTGATATCCTAAAATGGATATGTATATGAACCTATTTTTAAATTTAATAATCATAAAATTAATTCATGGAAATCATATACACCACATAAAATAAATATGTGGCTAATATGACCTGGGTCTCATAAAAGTAACAAGTGAGATGGAAATCCCATAGATTAATTATTGAATTCATTTTCACTTGTTAAAAAATGTATAATAAATATAATTTTATTATAAATAAATTAAATAACCATATTATTATACATAATACTATATACATTTGTAATATAACAATTTTTTATTTTGTTATTTACAATTTCATGTTAAATTCATGTTTTGGGAAAAAAATATTTTATATTTCATGTATATTTTACCTTTTTATATTTGGTCCCACTAAAAAAATCATGGTAAAATAATCTAAATAATGTTAAATATTTCATAAATATCATATATATGTTCATTTTTTTATTTTTTAAAATCTAATAAATTAAGTTGATAGGAAGTGAAATACACCGTTAATGGAGGCGATATGTTATTTGTATAAATATATGTTGTTTCCAATTTTATAAAGGATTGAAACAAATAAATGTAAAAATATAATTAAATTAATAAAATCATATTTTATTTCTCATATATATATATATCACATATTTTTATTAATACTATCCTTAATATTAACCATGTAAATCCTGAATGAGTCACATTGCTTGATGAGGCGGTAGTCCCTTGTACACAAGAGAGACATTATATTATTCCTAAAAAATGGTAAGCATAAAGGTATGTGTGATATAATAAATATCATAATGATAATATATATTAATTAAATACATCATTATTGTTTACGGAGAGACAATATAAAGGTAAAAAATGACAAAATTTCACAAGGCAGTAGTGCACCGTACAGACAAATGATGGTTTCATAATCCATTTTATAAAAGTGGAAATTTTTGTAAATTATTCATATAATGTAATAAAATATGATTTAATTAATTTCATGGGTTTATTATATATTCCTAATACAGATCTATGTTAAGCTGTATATGAATATATAAATAAAAACCTATTGTTGATGAATGTTTCTGTTTCTCCGAGTATCCTCCTTTAGTTTGCACTAAAATGATTACATGGATTGTATTAAACAAAATAATATGGCTTATGATACAACATAAGAAAATTTGGGAAGTTATTCAAGATTATTTTTATGATAAAAAATGTTTGAAGGTGTAAATAAGTATGGATATGTGGCCTTATTTTATAAGTGGGGGAGAGGACGCAGTTTGTATTTTTGAAAAGAATTGGGTTCTTCCACATTTTCCAACTATGACAGGGTTTAAACATTTCTTATTATCAACGAATTTTGGTTTAATGGTGGTAATATATCTAGAAAATAGTTTTATATATGTTTATAAGTCATCATTACCCTTATCAATTTAGTTTAACCACAGGTAAACCTGTTTTTACCTTAACTATGGTAATTATTTTTAACTGCATTCACCATTAATTTTAGGAAAAAATAAATATAACCATATTGAATAATATAAATTATTATGAATCTTAATAAAGAGTCCATTTTTAAAAAATTTATTCATTTTAGTGAAAAATTTTATGTTCAAATTATCCCTAAAGACGTGAAGAGAAATTGTATTTTTAAATAGAAAAAGTTCCTAATTATACATAATTTTTAAATATAAATTTCAAATGAAACTGATTAAGATGACATAAATTATATTAATTGGATTATAATGTAAAAAAAATTACATTTAAAATAAAGATTAATTATTATTTAATTCTGTAAATACATTTAACTAAAAGGTAGTCTTCAATTAAAATTAATTATTTTTTATCTATTCATAAAAAAATAGATCATTTCAAAAAAATAACAAAAATTATACATAAGATAATTTGGATATGATGATTTGAACAATTAAATATATATTTTCAAATAAAAAATATATCAATTTCAAAAATATCATTTATAATAAGTTCACCATAAAAATGAGATAGTAACCTTTTTGGGAAAATAATGTTTTAAGGATAAAATTGGATTTATTTTTATCTATTGTCTGGAAAACACATAAGAAGAATTTTAAATAGTTAATTGAATATATAATATATAAATTTAACTAAAATCATTCTGTAATAGTCATCTTCTTATTTTATTTTGGTTTAACATATTTGTTTTCATTTAAAATAGTCCTCCAAAAAATATTTCCAACATTTTCAAATAGTTTTTATTTAAATTTATAAATAATTTTCCCCATATAATTTATTATATATACAATTGTGAACTATATTTTTATAATTTATTTAATAATATTTGTATAAACCATTCTAACTACTTGGTGAATAATATTTCATTAAATAATAACCTTTTTGTTTTATGTCATGTTTTATTTAAACTTTTTGTTTCTATTAATGAAATATAAACTTAGTATATAACAAAAGAAACACATAGTGTTACATGTAATGAAATATAATCTCAATGTTCCAAGAATTTTATAATATAAAAAATATTAGATTCAATTGAAAAAAAATTCACATAATCTCTGGGTTCTCTAGATCAAAAATAACACCCATATATTTTATGATATATTTTTCAAATCGTTTTATATTGTTTCGTATCTTGTGAGACACAAAACATAGACATTAAAAAAACCATGATATACTATTGAAAAATTTATTTTTATGTGTGTAATGGTTTTTATAATTATAATTTAAATTAATATTTATTGGTGAGTAATTTTAATGAAATGTGTATATTATATTTTCAATAAAATGTTTTAAAATTCATATAATGTTTTTTAGTAATGAGTAAGATTATTTGTATCCACTTTTATGAAAAATATGTAGTTTTCTAAAAAAAATATTCATCACTTTTTGCAAACTTATTTGAAAATGAATTATTTCCAAAAATATATATTTATTCATAAGAAATTATAATTCATTTGGAATCAGGTGGATCAAATTTTGTTAATATTTACCTTTTTACTCAATATTTATACATACATTTGTAATCCTTCATCACTCTAGTAAGGGTTAAAATATTGAAATAGCATTAAAACTTTGGGATGAAAATTTATAATTTCTATAAAACATTAATTTATCCTATGATATGGTTGTATTTAGTAAATATATATGGAACTATTGATTATATTACCCCTTGGGGCAATATTTTTTTATTATGACATTTATATTGATTTAAGAAATGAAAAAATAAAAAATATCCCTTTCTTTATTTTAAAATCTCTAATTTTTTTACACGAGTTTACAAATAGAATTAGTTCAAATTTAAATGAATTTTTTAAATAAAAATAAATATTTTTATCATATTAACTTATTATTAATTTTTTGTAATTGACCGTCAATATTAAAATTATATTATTTTCTCATTGTCTTAAAAGTGAAATGAAATTTACCGTGTCAAAAATGATATTAATAAAATATTTGGAAAATAATATTTTGAAAAATTATTTATAATTCATAAATTTATAAATAGGACATGGATGATATTATATGGGCCAAAATGTTATCAATTTTTTATTAATTATCCAATTTTGAGATTAACAGAAAAATTATTAGTCTTTAATATAGAAAATTTTGTTATCGTTGTTATGGTTAAAATTGATTAACCAACGGGATAATAAAAAATATGTTGTTGAAAATGACATGAAAGCATTTATATATTTATTTTTTAGGTAATATCTTCGCCTTATACTCTATTTATCATATTCACTCTCCATTTTAAAGCGTTTAAATTGATAATGACATAATAATATTTTAATATTTTTTCTAATTCCAAGGGTACCCCTCCACTGACTTATAAAACGGAACCGTTTATCTGTATTTCCACACAACAGTTGAACATTATATCAGAGAAAAACCCACCAGAATTATATTCTAGATTCCTTCAACACATATTATATCTTTTGTTATTTCTAAAATACTAACCCTTTAATTATCAAGGTTTAATAAAAAATATGGTTCTCAAAGAAGAGGATAATAAAGAATTTTCAATTTTATATCCTTTTCTACCACAATTTAATCCATGGTAACTATAATAAAATTCGTAATTACATATCTCAAATGTACTGAATTTTTTATTTATTTTATAGAACAAAAATTATCCACCCTTTTTCCATCCTTTAGAATTAGAAAACATTTCTAGTGGGTACGTATGAGTTACAGTCTACCCAAAGTATAATTATATCTATTTTACTAATTTA
This sequence comes from Viscum album, assembly GCA_963277665.1. Lineage (NCBI taxonomy): Eukaryota > Viridiplantae > Streptophyta > Magnoliopsida > Santalales > Viscaceae > Viscum > Viscum album. Next base: position 1,900,594,987 of record OY728133.1, on the reverse strand, counting down.
CATATATAGTTATAAAGATTAATTTAATAAATATATATTTTATTTTTGATATTATTATTATGTATAGATTAATTATTATTTACCTTTATTTCATTCAATCCATCACAAAACTGAAACATTATTCATGAGTATAATAGACCTACCATCACCCTAAATAGTGTAATTCCATTTTCCATCACTAAATTTTATATATGACTATAATATTTATATGAAGAATTTATATTAAATAAATATCAGGGTTAAAATTATGAATATTATTCAATTACTATCAAAATTTAATGATTGATACTATTGAACTGAATCATGCATTAAAGAAAAAGAATTTATCCCCAAGAACAATGGTTTTGATAATGATATTTTAATAAGTGGTATATAAGATGTTATACTAAAATCATATATGGAATGATATACATGATTATGGTTCTAGAATATACTTATAATAAATCTATATTTATTATAACTTAGTTTTGAACATCTATGAGGAAATATGAGACTTGAGGTAAAGGTGTTTTGTTATAACCACATTATTTATCAAGTCTTGTTTGGATTAAGATATGATGGTTATATATTTTGATTTAACCCTCAAGATACTAATTAATTTTATAATAATATTGTAATTTTGTGGAATTATATTTTTCCTTTTATTATTCTTTCTTTAATTAATTAATATATGTAGTAATATTTTTATGGATAAACGATTTTATTTATCTCTTTGGTGGAAAAATATTTTTCTATATACATGTTTTATAATAATGTTTCTACGAATTAGTTAAATATTTTACAGTGTCTTCAAAGAAATATATACCCAAAATTTAATTTTTATAATACGGGTTAAAATTAATCTTATTCCCTTTTTCTGAATTAGGTTTTTTTTTTACTTTTTATACAGATGTATGTATTGATTTTTTTTATTTTAACTTATATGAGATAAAAAATCTAATTTTGTCCTAAGCACTCAATTATTTGAATATTACTTTAAATGTTGCAGTTTTTTTTAATTTATTAATTTTTCATTAATATTAGAAATTGTTTTATATATTGAGTAAGTTATTTCAAGGGAAAAAGTGTATTTAAATCAAGTAAAGGTCCTTGTGATATTTTAATGGATTTTTTAATCTAACAATACATACTAGAATGATACATAATAATTATTGGATAAAATAACTAATGATACCATCCTTTTATTTCAATAAATGTTTTATGATTACATTGACTTGACTCTTTTAATCTATATTCCTTTTCCATGGGTTACACTATGATGAATTAAAAAAGGCTTATAAAACCCATATATTTCCATGGGTTAACACAAGATGAAATGTTTAGGAATCCAAATTATTTTTCATGTTTTATGACATGATGAATTTTTTATGATCTCATTAAAGAAATATATATGATTATTATTATACGATGTGTGGTTCCAGCTTTATATTTCCCTCTAATGCATTTGCTAAATATGGAAATCTAATGAGATAAACATGATTGGATTAGAAAGTTATCATAGTTTAGTAACGGACCTGATCCACTATGATTGTCCTGGGAGTGAACTGTGATTAATATTATTTTATGGGGAGTGAACCCAATCCACTATAGTAGTATTGGAAGTGAGCCTTTATTACTAAAGAAATGATATTCTATGTTTTTGTGTGTCTGATTCCTAATGTTATAATGTCATTGGTCTTGTTATTTGGTAACTATAGGATTTCTATATTATGAAATACAAAGAGTTATTCCAGAACTAGATATTAAGAAAAATTATTTATATGGTATGGTTTTCATATGTTAATATAATTTTTTCATACCCTTATTCACAATCTAATCTTATGTGATTATTGATACCTCACTTATTTATCATTACCAAGCAAATGAACACACAATCTTTTATGATTCCCCTCGAAATGATATAAAATTTGTTTATGTATTATATATATAAGAAGGGTTCATTTTGTGAATAATTAAGCAGGATATAATGTCGAACTTATATAAAATATATTTTTATGTATCCAAGAATCTATATAATGTTGACCCATACAATTCTGGCTAGGATCTGGTAGTTATGTAATGAATATTCATCCAATAATATGTAATATCTATGCATGAAGAGTATGTGTAGATCTAGGGCTACACTATTTATATTCATAATTATAACTTTAATAAAATGAACCCCAATAATTAGTGAAATAAAAAAAGGAATATGTCATGTGAATACAAAGTGTCTAGAATGATTCATGTACATATTTCTCTTTCCATTGGTCCAAGATAAAAAACCAAATAGAAATGACAAATATAAATCAATGTCCAGTAAATATCGAAAGTGCACATGTGAACAATAAGTACACTAATCCCATCTCTTGGTTAACCAGGACTTCCTTCTAGAAAATTTTTTACAATACATCAATTTGTTTTCATCATAATCCCATTAATATAATATAACTATCTTTCCTTAATCACAAGAACTGTTCTGGTGCTCCAGATAACCAGAGGCATTCATCCCCATATGCCAAATTCTCTAAACTAGAAATTATGGTCTAAAGTTAATATGGGGAGTGTTGGAGCCACCCGTTTTGGTAATCCCAAATCATTTTTAATTCCATGGTTATAATTTAATATTCATTTTTTCAATCTTCATTAATCTATCTTCATAATGATTACCTTGTATAAATCTATATATCTTTCAATCTCCTGACTTTTCTAAATCAGGTGATCAGATTACATTTATCAAACTATGTTCACTGTTAAATCCTGCTGGTAAGAGCTCAGGTCACTGTTATAAATCAGTATTGATGATCTAATGTAACTATTGGAAGCTACCAGTACAAGGTCACGGTTACAAGTCTACTGTTCATATACTTATAAAAGCATACAAACTGAGAGTCAACATTATAGGTCAATGTTGGGACAAGGCTTCTGTTAGAAGTCCACTGTCAGACTCTTTCTCAAGTCTTCTGTTAAGAGCTTAATAGTTTATGTATACCGCTTGACATATATACTATTAGTATAAGGCTACCTCTAGACAACTCCTACTGTTGATGAAGTCTGTTGACAGCTGTACTCCACCATTGATGAAGTCAACTGTTGACACAGTCTACCGCTGGAAAAGGTCACTGTTGAAGTAGTCTGATATTACAGAGCTACTATTAGAAACATAATGATTGAAGTCTACACCTGATCGAGCATACTGACTAAAGCCTACTATTAAAGGTCTACTGTTGAGCCTATAGATGAAGTCCACTATTGAAGAACTTACTGTTGAAGACTACCGTGTGACATGCATCTACGACCAGTCTAATGATAACCTATTCTATGCCTTACCAATTTTCTTAATACTATCATAATAGTCATATCTAAAAAATTTAATGCACCTAACATTATTTAATGATATTTTCAGGCATATCAGTAAACAATAAGAGGTATGAGGAAGACCACACATGGATTAATCATTTCTATTGTCGGCCACTACTAAATTAAATAAGGGAAAGCATAGATAGAAAATGGATATATATATATATATGTGTGTGTGTGTGTGTGTAGAGACCTAATGAAAAGAAGACATCCATCATGATATTGAGATACACACATAAGGGAGACATATACAGTACCTGATATACCAATCAAGAAGAAGAGAACTGGAGCACTCATTCTGAAGATCCCAGAGCTTCAAAAATATCTGTTAGAAGAACATTCCAAGATATTGTGGTGTGCTACAAAGAGTTTATGACCCAATAAGCTGATCATATCTACATATGAAAGTTAGAACCTGGAAGTTGCGCCACTCTATTTTTGAGGCAACTTGCAGAGAAGGACCAAAGCTTTATTTCATTCATTTCATGGAGTCCAGAGCTGATCTTACAACACATAGAAAATTCTAAAATTCTTCCTAACATCTTTATCTCTATTGTGTTAGTATGTTACATTTGTGCGCAGTGTGTCTGTTTTACACACACTGAATTTTGTGCATGAACTGAGGGATACTTAAAAACCTATACAAAATTCTCTTTATATTTGTTTCAAATGTATAACTATAGAAGAAGCCCAGTGCGTCTTGGTACTTTATTTTCCCACGTAGAACTGTGGTAGTGGTTTCCAAACCTAGATAGTTTGTGAAAACTATTGTAATACATGATACAGTTTGTGTATCATTTTTTTAATATAATTTATTTCTGGCAGGTGATCACCTGGTGGAGAGGATTAGGTCTTGGCATAAGACTGAACATCTTATTTAAATTATTGAGTTCAACTTTCAAGTACTCTTTTTTACATTGATCCACTGATTATATTTGTAAAGACATAAATATTTTTGTTACATTCACTGTGATAGTTAGTTTTGGTTAATGTGTGTATGTGATTCAATTAGTAAATTTGTTTCAAAAGTTGAAATAGTACTCATACTGATTCAACTGAGGAGTAATTAACCTTTGAGAAACTTTTTGAAAAAAAAAATCACTTATATCTATACTTCCTTAATTAACTTGGCTATTTTAATTTGGGGGATTTTAATCCTAAAATTTATTAATAGAAATTTTAATTAGAACTCAATTAACCCCCTCTCGAGTATCCACTCCGAAAAACATTTTGTATCAGAGGTTTTCTTTATTAATACCATCAAACATGTTTTTCATTGTTTAAAAAAAATCAACTGTGATTTTAGTTGTATCTTAATGATCTCAAAATTTATATTATAACTAAATTTTCAGTTCATTAACCATTTAATTTTCTATGGATAACCAAGTTGAGGTTTCTGCTACTAACAGACCACAAGTCTTTAAGGGAATGAACTATTGTCTGTGGAAATTGAAAATGAAAATATATCTTGAAAGCTTAGGACCTGAAATCTGGGACACAATTGAAGAACAAAAAGAAATACCTGCTACTTCTGGGGATATAGGGTCTCATGTAACTAAAACTACTTATAATAATAATATTAATTTAATGAATTCCTTATACTGTGCTTTGGGTGATGAATAATTCAATAGAATATCTGCTTATAAGACTACTTATGAAATTTGGGATACCTTGGTTGTCTCTCATGAAGGGGAACCAATGTTAAAGAAATGGGATTAAATACATATACTATTAAATATGATAATTTTAATATAATTCCTAATGAACCTATCTCATAAATGTATCTCAGGTTCAATAAAATAGTGAACACCATGAATCTTCTTGGGAAACCAGTGGAAAACAAAGACAAAATCATGAGACTACTTAGATGCCTACCTGGCAGATAGAGAGGCACTTCTGTATCAATCTGAGAATCATGTGACATCATCAAGCTACTAGTAAAGGAGCTAATTGGAAAGCTAATGATATATGAATAAGAGCTTAAGGTGAATCAAGAAATACAAGAAGAACCAAGAAAAAAGTAGGTAGCATTCAAGACTTCTACATCAAAAAGCATAGACAAAGAAACAGTTCGAGTACCTATAGACAGTTCTACAAGTGAAGACTCAAATTCAGAGAGTGACGAGGAGATGGAAAAACTTTCCAGAAGATTCAAAAGGTTCTACAGAAAGAATAAATTCTCTTGAAAGTCAAAATTCAAAGGAAAGTATGATCATAATGGACAATGGAAGAAAGACATGATGTGGAATGAGAATACAAGTGAAATAGTATTCTATTAATGTAAACGAAATGTTCATATGAAAGAAGACTTTCCCATGTCGGAATTCAAGAGAAAGTATGAGGATATATGAAAAGGTTATAAAAAGGATATGAAAGAAACTTAGAGTGCTTCAGAAAACTATTCGAGTGGATCTGATTCTTCAGACTTAGAACAGAACAAACATGCCAATCTATGCTTTATGACAGAGGCATCTGAGGTAACACATAATTCCCCTGTGCTTAATACTTATTATTCTGGGAATTAAAGTGACTCTCATAATGATAAATATATAATTAAGAAGAATTATTTGAATATTTTGTAATGCCTGAGGATAATTTTGATGAATTCAAGGAAAATATAAGTCATTAAAAAGACAACATGCTTTAAATGCAAATTACAATTCAAATATGGATATAGAAAAAGAGAAATTTTCTATGCGGCTAAAGGAAAATACAGAATCAAATTTATCTAATGAAAAATTATGAAAGGATCTTGAGAATTTCACTACTGGTAGGGATACCTTGACACAGTTTCTAGGAATACATATTACTCCAATGTATACAATTGGTCTAGGATATCAGCCTAGACAGAGACAAATTAGCAAAACCAAATTTGTTCCAGAATCTGGACAATTTACTGTTAGTTCTAGTTCTAGACCATCTTTTGAGAAACAATATTCTAAAGGACATATATTTTTTAATGATCTAAAATGTGTTTTCTATATTTTAGAAAACATATAAAACAAATATTGGTTACCAAAGTTTTACTTGATAACCTCTCTAGACCCATGAAGATCTGGGTACCAAAATTACTCCATGTTTAATCTATTTTGTAGAGAATTTGTTTATAGAGTTATTGTAATACCTTATATTACTTGGATAGTGGATGTTCAATTCATATGATAGGAGACTATTCTTGATTCAGGATTCTAATTAATGTTTATGGTGGGCATGTTACCTTTGGGGATAATGCAAAAAAAATCGTAGTTTTAGGACATATTGGTAACCCTCATACAATATTAATTTCAAAAGTAATTTTTGTTGATGGACGAAAGTACAATTTACATATCATCTCTCAGTTGTGTGATGTTGGTTTTAATGTTAAATATATGAATGATTCATGAAATTTTTTCAATTCTAAAAACTATTTAGTTTGCACTACATGTAGAAATGAGAATTTATATGTTGTTGATCTAAATTCATTATCCAAACAAAATGTTTCCTGCTTAAATGATTTTTATAAGGAATCATGGTTATAGCACAGATGTTTATTACACTACAATGTGCACTCACTTTGGAAGCTATCAATGGAATGTATAGTTAGATAATTACCTAAATCAGAATTCCCACGTGAAAAAGTGTGTAATCCCTGTCAAAAGGGAAAACAACACAATGATTCCTTCAATAAAAAGAAAGAACTTTCAACCTATCAACCACTTGAGTTGGTTCACATGGATTTTTTTTACTATCAATAGTTTCATGTTTAAATTGGAAGCACTACATTTTTGTTCTAATAGATGACTTTTCTAAGTATACATGGGTATACATTCTCACTCACAAAAGTGAAGGCCATTCCTACTTTGTTATGTATTCCAAGTCTGTAGAAAATCATAGTCGACTTCGAATTAATACCTTAATAAGTGATCATGGAATTGAATGTGAAAATCATGAGTTTTAATCTTACATCTCACACAATGGCTATAGTCACAACTTTTCTTCCCCTAGGACACCTCAACAGAATGGTGTAGTAGAAAGAAGAAATAGGACCCTTCATGAAATTACTATAACTATGCTAAATAAGTGTGATTTATGTGTTTATTTTTGGGCTGAAGATGTAAATACAGCTTGTTATATAATCAATAGAGTTTTAATTAGACACGTCCTAAAGAAGACCCCTTATGAGATTTGGAACAATAGGAAGGCTAAGGTCAATTACATTAGAGTTTTTGGTTGCAAAGTCTTTATTCTTAATACTAAGGATAATCATGACAAATTTCTCAAAAAAGTGATGAAGGAATTTTCCTGGGTTACTATATCTCAAGTAAAGCCTATAGAGTGTTCAATAAGAAAACCAAATGTGTGGAAGAATCAGTTCATGTCAAATTCAATGAAACTAATCCACATGAGCCTAAAACATCTCTTGAACACCTTGTGGAAGATATGCCAATTATGGAACTTAATGATAAAGATAGTGAATCCCCTATGAAAGTATCCAGTTTTGGAATTTTTCCAAAAAAATGCACCTGTTGATTATAATCTAGCAGAAAATAATGAGGAATATAGTTCAACCCTTCCTAGAGGAATTATGACTCTTAAGAATCATCATCTAGATGATGTTGTAGGTGATCAAAATAGAGGAACACAAACAAGAGATCCTCTAAGAATCCAAGTTGAACATCAAGCTTTTCTTTCACTGCTTGAACCCATAAATATTAATTCTACTATCAATGATGAATTTTTGGTAATGGGTATGCAAGAAGAATTACATCTATTCGTAAGAAACAAAGTCTGGAAATTAGTGGAATGACCTAAGGGCACATTGATAATAGGAACTAAATGGGTGTTTAGGAACAAAGTTGATGAGTCCGGAAATATTGTTAGAAATAAGGCTAGGTTAGTTTCAAAAGTATATAGTCAAGAATAATTAATAGACTATGAGGAGACTTTTATACCAGTATCTAGATTAGAAGCCCTTAAGATACTACTTTCTTATGCAGCTCATCTTAATTTTAAACATTATCAAATGGATGTTAAAAGTGATTTTCTAAATGGGTATATAGTTGAGGATGTTTTTTTTGAAAACACCCCCAGTTTTTCAAATCCCCATTTTTCAAATCACGTTTTTAAATTTCTAATGCTTCATATGGATTAAAAAAAGATCTAAGAGCATGGTATGATAGTCTCAGTTCTTTTATTTTTTTAAAAGGTTTTACCGAAGGTATAGTTGATCCTAATATTTTAATTAAAATAATTTCCAATTATTTTTTGATAGTAAAAATTTATGTGGATGATTTTATTTTTTGGATCTTCTAAAAATTATTTATGTATTGATTTTTCAAAAATGATGCAAAATGAGTTTGAAATGAGTTTAATGAGAGAACTCAAAATTTTCCTTGGATTTCAGATCTTTAAAAATAATGATGGCATTGTTTTGAGTCAAAATAAATATATTAATGATCTTTTAGAATTATTTTCTTTGGATGGTAGTAAAGGAAATGACACACCTAAGTGTACCACTAGTATGTTGGATGCTGACGAAGCTGGAGATCCCGGGATCAAACCAACAATAGAGGTATGATAGGGAGTCTACTCTATCTTATAGCTAGCAGACCTGGCATTATGTTTAGTGTATATATGAGTGATATCTTTGAAGCCAATCCAAAAGAGTCTCATTTAACTATTGTTAAAATAATTTTTAAATATCTCCAACATACTCCCAACTTATGACTATTTTATCCAAAAAGAAAATCATTTGGATTGTCGAGTTATTCTGATGCTGATTTTACTGGTTGCAAGTTAGATATAAAAAGAACATTTGAGACATGTCACATTTGAGGCATGTCACTAGTATCATTGTGTAGTATGAAACAGAATTATGTTGCATTATCTACTACCGAAGAGGAATACATAGATACGGGTAGTTGTTGTGCTCAAATTTTGTTGATGAAACACAATTTACTAGACTATGGATATCAATTCAAACATATCTCTATAATGTGTGACAATACAAGTGATATTAACATTTCCAAAAATCCATTATCTCTTGCTGGGATAAAGCATATTGATGTGAGACATCACTTTTTGAAAGATCATTATCAAAAAGGTGATATCACTTTTGAATTAATTGGCACTGAGCATCAATTGGATGATATATTCACAAAACCTTTGAATTCTGGGAGATTAAGATACATCAAAATTGAGTTAGGTATGATTAATTTTTGTATAGGAACCCACAAAGTCGAACCTCATTGATAGGCACCTCACTGGTGTACCTCACCATTGGACTCCACTGCTGTACCTCACTATTGAACCTCACAGGTGTACATCACCGTTGGACCTCACAGGTGTACCTCACCGTTGGACCTCACTGGTGTACCTCACCATTGGACCTCACTGGTGTAACTCTCCATCGGACCTCACTGGTGTACCTCACCATTGAACCTCATTGGTGTACCCCACTATTGGACCTCACTGGTGTACCTCACCATTAGAACTCACTATTACACCTCACTGTTGAACCCCACTGTTTGAACCTCAATATTATGAGCCTCACTGTTGGATACCTCGCTGTTTTTCTTTATCGATTATTTTTGTAGGAATCTAAACCATTTTATTCCTATTCATTATTCCAGTTTTATTTACTTTTTAATCCCTTAATGATAAAACTAAAGCTACGAACATATCTCAATCCACTCTCTTCCTATATTTCGATCCTTAGCTCTCAAAATCCCAGAACCCAAACTCTCTGCTGAAATTTTAAACCACTTCAACCCTCCATGGCAAGACTCAAGCGACCCACTACTGGTAATGATGATGCTCCATGGAAAAAGAGGACTCGAGCTAAGTCTAGTGGAACTAGTAGTACTCTAACGGCACCTGTCAACCTACATCTGAAAAATAGAGAAATCATGGCTGAGAAGTAGCTGAGTGAAGAATGGTTGCTATAGTGCACGTCATTAGTGCTGGAAGCACTAGAAGCCCAAGGATGTACTGAATGCCTCAACAACAACAACGAGCCATACTACCCGAAGCCTGTGAAGGAATTCTATTAATAACTAATGTTTCAAAAGGAAGATGATGTGAATAGGATAATATCTAGAGTCATTGGCAATGAAATTAGATTTTCGTCTGCTGAATGGTCTGCCTATTTAAGAGTTCCTCATGAAGGAGTTTATGAATACTAGTATGAAGTGGCTCCTCTAAATAGTGATATTTTTTGGTATGAAAAAGCTCTAGAATTGCTGACAGGGAATGAAAAATTGAGGAAGATCATTGTAGATGAGATGAATGGAGAAGATAATGTTTTATTTAAGTTCATTCATCATGTGATTAGTCCCAAGAGAGGGGATTTTTCAGTGCTAATGTACCCGGACATATTCCTGATGTAATTGCTAGATTATGGGGAGAAGATCAACCTATGTTGGTTTCTTATGGAACAATTAGAGTATATGACTAAGGCAAGCTCAAATTCCAATGCCCTATTCCATGCCAAACTAATCTCAGTAATGCTAAAGTTAAAGGGTGTGGCTAGAAATAAAGAAGAGATGGTAGTGGATAAGAATAGTGTTTTTATCTCCAAGGTCATTTTAAAATTCAGGAAAATTAGATGGAATCCCAAGAAGAAGACATGGTTGAATGATGTAGGACAACTTTAAGAAACGTTTGACCCTACTACTCACCCATCTGGGCCAAAAGACAAGAGAGATCCAGGTTTGCAGCCTGATGCGACAGAACGAGCTTATTCAGATGATGAGGTGTAAATTGAAGGAGCTATGGAATATAAAAGACAAGACACCCCCATTGAAGATGGGAATGATCTTGGTTTACCTGCCAGTCCTATATGGACAATATCTTTCGGAGCACCTAGATCTACAAACGAATTGCCATGAAGAGAAACTGTTCTAATGGATAGTGATACTGAGACCAGTGAAAAAGAAGATGTATCTCAGAATATTGTCAGAGACTCCTTTGAAGAGGACGAGGCTACTGAGTCAGATCATTCTGATCATGAGGAAAAGTAGGCTGGTGATAATGATTAAGGGAAGTAGGCTCTTGTTGTTGAAGATTATGATGAGAACAATGAAGAAGAGGAGCTCAGTTTGAGTCCCATGATAGGTAATACAGACATGACAGTGTCTGACCAAGAAGTAGATGTGGCATCTACTTCCATGGAAATAGAGGCCCTTGATGACTTATTGAAGGTTGTGACTCACCCCACTGGTGAATCAATGGATCCGGCAGAGATTGAATCTTCTAGAGTTGAAGAGGAGGTTGTGGATTTACCTAGAGACGAACCCGTAATGGAGAATACTCAAGAGAAATCTCTATGTGAGGGGGAGCATCATGGTTCTGTATCTTTTCTTCATGACATTGATGAATTATTAAAAGACCATCAATACTTGGTACTTTGGTTGGATTATGATTATTATGATTGTGATATGTCAAAAAAAGACACGTTGTACCTTCTGTTTTAGAACCTGCTGTAGTGCCTCCAGTGGTTATCCTTCCTGATAACCTTGTCACAAAGAATGATCTGGAATCACATAAAACAGATCTGCACCATATGTTTGATAACAGGGCATCTAAATTGTAAAAGGCAATGACCTTAATTCAAGAGCTGAATGTCTCTAGGATGACTAGGATTCAGTCATATATTCAAGCTAGGTTTTCCCATGAAGTATCTCAATGATAGAATCAACTCAAGGATGTATCTCATTCTGTGGAACTCTTAAGAAAGTCATTGGTGAGCCTGACTGCTCTAATGGATTCAAGGGGCCAATCAGACAAAGGCATTCAATATATCATAAATGTGGTGCAACAGATGGTTGTTGGGTTTTAATGTTGGAAGTAAATCATGAAAGCTCATGTGAAGGGCCAGGATGATGATGTGAATAAGCTCATCAGTGGGTTGACCAAGTCTTATAAGGAAACTATTGCTTTCATTTTGACACCTTTGGTTGCCTCTGCCACTACTTCAACCTCCACTACACCACATATGGACTTGTCAGCATTCAGGATAGTGGTCAGTGAAGAGTTAGCAAAAATATATAGTGTTAGTGCACCTAAATCTCAATCCGTGACTCAGAATATCACCACTAACGAAGACTTTCAGAATGTTGTTAGTGAATTCATGAGAGAGGCTTCCCAGGGCCAGAAGAGTATAAAAGAGAAGATTAATTAATACTATAAAAGGATTTACTCTAATCATCAGATGGATGCTCATTTCAGGCTTTTTTAGGAAAATATCAAGATTCCACCAGTCAATAGTGCCTTCAAAAAACAAGTCACTCAGCTGGGCCAGTTGACTCCAACCTTAGAGAAATTTATGGAGAACAAGGATGATTTCATCTCGGCTATGGAAGGACGAGGAAGCATTATTAAGGACTTCTGAAACCTACTTCAACCCTTTCTCCATGTGGACTATACCCCTGTCATAATCCCTCCTGAATTACCTACATCCCAACCTAGTGATTCGTTCATGATGTCTCCTGGTGAGGCCATCAGAAGTCTTACTCCACTGATACCTCAAAGGGATACCCACTACAGAAACAAATGAGCTTCTGTTTCTGCACCTCCAGTCATTCCAATAACAATTCCTAAACCTTCGGATCCACCAGCTCATCATCCATCTTCTTCTTCCAAAGGGAAAGAACAATTTCCTAAGGCTGATGTGGATTGAGTTTGTTCCTATATTTTGATAGGGGTTGTGTATTATTATTGGGTCATGTAATGTAATTACTTTAATACTAGAATTATCTGTTATCTCTATTTATGTTTTTTTTTCTTATCACAAAGGGAGAGAAATGGTGTACTAATACTGAGAAATGTTTTTCTAATAATAATATGATCTTATGATATCGTTACTCATTAATGGACCTTTTCTGCTTTTCCCTCTGATAGCATGTACTCTTATTAATCTTTGATAATTGAGAAACCAAAACTGACATAAGGTTCCCTTTGATCTTTGTATTATATGCTTATTTTTTATATTTATAATCAATACATACTGGCATAATTTGTGATTATAAAAAATGCGGATATTTTTGGACTCGCCTATTTTGACAATCCCAAATCATGTATAATTTCGTGGTTATAATGTATTAGTCATTTTGTAAATATTCTTTAATTTGTCTTTATAATGATTATCTTGCATAAATCTATATCTATTTCAATATCATGGATTTTCTAAATAAAGTGTTCAGTTTACATTTCTCTAAGTATAAGTTCACTATTAAAGCCTACTGGTAAGAGTCTGTCATTCATGGTCACCGTTATAACTCACTGTTGAAGATCTACAGTCACTGTTGGAAGCTACCAGTACATAGTCACTATTAAAAGTCTACTTTTTATATGCTTATCAATTCATATAGACAGAGAGTCACTATTAAATGTCAATGTTGGGACAAGGATACTGTTAGAAGTCCACTATCAGACACTTTCTCAAGTATTTTGTTAAGATCTTCATAGTTTAAGTATACTGCTGGACATGTCTACCGTTAGTATCAGGCTACCGCTAGTCAACACTTACTGTTTATGAAGTCTACTGATAGATATACTCCAGCGTTGATGAAGTCAACTATTGAGACAGTCTACCATTGGAAAAGGTCACTGTTGAAGTAGTCTAATGTTATAGATCTAATGTTATAAGCTTACTGATTGAAGTTTACCATTTATCAAGCTTACAGACTGAATCATATTGTTGATGGTTTACTGTTGAGCCTACTAATGAAGTCTACTAATGAAGATCTTACTGTTGAAGACTACCATGTGACATGCATCTGCTACCATTCTAATGATAACCAATTCGTTACATTACCAATTTTCTTAATACTATCATTACCGTCATGTCTGGAAAATTTAATACTCCTAACATTATTTTATTATATTTTCAGGCATATCAGGACACAACACAAGCTACGAGGAAGACCACACATGGATGAATCATTTCTCTTTTTGGCCCATACTAAACTAAATAAGGGATAACTAAGCTAGAAAAAAGATATATATATATATATATATTTGTAGAGTCCTATAGAAAAGAAGACAGACATTAAGATATTGAGATACACACATAAGGGAGACATATACAGTACCTGATATACCATGCAAGAAGAAGAGCACTCGAGCACTCATTCTAAAGATCTGAGAGCTTCACAATGATCTGTTGGAAGAATATTCCAAGCTATGGTGGTGTGCTATAAAGAGTTTCCGACCCAAGAAGATGATCATCTCTACATTTGGAAGTCAGAACCTGGAAGTTGCGATACTCTATTTTAGAGGCAACTGGCAGAGAAGGACCAAAATTTCATTTCCTTCATTTCAAGGAGTTCAGAGCTGATCTACCAACACATAGAGTATTTTAAAATTCTTCATAACATCTTTAGCTCTACCGTGTTTAGTATGTTACATTTGTAAGCAGTGTATCTGTTTTACAGACACTGAATTTTGTGCTTGAACTGATGGATAATGAAAATAACCGTACTAAACACTCTTTAAATTTTTTACCACGCATAACTGTGGAAGAAGTATAGTGTGGCTTGGATGTTTATTTCCCCATGTAGAAATGTGGTAGAGGTTTCCAAACCTAGAAATTTTTTGATACTATTGTAAAGCCTGATACATGGTGTGTATCATTTTTTAATATAATTTTCTTGGGGGAAAGTGATCACCATGTGGAGAGGATTGTGTCTTGGCTTAAAACTGAACCTCTTGTTTAAATTATTGAGTTCAACATTCAACTACTCTATTTTACATTTATCCACTGCTTATATTTTCATAGATAGAAATCTATTTTTTTTACATTCACGCTGATAGTTAGTTTTGGTTAGTGTGTATATGTGATTCTTTTAGTAAATTTGTTCCAAAGTTGAATTGGTACTCATACTGATTTAACTGAGGAGTAATTAACCTTTGATAAACCTGTTGAACAATAAATCACTTTTATCTCTATTGCCTTAATTAACTGGGCTATTTTAATTTGGGGGGATTTTAATCCTAAATTTTTTTAACAGAAATTTTAATTGGAACTCAATTCACCCCCCTCTTGAATATCCACTCCGACCAACAGGGAGAATATATCCTTAATCAATGTTCATAGAAATATATATTTAACAAAACACGTAACAATATTAAATAATTTTGAATAGAATACGATAAATATATCATATGTAATTAATGAATACAGAAACAATAGACACAACTAGGAATGATTGAATATTAGGACACTAATATCTCATTGAGTCAAAAAGAATATACCAATAAAGAGAATAAAATAAGTCAAATATTCTCTAAACCCATCTCGAAGCCCCCCCAACTCCTAGTCTTTAGAATCATTGTTAGTTATCCTTTATAATAATTAACATTTTCCTTAAATAAAACTTAAATAAAATAGATAAGGGCTACTTGGGTTACCAATTTCATGGTTTCTTGTGTAGGGTGTGAGTACAAATTAATTGGTTTTCACAAATGTAATGTAGTGACTAAAAAGTAAATGTTTTATATGTGCATGTTAAAATCTCAAAATAATGTAAATATGATATAAATAAACTACACCATCATTATATAAAGTCACTAATTTTTATGGAATAAAAAACACCCATCAGCCGAGTGTTTGTGTTTTCACAAAGAAACTATACAATCTCTTCATGACTTCCTTAGTTCCATGCTAGAATCAGTTTAAACTATTCATATATAAACGATCCCACATTGATAAGATAAAACCTAACCCATGTAAAACACATATCTGTGGAAGGGATAATCCATGGACATGCTGACCCATGTATAACACATCCTTATAAGGGGGAAAGTCCATATGGATCAAGTTAGAGAAGAAAGGTCATGGAATATATAGATAAATTATGATATAATAATAATATATTTTATCAAGAAATATTCAAAATCACAAAATAAAAACCACAAAGGAGAATAAATGGCCATATGTCTCATGATAAAGACACACCCCACAAGAAATTTAACATAGAGAATTTGTCTCACCTGAAAACATGCACCTTTTTCAACTAAATATCAATCATATCTCTCATTGTGATACACACTCATACCCATGTGATTAAGGAATAAACTTGGAATTAATAGATAACCCCCCATTACCATGGGATATAGTCAACAAAATGTTATCCTGAGTTACAAAGGGGAAAAATTGTGATCAAAGCATAAAACATGGTTTCATATTCCCTACACACTCATTTGATCTAGAATAAAATATGGTCTCATGGGATACACACACATTGATGTACACAAGGAGGCCCATGTAATAAAAATAACACATTAGTGATTAGGATTCAACCAATAATTATCATATTCAAACCATTCTAGAAGTGATTTTAATCTCCCATGTGGATCTTTTTAGTGACATTAGGAATGGTTATTTTGATTATTTAGGATAGAATGATCAATAACTAATTAATAATAACATGCTTTTCCAAACAAATTTATAAATTATGGTTCATTTTATAAATGCGGAGAACATCATATTCCATTCCAATAAATTAGGCATTATACCATAGGTTCGAGTATATGAGACCACCTACATCAACATGGAACAAACATTATCTATGTATGTCCAATATTCATTTCTGATTCACCCATTTCAATTCATCCAACAATAATCTCTTTGAGTAATGGTTATCACTACCAAGCTTGAGCGATATTGAAATGCACATTGAATATTCAATGACTCTTAGAAAATCTTTTTTTTTTTGGAAAAAACCATATCACATGAATATAAAACAATGTACAATTTTATATAATTAAATAGAAACAGATAATTAAATAAATCCAAGAAATATTCTATAGCCTTGAATTCATTTAATAGGGTTCGAATGCCCTCGACACACTCTTTTTCTTAAGTCATATAATATCCCCAATTCAATTCCATGATCTGATAAAAGATTCAACCCAATTTTAAATAAAACCAAAGAAGAAAACATGAAGGGTAAATAAAAAAAAAGAAACACTCATGAACCACATTTTTGAATCATCACAAAACATCATTTATCTATAATGATGAAAATACCCACTACAATCATGCAATTACTCTACAATTTATTGGAATTTTCATCTAATTCTAAAATCATAATCAATCTAATGTTTAATAATTGATCTACAGAAAAGAGGGTATAGATATTTATAATAGGATTATGATAAAAAAGGACATCATGAGTTAATATATACCATGATAAATAATCCATGATGAATTTTAGAATAATATTATACATCACAAGTAAGAGGGAGTCATGACCAAAGAAGAATAAAGTATCTCAATACGATTTACCATCAAATTTCATATTTATCAACCAATATCAAATGGAACTCATATAAGGAGGAGGATAATAGGGTAAAACAAATTTAACCATAACAATGTTAGAAATTGATGTTAATCCTGAAAAAGGATTTGTGAAAAAAAATGACTAAAAGTACCCTAAAATTAAACTACCCAATATGACCCACTGATTAACTAGTACCTTCAACTAGCCACTTGGTTCTGATTCAATGTTATTTCAATGATTCTTGTTGGGAATCCAGGATACTACCCACAACATTTAATTTCCAGTGGATAATGATGAAATCCATCTATTCTAGGATTCCTTCATTAGTTACTCTATCCTTGAGTCACACACTGGTATTTATTTTATGTCCAAAAAACCTTTTTAATATACTTTTAAATGAATAATCTCAATTAATCACATGTTCATATGACTGATCCATCCTATTAATAAAATGTTAATGTTTCCTCCAAAACATATATATTGGTATAGTGTTAATCATAATAATCTATCTTCCATACTGCTTATCATCCTCACAATGTTGTGGTAGAATGATAATCACACCTCACAATCTTCTTTGATCCTAATAAACATATATTCATCTTTATTTAATCAACAAACAAAAACTTACATACCCAATGACATTCTGATTCTGGAATGACTATTAATATATTTTAACATGGATACTAGCCTCAAAATAGTAAAATATGTTAAATTTTAATTGTCAAATAATGATGAGACAATTGTCACCACATCAGTTGAACTCGACATGCTACGATTTCATTAATTGATTTAAATTAAAATAATTAAGTTGATCCCCAGTATATATATTTTTAAATATAATAATATTCTGACAGTTCAATGAAACACTTAGTGATGGTTACTTTTATTCAACATAACAAAGAGTATAAAATATGTTTAAAGTCAATACCCAAAACGTTTTACTATTTTGGAAATAAATGAATGAGTCCCTATCAAAATAATGTAATCTTCACACACAAAACAATATATAAAGTTACTATCACATCCTTAATCACCTCCATCATACCCAAAATGATTAGATCAATGCAGTTATGATACACCACATTCAGTTTAACACAATAACAAAAGCAGGTCCTCTTCTATTTGACTTCTTACACTATTACACATCCTAAAAATACTACATTTCATTATCCCAAAGGGACCTATTTCACTCATGACCAGATTGATGATCCTCCCCATTAGAGTATCCATATAATTACCATTAATTACATAAATCAGTCTACCCAAAACACTACTATTTCATTAAAAACACAATGACAAAGAATAACCATATTTGAATACATGTTTTCCATGAAGATCACCAAGAAATGAGCATTGGTATTCCCCTTAATATTGTTCACTATAATCAATAATCCATCTATGATGTAATATATGAAATTTAGTGTCAAATTTTTGGCTTACAACATTTCAACCAAAGGGTGTTACCCCTTCCTAGAAGGTTGTACTTGAAACTATGGATCATACATAAAAGATAAACTATGGTAGACCACAAAGGGGTAAACTAATCCTTTTTCAACATCTTCTCTAATTACATTGATATCTCAACATGCTTTAAACATTGAGATTATGAGTCATCTGAAATTCACCCCAAATGATGATTTTTAACACCACCGGTGACCTTGAATGACAATATTAGTTATACCACACAAAATGATCTTCCTTGATAATATAAAGAACCTGAAACATTTTCACTGGTCTGATCACTTCCAAATTTTTACTAACTCAATCGACTCTACACATAACCAAAGACATGAACACTCCCACATGTTTGATTTCCCAACATGGAATGATAACACCACTCATTACTCCATATAATGTGGTTTCCCCCTGATTTATAGATCTTTGAAACATAATAACACACATCTTTTATTGTAATCACTCTACAAGGTGTTGACTATACAACACTAAAAACCCTTGATACTCCATTTAACATCATGCATCACATTAATGAAAGGATCCCCAATGTGTTTGAATGATAATCAATTGTAAATAGATGTCCATAAGAATAAAATTTTGTTCCCACCCTAATTCTGGAGTCACAAACTATACAAATATGGTGAGGTTCGTGAATGATACCACATTTCAACCCAAGATTCACTTCATGAGTAGTATAAATAGTGTTCTGTTATACTATGAGGTTTCAAGGAAATTTGAAATACCTACCTCTAATCCTTCCAAATATTATTTTCACTCAAATGAAATTTTATTAAATAAAATAATCCTCTCACATAATAACCATGATTATTACTTCACACAAAGACATTATCATTCGGGTTACTCCAAAGAAAGATATAGATCTAAATTTCATGTATCGATAGCCGAACCACCAATGTAATAAGGGTTTTCGAAGTAAGAAAAAACATGGTTTCACAATTTTCCTCAAAATAAAAAACATAATCTACGATGATATATACCTAGAAATTCCATGATGGTTTCAACCTTACGCTATCTATGATGAGGATAAAGTCACTTGGTTTAGTTAAACTATGTTACACTAGGTTCTACATAGATAAATCCACATTATATATTGTTTTAATATTAGTTTACTAATAAATATCTAATGGATGCTCACACAAGATTCCTTACTAATGAATTAATCCCCAAAAGTGGAAAAAATTCGTTCATTACACCATCCATCCATATAGGGACAATATTTTTGTTGATGTCATCATCAACATAATTATCATGAATTAGGTGCATGATACCATATCATCAAATAATCTGATGTCATATGTATACATCAATAGGGTTTGAATTTAAATAACATTATCAACAAATCATAAGTGAAACAAATTACAGGTTGATTACCCTAATTAGTTGATTTAACCTTTGTTAGAATGATCACACTAAATAATCATAATTGAAAAGTGAATCCTATGTCTGAAAAGGGATTATTTTGATTCATATTCCTAATATGACCAATATTCCTGAACATATGAAATAACAAAACTAAAAAATAATTTTCATCAAATGATGTGAAATAAAATCGACATAATAGTGAAAACTAATAACATCAATATTAGAAATTGGTATCTTGAAATTACCTCCAGAAAGGTGTTTGGGATGCACATTACCAAGTTTCATCACAATATCTAACCCATTATTATATTTACATTAGTCTATCCCACTAAAATAGGAATGAAGAAAAAAATGAAAACATTTTTTTTACATGTATCCCTCAATCATTGTGTTTGAGAAAGAGTTCCAATCAATACTGTGCACACCTCCAAGTAAACCAGAGGATTTTAACTAGTAGTTAATTAATTAGGTGACCATGGGGAGACTATTACATCCATTAGATAAAAAAAATAACAAATGTTACAATATAATGTTATTTTATGTATAAACCAATAAATACACCATCTATAATGAATAAATATGGAAATAGTTGACTCAAACTGGCATTACTAAATAAAAAGACAATGATCCCCCTCTAGGCTAATCACATATGACTATCAAGAAAAGGAAAAAGTGAAAGAGGAATTATACCCAAATAAAATACTCACCACCTTACAGTCTCCAGACACATAGTAAGATATCCCACTCAAAGATGAAACTAGGGCCTTAACATAACATGTACGCACAACAATTGAGGGCTTCTCGGGCACCCACATTTCTGGGTCCCCCAAGACTGGTGTGAGTGGAAATCCATAGGGAACCAAAAATATTGTCCAATACCCAACCCAAATATGAAATGTTCCATTAGATGTTAATATCAATATAGTGAAAATATGTAATTCATAAATTGTGAAAGAATAACATATACATTTTAATTCACAAGTAAGAAATAAACATATATATGTTGAGTGGAAATGTGCTCACAAAGATTCCACAAACCATAACTGAAACTACATTAGCTCTAGTTTATAATGAATATTATCCATATATGTTTGAAATATCACACCTTGATGGTATAACCAATAAAATAGGTATTGAAAAACCCACTAAATGGATAATCCGAGTACATATCGACTAGTTTCAATTATATCCCTCTCAGTGGGGATAGTTTTTTAGGATCATCATATAGAGGATAACATAAAAAACACATAAATACAAGATTCTTATAAATATCATGTCATATAAAGAAAGATTCATAATCAAAACAAACCCACATGTGATAATAAATCATTAATAGGTCTTAGAATTTACACACACACCAAATGTGATCGAATATAAAAAATGAGACATGGAGATACACACACACACACACTCACTACATGAGATTTAAATTTTTGAAATGTAATAACATGGATAAAATAAAACATACATGTGATCAATAAATCAATAGTTTTCCAAGAGATACCCAATAAAACACATGTGATCAAGGAATAAACAAGTTCTCAGGGTATATAAAAAGAAAAACATATGTGTTTGAGGAATAAAACATGGGCACATAGGCTATACATACAGACACATGTGATCAACCATCAAACATAGTCTCATCGGCTACATAGGTAGATAAGAAATGCCCTAATAGAGATTATGTAATCCAAAAAACACTTTTGTGATCAATCCATGGCCATCAGAGAATATAAATAAGGTAGTCCAAAAGGGTATTTCATGGACCTTGACATTCTATTTCGTCAAATTTTTAATAGTTCCTTTAAGTAGTTAGGACACAAAAATCAATAACTAATTTAGCATTACATGTTATCTACAACAAATGTTTGAATTAATATTCATTCTATGAAGGTCATGAACATTATATTTTATGTAAATAAACTATGTATTGTACCATAGCGTATAGAACAGTAGACAAACCACCATAACATGGTGACTGATCCATATAAGAAAATCCAACATTCTTATTCATGTTAGACATTTCCATATAATCTCCAATAACAAACACATGTTATTTGTATCATAAAATGTACTGTAACATGAAAAACCACCCACGGAAGGACTATATCACCATTTCAATATAATTTTAGGAAAACCCCAATCATGGAGAAACAAATACATGCCTATTTAATATAATTTAATGTGATCCTATTGAATAATTCAGCCATGTGATGTACCATAGCTGAAATTCTCTCTAATATAGTTTAGTAACTCTTTTGGCGCACTTCTTATCAAAAGTCATGAACATCCATAATTCAATTGTATGATTCTATATCTGATTCTACCAAATTTGGAGAAAAAACATAAATGGAAACAACAACGCACATAACTTACATGAATATCCCATCACTGGTACTTGTTCGTAGTTGGGGGACTCCTCTAGAAATGATGTTAAAATTGTTATCTTTATCGAAAAACTCTACCAAGATCTAGTGGAATTTTCATTAAATTTTTTATTCATTACCAAAGAAAAAATTGAAATTGTATCAAGATGACAATTGAGAAATAAAATTTAGGGTAAATTTTGACATTAAAAGATCAACATATTAATGAAAAAAATGAATCATCCATAACAAATGACATAATGTTTCACCCCTACATGTGGAGTAGGGAGTCAAGATGTAATAATAAAAAATGATCTGACAAGGGTTTTCCACTGGTGTGCGTCAAAATCCACTCGAGATAACATAGAACTCGTGGTGGGAGTATGAGAGGAGAGTATATATAACACCATATGATTTTGTGAAATTTTTATTACAATAATATTTATTCTATTTCATATTTTTCATTATAGGAAAAAAATGAGATTATATTTCCTTACACACAACACTGATTTTAAAGAAAATGCGACATATTTTAAAAATATTATTTTCTAAAATTATTGTTATATATTAGACTTTGTAAGGAAGGGTATGAATATGATTAATTAAATTATACAAATATATGGTGTAAAAATGTATATAAAATGTTTTATTTGGTGATTAATTAAATAATAATGATAATAATAACTATTTTAATATAAAGGAAATCCTTTTCAGGAAATAATTTTTATAAAAACACAAAAATTTCCATTATAATTTAAGAATATAATATTGGGGAATTATTTTAATGTATTTTTTATATTATATGACCAATCATCTACATAAAATTCATATTATGTTTTTATAGAAAATAGGTATGACTCAATCAAATTTTGTGCTTAAAAGTGTGGTTTTATTAAAAAAAGGAGTTTTTCACATTTTTGTGCACTTAATTTAATTGTAATTTTCTAAAAATTTTTAAAAATTATTTTAAAACATAAATTTAGTTTTTTAAATAATAATATTAAAAATATGTTTGGGTAAAATATTGATAATTATTTAAACAAATTACTTTTTGTATGTATGGTGAGAAATTCTAAATTTCAATTGATAAAAGAATCTGCGTTCAAATTTATTATTCTATTAAATTTATTTATAAATTTTTATAGTATATTTGATTAAAATATTTATATATTAATAAATTTTAGGAATTTTTAGTCATTTTAATACATATTTTGACATTAAAACTCTATAATCTATAGAAACCTTTCTCTTTGAAAACCTCCTCTCTCAACACGTATGTGAGACTAATTTGGAATTAGAATTTTCCAGTTATGTGAATTAAATTGGGAATAGAAGAATAAATATTTAGAATAATTATTATTTATTTTATACAATATATTTAAATTAATTTTGACCAAAATTAATAGTGAATATAACAAATATTAATTATTATTGTAAATTTAAAAATGGGTTTATCGAGGGTTAACCTAAAAATATAAGGTTTAAAATGACAAAAAACAAGTCTAAAATATATTTTATTGAGGTATTTTCACCTTCAATGTCTATGTATCTATAATACACTATTTTTTTAAATTTTATGGGATCAAAAAGAGTTTAAACCACTTTTTATTCCGAAATTTACATGTATGTTACCCACCTCAATTTTAAAATGCCACCACCACTCAAATCCTCTTCAAATATTCCAATAGTTTTATTTTTTCAAATTGATTCCCTAATAATTTCAATAATTTTCGATTATCATCCTTATAAAAATATTATTGATACAAATACAACCTTGTAAGGATATCAACACAAACGTAAGGAGGTTAAATGATGAACATGTAACTTTCTTCAATAAGAATTTTTATTAAATTTATTTCTCAAACTAATTAAATTATTATTATAAAATGATTATATAATAAAATTCCAATATTTCAAGTAATTTTATGTTTTTATATTAAATTAATTACCTACATCCATCCCCACATATATATAATGGGTTATGAAATCATCATTTGGGTGTATTAAGGACAACCATTGCATAAATTAATTTAATTCTTTTTTCCATTACCACATACCATTATTGTGTAAAATGATTGATTTAAATCATATATATGATTTTTATAAAATATTTTTACATCTTGATTCATTATATCATATATACATTTTTACATTATACTTTTCATATAATACAATAACATCATTCGTGTGTGTGGTGTACTATCACCTTGCAAAGCGATAGAATTCCTTTTTTTCTAATGCTTTACGTGGAAAATAATTAGGAATATTTTAATTAATATATGTGATATACATGAAATAATTTTTATATTTATGAAATATTAATGATTATTAAAAGATAATATATCATTTTCTTTCTTACCTTTTCACACACTAAAATATGAAAATGTTGTTGGTGCATGTTTGGACCACCATATTCCTGATGAAATGTGAATCACTACATTCATCACCAAACCACAAGGATGATATTTATAAATTTATATATATAAATAATACTTTAGTTATCATATTATTATAATTTTTTAAGTTAAATATTTCCTACCTTACTTCAATAGTGATCATTGAATTTTGGAAATGTTAGTAATGAGTACATACAACCTTCCTTCTCCACGACCGTAACATAGTTCATTTATCAAAACAAATTTTCTTGATTGTTATTAAAAAACTCATTCTTATATGATAATTGTTTCATGAATATTATTAAATATATGATGGAACAATTTTGTATGTAATATAACCAATAATTAAAAATTAATACATTCACTTAAAAAATTGCGGTTTTTACCAGAAACATGAAATTATTAGAAACTTTTTGATAAATGGGAAATAAATGGTCATAATTAAATAATATATTGTAAAATATATATTTATGGTTATATAATAAATTCATAATAATCTAAAATTTATTATACAAGATGATTGAATGTGTATGAAGGAATTAGAGACTAAACGTAATGCATTTCCAATATCTCTTTTATTTTCCAGAGATAGAAGAAAATTAAAAACTATTTTCATTTTTGGGGAGTTTGTAATACCCATTTGACATGTTAAATAATTAAATTAATTCATTTATTTTTCAATGTCTCATTTTATGATATTATTTATTGGATCTTATGATCCAAATGATTACTAATGTAGTAAGGGATTTTTATCCCACTTTTACTTTATACGAGACAGATTCCTTATTCACCACAAATTTATTTTATGTGGTTAATATAATTAAAATATAAAAAATTCATGAATATAATAATGAAAATTATTGGTATTTACAAATAATTTTTGGTATATTAATTTAACCATTTTTACAGTTAAAATCATTCACAAATCGTTATAGGGATTTTGTCAAAAATATTCTTCTTCACGACATATTATTATGATATAAACCTATCTTATTTTATCAGGTGTATATAAATACCATTTTAAATTTAATATCATTATGTTATTTTGTGTATTTATATTTTTGGAATAATTTTACCATATTACATCATATGTATTACATTTCAGTGTTACCAATGTGGTAAAGCTTTTATTTTACCATCTAATCATTTATTCTTGTAATTTATGATTATATTTTCAAAGATGAAATATTTTGATTCATATCTCAACAAACACATGTGTTTAGTTATCCTTTTGTAATGTCATGATGATAACATTTCCCTTGATTTTCTTATACTGACATACTCATGAGAATAAAAATAATGTTTGCATGAAAAATCGTCATTTTAATCAAAGTCACTTTTTCTCCCAAACCCAGGTTAAATAAAATTCTTAAACATTTTTCTAATATAGTAAAACTTATTTATAAAAGATATTTGTTTTAGAATATTTAATTTGAAAAAAAAATTTAAATAGAATATTCATGTCATTTTCTAAAAATTATAGTTTTTTCATTTACCAAAAATCTGAAAAGATTCATTTTTATGTGTTCTACATGAATTTAATTTGTAACCATAATAACCATTATGTTATTTTAATATTCATGAATATTATTTAATTTTATTTTATAACTAAATTATTCCCCTAAATTTTTATCTTTTAAAACAGTTCTTTTCATACTGAAAAAATTATTTTTCTTGAAAGAAATGTTCCGAGTGATCATTAGAAATAATATGCCATCTAATACGAAATACTTTGATGTAATATTTGATTTAATAGTGCTATGATCTATTAATACCCTTATTATTTTTTATCCCTAAATATTTTATTATTATGATGAAATTATATTTATGAAACTTATTTCTCTTCCATTGGTTATTCTCTATTGAATTTCTTATTAATACCTCTTTATTTCATGCGTTAATCTATAATGAAACAATAAAATGATTATTAACCATAATTATTTTCAACCGGTGAAGATAATGTAATTTTTTTTAAAACTTATTTTTCTCATAGGTTATGATATGATAAATTTTTTATTATCTTTTGGAAGATACATATATGATTTTTATTACAATTTAGATGGGACCTATATCTCCCTCTAATTATTTGGTTTATATTTAATGTTATAATAACTCAAATGTTACCTGGAAGGTAAAAAAAATACCAAAATAGTGTACAAAAAGGTTCTCCCATGATCGAACTAGGTAAAGTGGTGGTCATACCATTTTTAACATGTTTGGAATGTCAGGTGGGGAGAAGATGACATGAAATTTTCTATTCTTATGTATTCACCAAAAATGTGTGTCTAATGAGAAATTTAAAAATTCATGAAACATTTTCATTGATATTCTTTTGATTTATGACTTTTTGAACTTTCAAGATTTTTGTTGGGACTTAATATTTTGATCTATGATAGGTAGGGTATGGTTTTCATATGTTATTGTCAGGTCTTCATTCCCTTATGTTCATGTTATGATCAGATATAACCCATTATTTTACTTACATATAATATCAGATCTACCATTCATATGATTATTTTTCCAAGTTATGATAAATTAATTTGGATAGGTTTTGTTGTTGATGTTTATTTAAGGGCATGCTCATTGTAGAATATATTGAAGATATTTCACAAAATTATACGATTAGGTTCATAGTCTCCAAATAAACTAAAATATTATAATACATAGCACTTTTTTGCATCATGTATTTAATAATCATCTAAAAATTGGTAATATATTTTTATGAAATGATTTGTTCACTATAGCGGGTATCAGATAAAATTCTTACTTAACCATAAGAAACTGGGATCTCAAAGCATGATTGAGATCCCTAGATATATTTCGAATGATATATTAAGGGATGTCTATAAGGATAAGTGTTAGTATTGAATGAATTTATAATTAAACCATATGGATCTTTAATAAATGATAGAGCTTGTGGATTCCAAGAAATTAAAAAATTATTTGAAAACATATAAGTGTATGTCTCTTGGGTATAAAGGTATATAGGGTTTATAATAGTGAAAAAGGGTTCCGTGAGTTAGATTCAATCAACACTTGGTTCATGAAAATAAGTCTTAATCCACAATGAGTTTGAAACTCCCATGGGATATTATTTTGAAATTAAAAAACTCTTTACAAACTGTCATGAAGAATTTAAATAGATTATTACCAAGAATGACCAAGGTTGAGAAAAATGTGTTCGATATAGAAATAAAATCATCACAATTTAGACATCCAATAAGTGATTTTTCATCATCATGGTGTTTTCAACAATGAATATTGTTACTCAAACAATTGTTTTTGGGTTCATTCAAGGGAAGGAACCATACATAATGTGGTTACCGTTGAATGTCATATAAAATATGTAGATGAGAAACTGAATGGGATAATGAATATAGGGAAGGATGTTGTGATTATTCCTAAATAGTTACCAGAAAACCCAATTAGCAACATGCACTCTTACCAGATCTAGGACACACTAAAGAATAGGTGGGAAGATTTTACTGATATTTCATGATGGGGAGACCATATTGGAATGAAGACCCAATATCATATATTTAAATAATATCAGATAAAGCACTGTAGGGAATGTCTCCAAGGAACAAGGCATTTTTTTATGTGTTTAGAAGAATTTAATTGATTATGTAATTTCTGGGGAAGGTAGGAAAGTTAAGCTAACATAATAGATTGTTATATTGTCCCCCATAAGGTGTTATAAATAGATGAATGTTTTAAATGTTGAAATTATGGGAATTATGAAAATTTACTTCTAATGGAAAATATCTTGAATAGAATCAGCATGGTGGTACAGGTAATTGTTATATTGAGGATGTTGAAGATATCACAAATTGTATGTGCAAGGTATGTGATTTATTAATAGTATTGTTGACCTAAAATACAAGAATAGTTATTAAATTGATGTTGGTGTATGTTAATACATGATTCATTTATATTATTGAAATAAATAGCTATTGTGGTATAGGATGATAAAGTATAATTAATTTTAAGAATTAAATTTGATGATTCATGTGAATGTGTTTTAGAATTTAGAATTATGTTATATAAATCATGAAATACATATGAAGTGTTTATTATAAGGTTTTAGTTATGTATTTAAAAAAATATTTTTAATATTATTGATGATATAATAAATTTATTTAATAGAAAGGGGTCATTTATTGAAAAAATAAATATTGGAATATAACAATTAATATGATTAAAATTATGAGATAATATAATTGGGATAAATATATGATTGATATGAATAATGTAATTCAGATAATATTTCTTTCCTTGGAACTAAATATATTATTTTTTTGAAAATGTTGACTATGGTATCATTTTCTGGGATTACATATTTTTTGTATTTAATATATATATCGAATGTTTTTTGTTTTTTGAGGATTAATGTGTGTTATAAAAATGTTTTTATGGTAATTTAGGTTATTTAAAATTATAAATATAATACACGATGAAAGTATTAATATGTTATGTATGTGGTAATAAACATATACTTTATGATATATGGGGGGACGTTAATTTGATTTTGAGAAATTTAGTGACCATATCTATAAATTATTAATTTTTAATGGGTTATAAGGATAACCATATATGGAATGGTTTACGCTAAACTTTGGATGAGGTTTCAAATATAAATATATTACTTCCCCATATGATAGTTTTTTCATAATTGATAACATGGGATAAACATTATGATGTGATAATACCAATAAATTGACATAATGAATAATAATTATATGATGGATCTTATAATTTATTAGTTCTAAATTCATAAAAAACTAAAATTAATTTTTTTGAGTAACAAATAAAGTAGAAACCAATAATGGAACAACCAAATGTTGATATTGTTCTCGTAAAATGAAATTAAATCAATAAACAATATATTCTTTTGAAAATTATTCAACCTTAGTAAAATGATATTAAAATAAAAATTGATCTTATTTACATTATATCATATGTAATCATTGAAGTATTTTACAACCTATTTGGGTTATGGTTATGATTTTCACATGATCATTCACATTCTTTTGATCAATAATTTCTACCATTCTCCATAATTATTTGGGCATTACTTTTTTCCTCCATATCCAATATTCATATCATATGTATCTTATCATAATTTAAATCATATTTATGAGTTTTTATAGCTATCCTTTATGTATATCACATAGAATTTTTATGTATTATTAATGATTAATTTATAGATGTGGTTATCTATAAAGAAGTATTAAACTGTAAAACCTTCGATGAATGGGATGGATTTCTAGGGTGAAATTAATTTCAAGAGAGTAGAATGAAAATCATTCAGGTTTTTTGAATTTTTATTATAAGAAAAATACTCTGTTTTATTTTGTGTCACACACAAGCCAGAATTTAGCTTTAATTACACACATCAAGAAGTTTAAACAAATTGTGACATACTATAAAAATAATATTATTTATAATGAAATTCATATCCTAGGTGAAAGAATGGAAGGTAAAAAGGATTAATAAATTATTATAATATATTATTTTCAAATTTATATAATATAAATTGATTAGTGAAAAAACTAATTGATAACGAAATTAACAACTATTTATAAAAAACGAAAATCTTTTTTTGGAAAATATTTTTCTTGAAAAAAATGTATTTAACTAGAATAAGTTAAAAAAGAAATTTTTTGAGAATTATTGTAAATAAATTTACATATTTCACATTTAATAAAATATTTAACATTCATATTATATTTTTCGTACACAATATATAATAAAAAATGAAATTTTATGATTATAACATTATTTTCTTAAAAACAATTTTCTTTTATTTTACACAATTATTTTAAAAATAATTTTTGAAACATTTCAAAAAATATTTTCATTATAAAAATTATTTTCAAAATTTATAATTTAAAAATCATCATAGTATGAATTCCTATAATTTAATGAAAATATTAACTTTATTTAAATAATTAAAATGTAAAATTTTAATTAAAAACTAATTTTTCATTTATTTAATTTGTAAAGATAAATTATATATATTTATTTTGGTTTAAAGTAAAATTAGTTCAAATATATTACTATTAATACTATTTTAGGGATTGGAAACATATACATACTAAATTATTAGATGAGAACTTTGTAATATATTGAAATTTCTCTTTGAAAATATGCTTATCGTTACATCTATAAGATTAATATTAACTAAAATTTTAACAAATATAATAATTAAAATTTTAAAAAATAATAAAATATATTAAATAATCATTATTTATGTTATTTAATATGGTTAACAAAATATTTTACCTAAATTAATAGTGAAAACAATAAAAATTAATTATCGTAGTAAAGGTAAAAGTGGGTTTGAGTAATGATTATCTGAAATGATAATGCCAGGAATTATCTAAAGTATTATCTGAAACATATTTTATGGAAATATTTAACCTATATAATTTTTTTTATAATTATAAATTTTGGATCAGTCTTTCTTGAGCAAACCATGGCTCCTATTTTTATATTAAAAACAATTACAAGTGTGCCACCAACCTCACTATAAAAGGAAACCCAATATCCTCTATTATATACATTATTAAAATAATTTTTCTTATACATGAAAAATTCATATCACTTCTTACATCCCCTAGTCTCATATTAAAATCCTAATTATTATATTAAATCCATCATATGAAGTACTTTGGTTTAAACATAATGATTTTACAAGTAGAAGATGTAACATTATTTATTGAGCATTTTTTTCCTCCACATCCTTAAATTATCATTAACCAATTATTGTAAAATAAAATTAATATATTACATATAATTTTAATTTTTTATGATATATTCAAGAACTATAACAATCCCCAATTCCATGAAATGGGATATGAAATCATTGTTAATGTGCACAATGGACTACTGCCTCATGAACTATGCCATTCGTTTTTTCATTACCAACTCTATTTATTGGGAATGATGATAGATATAATGTATATATATTATATTAATAAAATTATTATACCTATTGACTTATTATATAGTATATAAAATTTTATTATCGATTCTTTAAAGGATATGATTGCATCATTCATGTGTACAACATACTACCACCTCATGGAGCGATGTGATTCATTTTCAAAACCCTTTACATGTAAAATAATAAGAATAAAGTAAGTGAATTTATATTATATAATTTAAATAATTATTATATTAATGAAGTTTATATAATTTTAAATAGATAAGAAATCATCTAATTTATTAAATTTTAACTCATTGAATGTTGATAAGGTCGTTCACATAGGTATGTATGGTTGTCTTCACGAAGTGATGAGACTCTATCTTTTCATCACAACTATAAATGTATGATACATATATATATATATATAAATAAAAAATATTTTATTAATAATATTATTATCATTAAGTAAGGTTAAAATTTAACTTTCCATAATTCTTTAATGGTTTTTGAAAAATTGAAACCTTACCCATGAGTACGTACGACCTACTATCTCCATAATCCTAATGTAATTTATTTATCGAAACCACATATCATGATTATACATAAAAGTATATTTTAATTATATGTAAGATAATTATAACATAATTATTATTCTATAGATGTTTTATCCATGATCACTGTAAAATTAATGTAAATAAAATATCAATATATATAATAAAAATAAAGCTTTTGTTACCTGAAATGTGATTTTAACAAGTAATGGTTAATAAATATGAAATAAATTTTATTAAATATTAAATTTTTTATAATATTTATATTTATGTTTATTTTATATATTAATCATCTACTTATATTAATTATACTGTGGGCTCAAATGTGTACAAAATAAGTCAATACATCAGGTTAGAGATTTATATTTTCTCTTTTATGTATCGGAGATAAATGAAAATTTACCACTTGTTTTTTTGGAGATTATATATCCTATATGAGATATAATATCATTATAATAATAAATTTATTTTTATATAATGATTCATTGTTATTTTTTGAATTAATGGGGATTATAGTACAAAATATTACTAAAGTAGTAAGGGATTTTCATCTCACTTTTATTTTCTTCCAGACAAATCCCACATTCATGACATGTTTTTTTAATATGTCATATATTATACAAATGAATCTTTTTAATGATTAATTTTATGAAAATTCTTTTTATTTACATATCCATATGAGTTTTCTTATTTCCTAGGGATTATCATTCAAAAGTTAACAAATTGGTAATGTTTTTCTCAACATGTCTTTTTTGAGACATCTGATATTGTTATGAAATTGTATTCTATTATGAGGTGTACATAAATACCATTTAACATCTAATATCATGAATTTATATATTCTCATGATATTTTAGGTTTTATTTAATAATTTTCATTCACATGTTTTTCATTTTAATGTTACCAATGTGGAATAGATTATATATTTCAACCTCATCATTATTTAGGATTATTTATGAATTTGTCTGCAATGGTAAAATATTATGATCCACTCTCAGGAATACCATGAAATTTTTAATCCTATGTTTATTTCACAAGGATACATATTTTTATATCATTTTCCTCTCTTTTTGTACTGAAGAGTTAAAAAATAATATTTTCATGAAAAATCGACGTTTCATTCAAAACCATTCAATTTAAAAAAACATTTTTATAATGAATTTGATTTTTACATGTATTATTTTTTAATATTATATAGATTATTTATCATCCAGGTGGATGTAGTATGTGATTTTATGAGGCCTGATTTGCATAGAATTAATATATTTAATATATTAAATACATTAAATAAATTAAATATATAAATACAACGTGAATGTAGTTCTTTAGAAAAAGTGTAATAAATCATGAGTAAAGGCTTCTATAAATGATATAAAGGAACTGATATGTTAAAAACATGTGTTTTACTATAGGTGATGCATAACCATTTTCAACATCGGGCTTTTGTGAAAGAATTTATTTGTGTATAGATAATAAAATAATTAAATTTAATTTATTATTTTATCTTATTTGACCCAATGACCTACAAAGTAAATTTAAACCTATTTATAAATCAACCTTAGATTTATATGCATAAATAGAATATTGAGATGAATTATTGGAGATGATACATTGGGGGATCATTGTTAGATGACGTCAGGTCATCTCATATCATTGATCATGCGACATTAGAGTTCATGGAGCATGGCAACGATGGAATAAAACAAAATTATTTATCTGAAATTAATCCAAAAAAAATTTGGATGATTGATTTTCAAATTTTAAATATCCATAGTAATCATATATTAATGAATATTAATTTCACAAACATGTATATATTTCTACATCGACGATTTAGTTATTTGAGATGGATTTATTTTTCTTCATTAGTAATTTCCAAATTTCCATCTTCATTAATCAATTTATTAAACAATAAAATGAGGATAAAAACAATAAAATGTCAATAATTTTATCCCATATAAAAATGTTTATTTATTTTTATCATTTTTTAATCTTAGTACCAATCTTCGTCACTACTGATTGATCTGGTAGGTATAACCTGTGATTATGCTTGCTATTTGAGAATCAACAAAAATAGAGATGACAATGCAGGTTGACCTCAGATCCACTATTTAATCTGAGGATGGCGGTGGTTTTGATATAGAGTATGGACTAGAATATGTACCAGTGGGATCCTGAGATATTATGTTACATGAAACTTAATTCGGAAATTAATGTCATGTGGGATCCCCCTGTATAGCGTTAGGGTTTCTACGTAGAGAAATATACCACACACATCTTGAATAATCTCAGAAATCCTATAACACAATTTGGTTTTTTGACATATATATTAGAGGATAGATGGGAACTGGTAGGATGAGGTACATGGACATGTACATGTCTAGGTGATACGGGCACAACCAGATATACATGAGTTAGTTCATAGGAATGGCCAGCAGCACACAGTCATGACAATATAGTTTGGGAAATGTGGTAGAAAACCCATAGACAATTTGTAGTCTCACATACAAATATTGTAGATCATGGTTTACATTCCACATCAAGAAGAACCACATGGAAATATGAAGGGTTTTATGGACATGTGGTGTACCCATAGTACACAATGTGTATGCCCTTTTTAGGTTATGTAGATCCACTGATTTCATTAGTTTGGACCAGTATTGGTTGAGAATGATCCATTGGCCCATCACATCATGGTCATAATCCATCATTGTATCCAAATCTCTGGATGTGATCCCCTCTAAAGGATGAGTCACAGATATAGTTTATTTTGTCCCTCTATGAGACCCGATTGTAATCCTCTCTCATTTTATACCCTATTTGGGGTCTGTACAATTAGCATGACCTCCTTGAAAAGGAAGTCCATCCACCGTATGTAGGTTCATTTCATTAGGGTCCACAATATAGTTGGAATATTATACCCCGCATAACAATTTTATCTGAATTGGGTTTGTGGGGTCCCCTTACGGTCTTTAGTGTGATCCCATAATTGATTATCAAGGTCAACAATGAACACGAACCTTTCCTAGGTGGGGCCAAATGATCATGAAATCTTGGATGAGTGTCTCTATTTATAACATGAAACATGAATTAGAATTTCCCTAAATGATCTATACATTCATAAGAATCATATGGTCGACTATTTGGTTGGGATTACCTGGACGTGAGGGGTCTTTCTGAAGCTTATCATTAATTTTGTTGTGTATTAATTTTAATATCTTTGTTTTGAGATGACTATTTTTTATACATCATGCTTATTGATTTCATGATGACCTAACTTTTATTTTTATCCTCATCAATATAGGGGATCTATGAATATATGTCATGTTTTATGATGATAATGGCCCATTTGATAGTGTTATGGTTGGATTGGGAGTTGATGGAGTATAACATAATCTTGACTGATTAAGGTATTTTCCATGTGTTTTCATTTAAAATTAGTTCACTCCCACTGAGAAGGTTTCACTCTCCCCGATATTCTTGGGGGTTTTATTTAACCATTTACCGCTTTCATTACTTCACATTCATTTTATAATTATGACATCATAGATGTATTAATTCATTTTTAGGGATATTACATTTTATCATTGCTTGGGATTGGAGATGTGTTATTTTGTATATTTTTAATAGGCTAATTCCTCCAATGTCTACTTGGCACTAGTTTCTATCCCATGTGATATTAGAGGCAGGATTAACATAATTGTAGATTATAATCTGTTGGGATGTGTCACGATAGAGTGGTGTCAGAGCAATTATTTCGAACCTAGGACTGACGTATATGAGAATGGATTTGTGCAACAATTTTTGGTGTTTCATGTTTAGCTACTAGGACATGGAAACTAATGTTGGTGAAGAATATGACGTATCCATACACTAAAAATATGATATCTTATTTTTTTACTTTCAACATGTAGAATTTTTCTATAGGGAAAACATTAGTGCATGTATCATATCAGAATGGGTTCTGGTATCAATGTATATTTTCAGTCACTTCACCTGATATAATCTTTTCTCATATTACATCCTGTTTATTTTAGGATACCTTCATGAAAAAACAAAATCACGATTCCACTATGTATAAGTGATGATAATGTACTAATTTAAGAGGCTAATGAACTAGGGAATTTTTTAAATATATTACCTCTTGGTGATTTACTAGTGATATCACAACCTTTTGTGTAACAAAAAATAGTTGTAGTTTCTGATGAGGACGAACGTAGGCTAACTGAGTTACATGAGTTAGAGAGGTATTCACCTCTTTGGTTTCAAGGTGAGCTAGACCCCCAGGGGGTTGAGGACTGGATAGAGGTAGTCACTAATTTTATTCACCTTTTTAAGATTGTTATAGATAACATGGAAGACCTCATAGAGAGTCTTCATTACGGATCCAAAATGATATGATAGAGTTTTGTTACATAGTCAAATGATGAGAAAAAAATCTCATGGTTAGACATTGAGAATATCTTCATGGTGGAGTTTTATCTAGAAACATTGTAATCAGCATGTGTATAAGATTTTTTTAAGCTACAACAGGGCAGTTTGATAGTGGAGGGGTATTTGGAATGGTCTACCCATCTCTCTTGATAATACTTTGATACGGTGTAAGATTCGCTCATAGGAGATAAAACCCATGATAAGGGATTAAACTATGATATCATGGATTCAATCATATCTCTATGCATTCCCAATTACCCTAGAGTGATGGAGAAATCCTTAGTGGTGGAGTTTTTTGTATAAGAGAATGCACCAATAGTGAGTATCAGTATTGGTAACCCATGACCTATGGCCTTTGTAGAAGGTAAATAATAGTTTTCATAGTGATTTGAGCATGCCTGATTTTTTATCTGATGCTCCCAAGATAGAGGATCAATGTTGAAGGGATCTTAGGAAGGACTATGTCTACTGAGGGAGAGGTAATGTTTCTCCTATGGCAGCCAGGTACATCTTTCTTGAGATTATAAATCTCATTGAATAGATGATCATGGGATAGTTGAGTGAGAATTAACATAGTGAAAAAATATGGTTAAGGGATGTTTATTTTGAGAAAAATGTGAAATAGGGGGCTATAAAGTCCTAGGAGGTGGTTGATGATTTATTATATTAGCACCACCACCCCATGTGGTCCACACAAGTCTTAAGGCACTGATGGTTAGGGATGAAGAAAAATATAGGATGTGGATTCCTATAACCCTGAGCATCTTGGATTTATATAATGAATGATCAATTTCTTTCTAATCAATATATAGTATTGATATACAGAGGTGAATGTCATGCACTTCTTGTCCCATATCTAGTTCTGGACATAGAGATTTTGGTTATTCCTTTGGCTTGAACCCTGTTCTTGAAGACATTGCTTGGATGTGACTTAAAAATTTCACACATCTACCAAAAATGTGATCTGACACTTGGAGTTGAGATATTGGTATATGATAAATATTTTTTAGTAATGAGTCGTTATGAAATCATCTTAATCATTGAATGCATATTCATATTTCGTGCCCAAATTTACTTTTTTAAGTGGAGGATTTGGTGTGCCCACAAATGTGATGTGTTACACCCTTTCAAGTTAAATGGAAACTATATAAAATGATTTCTCATAAGATATTCGAACCAATTACTCACCAGTTGTCTAGCATGACTCTTGGTGTGGTGTATGTAATGGGCTACCCATAACATGCGGTGGGGATAGAGTGTGAGGAAATATTTTAAGAGGATATTTCAAGTTTAAATCCCAACCATGAGATGTAAATCTTGATCGAACTATACCCCAAGAAGATCTCAGTATCTTAACCGATATATCTAATGACTCCCTTAAAGATTTGTGAGTTGAGTGTGCTTTTGGGGAAATTGATGTAAAATGGATTTTAGGACCCAATGTTTACCCCTAGGCATCACCTTTTTTGTTCAACAAAAAGTAAGATGATATCTTCTGTTTTTGTGTGCATTACCGGGGCATGAACCAAATGACAATGTGGAATATATACCCAATCATGGTAATTGGAGTCCATTTTAAATATTTGAGAGGGGTACGATGGTTCTCGAATATTGAACTTAGTTTGCGATATCACCGACTTCTTGTAGATAATGAAGATATATTGAAGACATCATTAATATGTCTTTACTGTTACTATGAGTACTGGTTAATGACTGTAAAAATGAAAACCTCCCAACCAATGTTAATGGGACTCATACATGGGATGTTTTATACTTTTTTAGACCATTTTGTGATGGTATTGATCGATGATATCCCAATAAAATTGGTGTTTGAGGAGTAAAGTGTGAGACACTAGAGGACGGGCTTGGACACACTCCGAGATAACAATGTTCATGGTAAGACCATCTATTGTGATTTTTGGATTTGATAGGTCCACATAATAGAAAATTTCATCTCTAAGGTATTAGTGGTATTGGAACTCATGACGGTTGAGGTTGTGCTTCCTTTAGATCAACCGAAGAGTGTTATAGAGGTGTGGATTTACGTTGGGTTATCAGGGTGCGATAAAATGTTTGTAATCAGTTTCTCTAAATTGAAACCAACCTTAAATGATAAGACCTAGAATGGGTATAATTTAATGTGGACAGAAATGTGCAAGATATATTCCATGGATTTGAGGTAGAGATTAACAAGAGCTCTCATATAGATATTTCTATATGTGGTTGTTTAATATATATTTTTTTTCAATGCTTAATTGATAGGGACAAATTTATTTATGATTTATAATTAGTATATGAACACACATGGTTAATGTAAGAAGAGACCACATGCGAATAACTAAAAGAACTATTATTTCTAGCTGCTAATGGTAGACTCTACACTGATGATTTGGTTACACTTCATGACGGGAGATCAGTCTAACATCTCCTCCAACCAAACGTGTCTTATGAATATCTTCTCTCAGATGAATATTATCATTTTATTGAGGTATTGGATATAATTCCACAATAATGTAGAATTCAAGATTTACTATAATCCTAAAATTTTATATATGTTGGAAGATGTACTCAGTATTATATATTGTTCTCAATTGTTTGAAAAAACATTAGAGAAGTCAGAATCATTATACTTTTCCTTAATAGAACAGGTTAATACTTCATATATTTCATTTAAGGTTGTCACCAAAACTATTTTATAGCATTTGGTAATCACCGCAAGTAGATAGAGATAGTGAGACCTTATATGCTCATATATCCACTAGGAATACTCCTTGTGCATTTTCTATAGGTGGGGATAAATTTATCCTTTTCAAATGATACACAATGCTATCATTGACATTGTGATAGGAGGTGATGAGGATATTTCATAAATCCATTTTGGAAGTATATCCCAGTATGTAAAATAAGTAATAGAACCTTTGACATTGGTTTTGTTGGATATACATAAAGATTTTTGTTTCCTAGTTTTTCTCATGATGCCTCACATTTCAGATAGTGAAGGATGATAATGAAGATCCATCACAATTTTCTCAAACCATTGTGTTTCAAATATATAATTGGAATGCGTTTTCAAAATATTTATTGACTATGATACCATGTATGTCCAAGGGAAATTAATCCTTATTGGTGACTGTAGACCATCTCGAAACGTTGTCCCATTTCCGAGCCATTCAGGAGTAGATTTCAGTAGATGGATTGAGAAACATTTATTTGTAGTAGATAGTTTGGAGAGGTGGAGTTCAACTGATAATCACTTCAGAAAATGATGACTATTTCATGTCACAAATAAAAATAGGATGCAGGTTCCCATTGGGAATCCCGTTATGTTTGAGAACTCCATTTGACATATAGATTGACTTATAGACTATGTAGACCATTTGGGTAATGGCTGACATATTTCAGGCCTGAATGATAGATTTTTTTTGGGAAGATTACCTTTCTTTACCATAGTTTGCATAAAAATAAATTTACCATTCCACCATTAGTATGAAACTACATGAGGCCTTGAATGGTTGTCCATGCACGCTACCAATTTTATTGAATGATCTAAGTGAGTCATGCCTCATGAGGCCAAATGTGATGTGATATTTGATTGAGATGTTACTGATCGTCTAGGAGAATATTATGACTATAGATAGACATCAGAAGTCTTGTAGAGTCCAATTAATCAGGTGTCTGGATTTCAAGGAATGAGACCATATGTTCTTCAGGGCCTCACCTCGATGATGATTATGAATATTTGGTTGTGGAAACAATTAATCACCATGATACATTGGTACATTCTAGGTATTATGTATAGATGTTGAGGTGGCATACTGAATTACAATTCTACCATAGTTTGGCTGGGTAGACAATGTCTTCCATGTGTCATAGTTAATGAGATATGTGCACCACCCATCACATGTTATTGACTGTAAAGGGAAGTAAATTTTGGATGGAGATTTCTTTGGTGAGATTTCAATGGAGATCAATGATCTGTTGGAGATGATCCTTTATGGGTGAATGATTCTTCAATTGTATACCTAGTGGAATCATAGGAATCTTAAGGGGAGCACCTGGGAGTAGGAAACCCATATGTGAGCCAGATATGATTATTATTTTGGGTAGGTTTTTCTCCTTTATGTTTAAAAATCCCTAAGGTGAGGATAATTAAATGACTTTGTTTTTTTCATGTATTTAATTAGAATATTATGTTGATTATTTTTTGATCTAGGACAAGAGATGATATGATATAAGGAGGAACAATGTGTCGACATATAATTTTTAAAATATATTAAATATATATAACATATGTTTGAATTTTTAATATAAAAGTTACATAAATACTTAAAAGGGGATCATATAAAAGATATAATAGAATTGTTTATTTAGGCATGTGGGTTCTACTCTATGAATGATATAACTTTTATTAGTGTTATATGTTTTTGAAAAAGATTTCATAGACCCACATAACAAAATAAAATAAAATAAAATGAACTCTTTTGTTTTATTTGACACAGGGAATTACATTCTCTATGAAAACAATGTTATTCCTCTACACATGTCCTAGTCACATTACCCGGGGATTGGGAGGAATACTTAGAGGGAATCGATTAGAGGATCATTAGAATTCAACATCATATCTTTTTGAAATCAATTATTATGAACTGTTATATTTTTTTATCATTGTAATGATGAAAATACAAAACCATTTTTCATTAGAGATCAATAAAAACTTTTGTTATGATATTTTATCTGCGTAAATTATATAAAGTTTTTTATTTATAGAAAAAGTTGATGAATTCCACAAACATGAAATTATTTTTGCTTCTCGAGGAGAATTATTTATTATAAATTTATTTTTTTCGTTCATAATTTCACTCATTGTTATTTTATTTCCTTGAAAATTGATGGAGGATAGAAACAAAAAAAGGTTGTCATTTGTTCCTCATGACTTTTTTTATAGATTTATCCATCATTTCATAGTATGTTAACTTTGTTTAATTTATTTAGTTATGTGTTTGATGAATACATGGTATTTATTATTTTTTGAATATTCATTTGAAAAAAGTATTGATATCGCGGGTTTGGATTACAATAATGGTTGTGATTTAAGGATAAGAAATGACGGTGGTTGATTCAATGTGTAACGAGACCTGATCTGGATGTGTGTTTAATATCCGTGATAGATACATGATATTGGCTCAATGTGGAAATGATTTTCACTTGATGGATTGACTTCTAAGTAGATCTAGGGGTTATAATAATGCGAGTGGGTAATGGTGAGGCAAAGAGACCTTTGATCTGAATATTTTTGTGAGAATTATGTTGGAGGTTTGTAGAATACGATACATTTTAATTGAGTAATATTGAGTTACCAATCATGTAATCTAGAATTGTATGTCATGTGGGACCCCCTTGTGTTGTGAAAGGGTTTCCACCGATCGAGAAATATTACATGAAATTTGACATCTGTTGCATTTTGTGTGACCTATATTGGTGGATTAATTTGTATATGGGGACATTCATGAGCACGAGCAGGACAATTTAAATGGACACAGACACATCCAGTTGTACACAGGAATGACCAATAATAAATTGGTTGGTTTAAATACACTCCATTAGTATTTGGGAAATAATAAGAACACATAAACGTGGTTTCTAGAGACCATTAAAAAACATGTCATCTTACTTACACAATATTTATATCATGTTTTACAAGTTGTGTGAGGTATCACTAGACATAAAGACTAGGATTTGGTTAGACACTCTATCTTCTTTAACAATTGTCAATATTCACCTCTTTATATTCACCAATTATATGTTATAGAGAGTTATTTATACAACCATTATCACATTTGATGAATATAATAAAATATTATCTCTCCTAAAAACATATATATAATGTGTGAATTCTCACAAATTATTCTCTAAAATCTTTCATCAGTTTTTATAATTCAATCCATCAGTAATATCTTTTTCACTCGGAAGTAATTTTTAATTGACATTAAATCCCTAATTCAATTAATCATATAATCACTTGTAAATAAATAACTGTAATAAAACATCCACAGTCATAGTACTTATGATCCATTCATTACAATCCCACTCAATAATCATCACATATGAAAACTACTTTCTTGAATATATTTTTAACAAGAATATCGAGCAACACCAATACGTGAAATTATCAATAGAATGTTAAAACTATTATTAATTTGATATACCACTATCAACCACCAATATAACATATTGGAATTCATTTACATAAATATATCATAAAAAATTATAACATTAACTACATCAATCCATTTTAGTCTTTCACTTTTATTTTTACAAATGTGTCTAACATAGTACCAAATATTTTATCAAAATAAATTTTCTCAATATTTACAATATTAATCATGATATGGACTAAAATATAAAACCAATATATTAATATTCAAATGTTACATTAATTTTTGCATTATCAACAACCCAAAAACAAAAAATTAATAATTTTTTATAACTTTATCAAAAATAATATCATGTAAAGAAAATACAATAGTTTATTAGAAAACACTACATTGAATTTATAGAGGTTCATATATATAATTATACTATCAATAAACTATTTATGTTTTTTCGAATTTTATAATATATGGAATAAAATATATTATTATATTTAAAAAATAACACCTTACATGTATACAAAATTGTATATCCACATTTTCTATGCTTTGAGAAATCATGACACATAGACTATGTCAATCTCAAATAAATTATCAAAATATTTCAATGAACTATGTATTTACTAAATAAATGGATGAAAAAAAACACATTTCATACACCCACATAGATCATAAAATCACATACCCCTTATCCAAATAGAAATTTATATCACATGTACATTAACATGGTATACTTTTTCTATCTATAAATATTTATAAACCAAATTTAACACTATCCTTGTGAGAGAAAAAGTCATTTCATAGCTCAATCTCAACCGATGACATGATTAACAATATTCCAAACAATTCCAATTTAAAATATAATATAATATTTCTCAAATAAGAAGCTATTTTTTTAAAATGTAAAATACTATGATAAATCTCCATCAAAAGAATACATTCATGTTGATAATATTTCTTTCTTTATGTATAGAAAATATTCATTTAACGTATATATATATTTTTTATATGGACCCCCAACATCAAAAGAATCATGATAATATGAATTATTTTTTAATAATATACAACATAAAAATGATCTACCAAGAACGATAATGAGAGATACATTTTTTTATGATCACTATTTACAATATAAAGTGGATGATGGTATATTGGTTTCAACTCATGAACATGATATGAATGGGTAAGTAAATCAATTATAGAGACGTGGATTATCCCCAAAGCATGATCTATATATTGAATTTATTTTATAATAACAAATGGAATGGATTTGAAGGTTCATTATAATTATGATAAATATTATCATGGAAATATTCCATGATGATGATGATGATTTCAAAATTCATAATAAGTAGATAATAAAATTAATTAAAAAAATACTATATATTTTCAAGTAAGGAAGTATGAATATTTTG
The DNA here is from genome assembly GCA_963277665.1 of Viscum album. Lineage (NCBI taxonomy): Eukaryota > Viridiplantae > Streptophyta > Magnoliopsida > Santalales > Viscaceae > Viscum > Viscum album. The sequence goes on along the minus strand of OY728133.1, from coordinate 1,900,550,304 downwards.
TTCGCAGATTTGAACATATGGATTATAAATCCTAAAATTACCATTATTTAAAAAAATTAAGGATACATGTTTAGAATTAATATATATTTTTTCCATGACTATGTTTTCTAACAATTCCATATGAACACGTTTTAGTTTTGTTAGTGCTATTTGGGAATTTTCATCAATAGTGGCATAATTTACCAGTGTTTCCAATATTTTTCTGACTCAAATTCAGGATTTTATTTATTGAAAAAAGGTATTTTTCCATGAAAATTATGATGATCCCAATGAATGTACATGGAATGGTTATGGAAAATAGGAAAATCCTATATTTCCGTTTATCCTTACTATGAGGTCCATTGGGCACACTATGAATACTAAAACAGGGTCTGGATGTTTTGTGGATGATGATGGTGATTTGTATCAACCAGATACAGTTATACACTAAGTTAACTATATAGTGGGATCAATTACTTTTATGTATGTGATTTATAGAAGTTAGTTATTTAATATGCACCATGAAAGAATATTTACTATCATAGGAATAAGGTAAATTAATTCTTCTAAAAATGGTTTGAGATATATGGGCAACATGGAATACTCAGTTCACAATAAAAGATAATTTTCCAAATATTGATTAGTATTTTTCATAAGAATGTTTTCTGGGATTTAATTTCCAATATAATGGAACCAATACCACATCATTTGATAGAGATAAATTTTTTAAATATCATCTTCACTATGAGAATATAGAGTGTTTATAAGTAGGTTCATGATGAGGTATTCCATGATGTATTCTATGAAGATGAATGTTCATGAAGAAGTTTAGATTGCAAAAGGGAATTTCCAAAATAGAGGTATTCTGAGGGCCGGGCTTGCAGGGAACGATTGTTCACAAAGGAGAAGTGGTGTTTAAGCATCAATATTTCGTAGAGTGATGTTAGATTATGAATGAAGGAAGTCTTAAAATCACTCATGCTCCACGGTACACAGTATTTTATGAAGGATGAAAGGTATTTGTCCATGGGTGCACAGAAATTCATTAATGGACTAAAAATAGTCCACAAAAGAAATTTTAACACCCTATCTGTACATGGAATAGTTGATTCCACACACTGGGAGAAAAATAAACATAATGGATCAATCATATATGTGTGAAATAATTCTGAGGTGATTCGGAACAATATAATCTTCTTATGAAGGAGTAGTGAGCACACTTTACTCAAGAAAAAAAATGAGATTTCTTATAGTGATTGTTTTTGTAAACCATAAGTGATAGTGGGTCTACTATAAGCATTATAATATTAAAACACATTAGTTGAATAGTCAAATAGTAACATTTCCTTTAAATTCTATTTGTATATATCCAAGATATTGTGAACCAAGTAAATTTTTTGTGCCCCATGCATGCTTTCATTTTTTTCTTTTACATTTCTAAGGGAAATGGGGAGTAGAGAATTATCTTTCAAAAATAAATCAAGATATAAAGTGTCTATTTTTTAACCTTTAATGCCCCTATTCACCACCTTGTTAGGGTATTTAACCTTCTTGGGATAACAATTGGTATAATATAGAAAGTATAATTTCTATGTTTCACTCTATATGGATCCAAAGGTGGTTTTCAATAATAATGTGATTTTTATCTTCTATGAAAACTATATTCAATTGTGGAAGAATCCGATGCATCACTTCGTTTTATCATTAGGTACGAATTTGTCTAGATCTACAGTGTATGGTATTTTATCCTGTGTGGACAGTGGAGTTTTATCAAAAGTATATTATAGATAATGGGATGTTGACTCTAACAGAAATGATGCTTTAGGGTGATCCCTATGAAATCAAATATATATGATGTTTATGTCATGTTATTAATCAAATTATATGTGGGAAAAGTTTTTAATTTTTTATGAAAATGAATAAAAATCACATAAGAAAAATAGTATGTTATTCTGAACAAGTATGAGGATATTATTACGCTCCGTAATGAGTCTATAGAATCAGTCTTTGAGTAGGTGAATTTTACAGTGGAATCCATGTGTGGACACGTATGTATTCTGAAATATGTAACGATATTTAAAATCAAATCGACATGACTTTCAATTATGTTCAATATAAAAGGTCATGTTTTCTATGATAAAAATCCAAAGGAGTTTTAATTGGTTAGTTTACACTATGCTCTTGTCACATATTTCATGAGAAATGATAATAATGATTCTATAGAAAATTAGAATTCAAAAAATGTTCAATTCAATGCCATGAAGAAGATCACCATTGAGTATGGATATGAAGAAGAAGATATAGATGATGGGTTTTCATTGAATTACTGAAATATATAAATATTAAATGGAAATTTAAAAGGGAAACTCCCTCTTATGTACTTTCTATATGGAAGGGTTAGACATATTGTAACTAGGATCACAAAAAACTTTTAAGAAAACGATGAGAATGAAGTTGAAATTCCCATGAATAATTATTCATACTATGATAAAGATAATAAATAATTAAAGAGAAATTTATTCAAAAATGAATAATCATCATTCGTAATAAAATGATAGCTTGGAAGAACATGTGTTTGACGATATAGAGAATAACAATGATCATGGAGAAAATGTTATAGTAGAATTTGTAGGTAGCTACCATAAAATTAAATAAAGTGTAAATGATGAAGAATATGTCAATGAAAAGTTGACATTTTTTATAAATTAGAATCCTCTCTTAAAGAGGAATATATTTAGAGAGATAATATGAATAATTACAAGCAGGTAGTTGATGATATCAAACATTATATGAAATATCATGAAGAATTGAAATCTAATATGTATAAAGAAATATAAAATATCAGGTTTTAATTAATACATAAATCAAAAAGGAATATTTATTATAATCATAAGGTTAAGGGAAAATAGTTAATTGATGTATTAAATAACACATTTAATGATCAACTAAAACATCTTTAAAAAATTAAATACAATGTCTTTGAACTGTAATGAATAGTTAAGGATCAGAAAAAATAATCACCTAGAATGACATTGGGGAATTTGATAAATCAAGAGACATAAATGTTATGAGTGGATAATAGAGTTCCTACAGAAATGAACAAATAATAATACCCAAATTAGATGGATATTAAAGGGTTTCATCACAAATAGTAATATGTGGTGATTAATATCCGGCCAAAATTTCCACTCTGAGATTAAATTTTTTTTGGCACAAATATGTGTCTTAACAATTATAGAACTAAATGATTAATCATTCTTACAATAATGTACATGAAAACACATCATATCAGGGGTTATTTATCTGGAAAGGTGAGACACTGTCATATTGTATTTTCCATTACCAACAGGCATTGAAGAGAATAAGTACATCACATATACCCACTTGAAGTTTAATATTCATATAATTATTTTGACGACTATTGTCTTAAATTCATATGATTCAGACAATTGGAATGATATCACTCATCAATAATGTAGATGAATGTGATTAAGATATGCCAATGTGGTCATAATAATATTCCTAAATAATCCACAAATTAGATGAAAACTAATAATTGAATTACATCTCTTCAAGACTAGGTAGTTCAATAATATTCTGTTTAGGATCGGGATTTTCAATCCATAATTTGTGTGAAATCATAGATGCGAATAAAATTAATATAAAATTTAAGGACTTGTTTTTGAGATTTATATCAATAAAGCAGGTCATTCTAGTTTATATGTCCTATATAGAGTATTAACATTCCATATGAAGGGAAATAATGATCTATTTACATGCATCTAATATGAAAAAGAATTTGTTGAAAAATTTTGAAATGATAAAGGCCTAAAGATTATTGTCTTGGGAAAATAAAAATTTTGTGGAAAAGAAATTATATGCTCAAATTTCATGGTTACTGATAGTCTCAGTAAAAAATTCATTATTTTAGTTAACTAAGTGACAATTCATTCTATAATATTACAAATAAGTTGTGTATTAATAAGGGAATATATGGTAAAATTATTTTACAGTAATAGTTCACAAATGGTAATCACTACCTTGTGAGTGGATAAGAATATATGTGCTTTCTATCTATAGAGGATGAAAAGAGGTTATGGCATAAATGAAATCATTCATCTCATGAAGATCTAGTAAAATGTTATGAATATAAAAATCTCCCACTAATAACATGTGATTGTACTCACGTGTGTGATGCTTTTAAACATGGAAAATTATAATATATATATATATATGTGTGTGTGTGTGTTTGTGGAAAAATAAAAAAAGAAGCCAGAGTTCTTTAATTTGTTCTTGTTTATCTATGTGGTCCTATGTCACCAAGAACAATTTATAAGAAGTGGTATTATTTTCTTTTAATTGAATTCTATATAATTATTCCAATAGTATTTTTCATTATCTACATTTATGATGTTTTATGTTTCATTAAACAATATTGGAGAAAATATGACAGGATTCTTGGAAAAAATATTCTAATGTTTCATATTGATAATGGTTGATAATTCACAAATGACCAAGAGTAATATAATCTTTTGAAACATAGAATATGAAATCAGGTTTTGGATATGGTAAAACCTAAAAAATGGAGTGTTTGAGAGGAAGAATCAGATCATAAACAATATATTCAGAAAAATTCTATTTGGAAAGGACATACTAGAGAAATTATTGATGTATGTTTTTAGTAAATGAGTATATATATGAAATAGGGCTCTGTCATGTTATAAGGAATTAAAAACATAGTATGAGATATGTTATTGAACTAATCCAAAATTAAAATACATTAAAATCATTACAAGTAACTATTTTATTTTAAATATGGATAATAACATGAAATTTTAATTTCATATAGATGAGATGAGATTCCATGGATATTAGGTAAAAATAATAGCATGTAAATCCTTTAAAAATATGGGGAATTTAGTTCAATATAATTATTTAACTATAGTAGATTATTAACAAAGGATTCGACAATATAGTGAAAAGATCCATGATGAAAATGAGGATGATGTAAGAAAATTAGGGGAGAATGAGAGCATAATGATGAATCAGACTAATATAATGATGATTAATAAGAGCAATTATAATATATATCTGAATAGAATATTAATAGATGATTTGAAATTGATAGGTAAAATATCATTCGTGATCAAGAATTTCCATTTAAAACATGGATACTGATTTATTTTTAACAGACATTGTTACTATATTTGGAATATTATAAATATTGTTTTGGAAGAAAATAGAGGTGAAACATGTGTTCAAGCTATGAATGAAGATCTTGAGTAAATTGATAAGAACTATTCATGGGATATTGTTTCAAGACTAATAGATTATAATGTCATTGGAGCCAAATGGGTGTTTCAAAAGAATATGATTGAACATTAGATAGTGATACTAAAAAATGTATGACTTGTGTGTGAATGGAACTCCTAGATAGAGTGTATTGTTATTGATGAAACATCTAAACCTATTTTTAGGCTAGAGGCAATATGATTTTCTTAGTCATAGAAGTGTAATGAAGGTTCAATGATATCCTGATGGATATAATGTCATATGTTTTGAATGGTATTCTAGAATAAAAAGGGTATATCAATCAGCTATATGGTATCCCTATTAATATAGATGATAAAATATTTTGTCTAATCTGAATGTCTCTATACGGGTTTAAGTAACAACCAAGAACATGATATTCTTGACTGAACTAGTTTTTGAAGAAACTAAGTTCCCATTGTGTTGGAGTTGATTACAAATTATATATCAACTGTGGAATAAATAAATGGATAAGAGTTATAGTTTATACGGATGACATAATATTTTGGGCATACGATGAATAGTATTTGTTTTTTATGCTATGGACGGGGCGTGCACATTCGTCTTATTAGGGGAAAGTGGAAATTTTTGTTTCCCCACATTCCATATATCCAAAGGCGGGAAGCATCTGTTTCATTTTTATGGGTGTTTGCTCCTAGATCAAAACAAAATGATGGGATATCAGTTCTTCCTTCTGTGGATTCCTCCTCAGAATTCGACACATAGACTTTGTCTCCCTTAAGGATTAAGTCATGGATTGTGAATCTCATTCCTGGTGCCATATCATTTTGGACACTGGTTAATTACACTACTTCTGTCAGGACATTCCATGGGGTCTTAACAAGGTAGCAGCCTTCAATCAGAGTAGATGACAACATTAGGCATGTCGGGGCATCTCTGCATGCGTGAACATTGGGGAACCTGTATTCTTCCTCATTAGAGGGTATCTAAAGGGTGTAGAACCCAAGGAATCCCACATTGAATGTGGAAAATCATATTCTATATGCATGTATCTGATTTTTTCCTTAGCTTTCCATATTTAACTCTGGTTATGAAAAAATTTTAACATCTAACAGATACGGTTGCGCCAAAGGCGTGTCTTCCGAGGGTTTCCCCAGGAATCTCATGTTTATCATGATGTAGGCAATTAATTTACCATATAGCGGATGTGGAATGAGGGTGATTAGAAGGTCCCATATAGATGGATTATATTTGTACATCCCTATGAGGGAACACCTAGAAGGATTTATAGGTGGATAGATCAGAACACTCGATAAGAGAAGACCTAAGATGGTGTTTCCCATAAAGGGAAGATGTCACACGGTGACGGTTGATATGGAAACCAGTGAGGGCAGATCTGAGAGTGTGCACCCTAGAATGGGGGAAACCAATGTTTACCATTGATTGGGATTGAACCCCATGGAGGTTTACTACATACTCTGTATAGAAGGCAAGGATCAAAACCCACGTGGTTCTAAGGGGTGATGAATTGGGGTGTACACAATGGTCAACGACTCGGAGACATGCAGGGGCTTATTTGAGAATTGTGGCACACGTACTACTAGGATCAGTGAGGAGGTGGATGAAATGATCCCACCGGGATGTGGTGGCTCAGGTGAGAATCGAGAAGGATGATGGAGAGTTCAATGGAGTGGAGGAAAAATGAGATGGGATCATCATGAAGGTGACGGTAGTGTTGGTCTTGAGCCTCGAAGAGACTTCCTACATATCCCTATGGCATGGAATCAAAGTCTTTGTAGTTCTGTGGGACGATGGGACACCTGAGGAGGTGGCCCATGAGAATGGAAACATGGATGGGACTCAGAAGAATTATAACCCCTCGGTTGGGGCATGATCTTTCCGGAACACATGGGGTCAAGGGAGAGCTCAGGATGAGACATGGGTGACGTGCTTGAACCTCATGGAGGCTTCCAAAGTATCCCCAGGGCAGGGAATAAAAGTCTGCGTAGTTCATGGTGGAGTTTGGTGAACCGATATGAAAGGGGTCGAAACCAAATGGTTCTGGACATGAACCATAGATAGGCTTCTTACGTACCTTAAGTTGGCAAGGATCAAATTTCAAATAGTTAAGGTGGGTGCAACAGCTTACCGCTGATTGGGGGAACAACGACATAGCGCCAATTGAGGTCCACAATTTAGCATACCTTATGGAGGCTTCCTATGTATGTTTCTATGACATGGATCAAATACCTCATTGTTCAGGTTGTGTGTGAACTGACGTGAAGGGGGTTGGAGCGACCGGGTGTTTGTCTTGAACCTCAGGGAGGCTTCTTATGTACCTTTCCTTGGCAAGGACCAAAGTCCACGTAGTTCAAGAAAGGGTTTGGGTGAACCGACGTGAAGGTGGTTGGAAACAATGGGGTGTTGGTACTGAACCTCATTGAGGCATCCTACAAACCTCACCATGGAAAGGGTCAAAGTCCATGTAGTTCAGAAGGGGTTGGTGAACCAACGTGAGGATGGTCGGAACCAATGTATGGTGGGCTTGAACCTCAGAAAGGGTTCCTACATACCTCACCTTGGCAGGGATCAAGGACCACATAGTTTAGGTGGGGGGAACTGATGTGAAGGTTTTTTGAAGAAATGTGGTGTTGGTCTTGAACCTCAAGTAGGATTCCTATGTACCTCACCTTGGAAAGGATCAGACACCATGTAGTTCAGGTTGTGGGAACCGACATGATGGTGGTCGGGACCAATGGGGTGTTGGGATTGAACCTCAGGGAGGCTTCCTACATACCTCACCTTGGAAAGGATAAAAACTACATAGTATAGGTTGGGGTGGGGGATTACAATCTAGGATGGCCATAGGGGATTCCATGGTTGACGATTACAACTATAATCCCATGTGAGTTGTGCTCGGTGTGAGAAACAAGAGGCAGCAATGACCTGATGATTATATTATAAAGGTGCGTCCATGAAGCGTTGTGATTGGGGATTACGCATGGAAGATTTTCGGGTGCCGCTATGGAGTGACAATGGTGAATTTGGCTTATGAAATGAAACTTCCCGGGTGCTGCTGCAGAGCAGTAATGGTGGATGGGGCTTACGCAAGGAAGAAGCTCAGGTGATGCTATGAAGCGGAAATGGTGGTTTGGAATTACGCAAGGAATCTTCCCGGGTTCCTCTATGGAGCAGCAATGGTGGATGGGGATTACGCAAGGAATCGGCCCAGGTGTTGCGATGGACCGACAATAGTGGATGTGGATTATGTAAGGAATCTTCCTAGGTGCCACTATAGAGTGACAATAACGGATGAGGCTGATACAAGGAAGCTGCCCCGGTGCCACAATAGAGCGGCAATGATGGATGGGGGTTACACAAGGAAGCGTCCTGTAATGTCTTCCTCATGTCTGTCCATGAGGGAATCCCAACCCATTGGTGGGTTGAGGCCTTCGCCTTTGCGCTAGGACACAAGAGGAATATTTCCATGGGAGTTGGAATCAGTCTGAAAAAAGGGAGATGAAAAGTGTGGATCACAAGCCCGACATTCGGAACATGATGAGGGTGGATTTTTTAATATGGATAACTATTGACCATGTTTGAAAGAAAACATCCATATCGTGTTAGCCTAAAATGGGGACAAAAAAAGAGGGTCGACTACCAAATTTGTTCGAAACACATGACCTAACTCGAAGTGTCAACCAAACCCTTCAGTGGTGTTGGCCTAGGACGGTAGGTGAGCTGATGTGACATCGGACCAAACCATTATGGGGTCCCATTAGACATGGAAGTGGATGAAGATCTGAATGAAGGACACAAAAATCATGAGGTGCAGTGATGGAATGTTTGAATGGATTCAAATGCAACTGAAATTAAGCCACTATAATCATGGAATTAGGCATCTTATGCTTGGAGAATAAGGCATCTCTTTCTTGGGAAAAGAGGAATCCTATGTTTGGTACAAATGGTGTACCACAATTTATAATCATTTAGATATGACTATAGGAATCTTATGCTTCAATAATAAGGAATCTATAGTTTGGAGCAAGTGGCATCCTATGTTTGGTACATAGGGGGTACCAGAGTATATAGTCATGTAGATAAGACTATTGGCATACTATGCTTGGAGAACACAGAATATCTTATGTGGAGAAAGAGGCATGATGTTTATTTTATATATGATCCACTACAGTTTATAGTCATGTAGATACGACTTTTGGCATTCTATGCTTGGAGCATAAGTCATCTCTTGTTAGGAGCAAGAGGCCTCCTATGTTTGGAACATAGGGTGCACAATAGTTTATAGACACGTAGATATGACCATTAGGCATAAGGTGTCTATAAATGGTTAGTGTTGGGACTTACTTATGGGTGGTCGTTTCTGATTCTTCCTGGCATAGGTGTCAGGTGATGGGGTTCGGATGAGTTGCCTGAGTAATGGTTCACCTTAAGGTACTCTGGGGGAATTGATTACTAGAATATCTACTCACGATATAAGAAACAAACCAAGAGAAATAAACTAACTCAAGGTGTGTCATGGGGTGCGTAGGAGTATCTAAAATCATTGTATCCTTTAGGTGGATGACGACTGCACATAAGGGGGAAATGGAAATTGATGATGTCCTGGCCTGAATACTTCGCAGTGCGACTCTACAATTTTCACGAGGGTCAGTGATAGTAGCGAGGGGACCGGCTCAGAGGGGTACGTGTAGGATGGGTTTCACACAAGATCGGACTGTGTGGCATAGGTGTCAGCAAGATTCAGTGCCTTGGTACTGTTTTATGCAAGATTGTATTCTTACACGCAAGATTGGATGTTTTTTGCGCAAGCACAAAATCATGTGCGCAAAATTGGATTTTTTGCGTGAAAGCGCAAGAATCATGTGCACACATGAGTTAAAAAGAAAATATTCTAGGCGAGGAGCAAACCTATATGGTCCTGCAAGATAGTGGATGCATATGGTACCTATCATGAAAGATCTCATAGGTAGGGTTCCATTCTTCTGTGTGGGTGCAGAAGCGGAGGTGTTACACGCAGTAGAGGAGCGGACGTCCTCTGATGTCCTCCCACGAGGGTTGGGGGGAGAATTTTTATATATCGGAGAACCTGGGAGAGGTTGCGCTAAAGATTACGCATGTGCAAGCTGTTTTATTGCACGAGGGGTACAGGTAAACATCCGCGCGCACAAGATGGATTATGCATGGCCTACAGTGGGTGCATGTGTAAAGGGGAATTTGACATCGCCTTTGGCGTGGAAGAATCTTGAGAGAAGATGCTCCTATTGTGAAAAAATCTCAAAACATTCATGCCCCTTATACAATTTCTGGTATCCTGGGTGGAATATTCCCTCTCATTGATCGCGTATAAGTTTTGTGCAACATGTTTCAAGAAATATTTTACTATTGAGTGCAATATTATATACTTGCATGAAAAAACATCTATACATCCGTGCAAATACTTCATTCATGAATGAAATATTTCACCTCTTCCAAGAAAAACATTCATTATTCTGCACATGCTATCTCTTCTTACATGCAAAACCGTACTTTTCCCCAAAATCTTCCCGAACGTCCATTTCCAGCAGGCTAACTTCGAATGGAAATAACATTTGATCTGTAACCTTCTTTGGGCTCCACGACTAGTCAAATCGAAGCTTTCATAATGGGATATTCTCTAGGATCATTTACAGAAGAATTCAATTAATTAAATGGACACGTTTTCTTATGCCAACAGTAGTGAAGAAATTTCACTAAAATCATGAAAATTTAGTTCATGATGTCACTGATTTGTGACCTTACCTCTTTCCTTATTTTACACCTGACACAAGGAAATAATGACTCATTTATGTTATATTACAAATAATCCAATTAGATTCACATATGATTTGGAATGGACAATTCAAAGGAGATGATGAATTCGATGGATACTCATATAAAACTATCTCATGATGATGTTGGAAGAGTTTTTAATGTCATAGAATATAGGTAATTCATTGGAAGTCAATTTTACATAAAAACTCCATGAATATGTTTCCCTTATTCCAAGCAGAATAGTATCAAATAAATCCCAAATAAGTAAATTAAATTGTTATTAAATGAATTACTTAGTATAAAAATGGTATAACAGATTTTGGTTTTATATACAATGAGAAATATATTAATGATTTATGAGATTATACAAATGATGAATGAGATAGCTCTATAGATGACATAAAATCATTATCTTATGGTACATTCTATATTAATGGATCGTATATATCTTGGAAAATCAATAAAAATGATTTAATTTGTTGTGAACTTTTAAAGATGAATATATTGTGACTTCAAAAGATTTTAATTAGATATTATGGATAAAGAAATAGATTGGTGAAATGGGATTTTAATTGATGTCTCTTATTAGAATTCATTGTGAAAATTTATCTTCTATAAACCATATAAAAAATCCATTCCATTACTCATGGAAAAAAAAAATTTAATTTTGTACCATTTTATCTAGGAAATGGTTGAGCATGAACTTCTTTTTTTAATAAGTTCCTACAGAACTATAGTTTGCGGAAATTATAAAAAATTCTATACCAAAAGTGTTATTTGAGAGGAATAGACATGTTCTTGTATACTAATTGACTCACCAAATTTGAAAGAGAGTGGTTTTGGGACACAATTCACTAAGGTATGTTGTAATTTTCCTTAATGTGTTGATATATGTTTCTTAACTAGTTTCTTACCATAAAGGAGGGACCTTAAAGTTCGTTGATAAAGCAGGAAGTTTTGGTGATAAAAGGGGGAGAATGTTTCTTAATAAATATATGGGAATAAGATGATATGGGATGAAATGAAGGTAGGGAAGTTAAAATATGAATATTCTAAAGATGTTCAATCAAAGGTTAAAAAACCTGGAAATTGGAGATCATAATGAAAGTAGTCTAGATTCATTGGAATGAAGTGATTAATTGATGAAATTTGTAAGTTACTCTATTTTACCATGAAAATCATGTATCATGTTAGATTAGAGTGTGTGTAGTGTAAATAATTGATCACTAATCAATGTTTTGAATTATTTGTATCATTCCAAAATAGGGATATTTTTTGTAGAAAATTCTCCCATGTTTAAATATCTTTATTCATCGGGATATTGTGTTTCTTGATAAATCCATATGACTGTGTTTTAGTTTTTTTGGTTTTTTTGAAGTATATGAAAAAATGATATTGAATTATTATGGTGTTCTCAAAATTTTAGGGCTTAAAATTTTAGGTGTGTTTTTGGTAAAATGGTATTTTCAAAGGAAGTTATGTGAACTGTATTGAATGTAGGCAGAAATGATATGGATAACAGATTGAGGCGAAATTTTAGTATAGCAGTACTATGAGGACCGCATAGAGTACTATGTGAATCAAAATTTAATTGACCTTTTTAAGATGATAGGATGTTAGTTGAAGCTTCCGCACATTATTGTGAACTACATGAACTGTATGGTGGGATTAGTTTATTGGAGGTAGGTCATGTGTCGAACAAAATGATTCAGTTTACTATGTGAATGAAGTTTCATTTGTAAATTATGGAGGAAAATGGATTCCGAGGAAGACAGATTGTGCTATAAAGACTTAGTGGAATGTCCATTTCATGGTGATTCCAAATCTATATAGAATATTTTGTAAATTTTTATTACAAATATTTTGTGGGATTTATTTTCCTATATAATAGACCCATAACATCATCATTAGATAGAATAATTTTTATTATAGACCACCACCATTGGATGAATTTGGTGAGGCTAGAAAGAGGTTCTGAAATTGGTATTCTGAATAATATTCCTCATATTATGTGGTTAGAGAAGGAGTTGAGTTTTAAAAGAATCAAATTTGAAAAGGTGGTAGTTCGTAAAATTGGATTTTTGGGAACTATTTCTCGTGAAGGTGATGTGGTTATGAAGCATCAACAATTCAGATATAATTTTCAGCTCACGAAAGAAATAATCATGAAAATAACTCACTCTATGTATTGAAAAGGAATTTCATGGAGGAGTAATGAAAATTCATGGAGGGATAAAGGATGACATTAAAATAACTAATAATAGGATATTAAAAAAATTTCTGCAAACTATAAACGTTTTGACAAGTGTATTTCATCTATTGGGTGAAAAAGTACTTCATGTCATACCCATATATGTGTGAAATAATTTTCAGGCAATTCAACACAATATAATACTCCTATGAATGTGTATTTGGAAAACATATGTGGAGCGATTAGTGATCTTTCATGTTGTGATTGGATATAATCTAGGAGGGAAGGTGATACCACTTCTGAACATTATAACATCAGTGCACTTTAGTGAATTTTTTAATATAGGCATATTTACATTGAATAATCCTTGACATAGCCAAATGATGGTAAACTATGTAATACATAGGTTTTTCATACTTGATTTCATTTATGATCATAAATTACAATAGTAAAAGAAGAGAATAATGATTTTTAATAACAAAACATGATGTTAAGGGTAAGTAGTTTTAATCTTTGAGGCATGAATTCATCCCATCACATTGTATTTAAGCGATTTGGGAAAAATTATATTAAATGAATTAAATAATAGAATGATATGGTTAAAAATACCCAAAATGTATAGAAAACAAAAGCCCCCTCTAGTTTTTTATCATATGGTAAATTATTATATGGTTATATATTTTGTTTATTGATTTAAAAATTAGGATTATAAATTAAAATATCACAATTATTCAAACTAAAATTCTTTGTAAATTTTAAATATTAAATATTTTTGTGACTGGATTTTATCAGATGGTCATAATGATATGTGGAATGAATTTTATATAGAGATAGTGAGCATACGATTACAATAAAATTATATAAAAATTAGGAATATTTGGTGTTTTTTCTATTGGAATATGATATCATGGAAATAAATTTAATAATTTCAAAAAATATTTCTTGTTATAAAAGAGGAAGTACCCACTATGTCCATCATTCGAATTGATTTATTATATTTCATGATGTGAAATGATACCTAAAATCTAAAAATATGACCTTGAAAAATCCTTGGTTGATGTAAATCATTGATTATTATAGGTTCTGATAACATTTAAATATTAACATGAGTTGGGTGTCATGTAGAGATATAATGATTGATCTATAAGTATAAAGGGAGTTTTGTGCACTAGATACCAATCTATGTATACTATATGGAGTTTCAAAAATTATATTATTTTGTATACATGGGGTTTATATATCATATTTAATCCTCATACCTGATTTTTAAAATGAACATAAATGGTAATATTTAAAATTTTAGACATTTATTAATCCATAATTGAGGTTTAGATGATCATATGGTTGATAGGTATATTGTTGATCGTGTCATCAGCTGAGGTTTAATAAATATTAGAATTTTAATCCTGCACGACATGGGTGATATATTTTCTCTCAATTTTGATACTTTTAAGAAGTGAATTTCAATACTTTTGGGCTCATGGATAAATTTTAAAACCTATTATTTATCTATTAGAACATTTTGGGTGGAAATAGTTTACATGAATGATCCCACATACTAAATTCACTATAATATATAATTCAAAATTATCATTAGTCACCACACAAAGATGAAAATGTATTCAATGAACAAAACAATAAATACATAAGAGAAAAATATAATGAAACAAAATATAATGGGAATTTTTTTTATATGGATTAGAAATCGTCTTGTTTTACTAGAGGAACAGATCTTTACTTATTATTTAAGGATTTTGAAGATGATATCAAAGAAAATTGTATAATCACTAGTGATTTAACCCAAAAAATAGTCTACTACATTTTTTTCACTTGTCATTCTATCATATGATATCCATATATAGTTATTCCAAATTTCTATAGTAAGTGATGGAACCCCCTTCATTTTGTCATTGATATCTACCATCATAACTTATATTATTCATGCACAATGGTCACTTTTCAAGAACCAAGAAAGGTATCTCATGTATCACCCAGAATATTCCTATCTATCCAATTTTCAATGAAAATGAAAGGATATTTTATTATGTATAATTTATATAAAAAACATATGAATTACATATGTGTATTTTTACTTATTCTATAGTATTTTTCTAAGGTATGTTATGGTAACTTGATACAAGTCATTGTCATATGGTCTATTACTTAAGTTCATCATGAATTTAATCATTTGAACCTTGGTTATGCCACTCTAATATCATCATCGAGACTTTGAATGATAGAAATACATAATAATTAATTCCATAAGATCTAATTATTTAGAAAGGAATTGGTTTCTTTCTTAAAGCTATCAATCTTGTACTTGAGAATAATTTCTATTTTCCACTTCCTTGTCATCCTTTAATGACCACATACTACCTTTAATTCCTCCAAAATCCATTATAGATGACTTATTTCCCAACCATGCCTTAGGTTTCAATATCCCAATTGAGTGACATCACTTCCACAACACATCCTATATTATGAGTTTTTTTAATTATGTCCACAGGATTTAAAAATCAAAATACCATTTATAAAACTATCACTTATTTCATTAAATAATATACAATTTAAATGACACTTCAACTGAATGCACTTTATCTTAGACTTAAAAATCTTCAACCTCGCCAATTCTACTTCACATTGTCAATTATAGAAAAAAATTATAACTTCTTTTATTCTTTTTATATCTTATAATACCCATTTAATCCATATCAACCCCTTCCTATGTTTTGTCTGTGAAACATGATCCACTTTAATTCATGAATATCCTAATAACATGTGAATAATTAACCAATAAATCATATTTATTGTTCAAAATGTTATCAAATACATTTCATTGATCTTCTGTGCATCTAAATACCATTTAAAATTTTATTACATATAACAATTATATGATGAACCATGATAAAGATATATAAATATTACATTGATTCCATGATTAAATTTTGTAAATACCAAAAAAATTCCTGCAACCCTAGGACCTAAATGTTTAGTGTGTAGGAGACTAGACAAACAAAAGCGTTATTTTACAACACATATTGAAAATTATGCATATATTCTCTCCTCTTTACCCCTTCTATACATATTATATGACATAATAATATTAATAACAAGGGGAATTTAAAAATAAGAAATGGTTGAGCCATAAATATGTATAAGAGAATTTTATCAACTAGCCACAATAGTTACATGATAATTATGAGGGAAAGCATGACCAAGGAAAAATATAACATTAAAAGAACATGGTATTATATATGACACTCATAAAAAATTAGGGATCATTAAGGAGTAAAGAATGTAAACATAATACCTAATAAAGTTCATAAAAACATATCTTATAGGAATATAATGAAAATAAAAAAAATTATTTTGTAACATAAGAGATAAGAATATATTTATAACACAGAACACTATAAACATTTTTCCTAGATTATAAATAAACCCTATAATTAGAAAAAATGAATTCCATAAACATTATTATATATAATAATGAAATTTTTGTGAAGGATTCACCACTAGATTATCATAGAATATTGGACCATTCATCCCAATCAGACTCCTATAATGGTGAAAGAATTACAACATGATTCCCATAGTTGACCTGGAATTCAAACCTAATTCCAAAATTAGAGCAAGTTTAACTCTCTATAATCACATGGCTATATAATGAGATATAAAACCTAAAACAACATATTGGAGAGTTATATAAATCCCGACCCATTATCATATATATATACATGATTTCAACTTAATATCAAATCATTAGTATTTTAATAAAAAAACCATGTAAATAAAATGGCATTCAAACTTTTCCAAATGTTATAAAATAAAATAACATTATCATTTGATAAAAAAATACATGAATACCAATAAATATTATTCAAAAATATATCATATAAGATGATTTATTAACCATTACTTCATTGAAGGATAATCCTTTAAAAATTTAAGTGTAATAGAAAAGTAATTTTTATTGAAAGAATTTAGTTATATCACAAAAAAATAAATTATTTTCATGTCACATTCTAAAAAGAAATTATTTAATATGAAGAGAAATATTCATAAAAAATAAAAACTTATCTCAATGAAAATTAGTTGATAATAAAAAAAATCGAGTTTCAAAATCTAAATTGGAAGAAAAGAATATAAGATCATAGTAAGGGAATGAATTTTAAATACTTTAACACGGTTACTAAAATTGCACACAATCAAAATACTTATGAAGCCATTGTTTTAATTTGAATAAATTGGATTATTATGATTATTTCAAATAAAACCAATTTGAGTTTTGAATATGGAAATGATAAAATTGGTAAGAATTAAAATCATGGATACAGAGGATAAAATCCATTAAAAGAAATTAGAAATATGATAAAATTATATATATATTTTTTGAAAAATAGTTTAAAAACGGAATAACTATTCATTATAATAAAGGATTTCCCTAGAAAATAAGATATAATAAATATATAAAATCACCGTAGGGTATAATAAATCAATCTTGAAATATCGAAATCTAATAGGCATGATTATAAATTAAGAAATATATTTGACTCAAGAGAACCCCTACAAATTAATTATCATCTAAATTAATGAACATGAAGAATAATTTTATTGAAACTACATTAAATACCCCGAAATAAAATTCCATATGTAATATTAAAAATAAGAAATATATTCTACATATAAATTTAAATTGGTGCATAAAAAGAATCATGTGTTAGTAAAAACATGTTGAATCCGAAAAACCCCATACAAGAACTATAATATTTGAGGTAGTACTCTAGTAAAGAGTATTTATGAATTAACTATGAAATACAGAAATTAAATAGGAAATACAATGAATTTTTTTCTGTTTTCAAAAGAAGTAAAAATATAAATAATAACATTCAATAATAATTTTTATTACTTGATGGATAAAATTTTGAGTTTTCACAATCCCTTACAACGTTCTCGATTATTTTTTCCATATGCCAAACAAACATGAATAATAAAATTATTTTTATTAATAAAATTATAAATAATATTTTCTTCTATATTTAATTTATCAATAGATATTAATTATCAAATTTTATTTTTTTTATTAGATTTTGTTCTCATATGTTTGTGTGAATCATTAATCAGTGAAAATATATTTTTGTAATTTTAGAAATCAAATAGGATATATTAATTATACATTCAATACATAATATAACCAGTCCAATACCATAAAATATTTTTTAAAATTTATTATTATAATATTATAATTTTAGTATTTATTTTTCTAGTCTCATCCGTGCTATATTTTCGTTGAATTATTCAATAGGTGGTTATACTAAGCTAAATAAGAACACACACTATTTTGAGGGGTGAGTATGGTTTATAAAGAGTATATTTTTATTATAACATAATAATTATAATATTTTTTTTATCTTTTTTAATGTTTGTATGATATTTTTTGTGGTTTTAATAAAAAATAAAAATAAATAATTATTATGAAAAATGATACATCATTGAGGTGGTAGTCTTCACAACAAATTTAAAACACTGTTTTGTTTTTCATAATACTTAGAATTTAATAAATAAATATTTTGACATTAATATAGTGACAATTAATTATAATAACAATATTATGTTCATTAAGTTACATTATTTATGTTATCATTGGATGATAAATATTTATTAAAATTGTATGGATTTTGTAATAATCACATCTGTAAGATGATCATTCCCTTGAAGGAATCCTTGGAAATGAGGGGATTATGAAACATAAATGACTCCAGAGGCTTATAAGAATGAGATAGACTCAGTATAGGATAAAAATGATATAGTTTCATAATTTAATATTAATGGATGTGAGTATTTTGAAGGGGATTAATTTTCTCGATTGATAAATGATGTAAAAGAAAATTCTGTGAGCACAATTTACTTTTCAAAAATATCACCAGACTATTCATGCATAAAATCATTCCAAAATTTATAAATATAAAATTTGGGATGAAATTAGGTTGAAAAATCCACAAAAAAAGAATTTATATAAGAGTATCAAAAATATTAAATTCCATTTTCATTGGATTTTCTCTATTGTATTTTTGTAGTGATAGGAACTAGTTTTTAACTATGTAATATATGTTCGACTAGAAATATAGAAAAACAAGTCTTACTAATTTTTTGGTGGATGTAAAAAATTAATTCCAAATTAATTCTTATTAGAATTTAAAATATGGTATAAATAATTTTTAAATTAAAACCATTAATATACATAAAAATATTTTTTTTAGAGAAATTGTGTTTTGGTCATTTATGCTCTTAATCATTTTTAACATTGGTTAGCAATTAAATGGGTGTTAAAATAATTATTGTAACACCCCAACCATGGAATCTTGTTTATTTTAAAACTTTCATGGATTTAGATATTTTGGTTGAGGTTCGGGTAGAGTTTATAGTTTGATGCTTTGAATTTGGGAGGTACTGAGTGAGTGGTGGAATGTACACGGTTTGTATCCATGTTTGAGGGTTAATTTTGTGGCCTGTTAAAAAAGATTCCATGCCTAGTTAATTTAAAATATTTAATGGGTGGACATTCATGGTTTGATAATAGTTTGGTCTAAAGAGTTTTTAGCTTGGGAGTAAATCATGCATCTTGTTTTAGGTTTCTAGGCCTATGTTCACAACATATACATAGTTTTAGAAAATCATGAAACAAGTGTTCATTAAGGCACTGCAATTTAATAGATCCAAGGGATATGGTTGGTGCATGGTTTACCAAACCAAGTGTCTTTCCCATGTGTGTTCCCCCTTCTCTATAGTAGGTTGTGCATGATTAGCACATAGTTTTTAAAACTATGTGGCCAAACAATATGAGTTTCCCATCTTATTAGGAGATGGATTTATCCTTTTTACCCTCCACAATTTTAACCCCATTATGGGATTTCCTTCCCTTTTTAGTTATAGGTTTATTATAAGGACCTCCAAATTCATCTTATCTTGATCTCTTTCCACCATTTTATCTTATTGATGGTTCCTAGATAAGTTTCTTTTTTTTTGTTGATTTTCTCTTCTCTAATTCATTCACACTTAGTTTATTGGTTTCACTTTTTTGGGTTTTCCACTTGGAGGAAACCTAAGGTTTCAAGTTGATGTTTAGTTATATGTATTTGGTTTTAGGGTGCGAGGATTGTCTGTTGGGAAAGATTATTACTTATCCCATTGTTTTTTCACATTCTATAGTATTTTGAGGTATGTGTTTCCATTCATTTCCGTTTGAATAAATTTCATTTGATGTTTGTGTGTTTTTAATAACTTATAAACATGCATCACAAGATTTTGGTCTATCTTGTTAGTTTAGTACGTTTTTTTGAGGATGGAAAGTTGGTGTGAAATGGTTTTAAAAGGGTTTTCATAAACATGCCTAAATATATGCACATATTTGTTTGATAAATTGTTATTTGAACTTTTAATGTGAGGTTGAGTGATTTGGGTGGTGTTTTTCCTTGTTTGTGTTGCAGTATTTATTTTGGGTGTTGAATTTGAAGTTGTATGGAGAAATTTTGGGTTTTTAAATTTTGATAGTTAAGTGTGGATTATTGTGTTGGTTTAAGAGTAAGTGGCACTTCACTAAAAATGGTTCCTCAATAAAATGTTTTATTCTAAATGTATTTGATGTGTTCATGTTTGGTATAAGCATTTAAGAAATATTTTTATAATGTTTCAATTGTAAATATATTTTTATTTTAAATGTGTTCAATAGATTGTTTATGTGATTCAAAATATGGTTTAAAAATTATTTTAGATGCACATGTGAATAAATTTAATTTTTAATGGAAATTGGTAATGTTTCAGGTTTTTTTCATTTTGGTCCATCGTGAATGTTCTTTATTACTTATGTGAAATTTGAAAAATGTGTTTCTAAAGGTATCCAATGGTGTGGATGTGTGGAAAGTAGTTTTTCAAAATAAATGGTATTTTATGGAATGTTTTATTATTTTGATCACCTTATATGTGATTTTAATTATATATGTGATGTGAAGAATGTTTTAAAAATGGTTCTGATGTTTGAATGAATTTTAATGGGTTTTCCCAAGTAAATGGTTGGATTTCATGTGTGATTTTCATGTTCTATTTCTTAATGGGTTTTTATAAACTATGAAAGTGTTGTGAACTATGTATCGAATAACTATGGTTCTTCATGTAAATTTAAATTTTATTTCAAACATTTCCTCTAAAGCATGTCATATTTCGAACTTTCATGCATGTTTTGGAAACGAAATTGTGGAAAATATTGTTTGGTACATTTCACGGCATAGAATGTTTTCACATTTTCTGGGAAATGGCATGAATTATAAATGTAATGTTCCATTTTGCATGTGCACTATAAAGTTGGGTTTTATGATGGATTTGAATTTTTTTTTGGAAATTGTGTTTAGAACTCAAATGATATATGGGTCCAATGGGCATCTTGGCATGTCTTTAAAAATTTATTGAATCATGGGTAGCGTGAAGGTCTAGTTGGCATTTCAAAATGACTTGTAAAGTGGGTTTGAATATGAAAAATTGATGATTCCAAGTGACTTTAAATTGATGGAAGAATTTGTTTTTGAATAAAAAGGTCTTTCATGGTTAATCATGGTGTTTGTCTTATGTTTGGATAGCACTGGACATTGAAATTTTATCCCCCTAATGGATCATGCATCGGATTGTTGTTATCATCTTGAGACCACTAGACCATGGGATGTGATCCCCTCTAGAGGATCACACACATGGTCAATGTGGGTGATGATTAATATACTTTGTTTCACGATGCATTAGAACATTGGGATTCATGTGAATCATCTAGAGGGTTGTGTGATAGTTTATTTTCATCCCCTACTATATGGGTAGAAACCCCAGGGATATGTTGATAGTCCAGGTGGGATGTTCCGCTATATTGTCTTATTTAGTAAATCCAGTCAGTTATTGACTATGTAGTTTCACTATATACCAGTATTACGGTCCAAGATGAGTACATATATGGATTTATTCTTGATATGTTTATTAAAATCCAATTTTTCCCAATATATAATTTTTTATACTTATTATTTTTGATGGGTATTTTCCTGGGATTTTTATTTCATATTTTTCTTCCGTTATTTTTATTGAGAATCCATTTATTATTTGGTTGGTTTGGTATTTTGGTGTTGGTTTTAGATGATGGGTTTTGAAATTGAAACCTGTTTTAAAAAGTTTCATCTAACAATGTTTATTTTAAAAACTAACATGTGTAAAAGAATTATTTTTTTGAATTTATTTAAGAATAATTTATAAATGTATTTCAAAAAATTATTTATGATTTGTTACTTGAAACTAATTGAATGCACCTTTCGTTACTACCTACTGAGATGTATTATGCTCACGACCTTCATGTGACACTCTATGTTAGTAGACCTAAGTTGTTTTACAGGACAAGGTTTCTGCTTCAATTTTCCATTGGATAATGTCATAATTGTTGTTAGGGGTTTCCAAGAGCTCACGTGGAGATCATTATGTATTGTTATATTTTAGTTTTGTGTTTAATTTTTTCGACTGTTGAATCTGTATTAGTTTGAAATTTTATTTTTGTTTAGTTTTTATTTGTTCTGTGTGCTCTTATTTTTTATTTGATTCTATTTTTCATTAATCCAAGTCATCCACATGGGAATTATTTGGATTCCTGATACTTTTGTCCAACCCTTGGAGATCAGGAACACACCTCGGGCCTTTTCTCGGATAGGGTCCGATGTTTGGTTTCATGGAATCCCATCTTGTTTCATTAAAATATGTTTTCAAAGTAGACCCTTATTCATTGGGGTATAAAATAGATTGGATATTTAGTCTATTGGAACTCAATATGGAGGTACCAAAAGTAATTCATGAACCCTTTATTGTTTTCATTTTTGAGTTACCGGGTGTAGTCTGAGAATTCTCTCATTGTCATTGTTTTGGTTGTTTGGATGAGGAATGACAATGGAAGAGATAACAAGTCATGTTGGGAACTCAAATAGAGTCGTGACCCACGTGGAGTATATGTGTGTGGTTTAAGGTGATCTTAGCTATTGATTATTACTTGGGGAATGTCCCACTAACCATGTCAATGGGTTATGAATGGCCAATAGTTCCTCATCCATCTTATTTGTTGTGAATTTTATGATTGGTTTGGTTTTATTGGTGTGAGTGGATTTTCAAACATAAAATTGATTTAGAGAAAAACAAAAAATGGGATACTGGTATCAAGGTGTAATTATATGGTATTTACTGTTTGATATATATTTGATAGTGAGACAAGGTTTTTAGGAAAGTGGCTTCAGATATGAAGGGATTTGAGAATGAAATTAAAATATAGTTTCTTAAAAGATGATTTTGGTTGTTTTCTGAATTTTCGACTGCTAATCATGTTTTTTTGTTTAGGTGTTCTTTTTGTTGCATTTTGGGTTATGTTATTTTGGCTTTTTGTTTTGACATTGTTCAGAATGTGCCTCCGAGAATGTTCAGAAATGTTTTTAGAGAGTCTCATCTAATCATCATCCCCTACCATACATCAAGTTGGGTGGATGAGTCAACTTCTTCTTTATGTTTTTCAATATTTCATGGTTATTGATCTATGTTGGAGGAACTATAATGTCTTGAGGATGTTTAGGGTGTCTTTATGTTATTTGGAGCTACCAAAGATATTAGAGTTTGTGTAGGGTTGATTTTATTGAAAGCTCAATGTTTTTATAAGTGTATGGTTATTTCCCCATCATCATTTCAAGTTGGGATGAAGTGGGAACTGTTTAAAACCACATTCATCAGATGTTCATACCATAAGAGGTGAGGTAAAAAAATGTGGAAGAATTTTTGGGTGTTCAAAAAGGCTACTGGACAATGAAGGATTATATTGATTAATTGAAGGTATATTTTAAATATCTTCATGGATAGTGTTAGAGGATCATCTAAAAACTCCTATATTTAATTGAATTATTCAACTAGAGACCACAGATAATGTCTTATAATAAAGGTTGTTCTATTTGTAGAGGTACTTGGAAGTGGAATTCATCAATGATTTGGTACTTGTAACATAGTATAGGGAAGTTGGATATCCAGTTACTCTACGTGTTCATGAAGGTTCCCCATCTGGTGAGAGGTGTATATCCAAGGAACAGATTTCTAAAAATCATCATTCATTGGTTCTTTCTTCCCACTCATTGAACCATTATAATTTTTTTCATTCAATGCATCGAGTTAGAGTATTTGAAGCTTCTTTATTGAAATCCTCAAAAAGAGTGTCATAATTGTTTTTGTTTATTTCATCTTGAGAATTAATATTAGAAGTGTTGATTAGGGAAGAAGCCTTGATCGTAGGGTGTTAGATCATGACTATGGGGTAGTAGATGCTTTAAGACATCAATAATCCATCCAAAGGCCCCAGAATGATGATTTTCAAGTAGTTAGGGACCCCCGGGGGTGTGGGGAACATTGTACTAGACAGTTTCCACATTATTATATTGAAAACTATTGAACATTACCAATTGTAAATTTCACTAATGTTTCATGTTCCATATTTTTTCACGAAATACTGATGCTTTTACCGTTAATAATTTGAGTTTTTCTTCATATCTAGATGTAATTATTGGAGTATAATTTTCTCTCTTGTGTATGTTTAGTCATTTTTTGGATTCATGTTGGTTATATATTGTGTTCAACAAGGATATATAGAAGTATTATGGAAAAGTTGAATTATATATTTTATTATTGTTTGGGTTTTATATCCTTTGTGGGTTATCCCATTTTTATGGGTACTTTTTGGATCTAGTTGGGTTATTTTTGGTGATAGTTTTTTTTATATTTTTGGATATGTTAGGGGTGGTTCATGTTGGATGTTTCTACATTGGTCAACCAGGGGTGTTGTTGTTGGGAATTTCAATGGTGGTCCTGCTTGGAAATTACTCATTATGGGGAGAACCCTCTTGTGTTCTCCCATTGTTCATTGTGATTTGGTTTCCTCTATTTATGTTCGAGTGTGAATTGTGGATTAAAATGTCACAGTATGAAAAATTAATTCAATCGATATCATCTGATATTATCTGTATGGTTTGTCCTTATTGTTAATTGGATACATTATAGGGGAAAAGTGTTTTTATGGGGATAATTGTCACACCCAACCAATGAAATTATTTTATGTTACTATTTTAATGGATTTGGATATTTTGATTGAGGTTTAGGTTGATTTACCAATTTTAATTGTTTTATTTCAAATATTCTAGTGAGTTTTGACCTACACATGGCTTGTATGCATTGTCTGAGGATTAACTGTACAACCTATTATGGTAGAGGGTGTTTATTGTAAAATTTATTCTTTACCAATTGAACATACATTTTTTATCATGTTTTATCTTAAAAAATGTGATTTATAGTAGAAAACCATGCACATTTTTGAATTTGTATGTGACTACGTGAACGTCTAGCACAAAGATAGAGAAAACTGTTCAATAAGAATGTAGGGTGGTTTTGCATTTTGATAGATATGAATCACAAGGTTGGAAAATGATTTCCAATATAATATGGACATCCCTAGCTGATGCCCATGTTCTCCAGTAGGGTGTGCAAGGTTTGTTCATGGTTTTTAAAATCATGCATCTAAACAGTGAAAGTTGTCAGAATCATTAAAATATGGAATTTACCATTCTACCCCTCCAATGTTTTAGCCCTATTTTTGGTATTTTCTCCCCTTTTAGATATATCCCCATAGTAGGGGCCTGTACACTCCTCCTACATTTCTCTAATTATACCATTGAAGCATCATAAAGGTTTGGAGTTATGGTCAATTGATTTTTTGTCAATTTTACCTTCTTTACTTCCTTAAATCTCTATTTCTTGGTTTCCCATGGTGGGGTTTTCTTCTTGGAGTAACCCTAAGGGTTAGGGTTGATGTGTGTTGTCATTTATTTTTTTTAGGGTGTTTTTATTTTCCCTCAAGATTGATTCTTCCTTCTACCAAATTTGGGTCTCATTCGCACGTCTTTGAGTTAGGTGCTTCTATCCATATCATTTTCAAAACATTCTATTTAAAGATTGTGGGTTTCTAAATAACATATAAATGTGTTTTTATGCTTTTGGTGAGTTTTTATGTTTGGGTATGGTGTTTTAATTGAAGAAATTTTGCTAAAAATGGGAATCAAAGGGTTTTATTAAACATGCCTATATATATATTAACATAAGGTTTTTGATAAACTGTTAATATATATTTTAAAGGAATGTCAAGAGATTTACATAGTGCACTCCCTTGGTTATGTTTTGTTAATGTGGGTGGTTTGTGAATTGGAGTTCGTATGTGGAAATTTTAGATAGTTATGTTGTGATTCTTATCTGTGTCTTGTTTTTTTAAGCAATGTGGCACTTCCAAAAAAACTTTTTTAAGAATATATTTTGTTTAACGAAATTTTATATTCACGTGTGTTGGGATATGGAATTAAAAAAAATAATTTTATTTTGTTTCAACTATACAACTTTTTTGTGATTATAAATATGTTTTATGGATTTTATATGAGGTGTAAAATATGTGTTAAAAATTCATTGAGTTTAACATGTGATAAAAGTTGGTTTTGTAAAGGAAATTTGTTATGAATCACTTGTATTTTTTTCTACATCTTGAATTTTCATTATTCTTTATATAAATGGTGTGAAATGTTTTTTCAATGGAATTTAATTGTAATTTTTTTGGAATTTATCTTTTCAAAATTAAGTGATTTTTTATGAATTTTGGCTCCCTTTTTATAAACCGTAAATGTTTTTTTAAATTTTAAGTGATGTAAAGAATGTTTTTAAAAACAATTATTTGAGTCTGAATTTAAAAGGACCTCTCCCATATGAATGGTTGAATTAAATTTTGTAATTATATTATTGTCTTTTATTGATTCTCCTTTCCGTCACAGAGTCTAAATGAAATAAAATGGAAATACCATAACACAATGTGATTAATCCATTGAAGAAATATCAAAACTTGACAAAGGCATGGACAAGGACTTGCTTCAGCATAGGCCGCACAAGTTCCGAGATGGTCGTGCGTGGTACCTGCGCGCCACTTATTGGGCGCGCAGGTGACATGTGTGCCCCATATGATTTTCCCCCAAGGACTTCAGTAGCCTATAAATATCTGATGTGGGCCCCCCATTTGGAGGACGAAAATTCAAGAAACATATATTTGAGCTCTCGGCACCCTAGAATGTTCTCAAAGCTTTCCGAATACTTCTAAGGTAACTTCTGATCTTGAACGGAAGATCTAAAGATGGGGAAAAGGCCTAAGTGTTGAAATTCATTAACACCTGCACGCCTTAGTGTCTACCCCTTCAGGGAATTGAAGACACTTGAATGGGTTATAAGGATAACCATATATACAATGGTTTATGCTGAACATTGGATGAGGTTTCAAATATAAATGTATTACTTCCCCATATGATAATTTTTTCATAATTTATAACATTGGATAAACATTATGATGTGATAAAACCAAGAAATAGACATAATGAATAATCATTATATAATGGATCTTATAATATATTAGTTCTAATTTCATAAAAAACTCAACAATTTTGTTTGAGTAATAGATAAAGCTAAAACCAATAATGGAACACCCAAAAGTTGAGATTGTTCTCGTAAAATTAAATTAAATCAATAAACAATATATTCTTATGAAAATTATTCAACTTTAGTAAAATGATATTAAAATAAAAATTGATCTTATTTACATTATATCAGATGTAATCATTGATGTATTTTACAACCTATTTGGGTTATGGTTATGATTTTCACATGATCATTCACATTCTTTTGATCAATCATTTCTGCCACTCTCCATAATTATTTGAGCATTACTTTTTTCCTCCATATCCAAATATTCATTTCATAGCTATATTATCATAATATAAATCATATTTATGAGTTTTTATAGCTAAACTTTAAGTATATAACATTCCATTTTGATGTATGTTTAATGATTCATTTATAGATGTGGTTGTCTATAAAGAAGTATTAAAATGTAAAACATTCGATGAATGAGATGGATTTCTAGTGTGAAATTAATTTCTAAGGAGTAGAATGAAAAACATTCAGATTTTGTGAATGTTTTCTTATAAGAAAAATACTCTTTTTGATTTTGTTTCACACACAAGGAAGATTTTAGCTTTAATTACACACATCATGAAGTTTAAACAAATTGTGACAAACTATTAAAATAATATTATTTATAATGAAATTCATATCCTAGGTGAACGAATAGAAGGTAAGTTAGGATTAAAAAATTATTATAATATATTATTTTCAAATTTATATAATTTAAATTGAATAGTGAAAAAAAAACTAATTAATAATGAAATTAACCACTATTTGACAATATAGAAAATCTATTTTTGAAAAATATTTTTCATGAAAAAAATGTATTTTACCAGAATAAGTTTAAAAAGTAATTTTTTGAGAATTATTGTAAATAAATTTACATATTACACATTTAATAAAATATTTAACAATCATATTAATTTTTTTCTACACAATATATAATAATAGATCAAATTTTATGATTATAGCTATATTTTCATAAAAACAGTTTTCTTTCATTTTCCAAAAATATTTTAAAAATAATTTTTGAAATATTTCAAAAAAAAATCATTATAAAAATTATTTTCAAAATCTATAATTTAAAAATCATCTTAGAATGAATTCCTCAAATTTTATGAAAATATTAACTTTGTTGTTGAATAATTAAAATGTAAAATTTTAATTGGAAACTACTTTTTCATTTATTTTATTTTAAAAGATAAATTATATATATTTATTTTGGTTTAAAATAAAATTAGTTCAAATCTATTACTATTAATACTATTTTAGGTATTGGATACATATACACACTAAATTATAAGATGAGAACATTGTAATATATTGAAATTTCTCTTTTAAAATAGGCTTTTCATTATATCTAGAAGATTAATATTAACAAAAATTTTAACAAATATAATAATTAAAATTTTAAAAAATAAAAATATATATTAAATAATCATTATTTATGTAATTTAATATGGTTAACATAATATTTTACCTAAATTAATAGTGAAAACAAGAAAAATTAATTATCACAGTAACAGTAAAAGTTTGTTTGAGTAATGATTAACTAAAATGATATGGCCAAGAATTATCTAATGTATTATCTAAAACATATTTTATGGAGATATTTAACATATATAATTTTTTTTTTTATAATTATCAATTTTGGATCATTATTTCTTGAGAAAACCATGGGTCCAGTTTTTTCTATTAAAAACAATTACAAGTGTGCCAACAACCTCACTTTAAAAGGAAACCCACTATCCTCTATTATAAACATTATTAAAATAATTTTTCTTATACATGAACAAATCATATCACTTCTAATATCTCATAGTATCATATTATAATCCTAATTATGAGATTAAATCCATCATATAAAGTACTTTGGTTTAAACATATTGATTTTACAAGTAGAAAATGTAACATTATTTAATGAGCATTTGTTTCCTCCACATCCTTAAATTATCATTAACCCATTATTGTAAAATAAAAATAATATAGTACATATAATTTTAATATGCTATGATAGATTCATGAACTATAACAATCCCCAATTCCATGAAATGGGATATGAAATCATTGTTAATGTGCACAAAGGACTACTACCTCATGAACTAATGCCATTCGTTTTTTCATTACCAACACTCTTTGTTGGGTATGATGATAGATATAATTTATTTATATTATATAAATAAAATTATTATACTTATTTACTTATTATAGAGTATATAAAATTTTATTATCGATTCTTTAAAGGATATGATTACATCATTCATGTGTACGACAGACTACCTCCTCATGAAGCGATGTGATTCGTTTTCATAACCCTTTACATGTAAAATAATAAGAATAAAGTAAGTGAATTTATATTATATAATTTAAATAATTATTATATTAATGAAATTTATATAATTGTAAATAGATAAAAAATCATCTAATTTATTAAATTTTCACTCATTGAATGTTGATAAGGTCATTCATATAGGTATGGATGGTTGTCTTCACGAAATGATGAGACTCTATCTTTTCATCATGACTCTACATGTATGATATGTATATGTATATTTAAATAAACAATATTTTATTAACAATATTATTATCATTAAGTAAGGGTCTAATATAACTTTCCATATTTCTTTAATTGTTTTTGAAAAATTAAAATGTTACCCATTAGTACGTACGACCTACTATCTCCATAATCATAATGTAATTTATTTATCAAAACCACATAACATGATTATACATAAAAGTATATTTGAAGTATATGTAAGACAATTATATCATAATTATTATTCCAGATATGTTGTATCCATGATCATTGTAAAATTAATGTAAATATAATATCAATATATATAAGAAAAATAAAGTTGTTGTTACCTGAAATGTGATTTTAACAAGTAATGGTCAATAAATATATAATAAATTGTATTAAATATTAAATTTTTATAATATATTTATTTATTTTTATTTTATATATTCATCATATACTTATATTAACTATAACGTTGGCTCAAATGTGTACAAAATAAGTCAATACTTCAGGTTAGAGATTTATATTTTCTCTTTTATTTATGGGAGATAAATGAAAAATTACTACTTGTTTTTTTTGGAGAATATATATCACATATGAGATATAATATCATTATAATAATAATTTTATTTTTATATAATGATTCATTTTATGTTGTGAATTAATGGGGATTATAGTACAAAATAGTACTAAAGCAGTAAGGGATTTTCATCTCACTTTTATTTTCTTCCAGAAAAATCCCACATTCATTACATGATTATTTAATATGTCATATATTATACCCATGAATCTTTTTAATAATTAATTTTATGAAAATTGTTTTAATTTACAAATCCATATGAGTTGTTTTATTTTTTAGGGATTATCGTTCAAAAGTTAACAAATCAGTAAAGTTTTTCTCAATTTGCCTATTTTGAGACATCTGATATTGTTATGAACTCGTATTCTATTATGAGGTGTATATAAAAACCATTTAACATCTAATATCATGAATTTATTTATTCTAATGATATTTTAAGTTTTATTTAATAGTTTTTCTTCACATGTTTTCCATTTTAATGTTACCAATGTGGAATAGATTATATATTTCAACCTCATCATTATTTGGGATTATTTATGAATTTTTCTGCAATTGTAAAATATTATGATCCACTCTCAAGAATCCCATGAAATTTTTAATCCTATGTTTATTTCACAAGTATACATGTTTTTATATCATTTCCTCTCTTTTTGTACTGAAGAGTTAAAAAATAAATTTTTCATGAAAAATCGACTTTTAATTCAAAACCATTTATTTTACAAAAACATGTTTGTAATGAATTTGATTTTTACATGTATTATTATTTAATATTATATAGATTATTTATCATCCAGGTGGATATATAATGTGATATTATGAGGCCTGATGTGAATATAATTAATATATTTAATATATTAAATACATTAAATAAATTAAATATACGAATACAACGTGCATGTAGTTATTTAGAAAAAGTGTAATAAATCATGAATAATGGGTTCTATCAATGATATAATGGAACTAATATGTTAAAAACATGTGTTTTACTATAGGTTATGCAAAACCATTTTCAACATCGGGCTTTTGTGAAAGAATTTCTTTGGGTATAGATAAATATATAATTAAATTTAATTTATTATTTTATCTTATTTGACTCAATTAAATACATTGTAAATTTAAACCTATTTATGAATAATCCTTAGATTTATATGGATAAATAGAATATTGAGATGAATTATTGGAGATGATACATTGGGGGATCATTTTTAGATGACGTCGGGCCATCTCATATCAATGATCATCAACATTAGAGTTCATGGAGCATGCCAACAATGGAATGAAACAAAATTATTTATCAGAAATTAATCCAAAAAAAATTAGGATGATTTATTGTCATATTTTACATATCAATAGTAATAATATATTAATGAATATTAATTTCACAAACAGTAATTTAAAATTCTACATCGACAGTTAAGTTATTTGAGATGGATTTATTTTTCGTCTTTAATAATTTCCAAATTTCCATCTTCATTCGTCAATTTATTAAACAATAAAATGAGGATAAAAACAATAAAATGTAAATAATTTTATCCCATATAAAACTTTTTATGTATTTTATCAATTTTTTTATCTTAGTACCAATCTTCGGCACTACCGACTGATCCAGTAGGTACAACCTATGATTGTGCTTGCTATTTGAGAATCGACAATAATAGAGAAGGCAAGGAAAGTTGACCTCATATCCACTATTTTATGTGAGTATGGTGGTGGGTTTGATATAGAGTATGGCCTAGAATATGTACCAGTGGTATCTTAAGATATTATGTTATATGAAACGTAATTCGGAAATAAATTTCATGTGGGATCCCCCTGTATAGCGTCTGGGTTTCCACAAAGAGAAAAATACCACAAGCCGCTTGACTAATGTCAGAAATCCTATAACACAATTTCATTTTTTGACATATATATTATAGGATAGATAGGAACTGTTAGGATGAGGTACATGGACATGTACATGTCCATGTGATACGGGCACAACCACATATACATGAGTTGGTTCACAAGAATAGCCAGCAGTACACAGGCATGACAAGATGGTTTGGAAAATGTGGTAGAAATCCCGTAGACAATTTTTAGTCTCACATACAAATCTTGTAGATCATGGTTTACATTCCATGTCAAGAAGAACTAGATGGGAATATGAATGGTTTTAGGGACATGTGGTGTACCCATAGTACACGATTTGTATCCCCTTTTTAGGTTATGTAGATCCTATGATTTCATTAGTTTGGACTAGTATTGGTTGAGAATGATCCATTGGTCCATCACATCATGGTCATAATCCATCATTGTATCCACATCTCTAGATGTGATCCCCTCTGAAGGATGAGTCATAGATATAGTTTATTGTGTCCCTCTATGAGACCCGATTGTGATCCTCTCTCAATTTATACCCTTTTTGGGGTTTGTACAATTAGCATGACCTCCTTGAGAAGGAAATACATCCACCATATGTAGGATCATTTCATTAGGTTACAAAATATAGTTGGAATATTATCCCCTTCATGACAGTTTTATCTAAATTGGGTCTGTTGGGTCCCCTTACCATCTTTAGTGTGATCCCATATTTGATTATCATGGCCATCAATGACCAGAAACCATTCCTGTGTGGGGCCAAATGATCCTGAACTCTTGGATGACTTTATCTAGTTATAACATGAAAAAAGAATTCAAATTTATCTAAATGATATATACATTGAGAAGAATCATATGGTTGACTATATTTTTTGGATTACCTAGATGTGAGGGGTCCTTCTGAAGCATATCATTAATTTTGTTGTGTATTAATTTTAATATCATTATTTTGAGATAACTGTTTTTTATACCTCATGCTTATTTATTTCATGGAGACCTAATTGGTATTGTTATCCTCATCAATCTAGGGGATCTATTCATATATTTCATGTTTTATGATGATAATGGCCCATTTGATAGTGGTATGGGAGGATTGGGAGTTGATGGAGTATAACATAATCTTGAGTGATTAATGTATTTTCCGTGTGTTTTTATTTAAAATTAGTTCACTCCCACTGAGAAGGTTGCACTCTCCTCGATATTCTTGTGGGTTTTACTTAACCATTTACCACTTTCATTACTTCACATTCATTTTATAATTATGACATCATAGATGTATTAATTCATTTTTTAGGGATATTAAATTTTATCATTGCTTGGGATTGGAGATGTGTTCTTTTGTATATTTTTAATAGGATAACTCCTCCAATGTCTACTAAGCACTAGTTTCCATCCCATGTGATATTAGATGCAGGATTAACATAGTTGCAGATTAAATCAGTTGGGATGTGTCACGATAGAGTGGTGTCAGAGCTATTATTTCTAACCTAGAACTGAAGTATATGAGAATGGTTTTGTGCAAAATATTTTGGTGTTTCATGTTTAGCTACTAGGAAAAGGAAACTAATGTTGGTGCAGAATATGATGTATCTATACACTAAAAATATGATATCTTATTTTTTGACTTTCAACATGTAGAATTTTTTGTAGGGAAAACATTAGTGCATGTATCCTATCAAAATGGGTTGTGGTATCCATGTCTATTTTCAGTCACTTCCCCTGATATAATCTTTTCTCATATTACATTCCTTTTATTTTAGGATACCTTCATGAAAATACATAATCATGATTCAACTATGTAAACATGATGATAATATACTAATTAAATAGGCGATTGAACTAGGTAATATTTTAAATATATTACCTCTTTGTGGTTTACTACTGATACCACAACCTTTTGTGGAGAAAAAAATTGTTCTAGTTTCTGATGAGGAGGAACGTAGGCTAAGTGAGTTGCATGAGTTAGAGAGGTATTGACATCTTTCGTTTCAAGGTGAGATAGACCCCCAGGTGGTTGAGGACTGGATAGAGGTAGTCACTAATTTTATTCACCTTTTTATGATTCCTATACATAATATGGAAGACCACATAGAGAGTCTTCATTAGGGATCCAGACGGATATGATAGAGATTTGTTACATATTCAAATGATGAGAAAAATATCTCATGTATAGACATTGAGAATCTCTTCAAGGTGGAGTTTGATCTGGAAACATTGTAATCAGCATGTGTATAAGATTTTTTTAATCTACAACAAGACAGTTTGACAGTAGAGGGGTATTTGGAATGGTCTACCCTTCTCTCTTAATAATCCTTTGATATGGTGTAAGATTCACTCATTGGAAATAAAACCCATGAGAAGGAATTAAACTATGATATCATGGATTCAATCATATATTTATTCATTCCAAATTACCCTAGAGAGATTTAGAAATCCTTAGTGGTGTAGTTATTTGTATTAGAGAATGCACCAATAGTGAGTATCAGTATTGGTAACCCAAGACCTATGGCCTTTATAGCAGGTAAAAAATAGTTTTCATAGGGATTTTAGAATGCATGATTTTTTAGGTGATGATCCCAGGATAGAGGATCAGTTTTGAAGGGATCTTAGGATGGATTAAGTCTACTGAGGGAGAGGAAATGTTTCTCCTATGGCAGTCAGGTATATATTTCATGAGATTATAAATTTCATTGTATAGATGATCATGGGATAGTTGAGTGAGAATTAACTTAGTGAAAAAATATGGATAAGGGATGTTTATTTGTAGACAAATGTGGAATAGGGTGATATAATGTCCTAGGAAGTGGTCTATGATTTATCATATTAGAACCACCACCCCATGTGGCCCACACAAGTCTTAGGGAGTTGATGGTTAGGGTTGAAGAAAAATATAGGATGTGGATTCCTATTACACTGAGGACCTTGTATTTATATAATGAATGATCAATTTTTTCTAATAAATATATAGTATTGATATACAGAGGTGAATGTCATGCACTTCTTGTCCCATATGTTGTTCTAGACATAGAGATTTTGGTTATTCCTATGGATTGATCCTTGTTCTTGAAGACATTTCTTGGAGGTGACTTAATAATTTCACACAGCTACAAAAAATGTGATCTGACACTTGGAGTTGAGATATCAGTATATGATAAATATTATTTAGTAATGAGTCGTTATGAAATCATCTTAATCATTGAATTCATATTCATATTTCGTGCCCAAATTTACTTTTTTATGTGGAGGATGTGGTGTGCCCACAAATGTAATGTGTTATACCCTTTCAAGTTAAATGGTAACTATATAAAATGATTTATCATAAGAGAGTTGAACCAATTACTCAGAAGTTGTATAGCACGACTCTTGGTGCAGTGTATGTAATGGGATACCCATAACATGCGGTGGGGATAGAGTTTGAGGAAATAATTTATAAGGATATTTCAAGTTTACATCCCAACCATGAGATTTACATCTTGATCGAACTACACCCCAAGAAGAACTCAGTATCTTCAGCAATATATCTAATGTCCCCCTCAATGATTTTTGAGTTGAGTGTGAATTTGGGTAAATAGATGGAAAATGGATTTTAGGACCCTATGTTTACCCCTAGGCATCCTCTGTGTTGTTCAACAAATAGTAATATGATATCTTGTGTTTTTTTTGTGGATTACCGGTGCATGAACCAAGTGACAATGTGGAATATATTCCTAATCTTGATAATAGAAGTCCCTTTTAAGTAGTTGAGAGGGGTATGAGGGTTCTCGAATATTGAACAGAGTTTGAGATATCACCAACTTCATGTAGATAATGAAGATATATTGAAGACAACATTAATATGTCTTTACAGTTACTATGAGTACTGGTTAATGACTGTAAAAATGATAACATCACATCCAATGTTAATGGGACTCATGAATGGTATGTTATATACTTTCTTAGACCATTTTACGATGTTATTGATTGATTATATCCCAATAAAATTGGTGTTTGAGGAGTAAAGTGTGAGACACTAGGGGATGGGCTTGGACACACTCCGAGATAACATAGTTCATGGTAAGACCTCATATTGTGATTTTTGGATTTGATAGGTCCACATAATTGAAAATTTCATCTCGGTGGTAGTAGTGGTATTGGAACTCATGACGATTGAGTTTGTGCTTCCTTTGGATCAACCGAACAGTGTTATAGAGGTGTGGATTTATGTTGGGTTATCAGGGTACGATAAAATGTTTGTAATCGGTTTCACCAAATTGGAACCAACCTTGAATGATAAGACCTAGAATGGGTAGAATTTCGTGTGGACAGAAATGTGCAAGATATTTTCCTTGGATTTGAGGTAGTGATTAACATGAGCTCTCATATAGATATTTCTATATGTGGTTGTTTAATATATAGTTTTTTGTAATTATTAATGGATAGGGACTAGTTGATTTATGATTTATAATTATTATATGAATACCCATGGTTCATGTAAGAAGAGACCACATGTGAATAACTAAAAGACCTCTGATTTTTAGCTGCTAGTTGTAGACTCTTCACTGATGATTTGGTGACACTTCTCGATGGGAGATCAGTTTAACATCTCCTCCAACCAAAAGTGTCTTATTAATATCTTCTCTCAAATGAATATTAACTTTTTATTGAGGTATTGGATATAATTCCACCATAACATAGAATTCAAGATTTACTCTAATCCTAGAATTTGTTATATGGTGGAAGATGTACTCGGTAGAATATATTGTTCTCAGTTATTTGAAAACACATTAGTGAAGTCGGACTCATTAAACTTTTCCTTAATAGAACGGGTTAATACTTTATATATTTCATTTAAGGTTGTCACCAAAACTATTTTATAGCATTTTTGGTAATCACCGCATGGAGATAGAGATAGTGAGACCTTATATGTTCATATATCCACTAGGAATACTCCTTGTGTATTTTCTATAGGTAGGGATCAATTTATCCTTTTCAAATGATAGACAATGCTATCATTGACATTGTGATAGGAGGTGATGAGGATATTTCATAAATCCATTTTGCAAGTATATCCCAGTATGGATAATAAGTAATAGAACCTTTGACATCGGTTTTGTTGGATATACATAAAGATTTTTGTTTCCTAGTTTTTCTCATGATGCCTCACATTTTAGATAGTGAAGGATGATAATAATGATCCAGCACAATTTTCTCAAACCATTGTGCTTCTAATGTATAATTGCTATGTGTTTTCGAAATATTTTATGACTAGGATACCATGTATGTCCAAGGGAAATTATTCCTTATTGGTGATTGTAGACCATATCGAAACATTGGCCCATTTCCTAGCCATTAGGGAGTAGAGTTCAGTAGATGGATTGAGAAACATTTATGTGTAGTAGATAGTTTGGAGAGGTGGAGTTCAAATGATCATCATTTCAGACAATGATGATTGTTTCATGTCACAAATAAAAAAAGGATGCAGGTGACCATTGGGAATCCTGTTATGTTTGAGAACTTCATTTGACATATAGATTGACTTCTAGACTACGTACACCATTTGGTTAATGGATGACATATTACAGGCCTGAATGATATATGTTTGTTTTTTTGGGAAGATTACCTTTCTTTACTGGAGTTTTCATACAAATAAATCTACCATTCCACCATTAGTATGAAACTATAGGAGGCCTTGAATGGTTGACCATGAATGCTACCAATGTGATTGAATGATCTAAGTGAATCATGCCCCATGAGGCCAAATTTGATGTGATATTTGATTGAGAAGTTACAGATCATATAGGAGAATATTATGACTATAGATAGACATCATAAGTCTTGTAATGACTAATGGATCAGGTGTATGCATTTCAAGGAATGAGACCATATGTTCTTCAGGGCGTCACCTCGAAGATGATTATGAATATTTGGTTGGGGAAACAATTCATCACCATGATACATTGGCACATTCTAGGTATTATGTATAGATGTTGAGGTGTCATACATCATTATAATTCTACCATAGTTTGGCTGGGTAGATGATTTCTTCCATGTGTCATAGCTGAGGAGATATTTGCACTACCCATCACATGTTATTGACTGTGAAGGGAAGTAAATTTTGGATAAATCAATCTTTGGTGAGCATCCAATGGAGATCAATGATCAGCCGGAGGTGATCCTTTGTGGGTGAATGTTTCTTTATGTGTATACCTAGTGGAATCATAGGAATCATTAGGGGAGAACCTGGGAGTAGGAGACCCATATTCGAGCCCGATATGATTATTATTTTGGGTCGGTTTTTCTCCTTTATGTATAGAATATCCATAAGTTGGAGAGAATTAAATGACTTTTTTTCATCTATTTCATTAGAATATTATGTTGATTATTATTTGATCTAGGAAAAGAGAGGATATGATATTAGGAGGAACAATGTAAGAACACATAATTTTTAAAATATATTAAATATATAAATATCATATGTTTGAATTTTTAATATAAAAGATAAATAAATACTTAAAAGGGAATTAGATAAAAGAAATTATGGAATTGTTTATTTAGGCATTGGGTTCTACTCTATGAATTATATAACTTTTATCAGTTTTAGAT
Organism: Viscum album; assembly: GCA_963277665.1. Classification (NCBI taxonomy): domain Eukaryota; kingdom Viridiplantae; phylum Streptophyta; class Magnoliopsida; order Santalales; family Viscaceae; genus Viscum; species Viscum album. The sequence goes on along the minus strand of OY728133.1, from coordinate 1,900,510,935 downwards.
GTTTTTTAAAAATATTTCATAGACCCACGTAACAAAATAAAATAAAATAAAATAAAATCTTTTATTTTATTAGACATAGTGAATTACATTCTCTATGTAAACAATGTTATTCCTCTACACATGTCCTAGTCACATAACCCGGGGATTTGGAGGAATACATATAGGGAATCTATTAGAGGATCATTATAAGTCAACATCATATCTTTCTAAAATCAAATATTATGAACCGTTAGATTTTTTTTATCATTGTAATGATGAAAATACAAAACCATTTTTTATTACAAATCAATAAAAACTTTTGTTATGATATTTTATCTGCGTAAATTATATAAAGTTTTTTATTTTTAGAAAAAGTGGATGACTTCCACAAACATGAATTTATTTTTGCATCTTGAGTAGAATTATTTATTATCAATTTATTTTTTTCATTCATAATTTCAGTCATTTTTATTTTATTTCCTTGAAAATGGATGGAGGTTAGAAACGAAAAAAGGTTGTCATTTGTTCCTCAGGACTTTTTTTATGGATTTATCCATCATTTCATATCATGTTCACTGTGTTTAATTTATTTAGTTATGTGTTTGATGAATACATGGTATTTATTATTTTGTGTCTATTCATTTGAAAAAAGTATTGATACCGCAGGTATGGATTACAATAATGCTTGTGATTTGAGGATAAGAAATTACGGTTGATGATTCAACGTGTAATGATACCTGATTCAGATGTGGGTTTAATATCCGTGATAGATACATGATATTGGCTCAATGTGGAAATGATTTTCACTTGATGGATTGACTTATGAGTAGATCTATGGTTTAGAATAATGTGAGTGGGTAATGGTGAGGCAAAGAGACCTTTGATCTGAATATTTTTGTGAGAATTATGTTTGAGGTTATGTAGAATATGACCAATTTTTATTGAGTAATATTGTGTTACCAATCATGTAATCTAGAATTGTATATCATGTCGGACCCCCCTGTGTTGTGCAAGGGTTTCCACCGATCAAAAAATATTACAAAAAAATTGACATTTTTTGCATGTTGTGTGACCTATATTGGTGGATTAATTTGTATATTGGGACATGCATGAGCATGAGCAGGCCAATGTAAATGGACACAGACACATACATTTGTACACGTGCACGACCCAGAATAAATTGGTTAGTTTAAATACACATCCATTAATATTTGGGAAATAGGAAGAACACATAATCATGGTTTCCAGAGACCATTAAAAAACATGTCATCTTACTTACACAATATTTATAATTCTATACATTAGTAATATCTTTTTAACTCGAAAGGAATTTTTAATTGACTTTAAATCCCTAATTCAATTAATCATATAATCACTTGTAAATAAATAACTTTAAGAAAACATCCACAGTCATAGTACTTATGATCCATTCATTACAATCCCACTCAATAATCAACACATATGAAAACTACATCCTTGAAACTATTTCTAACAAGAATATCAAGCAACACCAATATGTGAAATTATCATTAGAATGTTAAAAATAGTATTAATTGGATCATCCACTATCACCCACCAATAGATCATATTGAAATTCATTTTCATAAACATATTATAAAAAATTATAACATTAACTACATCTATCCATTTTAGTCTTTCACTTTTTTTTACAAATGTGTCTAACATTGTACCAAATATTTTATCAAAATAAATTTTCTCATTATTTACAATATCAATCATGATATAGAATTAAATATAAAACCAATATATTAAATTAAAAAGTTACATTATTTTTTCCATTATGAACTACCCAAAAACAAAAAATTAATAATTTTTTTTATAAATTTAGCAAAAATAATATCATGTAAAGAAAATATAATAGTCTATTAAAAAAACACAACATTTAATTTATAATGGTTCATCTATATATTTCTACTATTCATAAACTATTTATGTTCTTTTGATTTTTATAATATATGGAATAAAATATATGATTATATTTAAAAAATAACACCTTACATGTATAAAAAATTTAATAGTCACATTTTTTAAGCTTTGAGAAATCATGATATATAGACTATGTGAATCTCATATAAATTATCAACATATTCCAATGAACTATGTATTATGTAACTAAATGGATGAAAAAAACACATGTCATACACCCACATAGATGAAAAAATCACATACCCCTTATCCAAATATAAATTTATATCACATGTACTTTACCATGGTATACTTTTTTTATTTGTAAATATGTATAGACCAAATTTAACACTATCCATGTGAGATAAAAATTCATTTCATTGGTCAATCTCAACCGATGACATGATGAACAATATTCCCAACAATTCCAATTTAAAATATCATATAATATTTCTCAAATAAGAAGGGATTTTTTATTTTTTTAATGGGAAAATACTATGATAAATCTCCATCAAAAGAATACATTCATGTTGATAATATTTCTTTGTTTATGTGTAGAAAATATTCATTTAACATATTTATATAGATTTTTTTATATGGACCCCCAACATCAAAAGAATCATGATAATATGAATTATTTTTCAATTATATACAACATAAAAATGATCTACCAAGAACGGTAATGAGAGATACATTGTTTTATGATCACTATTTACTATATAAGGTGGATGATGGTATATTGGTTTCAACTCATGAACATGATATGAATGGGTATGTAAATCAATTGGAGATACACGGGTTATCCCCAAAGCTTGATCTATATATTGAATTTATTTTATAATCACAAAAGGAATGTATTTGATGGTTCATTATTAATTATGATAAATATTATCATGGAAATATTCCATGATGATGATAATGATTTCAGAATGCATAATAAGCAGATAATAAAATTAAATAACAAAAAATACTATATATTTCAAAGTAAATAAGTATGAATATTTTGTTCGCAGATTTGAACATATTGATTATGAATCCTAAAAGTACCATTATTTAAAAAAATTATGGATAGTTGTTTAGAATTAATATATATGTTTTTGGTGACTATGTTTTCTAACAATACTATATGAACACATTTTAGTATTGTTAGTGCTATTTGGGAATATTCATCAGTAGTGGCATAGTTTACCAGTGTTTCTAATATTTTTGGGACTCAAATTTAGGATTTCATTTATGGAAAATGAAGGCATTTTCCAAGAATATTATGATGATCCCGATGAAAGTACATGGAATGGTGATGGAAAATAAGAAAATACTATATTTCCATTTATCATTTCTATGAGGTCCATTGGGAACACTATGAATACTAAAATAGGGTCTGGTTGTTTTGTGGATGATGATGGTGATTTGTATCAATAATATATGGTTATACACTGCGTGAACTATATAGTGGGATCAATTAATTGAATGTATGTGATTTATAGAAGGTAGTTATTTAATATGCATCGTGAAGTAATATTCACAATCAGAGGAATTAGGTAAATTAATTCTTCTAAAAATGGTTTGAGATATATGGGCAACATGGAATAATCATTTCACAATAAAAGATAATTTTCCAATGATTGTTTAGTGTTTTTGACAAGAATGTTTTCTGGGATTTTATTTCCAATATAATGGAACCAAAACCACATCATTTGATAGAGATGAATTTTTTAAAGATCATCTTCACTAGGAGGAAATAGTGAGTTTATAAGTAGGTTCATGGTGAGGTATTCCATAATGTATTCAATAAAGTAGACAGTTCATGAAGGAGTTTAGTTTGCAAAATGGAATATCCGAAATAGAGGTGTTTTGAGGGCGGGGTTTGCAGGGAATGATTGTTCATTAAGGATAAGTGGTGTTTAAGCATCAATATTTCATAGATTGATGTCATATTATGAATGAAGGAAGTCTTGAAATCACTCATTCTCCACGGTTCACTTTATTTTATGAAGGATGAAAGGTATTTGTCCATGGGTGCACAGAAATTAATGAAGGGACTAAAAATAGTCCACAAAAGAAATTTTAACACCCTATTTATACATGAAAAGGTTAATTCCACACAATGGGGGAAAATTAAACATAATGGAATAGTCATATATGTGTAAAATAATTCTAAGGTGATTCAGAACAATATAATCTTCTTCTGAAGGAGTAGTGAGCACACTTTAGTCAATATTTCAATGAGATTTCATATTGTGATTTTTTTGTAAACCATAAGTGATAGTGGGTCTACTCAAAACATTATAATAGTAAAACACATTAGTTGAATAGTTAAATAGTAACATTTCCTTTGAATTCTATTAGTATATATCCTTGATATTGTGAACCAATTAAATTTTTTGTGCCTCATTCATGCTTTCATTTTTTTCTTTTACATTTCTATGGGAAATAGGGAGTAGAGAAATATCTTTAAAAATAAAACAAGATATAATGTGTCTATTTTTTAATCATTAATGCCCCTATTCACCACCTTGTTAGGGTATTTAACCTTCTTGGGATAACCGTTGGTACAATATAGAAAGGATAATTTCGATGTTTCTCTATAAGTGGATTCAAAAGTGGTTGTCAATAATAATGGGATTCTTATCTTCTATGAAAACTATATTCAATTGTAGAAGAATTAGATGCATCACTTCATATTAACTTTAGGTATGAATGTGTCCAGATCTACAATGTATTGTATTTTAGCCTGTGTGGATAGTGGAGTTTTATCAAAAGTATATTATAGATAATGGGATGTTGACTCTAACAGAAATGATGCTTTAGGGTGATCCCTATGAAATGCAATCTATATGAATTTTATGTCATGTTATTAATCAAATTACATTAGGGAAATGTTTTTAAATATTTATGAAAATGAATAAAAATCACATAAGAAAAATAGTATGTTATACTGAACAAGTATGAGGATATTACAATGCACCCTAATGAGTCTATAGAATCAGTCTTTGAGTAGGTGAATTTTACTGTGGAAGCCATGTGTGGACTCGTATGTATTCTAAAATATGTAACAATATTTAAAATCACCTCAACATGACATTCAATTATGTTCAATATAAATGTTCATGTTTTATATGATAAAAATCTAAAGGATTTTTAATTGGTTAGTTTACAATGTGCTCTTGCGGCATATTTGATGAGAAATGATAATAATGATTCTATAGAAAATTAGAATTCAAAAAATGTTCAATTCAATGCCATGAAGAAGATCACCATTGAGTATAGATATGATGAAGAAGATATAGATGATTAGTTTTCATTGAATTACTAAAATATATAAATATTAAATTGAAATTTAAAAGTGAAACTCCCTCTTATGTACTTTTTATATGGAAGGGTTAGGCATATTGTAATTAGGATCCCAAGGAAGTTTTAAGAAAATGATGAGAATGAAGTTGAAATTAAAATGAATAAGTATTCAGGCTATGTTAAAGGTAATAAATAATTAAAGATAAATGTATTCAAAACTGAATAATCATTATTCGTAATAAAATGATAGCTTAGAAGAACATGTGTCTTAAGAGAGAGAGAATAACAATGATCATGGAGAAAATGTTATAGTAGAATTTGTAGGTAGCTACCAGAAAATTAAATAATGTGTAAATGATGAAGAATATGTCAATGAAAAATTGATATGTTTTATAAATTAGAATCCTCTATTTATGAGGAATATGTTTAGAGTGATAATATAAAGAATTCCGAGAAATTATTTGATGATATCAAACATTATATGAAATATCTTGAAGAATTGAAATCTAATATGGAGGAAGAAATATAAAATATTAGGTTTTAAATAAAACATAACTCAAAAATGAATTTTTATTATAATCATAAGGTTTAGGGAATATTGTTAATTGATGTATTAAATAACACATTTAATGATCAAGTAAAACATCTTTAATAAAATAAAGACAATTTCTTTGAACTGTAATGAAAAGTTAAGGATCAGAAAAAATATCATCACTTAGAATGAAATTGGGGAAGTTGATAAATCAAGAGATACAAATGTTATGAGTGGATAATAGAGTTCCTGCAGAAATTAGAAAAATAATCATACTAAAATTAGATGGATATTATAGAGTGTCATCACAAATAGTAATACGTGGGGATTAATGTCCAGCCAAAATTTCCACTCTGTGATTTAAAATTGTTTTTGTCACAAATAAGTGTCTTAAAAATTATAGAACTAAATGATTAAACAATCTTTCAACAAAGTACATGAAAACACATCATATCAGGTGTTATTTATCTGGAATGGTGAGACACTGTCATATTGGATTTTCCATTACCAACAGGAATTGAAGAGAATTAGTATATCACATATACCCATTTGAAGTTTAATATTTATATTATTATTTTGACGACTATTGTATCAATTTCATACGATTCAGACAATTGGATAGATATTACTCATCAATAATGCATATGAATGTGATTTAGATATCCCAAAGTGGTCATAATAATCTTCCTAAATAATCCTAAAATTAGATGAAAACTAATAATTGAATTGCATCCCTTCAAGACTAGGTAGTTCAATAATATTCTATTTAAGATCATGATTTTCAATCAATAATGTGTGTGAAATCATAGATGCGAATAAAATTAATATAAAACATATGGACTTGTTTTTTAGATTTATATCAATGAAGAAGATAATTCTAGTTTATGTATCCTATATAGAGTATTAACATTCCATATGAAGGGAAATAATGATCTAGTTACATGCATCAAATATGAAAAATAATCAGTTGAAAAAAAAATTAATGTTGAAGGCCTAAAGGATATTGTCTTGGGAAAAGAAAAATTTTGTGGAAAAGAAATTATATGCTCAAATTTCATGGTTATTGATAGTCTCAGTAAAACATTTATTATTTTAGTTAACTATGTGACAAGGCATTCTATAATATTACTAATAAGTTGTGTATTAGTAAGGGAATATATCGTAAAATTATTTTACAGGGATGGTTCACAAATGGTAATCACTACCTTGTGAGTGGATAAGAATATATGTGTTTTCTATCTATAGAGGATGATAAGAGGTTATGGCATAAATGGATTCATTCATCTCTTGAAGATCTAGTGAAATGTTATGAATCTAAAAATCTTCCACTAATAACATGTGATTTTACTCACGTGTGTGATGCTTTCAAACAAGGAAAATTATCATATATATATATATATATCTGTGTGTGTGTGTGTGTGGAAAAATAAAAAAAGAAGACAGTGTTCTTGAATTGGTTCATGCTTATCTATGTGGTTCTATGTCACCAAGAACCATTTATAATAAGAGGTATTATGTTCTTTTAAATGAAAATTATATAATTAAGTATATAGTATTTTTCATTATCTACATTTATGATGTTTTATGTTTCATTAAACAATATTGGAGAAAATATGATAGGATTCTTGGAAAAAATATTCTAATGTTTCATATTGATATTGGTTGATAATTCACAAATGACCAATTGTAATATAATCATGAGAAACATAGTATATGAAATCATGTTTTGGATATGGTAACTCCTAAAAAATGGAGTGTTTGAGAGGAGGAATCAGAGCATAAACAATATATTCAGAAAAATTCTAATTGGAAAGGACATACTAGAGAAATTATGGATGGATGTTTTTGTTAAATGAGTATATATATGAAATAGGGCTCTTTTGTGTTATAAGTAATTAAAAACATAGTATGAGATATGCTATTTAACTAGTCCAACATTATAAGACATTATAACCATTACAAGTAAGTGTTTCTTTGTCAATATGGATAATAACATGAAATATTAATTTCATATAGATGAGATGAGATTCCATGGATATTAGGTAAAAATAATAGCATATAAATGCTTTAAAATAAGGGGAATTTAGTTCAATATAATTATGTCACAGTAGTAGATAATTAATAGAGGATTCGACAATATACTGAAAATCTTCATGATGAAAATGAGGATGAGGTAATAAAATTAGGGGAGGATGAGAGAATAATGATGAATCAGACTAATATAATGATTATTAATATGAGGAATTATAATATATATCTGAATAGAAGAATAAGTGATGATTTGAATTTGATAGGTAAAATATCATTCGTGATCAGGAATTTCCATTTAATACATGTATAATGATTTATTTTTAATAGACATTGTTACTATCTTAGGAATATTACAAATATTTTTTTGGAAGAAACTAGAGGTGAAAAATTTGATCAGGCTATGAATGAAGATCTTGAGTAAATTGATAAGAACCAGACATGGGATATTGTTTCAAGACTAATAGATAATAATGTCATTGGAGCCAAATGGGTCTTTCAAAAGAATATTATTGAACAATAAATAGTTATACAAAACACTGTATGACTTGTGTGCGAAGGGAACTCCTAGATAAAGGGTATTGTTGTTGATGAAACATCTTCACCAATTCTTAGGCGAGAGGAAATAAGATTATTCTTGGTCATAGCAGTGTAATGAAGGTTCAAAGATATCCTGATGGATATAATTTCATATTTTTTGTATGGTATTTTAGAATAAAAAGGGTATATCAACCAGCTAGATGGTATCCCCATTCATGAAGATGATAAAATATTTTGTCTAATCCAAATGTCTCTATACGGGTTTAAGTAACACCCAAGAACATGCTATTCCTGACTGAACTAGTTTTTGAAGAATCTCAGTTTCCATTGTGTTGGAGTTGATTACAAATTATATTTCAACGGTGGAAGAAATAAAAGGATAAGAGTTGTAGTTTTTACGGATGACATAATATTTTGGGCATAAGATGAATATTAGTTGTTTTTTATGCTTTGGCTGGGCCGTGCACATCCTCTTTATTGGGGGACAGTGGAACTGTTTTTTTCCCCACATTCCATATTTCCAAAGGCAGACAGCATCCATTCCATTTTTAGGGGCTTTTTCTCCTATATCAAAATAGGATGATGGGATATCAGTTCTTCCTTCCATGGATTCCTCCTTGGCACTCGAAACCTAGTCTGGGTCTCCATTAATGATTATGTCATGGTTCGTGAATCTTATTACTGGTGCCATATCATTTTGGAAACTAGTTAATTAAACTACTTCTATTAGGACATTCCATGGGGTCTTTACATGGTAGCAGCCTTCGATCAGAGTAGATGACCACATCGGGCAAGTTAGGGCATCTATGGATGCGCAAACATTGGGGAACCTGTATTCTCCCTCATTAGAGTTTATCTCAATGGTGTAGAACCGATGGAATCCCATGTTGAATTTGGGGAATCATATTCTATAGGCATGTATCTATGGTTTTCCTTAGCTTTCCATATTTAACTCTGGTTATGCCGCATGTTAAATGTCCAATAGTGATAGTTGCGCCAAAGCAGTGTCTTCCGAGTGTTTCCCCAGGTATCTCATGTTTATCACGAGGTAGGCCATGAATTTACCATCTAGTGGATGTGGAATAATAGTGACCAAAAGGTCCCATATTGACCGATTATATTGGTACATCCCTATGAAGGAACACCTAGAAGGATTACTGGGTGGATGGATTAGAACACGCGATAAGAGATGACCCAAGATGGGGTTTTCCATAATGATAAGATGTCACATTGTGATGGTTGATCTGGACACCAGTGAGGGAAGATCTGGGAGTGTGCACCCCAGAATGGGGGAAACCAATGTTTACCATTGATTGGTATTGATCCTCATGGAGGTTTACTACATACTTTGTATAGATGACAAGGATCAAAACCAACGTCATTCGAAGGGGTGATGAATCGGGGTGTACCCAAAGGTCAATGACTTAGAGACATGTGGGGGCTTATTCGTGAATTGTGGCACAAGTACTGCTAGGAGCAGTGATGAGGTGGATGACATGATCCCACAGGGATGTGGTGGCTCAGGTGAGATTCAAGATGGATGATGTAGAGTTCAATGGAGTGGAGGAAAAATGATATGGGACCGTCATGAAGGTGATGGTAATGTTGGTCTTCAGACTGTAAGAGACTTCCTAAATATCCCCATGGCATGGAATAAACGTCCTCGTAGTTCTGTGGGACAATGGGACACTTGAGGAGGCGGCCCATGAGAATGGAAACATGGATGGGACTCGGAGGAAGTATAACCCCTGGGATGGGGAATGATCTTGCCAGAACACATGGGATTAAGGGATAGCTCAGGATGAGACATGGGTGCTAGGCTTGAACCTCATGGAGGCTTCCTTCGTATCCCAAAGGCAGGGAATAAAAGTCCTTATAGTTCATGGTGGAGTTTTGTGAACCGATGTGAAAGGGGTCGCAGCCAAATGGTTGTGGGCTTGAACCATAGATAGTCTTCTTACATACCTTGAGTTGGCAAGGATCAAATTCCAAATAGTTTAGGTGGATGCAATAGCTTACCGTTGAATGGGGGAACAACGACATACCTCTAATTGAGGTCCACAATTTAACGCACCTTGTGGAGGCTTCCTATGTACTTTTCCAAGTCATGGATCAAATACCTCATAGTTCAGGTGGTGTGGGAAGTAATGTAAAAGGGGTTGGAACGACCGGGTGTTTTGCTTGAACCTCATGGAGGATTATAACATACCTTGCCTTTCCATGGATCAAAGATCAATTAGTTCAAGAAAGGGTTTGGGTGAACCGACATGAAGGTGGTTAGAACCAATGGGGTGTTGGGATTGAACCTCAGGGAGGTGTCCCACATACGTCACCTTGCCAAGGATCAAAGTCCATGTAGTTCAGAAGGGGTTGTTTAACAAACGTGAGGATGGTTCGAACCAATGGATGGTGGGCTTGAACCTTATAGAGGCTTCCTACATACCTCACCTTGGCGGGGATCAAATACCACATAGTTTAGGAGGGGGGAACTGATGTGAAGGTGTTTGGAAGAAATGGGGTGTTGGTCATAAACCTCAGGTACACTTCGTATGTACCTCGCCTTAGCAAGGATCAAACACCATGTAGTTCAGGCTGTGGGAACCGACATGATGGTGGTCGGGACCAATGGGGTGTTGGGATTGAACCTCATGGAGGCTTCCTACATACACCACCTTGGAAAGGATAAGAAACTACATAGTATAGGTTGGGGTGGGGGCTTATAGTCTAGGATGGCCATAGAGGATGTCATATCCGATGATTACAACTCTAAGCCCACGTGAGTTGTGCTCGGTGTGAGAAACAAGAGGCAGCAATGACCCGACGATTAGATTACAAAGCTGTATCCATGAAGCGTTGTGAATGGGGATTCTGCATGGAAGCTTCTCGGGTGCCGCTATGGAGTTACAATAGTGCATTTGGCTTATGAAATGAAGCTTCCCGGGTGTTGCTGCGGAGCAGTAATGGTGGATGGGGCTTACACAAGGAAGCAGCCCAGGTGCCGCTATGAAGCGGAAATGGTGGTTAGGGCTTACGCAAGGAATCTTCCCGGTTTTCGCAATGGAGCAGCAATGGTAGATGGGGATTATGCAAGGAGTCTGCCCAGGTGTCACGATAGAGTGATAATAGTGGATGTTGATTATGAAAGGAAGCTTCCCAAGTGCCGCTACAAAGTGACAATAGTGGATGGGTCTTATGCAAGGAAGCTTCCCCGATGCTGCTATGGTGCATCAATGATGGATGGGGCTTACACAAGGAAGCATCCCGTAATTTCTTCCTCGTGTCTGGCTATGAGGGAATCTCAACCCACTGGTGGGTTGAGGCCTTCACCTTTGCGCTAGGGCACAAGATGGATATTTCCATGGGAGTTGGAATCAATCCGAACAAAAGGAGATAAAAAGTGTGTATCAAATTCCCAAAATCCGTAACATGGTGAGGGTGGAGTGGTCATTATGGATAACTATTCACCATTTTTGAAACACAACATCCATATCACATTAGCCTTAAATGAGGACAAAAAACAAGGTTCAACTACAGACTGTGTTCGAGACAGATGACCTGACTCGAATTGTCATCCAAACCCTTCAGGGGAGTTTTCCTTGGATGGTCGGTGAGCTGATTTGGCATGGGACCAAACCATTAGGGGGGCCCTTTAGACATGGAAGTGGATGAAGATCTGAATGAAGGACACACAAGGAATGAGGTGGAGTGATGGAATGTTTGAATGGATTCAAATGCATCTAAAATTAAGCCACTATAATCATGGAATTATGCATCTTATGCTTGGAGCATAAGGAATCTCTTTCTTGGGAAAAGAGGCATCCTATGGTTGGTAGAAATGGTGTACCACAGTTTATAATCATGTAGATAGGACTATTGACATCATATGCTTTAAGAATAAGGAATCTATAGTTTGGAGCAAGTGGTATTCTATGTTTGGTACATAGGGGGTACCACAATATACAGTCACATAGATAAGACTATTGGCATCCTATGCTTGGAGAATAAGGAATATCTTATTTGGAGAAAGAGGCATGCTATGTTTTTTATATAGGGTCCACTGTAGTTTATAGTCATGTAGATATGACTGTTGGCATTCTATGCTTGGAGAATAAGGAATCTCTTGTTAGGAGTAAGAGGCCTCCTTTTATTGGAACATAGGGTGAACAATAGTTTATAGACATGTAGATAGGACAATTAGGCATAAAATGTCTATAAATGGTTAGTGTTGGGACTTACTTAAGGGTGGCAGTTTCTGATTCTTCCTTGCATAGGTGTCAGGTGATGGGGTTTGGATGAGTTGCATGAGGAATGGTTCAACTTAAGGTACTCTGGAGGAATTGATGACTCGAATATCAACTCACAACATAGGAAACATACCAAGAGAAATAAACTTACTCAAGGTGTTTCATGGGGTGCGTAGGAGTATCTCAAATCATGGTATATTGTAGGTGGATGGCAGCTGCGCATAAGGGCGAAATGGAAATTGATGATGTCCTGGCCTGAAAACATCACAATGCGACTCTAAAATTTTCATGGGGGTCAATGATAGTAGCGAAGGGACCAGCTCGTAGGGGTACGTGCAGGATGGGTTGCGCATAAGATCGAACTGTGTGGCATAGGTGTGGGCCAGATTCAGTGCCTTGGTATTGTTTCGTGCAAGATTGCATTCTTACTCGCAAGATTGGATGTTTTTTGCGCAAACACAAAATCATGCGCACAAAATTGGATTTTTTTGCGTGAAATCACAAACTCTTGTGCACACATGAGTTGGGAATAACATATTCTAGGCAAGGATCAAACCACTATGGGCCTGCACGATAGTGGATACATATGGGACCTATCTTGAAAGATATCACAGGTAGGGTTCCATTCTTCCGTGCAGGTGCGGAAGAGGTGGTCTTACACGCAGAAGAAGAGCAGACATCCTCTGAAGTCCTCCCACGAGTGGTGGGGGAACCATTTTTATATATCGGAGAACCTGGGAGAGGTTGCGTTAAAGATTCCGCATGTGCAAGCTGTTTTTTGCACGAGGGGTGCACGTAATCTTCTACGCGCGCAAGTTGTTTTCCGCGTGGCCTACATCAGGGGAATGTGTAAAGGGGAATTTCACGTCACCTTTGGCGTGGTATAATCTTGAGATCAGATGCTTCTATTGTGAAAAAATATCAAAACATTCATTCCCCTTAGACAATTTCAGGTATCTTGGGTGGAATATTTCCTCTCATTGATCACATAAAAGTTCTGCGCAACATGTTGCACGAAAGATTTTACTGTTGCATGCAATATTCTATACTTGCATGAGAAAAATCTATACTTTAATGCAAATCCTTCATTCTTGAATGAAATATTTCACTTCTTGCATGAAAAAATGTCAAACTTCTGCACAATATTTCACTTCTTATGCACAAACCGTACATTGCCCCAAAATCTCATGGATGGCCATTTCCTGCAGGCTAACTTCAAATGGCCATAAATTTTGATCTATAACTCTGTTGGGGCTCCACGACTAGTCAAATTGAATATTTCATAATGGGATAAGCTCCAGGCTCATATACGGAAGTATTCAATGAATTAAATGGACGTGTTTTATTGTTCCAACAGTAGTGAAACAATTTCACTGAAATCATGAAAATTTAGGTCAATAAGTCAATGATTTTTGACATTATCTTTTTCCTTATTTTACACATGACACAAGGAAAGAATGACTCATTTATGTTATATTAAAAATATTCCAATTAGATTCACATATTATTTGGAATGGACAATTCAAGGAGATGATGAATTCGATGGATACTCATATGAAACTATCTCAAGATGATGTTGGAAGAGATTTTAATGTCATAGAATACAGGTAATTCATTGGAAGTCAATTTTACATAACAACTCCCTGATTTTTTTCCCATATTACAAGCAGAAAAATATCAAATAAATCCCAAATAAGTAAATTAACATGTTATTAAATGAATTACTTTGTATAACAATGTTATAAGAGATTTTGGTTTTATATACAATGAGAAATATATTAATGATATATTATATTATACAAATGATGAATGAGACAACTATATAGATGATATAAAATCAATACCTTATGGTACATTCTATATTAATGGATTGTATATATCTTGAAAAATCAATAAAAACTATATCATTTATTGTGAAATTTTAAAGATGAATATATTGTGACTTCAAAATATTTCAATTAGTTATTATGGAAAAATAAATAGATTGGTGAAATGGGATTTTAATTGAAGTCTCTTATTAGAATCCCTTGTGATAATTTATCTTCTATAAAACATATAAAAAATCGATTCCATTACTCAAGGACAATTAAAATTTAATTATGTACCATTTTATTCAGGATAAGGTTGAGCATTGACTTCTTATTTTATAATATATTCTTATAGAACTATAGTTTTCGGAAATTATAAAAAAATCTATACCAAAAGTGTTTTTTATGAGGAATAGACAAGCTTTTGTATACTAATTGACTCACCACATTTGAAAGAGAGTGGTTGTGGGACACATTTCACAAAGGTATGTTGTAATTTTCCTTAATGTGTTGATATATGATTCTTAACTAGTTTCTAACCATAAAGGAGGGACCTTCAAGTACGGTGATAAAGGGGGGAAGTTGTGGTGATATAAAGGGGAGAAATTTTCTTAATAAATATATGTGAAAAAGATTATAGGGGATGAAATGATGGTAGGGAAGTTAAAATATAAATATTCTAAAGATATTCAATCAATGGATATAAAACCTAGAAATTGGAGATCCAAATGAATGTAGTCTAGATTTATTTGAATAAAGTGATTAATTGATGAACTTTGTAAGTTACTCTTGTTTCCCATGAAAATCATGTATCATGTTAGCTATGAATGTCTGTTGTGTAAATAATTGATCAATAATCAATGTTTTGAATTATTTTTATCGAACCCGAAGAGGGATATTTTTGTATAAAATTCTCTCAGGTTTAAATCTTTTTATTCATCCGGATATTGTGTTTTCTGATAAATCCATATGACTGTGTTTCCGTTTTTTTTTGGTTTTTTGAAGTATATGCAAAAAAGATATTGAATTATTACAGTGTTCTCAAAATTTTAGGGCATAAAATTTTAGGTGTGTTTTTGGTAAAATAGATTTTTCAAGGGAAGTTATGTGAACTATATAGAATGTAGGCGGAAAGGATATGGATAACAGATTGAGGCGAAATTTCAGTATAGCAGTACTATGAGGACCACATAGCGTACTATGTGAATCAAAATTTTTTTGAACTTTTGAAGATGAGAGATGTTAGTTGAAACTTTCGCACATTATTGTGCAATACATGAACTGTATGGGGGGATTAGTTTATTGGAGGCAGGTCATGTGTCGAATGAAATGATTCATTTTACTATGTGAAAGAAGTTTCATTTGTAAATGATGGAGGAAAATGGATTCCAATGTAAACAGATTGTGCTATAAAGACTTAGTGGAATGTTCATTTCATGGTGATTCCAAATCTGTATAGAATATTTTGGAAATTTTTATTACAAATATTTTGTGGGATTTATTTTCCTATATCACTGACCTATAAAATATCATTAGATAGAACAATTTTTATTATAGAACATCACCACTGGATGAATTTGGTGAGTCTAAAAATAGGTTCTGAAAGTGGTATTCTGAAAAATATTCCTCAGATTATGTGGTTAGAGAAGGATTTGAGTTTAAAAAGGATCAATTCTGAAAAGGATGTAGTTCACAAAATGGGTTTTTTGAGAACTATTTCTCGCGAAGCTGATGTGGTTATGAACCATCAACAAATCCGATATAATTTTCAGTTCACGAAAGAAGTAATCAAGAAAAGAACTCACTCTATATATTGAAAAGGAATTTCATGGAGGAGTAATGAAAATTCATGGAGGGAGAAAGGATGATTTTAAAATAACTAACAATAGGATATTAAAAAAATTTCTGCAAACTATAAATGTTTTTACAAGTGTATTTCATCTATTGGGTGAAAAGGTACTTCATGTCATACTCATGTATGTGTGAAATAATTTTCAGGAAATTCAACACAATATAATACTCCTATGAATGATTAGATGGAAAACATCCATGGAGCGAGTAGTGATCTTTCATGTTGTGATTGGTTATAATCTAGGAGGGAAGGTGATCCCACTTATGAACATTATAACATCAGTGCACATTAGTGAATTTTTTAATATAGGTATATTTACATTGAATAATCCTTAACATAGCCCAATGATGGTAGACTATGTAATACTTATGTTTTTTATACTTTATTTCATTTATGCGCATAAATTAAAATAGTAAAAGAAGAGAATAATGTTTTTTAACAAAAAAACATGATCTTAAGGGTAAGTAGTTTTAATCATCAAGGCTTGAATTCACCCCATCACATGGTATTTAAGTGATTTGGGAAAAAATAATATTTAATGAATTAAATAATGACATGATATGGTTAAAAATACCCAAAATATATAGAACAAAAAATCCCCTTATAGTGTTTTATCATATGCTTAATGATTATATGGTTATATATTAAGTTTATTGATTTAAAAATAAGTATTATAAAGTATAATATCACAATTATTCAAAATAAAATTCTTTGTAAATTTTAAAAATTAAAATATTTTAGTGACTGGATTTTATCAGATGGTCATAAAGATATGTGGAATGAATTATATATAGAGATAATGAGCATAACATTACAATATAATTATATAAAAAATAGGAATATTTGGTGTTTTTTCTATTGGAATATTATAACATGGAAACAAATTTAATAATTTCCAAAAATATTTCTTTTTATAAAAGAGGAAGTACCCACTTTTTCCATCATTCGAATTGATTTATTATATTTCATAATGTGAAATTATACATAAAATCCAAAAATATGACCCTGTAAAATCCTTGGTTGATGGAAATCAGGGATTATTATAGGTTCTGATAACATTTAAATATTAACATGAGTTGGGTTTCATGTAGAGATATAATGATTGATCTATAAGTATAAAGGGAGTTTTATGCACTAGATAACAAACTATGTATACTATATAGAGTTTCAAAAATTATATTATTTTGTATACATGGGGTTCATATATCATATTTAATCCACATATCTGATGTTTAAAATGAACATAAATGGTAATATTTATAATTTTAGACATTTATTATCCCATAATTGAGGTTGAGATGATCATATGGTTGTTAGGTATATTGTTGATCGTGTCATCAGCTGAGTTTTAAGAAAAATGAGAATTTTACTCCTGCACGACATGGGTGATATATTTTCTCTCAATTTTGATAGTTTTAAGAAGTGAATGTCAATACTTTTGGGCTCATGGAAAACTTATAAAACCTATTTTTTATCTATTAGAACATTTTGGGTGGAAATAGTTTACCAGAATGATCCCACATACTAAATTCATTATAATATATAATTCAAAATTATTATTAGTCACTACAATAAGATGAAAATCTATTCAATGAACAAAACAATAAATACATAAGAGAAATATAAAATGAAACAAAATATAATTGGAAAAATGTTTTTTATATGGATTAGAAATAGTCTTGTTTTACTAGTGGAACACATCTTTACTTATTATTTAAGGATTCTTAAGATGATTGCAAGGTACAATCACTAGTGATTTAACCCAACAAAAATAGTCTACTACATCTTTTTTCACTTGTCATTCTATCATATGATATCGATATATAGTTATTCCACATTTCTATAGTCAGTGATGGAACCCCCTTCATTTGGTCAATGATATCTACCATCATAGCATCTATTATTCACGCACAATGGTCACATTTCAAGCACCAAGAAAGGTATCTCATGTATCCCCTGGAAGATTCCTATATATCCAATTTTCAATGAAAATGAAAGGAAATTTTATTGTGTATAATTTATATAAAAAACTTATGAATTCCATATGTCTATTTTTTTATTATTCTATCATATTTTTCTAATATATGTTATGGTCACCTGCTACTAGTGAGTTCCATATAGTATTTCACTTACGTTCATCATGAATTTGAACATTCTATCCTTGGTTATTCCACTCTAATATTATCATCAAGAATTTGAATGATAGAAATTCATAATAACTAATTCCACAAGATCTAATTATTTAGAAAGGAATTGGTTTCTTTCTTAAAGCTATTAATCTTCTACATGAGAATAATTTCTATGCTCCACTTCCATGTCATCTTTTAATGACCACATACCACCTTTAATTCCTCCAAAATCCATTATAGATGCATTATTTCCCAACCATGCCTTAGGTTTTACTATCACAATTGAGTCACATCACTTCCAAAACACATCCTAGATTATGAATTTTTTTCATTATATCCACTGGATTTAAAGATCAAAATACCATTTATATTACTATCACTTATTTCCTTAAATAATATACAATTTAAATGACACTTCAACTGAATGCGCTTTATATTAGACTAAAAAATCTTCAACCTAGCCAATGTTACTTCAGATTTTCAATTATAGAACAAAATTATAACATCTTCTCTTCATTTTATATCTTATAATATCCATTTAATCCAGATCAACCCCTTCCTATGTTTTGGAAGTGAAACATGATCCACTTTAATTCTTGAATATCCTGATAACATGTGAATAATTAACCAATAAATCATATTTATTGTTCACAATGTTATCAAATACATTTCATTGATCTTCTGTGAATCTAAATACCATTTAACATTTTATTCCATATAACCTTTATATGATGACCCATAATAAAGATATATAAATATTACATTGATTCCATGGTTAAATTAGTACATCTCAAAAAATTCCTTCAACCCAAGGACAAAAAGGTTTAGTGTGTGGGAGACTAGACAAAAAAACACCTTATTTTACAACACATATTGCAAATTATGCATATATGTTCTCCTCTTGACCCCTTCTATACATATTATATGACATAATCATATTCATAACAAGGGGAATTTAAAAATAATAAATGGATGAGCTATAAATATGTATAAGAGAATTTTATCAACTAGGAACACTAGTTACATGATAATTATGAGGGAAACCATGACCAAGGGAAACAAATAACATTATAAGAACGTGGTATCATATATAACACTCATAAAAAAAGAAAGACCATTAAGGAGTAAGGAATGTAAACATAATACCTAATAATGTTCATAAAAACATGTCTTATAGGAATATAATGAAAATAAAAAAATTATTTTGTAACATAAGATATAAGAATATATTTAGAACACAGAACACTATAAACATTTTTCCTAGACTTTAAATAAACCCCATAATTAGAAAAATAAATTCCATAAAAATGATTATATATATGAAGGAAATTTTTTGTGAAGGATTCTCTAATAGATTCCCATTGAATATTGGACCATTCATCCCTATCAGATTCCTATAATGGAGAAATAATTACAACATGATTCCCATAGTTGACCTGGAATTCCAACCTAATTCCAAAATTAGAGCGAGTTTAACTCCCTTTAATCACATTGCCATATAATGAGATACAAAACCTTGAAGAACATATTGGAGAGTTATATAAATCCAAACCCATTATCATATATACATATACATGATTTTAACTTAAAATCAAATCATTCATATTATAATAAAAAAACCATGTAAATAAAATGGCTTTCAATCTTTTCCAAATAATATAAAATAAAATAACATTATCATTTGTTAAAAAATACATGAATACCAATAAATATTATTCAAAAAGAAATCATATAAGATGATTTATTAACCATTACTTTATTTAAGGATAATCCTTTAAAAATTTGAGAGTAATAAAAAAGTAATTTTTATTGAAATAATTTAATTATATCACAGAAAAATACATTATTTTCAAGTCACATTCCAAAAAGAAATTATTTAATATTAAGAGAAATATTCATTAAAAAATCCAAACTTATCTCAATGAAAATTAGTTGAAAATAAAAAAAAACATGTTTCAAAATCTAAATTGGATGAAAAGAATATAAGATCATAGAAAGGGAATGAATTTTAAATACTTTAACATCGTTACTAAAATCTAACACAATCAAAAGACTTATGTAGCCATTGTTTTAATTTTAATAAATTGGATTATTATAATCATTTTAAATAAAACCAATTTTAGTTTCGATTGTAGAAATGATAAAATTGGTAAGAATTAAAATCATGGATATAGGGGATACAATCCATTAAAAGATATTAGAATTATGATAAAATAATATATATTTTTTGAAACAATAGTTTAATAAGGGAATAATTATTCATTATAAAAAAGGATTTCCCTAGAAAATAAGATAGAATAAATATATAAAATAATAATAGGATATAATAAATCAATATTGAAATATCAAGGTCTAATTGGTGTGATTATGAATTAAGAAATATATTTGAGTTAAGGGAACCCCTACAAATTAATTATCATCTAAATAATAGAACATGAAGAATAATTATATTGAAACTACATTAAATACCCTATAATAAAATTCAATATATAATATTAAAAATAAGAAATACATGCTATATATAAATTTAAATTGGTGTATAAAAAGAATCATGTGTTGATAAAAACCTGTTGAATCCGAAAAACCACATACAAGAACTCTAATCTTTGAGGTAGTACTCTAGTAAAAAGTATTTATGAATTAAATATGAAATCCATAAATTATATAGGAAATAAAATGAATTTTTTTCATGTTTTAATAATAAGTAAAAATATGAATAATAACATTATATAATAATTTTTATTACTTGATGGATGAAATTTGAGTTTTCACAATCCCTTACAATGTTCGTGATTATTTTTAGCATACGCCATCCAATCTATAATAATAAAATTATTTTTATCAATAAAATTATAAATAACATTTTCCTATATATTTAATTTATCAATGGAAATTAATTGTCATGTTTTATATTTTTATTAGATTTTGTTTTCGTATATTTGTGTGAATCATTAATTAGTGAAAGCATATTTTCGTAATTTTAGCAATCAAATATGATATATTAATTATATGTTCAATACATAATATAACCAGTCCAAACCCAATTTTTTTTTTAAATTTATTATTGTAATATTATAGTTTTAGTATTTATTTTCCTAGTCTCATCCATGCTATATTTTCATTAAATTATTCAACAGGTGGTTATACTGAGCTAAACAAGAACACACACTATCTCGAGGGGTTAGTATGGTTTAGAAAGAGTATATTTTTATTATGACATAATAATTATAATATTTTTTATATTTTTTAATGTTTGTATCATATTTTATGTTGTTTTAATAAAAAATAAAAATAAATAATTATTATGAAAAATGTTACCTCATTGAGGTGATAGTCTTCACAACAAATAGTAAACATTGTTTTGTTTTTCATAGCAGTTAGAAATTAATAAATAACTATTTTGACATTAATATAGTAACAATTAATTATAATAACAATATTATGTCCATTAAATTACATTATTTATGTTATAAGTGGATGATAAATATTGAATAATATGGTATGGATTTTGTAATAATCACACTTGTAAGATGATCATTCCCTTGAAGGACTCCTTGGAAATGAGGGGAATATGAAACATAAATGGCTCCAGAGGCTTATGAGAATGATATAGACTCAGTTTAGGATAAAAAATGATATATTTTCATAATTTAATTTTAATGGATGTGAATATTTTGAAGGGGTTTAGTTTTCTCAATTGATAAATGTTTAAAAAGAAAATTCTGTGAGCACCATTTACTTTTCAAAAGTATCACCAGACTATTCATGCAAAAAAATCCTTCAAAAATTATAAATATATAGTTTGGGATGAAATTAGGTTCATAAATCCCCCAAAAAGTATTTATATAAGAGTATCAATAATATTTAACCCCATTATGGGATTACCTTCACTTTTTTAGATGTAGGTTTACAATAGGGAACTACAAACTCACCTTATCTTGATCTCTTTCCACCATTTCAGCTTATTGATGGTTCCTAGATAAGTTACTTTTTTTTGGTTGATTTCGTCTTCTCTAATTCATTCACACTTAGTTTATTGGTTTCAATTTTTTTGTGTTTTCCACTTGGAGGAAACCTAAGGTTTCAAGTTGATGTTTAGTTATATGTATTTGGATTTACGGTGCGAGGATTGTCTGTTGGGATTGATTCTTACTTATCCTAATGTTTTTTAACATTCTCTAGTCTTTGAGGTATGTGTTTCTATTCATTTCCTTTTCAATACATTTCATTTGATGTTTGTGTGTTTTTAATAACTTATAAACATGATTCACAAGATTGTGGTCTATTTTGTTAGTTTAGTATGTTGTTTTGAGGATGGAATGTTGGTGTGAAATGGTTTTCAAATGGTTTTCATAAAAATGTCTAAATATATGCACATATTTGTTTGATAAATTGTTAATTGATCTTTTAAAGTGAAGTTGAGTTATTTGGGTGGTGTTTTTACTTGTCTGTGTTGTAGTATTTATTTTGGGTGTTGAATTTGAAGTTCTATGGAGAAATTTTGGGTTTTTATATTTTGATAGTTATGTGTGGATTTTTGTGTTGGTTAAAAATTAAGTGGCGTTCATTAAAATGGTTCCTTAATAAAATGTTTTATTCTAAAGGTATTTGATGTGTTCAGGTTTGGTATAAGTATTTCAGAAATATTTTTATAATGTTTCAATTGTAAATATATTTTTCTTCTAAATGTGTTCAATAAATTGTTTATGTGATTCAAAATATGGTTTAAAAATTATTTGAGATGCACATGTGAATAACTTTAATTTTTAATTGAAATTGGCAATGTTTGATATTTATTTCATTTTGGTCCATCGTGAATGTTCTTTATTTCTTGTGTGAAATTTGAAAAATGTGTTTTTAAATGTATTCAATGGTGTGGATGTGTGGAAAGTTGTTTTCCAAAATAAATGGTATTTTATGGAATGTTGTATTATTTTGTTCACCATATATGTAATTTTAATTATATATGTGATATGAATAATGTTTTAAAAATTGTTCTGATGTTTGTATGAATTTGAAAGGGTTTTCCCATGTAAATGGTTGGATTTCATGTGTGATTTTCATGTTCTATTTCTTAAGTGGTTTTATAAACTATGAAAGTGTTGTGAAATGTGTTTCTAATAACTACGGTTCTTCATGTAAATTTAATAATTTTTTCAAACATTTCCTATAAAACATGTCGTATTTGGCACTTTCATGCGTGTTTTGGAAATGAAATTGTGTAAAATACTGTTTGGAACATTTCATGGCATATAATTTTTTCACATTATCTTTGAAATGTCTTGACTTATAAATGTAATGTTCCATTTTTCATTGTGCACTATTAATTTGGGTTTTATGATGGATTTGGAATTTTTTTTGGATTTTTTTTAGAACTCAAATGAGATATGGGTCCAACGGGCATCTTGTCATGTATTTGAAAATTGATTGAAATCATGGGTAGCGTGAAGGCCAAGTTGGCAATTTAAAATGACTTGTAAAGTGGTTTTGAATATGAAAAATTGACGGTTTCCAAGCGACATTCAATTGATGAAAGAATGTGTTTTTGAATAAAAAGGTCTTTCATGTTTAATCATGGTGTTTGTCTTATGTTTGGAGAGCACTGGACATTGAAATTTTATCCCCCCTAGAGGATCATGCATTGGATTGTTGTTATCATCTTGAGACCACTAGACCATGTGATGTGATCCACTCTAGAGGATCACACACATGGTCAATGTGTGGGATGATTAATATACTTTGTTTCACGATGCATTATCATTATGGGATTCATGTGAATCATCTAGAGAGTTGTGTGATAGTTTATTTTCATCCCCTATTATATGGGTAGAAACCCCATGGATAGGTTGATAGTCTAGGTGGGATGTTCCACTATATTGTCTTATTTAGGAAATCCAGTCAGTTATTGACTATGTAGTTTCACTATATAGAAGTATTATGGTCTAAGATGAGTACATCTATGGATTTATTCTCAATATGTTTATTAAAATCCCATTTTCCCTATATTTATGTTTTTCTACTTATTATTTTTTATGGGTATTTTCATAGGATTTTTATTTCATATTTTTCATCCGTTATTTTTATTGACCATCCATTTATTATTTCGTTGGTCTGGTATTTTGGTGTTGGTTTTAGATGTTGGTTTTTGAAATGGAAAACAGTTTTAAAAAGTGTAATCTAAATATTTTTATTTTAAAAAAGAACTTCTGTAAAACATTGCTTTTTATTTAATTGATTCAATAATGATTTATAAATGTATTTCAAACAATTATTTAGGATTTTTTACTTGAAACTAATTGAATGGACCTTTTGTTACTACCTACTGAGATGTATTATGCTCACGAACATCATGTGACACTCTATGTCAGTAGACCTAAGTTGTTTTAGAGGACCAGGTTTCTGGTTCAATTTTCCTTTGGATAAATTTATAATTGTGGTTAGGGGTTTCCAAGAGGTCACATGGAGATTATTCTGTATTGTTATTTTTTAGTTTTGTGTTTATTTTTTTCAACTGTTGAATCTGGATTGGTTTGAAATTTTATTGTTGTTCAGTTTTTAGTTGTTCTGTGTGCTCTTATTTTTTATTTGATGCTATTTTTCATTAATCCAAGTCATCCCCATGGGAATTATTTGGATTCCTGATACTGGTGTTCAACCCTTAGAGATCAGGAACTCATCTCAGGCCTTTTCTTGGATAGTGTCCGATGTCTGGTTGCATGGACTCCCATATTATTTCAGGAAAATATGTTATCAAAGTAGACCCTTATTCACTAGGTTGTAAAATAGATTGGATATTTAGACTATTGGAACTCAATATGGAGATACCAAAACTAATTCATGAACCCATGATAGTTTTCATTTTTGAGTTACCAGGAGTAGTCTGAGAATTCAGTCATTGTCTTTGTTTTGGTTTTTTGGATGAGGAATGACAATGGAAGAGAGAAGGTGTCAAGTTGGGAACTCACATAGAGTAGTTAAACATGTGGAGTCTATGTGTGTGGTTCAAGGTGATCTTAGCTATTGATTATTACTTTGGGAATGTCCCACTAACCATGTCAATGGGTTATGAATGGCCAATAGTTCCTCATCCAGCTTGTTTGTTGTGATTTGTATGTTTGGGTTGGTTTTATTGGTGTGAGTGGATTTTCAAACAGAAAATTGATTTAGAGAAAAAAAATAAATGGGATACTGGTATCAAGGTGTAATTATATGGTATTTAGTGTTTTCTATATATTCGATAGTGAGACAAGGTTTTTAGGAAAGTGGCTTGAGATTTGAAGGGATTTTACGAATTGAATTTAAAGGTACTTTTTTAAAAGATGATTTTGGTTGTTTTCTGAATTTTTGGCTTCTAATCATGTTTTTTTGTTTAGGTGTTATTTTGGTTGCGTTTTGGGTGATGTTTATTTTGGTTTTTTGTTTTGATATTTTTCAGAATGTGCCTCAGAGAAAGTTCAGAAAGATTTTTAGAGAGTCTCATCTAATCGTTATCCCTGACCATAAATCAAGTGGGGTGGAAGAGTCAACTTCTTCTTTATGTTTTTCAATATTTCATGGTTATTGATATATTGTGGAGGAACTATAATGTCTTGATGATTTTTAGGTTGTCTTTATATTATTTGGAGCTACCATAGATATCAGATTTCATGTAGGGTTGATTTTATTGAAAGATCTGTGTTTTTATAAGTGGACGATGATTTCCCCATCATCATTTCAAGTTGTGATGATGTTGGAATTGTTTCAGACCACATTCATTAGATGTTCATACCACAAGAGGTGAGGTAAAAAACGTGGAAGAGTTTTTGGGTGTTCAAAAAGGATACTCGACAATGAAGGATTATATTTATTAATTGAAGGAGCTATTTTAAATATCTTCATGGATAGTTACAGAGGATCATCTGAAGACTCCTATATTTAATTGAATTATTCAACTAGAGACCATGGATAATGTCTTATAATCAAGGGTGTTCTATTTGGATAAGTACTTGGAAGTGGAATTCATCAAAGATTTCATACTTGTAACATAGTCTAGGGAGATTTGATATCCAATTCCTCCTGGTGTCCATGAAGGTTCCCCATCTGGTGAGAAGTGTATATCCAAGGAACCGATTTCGGAAAATCATCATTCCTTGTTTATAGATTGCCACTCATTGAACCATTATCTTTTTTTCTTTCAATGCATCGAGTTAGAGTATTTGAAGCTTCCTTGTTGAAATCCTCAAAAGGAGTGTCATCATTGTTTTTGTTTTTGTCATCTTGATAATTAATGTTAGAAGTGTTGATTAGGGAAGAAGCCTTGATCGTACGGTGTTAGATCATGACTATGGGGTAGTAGATGCATTATGACATTAATAATCCATCCAAAGGCCTAAGAATGATGATTTTCAGGTAGTTAGGGACCACCGGGGGTGTGGGGAACATTGTACTCGAGTTTTCTACATTATTATACTGAAAACTATTGAATATTACCAATTGTGAATTTCACTAATGTTTCATGTTCCATATTTTTTCATGAATTCCTGATGCTTTTACCTTTAATAATTTGAGTTTTTATTCATATCTAGATGTGATTATTGGAATATAATTTTCTCTCTTGTGTATGTTTAGTCATTTTTTATTCATGTTGGTTATATATTGTGTTCAACAAGGATATATAGAAGTATTATGGAAAAGTTGAATTATATATTTTATTGTTGTTTGGGTTTGATATCATTTATGGGTTATCCAAATTTTTTATGGGTACTTTTTGGATCTAGTTGGGTTCTTTTTGGTGATAGTGTTTTTTATATTTTTGGATATGTTTGGGGTGGTTCATGTTAGATGTTTCTACATTGGTCAACCAGGGGTGTTGTTGTTTGAAATTTCAACGGTGGTCATGCTTGCAAATTTATCATTATGGGGAGAACCATATTGGGTTCTCCCATTGTTAATCATGATTTTGTTTCCTATATATATGTTCGAGTGTGAATTGTTGATTAAAAGGCCACACTATGAACTATTAATTCATTCGATATCATCTGATATTATCTGTAAGGTTTGTCCCTATTGTTTATGGGAAACATTAGGGGGAAAAAGTGCTTTTATAGGGATAATTGTCACACCCAAACAAAGAAATTATTTTATTTTACTATTTTAATGCATTGGATATTTTGATTGAGGTTTAGGTTGATTTACCTGTTTTAATTGTTTTATTTCAAGGATTCTAGTGAGTTTTGACCTACACATGGTCTGTATGCATTGTCTGAGGATTTACTATACAGCCTATTATGGTAGATGGTGTTTCTTGTTAAATTTATTCTTTACCAATTGAACATACATTGTTTATCATGTTTTTTCATAAAACATGTGATTTATAGTATAAAACCACGCACATTATTGAATTTGTATGTGACTAGGTGAACTTCTTGCACAAAGATATAGAAAACTGTGCAATAAGAATGCAGGGAGGTTCTGCATTTAGATAGAGATGAATCACAAGGTAGGAACATGGTTTCCAATATAATATGGACATCCCTAGCTGAGGCCCATGTTCTCCAGTAGGGTGCGCAAGGTTGGTTCATGGTTTGTAATATCATGCATCCAAACAGTGAAAGTTGTCACAGTCATTAAAATATGGAATTTACCTTTCTACCCCTCCAATGTTTTAGCCCCATTTGGGTATTTTCTCCCCTTTTAGATATATCCCCACAGTAGGGGCCTGCACACTCCTCCTACATTTCTAAAATTATACCATTGAAGCATAATAATGGTTTGGAGTTATGGTTAATTGAGATCTTGTCAATTTTACCTTCCCCACATCATTAACTCTCTATTTCTTGGTTTCCCATGGTGGGGTTTTCTACTTGAAGTAACCCCAAGGGTTAGGGTTGATGTGTGTTGTCATTTATTTTTTGTTCGGGTGTTTTTATATTCCCTCATGATTGAATCTTCCTTCTCCCAAAGTTGAGTCTCATTCGCACGTCTTTGAGGTAGGTGATTCTATCCATATCATTTTCAAAACATTCCTTTTGTTGATTGTGGGTTTTTAAATAACATATAACTGTGTTTTTCATGCTTTTGGTGAGTTTTTAAGTTTTGGTATGGTGTTTTATTGGAAGAAATTTTGCTAAAAATGGCAATCAAAGGGTTTTATTAAACATGCCTATATATGTATTATCATAAGGTGTTTGATAAAATTTTAATTTATATTTTAATGGAATGTCAAGCGATCTACATGGTGCACTCCCTTGGTTATGTTTTGTTAATGTGGGTGGTTTGTGAATTGGAGTTCGTATGTAGAAATTTTAGATACATATTTTTTGATTCTTATATGTGTCTTGTTTTTCTAAGCAATGTGGCACTTCCTAAAAAACTTTTTTAATAAAATATTTTGTTTAATAAAATTTCTTATTCACATGTGTTGGGATATGAAATTAAAAAAATAATTTGATTTTGTTTCAACTATAAAACTTTTTTGTGATTATAAATATGTTTTATGGATTTTTTATGAGGTGTAAAATATGTGTTAAAAATTCATTGAGTTTAAAATGTGATAAAAGTTGGTTTTGTAAATGAAATTTGTTATGATTCACTTGTATTTTTTTAATGTACAACTCGAATTTTCATTATTCCTTATATAAATGGTGTGAAATGTGTTTTCAATTGAATTTAATTGTAATTTTTTTTGGAATTTATCTTTTCAAAATTATGTGAATTTTGATGAATTTTGGCTCCCTTTTTATAATCTTTAAATGTTTTTTTAAAAAAATTAGTGATGTCAAGAATGTTTTTGAAAACAATTATTTGAGTCTAAATTTTAAAGGACCTTTCCCATATCAATGTTTGAATTTAATTTTGTTATTATTTTATTGTCTATTGTTGATTCTTCTTTTCCTCACAGAGTCTAAACGCATGAAAAGGGAAATACCATAACACAAATTGATTCATCCTTTGAAGAAATATCAAAACATGACAAAGGCATGGACATGTACTCGCTTCAGCATGGGCAACGAAAGTTCCAAGAGGGTCCCGCAGGGTACCTATGCACCACATATTGGGAGCGTAGGTGACATGCGCGCCCCATATGATTTTTCTCCCAAGGTCTTCAGTAGCCTATAAATATCTGATCTGGGCCCCCATTTGGAGGAAGAAAAGTTCAGAAACTCATATTTGAGCTCTTTACATCCTAGAATTTTCTCAAAGCCTTCCGAACACTTATAAGGAAACTTATTACCTAGAAAGGATGATCTAAAGATGGGGAATAAGGCCTAAGTGTTGAAATTCATTAACACATGCACACCTTAGTGTCTACCCCTTCAGGGAATTGAAGACACTTGTGTGCCGCCTTATCCCTTAGCCACTCATTTTAATGTCTTTAGGGATAATACTAAGGGCTTGATAGAAGCCTCTCCCAAGTATTACTCTATGGGTTGTCCGTAGCTCAAGTACACCTGTGTCGTGCAGGTATACCTGCAGGACAACGACCTGTGCGCCCAAACAAGACCAGCACACCTACCGTCTTTTGGGTGCCCCTCCAATCCATTCATCTCTTTTCTTCACATCCACCTCTCCTCTTCTATATTTAGCCTTCAAAATCCTCTTCAAATCCATTTATTGAATGATTCCTTGGTTTTCTTCCTTATCTAAAAGGAATTATGTGGAAAATCACTCAAAACCTTGTGATTTGAATATCTTTATTTCACAAAGGTTAGAGATTTCATTCATTCATCCTCATATTTTAAGATGATAAGATCATTAACCTGGGCCTCCTTTTAAAGAAGTAAGCCCCAGTCATAATTTCCTAACCTGGGCATCCTCTTTAAGAGTAAGCCGAATTCATTATGTTTCCTTAATTTTGGGCCTCCTTCTCTGGAGTAATTCCCAATCATAATTCCCTATCCTGGGCCTCCTTTTCAGGAGTAATCCCAAGGAATAATTTCCAAACATGGGCCTCCTTTTCAGGAGTAAGTCACTGTCCATGTTCCCTAATATGGGCATCCTCCTTAGTAGTAATCCCCAAGTTCCAAAATATGAGCATCCTCCTTATGAGTTTGCCCCAAATCCCAGATTCCCTTAACCTGGGCCTCCATCTCAAGAGTAAGCCCTAGTTCTCAAGTCCCTTAACCTAGGCCGCCTTCTCAAGAGTAATCCCCATTTCTCATGTTCCTTGAACCTGTGCCACCTTCTCAAGAATAATCCCCTGTCATAATTTCTTTTAACTGGTCTTAACTTATTTTCATTTCGGCTTCCTTCTCAGGAATAAAACACAATCACAAGTCTCCTACTAATTTTTGCATCCTCCTCTGGAGTAAACCCCATGTTAGAGAATCAAAATCTCCATAAAGCACAAATTCCTTTTTGGAACTTGATCTCGGGCTTCTTCTCTAAAGTAATTCCTGATCATTATCTATTTGGGAAATCATACATACATAATCTCCATATCATTCCTTGTGACCGCATCTTTCATGTCACAAATTGTCAGATTTAATGATGCCTCTTATTTCTCACACCGAGCATGACCCATGTCAGCATAGAGTGTAAAATTAACTGTGACACGTCTCTTTGGGCTGTTAATCATATGTAAGCCTTGAAATTCCCAACCGAACTACGTAGACTTTGTTATCTACCTTAAAAGTGGAGTATGTAGGAATCCATTCCGAGGTTCAAGCCCATCACCCATCAATTATCATTTGTCCAATATGACATTAAACTATATCATAATTCCTGAACTAAGTGGGTTCTGATTCCTTTTCTATCAAGGATACATAGGTAGCCCATCTGCGGGTACAATCCCATCTTTAAAATACTCCATGTCCTTCTGAATGAAAAAAAACATCAAGTGCCCTGCTGAGTGGCTTTAAAACCAGTGTGGTTATCATAATGACCAAGATATATTTATATAATGTGTTGAAGATACCATTGACTAAGAATCTATTACAAATACAGATGATTCTCTATTGATGAAGAACCTCAAATACATATTAAAGATTCTATAAATCTCATACATATCAATAATTGATTGTTGAATCTTAAGGAAAGATCATTTTCATACTTGGTTGTGTAATACGGATTGACGAACATAACTTAAATCTATAAAGAGAGTCTTGTAGTAGACAACAATTCCCCCCAAAAAGGTGTGATGAGTCCGACCTCCCATCCATTCGACGAATGAAAATTATTAAGACTCATCGGTCTACAACTAATGAGAACCTAACATTGGAAAGTAGTTCCAAATGGATATACAATCATTGGATGTTTTTGGATCTACAAATAAACCAGTTAGAAACTGATTGGAAATTTTGAACCTTAAAAAAACAAGGTCATCCCCATTTCTAGAGGAATCAAAAAATGGTAAACCTGACACGAATCCTTTACAAAGTTAGAATGATGTTTTACTTATTTGTTAGGCCATTATTTAAACTCAATAATAGGGCCAACAAAACAATCAATAACATATGTGCTCATCCAAAAGATGTAGTTGCCGAAATTATCTTGATTATGTCAGTTACATCAAACAAGAACTCTTTTCCAAGATCTTCTGCATTAAAGAAATGGATTCTTTTAAGTTTACACCTGTGAATGCCTCTTCTGTGAATACCGCTACTACAAATCCTGCTGGATCATCATCTCCTCTGAGGAAGACATCACCTACTCATTGTCTTTAACGCTGAGTATAAAATGAACTAGTTAAGAAATACCATCGAAACTGTACAATTCTAACTCTAGAGGATGCTCAACCAGACCTCCAAGTCAATAATTCACCTTGTTTGTCTGGATAGCAATGACCAGGGATCAAGAAGCAGGTGGTTCCAACCACCGTTTCCAGCCGTTTCGGGTCGTTATCACTGTAACTCAATCACTAGTCCCTCCCATATTATTAGGAGGTGAATGAGAAGGTCAATCAAGGCCTTAATTCAAGGAGACATGAGTAATTACCAAAGGCTCCAACTAACAATCGCCGCTAGACCCGTGCGGTAGTGTGCCCCCAATATGATGAGGGTGTCATCTCCATACGTTTGGCTCAGGTTTCTCAAACCTGAGCAGGCAAGACGAACCACCAGAAGCGATGACTTGTCAACAGTGAGAAGGTTCTTATCTCTTCCATTTATGGAGAAGTCCACCAACCTAACTTGGTGGAAAGCAATGAGAGGGCGCACACACCAATCGGTTTTAATTCCTTTTCCAACAGACTCGTCTGGCAGTAACACCCCATTCCTACCAGGAAATTCCAGTGGAGTATTATACACAGGGACATACAGCTGTTTATAAATCATCAGCTAGTCAGCAAGCTCGTCTGACTGCATATGATGAAGTCTGCCAGCCCAATGTGTTGACAACTGTTAAACATGCACATACACATGCTTACACTCATCAATCCTGCCAGTAGCCTCGTCTACCATTATTGAAGGAAGTTCATCAACCACGTTCAGCAGAGTGCAATAAGCAGGCACATAAACCTACTAGTATTGATCAATCATACCTACAGTCTCATTTGGTAGCACACAGAGAAGTCAATTTGAAATCCCCAATGACAAACAGGAGGCATACTCAAATCTCAACACCCAGACATAAGTACTATCAGAACTCACTGGCAGGAAAAGGAGGATAGTAGTAGGAACACACACCTTCTCCAAGCACGGAATGGACATATATATTTCCATTACAGTAGCTGATGTCACCAAAAACATTCTAATAATGGTGATGGAGCAGAATCAAATCCCTACTCATATTCTGGATGCCTACCAGGATATTATAACAGATTTAGCAGCATCACATGGAAAGAAATGGAAATCTATCCCTACCAGTAGAGTGACACATCAACAGTTCACTCCAGAGCAGATACACTCCTCGATTCCAGTCGAAGAGGGTTGTGGGTAATACTCCCCCATATCATATGGAAATCAAGTCAGCCACATACACTAGATTTGAATGGAGATAATCAGCCTACCCTGACAATATTTCCTGAGCAGGCACATACACCTGCCCATAATAACCTCATTTGACAACAAGTGGTTGCCAAATTGAGTAAGTAGGCGTCTAAGAAGAAGTCTCTTCCAGCACAGTCAAGAAGTCAAGAGCCAAACTGTAATAAGTCCTTGCTCGATGTTGGAGTTCTTGATGCACTCAGACAATTATCTGTTGCAACTCAAGATTCTAATCTAACATTTTCCAATAGTGGGAACATTAATTCCGATGGTCTGCATCAGACACTTCCTCATGAAGGCTTTCTTTATTATAGTTTGGTCGATCTCGAAGTATCTTCTTCAAATGAGATCCACAATAACCCTCCCCATGGAAAGAAGACTAAGGATCAAGAGGTTTCATCTTTTGGTGTAACCACCATGGTTATCCTCCTGACGCACGCCTGTCGTGGGGCGTGGCAAAACAATATTTTATTTACCTAAGTATAGTATAGCAGTTGATCCTAGGTAGTCTCCCGAAGAGGAGTGCACACAAAACAAGGTTGTCACTTTTTGTTGGTTTTCTTAAAAAGATTGGTTTTAACAAATTTGAATGACCATGAGAGAAACAAACAACAGAAATTGATTGATTTTAACAAATTATAAAGAAGATGATCGGATTTGGTTCGGCTAGACTTAGTGTTGTGCCATCATGGTTTCCAAATTTTTTCTCTTCTTCTTCCTTAAACTGGTAAGAGAGATGTGATTAGAATTTCCCTTTCTAAAACCATAGATTGGTCTATCCTCCTTCCAATGTGTTTTAGGGTTGTAGAAGGTCTCTTGATTAATTAGCGCAATCCTAGACCTGGAATTGTTGTTCCCTAATAAACCAAGATTTCAACATACAATCCTACACACGTGCTTGACAACCGTCGAGCAATCACAACCCAACCCTAATCATGTTCCACCATATACAGATTAGAATTGGGTGGAGAGAGATGTGATCATCGACCAAAGCATTTTATAATTTCAGAATAAAAACCTTAACACAACTGCATTCGGAATTTAATACTGAATTATGAATTGGATCTGAAAGAAAAAACAAGAACGAATTTTATTCATTTCAAGCACAAAACTCAAGCACAACACATAGGTCCAGCCTCCCCTCTTTCCGATCACTCAAATGAAACTACCCCTCCATGGATGGGGTAAGAGATATAATTTGGGAGAGGAGAGAAATTTTAAAACAAAAGAAATAAAAGAAAAATCTGAGAAGTTCTTCTCCTTGGTCCCCCCAGAAGGAATGGGTTGGAGAATGGGATGGCCTGAGGGGGAGGAGCTCTCCTCCTTTTATAAGCAGAATTCGACCCCCGAAAGTTTGAGCGTTTTCTACCCCATTAATGGACTCTTCACGCGTTCCACCCTTCATGAATGTTGTGCACAATTATCTTGGCCGTCTCTCCCCAAAATTTCAGCTCATGTGAAAATAGGACGGAGGAGTTATGAATTTTTTATTCTCGATTTCTGTTTCTGGATGAAGTTTCCAGGACGGTTCCTCCAAATTAATGTCGTTTAATGGACTCCTTAATGACGTCCAAACTTCCCCAAATTTCTTGTAGAGTAGCAACTATATGTCCTCGTCATATCCCAGGTGGAAACACATCATTTATATAATTGTAGGCCGAGTTTTAGGTCCTTTATGTTGGGTGGGTCCACGCTGTCCGCCCGGAAATATTCTTAACTTCAATGAATTGTTAGACCCTTTAGATGGCCGAATCAGCTCCTGGTCCAGCAGACAAAAATGAAGTAAATAAAATAAAGATTATAAAAAAATTTGAATCCGAAAATTTGAAATTTTAGTTTTTCAGAAATGACCGAAATACCGCTGACTTAAAAATCTGTCAAAAATCCAGAAATAGTCGTTTTTCACATTTGGGTTCAAAATAACACTAAAACCTAAAAACATGACAATTACCCATCCAATAACACTTTTTTGGGAGTATAAACAATGATATTCAATATAAATTAATTGAAAATATTTTCTCCATCAATTCCCCCACACTTAAACTATGCTTGTCCTCAAGCATAAAATCTCAACATGGAATTCAAAGGACACCAATGTCACCAATATTTAGATTTCAAATGGAATAAAATAAAATGATTATCAATGTCCAATCAAATTTTCCAGTTCCACAAAAATACCAATTTAATTTCCAATTTTTCAAAGAAACAATCAATTCATGCATTTTACTTTTCCCCTTTGAAAAATAATGAAGCTTCTCCTTTCATTCATTCAAGCTTCTCAATTTATTATTATTAAACATGCCAAATCATGACCTACCTCACTTTTGAATATTTTGTATCATCACTCATGATACAATTAATAGTGGAGTTATGCTCATATCATGAGAACATGCTCCTTACCCATAGGCTTGTAAAGTAACTACTTTCTCCACTTTGTAAAGACAAAACACACATAAAATCATGAGGACTTGCAATAAAGGTTCAAATGACTCTGTGGCGTAGGGTTGGTGGGTAAATGATCGAAATAATTTAAGGCCAGAAGTAGGAGGTTTGACTCTTAAGTACAATGCATGATTAATCAAGTGAAAACACAAGATGAACCTCACTCAAATCCCCTTGAAATGTGAATAACAACACCACTCCCCTTTCAATGACTTGGTTCATGAGTCAATAAATGATTACAAAGAATGATATAATCCAAGTTCTCCCTTTTTTTTTGTAAAGCTCCAGAAAGGCACAGCTTTATTTTGATTTTTTTTTCTATTTTTATGGAGAACCGGATGAAATGAAAGAAGCATAATGAAATGATGAATAATGCCCAATTTTCTAATAATCCATTGACCAAAATGATGACACACACATTACACCACCCAAAAATGATACATATCCCAAGGAACGCACACGAAAGGCCCTTCCCCCACACTCAAACCTGAAATAACCATGCAAAAATACTAAAAGTGTAGGTAGGTAAGGAAAAATTGGATTGTAATGTGGCTTAAACCTATAAGGCAATTCATGGAATCTAAGGGATTACGAAGGATAAATGTAAAGGTGGGTCTTAGGATAAAATGTGGCTAGCCAAAGAGATGCCTCAATCATTTTAAATGTGGTTTTGTACAGTCATAGCTTTGACAAGTTTCAATACAAGTTCTAGCAGGTGCCACGTCCCAAGATCACTCAAGAAATATGCTCAAGATAAAATAGGAAATATTTGGTCTATAAATCCTCTCAGGAATGAGAATATGATATTGGAAAATCACTTATGTCATGATTAAAAATAACAAATTAATTCACATGAATTTCAAAAATTCAAAGAATGAAAAATGGAAGGGAAATTTCATTTACATGAATCAATTAATTCCCTTAAATCATGAGTCCTTATTTCAATATCCATGCTTCACTTTAATCATCTAATAATCCATTTTAATAAATCAAACTTATTAACATTGAAATCTAAAACATGGAATCACAAGATTCCTAAGAAACTCATGTCTCCTAGAGAAGTCAAGTAAAACATGAATTCAAGCATGGGCATGCCTTTTTTTGATTAATTTTTTAAAAGACTAAAAAAGTAGGGAATAAAGTCAGATAATATAGAATTGAAACTCATACTCCCCTATCAAATGGATCCTTTTCTTCACGACGTATAATCCCATGACACCCTCTTCATTAATGGACCTGAAAAAATGAAAACAATTGATAGTGCAGGCCCATTCAATCATGCTGGTAAATGACTAAGAAGACAAGTGGAAAACGGGGGAAAATGCGGGTTGCCTCCCGGTAGTGCCATTGTTTAATGTCATTGGCTCGACAAAACAAAACAAAAAAATTGTTTTTTTTGGTTTTTTTTTGAAAAATCTCTTGGACTACAAGATTTCCTCCCCCACACTTAATTTATGCAGTGTCCTCAATGCATGTAAATGTATGTCTCAAAAAGATGGAGTTACTGCATTTAATCAAGTGTAAAGGAATGATGTAACATGGTAGGTGTTCATTTGTATTCAGGATGAAGGAGTGTGATCTCCTCCACTGGTTCTTGAGGTACGATCCCATGGAACTTCTTCAGCCTCTTCCCATTTATAGTGAATGGGTTTCCTCCTCCTTCCTTTTGAATCTGCACAGCACCAAAGGGATATACATGAGTAACAGTAAAGGGGCCTTCCCATCTGGAACGAAGTTTACCTGGCATAAGCTTAAGTCTGGATTTGAAGAGTAACACGTGATCTCCAGGGTTGAAGGTTCTTGTTGGAATTATCTCGTCATGGGCCATCCTTGTTCTCTCTTTATAGATCATTGAGTTTTCAAAAGATTCCCTCCTAATTTCCTCTAACTCTTGCAACTGAAATCTTTTTTCTTTCCTAACTTTCTCAAGGTCCAGATTCATCTCTCTGACCACCCAGTAGGCTCTGCGCTCCAACTCCACAGGAAGGTGGCAACTCTTTCCATAGATCAATCTATATGGACTCATCCCTATCGGTGTTTTGTAGGCTGTTCTGTATGCCCATAATGTATCATCTAACTTTTGGCTCCAGTCCTTCCGGTTGGGTTTAACAGTCTTCTCCAGAATGGCTTTGATTTCTTTATTAGAGACTTCTTCTTGGCCATTTGTTTGGGGATGGTATGGGGTAGATGTTCTATGATGTACCCCATACATCTTCAGCAATGCTTCCATTTTCCTATTGCAGAAATGAGTTCCCTGATCATTGATGATTGCTCGTGGCACCCCAAACCTACAGAAAATGTTAGCCCTAACAAAATCACAAACATCTTTTGCATCAAAAGTTCTGGTTGCTTTTGCTTCCACCCATTTTGAAACATAGTCTATAGCCAAAAGAATATATGAATTTCCAAATGACATTGGGAATGGTCCCATGAAATCTATGCCCCAAACTTCAAAAATTTCACAAAAGGTTATTGGTTTTTGTGGAATTTCATGTCATTTGGATATGTTACCAGATAATTGGCATTTTTCACATCTTTTACAAAATTCATATGCATCCTTGAATAAGGTGGGCCAGTAGAGTCCAGATTCTAAAACGTTTCGGGCAGTCCTCTGAGGTCCAAAGTGGCCTCCACATGATAATTTATGACAAAATTCAAACACTGATTCAATTTCACTTCTTGGAAAGCATCTTCTTATGATTTGATCATTACAAATTTTCCACAGAAACAGATCTTCCCAAATGTAAAATCTTGATTCAGATTTAAACTTATGTTGTTGATGAGAGCTTAGATGAGAGGGTACCTGAGATGTTACCAAATAGTTGACAATGTTGGCATACCATGGTACTTCACTGTTGATGATGTTGAGTTGTTCTCCAGGAAGCTCATCATTAAGTGGGTTCTGCTTTGGTATTTCTAATTCAGCGGTCTGGGGTAGTCGACTCAGATGATCAGACACTTGATTTTCAGTCCCCTTCTTATCTTTGATTTCCAAATTGAACTCTTGTAAGAGTAGAATCCATCTCACCAACTATGGTTTAGCATCCGCCTTTTTCATTAAGTACCTAAGAGCTGCATGATCAGAAAAAACAACAACTTTAGTGCCCAGAAGATATGATCGGAATTTATCTGGTGCAAAAACGACTGCAAGGAACTCCTTCTCTGTGGTTGTGTAATTTATTTGTGTTTCATCCAAGGTCCTTGATTCGTAGGAGATGACTTGAGGCTTGCTGTCAATTCTCTGTGATAGAGCATCTCCCACTGCTTGGTTGGATGCATCACAAAGTATCTCGAAAGGGTAATCCCAATTGGGTGGCTGCATTATTGGTGGTGTTATCAGCCATTCCTTTAATTCATCAAATGATTCCCTACATGCACAATCAAAATTAACGTTAGCATCCTTTATAAGTAATCTTAAGAGAGGGAGAGAAATCTTACTGAAATCCTTGATGAATCTTCTGTAAAATCATGCATGCCCTAAAAAGGATCTAACATGTTTTACACAAGTTGGATATGGTAAGGAATTTATTACATCAACTTTTGATTTATCAACCTCAATCCCATTTTGTGAAATTATGTACCACAACACTATTCCTTTTTCAACCATGAAATGACATTTTTCAAAATTTAAGACAAGGTTCTTTTCAATGCATGTTTTCAAAACGTTTTCCAAAATTCCCAAGCAAAGATCAAATGAATTGCCAAAAACTGTGAAATCATCAAGAAACACCTCCAAGAAATCCTCAATGTGGTCCGAAAAAATACTAACCATACACCGTTGAAATGTACCTGGGGCATTTCATAGCCCGAAAGGCATCCTTTTGTAGGCGAATGTTCCAAAAGGGCAGGTGAAGGTTGTCTTATCCTGGTATTCTGGTGCAATTCGTACCTGAAAATATCCTGAGAATCCATCTAAAAAACAGTAATGAGTATTTCCAGCTAACCTTTCAAGCATCTGATCAATGAATGGAATAGGAAAGTTATCTTTTCTGATAACTGGATTTAGCTTCCTGTAATCTATACACACTCTCCAGCTGTTTTGTATTCTCATGGGGATCAGTTCATTTCTTTCATTTGTGACAGTGGTCAGGCCAGTTTTCTTGGGGACTACATGAATTGGGCTGACCCATTGAGAATCATAGATTGGGTAAATGATATCAGCTGCTAACAATTTCTCAATCTCTTTCTTAACGACCTCCATGATTGTGGGATGGAGTCTTCTTTGAGGTTGTCTAACTGGCCGAGATTTACATTTTAAAAATATCCTGTGAGAGCATACCTTAGGGTTTATTCCAGGAATATCACTTAAACTGCATCCTACAGCTTTGACATTCCTTTTGAGAAGGTCAATCAATGTTTGTTCTTGTGAATGGGATAGGTTATTGGAAATGATTACTGGCAATTTATTTCCTTCCATTAGGTAAGCATACTTCAAGACACATGGCAAAGGCTTCAGCTCAAAACATGGGGGTTGTTCAAGGGATGATATTGCATTTAGGTTTCTTACTTCTAATGTTGAATTCTCAGGAATAATATTACTTCCTTTTAACAAATCATCGAAAAAAATCAGATTTTACCTCATCCTCCAACATGATATCAGAATTTTTAGGTTCATGGGAGTTATAAAATTCAAATGAAGAGTGTTCTCCCAAAGATAAAAAGTCATGAAGCATACCTGAGTCTTCAATTGGTTCTATTCCTTCATCATGGGAGATTGCATAACGTGAGTGATTGCTGGATGGGTGTTTCATCGTATCAAGAATATTGAAGTGTACCGTACTATCTCTGAGCTCCATGGTGAGTGTTCCTTCATGCACGTTGATGATTGTCCTTGCTGTTTTCAAGAATGCTCTCCCTAGGATGATGGGAGATTGGGATGGTGCTCGGTCTTCCTCCATGGTAAGGACATAAAAGTCTGCTGGAAAGATTAATCCTCTCACTCCTACAAGTACATCTTCAACAACTCCAGCTGGGAAAACGGTGGATCTGTTTGCTAATTATACCACCACACGAGTTGATTTTAGTTCTCCGATCTACAAAGATGAAAACACAGAGTGAGGCATTACATTTATCGAAGCTCCAAGATCACATAGTGCATCAGTAAAATTTAATGAACCGATAGTGCCGGGAATAGAGAAAGTCCCTGGATCTTGACATTTTTGCGGTATCGGTGTTGTGATCAATGTTGAGACGCTTCTTCCTATGTTGATTCTTTCATTTCCATCCAGCCTATTTCTTTTAGTACATAGCTCCTTTAGAAATTTTGCATATTTAGGGATTTCCCTGATTGCATCCAGTAGTGGAATGTTAATCTCAACTTTTCGAAATGTTTCCTGAATTTCCCGTTGAAGTCGTTCTTCTTCGCCCTTCTTTGACTCAACCAATGCTGATGGGAATGGTGCTGGAATATCCTTTTTCTCCGTTTTTTGTTTCTGCAATGGTGTTTCTCGTCTTTCTTTCTTGAACCTTGTTCTTTCTACTTTGTTGTTGACACGTTTTTTTTGGTTGGAAAGGATGAGCTTCAGCAGGTTCCCTAGATTCATCCTCCACATATTGTTCTGGTGGTTTAAGCTCCTTCCCGCTTCGGGTTGTGATTGCACTAACATTCTCTTTTGGATTGGGAATTGTTTGTGCAGGAAGATTACCTTGGTTCTTGGTGAAAGCATCCATAATGCTTGCAAATTGATCAGCAAGCTTGTCCATCTTATCTTATATTCCTGCAACTCTTGTCTTCAGTTGTTGGTCTTCATTTGTCGGTGCACTTGTGGATGGTTTCTCATAATTATTCCGCTGGAAAGGTGGTGGTTGAGAAGTTTGTTGTTGTTGGAAGGGCTTCTGATAAGGTTGTTGGAATGCTATCGGGTTCTGATATTGCTGCTGAAAAGGTGCTCTGGCTTGGTTTTGTTGAAACCCATACCCTGGTTGGGTTTGCGGTTGGTATTGCCTTTGTTGATAGGCTGCAGCACAACTTTCTGTCCCCTGTACTTCTGGACATTGATCAGTGTAATGAAAATTAGAAGAGCATAAACCACATACCTGATTCGGCCCTTGTTGTTCCTTCACATGGTTCAAAGCTATTTGTCGCACCAACCTGGTGAGTTCACCCATTTCATTCCTAATTAAATCTATTGAATCAGATGTTCTTACCTCATGGATCCCTCTGGTGATCGTACCTCGAGTGCCAAACTGCTGTGAATTTTGTGCAATCTTTTCGATCAGAATTTGTATACCTGCAGGTGATTTATCAATGAGGGCTCCTCCCGATGAGGCATATAGTAGATTCCTATCATTGTCAAGCAATCCTTGGTAGAAGAACACAAGGAATTGGTCCTCTTCTATTTCTTGTTGTGGAAAACTTGCACAAATCTTCTTGAAACGTTCCTAGTATTCGTAGAGTGTTTCTCCAGTTGACTGATGGATGACATAAATCTCCTTCTTTATTGTAGTGCTCCTAGATGTTCGGAAGAATATTTGTAGAAAGAATTTTTTAGATCTTCCCAGTCACTGATCTCCCCCAGTTGTAGATTGTACAACCATTCCTTTGCTGCTCCCTCTAGTGAGAAGGGTAAAGCCCTCCACTTCACATTCTCTTCCGCGACTGCTCGAGGTTTGAAGCTGGAGCAGACATAGGTGAATTCTTGAATATGTCGATTTGGGTCTTCACCTGCAAGACCATGAAATTTAGGAAGCACATGGAACATGTTAATTCCCAATTCAAAATCATTTTCTATGGCAGTAATTGCAAGTTGATAATTTTGATTGACAAATTGAGGTGCACAGATGTCACGTAGGGTTCGGTTGGGATTTACATCCATTATTAAAGGTTCAAAGTCTCCACTCAAGGTATCACTTGAATCAGTGAGATTTATTTCTTCGAAATCTTTGGGAAGATTTTGATTTCTCAATTTGGTTATTGTGCGCTCAATTTCTGGATCGAATTCTAATAAATTGCTATTTGAACTACGGGTCATTCAAAAGAGATTTTTTTTTTATTTTTTTTTTAAAAAAACATTGAGGCACTGCCTCCCTGGAAACGACGCCAAGTTTGACGCATGCCTATCGTGGGGCATGGCAAAAAAATATTTTATTTACCTATGTATAGTATAGTAGTTGATCCTAGGTAGTCTCCTGAAGAGGAGTTCACACAAAACAAGGTTGACACTTTTTGTTGGTTTTCTTAAAAAGATTGATTTTAAAAAATTTGAATGACTATGAGAGAAACAAACAACAGAAATTGATTGATTTTAACAAATTATAAAGACGGTGATCGGATTTGGTTCGGCTAGACTTAGTGTTGCTCCATCATGGTTTCCAAATTTTATCTCTTCTTCTTCTTTAGACTGGTAAGAGAGATGTGATTAGAATTTCCCTTTCTAAAACCTTAGATTGGTCTATCCTCCTTCCAATATGTTTTAGGGTTGTAGAAGGTCACTTGATTAATTAGAGCAATACCAGACCTGGAATTGTTGTTCCCTAATAAACCATGATTTCGACATACAATCCTACACACGTGCTTGACAACCGTCTTGCAATCACCACCCAACCCTAATCATGTTCCACCGTATACAGATTAGAATTGGGTGGAGGGAGATGTGATCATCGACCAAAGAAATTTATAATTTCAGAATAAAAACCTTAACACAACCGCATTCGGAATTTAATACTGAATTATGAATTGGATCCGAAAGAAGAAAGAAGAACAAATTTTATTCATTTCAAGCACAAAACTCAAGCACAACACATAGGTCCAGCCTCCCCTCTTTCCGATCACTCAAATGAAACTACCCCTCCATGGATGGGGTAAGCGAGATAATTTGTGAGGGGAGAGAAATTTTAAAACAAAATAAATAAATGAAAAATCTGAAATTTTCTTCTCCTTGGTTCCCCAGAAGGAATGGGGTGGAGAATGGGATGGCTTGAGGGGGAGGAGCTCTCCTCCTTTTATAGGCAGAATTCGACACCCGAAAGTTTGAGCGTTTTAGACCCCATTAATGACCTCTTCACGCGTTCCACCCTTCATGAATGTTTTTCACAATTATCTTGGACGTCTCTCCCCAAAATTGTAGCTCATTTGAAAACCGGATGGAGGAGTTATGAATTTTTCATTCTCGATTTCTGTTTCTGGATGAAGTTTCCAGGATGGTTCCTCCAAATGTATGTCGTTTAATGGACTCCTTAATGACTTACAAACTTCCCCAAATTTCTTGTAGAGTCGCCACTATATGGCCTTGTCACATCCCATGTTGAAATACATCATTTAGATAATTTTAGGCCGAGTTTGATGTCCTTTATGTTGGGTGGCTCCATGCTGTCCGCCCCGAAAAATTCCTAACTTCAATGAATTTGTAGACCCTTTAGATGGCTGAATCAGCTCCTGGTCCAGAAGAAAAAAATGAATTAAATAAAATAAGGATTATAAAAAAAATTTAATCAGAAAATTTGGAATTTTATTTTTTCAGAAATGACCGAAATACCCCTGACTTAAAAATCGTTCAAAAATCCAGAAATAGTCGTTTTTCACATTTGGGTTCAAAATAACACTAAAACCTAAAAAACATGACAATTACCCATCCAATAACACTTTTTTGGGAGTATAAACAATGATATTAAATATAAATTAATTGAAAATATTTTCTCTATCACCTCCCCATGATGATGAATTTAGCTGTGAAAGTCCTCTACGTAGTAGTAATTAACATTTCTTGGAAATTCTCTAATGGAAAATGTAGTAATGAGGAAGCCCTCTTATCTTGAGGCACTTTAAAATGTAAAGCCATTCATTTCCAATTCTTTACCGCTATCATGTGAAATAATTTCTCAACTATAAGATACCCTGGGGTGTAGGTCATTCAAAGAACCACCTCCGAGGCATGCATCTTCTAATTTGGTAAATGAATTTGCTACCAAAAATTTTGAATCTGATGAAGCAACAATGAAGCACCAGATCTTGTCTGATCAGGTAGAAGAATCTTCATCGAATGATAAAGAGGAAATGTTGAATATAAGGAAACAACTGATGAAAGGTGAAGTACCAGTCCTGTTTTGGCCTTTGGATGACTCTAAGTATGACATTGCAGAAATGTTGATGGAAGATTGTATTCAAGATATTCATCTCAACATGTGAGAAAATCTTTGTCAATTGAAAAAGAAAATATTATCTTATGATGAATATGAAAATCATGTCAAGATAATAGAATGTTTACAACAACAAGTTGATGTTGCCTCTCTCTCGGTTTCCTGATATCTGAAGGCGGAAAAGCATCAGAGAGCTCTTCAGTGTTCATGCCTTGGCACCCTAAGAAGGTTGC
This sequence comes from Viscum album, assembly GCA_963277665.1. NCBI lineage: Eukaryota > Viridiplantae > Streptophyta > Magnoliopsida > Santalales > Viscaceae > Viscum > Viscum album. The sequence continues at coordinate 1,900,465,953 of OY728133.1, read as the reverse complement.
GCCAGTTAATTTCCAATTCCCCATCTGGTAGAGGATGGGGTGTCCATAGAGAACTACATTTCACTGTACTCTCCATCTAACAAATCCTGCCAAAAATGATCTCATGCAATGTTATTGCCCATGGCCGACCACAGCTAATAGGCATTGTTTGATATCAAAGGCTCGCTCAAGAACAAGCCTCAACTAGTTCTTCTCAAAGTCATGCATACAAAGAACAAGTTGTCAAATTACTCTTGCATCAGGCCAATTATAATATCGAATAGGCTTTTCCTTTGGAGTGACCATATCATCAAGTGACCGAAGTGTCAGAAATCATCCAAATGGCCATTTAAACCAGGTGATTTGAGTGGATGTAGGATGATGCATCCAGCAAATTCCCCTACGAAAGTCTGCAAGATCAGAATTGATTTTAAGAAAGTCTCTGATGTAGCAGCTCAAGAACCACCCCATCTTTCCAGACTAGGGATTCTTTTAGTCCAAACCTCACAATTAACAAATTGTATTCGAGGAGTTGAACAAAAATAGTAGGAACAACCCCAATCCACTGGACTAGTGACTTTTTCAAATCCTCAATCTCTTCCTCAGAGAAAATCATTCTTCTCTCGTTTAGGGAAGAATCCCCAAGAGGAATGAAGAGACAAATTATCAGGATATTCCCTCAAAATTATAGTTCTTCAAGAAGTTCTTGAGGATTTAACTCAACATAAGGCAATGTCTCATCAGGGAAATGGAAAAAGACAGTGTCGCAGAAATTCTGATAGAAAGGATGCAATGCATTATGCATCAATTAATATAATCAATGCCATTATTGCTGATCCTCCTGAACATGGGGCTCACTCAGAGGGATCAGATGAGGATGTTACTTCTCATGAATATGTACACACAGACACAAATGAAGAAGGTGTGCATACAAGATATCAAAGGATTTCCAGAATTTGGGTATTCCATCAAAAAACCAACTTCCCCCTCTCCAAAAGGCATCGAACAAGGGGAATGGGAAGAATCATGATACATAACCTTCCACTGGAGAAGGCCAATCACTTTCATTAGAGTAATGATTTTTCATAACAAGAGGCAGAAATGAATGAATTAAGGAGGTTGAATACAGAACTACTTCAAAGTAGTCTTCCTCATAAGCATGTTGGAGTCAGTCATTCAAGGGGATTTGTTGCGGCTAATGAGATAGATCATGAATATGCTCCTTTACCAGTACACCATCACAGGTCTAATCCTATTGGTTATACACACCAACAACTGGAAATACTACCATCAGTGGCAGTTCCGGTCTCCACACCTATCCATGCTCCAGTTATTGCACCTGCACAAGTCCTAGATCAAACGAATGTTTCTCAAAAATTAATGACTACCATTGAGTCATTAATAGATCGGTTAGAATATATGGAAGGAATGTGTGCACCGATTCAACTAGAAAAGGGATCCTACCCTGAATGGGTTGATGCAATTCCTCCCCTATCAAATTTTGCAAGTACCACATTCCCAATCTTTAATGGTTCAGGAGACCCAGATCAACACTTAACACATTTTGTTTCTCGTTGCGATCCTCTGATAGGAATCCCTCAGCAATAATAAGATGTTAATCTTAAGTGTTTTGTACATTCATTACAAGGGCATACTTTTATCTTGTATACAAGCTTGCAATCCCTATAAATTACCTGTTGGGAGGATCTCCGTCAAAAATTACTTCTTCAATTCAGCTCAACTTTTCCAAAGACAACAGTTTATTATCCTAAAAATTTTAAGCAAAGGGAGAATGAAAGAGTTTCACATTTCATTGCTCACTGGAAGGGATTACCATATTCTGTAAGCTTAGCACTCCCTAAAGAAGAATTGTTGGCAATATATGTGGCAAATTTGTTTGATGAATTAAGCACACCATTGATAACTGTGAAACACACAGGAGGGTTTCGAGACCTTACTTCTATCGCTCAACAGATGGAAAAATCTCATACAATGGATAAGGATAAAACTCATGTAACTCCATCAGCTCCAGGAAGGAGAATGGGTAATGCAAAGACTACTACAGTTATGTTTAAAGAATCACTTTTACTTACTTCTACTTCAAAACCTTTATCTTATCAAAGGTCTCCACCGCCTGAGCGACAACAACAAAGGCTGTTTCGTCAAGATGGTCAAAGAGATCAAAGATGGAATCAATTTGAGGACCTGAAGAGTAAATTTTACTCTTTCCAAAATGAAAAAGTTTCCGGTTACTTCATTTCAGCTCTGTAAAATAATTTGGTTCAATTTCCAAGGCCCAAAAGGCCTAACAAAAAAGTAGATGAAGACTGTCCCAATTATTTCCCATTTCATAAGATGTTGGGACATCCCATTCAGGTGTTTTTTGTCTTTAAAGACCTCCTACAAAAGATGGTGGACTCGGGAAAATTCAAAATGAAATGTTCTTCAGCTCTGGTAGCATATGTTACTGCTACAAATCTAGAGGAAGAAGGCAACTTGGAAAAATCCAAAAACAAAAATGCGCAGAAATATGATGATTGTATGGTCAGAAAAACAATCAACCAAACTCATGCCATTTTGTAAACTCAATTGAAGAAACCAATTATGTCTTCTGCTATGAATTCCATAGAAAAACTCTCTTCATTAGAGGGAAAATCCTCAAAGAAACGACATAATTCAATGAAAGAGGATCAATCAGAAAAATATGAGATTGTGTCAAAGCCCATGTTGTCATTGACTCTGGAAGATTTTATGCCATCTAATTCAAAGCCACGGGCACTGCCACACCAAATGGCATAGCCTAAATTGGAAAATCAGGTAGAATATTCATCAAATGAAGAGTTGATCTTTGGTTATGTTAACATGATTAATTTAGCTTAACCTTATGCCAGTCACAGCTTCGATCTTCGTGAGCCTGAGTTCCTTATATCAAACAGAGCAATTAGAGGGAGTTCCAGAGGTATGGGATACAGAGGAAAACGTGGATATCTCAAAAACCACTATTCAAATTCTACCCCTGCTAGAACTGTGTGTGCATCAGAAACTCATGGTAGAGCCCTTCAGCGAGCTCAATAAGAACAAGAAAATTCTTCCACTCAAGGAAGATTCAGTCCTGGTATAATTATTCTAGAGGCTCAGTTAGAGGTTCCACATACTTCCTCTTAGAATCTAAATAGACCTATTCTGTCAAATCTCTCAATTCCAGGATTATTTCCAACTCCAACCCTGATTCAAGATGCAATAACTTCCAAATCATCATCTTCTAAGGCACTTGAGAAACCACATGTTCCTATGGGGAAACGTAGAAATTTGGATCAAAAATATGTTGTCTTGAAGAATTTGGCACAAGTACTGGCCAAGTTATCAATTACGGATGCCTTGAATCTATCCAAGGATCTTCGGGAGGCACTCATTGAGGCATTTTCAAGTCCTCATGAGTTCAAAACTGAAATTACTGTGGCTGAAGTATTCAATGTTGAGATTAATTATACAGAATGCCATGTAGTGATATCTTTTATAGATGAAGATGAGGATGATTTTGTACATGGACGTATTAGAACTTTGTATTTATCTGGAAAGGTCAATGGTGTGGACATCCGAAGAGCGTTCATTGATAATGGTTCATGAGTCAACCTCATCCACATTCATACACTTCGTCGATTGGGCCTGGAAGAATATGATTTATCTACCTCTACTCTGATGTTTCAAGGATATGATAAAAATGAACAAGAACCATTGGGTGAGATTACACTCAGAATTCAGTTTGGAGACCTTGTATCTAATTCATATTTCATGTTTGTTGATCACTATACAACCTTAAATGATTTTCTTGGAAGACCATGACTACATAAACATGCGACTATCCCTTCATCATACTATCAATGCCACAAATATTGTTTCAATGGTCAAATTGGGATGTTATATGGTGATAAATCCCCCTCAAAACATGTGAATATCAACACATTGGGGAAGAATTTTATCACATGAAGGGTAACGATAAATCCACATCATGGGAGGTTACCAAAGTTAATGTTCCATATGGTTCGGAAAAGATTCCAATAAACCCATTCACACATGTGAGTATAGATTATGTGTTTCCTATCAGTCAAATTGATAGGATAGACCCAAATACAAATACTCTTTTGGAAACTTCCCTAATGTCAATTACGGAAATTAAGCCAGATAGAATGGGAGAAGTTGGTGATTCACCAGGAAATTAAGCTCAAATGGACATGTCTTCATTTCATCCGCTGAAATCCAGAAAGTCTATACTTCACCAACTAGGCCAGAAAAAGTTATAGAAATGTTAGAGGTGAATGACGATGTCGATTATCAATCCATCATCTCCTATTTATTACCCAAGGAAGACCGTTCATCATCAATAGGGTCAGAGATGGAAGCCTCTTCTTCAAGATGTTCAAATTTTAACATATCTCATGATCATGGAAATTATGCTTCATCATCTATTATGCAAGTAGAAACAGAAGAAGTAACACATGTTGAAGAAGAAGAGGACGATCTCAAGGATGCTCCTTCTTGTTTTGAAGACGGGGTCTTCACTACTATAGATGAACTCAGAGAAATAAATCTGGGTAAAAAAGAAGATCCACTCGCCACTTTAATTATTGCAGCCATGACTCTTGAAGAGAAAGAAATATATTTTTCATTTTTAAAGAAAAATCGAGATATATTTTCTTGGAATTATACAGATATTCTAGGGCATGATACTTATGTTTCTACTCATCATTTGGGTTTGCCAGAAGAACATTGAGGATTTAAGAAAGCCGCAAGAAGAACACACCAACTTATGCTACCAAAATTGAAGCTGAAGTTGATAATATTATCAAAGCTAAATTCATCATAGATGTTCAATATCCCAAGTTGTTAGAAAATATTTTTCGTGTGAAAAATTAGAATGGAAAAATTATTGTTTGCATTGATTTCAGAGATCTTAATTGGCATTGTCATAAGGATGATTCTCCAGTTCTGATTACAGAACTCTTGATTGATGAAACAGCTATCTTTTAAGCACTTTCCTTCATGGATGTATATTCTTGAAATAATCAAATCTGAATGGCTCTAGAAGATGAATAATCTATAGCTTTCAGAGCCCCTCAGGGTGTGTTTTTCTATCAGGTAATTCCCTTTGGCCTGAAGAATGCAGGTGAAATATATCCATGTGACATGAACCATATCTTCAAACCCTTTTTAGGGAAATTTTTTGAATGTTATGTTGATGATTTGGTGGATAAATTCAAACAACATTCTAATCACTTGGATGATTTGGAAATCACATTCCACAAACTTCGACAACATAATTTGAAGATAAACTCTTTGAAATGTGTTTTGGGGTAACCTTAGGAAAATTTCTCTGCTTTTTTGTATGCCATCATGGTATTGAAGTCGATCCTGAGAAGTAAAATTCAATCCTTGGTATTTCACCTCCATGAAATTTGAAATAATTGAGAGGACTTCAAGGACGCTAATCCTATATTCAGCATTTCATCACCAATTTGGTAGGAAAAAGTTTACCCTTTACCAAATTGATGAAGAACATATTCACCTACCAGGGGACTGAAGAATGTCAAGATTCATTTGATATTATCAAGAAATATCTCTTGAGTGCACCAGTATTAATGCCACCTATTAAAGGAAGACCACTTATCCTCTATGTGACTTCTTTACAGTGATCATTTGGTGCCTCCTTGCCCATATGAATGATACAGGGAATGAAAAAAACTGTTACTATCTTAGTCAGACTATGTTTGAAGCAGAAAATCGATATAAGTGTATTGAAAAGTGCTGCCTAGCATTAATCTTTGTAGTTCAAAAGTTGAGACACTACCTGCAACATCATGAGGTCCAATTGGTATCTCGTAATAACCCGATCAAATTCATCCTTACTCATCCGATGCTTACAGGACGTCTGGAAAGGTGGGCAGTTGTTTTGCAGCAATTTGATACCAGTATGTGTCTCAAAAGGAAATAAAGGGCCAAGATCTGGCTGATTTCCTTACTGAAAAACCTTCAGCGGAAGATACATCTTTAGACATTGATCTTCTTGATGAACAAGTCTTCTTTATTCAAGATGGTCTTCAAACATGGGAAATGTACTTTGATGGTGCTTCCAGAAGTCTAATATGGATGAAAATGAAAGATCCTAAATTCAACAAGGTTGTGTTAGGAATTGTGCTTATTTCCCTGGGAAATGAAGTGTTACCCGATTCCTTCTCATTGTTGGGAGGCGAGAAAAATAATGAAACAGAATACCAATCCAACATCACATGATTGGTGTTAGAGCTCCTGTCACAAGTGAATCAGTTAAATGTGAAAGGTGATTCAGAACTGGTAACCAAACATGTCAATTGGGGATTATGAAATCAGAAAAGAAGAACTAATCCCTTTTTTTGATTATACATGAGAGTTAATGAAGGAATTTCCTAAGAAATCTAAATTTTCTTATGTCACACGATCATAAAATTATCATGTTGATGCATTGGATAATATATACATACCTCTATAAGATCCAAATCTGGATGAGGAAATCATCAGTATTGCCCACTATTGTAAAATTTCACCTTATGTTCGAACCAGAACAAAGGGAATCAATGAAATTAGTCCCATTTCTGAACCATATGTTCATACTATAGGATGGATGACACCTATCAGGGAATACCATCAAAATGGAACACTTCCACATGATAGAGATGGGAAAGATCAAATCCGGCGATGTGTGGTCAATTTTACTATTTATGATAGCCCAGATCACCTAGAGAAAATTATCAACAAAAGAGGTTTTGATGAAATTATCATCAGATGCAATGACGGTGAAGAGACAATGGCTGTCGTGAAAAAAGTGCATATAGGAGTCTATGGTGCCCACCAGTCTGGACATAGACAATCTGATCAAATTCGAAGGCTTAGATACTTTTGGCCTTCAATGATACAAGATTGTGTTGATTTCACAAAGAAGTGTCATTCTTTCCAAGTACATGCCAACATATTTCATCAACCCCCAAAGTTGCTTTATACAACTATGTACTCATGGACATTTTCCACATGGGGAATCGATGTAGTAGGACCTTATACTTCAGCTACATCCATGAAATTTAAGTACATTTTTACCACTACTGACTTCTTTTCCAAATGGGAAGAGGAAATACCTCTCAAAGAAGTTAGTTCTTAAAGAATTGTTTGATTCATCAAGTCTAACATCATTACCGTATTTGGTGTCCCTCATACCATATTGACAGGAAATGGCACCAACTTTAGTTCATCCGATGTAAGGATGTTTTATCAAGAATACAACATCAAACCCAACCATTCCTCTCGGGATCATGAAGTGGCCAATGGCAAAATAGAATCTTTCAAAAAGTCTCTTTGAAATATAATGAAAAAAATGTTGGATAAAGATAAGAAATAGTGGCCTGATAAACTCTTTCATGCTTTATGGGCTTATCGGACCACCACCTGCACTGCAACGCGGTCAACTCAATATTCATTGGTATATAAAACATAAGCAGTATTTCCCATTGAGGTTCATTTACCCTCACTATGGGTTGTCATTTTTGATCAGTCATCTACATATGAACAATATCAAAAGCGATTGGATGAATTGGAATGATTAGACGGGAAGATATTGTTCACCTTGCACCACATGGATGTCTATCAAAATAGAATATCACGAGCTTTCAATATAAAAGTTTGTCTTCGTTCATTCATTCAGGGAGAATTTGTATTGGTTCTCAGAACAACAATAATCCCAGGAAAGAAACCTCCCATGCTTGAGCCAAAGTGGGATGGACCATATTCAATACAGAAGGTATAATCCAATGAAGATTATTCTTTAATATCAATGGATGGAGAACTCATCACTACTCCAACCAATGCCAGATTTCGGAAGAAGTATTTTGTATCATACAAATACATCTCACAGTCCATGTATATAACCTTAAACTATTTTCACTTACATCCAACATGAAATTAAATTGTTCCATCCTTGCTATATGACGTTAAACTATAAATCCCTTCTTAAGTCCTTACTACATGACATTAAACTGCACAGTCCCTTTATCTTCCAATATGAAGTTAAACTGTGTTAGTCAAGATACATGACCCGAAACAGTAAAGAAGTCCCTTACGTCCAGCAAGACATTAAACTACATAATCGCTGGTCTATGCATATGACCTTAAACTATTTGCACCATCGACCAACATGATGTTAAACTGTGCTATTGTCCAACACGACGTTAAACTCTGAAAAAGTCCCTAATACATCCAACATGATGTTAAACTGTGTCCTCTTTTGTCCTTAATTCATGACATTAAACTCCACAGTCCCCCATTCATCCGATATGATGTTAAACTATATTGTCCCCATCATCTTAGCTATAGGATGCTAAACTGTAAAACACCCTTATTGTCCAACATAATGCAAAACTGTGTTCACATCAAAAATGATGTTAAATAATGTCCCTATATTTGTCTTAAATGACGTTAAACTGTACTACTCATTCATCATACATGACATAAATCTGAACAAAGTCCCTTAATACATCCTATATGACATTAAAATGTATTTTGTCCCTACTACATGACAATAAATTGTAGATCACCAATATTCCTCACTCCAAGAATTTAATCTTCATAGTCCCTTCAAATGTCCTACATGAAATTAAATTGTGCATTGTTAGGGTTGTTGCTACATCTGGTTTCTCACACGGAGTATGACTCATGTGAACTTAGAGTAAACTACAACCATAACACCTTCTATGTGCCGTTAACCATGTCTAAGTCCTAACACTAATTTTTAGGTTGCTGTCCTCAAGAACAACTTGATTACGAATTCATTCTTTAATTGAACTATGTGGACTTTGATCTTTTCCTTCTAGGCTAGGTATGTAGGAAACATCCAGAGGATCAAACCCAAAACCAATATCTTCACATTGGTTCAGCTCCATCTCATATGATGTTGACCTGTGAAGAAGCCCCAGAACCAATACTTTTAAATTGGTTCAACATAGTCCTTGCTATATGACGTTAAACTATTCACACTTTTTTTCCTGTATGACAATAAACTACAACATGCTTTGAAACCCTCAACTGAGAGGGAATAATTATTTACATTGATCACCAATCATGTTATATATAAAGACTATGCGCATACATGGCAATTCCCGAACCTTTTATCTTGGGTAAAACCATCATTTCACTAAAGTCCCTTTTCACCCTCCACTTGTATGAACAAAATCAGTACAAAGGGTATTTAAATAACTATGTGCTGCTTGATTCCCATCCTTATGGGATACAAATGAATATTTTGGAATCCCTCGAATCTAGCCCCATGTCATTTGGCCTAACACCAAATTTCACTTTTAGTACTTTGGTTGAAAAGTCCCCATGTGAAAACATGAATGTGGTATGAAAACCCTAGTTTCCATTCACATTAGGTTTATAAAAGACACACTGTGTATTCATTATTATAGTCCTATATCTATGACCCTAAACTACGATCTCCAATACTCTTGTCCCACATGACGTTAAACTGTATTTCAAGAAACACAGTTGGCTTGATTCTTATTATAATGTGATATGTAGTGAAGTCCAACATCTCAATTCAGGACCCAGCCACAACATGATTATGGATTGAACTGGTCTGTGTGTTTCCTCCAATCATTGGACAATACTTATTTTATCATGTGTCATACTCCTAACCTTAAATACTTCCAGGTCTCCATAACCCTTTTCCTGACTTCTAGTCACAAAATTTATGATACCTAAGAGTTCCTTGGACTGACTATCCAGCATGTGCCCTTAGAAGGCCTTGCATAAACAGTCTATATAACAGACCTGTAAGCCAAAAAATGATCTTATTTGGCTATGCATCCACTTCCATTATGTGACCCTGCATAATTCAACCCCCTAAATGGTTTGTAAAATAGTGGTAACTTCATTCTTGGGAGAAAAAACTTATTTTTTCCTTATTGGTCTTAATGATAATATGAACGGATCTACAAAAACATCCATCCATAACATAATTATCTGGTACTCTTTTTCATGATCTGAATGTATTCAAGTCTATGGTTTATATTTCCCTTCCCAATGATTGGTTCAGACCTTTGTAGGAGTGACATTCATCAAATTCATTGATAATCAGGATTGGAAATATCATCTCCATATTCAAGTACCTCTTTCCATATAGTAGACTCTATGCTTTGGAAAATTTGAATCTCTATAAACCTTCACTTCCTTTTTAGCAATTGAAATGTAAAATTTCAAGTAGTTCTTTTTCATGACTATGAATCACGTGCCCTTAACCGGCCTTGCATAATCAGTCTACATAACAAACCTCTCAGCCAAAAGATGCTATTATTTGACTATGCAGCCAATTCCCTTAAGAGTCATTGAATAATTCATCCCCCTAATGGGTTTGTTAAATAGTTGTAACTTCATTCTTGGGAAATACTTCTTCTAATGCGTTTTAGCCCTTTTTAGCATCTTTCTTTAGATTCTAAATTTCTTAAGTCATAGTTTACATGTTTTTTCCCATACATGAGTGTGGTAATATGTTTTCAAATAAATTATCAAGGAATTGAGTGAACTTTAACACATTCGGTCAAAGATATTACGACCTTAAACATTAGCCTTTTTTTTCCGATGTGCATGAATTTGAACTGCCCACAAAAGACAAGGTAACTCTGAACAAAAGTCAAGTCCCAGCTCACTAAACATATACTTTGTATGATTTAGGTAATATTGAGCAATTAAAAATATTCAACGATTGTAGTATTATTATTATAATCCTAGAAAAAATAAAAATTTGCTTACTAGGCCCATTGGATTAGGTAAAAATTAAAGAAAGAAGCAAAAGATTGCAAGCACAAATGATTGAAGATGGACATATTCTTCATTGATGAAAAAAAGGTAGAAGGACTTCCACAGACTGGAGTCTCTTCTCTTTTTCAGAAATTACATGTGAATTTCAACATAACTCTTCATTTGATTTATGACATTCTTGGATTCATCAGCAACCACCTAGAATTCATTCATTCAACTGGATATAATAAGAAACACAGTGATGCCATCGCTTCTTGGAACAATTATAAAAGTATGTTGTTGAGTGCGTTTTGAGAAAAATATTCTGCTTATCAAACAATGACTCTATTTCTGTCCAAGAGGCTTGGAAGATAGATGCATGGATTTGAGAATGGAGATATGGAAGAAAAGATCCATTTGGAGAGAGTACTCTTTTTAGATATTGTTTCTAAAGTCATGATAGTCTTATCTCTATCAATCGGCAGCATAGAACATATTAGCCCATGGTTTTTCATTTTTATATCTTCAAGGAAATGGCATGGAAGAAAATTTTGAAAGTTAACCCCATTGTTGCTTCTCATAATGCACAACATAACCAAAATATAGGGATACCGGTGTGGCTGCATCTCAGACATATAGTTCTTTGCATCTGTAATTTTGACATCTTGCAGATGACCATGCCCATATAGAGGCAAGTAGATGATCTCTGGAAAGTTAAGATGATACGTATTCAAGTACCTGGCCAAATCTGGGAGAGTACTGTTGCAAACAGTATAGTAATCATGGCCAACAACATTCATCATTTCATAAATCCTCATTTTAGCCAGTTCATTAGCCATTGAAATTATTCTAGTAGCCATTAAATCTGCACAAAAGTCAAATAATTAACTCTTAAATGAGTTGATTTTTCATAAAATTTGGGAAGTAATGTGAAAAAATGGCTAAGGAATTAACGAGTGGAAGTCCATAATGGCGTGCAATTGTATCTGTGTCACGTAGGTTTTTGGCACACATGTATCACTGCGCAGGTCAAAATACCTCTACAAAAGCACAACACGAACAAAGACAATAAAAATGCTAAAAATTAGTATACCTGCACGACGAGAACAAATTGCATGGCGAGAGAGGGAATATTTGAAACAGGTTGATTTGCATGAAGAATGGTCATATATTTATAGGCAAGGCCGCAACCCTATCTGCTAAAGCCTGCGCGGCTCACACCTGTGCGAAGCCATCTGCACACTCAACACCTATGCACCGCAATTACTTTGTTTTTCTTCTTTACCGTAGAGTCACATCCTTAGTTATTTCGGATCCAACTGTGAGGGGGGACTTTTGTTGACTCCCTTTTATGGAACAGAGTCTAAATGAATTAAAAGGGAAATTCCTTTACACATAGTAATTTATCCTTAGATGAAATATCAAAAATTGAGAAGGGCATGAATATGGACATGCATCAGCATGGGCCATGCATGTTCCAAGAGGGTTGCATAAGGTACCAGCGTGCCAAATATTGTGCGCGTAGGTGACATGCGCACCCCATATGATTTTTGCCCAAGGTATTCAGTACCCTATAAATACCCCCTTGTGGGCCCCCCATTTGGAGGACGAAAAATCCAAAAACTCATATTTGAGCTCTCGGCACCCTAGTCTCTTCTCAAAGACTTCTGAACACATCTAAGGTAATTTATTACCTAGAACGAAAGATCTATAGAGGGGGGAAAAGGCCTAAGTGTTGAAATTCATTAACACCTACACGCCTAATTGTCTACCCCTTCAGGGAATTGAAGACACCGGAGCGCCACCTTATCCCTTCAACAGAACTTGCACGCCACTCATTTAAAAGTCTTTAGGGATAATACTAAGTGCTTAACCCAAGCCTCACCCATGTATTTGCCTATGGGTTGGCCGTTGCGCAAGTACACCTGTGTCATGCATGTATACCTTTGTGAACATGACCTGCGTTCCCAAACAGGACCTGCGCACCTACTTTCGTTTGGGTGCCCCTCCTGTCCATTCATCTCTTTTCTTCAAATTCACCTCTCCTCTTCAAGATGTATCCTTCATAATCCTCTTCAAATCCATTTATGTCAGGATTCCTTGGTTGGATTCCTTATCTAAAAGGAATTATGTGAAACATCTCTCAAAACATAGTGATTTACATATCATATTTTCAAAAAGTTTATAGATTTCATTCATTAAACCTCTTCTTTTAAGATGAGAAGATCTTTAACCTGGGCCTCCTTTTCATGAGTAAGCCCTAGTAATAATTTCCTAACCGGGGCATCCTCTTTAGTAGTAATCTGCAGTCTTCATGTTCCCTTAATTGTAGGCATCCTTTATAGGAGTAAGTCCCAATCATAATTTCATAACATGGGCCTCCTTTTCATGAGTAAGCCCCAGTTATAATTTCCTATCTTGGGCCTCCTTTTCATGAGTAAGTACTAGTCCAAATTTCCTAATTTGGTCATCCACTTTAGGAGTAAGCCCGAAGTTCCCAAATATGGTCATCCTCCTTAGGATTAATTCCCAAATCCAAAATTCCCTTAACCCAGGCCTCCTTATCAATAGTAATCACCAATTCTCATGTCACTTAACCTAGGCCTCCTTCTCAGGGGTAATCCCCAGTTCTCAAGTCCCTTTATCCTTTAACTCCTTCTCAGGAATAATCCCCAGTCATTATTTTTCTTAACCAGTCTTATCTTCTTTTGAATTGGGTTTCCTTCTCGAGAATAAAACCACAATCACAAGTCCCCTTATAATTTGGGCATCCTCCTCAGGAGTAGGCCCCAAGTTAGAGTATCCAAATCTCCATAAGGCACATATACCTTTATGGACCTTGTTCTCATGATTCTTCTGTAATGTAAGTACCGCTCTTTATCTATTTGGGATATCATACATACATAAGCCCCATATCATTCCTTGTGACCACATCTTTCATGGCACAAATATTCAGGTTTACTAATGGATCTTGTTTCTCACACCGAACATGACTCGTGTGAGCTTAGAGTGTAAAAGTAACCATGAAACATCTCTTTGGGGCATTAATAATACGTAAGCCCCGTAATTCCCAACTAAACTATGTTGAATTTGATCTCTACCTTAAAAGTTGAGTACATAGGATGCCTTTTTGAGGTTCAATCCCATAACCAATTAATTCTCATCCATCCCATATGATGTTAAACTATATCTTAATTCCCGAACTATGTGGGTTTTGATTCCTTTCCTAACAAGGATACGTAGGTATCCCATCTGCAGCTATGATCCCATCTCTAAAATACTTTATTTCCTACTGAATGACAATAAACTTCATGTGCACTGCTGAGTGGTTTTAAAACTAGTATGGTTATCATAATGACCAGTATATATTTATATAATGTGTTAAAGGATACCATTGAATACGAATCTATAACAAATACAGAAGACTCTTTATCGATGAAGAACCACAAATACATTTAAAAGATTCTCTAAATATCATACATATCAATCATTGATTGTCAAATATAAAGGAAATCTCATTTTCATACTTGGTAGTGTAATAAGGATTCACAATCATAACTTAACTATTTAAAGAGATTCCCAAAGTAGACAAAAATTCCCCCCGAAATGGTGTGATGAGTCCGACCTCCCATCCTCTCGACCAATGAAAATTCTTAAGCCTCATCGGTCCACAACTAAGGAGCACCTACCTTTGGAAAATAGGTCAAAATGGATAAAGAATAATTGGATGTTTCTGGTTCTATGAATAAACCCGTTAGAAACCAATTGGAATGTTTGATCCTTAAACAAACAATATCATCCACATTTCTAGAGGAAACATTTATAAAAATGGGTTTGATAAGGTTTTCAAGTGGCGTTGAATGTGTTACCAAAATTCCATAGTGATTTGATTGATTTTAATAATAATTTAACACATTTATTCTAATGATTGGACCATATATGAAATTGAGGCACATTTTTGAACTTAAATGGTGTAAAATATCATTTTTCATATTTAATTTTGTTTCATAATTTCACTTTTTTAGAAGAATGGAATGATTATAAATATAAAGGCCTTTTTAGCATTGTTCCAAAGAAAGGGAAGAGTTATGTTGGATTTGGAAGTGTTTTTGGAAATTTTTTTTCGAACATCTGTGATGTATGGGAACAATGGGGATCATGGTATAATTTATAAAATGGATTGAAGATATTTGTACTGTGATATCCCAACATGAATTTTAAATTGATTTGTAAGGTCAGTTTTTTCTATGGAAAAGTGTCATTTTCCATGTGGGTGTTAATTATTGGATGAATGTGTTTGTGAAATAAATGAATTTTCATGTATGTTTATGGTTTTGGTATATGTTTGGAGGCTACTAGGAATTTATATGGGAACCCCTCTAGAGGATCATGCACAAGAATTCACTTATGATTCAGAGACGACTATTTATTCGGATGCATTTCACTCATGTGGAATGTGTATGAGGAAGACGTGGGATATAATTTCTATACTAAGTTTCACCGAGTATTATTATCATGAGATTCATGTGTGTCATCTTGGGGGTTGAGTTACATTTTCTTTTCATCTATGGTTAGAAAGGTTGATTCCAAATTGACATACTAAGTGGTCAGGTGGGACATTCCACTATATTGGCTTGTTTATACTGGCAACTTTGTTATTGACTATGGAGTTTTACCATATACAAGTAAATGGTTTAGATCTGAGTATATACTGGGATTGATTCATGGGATGTTTAGGAAATTACTATGATTGTATATTTGTATGATTTCATACTACTATTTCATCTTGGGCATTGTCTTGTGATTTTACCTTTTATATTTTGTTTCCTTTATTTTCATTCAACTTTTAATTCCTTGCATGGTTTGGTATTTTGGTTTTGAATTTTTTTGTGGGGTTTTTGAATGGAAATTTATTTTGGAAGGGGATATATGTTTGTGCGAATTTAAAAAAATTACTTGTTTAGAACTATATTTAGTTGTTTAGAAATATTATATAATATTTTCTTGATTAATTTGATGATAATTTTTTTGGGATTATTTGGGAAAGAAACTGCATGAAATCTATGGCGATTACCTAATCTGCTATTGTATGCTCAAACTATACTTGTACCACTCAGTATCAATAGACCCAAGCTATTTTTCATGTTCATGATTCTGTTTTGTGTTTCCATTGGAGTACGTTGGTCTTGTGGTTGGTGGTGACCAAGTGGTCACAGGGAAGGCATGTGGTGTGGTTTAATTTTTGTTTTGTGCATAGTTTCTATTTTTTTCATATATTTTATTTGTATTGGATGCCATATTTATGGATGTACAATTCTTAGTTTTATTGTGTGATCTATTTTTTTTATTTCATATAGGTTTTAATTGGGCTATATCATTCTGATTGTGTTCATTATGATGCATATACCTGATTTCCATCCCATGGGGATTGGAAATGCCCTTTGGGCTTTGTCTTAGATGATTTTCGATGTCTAGATAGATGAATAACTGACATGGTTCATTAGATATATATATATGTTTGAAAATAAAATTCTATAAATAATTTCATATATATATTAAAAAATAATAGATAAAAATTACAAAATATTAAAAAACCAATCATATTGAAATAATAATTTTACCATTATCATAGTCATTAAAATTAATCTTTGTATTCATCCAAATTTTCCAAAATGGAATTGGACCTTGATACATAATTTGATCATGTTTAGCTACAACATAAAATAAAAAATTGATATATTTAATTAGTATATCAGATTTAAAAAAAATCAATATAATTGAATGAAAACATTTAAAAAAAGATTATTATGGTTTCTAAAAAATATAAATATTATTATGAAAAAATATTGAATTTATAAATTATTTAGTTTAATTATAAATATATATATATAGTAAATTTTCGAAAACATTTATGTCATTATTTTGTTATGAATATTTGTTAATAATGACAAGCATTATAAAAAAAATCATTTTTTCCTTATTCACCTTAAAAAAATTATTTAAAAAAATACATACTAATTCCATAAATAATATTATTATAATTAATTAAAAAACTAATTTTCAAAATCAAAATTGAATATTTTATAAATTTTACTATTGAATATAATAGGAATGGTTTAATAGGGATAAGGATACTTAGAGGATAAACTATTATTATTCTTATTTCAAATAATTTACTAATAGGTGTTGACCAATTATTCATATAAATATATATGTAACTCTTAATTAAAAATATATATATTTAAAATGAATATGCTATAAAAAAATTTAATTGACAAATACAATTATAATATTAAATTTATTTTATTAGTAATTTTAGAAATACCAATTGTTTTTCATTTATATCAAATGTATCCTATATTTTTAACAATAATATTTCATAAATTGATTACTCTTATTCATTCCTGAAAATTCAACAACATAGAGTTTAGAATGATATTGAAATATGTATATTCTATCTAAATATATCAAAACTCTATTTATGATTCACGTTTCATGAAGAGTGGGTTATAAAAAACATATACTTATTTAAATAAAAATATAGAGTTATATTTCGGGTCATACATTATTCCCCTTAAAAAATTGAATCAATACAATTTTTAATTATAAATTTTCAATGAAATATTATTGTGGTTTACTCTATGGATATTGTAACTCATCATATTATTTTTAAAATTTTTTAACTATAGTTTCATGGGAAAGTAAATGAAAACCATAATATTCTATACAATTGAAATATTACAACATGGGGGGTTCATCATAAATATTTTGAATAAATACCCTTCATTATTTTAATTATTTCCTATATTATAGAATCAATATTCGTAGAGAGTTTATCACTGGTCTTGTAATTTTAATTGATTATTCCATTATTTGGGATATGAAATACAATCAATATATTTTATTATTATGGACTATGTGAAGAGATTGTTAATATTTTTAAAAAATCACATAAATTTGATATAATGAAAGGATAATAGGATTTTTATGAGGAATGTTATCATAAAATAATTTTAGAAAATTATAATATACATTGGAAATATTTGCAATACTAGGATTAGTTATTATAGATAACTCTATATCAAATAATTTAATTGTTTTAGATAATGACTAGAAGGTCACACCAGTACCAAATATGATAATTTTATTTTTATGTTGGTGATTAGTGTGTCCTTAATTAATCAATTCAATTTACAAATTCCCAAGTTATAATTGAAAAGGATTTCATATAATCTCATGGCTACATAGGTGGAAAATGCTTCTTATAATCTTTATTATTTGGGTTAGGGTATAAATTTTCATTTTAATAAATAGATATTTTTCAACATCAATTTTTTTTTCTATTCATGTCTCAATAAATTCATGGGATAAATTAAAAGTCACTTTACTCATAAAAATTATCTCATTTATTTTCAACATGTTATTATTTATTTATTTCCATATTTTTTGACACAATATAAATCTTATTTCCAACAAAATATTTGTCACTATATATTCTATAAATAGCAATTATCATTTTCTGTGGTGTTTTAAATGTTCACCATGACACATATTATTAATTATAACATGATTTAGTTTTGTGAGAATAGCCATATGATTTTCAACAGTAACCACGATCTCAATTTTTTTTCCATTGGGGAAATTAATGAATTACCATTAACGCTAATTAATAACTAAGATTATCCTTTCTCAAGTGATTAATAAAACCAAATGGTTTTAAATGAATGATGAAAAATTAAAAATATGAGAGAATTAACATTTTCAATATAATGAATGTGTTATAACCATAAAATCTTCTACCTTTTTCATCATGTTAGTATATAATTACATTAGATCAACCTATATCTATCTTATTTTATCCAAGGTTATTTATTTTGGGATATGTTATGCATCTAATCGTAACACCTAAATTTAACATGGAAATAATTCAATCAAATTGGATTCAAGATACCACATTCTTATTAATATATTGGAATTTATTTCTAGTGAAATAACATACTCATGATTTTATAAATATTTCAAGATACCACCTTAAATATGAAGTCATCTCAGGGTTCATTATAGTTCTCTAAACAGAATCACTTGTTAAACTAAAATAATCTCAAAAAATAACCAAACCCATATATGATTCGAATAATAGAAACCCATACTAAAACTATAAAATTATTATATTGATTACATGGTAAAATTAACAAATATCAAAAAATTAGAACTTATCAAGGACCTAATTTTTTTTGTTTCTGGGATACTAGATATATAATATACTTAGTTGACAATATTGTCAGACATTTATCTATGACAGTGATCCTTTAAACCCACTTCTAGACATCTCATATGAAATAATGAGTTTCAATACCAAGGGAGTGGAAATATTAAAAAGGTGTGTAGTTGAATATTCTATAAGTGAAACGTAAAGGCAATTCATAATTGTTAAATCATTAACATGATGTGAAACATGAGATATGAAAAAAATTAAATAAAAAGATCATATGATCATAAGTGACATATAGAAAATTAATTGACAATAAACTATCATTGATTTTAAACTTAAAACCCATTAAAGTTCATTAAAATCTATGATAGAATAATATAATTAAAATAAAATATAACTTGAAATAATTACATAAGAAAGATATATTCCCTATGAATATGGAATATCGAAAATATTTGTTATAAATTGGATATAATGAAAGAAATAATAAGATGATGTTTCCCAAACACTAGAATAGATAATCGCTACATAATGGAAAAGGCTACACTTTCTTTTGAAAATAACATAGTGTAGTTTGTTTCATTAACTAATTCCAATACCCAAGCATGAATGATTACATGAATCCCATATAGGTGCATGAATAACTATCATATTCCTATATTGGAGTGATAGTTATTTACATTATTCACCTAGTTATCTCATTATATATATATATATATATTCATAACCACTCAATTAGAGAATGATAAGGAACCCCACCAATCATAATCCATATATATGAGTTCTACATAAAATCAAATAATTTATCATATCATAAATATCCCAAGATAATAAAATGGGTTTGATATCTTTTTCAAATGGTACAATATAAAATCACATGATCATTCCAGACAAAAATCATGACCACACAAAATTTGTATTTAAAAATGACCACATATAGGCTGTTTCATCCACAATTACTTCATTAGAGAAGAATCAATTAAAAATGGATGGAAAACCTAAAAAAATATAAGTAATTTTTTATATTACATGAATTACTAGAATTTCATGTCACATTCCAAAACACAGTTTTTTTGGAATATAAAGAGACAACGTCTTAAAAAGTTCCTTAAAAAATTTCAATAAATATAATATGATATGAAATAAATACTATACCATGATTTTAAGTAGAATACAATAATGTAGTATTAATTTTGGAAAAAACATTTTAACATACATTATAACATTATATATGAAAACCCATGTTTCAAAAAGGGTAAAGAATCATTTTAAATAAATGAATATAGGGGTTTAAAAAAATAAATTGAGATAAAAAATTTGAGTTTACACTTGGGAAAACATAAAATTGAATAAAATTAAAATCAAGGATATGTGGGATAAAAACATGATAAGAGTTGGAAATCATTCATAAAAAATTTATTTTTTTATGAAACAATAAAATATTAATTGAAAAATAATTTAATGTTAAAATGTATTTCCCTATAAGTAAATATAAAAAAACAAAAAAACAAATAATATCTCACTCATAAATTTCTAAAGTCAATGGGGAATGATTTTGACTCAAATTAAATATTTCAAGTAGGAAATCCCTTACAACTTGAGGATAATCTAAATCAAAACCATTAAAGGAGATACAAAATGAAACAAAATATATAATTCCTTGATATATTTTTCAATATTTAATACACCATAAATGAAAAATATTCAATATATAACGAAATATATTTCCATAAAAGGAACCATATATCAGGAAAAATAAATCAATACCAATAAACCCCTTCAGAGAAGCATATTGTTTGAGGTACGAGTAATTTTATAAATTCTCCATAGGAAAGAATTTTCAAATGAATAAAATAAGGATGAAATAATATAAAAATTATAAATAAGTAATAATATGTCAAATGCAAATTAATAGAGTTGAATACGAAATTTTATGGAACAATGGATGGAAATTGTGTTAGCACAACCCCATGCATTATTCCGGATTGTTTCCATATATGATCATAACCGAATAAATTTTAAAATTATGTTTATTAAATAATTTAATAGTAAAATTAATTTTCTATATTTAATTTTATATTGAAAATTAGTAATAATATTATAATATTTATATAGTTTTTTTATCTTATATTGAATACGGAATCAGAGTCTTCTAAATTTTGGTAATTTTTGTAATCAATGAATATATTTTAATTATAAGTTAGGTATATAATACAACCATTGTAGAATAAAAAACAAATATGTAATTTCTTTTTATGTAATAATATTATTAATATTTATGTTCCCATAATCCTACATGATAAATTTTTATACCATTATTCATGTTGGTTATTAAACAGTTCAAAATAAGACCAAGCATTATCTTGATTATTGAGAATGGTCAAAGAATTTTTTTTGTTAAGATTATAATAAAATAATTATTATATTTTTATATTTTTCAGTTAGGTAATCATATTTAATGTTCTTTAGATAACGAATACAAATCGAGATGAAAATATACTTTATAGATAATGTATTCTACATAAAATATAGTTAATGATCAGTTTTTTGTTTGTTAATGTAAATTTATAAATAACTAATTTTCCATTAACATGTAGAAACATCAGTAAAATAATTATACTTTGGAAATTATACTATAATTTTTCGTTTTTTTGAAGATAAATACAATGGAAAAATGTTTGTATAATGTTACACTCACATTTATAACTTGAAAATTATCTTTAATTACCACAAGGAAATAACTGGTATAGGATCTGTAATTTTAGAAACAGTATTATGAATCTGAAATAGAAATATAAGATGAGAAAAATTGAAGTGTTTCATAAAGTAATTAAAGATGATATGAGAGGATTGAAGTGGTAGAAATTTTCCAATTAATAAGTGATTAAAAGGAATATTTTTTGAATACACTATAATTTTCAAAGATATCATTACCCTATAAAATGTTTAAACATATATTTCAAAAAAATTAACAATTTTCATGTATATTTTCTTCAGTTATTTATTTTCATATTTTATTTACAAAGGAAAATATTTTATAAATAATTAATTTATGTTTTACTAAAAATAACAAAAAATAACTATTACAAAATATGGTTATTATTAAATTAAATAATATATAGTTTAATTTCGAAAAAATATAATAAGAAATATATAATTTAAAATTTTAATATATAGGAAAACAATTTTGGTAGAAAATGGTGTTTGACCATAATGTATTATTAATATTATTTATCATTATTTATAATTAAATATTTGTTAATATAATGATATATGTGTTTTAATTTCATAATATATCCATCCATTAAAATAAATTAATTTAATTTATTCGAAACAAATTTAAAAATATAAATAAAATAATCAACTAATAATCAATGTTTTAGCATTATCATTTTTACTAACATTTATGTTAATATTCATAATTTTAACCACAAAATTAAAATTTACCATTTCAATTATAATTATAATTTTATTCAAAAATGTTAAATCCATTTTGTATATTTGGTTCTTATAAATGAAGAAAATTAAATTTTAAAATAATTGAATAATATCAATTTTTTAGAATTAAATATCACTGATGTTTGAAAAATAATATATATGGGTTTTATAAAAAAAAATTAATTTGAAATGATTTATTTATCTTAAAAATAGATATTTATTATATAAAATTGTTTCAAAAATAAATTAATTCATTATTATAATAATATATTTTAATAAATTTGATGGGTTTTTTAAAAAATAAATGTATTTTAACTATGGTCCTAAGAACTAATTATTTTAGAAAAGATTCTCCAAATTTAATATGATTATAATGAATCCAAAAATAATTTTTACTTTTTAAAAATATCATAAATTAATAAATTTAACTATTAAATAATTTTTGAAAATATAATTAGAAAATAATTTTATTGGGAATTAAATAGTTTATAACAAGAACTATTGTTATTATTATTTAGAATAATTTTTTAATTATTTTTGACAAAATATTCAGGGATTATGGTAATTTCAAAAACTCCAATGAATTTATTGATAAAAAATATTTGTTATAGGATTATAAAGAACATGTTTTCTTACAATCAATTTTATTATGTGAAACCATCTCTATATGGAGCTCTTCCAACCATGTTAGATCTCGTATAAGTAATTTTATTTTGAATACCATTTACCAATGCCATCACCTCTTGATAAACATGTGTAATAATAAATTTTAAATATAATAGGAAATTCATAAATTATATCCATCTAGTTGTGAATCTCCATGAAAGATTTAGTGACCCATTTATAATGTATTATAAAATAGTATTGGAGTTAATTTCATGCTTTAAATTATTACATCATTTTACTCTTATAAGGATAACTATCTTAATAACTCCCTACATAACTTATTCAATAGATGATTATAATGCACATGATATGTTGAAATATCCAATAACACCTCCATTATGATATAGAAATACTAAATCACACCTTGAGGGACTATAGATATTTTTTAAGGTCTATCAATGTTGATTTTAATCCAACTATTCAAAGGAGGCTTCCAAAAAAAATTCAAAAGACTTAAATAGTGGATTGTTGTTACCATAAAAACCTAGATGTTTGATAACCATGAATTCACATACACTATTTACATAGTTTTCTTTTTTGTAATGAATTTTAATCATTTAGTATCTCAAAAATTCTACCCAATGCTTATCTATGAATAGAACTTGTGCCTTTTTGTATGAAATGTTTTCTCCCAGACAAGACCAATTTGATTAGTTTATCCATTTCCACCAATAATAAGGTTATAATACATGGATAGAAGTTTAATTCATTGATAAAGTGAAATAATTAATTAATGGAGACTATGAATATTCTAATTAAATCAATGAGATAAAAAAATACTTCCATATCACTAAGGCCGTATCGCAAATGGGTAAAAGTTTCTTTACATACTCTATGTGTTGATTTCATAATATAAACACGGAACAAATAAAAAAACTAATCAAGTATAACCATTAATTTGCGGGTACACTTTTTTTGAGATTCTTCATATAATTGAAATACCTTATGTCCTGATCGATGTTTTTTTAAATAATGTGATCCAATCCATATCAAAATATTATCAACTAGTATTGTGCTAGTTGAAGAGCTGTCTGGTTATCATGGAATTAATGGCTAGTTCTAAAACCCTGAAATTATACCATATATAAATAGTATAATGACTTATAATTCTCTTAATATCATTTGTATTTAGGGATGAATGTTCTAAAAAACCACTGTAACAGATATCTAAGAATTATTGTGATAATCAAATGGTTGATAATTATCATATAGAGGGTGTTGAGTACAATTCTCAATCCATAATTTGAGAGATGAGATTTCTTTTTATTTCGTCTTTGGAATGTCCTAACATTGTGTTATAGGATTTGATAGAAATATATAGAGAAGGGCATATGTATGAATAATTTTTTCTGTCATCTTTCCCAATGATATGGCTCCAAGAAATCCTAGAGCACTCGAATTACTATTTATGAGATTCCAAGTGAATCAATCCAAATGCGATTAACTAAATAGTGGATGTTATTGATACCCAATCCCCCATTGGTTAATAGTTCACAACATTATTCCCAAGGGATAGTGATTATTTTCATTTCAATATTGTTTCCACTCCAAATGAAAATTTTTAAATAAAAATTTTCATACATCGCCAATCTTATAAAAAAGATATATTTCATAATAGAATAAGTAGTTTGGAGACAACTACGAATTTAACCAAGCATAATTTTCCATCCATTGACTGATTTTTTAATTTCCATGTTTCAAGATGATTGTTTATCTAATGAAAATAATTGATATACAACTACCCTTTGGTCTCCCAAAAAAAGTAACTCCACAATAATTTAATGGAATGGATCCCTCTCTAGATTCCATTTCATGAAAATTAATCTTTTTTTCTCTGGAAACTAGGAATCTATCCACATAGAAAATGAATGACTTTTTATAATGCCATAGTTTACCCTATAATACATTTATAATAGTTCATAATGTGTTCTAGTAACCTTATATTACTTTTGAAACCTTTCAGAAAAATATTGATGTCCACCGTATAAGGAAAATGATTTTGGACAAAAACTGTTCGAGAATCTTGAATGAGTTTGATCCTTCCTTTTTTAACCGTTTGGGAAATAATTATTCTATTTTAATATGTATAAATAGTGAAAAAAATAACCAATAGAGGTACAGATTGTGTCACACCTATAGATAAGCTAAAATATCATTTTAGATATCTATTAATTAAGACAGAGATATGGGATAACCAGATAAATGACATTCCCCAACTAACAAAGGTGATTAAAAATCGAAAATTATATAACACATTAAGTAATAAATTCAATCCATGGTATTATAAGTCTTTTTAATATCATATTTATCAGAAATTATAATTAACTTTTTTATTTTTATAATAAAATTGGCACACACAATAGAATTCATTGAAATCATGAAGGAATCTACATTTGAAAAAACCCAATTGACTGCAAAAGATAATTCATTTAGCAATTCTATCAAAAATTTTGTTAATAATTCTGGTTATCCCTTTTTAAATATTATTAACTAGGAAAAAATTATTAAAAATATTAGTCCAAAATCAATTTTTCAACTTTTGAAATCAAATAGATAAAATGATAATTGAAACCATAAAAAATTATTTTTCTAATCAAAATGATGAGACTAGCTTCACTAAGTACACTTGTGTAACATCCTTAAATTTATGAGAACAGAAATTGGATGTGCTATCTAGTCCATCTGAACCACTTATTTCAAGGATAAAAATTATATCATATGTTTTTTATTGTATATTTATAATAGTAATTTAGATATTTTAATCAGTGTTTAATGGTTTTGTAATAATTAACTCTATTTATTACCCCTCTATTCTGAGACCATTAAATAAGTTTTAATAGAATTATACATTTTTCTATAAAATTATCTCATAATTATGAATGATGTTCCCCTATACTTTTAATAAGAAAATAGGTCAAAAATTTTCTGTAATCTATAAAGTGAGTTATAAAATTTATTGTTTTTACTCCCCTCCTTAATCCAATTATTTTTGAAATACTCATTTTGAATCATTCCCTTCATAAATAGAATAGAGTTAAACATGAATTAAATTAAAACCACTTGTGAGTTATCCAAATTTAAATCCACATTAGTGGATTCTTCATGCACCTAACAAATATTTTCCTTAAGAGAGGATATTTCAGTGTCCAAGAAACATATGGTCTATTTTCTTAAGATTTTTGGTTTATACTTCAATAGTTTCATTTTAAAATACAATAATAAACCTTATTTCTATAAGACATAGATCCTAAAAAATATTGACGAGCCTGTAAAATAATGTAGATAAGACCATGCAATGTAGAATATAAATTGGATTTGTAATTTCAACTCCATACTCATGAAAATAATAAGTATTAGCTAAATATCAGAGTTTATTTTAGGAAGGGTAGTGATGGAGATTAAATAATAATTATCAAGTGCCCTTTACATAGTAAAAGCACTATCAAGTTTTTTTCCCTCCATTTAATTGAGATTTTTTATTTAACATGTGTATTTTTTCACCAACCAAATTTATCCACATAATTATCATTCCCATCCATATAATCCTTCAGCTCCCCCAGATTAATAAAAAAATGGAAAATTCCAAATTACTAATTGTAATTGAGAATATTGTAAAAATATCCAAGGATAATCTAAAGATCAATTATAAAATCTCTATGACAGTCAATTTTTTCAATAAGTAACTTCTGTCACAGTACCTATTTCTGGGATAAATGACTGAGAACAACATTATAATATAATTGTGATGAATCATACTGGTGTCCATAATCTCTTCCATGTCATAGGTTTAGAACTTATCTATTTAAGGGCGTGAAAGGAGACAAATGATTTCCATTAGTGCGGTGAAGATATTTGAACCGACAAATTGGTATGCAATATTTTTTATACCAGAAAAACCAGCAACAATGAAACATTTAGTTTAACAATTTCCTAAATTTTGTGTTTATAAACATGAATATTTATATAAAAGGAATTGGTTATTATGTAGTTTTTAATTGAAATAATATTCCTAAAAATATAATTCATTATGAACATGATTTTGATTTGTTGTTCCCCTTCCATATTTTTTACTAATAACTTCTTTTTTATCATTGTCTTCATAGCACCACCATCCATCCACGATAGGATTCCATTCTGAATTTGTATTCTTTGAACCAACATCATCCATATAACCATTAACCAAGGGTGTTTTTATGATGGTATCACTTCTATCAATTGTGAAAACCATAGGCCTTAGAGACATAGCTTGGATACTCTGAGAAACTAGAAGGGATCCTATAAGGGCCTCCATTTCCTCTTCCTATTATACCATTCTACTATAGAGATTATTTTTCACTAAAACTGAATACATTATTTTATATAGAGGTGTATCTTCATCATTGGAATAATTATAGACCCCCTTATCCTCAAAAGGAGGTTGAGAATTTGATCCAATTATACCAATAATCACTATCCCTAGAATAATATTATATGTTGATTGGGATGAATGAAAAACCTCTATCTAGTATATGAATACATATTTACCATCCAATTTTGGGGAAACAT
Organism: Viscum album; assembly: GCA_963277665.1. Lineage (NCBI taxonomy): Eukaryota > Viridiplantae > Streptophyta > Magnoliopsida > Santalales > Viscaceae > Viscum > Viscum album. The sequence continues at coordinate 1,900,438,298 of OY728133.1, read as the reverse complement.
AATATGGTTTTTCCATATAAGTATGTTTAACCTGAAATTTTTTGAACCTGTAGTTAGATATTTTGTTCCCCATAATTATTCACACTTCAAAAAATGTTGGATATTATTCATACTCCACATTGACATTGAGATTCCTATCATTTAATCTCATAGTAATAATTTTTAGAAACATGGATTCAATTTATAATATCACAAGAATGTGGGAATAGAAAATAATATCACAATAAATAATGAAGTAATCTATATTAAATGGTCCTACCAATTATAGTATAAATCAATGACAATCATGGGATGGTTGAACACCTAAGTATGTCTAAGAAATCTATTCCAAAATTTTCCAATGTTTTTATTTTGTTTAATTTGATTAAAATTAATATCTCATTCTAAGAGTTTGAAGAAAAATGATTTAAGAAAAATATTAATTGTGTTCAATAGATTTTATATATACTTATTAATATTAATGAAAATATGAATGTACCCTTACAAATCTGTATCAACTTCTAATTATTTTAATCATAGAACTAACTGATTTCAGTTTTGAGATCAATATTAACTAATTTATTATCTCCTATAACAATAGTTAAATTACCATGTGGTTAAAATTTCCAACTATATAATGATGGGATTTCAAATTGAACAACACTGATAAAACACTATCTTAAGACCAATTTGGGTTGATCGTAGTTGCTAGTTTTTATTCATATTATGGGAATCACTACATAATGAATATATAAATGATACCCTTTTAACATTATAAGAGTGTTCAATATCTATTTCTATGGATTATTTCTCATTTTACTAATTCATGGACCCCTATTGTAATCTTCAATTATTAATTTAATGAATCCATTATGCAACAAAATGGTAAATGGCATGAGTTCTCTGGTTCAAGATTGTTACCAGTTATTCATATATATATATATATATATCCATCAATTGATAATATTTTTATTTTGATAAAAATTCATATATCATAAAATTACTTTTCAATTAAAATAAAATTCTAATATTAAAATAATCTTAATTATCGTTATATATATACATTTCATTCATATTACTAGTATCCATTTTGTTATTGTTTATATATTTCATAATGAATATCACCATATTAATTCCTATTAATTCAATAACTAGGTTGTAAGTATAGAACCATAAATATTTATATTTTATCCTAATCTATCAAGGTTTCATCTAGGTTTGGTTTTTTGTATTTTGAGAACAATAATCTCTTTGATATTTTTTATAAATAATATAAATAGGATGAAAGAATTAGTGATTTAGTATTTTTTTATCTATCATACATAAAACAATTGATAATGGTGATGTCTTGATTATTATGATTTTCTATAAAAGGTAGTATACTAAGATATGAGAGTCCATGGTATCGAGAAGGGTGAAGAAAGTCCAAAGAATCATATTAACCAAACAAATTCCAATAAACCAAAGTAATCATATATAATGTGGTACTATTTTTTATATGATTTTTTCATATATATTTGCGGTATTTTTTTATAATGTTAAATTATAAGATTGTTTTATTGTCGTAAAACTACTAAACATCATGTTTTCTTAAAAAAAATCATTATATCTAATGTTGTTTTAAGAATCTGATTGTGAAAATGTGTACAAATATTACTTTTAGAATGGGTTTATCATATCGATCTGTTCATAAAATATTAATCTTGACATATTCCAATAGATTAATATTTTATTTAGAGGTATGATGTATGATTGATATCCTTTCATTTACCTAATATAGTTATTTATATTCTAGGAATGTTTGTAGAGGAAAGTAAAAAGTTAGTTATAAAAGTATTTTGAATGATCAAACAAAGTATTCTTATTTATTTAAACATATGATGTGTTTCATATAGTGAAAATTGTATGGAGTTGTTTCCTAGAATGTTGTATTAGGATGTGTTTAGTATGAAAAATAATCTTACAAGGTTACAAAATTATGTTTTGAGAGTATTTTTAATGTTTTTGTGATGATACCAAATATGATGATAGTGAGATGCTTATTTAATGCCCCATTAATCATAAAGGGTATATTTTTATTCTATCAATGTTTCCATTTATATTGTTTAGTTTGTTGGTCGTTAGTTTTAAGGATTTTTCCTACATTGTTTTATTATATACTGTATTTTAATTAGATTGAATGTGGTCAAGTGAAGAATGTTTTGTGAAGTACATTCAACTGGGAGCAATGAGTTCGAAGCTCAAAATCCACCCTTATGTTTCATATAAGCGATAATTATATAATGTATTGATAATATTCCATATAATGTTTGTTGAATTTTTTATTTGTGGTGAATTGTTGAATAATAATAGTGTCACATTGAAGTATTCGTAATAATAAAAATGGACACAAATGTATCACAATCAAGATACCAGACCACATGTAATCATACAAACATATGGAATTATATCAATGTGGTTTTAGATCAAGAGATTATTATAAGGTTAATTAATTAAGGATTAAACATAGAATTGTAGATAGACATATACTAGATGAAGTGGTGATCAGATGAATGTCTTTAGATAAATATATTATATATGAGGTATAGTGCATTGTTTTTATAGAAGGCGAGGGGTATATAGAATAAAATTTAAGGTTGTGTGTGTGAATAATGTTCTAGATTAACAGAGAAAACATTGATGCATGTTATTGAAGGTTATTTTATAAATATAAAAATTTTCAAATAATTTAATTTCTTTTAAGAGGACAATCGCTTAAAGAGTAGTATAGTGATATTCAAGTGATGTATCATCCATTCTTATTTTCAATCACCAAAATAATTTACTGATAGGGGGTTTCCGGTCTTGGATTATATCCAAATCATTTCTAGGAGTAGAAAATATTATTAGGTAGTGAACAATTGTTAATAAAAATTCTCCTATGGGTGTGCTTATTTTTTTGTACTATTGTCTATTATCTCTATCTGAAGGTCAAAATAATTTATATAGAATGAAAAAAATAAAATTTACAAAATTCAGCACCTCCTCCTCTCAATGGTCACACAGATCATGATTGTTCTATTCAATTTCTATCGAAACCATCATTCCATCATCGAATAGTTACTAATTTTTATAGAAAATGATGTTATTAGGGATGTTCATAACATAGTTAATAGTAAAGGGATTACATTCTTCAATAGAAAGAACTATCATACCCTATAATATAAAATGCTTCAAATTTTTTTTCCATTGGGTATTAATATCTTGAATCTACTATATATAGTTTCTCTCTCCCAAATGATGGTTCTCCATTAATAGCTATGAATATAAAGAATCTGGTTAATGATGTGTTAATCATAAATTCTAAACATTACAATATATATTATAGATAATTATTTAAAGATAATGAAATTACTTCTCACAAATAAATCCTGGATAATTTGAAGAATTATTTTAAAATAAATATGTTTCAATAAGTCATTGGTCAATAACTAATTATTGAATAAAATAAAACAACTCCTTCAAGAACTAGGAAACTACAAAACCCCCTACAATAATAGAGGACAAAATTCTATAAAAATGCTTAACCCAAAGGATATAAGGATCCTAATTCAGAAAAAGGATTCAAACATCAATAAAAATATTAGAGGAAGTCTTTTTGTCCCCCTGAAATACAATGAAATAGTAAAAGTATTATTATTGATCAAGGGAATCAATTATGAAGATCTTAAAATGGGTGATGAAGAATCAAATAGTGAATTATTTATAAAATTTAATGAAATTTTATGTACCATAATAATTTTTTGGGAATAGATTTAATATTTGAATATTTTTTAAAATATAATAATTATTCTTCCATATAAATTTAAAACAGAGGAATCATCTTGAGATGATAATGATCTTAAAAATATCTATCTGAATTATTTTCACTGTATTCACATAAAATATAAAATGAAAAGAAAAAAATATATCAATACCATGGAAAATGATAATATGTAAATACTTTTCAAAGAGATAGAGAATGAAATGTTATGGAATATTACTAAAGAAAAACTTGGTGACTCAGAAACAAATTATGATGTAATTAATGTGTTTGAGGAATTCTTGTCCTTATTTTCTATAATGGTAAACTGATCCCCATGATTGTATAAATGAATGATAAAATTAGAGTGTTTTATATATGGATTCATTGATCATTTTTCATAAAAATTTCAATAGATAATGTATGATTAAGATAGTAATGAAGAATAATGGAATTCAATAAGATCTCATAATAATAATACATAACAATTAATTTTCATTTTATAATGAAAATATAATATTTTAAATTAAAATAAAAAAGGGAATATTTTTGTCCAATAACGTGGAAGATGATGATAGTGAAGTGAAAGTTGAAAAATGAAGTGTTGATGATTATGAAATCTTACATAATTATAATGTGTATAATTAAATCTTCACTAGTTAATAAATTAGAAGACCCAGAGAATAAGATGTGGAGTCTTTGATAATGGTCTTTCATAAAAAGTAATTGAAAAATGACTCTAAATTATTTTAAAACATGAAAATAGAAAAAATATTGAAGAAACTAACACTTTATTAAGATATTTAGAGATAGTTCATAGAAGAAAATTATTGGTTTTTTAAAGTGATCGATTATGTGAAGAAGTTAAATGATAATGAGAAAAATATATTAATCAATCTTAAAAAAAATCAATGGTGAATGTGAAATAATTTTATCTTGATCAACAAAAAATATTTTATACTGAGAAAAAGATCAAAAACCTTTCGAAACATTGTTTTATAAGATGTGGACTATTATATAAAGTGTAAACCACATAAAGATTAATATATAACATCATTAAGGTTAACAACATGGTTGAGGATGTTTATAAGAAGATCCATTTTAACAAGACCATGTATGTATCTGAAAAAATAAAATTTAAAAATTTATGATATCATATAAATCATTGGATAAATAAAAAAATTTAACAAATTAAGACATTATAAATGATTAAAATATATGTAAACTAAATAATGATTGTGGCCACAATTATGATAGAAAATAGGTGCATAGTTTTGAAAAGAATATAGGTTATGGACCAAAATGTTCTTTTTTATGGACATTTCTGGTACTATATTGCCTTTTAGAATACAATTTGTATGTTCTATTATAATAATAATAAAAATCATGGATGTATTGTAGTTAATACAGAAGAGAGTTTCAACCGCCTCAATATAGACAAAATGAAAAATCTAATTAGGAGCGTAAATACATTTAAACATCTAGAATGTGTTGGTGAAAGATTTGAATAGATTGGGAATATTTCTAAAGGATTTCTTGTTATGATTCAAACTCAATAAATATTTTTTGAAAAATCCTAGAACCTTTATAAGAAGTAATAAAAATGCATTTAGAAGTCCTTAGTTGTTGAAACCCATCTTAAGGAAACAAAATACGTATAAACATGGGTATGCGATTTTCAGGGTTCTTAAAAATCAGAAAAATATATGAAATTGTTTAAAAAAATTAATTTTTTTAATAAGGGAAATTTACATTTGAAAATAATGAGTAAGATAGAATGAAATGAAATGTCTCAACTATCACCAAAGAAGACAAATTTAAATACAAAGGTTTTTTGTTTTTTATGCACCGAAACACAAGTAGTTGAGTGTTTCATTGATTTCATATGAAGGAAAATATTTTTTATAGAAGGGAAGTCTTTTTTGAAAGTACCAAATATGGGGAAGTTTTAATGCGAATAAAATTAACCAAAAGAAAAATATTCTATGTTAGATATGCATTGATCATTCTATCTAGACATTGTGGAAGAAAATAAGTTATGGGAAAAGTGGCATGGATATATGTTCCAAATGTATATGAGTAAGGGGAAGGATATAGAATAAAATTATTTAATTCTTGAAATGATAAGAAGAATTGATTTGTGTTTTTTGATATGTCTTAATGGGAATATTAAAAAATCATTACATTAGAAAGTTGAGAGGCATTCAACTCCTCCCTCGGATCCTATTAATTATAACATATATGGGTGCATAATAATGAAAAAATAGAGATAATTAATTTATTTACATTATTTATGATTTTAATTTTATTACATTTTTTATATGTTTGAATCATAAATTAGAGTATGTTTCACTCTTTAGGAGTTTCAAGAGAAGTAATGAAATGCTATATAGATATTGAGTGATGATAATTTGAACAGATCATTGTAATATGATTATTGATTATTCAAAAAATTATTACATTATTCATTAACATATTTCACCATAATAACTATAATAAAATAGTGTTTTTAAATTAAAAAATAGATGTTTGGTTGATATTGATCAACCTATATTGATTGAAAATGTTACTTCTTAATTCATTTATTGAAAATCAATTAGAGTATCTGGTAAAATTCTGAATCCCTATTTCTATATGAAAAATTATAATATCACTACATATGATATTAATTAAAAAGAAAACACAAATATTAAAATACCATTGTATTTTATGTCCACGGATTACCAAATCAACAGTGATAATGTTATCAAGTTTAATCAATGACTTGTTGATGGTATAATACTAAACTAACCACTAAATAGTAAAGGATAATGTTTTTATACTATCGAAAAAATAAATATTCTGTATTATGTAGAATTTAAAGAGATTTAACATTATGATATAAAAAATAACAATAATAATTATAAATATGAGAAATAGATGATTATTTTTTATAATTAAATAATATAATAATGATTACAATATAAGCAATGATGTAAATAATGTAAAAGATAAAATTAGTAAGTCATCTATTTGATGTGACGAGGAACAATTAAATTCAACTCTTCCATGTCTCTTGAAGAATTCGGAGGTATAAAATACCACTACAATTCCAGAAAAATATTTCCATGCCTAAATAACATTGATTTTAGTCTCAAATACTTTATTGTGCTCACATTTTGATTCAAGATATGTTGAGGAATACGTGGATAATGAATAATTTATTGATTCTACGAATGATGAATTTAATTATATTGAGAGAAATGATAAATAAAAACATGTATCCCAATAATAACATATAAATGTGGTTAGAAGAAAATTGTTTTCCTTTAACAAGTTAAATGAAAAAGGTGAAGTGATTAAAAACCATGTAAATATTGGTATATAATAGCTATTGAAAATATTTTTAATAGATTTTATTGGGAAATGTTTTCAGTAGAAATAATTAAAACTGTTATAAAGTTTCCTTCTATTACTATACAATGATGATACAATTATCTACAGATATATTTGAAGTCCATTTATATCAAATGATATCATGTTGAGGAAAAGTGTGGATTCTTACTTGGTATGAATTAAATCTATAGGATCAAGTTGAGGAATGATTTTTATGGGTTAAAGGAAGATATAATATAATGGTATTATAAAATTGATATATTATTTTAAAATTTAATTTATCTTTGAAAAGAAGAGTTGATAATAATCTATATAAAATATAAAACCAAAAGGGATTGATAATTAATACTATTTATATTTATGATGTTATATTTACATGTAATGTTGAGGAAATGTGTGAAAATTTCACTAAGATGAAAAATATATTCGTTATATCTATGCTAGGATAAAAGTAAAACATTATTCAATAAAATTCTTTCAAAAAAAAATGCAAATAATTTTTTATTTTGAGTAGTACTTTAATGAACTCTTAAATAAATTTCACTAGGAAATGTAAAAGGATATTTACACACATATTTCAATGGGAACACTATTTTTTAAAAATTGGAATAGAAATAATGTTTATCTTAATGAATTAAGTAACTTCAATAGAAGAAATATATATATATAATGGAATCAAGGTATGATTTAGTGAATGTTTTTACACATTTTTCAAGAGATAATAATTCATCTATTGAAACCCTTCTTGCAAATAGAAATAATAATTATCATATATATTAATTTTTTACAAGATTTTAGGATAAAATATTCCAAGGGAATAAATAATCATATATTTGGTTACAATATTTCATATTGGGTTGGTTAATTCTAATACCAAAGATCTACATATGCTGGACTATTATTTTTAGGATAAATATTTGTAATTTTATATACAAATAAATAATGTTTAGGGACTCTCAAAACTACTAAATCTAATTATATCACTTCCACTCATGTCTCCACTAAATTAATATGGATGAATAATTAACTAGAATATTGGTTAGTTGATGTGTATCTTCCCCTTTTCTTTGTATTTGATAATCAATGTGTTATAAACCTAACTATTAATCCAAGGAAACATTCTTCACTTTATAGAATCAATATTTTATATAACTTCATCAATGATAATGTATAATTGATTTGAAATAATAGTTGACTTTGTTCCAATAACGAAGAATGTTGATGATATCTTTACCAATCCATTTCCAGAAAACATATATCATAATACGAGGTTGACAGTGGGTTTTAAAATTTTCTACTTTGAATGATATTTTATGTAACATATATCTATAATCTCATCATTACATTATATAATTTTATTTTTTGGGTAGAAAATATAAAAAATATCATCCATTTGTAAGTGAATACCCTTTCGAGGAAGATGATAAATTTTGGGATTGTTTTTAATGGGGGTAAATTATGATCTCAATGTGTTTTAATTAATTTAGTAGACTAATAGAGTAGTTAACAGATCTATTTATTTTAGTTTTATGTTATAATGAATTTGAAATTGATATAGTTGGAAATTAATTGAAATCACAACTCTATGGAAATCGTGGTATTTCTCCTAATGTGTTGTTATTTGCTAAAAAATATTACATATGAAGGTATAAAATTGTCCAACATAAATCCATTTCATTATTTTCATTATTTTTTTAATTTACATTCCATTGAAGAAAATTCAAAGGGAAATATTATTGATGCCAGGAATCCTTATGGATATTTTATGATAAATTAGTTGAGATGAGAGAAGGATTTCATAATAATTTTCTATCATTTTGATATAAAAATCTCACAAAAATGTTTTATCCTCTTTATAATGTTATTATATAGATGGTTCCACACTATGATATGTGAACCCAACAAAATAGGGAGAATAATTTAATTCCAATGATATGAGTTGATCAAACAATGTCCAATGTAATGAAGTAATTAGATAAAATGTCTTATGTAATATTTATCATATTATTTAATAACTCTATAATATAAAATATTATTGGTAAAGAACAATTAAGTAATAATTTTATGATATTTGCTGTTCTAAAAATTGCCTTTATAAAAAAGCTATTAATTATTGCAGCTAATTTGTTTAATGTAAATGTGAAAAAATAGTTTAGAGGTATGTTTTACAGATAGTTTTTATACACTGATTTGATCAGATAATGTTATTCATGAAAGATTCTAATGGAAAATGATTATATTTTGATGTCTAAAGGCTATCTGATAATTATTATAATTCTATCATAAATATCATTCATAATTAAAAAAATTAGATGATGAAATAATTTTTTAAGAATAATGATGTTCTCTAGAAATAGTTTTTTGTATGATGAAATAAAGGCTCCCTATTGAATTCATTAGTTATCTTGTTCTAGAAATAGGACATTAGAAGGAGAGGCCAATTACAAAATTGTATTGAATATATTTTTTCAAAAACTAAAGAACCATATGTGGTTAAAAATGTTGTTTTGAAAATATTGGCAATGTTTTTTCAAAGACAGTAAATTTCATGACACTGAGATGGATGTTTGATGTCCCCATAATCAAAAATTGAAAATTTTTAATTCTAGAAGATATTTTTGGATTTTTTTATTTGTAAGGATACAACTTTAAAAATTACACAATCTTTATTTATGTAAATAATTCACATTGAGGATGTTATCAATTTTACAGTTTTATATAATTAGGACAAAATTATCACATTAAATCTCAAATATTTCAAAGAAGACACTTCTACTGTAAACAATTTTTTTCATAATTATAACACTCCTTAAAAAACAGGAATTATTTTCTTCATAAAAATATTATTGAATAATACTTTTGTCTTACCCTTTCTTATTCTGTGTGAAAAAAATTCCAAAAACCATAGAATTATCTTAAAAATATCAGTAAGAAACATATAAATAATGAAAACCCATTAGTCTGGTTAAATCCTCAAAACCCATTTAGTGTTCATTGAGTAGATGAAACAAATCATTTTCACTTGAATTACAGTCATATTTTTTCAGAATGAAAACAACTAAAACCAATAAGAAAACAATTAAAACACTTTTTGGTGACTTAGAGCATAATATACAAAAAATAATTCCAAAAATATTCCAATTGGAATAACTATATGGTTAGATTCCAAATTCAATATCTAAAATGGGAATCTCCCTTATTATAAGCTATATTGGGCCCACCTATGAGCTATAACAGGGCTCAACCCTTCTTATAAGCAATATCGGCCTAACACATGAGATATAATGTTGATCAACCATTCATATAACATATATAAGGCTCACTTGTGTTCTATAATGGGGGTTAACCCTTTATATTATCTATATAGAGATCACCTGTGAGCTATAATGGGGATCATCCTTTCATATGAGCTATATCATGCTCACCCGTATTATATAATTTTCATGTACCATTTAATAAATAAAATAAATTCATCAAACAAATACTTTTGAAATATTTTCTAATCCTATATGAAATACATTTCCATATAAAAAGGCAATTTTCATTTAGGAATCCATTTTAAATACACAGATACACAAATACATGGAATATTTATTTGTTTTCTTTTTAAAAGACTATAAGGATAATATAGTAAATCAATTAACAAATAATGGTTACAGTGTCGGAAAAGTCATTGTCTCCATATACTTTAAAAAATTCCTTTTTATTGTGTAAAGAATGTAAACTACTTCATATGCAAATATTTATTTTTAAAACATGGGATTAATTTCATAAAATTTCATATATTTTCCTTTTATACCCATATAAATAAATATGTAATTTAATATTAGGATGAAAATGATTTTATAATTAAATAGTTAAATGTTCAAGGTTTCCCATACCACTTTGAACATTTTAATAAAAATATCCATGATTTAAATAATATCATTAGTATAGATAAATAAAGGATATGGAATTTCATAGTGTCGGTATATACACTACATAAAATAATAAAGGTTCATATTATCAAGAATTTCCTCAATAAAAGGTCAGTCAGTCGAAGTCCCTTACCATGAGCCCGACTTGTCACTTTCATAATTTTTCTTATTGAATAATAAAAATAGATTAATTTCATTTATCCTAAAAACAATTTTCATGTTTAATATTTATTTAATATCACTCAGTATCATGTAATAATAATTACATAATTTTTATGTTCATATCAGACCTTTTGTTGATATTCAGTACATAAGTCAAAAATAAAATTGTTTTGATGAAAACTAACATTTTTTAATAAGTTTTTAATATGAATAATTATATTCATGATTTAAAATATCATGTATATCCAATATATAAGTATTTAAAAGATCCCATAACATTTGGAGATAAGAAATGAAATGCACTGTTCATGGAGATGGTAGGTTGTATATACAAATGAACTCAACTTTCATTTCATTTTAATATTAAATGGATGGTAAATAAATGATACAATGGTAATTAAAATTATATTATAATATATATGTTATATATATTAAATTATTTCATTTACTCTATCAATAATATTGTCCATGTATCGAATGAACGAGTCATATCACTTTGAGGGGGCATTAGTCCACAGTTCCTCAAATAAAATCATAGTATTCACCCATCATGGAAAGCATAAATTTATGTTGTAAATAAAAATTACCAAAGAATAGAGACAATAAAAATATTTTATATTTCATATATAAATACAGTTCAATAATAACGTCCACCATGGTAGGTGGTAGGATAAAATTGAACAGTCATCGTTTCATGAGGTAGTAGTTCTCCATACAAAGAAAGAATATGTTCAATATAAATTTGATGAGGGGGTGTTTAATTTTTGGTCAAACCCATACCATGAAAACATCCTGGTAAATTGAGGATATTTCTTTAGTAATAAAATAAAATAATAAAAAGAGCATATCAGGTGGAGAATGAAAATAAATAAAAGAAGCTTGAAAGAAGACTTTACGTCAAAATTGGGAAATTCAATTTGATTTGAGTGGAAAAGATTTCTTTAAATGCCTTATTCTCAACGAAAGGCATATAAGAAGAAGGTATTTATGTTTGGAGATTATTTAAGAAGAATTTGGTCAAGCCAAAGGGCTTGAGAGGTGTGAGTATGTGGGTAGAAGTGGTGGCCTTTTATAAGAGGGATAAGAAGCACTTTAGGGATTTCTGGATATATGGTTTTATTATAAATTTATTAATGAATTAGAATGTATAAAAAGTAATATATTTATAGGATAATATGATCATAGGTTTAATCATCTCATCCAATCGGTTCTAGATAAGTTTAGGTTACAAAATAACCCTTATATTTTAGCTTTAACACTTAGTTAAAAACATTTACTCTTTCCATGCATTCTTGTATTTTCATAATATATGGTTACTATAGTTACCATAAAATTACAATAAAACCATAAGTTGATCAGAAGAGAAAAATTTAAATTTATATAAATCATATGTCCAAATCATTGATTTAAACGACTATTATATCATTAAATAAAATATTTTTTTAAAAAACTCATTAATGTTAATTTTGATACTATTTAGTAATTGGTTACTTTCAGGTCATATAAACATTATTCATTCCAAAAAAGTCCTTAAATCATCCCTCACATTCCACATAAATCCAAAAAATTCATGGATTGCATTAAAAGTTTCAAATTTTCTTTTATATAAATGTTTATAAAATCATTTATTTGAATCTTTCATTTATAAGGTAATCACTCCATCTGAATTGTGTCGTAGAAAATTATATATATATATATATATAATTTCAAAAATTATAAATTAAATACCCTGATTTATGGAATATTTTTAAATTTACAATGGCTATTTATAGTTGAATATATTATATATAGAAACCAAACTACATTTATTTGAGTTTGGAGATTAATGGTTATGTTATATTACCATTTTCTTTAAAAAAAATATTATAAAAGGTCATTACCAGACCCAAGTGGCTCCATGGGGTCCTAAAATCGAACCAAGAATGACCATGGTAGAAAATATCACATCCAATTGGATTAGGACACATGTTAGGGTAGTTTTATATTATTAATATATTATTTTATAACCTTATTTACTTGATTTAGCTTTTAACAATGGTAAATTTAAATAAATAATGAAGTTACTATTCATATTGCTCAAAAATAGAAGGTACTTGTTTAAAAATTTAAAACTTATGATTCCAAATACAGAATCCATTTTTTTGAAATATATAACAAATAAATTTAAGTGATTAATTTCAAATTAATTCCCATTGTCAAAACCTGAAAACATGGTTTTAAGAAGTAAAAACTATCAAATTATTGACATGTTTTTATATTCAATTTAAATGTTAAATTATTTTCAATTACCATATATTGATTAAATGATAAAAAAATACAATTACACTTTAAAACCAATTAAAATATCAATCTAAATATAATAATAAATTGGATAAAATTAATGTTTTGAATTAAAATGCAGTATTTTACACTATTTATAAAAATATAATGCTTATCAGGAAAATAGAAAATTTTCAATTAAAGTAAATTTATATGTCTCTATTCTAAATAATATGTTCTTTTCAAATAAAACATATAAAAGTGAAATTAGCTATTTTTAACAGGGTTTCCCCATCAAAAGGTGGTAAAACGAGATTTTAAAAAATATAAGAGTATTTTATGATTATAATTGAATTAAATATCATTTTAATCCTCTAAAATTAATTAGATAAATGTTAAAATAATTAAAAAATATTTAAAATTCAAATATAGTTAATTATATTGATTATTTCTAATACAACGGCTAGCTGTTAACCACTATTTAAAATAATAATATAATTGTTGTAATATTTATTGGTATGACTCACTATTGTGTGCATTGTAAGATTTAGGAGACACCCATTGTTGAGTTTTTTGTATACTATCATACATAGTGTCCCCATTAAAATAAAATTAATATTAAATCCAAAAATATTAATAGATATGAAATTGTATTATTCTAAAAATACCCAGGATGTAACATTATTTCCCCCATTTGGAAGTTGCATCCTTGGAAATTTAAAATTAGCCTTGGAATCTTCTTTGAAAATCCCAAATAAAAAAAGAGTCAATAAACTATCACTTAAAAAGAAATAAGTATTAGTATAAATGTCACCTAAGATAACAAATATTTAGATTCCATGTAGGAAATCAGATATTTGTAAGGAAAACTAATGTAACGCCTCGACCCCAGCTACCTAGAGTCGGTACCTTACTTCATAACATTGGCATGATCACAAAAGATCATGTCTCGAAAGACCGATTAGTTTAGTGGCCTTGGAAACACTAGATACATTCATAAGTCTTTCATTACATCAAAAAGTAAACAAACTACAATAACATGGTCTTCATAGTCCACAATCATATCCCTTTCTGACTACCCCTGCAGGTCATTCATAAAATACTTCTTCACATCCTGGAAAGTATTAAAACATTGAAAGGGGTGAGCTCAGATGCTTAGTAAGGATAAAAATATTGTGGAAGCTATCATAAATAAACAATAAAATGTAAGGCAATGTATAACTAAAACAAAAGCCTTTTAAACTTGAACATCAACATAATGTGGCAGAAGTAAAATGAGATAATGTCATTCACTTATTCACATGGATATTCTACTGGTCGAATAATCACATGCAATATCAATAACCACTTTCATAATGAGGGAATGTATAATGCCGGAAATTCTGAAACATTTTGTCAAGGCCTCGGCCAAGACGTCTAAAATGATTAAGGCCTTGGCCAAAACCATAAATCAAATTGGGAAAGGGCCTCGGCCAATTCCACGTCTAGTTGTCTCATGAGACCTACCGATGCATCGAGGATCTATAGCGGGCTCCACCCGTCACTTATTAAGTCCAATACATTCCTCACATGAATAGGTTTAAACATATCATAAACCATAACATAATCGTATCAAATAAAACATGCATAAAGGAAACATATCATTTCCACATTTTAATCACAAGATATCAATACAACACATTGATATAATAAAAACGTTTTCAAAACAATTTTCCATACCAAAATAAAAGAATGTTAAAACTTTGTATTTATTTTTCATTAAAAAAAGTGATGGCTTGTAGAGGAAGACGAAACTCAAATAATGGTCACGGCGGCGGAGAAGTCGTTGTCGCCGCATATGAACGGAAATAAAAACATTCCCTTTTTTTCGTTTAGTAAAACGCTTCGTATAAAAAAGATTCCTTTTGAATAAACGTAAAAGTCAAAGGGGTTTATACACTGTATAAAAGAAATTTGTGTATAAAACAAAATATGCCTCAATGAATGGAGATTGAGACGAAGTCCCTTAAAAAGATCATTTTTAAATAAAATATATCTATTATGTGTATTCACTATATGTACACATAAAGAAAGTATAAATACAATATAAAACATAATAATATCATGACATAATTTGAAAGTAGGAGATTAACCCAAAGAATAGAAATTGGGTTAAGAAGTTCCCTTACCTCGTGTCTGACTTGACTCAACCGTTCTTTAACCTCCTGAATAATAAACTAGAGTTAATATATACCTTATTAAGAACCATTTTCAATTTCATTATCCTTATTATATCACTTATTACAATGATATGAACATTATGTAATTATTTAAGTTAATAACGGTTGTTTTGTCGATCTTTGGTACTTGAGTCAATAATAAACTTCTTATAATTACAAGTTGTTTATGTGGTAGAATATCCATTATTTCCAGAATTATATTCATGATTTAGATGTCATATATATCTTATATATCCAGTATATACATTCATTTATAAACTGGAGTAACATTTAGAGGTAAGAAATTAAATGCACCGTTCATGGAGACGGTAAGCCGTACGTACTCATGAACGCTACTTTCATTTCAATTTAATATTTAATGGAACAAAATCATAATGATATAAATGTATAATATAATTCCAGTATAATATAGTGTATATTACCATTTACTCCATCCTTTATACATCCCACATATGGCATTAACGATTCAAATCACTTTGAAGGGGCGGTAGTCCGCACTTCCTAAAATGAAATTATCACGTTCTACCCATAATGGAAATCATAAAGTATGCCATAAATGATAAATAAAGAAGCATAAGTAAAACATAAACATATCATATATCATATTTAAAAATAGTGACATCTTAATGGCCACCTTTTAAGGTGTTATATGAGTGTTGAACAATCATCGTTTCGTGAGGCAGAAATTCGCCATCCACAGAAACCGTATGTTCTTTAGCCATTAGATGTAGGTGTGTGTAAGTGTAGCTTATAAAAACATCCTAGTATATGGAGGATACTGGTGTTGTTACAAAAGAAATGAATAAAAAGAGTTTAGGGGGTTGGAGAAGAAAAATAAAACAAAACAACATTAGAGAAGACATTACCTCAAAATCGGGTAACTCTTTTTGATTTGAGCCAAAGGAATCCTTGAGAAGAGTTCTGCCCAAATTGAGGCTTCTAGGAGTAATAGGGGGAAGTTTGGAGAGTATTTGAGCAGAGTTTGGCCGAGAAAAATGGCTTGAAAGTGTAAATAAGGTGGGAGAGGCGGGGGCCTTTTATAAGTGGAGAGGAGGGGCTATTTTGGAAAGATTGAAATGTTACATTATTACAAAATGATTTCCAGATTCTAAAGGTCCCACACTTATATAATTCGTGGATAAGGTGATAACGGTTCGAAATCTACCCATCCAATAGTCTTTGGACAAGTGTAAGCCTTGGATTTTACATTATCTTTTCATTTTATTAAAATCATTAAATAATGAGGTCATCGCTGCATCATAATGATGTCATAAATAATTTAATTTAGTTAATGTCTAAAAATTATAAAAAAAATACTATGATGTAGGAAATCTTTTTATCTTTATAATGAATATTTATAGTCAAAATTTGGACTTGTGTAACCCCACTTAAAAACTGTTTTAGTAAAACAACTCATGTTTGTGTCAATTTAATTTTAACATTAAATAAATATATATTATTGTCATTTTCCAACTAAAGTGGCTCCATGGGGTCCCCAAGTTGACCCATGGGTTGTCTTGGTCGGCCATTACTCATCCAATAGGAGTAGGACAAGTTTCAAGCTCATCTCATATTATTAAAACATTATTTTTACCTTAAAATACACTAATTTCCTCTAATCGCGATTAAGAACTTAAAAGATACTATTCACCAAAAATTATTTTAATCTCATTGAACCACATTTTACTTCTTAATGACAACCATGTATGTCGGATTTTTGAAAATCAAATCACAGGAGTGGTAATATTTCATTTAAAGGAAAAATCAGTTATTTAACTACCACTTAGTGGTTTCACTATTCATCAAAAATTGAAGTTTTTTAGAACAATGCCAAAATTTTACCCTAAGATATAATTGATATTCCGAATTCAAAAATGATGTCTATTTTACAAAATTCCAAACATATAAGTTGCATTAATTAATTTTATAATTAATTCCCGATGTCACAACAAATAGCGTGTTTTTAAGAAACAATTTATATCAAAAGATCGGCAATTGTTTATGTCCAATTTCAATATTAAATTAATTCTAATGTCCACCATTGGATAAAATGTTAAAAATATATTCTAATTATAATTTAAAACCACTCAATAGTATAACTTATCACTATAAATTATTTTGAATAAAAAAGTTGTTTTTTGTTTTTTTCACTATTCATAAATAATTAGAATTTCTCAGAAAATTACAAAAAATTCAACATAGGCTAATTTCAATATTAGGAATACAAAAATGAAGTCTATTTTGAAATATAAAATTTCTATAAATTTAAAAAGTGGTTATTACTATTCATAACGGCTACTTTGATTAGTTGCAGTGTGTTGGAACTCGATATTGCGTACAATGCAAGCTATTACATTATTGAATGAGAAGCGTATCATGGAAGCTCGGGGTGTTACATTCTCCCCTCCTTCAATAAATTGCGTCCTCGAAATTTGAAAATTTTCTTTGAAAATAAAAGGTTTAAAAGAGAAAATACCTTTGAGGAAAACCCACATCGGAAATAAGATTAATAAAATTTAGCCTTAATAAGAGGGAAAGGGAAATGAAAAAGTCACCACCCAATTATGATCTTGATTAGGAGAACATTGGTGGCAATTAAAGACATATAATTGGAGGAAAAATGTAAATATTTGTAGGGAGTGATTGAGGTCATCAATCACAATCAACTGTCAAATTGAGGGCCTCAAAGACTTCAATCGATGTTGATTTAAAATATCATCAGTTCAACAAGACATAAGGTATTAGGATAACACATTTTTTGTTTTAATATCTCTTTACTAATGTTTAAGAAATAATTTATTCTTTGAATAAGATATATGTATATATATATTTATGCTTGAGAATTAGAGTTTCAACCTTCAACTCATCTTTCACTCAAAAAGATAATAGAACTCAAAAATATTATACTTATCCTAATTGTATAAGGTTCCAAATGTTAACACATACCATTTAGATTAGTAAAATTATTTTGTAATAACTGGGGACTTCCTGTAGGCTAGTGGTAGGAAATAAAGGCTTGTCGCACTATGGTTGTGGGTTCGATTCCTGCAACTTTGTCCGACGCGACGGGTTATGCCCCACCCTGCAGGTTGTCCTTTTCCTAAAACTATAGTATCATAATATTCCAAAAGTAATCTACATAAATTATTTAACCTTAAACAATACTATCCATGGTTCAACTTAATCCATTCCAACCTTAATAGTTATCCAAAATACCTCCGTCCAGACTTTCTCTAAAAGGTCTCTAAATTCCAAAATCAATTTATCAGATTCCCCAAACAAAGTAAAGTTTTTCTTATTGTCACATACTAAAAATATAATTACCTTCATCATATTAAAACCTTACTGAAATCAACAAGTACTGCAGTACAATCCTTATATATATATCACATTATTCTAATAACCAGAATATAATCCATGAGTCCAAAAGCACCAATAAATTAGTTATTCTACTTCAACTGTAGTTACAGCATAAGATTGTCCTTGATCCCTTGTCATTTTCTGAGGTAAGTTTCCCTGACACTTAGGACATTCATTTGCATAATGCCCCATTTCCCTAAAATTGTAGCATTCAACTTTGACAACCTCTTTCTTTCCCTTGCAATCACGAGCCTGGTGACCCTTTTCTCCACATTTATAACAAACTCCCATTCCTTTTAGGCAAGTACCAGGGTGATTCATACCACAATTAACATATAATGAAAAATCCTTCTTTCCCTTTTTCCATTTATTGTTCCACCGTTCTCTTCTTCTCTTGCTTTACTTTGTTGTCCTAAGACTTAGAGAATTCCTTTTCTGTCTTGATAGCACATGAGACAATATCTTCTTATGATGTGAAGGATTGTGATACTAAAGCTCGACGGAGAAATGGTTTTAACCCATCAAAGAAACGATCAATCTTACTCCTTGGGTTACGTATATAATCGGCAGCATTCCTCGCTAACCTTGTAAAGTTATCCTCATACTTTGCGACATTCTCATCCTCCTTCTGCCTCAAACTCAGAAATTTCCTTTCCATATCTGCTCGATGGTCACGAGGAAATTATTTTTCTAAGAAAAGCTCTTTGAACTCCCTCCATTCCATATTTGATACGTCATCATCTTACTTTGTGTTTTGAATCAGCGACCACCACTGATCGACATCTCCAGTGAGGCGGTTAACTGCCATGACAACCTTCTCCCGTTCACTACTCCCCAAGGCATGGAATATTTTCTCTAAGGAATTTATCCATTGCTCAGCTAATATAGGATTTGTACTCCCATTAAAGGTTGGTGGTTGTTGCCTCATGAAACGGTCTAGCATTGATCCTCCACGTTGCGGATCAGGGTGCTCCATACGAGTAAGGTTATTATTAATAACCTGAGTGAGTTTTCCCAGTATGGTAATAAGTTGATCAGCACCAGTTGTATCTCCAGATCCACAATAATTATCTTGAGCAGGAGGGTAATCCCTACACGGAGTTCGTACATTGATACAGTTTCCATTCCTTCCACTAGGCGCCATTTCTAAACAATGGCATAAACTAGATTAGTTTATGAATCAAAATACATAATTCCATACTTGTTAAACACTTTACATAAATTGAACTATTTATGGATATAATCGATAATCATAAAAAGAAATGTTTTCTTTGAGGAAGTATGTACTCATAACCCTTCATAGTGGTTTGTAAATAAAATGAGAATTATCCTATTCATATCCCCCGGGAGTGTCGTAACCAAGAGTGCAGCAAGGCCCGTTGTCATGCACCAGTTCCCATTCGAGTCTAGCTCAAAGCGGTGTTTTCCGGTTTTACCCCTAGGTACATCTGTGCCAGAGCCGCCACTACCTGCTCGTATCCAAATAGGGATGTATTGCTAGGAAAACTCATAACATCTCTATAATACCAAAATTCTAGGAAATTCTTCTATACTAATCCTCAAAGTTCATCTTAGGTCTACGTGCTCTAATCAGAGTTTGTCTAAATCTAGCTTCCAAGGTTTGTACTAAACTTCCTCTGATACCAACTATAACGCCCCGACCCCAGCTACCCAGAGTCGGTGCATTACTTCGTAACATTGGAATGATCACAAAAGATCAATTCTCGAAAGACCGGTTAGTTTAGTAGCCTTGGAAACACTAGATACATTCATAAGTCTTTCATTACATCAAAAAGTAAACAAACTACAATAACATGGTCTTCATAGTCCACACTCATATCCCTTTCTGACTACCCCTGCAGGTCATTCATAAAATACTTCTTCACATCCTGGAAGGTATTAAAACATTGAAAGGGGTGAGCTCAGATGCTCAGTAAGGATAAAAATATTGCAGAATCATTCATAAATAAACATAAAAATTTAAGGCAATGTATAACTAAAACAAAATCCTTTTAAACTTTAACATCAACATAAAATGGAAAAAGTAAAATGAGATAATGTCATTCACTTATTCACATGGATATTCTACTGGTAGATTAATCACATGCAATATCAATAACCACTTTCATAATGAGGGAATGTATAATGCCGGACATTCTGAATCATTTTGTCAAGGCCTCGGCCAAGATGTCTAAAATGATTAAGGCCTCGGCCAAAACCATAAATCAAATTGGGAAAGGGCCTCGGCCAATTCCATGTCTAGTTGTCTCATGATACCTACCGATGCATCAAGGAGCTATAGCGGGTTCCACCCGTCACTTATTATGTCCAATACATTCCTCATATGAATAGGTTTAAACATATCATAAACCATAACATAATCGTATCACATAAAACATGCATAAAGGAAACATAACATTTCCACATTTCAATCACAAGATATTAATACAACACATTGATATAATAAAAACGCTTTCAATACCATTTTCAATATGAAAATAAAAGAATGTTAAAACTTTGTATTTATTTTTCATTAAAAAAAGTGATGGCTTGTAGAGGAAGCCGAAACTCAAATAATGGTCACGGCGACGGAGAAGTCGTTGTCGCCGCATAAGTACGGAAATAAAAACATTCCCTTTTTGTCGTTTAGTAAAACGCTTCGTATAAAAAAGATTCCTTTTGAATAAACGTAAAAGTCAAAGGGGTTTATACACTGTAAAAAAGAAATTTGTGTATAAAACAAAATATGCCTCAATGAATGGAGATTGAGGCGAAGTCCCTTAAAAAGATCATTTTTAAATAAAATATATCTATTATGTGTATTCACTATATTTACACACAAAGAAAGTATAAATACAATATACAACATAATAATATCATGACATAATTTGAAAGTAGGAGATTAACCCAAAGAATAGAAATTGGGTTAAGAAGTTCCCTTACCTCGTGTCTGACTTGACTCAACCATTCTTTAACCTCCTGAATAATAAACTAGAGTTAATATATACCTTATTAAGAACCATTTTCAATTTCATTATCCTTATTATATCACTTATTACAATGATATGAATATTATGTAATTATTTAAGTTAATAACGGTTGTTTTGTCGATATTTGGTACTTGAGTCAGCAATAAACTTCTTATAATTACAAGTTGTTTATATGGTAGAATATACATTATCTCCAGAATTATATTCATGATTTAGATGTCATATATATCTTATATATCCAGTATATACATTCATTTATAATATTACGTAACATTTAGAGGTAAGAAATGAAATGCACCGTTCATGGAGACGGTAAGCCGTACGTACACATGAACGCTACTTTCATTTCAATTTAATATTTAATGGAACAAAATCATAATGATATAAATGTATAATATAATTCCAGTATAATATAGTGTATTGTACCATTTACTCCATCCTTTATACATCCCACATATGGCATTAACAATTCAAATCAATTTGAAGGGGCGGTAGTCCGCACTTCCTAAAATGAAATTATCGCGTTTTACCCATAATAAAATCATAAAGTATGCCATAAATGATAAATAAAGAAGCATAAGTAAAACATAAACATATTATATATCATATATAAAAATATTTACATCTTAATGGCCACCTTTGAAGGTGTTATATGAGTGTTGAACAATCAACGTTTCGTGAGGCAGAAATTCGCCATCCACAGAAACCGTATGTTCTTTAACCATTAGATGTAGGTGTGTGTAAGTGTAGCTAGAATACTTCTTATAAAAACATCCTAGTATATTGAGGATACTTGTGTTGTTACAAAATAAATGAATAAAAAGATTTTATGGGGTTGGAGAAGAAAAATAATACAAAACAACATTAGAGAAGACATTACCTCAAAATCAGGTAACTCTTTTTGATTGGAGCCAAAGGGTTCCTTGAGAAGAGTTATGCCCAAAGTGAGGCTTCTAGGAGTAAGAGGGGGAAGTTGGGAGAGTATTTGGGCAGAGTTTGGCTGAGCCAAATGGCTTGAAAGTGTAAATAAGGTGGGAGAGGTGGGGGTCTTTTATAAGTGGAGAGGAGGGGCTCTTTTAAAAAGATTGAAATGTTACATTATTACACTATGCTTTTCGGAATCTAAAGGTCCCAAACTTTAATAATTCGTGGATAAGGTGATAAGGGTTCGAAATCTACCCATCCAATAGTCTTTGGACAAGTTTAAGCCTTGGAGTTTACATTATCTTTTCATTTTATTAAAATCGTTAAATAATGAGGTCATCGCTGCATCATAATGATGTCATAAATAATTTAATTTATTTAATGTCTAAAAATTATAAAAAAACTACTATGATGTAGGAAATCTTTTTATCTTTCTAATTAATATTTATAGTCAAAATTTGGACTTGTGTAACCCCACTTAAATACTGTTTTAGTAAAACAACTCATGTTTGTGTCAATTTAATTTTTACATTAAATAAATATATATTATTGTCATTTTCCAACTAAAGTGGCTCCATGGGGTCCCCAAGTTGACTCATGGGTTTTATTCGTCGGCCATTACTCATCAAATATGAGTAGGACAAGTGTCAAGCTCATCTCATATTATTAAAACATTATTTTTACCTTAAACTACACTAATTACCTCTAATCGCGATTAAGAACTTAAAAGTTACAATTCACCAAAAATTATTTTAATCTCATTGAACCACATTTTACTTCTTAATGACAACCATGTATGTCGGATTTTTGAAAATCAAATCACAGGAGTGGTATTATTTCATTTAAACTAAAAATCAGTTATTTAACTACCACTTAGTGGTTTCACTATTCATCAAAAATTGATGTTTTTCAGAACAATGCCAAAATTTCACCCTAAGATATAATTGATATTCCGAATTCAAAAATGATGTCTATTTGACAAAATTCCAAACATATAAGTTGCATTAATTAATTTTATAATTAATTCCCGCTGTCACAACAAATAGCGTGTTTTTAAGAAACAATTTATATCAAAAGATCGGCAATTGTTTATGTCCAATTTCAATATTAAATTAATTTAATGACCACCATTGGATAAAATGGTAAAAATATATATTCTAATTATACATTAAAACCACTCAATAGTATAACTTATCACTATAAATTATTTTGATTAAAAAAGTTGTTTTAAGTATTTTTCACTATTCATAAAAAATTAGAAGTTCTCAGAAAATTACAAAAAAAAATCAACA
Organism: Viscum album; assembly: GCA_963277665.1. Lineage (NCBI taxonomy): Eukaryota > Viridiplantae > Streptophyta > Magnoliopsida > Santalales > Viscaceae > Viscum > Viscum album. The sequence continues at coordinate 1,900,414,040 of OY728133.1, read as the reverse complement.
TAGGCTAATTTCAATATTAGGAATACAAAAATGAAGTCCATTTTGAAATATAGAATTTATATAAATGTAAAAAGTGGTTATTACTATTCATAACGGCTACTTTGATTAGTTGCAGTGTGTTGGAACTCGATGTTGCGTACAATGCAAGCTATTACATTATTGAATGAGAAGCGTATCATGGAAGCACGGGGTGTTACAACTAACCATATTATTCTGATGCAGAGTGATTGAAAATAGGACCAGGAAAAAGATAACAAATAGAAAATCATAAACTTGTGAAGGGTTAAATGGTATTTGATTTTCTAATACGAAATGTAAATATAAATCTTTTTTTGATATCATTTCTATAAATATGGGTAATTATTTTATGATCTTGACTGTGTAAATCAAGAAACAATAATACTTATCGATTAGAGGTAAATCCTTTAATAAATATCCCATACTAGATCATCTTCTCTCCAAAAGATGAGTACGAAGATGACATGGTCACACCTTTAGTGCTAGAATAAACATCATCAAAATCAAATAATCCCCAAAATATGAACAAAATATTTCCCATTTTTTTATAAATTAACCGAAACCAAAATGGTTTGTACAATATCATATAATTCCCAAAAAGAATAAGTCTTTATAAAAATAAATGTTACTCTTAATATCTAGCATTCAATAAATTATACCCAAATATCAACAAATACTATTCAATAAAAAATTGTATATAAAATTTCTCAAAAAATTCATTTTATTATTGAAAACCAGAATTCAGAATGACTTGATCACATAGTCTTCAACGATAAATATTGACATTTGTCACCAAATAACATCGACTAATCTTAAAGTCTAACACTAAAATTTAATTAACCTAATCACATATTTCCCATGATAGGTTAATCATTTCCACAAATAACCATAATCACCATATATACATAATACAAACATAGTTTCCTCAAAATAAAACTCAACGATTTTTGCTCAAATAAAATCTCCTAGTATTATATTTTCCTTAAGAATATAGTGATCCCAAAATAGAGAAAGTCTGAAAAAATAATATTTATCACTTAATCACCAAATAATATTCATATTCTATGGATATCCATTTGATAAAACATAATTTCCCAGAATCAACATATTCTACTTACATAAAATCATTTTACTAAAAAGAATAAATCATACTAACCAGGGACTTCACAAAGTCCAATGGTTGGTGATCAACCCCAGCCAGACTTTGGTTATGGGTTTGATTCATCAAACATTATCTGATGTGATGGGTGTCACAAAGTCTACATGTTTTCCTTTTTTAAAAAAATATAAATTAATAAAATTCCCAAAAATTTAGATGAGATCCTCAAAACAACCAAAATATATTTTAACATTAAAGGTTATCTCATACCTCACATTTTTCATCACAAAATGTAATAATCCATAATTTCTTCAACCGTGAATGTATTAAAAAACAGCAACAGTCACCTTAATATTCTAGATCATAATTCCTCAAAGTGGGTTTCTATGACATTGAATTTATGATATTGATTAAATTTATAAACCCATGATAACATCTCTACCACTTTAGAAGACATCTTAATCTCCAATGTCGTCTTAACCATCCTCTTATACCAACAATAAATCCACAGACATAAACATTAAATAATATTGAGTTAAATCAATAAATTACATTGGTGATCTTTTCAGGTTTAATATTTTGTAGAATTAGTCCATAAAAATTACATCACCCCTAAAATATTACAAATTTTAATTTTCTACCATATCATTTTTTTTCACAATAATATAACTCCTAAAAAAACAAGAATTTTTTTATTACTAAAAATCATCATGAATTCTTCCATTCTATTAAACATACTTATAGCCGGTGAAAAACATTTCAAAATATTCGGATGAGTATCAAAATCTTAGTAAAGAACATAAAAATAATGAAAACCCATTAGTATTGTTTGAACCTGATAACCCATTCAATGTTCCTTGAGAGTATGAAACAAAACCTTTTTACATGAATAACAGTCAAACTTTTTTCTCAAAGAAAACACTAAGAACAATAGAAATAAATTAACACACTTTTCAGTGACTTAGATAATCATATAAAAAAACCTTTCAATCATCTTCCAATTAGAATAACCAAATGGTTGAATTCTAAATTAGATATATATAATGGGTATCACCCTTCAAATAAGTTATATAAATCTCAACTATGAGCTATAATAGAGGTAAACATTTTGTATAAGCTATATAAGGCTCACATATGAGATATAATCTGGTTTAAACCTTCATATAAGCTATATATGACTCATATATGAGCTATAATGGGGATAAACGCTTCGTATAAGCTATATCGGACTCATCCATTTCATATAATGCTCATGTACCATTTCATGAATAAAACATGTTCATCCCAAAACCCTTTTCAAAAACCCTTCTAATAAAATATGAGAATCATTTATATGTAAAATTACAATTTTCATTTAGTAACCAATTTTATATACCAATTTACCAAAATAATGTAATAAGGGAGTTGTTTTCCTTTTAAAAGACATTAATGCTTATAGTGGAAGCCAAATATCAAATAACGGTTACAACGATGGAGAATCCGTTGTCATCATAAACATTAAAAAATTTCATTATTAATTTTATAATGAAATAAAAACACTTAGTATAAATATATTTATTTTTAAAATAATTAATAAGTCTCATAAAATTTCCTATATATTTCTTTTATACCCTTTTAAATATATATGTAATTTAATATCAGGAAGAAAAATATTTGATATTTAAATATTTAAATGTTAAAGGTGTCCAATAAAATTTTGAAAATATAAATATTAATCACAATGATTTATTAAATAACATTATTATTGATAAAATATTGATATTAAAATTCCTAGTGGCTATATAGACACCTTCTAAAATAATAAAGGTTCATATTATCAAGAAATACCTAAATGAAATGAGATTGAGATGCAATCCCTTACTTTGATTCCGACTTGAATTATTCATTCATTATCATCCTGAATAATAAAAATATGTTAATTTATACTAGATTACAAATATCAATTTTATTATACATTTTATATCACATAATATCATATTAAAATAATTACACAATTATTTAAGTTTATATCGGGTATTTTGTCGATGTTTGGTACTTGAGTCAAAAATGAATATGATTTGATGAAAATGATCCACAAGTTTATAATTCCAATATCTTAATAATGATATTCATGATTTAAATATAATATATATCAAATATATTACATTATACAATTCTATGACATTTGTAGATAGGAATGAAATGCATCGTTCATGGAGACGGTAGGCCGTAAGTACACAAGAACACTACATTGATTATATTTTCATATTAATGGAAGAAAAATAAAAGTTAAATAGGTATATTATAATTACTATAAAATATAAACATTATATATGTTACATATGTTCATTAACTCCATCCTTTTTATATTCCATATATTGCATGAATGATTCATTTCATGTTTAAGGGGCGGTAGTCTACACTTTCTCAAATGAAATTATCATATTCACACATTATAGAAGGTATAAAATAATGTTGTAAATAAAAATTACAGAAATAGAAATAAAATATAAATATAATGTTTAAGATATATATAAATAGTTCCATCGTAATGGAAACCATGAGAGGAGGTAAAATAAAATATAATAATCATCGTTTCATGAGTTAGTAGTTTTTCATACACTTAAACTATATGTTCTATATCCATTAGATGTAGGTGTGTGCATGTTTAAGTAAAATAATAATAATAAAAACATCATAGTATATATAGGATTCTATTTTTTTATTAAATAATTGAATAAAAATCTCTTAGGGGTGGAGATGGAAAATAAATGAAAGAAGATTGAAAGAAGACGTTATATATAAATCAGCCAACTCCTTTCGATTGGAGAAAAATAAATTTCTTAAATTTCCTTATTCCCAATGTCAGGATTATAAGAGGAACTTATGAATGTTGGGATCTTATTTGAGGAGAATATTTATGAGCCACAGGGCTTGAGATATGGAGTAAGTGGGTAGAGGTGGTGGCCTTTTATAAGAGGGAGGAGGGGCACTTTAGGAAAGTCATCAAAACTTATTTATTATAAATTAATAATCAAAATATAATGTCTAAAAATTGATATATTTCGAGTATAAGATGATGATGGATCAAAATCATCTAATCAAAAAATATTATACATGTTCAGGTAACAAAATTAACCTTATATTTTAGCTTTAACTATTATATAGAACATTATTTCTTACCATGAATTATTGTATTTTCATAATACATTGTAACTGTAGTTACTATAAAATTCCAATAGAACCAAAAGTGGATCATTAATTTCCTTTTAATTTTTATATAAGTTAGTATTCCAAATCTTAGTATTTTTGCACTATTATATTGTTTCATAAAATAATATTTAAAAAAACTCATTTATGTCAATTTTTACACTATTTAGTAATGGATTTCTCATAAAGTCGTAAAAACTAGATTCTTTCATAACAAAAGAATAAATTAATCACTAACATGTCAATTTAATAGAAAAAATTTACATATGGCTTAAAAATGTTCAAATTACATTTATTTTAATGTTTATAATAATTTTTTGAATCATTCATTAATAAGGTTATCATTGCATCATCATTTTTTCATAAATAAATTTATTTATTTATTTTCAAAAAAATTATAAATAAAATACCATTATATAAGAAATATTGATATATTTATAATGAAAATTTATTGTCAAAGAGAGAGTTCATATAAACCAACTTAATTTTTTTTACTTAGGAGATACATGTTTATGTTATATTTCCAGTTTATTTATAATAAATTTTAAAAAAGGTGATTATCAGTCCCAATTGGCTCCATGGTGTCCTAAAATCCAACCAAGGATACGCATGGATGGACATATCTCATCCAATAAGATTAGGATATGTGTTAGGGGAGTTTAATTTTATTATAATATTTTTTTACCGTTAGTTAACTGATTTACATTTTAAATCCAATTAAAAAGAAAATCTAACTATATAAATATATTATATGAAAAGAAAGTTAGGAATCAAAATTTAGTACTTTTTACTATCCATAAAAATATGGATTATACCATGAAATTAACAAAACTTGACCCAAATAATATTTTGATATTACTATTATAAAGAAGAATTTTGTTTCATATATAACATATAATAATGTCAAAATCTATTTTTAAAAGGGGATTCAATAAAAAGGTCGTAAATTGACCATTTAAAAAAATTTAGAGTATTTTATGCTTAAAATTGGATTCATTATCATTTTATGCCTCCAAAATTCATTGGAAAAATAAAAAAAATAAAAAAATGTAAAATAATAATATAGTAAATTATTTATATTCTCTCTAATACAACGACTATGCATTAACTACCATTTATAATAATTATGTTATTGTTGTATTATTTTTTTATATAAATTATTTTTGAGTGTAATAAAACTTTAGAGATACCTATTGTTTAGGTTCATGTACTATATCATACATAGTTTCCCCTTTAAACTAAATTTAATATTAAATTTCAATAATGTTACTAGATATGAGAATGCATTTTTCCATAAATATCGGGTTTGTTAAATTAAGAGTCCATGAATATAATGTTTTAAGGATGTTTACAACATTATTTGATTAGGATAATACAATTTGATGTTTTCGTACCTCCCTATGATTTTAAAGTTGTTATTCCTATGGAAATAGGAACCTGTTATAAGTGAAAAGGTTTTTATATTGTTGTATATAAGGGAATTTCTGAACAATTGATGTTATTAGTTAAGGTATAGAATGCAGTGGAATTAGATGTATAGGTATTGTTATCTTGATACATGATAATGTGGAGTCAGACTAGCATCCAGAATCAGATGAACAAGGTGTTTGAGAGAGGAACACTACTAGGGGTAATAGATGAAGTCTCAAACAGTGTATTACAAATTTATAACTTCCTGGCATATAGGTGATCAAAAAGATATCTTATGTACATAAATATGATACATAAGTCATTTTTTACTATTTTTCAAAAACAATTATGAGGTTGGATAAGAACATTCTAGGGTAAAATTATGAAAACATTTGAAGAAGTATAAGGACAACATCGAATAATGTTAGTGAAGGATCAATTATTATTTAATAAAAATGTTATACCAATTTTTTTGGAGTATCACATACACTGCTGATGGACTATTGTGTTCTGAAAGATATGTATAGTCTCTTGTTTCTCTGAAAATAGGAAAAGGATATTTTCTAGTGTTTTTTTGGTCCTGTGTTATTTATAAACCATCTCACTGACTAGCTAATGTTATTGTGTAGTGATCATTGTAATCACATGTTTGCTTATTGGTGTTCTGATATCTTTTTTTTCATGTAAAAATGTGATCCGTAAAATGAGGATAAATTTATTCTTAATGTATGAAAACATAAAAATAGAAGATCATATATTGACCCCTCCAGCTCTTAGTGATCACATGAATCTTGATTTTCCCTATGAATCTGTGGAGGTTGCGGAAAAAATAGTAACATATGTAAAAAAAATATTTTCATAATCATGGGGTGTTACACTAGAAACAATTAATAAGATCAAAAATAAATATAAAAACATCTATAACACTTAAAATACTAGAGAATCCACTTCACTCCTTCCTTGATATCTATTTTAACAGTTTCCATAAACCTTATATCAACTCCTAGTACTTTTAAAATTTCTAAATGAATAGAAATAGTGACGTACATCAAGCTTCTAACTCCCATTGAATAGGAAAACTATTCCAAGTGTTTCAACTCATCATCCTTTTGCATTTCCTTCTGCTTTATTGATATGAAATATTAGTCTAGGAGTCTGATAAATAGATTTTCCTCACCGATTCAGAAGAATTCCACCTCCCTTTACATGTATTCATATTGGCATAGAAACAATATTTTTAAAATAATTTCCCCTAAGATAAACATTCCTGATTTATATTTCTTTATACTGAAAGCATTCTCCTTTATACATTCAAAAAACTAACACTTCCTCACAATGAACATTTACTAGGATTAAAATAAGAATGTTATCAATATAGAGATGTATGATGATAAAAATCACCACATTATACATATTATTATTCAACTTCCTTCATGTATACTACAATCCCTAAAATATAGGATTTATATTACACCAATAATTAATGTTATACTCCCCCATGATACCTTTTATATTATCTATATAAATTTCTCATATATGTACTATTGATGAAAAGTTTTCTTTCCATCCGATAGGATCATATTAAAATGTTTATTTTTAAACATTCTAAGTACCACTAATTTTTTTTATTACCCGATAAAAATATTTTATATAAATAGAAACATTATTCTTATTAAAACCCCGAATAAAAATATTATCCTTGTACAACAATCTACTATCCACTTCCTCTTTTAGCTATGTAATCCATTTAATATAATTATATTTTCTATCAATACGTCATTAATCCAACTCCCATGTTCTTCATAACATGTAAGGAGTCAGTGGAATCATTAATTTAATATCATCTTGATTTGGGTATTTCAGATTCAAAGACACTTCCATGATATTCTGTTCTTAATCATCTATGAGAATACATAATTGTAAGCTACATTAACACATAAATAATTTTCATTTTACCATGGTGGATCATTGAAACTATCCCTATGACTCAGACCATTATGGAACTACTACATCAAAAAGTTGACTATCTTGCATGATTTACCAATATTCTAATGTTCCCATGATATTTAGTACTTACATACATGGAAACTACATTACAACATGAAATCCAACCAGAACATCCTCTAGTCTATTTTGTTTTTATAAAACTGATTTACTCTCTAAAATATATAGACTATCTGTATCATCTAGACATACATTAAATTGTACCTTATATATTTTTTATAGGTTTATTCCATTAGATATGTCCACATGGTTAATATCCTTTTGTATGATTTCTTTATTAAAGATAACGTCATTATTTTTAAAAAAAATCTATATTTTTTTATCCTGTATTAAGAAACCATACTCTTCCTTATGATACACAATAATGTAATAGGCTCAATACTTATAGTCAATATTCTCTTTCTCTTTGACATGAATGTTGACATAGAAAATTTAAATGGACACTTTGACATGGTTGATACAATTATTTTATCTGGAGAAACATAATTCCTAAAGATCTTACTCTACAAGATTTGATGAAATCATATTCACTATGTTGGACACACAACTCACCATTACTATTAAAAACAGCTTGGGGAATCCCATTTGAATTCTCACCTTTATTGCCTTCTCATCAAACATCCAATTTCTCCTCTCCATGAAAAATATATTTTAGGTTTCCTACTATATCCTTCCCATTTCATATTCCATTATATTAAAAAAATTATTATAGATCCATACTTCAATACACCCAACTATATTTTGACCTCGATAACTTTAGCTTGCATCTGATTATCATTTCATCCAATTATCTCTACCAAATGATGTCTAAGAATACCTAAATCATTTTCTTTAGAAACAAAACCCCCACCTTCCATATTAAAGGTTTGTTGAAGGTAAAATAACATAATTTCCCTCTATCAGAATGAATCACTTCTTTCTGCCATACATCTATATAAACTACCACTAAATTGATAGTATTCATGTATTACAATTTATTCTGAAGGTCTTAATTCATTTTTTAAAGATTAAATAATCATTAAATTATTTTAATCTATTTTTCAAATCATTAGTATTACATTAAAATCTAGTTATTTTATCAGCATCTTAATAAACTGACCATGAAGGTCATGCCATAACAAATAAGATGATATATTTTTATCATTTATTAGACCTTGAGAAACTATCACGTTATCAAACACCCCATAATTCTTATATTTGTTCATAACCATGGAAGTACCAATGATATTTCATACATAAAACATGAATTTTGTTTCAATATATTCATCATCTAACTAACTAATAGAAATTATGTTTTTAGTAATCATGTAATGTTTTTCATTTATTTCAACTCTAGTATAATTTTGGTACTTGTATTGGTTCTGATTTCAACCATTTCCTCAATTAAAGAAGCAGAATTGATCAATAGATACACCTTGTTGAATCTTATAGAAAATTAATTTTTTATACATTCTATTGAATTCCATTACACATTATAGTCATGGATGGGTGGATCATTTTGTTAAAAAATTTATAATTATGTTCTTACTCTATTTTTTCGATCCTTATATTATTCCAATTTTAAAAAAATATTTTCAACTTTTACCACTTAAGAGTGTTCTCACTAAAACACAAATTAATACACAGTAAAGTAAATACCAAAAAATAACGAATGATTTTATCTGGTATTCTATTTAGGGGTAAAAAAATAATTATTCACACAAGGTTAATTTTGTGCTCAAGAATCCAATAATGCAGTAGTTCGGTGGAAATAAATTCAATCATGCTATCTCCAGGACAATAAATACTTCCTTTGTAATTTTTCGGATTTAGTCACTCCTCACCCTAGGTGTACTCACTCTTATACTCCATTGTGCTGTTATTTTAGAAATATTCGTGAGTTTTTGGAATAATGGGTACCTCTAGGTTTAACAATATATTTTGCACAAACAATAACAATATATTTGATTATTCTTTTAAGTAAAAAATCACTTTCATATTCTTTTTCATGTTGTATGGGATCAACACAATAAAATAATGTTTGAGTCTAAGGATTAAATATAATACAACAATATTAACTATTCACAGATGAAGATAATTTCATGTTGGAATTATCTTAGATATTTATTTATCAGTCGTTAGAAAGTTATGACAGTTATATCCTAATTCGTATCTCATTCTTCCTCCTCATGAACTAATCTAGCTATTGAAGATTAGTATCTTCACACTTTAAGCCTTATTTTTTCAATATCAAGGTATCATCAATTTGAAACCACCATGAATCCTTTATATCATTATTCTTACATACCCAAATATATTAATGTATTTTACACTTATTATTCTTCAAAAAAATTAATGTTTTTAATTTATTTATCATCTTATACTATAGCTCATAGATTTTTTAGATTATAGTATCACAGTTCCCCTCATTACTATAGTCATCATTTTCTTTTTTCAAAATTATTAATGTGACAGAATATTAAAAAAAATTATTGTAGAATATTATTTTAAATAGTCAGAGGAAATTTTATGTATAATCAATCCACATTATCTTTGGATCTCCATGTGATAATGCCTATATTTTTTTGAATACGGATACTCAAGAAAAGTATCCCTAATAAATCATCTAGTTTATTTCTCTATATTTTTCATGATCTTCTTCAAATTCCAATGTGGTCATTTTTTTATAATATATACATCCTTACATCACTACAATATAATTCATAAATATTAATTGGTAACATTATTTACAATTTTCATTTAAAAACTATCCTCGCTCATGAATGAATATTTTTCATGAATCATTCCTATGTAATAGTGTCATCAAACTCAAGATCCAAATATAAACCAACTTTGTATTTAAACTAGTAAATTAAAATCATATATACTTAGCATTATTTTATCTATCGTGAAATGATAATCACTATTATGGATATTAACTTGATAAATATCATTGAATGAATAGATTCTATATATTTCCTTAAATTAGAGTATTTTCCAAAAATCGGAAAGGGAATGAACTTTATCATACTTAATAAATGAATCATTATTTTTTTCAGGATGACCCATACATGTAAATTATTATCAATAAATTCACCCTTTTAATTCTATTAATTACACTATAATTTATCAAGGAATATTTATATATTTTCAAATTATTCATGTAATGAATCATATGGGTTTCCAAGATTAATCATATACCCCATAGTGAATCCTCAATTCCTCTCTCAATTATATTCCAAATCCAAACTTCTATATCATACAAATAAAAAAATCTTCCCCCTCAATTTTCAAAATCTCTCTTCCTCTTTCATAATATACCTATATTAATATATTTTTATTCATTAATTTGTAAAATATATTGTTTTTCTTACATTAAGAAACTCATTGATATACTATATGACTTCTATTCATTACCAAATAAGTCTATATTATATATATATGACATTTATATACACAAGAACTATAAAAATTAGCTGATATTTTTACCTGTACAATACCATGCATACATTCCAACTCGCCAAACTCAAATTATGAATTTTTAATCCATTTACAACTTCAAGACATTTTGTTATTCACAACATGGACTATCATATTCAGGAACAACATAAGGAGGTATTACATATTCATAAATAAGTACAAGGTAATATCCAAACATGAAATGATTATTCTTTAAATATCACATCTTGTATTCCAATGTCATGAATATGTTGAAATTACCTTGATGTGGATTATATGGGTACAGAATCCTTATTCTCTTTCATTACAGAATCCAAGACACGATTTATTTTCATTCCCATCATTTTAAACTTGTCACTAAATAAAATTATTAATATTAATGTACAATCAATATATAAGAAAATAATTGTCAATTAATGTAACAAAAATCTTAATAATTGAAAAATTCTCCCTCATTAGAATTTTTTACTACAACACCATTAATAGTTCTTCACATTTTTTACTCTAATTTATGAAAAAACATTATATAGATTTAGATTGAATCAATATCATCTTACCTTTTCAATAAAATATATGTGGTTTACTCATTAAAAGATATATCATATAATCATCATCACCATTTTAATAGAAATTCATAGGGGTATCATTATAGATCCACTACACATTCTTTTCAATAAAATTCAGTCTTTGAATATCCTTTATAATTTCCATAAAGATCTTATCGTAGAAAAATAGACTCTCATACACCCCATAAAAACATATATAGAGTCATTTATCTCTCCCTTTATCATATAATCATGTTATATTTTCTTCCTAAAATATCATAGACTATTGAATGTGTTCACCACAACCATGAAATTAGGATCACCAACCACTTTTTTATAGATCTTTTATCTATATTACCACATTTATATCCCACTATTTATATATTATCCGTATATTTAACCATATTATCTGACTCAAAATTATGATACCACTTTTTGAATAAAAATAACTCTATATTTATATTTTTTACCAAACTCTGATCAAATATTTCTATATGTATTATACTAAAAAAATTAGTTAGTGAGATTAAAATCATCCAATTATTCATTCAGAATAACTCTATGATTTTTATGTCAGAACTTAATGTATTAAAAATAGTTATAGACAACATCATTACAAATTTCTATATAAGTAACTTTCTTTCAAAAATACCTCCATCATGAGATTTTATTATATATAAATATATCAAATGATATCAATCATAATTATAAAAAATATATCGAAAATAAACTATAAGAAAAATTTGTTTTAAACAAAGTAGAATATGAACATAGTGATGCAACTCGTTTTTGATAAAATAATGACACCACATTATATTTACTAAAATGGAATTTATAAAGCTACAATTATTTTTCAAATGATTCTAAAAAACCATTGTGTTATCATCAAATTATACACTTGAATATGTTTGGTGTTTCATGTATAGATATCATTTTCATTATGGTGTAACTATATTTTTGTTTTGAGCATTCGATTTAGAATTTTACAAGTTTGTTGATAAGAAACTAGTTGATTTAATAATGGTAGTGAAATAATAAATAAACATTATTTTCGTGAAAATTATTTCTACATCTCTAATGTTCTATACTTATTATATTAGTGTTTTGATGCTAATTTAAATATTTATTGATCTCACTTATCAAGAAAAAATATTTTCTTGGTATTACTATAAAATTCTAGTGGGATTTGAAATAGATGGACTTCATAATCAGTCCATACAGGACATAGTCCTATATATATCTTTGGAAAATTGGTTAGATGATACCAAATGAGAGTCATGCTAAGGAAATGATACAAATTCAACATTTTTTATACCAAATACCAATTAATATATTCCATCAATATGACCCCATTAGTTGAAATTATCTTGTTTCAATTCAACTCACATTTTTTGCTAGCACCATCACATACTTGTTTCACAAGGATCATATATATATATCTCGTATTTTCACATATGACACCATGTGTTTTTTATCTCACTTAACTATGTACCAAATACAACTAATAGATGAAACATTAACTATGTGGGGATATGAGAACCTAAAACTCTGTAATTATGGGAATTTTGTTAGTTATGGAGGAAAAGTCCTTTACGTCTAACTAGTTTCCATGCTTATTAGTGGGACAACATTAGGTGATTCTACCCATGAAAAAATCATCCTTGTTGATTTATTTTTATTTTCTTAATTTCCTTGGATTGCGTTTCATTTCATTTTTGAGATAAAATAAACTTTTCATGTTTCACATTTTATTAATCATTGTTTATTCCTTTTTCATTTATCGTTCTCCATTCTATATGAACTCTAGATATCTGGATATCATATTTTATAGTAGTGTTGATGAAACCATATTATTTTAATTCATAAATGAAAAAAAACCATATCTGATTTTTTACCCGAAAAGGTCCTTTCATTATACATCCATACACTTCTTTTTATATGGGATGAAATTCAATTATCTCTAAAAGTTATAGCACATAACTTACACCTTAATTAAAATACACAAGAGATTCTTTTTCGTCCATTATTTATCTCCAAGGATTTAACTTATCATTCTATTATGGATTTTATGAATATTCCTTTAATGAAACTTGAGGATTTATCCAATGAAATTTCTCTATAATATAATCATGAAAAAAATATCTATGTTAAGGTGGAATTGTTTTTTTGTTCAAATTAACACCTTAACAGGGGAATTTGAGTTATTATTGTAGAATAATACCGACCACTTTGGTTGAAAATCATTTCAAAATGTTAATGGTTTGATCAATTAAAACACCATCCATATATATTATGCCCAATGTGAGTATTTATTGGTTGATATGTTGGTAAGAAAACAGTTTTCCAAAATTTTTCTACCAGGATTCATTACACACAATCACACATACAAACACTCATAGTGTGTCCCAATATTCCATAGAAGTGTCACTATGTGGCTACATTTTTTATGAAGTTTCAATAAAATGATAATAAATTAAATTCGTTATATTAATAGATTCGTGACTTTGGAATTCAACACTATCCACTTATTGATTCTTCCCTGGGATAATTCTTATCACATCCGAAGAGAATCTACGAATTTAATCAGGGTCCTTGATCATTATAATTTTATCCACCAATTTTTAATCCAACTCCCCTACTATGATATACTTTTTCATCAAAATTATCTCTACAAGTTATGTTGTGTCATCTGAGAAATAATGGATTCCATTATCATTTTTTTGAACAAATCTATATTACTATATCTTGATTATGTTCTTCAATTTGAGCAAAATGATACTTCAAAATTTCACCTGATTTTATTTTATCTATAATCATGTGAATAATTATTCTTTTTAATCTTCTATTCTCCATAAAAAATACATGAATATATATTCCACCTCATATATAATCTCCAATTGATCACACTTTTTATTTTAGTATATTTTCTCCTTTTACATACTAGAAGAAAAAACACTATATTATAAAAAATATTTATTTTCAATTTTTCCATTGGGATCTACAATTCAATCAATATAAAATAGTATCCTTAAATATTTTATATTGAAAATATATTTTGAGAAAATAGAAAAAACATAGTTAATAATAGAATAAGAGTCTTTCACCTCAATTATAATTATTTTATTCATGAGAAAATTCTTATAATTCTTATTTATGTTACATTTTTCATAAAGAAATATTCCCCATGTTAGATAACTTATTTCTCATTATTTCTAGATTTTTATTATTCTCTAAAGGTAGAAATCAGATGTAACGTCCTGGTTTCGTGTGCCGCCCAATGGTTCTGCGAACCTGGTTGGTCACACAACCTCAAGAATATTTCCCCAAACACCAGAGGATGAAAACTAATACTAAGGGACTAGGGCTAATAATGGGGAAGCCTTTCCCTCATTGGGATAATATATATATCGATATAACAATAGTAATAATAGTGGAAGCAGTAATACTATAAAAAAAGTAAATAGTCGAGGACTGATTATAATTTAAAAACTGGAGAATATATAAATGATGCATATGACATGTGTCTAGGAAATTAGTCAAAGTAGTCACAATTCTCGGAATACAATACTGAAAACAAAATATTGAAAAAAAATTAAAATCCAGTTGCAACACAATCCTCAGCTTTGTCTTATGCTCTCCAACTCCAACTGAATTCATGTACCAGATGAAAAAGGGTGCTTTCCCTAATCCATATATCTAACCATATAATCTATTTGGGTCCAAAAAACATGACTCAAAAAGTGTGTGAGAATGATCCCATTAAGAAACTACAAAAATATTTGTTCATAAAATCAACTAATATATATATATATATTAGGTAATATGTTGAAATGAAGAAATAAACTAGGAAATACACAATAGTAAACAATTCAATAGTTTTCAATTACATTCATTTTCATTTATTAATTATTCAAACCTTAGAATAATGAATCCCAAGATCTATCCTAAGAACTGTATCCCTCCTCACTATAGAATAAACAGACATATTAGAAGACCATAAAAACCACCAAGTAAGATCAAATCCATGTTTGTGATTTAGCATGGCAACTCGTCACAACAACGACCATTCATTCATAAAAAATGTCTGGTAAATGTCATATCTTCTAACCCCTTTTGGTTTAAACATATTACTAAATAATTGCAAAAGGCCTCTTAAGAAACTCACACGTTCAATACCCCTAGTTCTACATGGCAACACTAATTTATACCCGACTTCCTAGAAGCTCTCAATTTTAGTACCCATGGGTTAATGTAGTATAAATAATCATAAACAACCACTGGGTTGCTTTTATGATCAATACAAACTGGTTCTATGTCTACACCAAGGATCTCATGTTCAGGTGAGAATAATCATGGAAACCCCCACAATTTTTCTGATCCAAGGCACTCATAGTCCATTGGAATATTAACATGCCTAACATAAAAAGGAAACACATGTAATCTATAACTACTACACAGAGAACATTCTCATGCATAAAAAATGAAATTCATATAACCAGTCAATGTCATTAAAATTGAATCATGGCTTGGAAAAAAAGGTATGCCTCATTGGAATGATAGAAAAAATTCCCTAAATAGTCAAACTATTGAAATGCACCCACGGGGTGTCCCGTTAATAAGTAATAATACCTTAGACATATGATACAACCCTTTTTAGTCAATTAAACCATAGAAAGCAGATAACAGGGATAAAATAAAAAAACGCAATACCCAAAACAAGGGTATTCATCACCTTTAATATATATAATTGAAAGATAATCCATGAAAGGAAAAAACCACTTTACAAGTTTTTGTATGATGTAAACTCTGGAACAACTACCCTTGATTCGGTCTAGATTGACGTAGATCAACAAAAGCGTTAAAATAATTCAACCATAGAAACTCAAGAGATAAGAGAAGTCAAGAAGAGACGCTCTAGGGGGTGAGGTAACATGCCGGTGGGAATCCAACGCACTCAACAATGTATCAATGGAAGCTCGGATGGAGGAATGAGAGGATCATGAAGATTTTTGGTCATAAATCACTCTCATGTAGGAGACACGAGAAGAAGAACAATGATCCTTAAATGATATGTATCTCCGATATGATATATCAATTAAAAATAAAATTAAACAGTTAGTACATTTAATGTACACACCATATACTGGCCTCTACTGGACCCTGCTTCAGGTGGTCTTCCAGGTCACACACATGACCATGTGCTCGGCCGTTACACGAAAAATACATGGATACACGTGAAAAATGGGTACACAATGAGTAATCAAATGTACACAGAGTGTACATGGAAAATTTCCAAAATCTTCCTTATTCCTTAAAAAACAACATGAAATAATGATCCAGAAATGAAAAGAAGATTCAGGTTCTTATAAAATTCCCCCTTAATGAAATTTTCCCAGAATTTCCTTTCATGGGTGGTGAAGAAGAAACTACAAACAAATCTATCCACTATGATCGAACATCAGCCTCCGTCTCCCAAGTCTAGTCCTGTACCCACTCGTGCTTCCATAACACGCGTACTAAAGGAACATACGTCCATGGAATTTTTTTGATGTGATCTACAATCTGAACAGGGAGATCCTTAAAGGATGCATATACCTCGAACACAACCTCATCAGGATGAAAAACATGAGACAGTTCTAAAAAGTAATGTTGTAGCTGAGAAACATGAAATACATCTTGCATAGCCTGATACCTGTGAAGTAACTACAACCGATAGGCAACCATCCCAACTCTCTCTAAGACCTCAAATAGACCCATGTATCTCAGTAAAAGCTCCCCCAATCTCCTAATCATCATGTGTACCATCCACAATATGACACATAAGAAAACATGTTCTCCGGCCTCATACTCCAAAGGTCTTCTCCATTGATCTGCATAATATTTCTTTCGAGATTTTCATTATCCATCCTTTTCTGAATCAAATCAACCTTCTCATTGGACTCTTGGACAAGATGATATCCCACCATAGCTGCCTCTCCTATTTCCAACAACATAGGGGTAAAAGTCATGTCCAACCATACAAAGCCTCATAAGGTTCCATATGAATCGTCATTGGAAATAGTTATATTCGGAAAACACAACTAGGGGTATGTGTCTCTCCCAAGAACCCCCAAAATCTAGGATTCTTGTTCATAGAATGTCTTCTAAAACCCACTCTTAGTAAGGGAAGAACATTCTTTTGTGAATGGGTATTTGCGACGGGATTAGTTCCCATAACAAATGGTCCATCCCGGGGGTTATTTGCGATAGGGGGGGGGGGTGGGCGTTCTTCCCACCAGAAAATGTAATGCGCGCTTTGGCGCGGGATGCAGGACAAAGCGTGAGAATGTTATTTATGATGGGGGGGGGTCCCCTCGCAAATAGTGTGGCGGTCAGAGGGTATTTTTTACAAGTCCCATCATAAATACTAGCAGCAATAAATGATTTTTTGTGATGGGATGTTGTCCCGTCACAAATGGTGTGTCAGTAGGTCACTTTTTGCGACGGGACCAGTCGTAATTAATCTTTTAACTGTCGCCCGTAATTAATGTGGTCGAAGGTATTTACGATGGGTCCCATAGAAAAAGGTACTACTAGTGATTGGAATCCCATCGCTAATAGACCCATCGCAAATAATCTATCCTATATATACCCCTCTATTTTATTTTCCTTCCTCTAATTTCTCACTTCCTCTCTCTCACTAAACTCGAATTTTATAGTGAAATTTTCTCCCAGTTAATTTTATTATGGAGAATTTGTGATGGAACTTACATCAATATGAGATCAAGATTAAAGGTATTTATATTTTATTTATTTATTTAGGTTTATTTTAATTATGATTGATTAGTTGTAATTAAATTAGATATAAATTGTTCTGTTATCTGTATTTCAGTAATAGATATTAACAATAAGAAATTATTAGTAGTAATTGATTGTAATTAGTACTAATAAGTAGTAATTGGCAGTAATTTGGAATAAATATGAATAATTAGGAATAAATAGAAATAATTAGTAATAAATTGTGATAAATAGTAAGAAATGGAAATAATTAGTAGTAATTAGTAGTAAATATTAGTAAATAGGAATAATTAGCCATAAATAGGAATAATTAGTAATAAATAAGAATAATTAGTTATAATTATGAATAATTAGTAATAAATAGGAATAAATAGTAATAATTTGTAATAATTAGTAATAAATAGGAATAAATAGTAGTAATTAGTAATAAATTTTACTAATTAGTAATAAATAATAGTAATTATTAACAAATAGTAATAAATATTAATAAATAGGAATAAATATGAATAAATAGGAATAATTTGTAAAAAAAATAGGAATAAATAGCAATAAATTGAAATAAATAAGAATAATTAGTAATAAATAGGAATAATTAGTAATAAATAGGAATAAATAGGAATAATTAGGAATAAATATGAATAAATCGGAATAAATCGTAATAAATAGGAATTATTAGTAATAATTAGTAATAATTAGTAATAAATAGTAATAATTAGTAATAAATAGTAATAAATAGGAAGGATTTGTAATATTTAGTAATAATTAGTAATAATTAGTAATAATTAGTAATAATTAGTAATAATTAGTAATAATTAGTAATAATTCGTAATAATTAGTAAGAATAAGGATTAAATATGAATAAATAGGAATAATTAGAAATAATTTGGAATAAATTAGAATAAATTGGAAAATATGTATAAATAGTAATAAATAGGAATAAATATGAATAAATTAGAATAAATGAGAATAAATAGTTATAAATAGTAATAAATAGAAATAAATATGAATAAATAGTAATAAATTTTAATAAATATGAAAATGAAAATCAATTTTAATAAATTTCAATAACATGGAACAATTTCTTTTGGATTGACGTCACTCATTTTTCTCAATGACTCTTCTCCTTTCAACATTCACTGAATCAAAACATTATGAAATGTATGCTTCTACATATGCATATCCAATATCGTATGCATGAGTTTGAATATGTGTTCATAGGACCTCATTTTTCATAATGTATTCAGAAGGTGACAGTTGCAAGAAGTTGATTCATCGATGAAAAGTGGGTTCTTTTGTCTAACATCTTATTTACGTGCACGTTCCTCACACAGAAATCACAATGAAGAATCTGCTCAGAGGTACTCTTATACATTCTCATATTCATGAGATTGGATATGCGTACCTATGAGATGATGCAACATTATGATTTCAGTGAGATAAATTTTCAGGTAAATGAGCCGTCAGACAAAAGAGAAGCCATCAATCCACTAATAATTGTTTCGCCCAAAATTTGTATTTGTGATGGGACCTTTTGCGTTGAGAACCCATTGCAAATAATCTTAATTAAAATTTTATTAATAGTATTTTCAATGGGCCTATCATGAAAGGGTTATATATATATAATTTATATAATCGAAGGCTTAGTTGCAATGGGGCAGTTTCCCATCACAAATAGTATTTGCGACGACCCATGGACAAAGGTTTATTTATATATATGATGTATATAATCAGAGGGTTATTTTCAATGTTGTATTATGCAACGAGCTATTTAAGATGGGGACCTGTCTCTATAGCCAATTTGCAACGGGATCCTGTGGAAAATAGCATGTCGCAAATACATCTAATTCCAATAGTGTTTGTACGCTCAGACTATCCATCTACTTGGGGATTGTAAGATGTACTCAATAGGATATATGTACTGTAATCCATCTATAGTTCATGCTAGACATGAGATGTAACACAGGAATCCCTGTCTGAAATGATAGTGTGCGGAGCCTAATGAAAATGTACAATATCTCGTATATAAAACCTTTCAAGCTCATCAACACCAAAGGCTTCCTTGATCGGCATGAAATGTTAATCATTTATGATTCTATAAACAACAACTCATACCACATCATTCCCTCGAGGCTACCTTGGTAAACCTATTAGGAAATCCATCACGACATCATTCCACTTCCACCCAGTAATGCTTAACTACTGTAAAGTCCATGTATCTCATTGACGCACCGCCTTCACCCGATGATAGGTGGAACATCTCCTAAAAACCCACTATATCCCTCTCCATACCTAGCCACCAATACTGATAGTTTAGATCTCGATATATCTTTGTGACACCAGGATGAACTGTCCAAACTGAGGAATAAAAATATCGCATCAACTCCTCACATATATTCACCAAAACCTGTACACGTCATTGGAAACACACGATCTCATCGTCACATACGGTCTACCCATGAGTAAGATCCTCTCCTAACACACTCTTCCATTGGACTAGACCTTCATAATCTGATAGCTTCCTTATTATAACTCGTTTGAGTAGAGTATAGGTAACAACTACAAAAGAATGAAATTTCTATATCTGTCTATTGTTCACCACCAAATGCATCTCAGACAATAGATGCATAAGCTTCCACTCATATCCGTCCTCCTGAACATTCTACATCTGTGTCCTCCTACTCAACACATCACCTACTGTGTTGCCTTCACCAGGAATGTATGAAAGATCAATGTAAAAAGAATAATGGTACTCAAAACACCTTCACTATCTGAAATTAATATCACGATAAGTAAAGATATACTAGACACTTTTGTTGTTAGTGTAAACCAAAAAAATCTCTCACAAAATTTAGTGTCACCGACCACATAAAACATTTACAACTACAGCCAACTGGAGATCTTACATCAGGTATTCCGCTCTTTTGTCCTCAACTTCTGAGACCTGTACTCAATGACTCCCCCATATATAATCACTACATAAATCCCTATACTTGAAAGATCATTATAAATGCTGTAACTCTTTTCCAGATCTAGAAAACCCAGTATCGGTGCTGAAGTCAATCTACCTTTAATATATTGAAAAGACAAATCACAAAAATATTACCACCAGTACTTTTCACCCTTCATAGTTAGGACCTTCAGTGGCACTGGTAAGCATGAAAATTCCGGTATAAAGTGAATGTAAAAACCATAAATCCCTATAAAACTCTGTAACACAATGACGTTCTTCGGATTCTCCTAACAAACAACTGCTATCACATTTTCTAGGTTTACAGATACTTGAGTCTATGAGATTATGTTACCCATAAAGTGAATCTGACCCATCCAAAAGTGGAATTTTGATATCCTGTCCTATAACTAATGATCTATTATTATACTCAATCCAATATCCATTTGGGCGACATTTTCATGTCGAGTGTGAGAGTACCCCATGATATATTCCACGAAGAATTCCAAAAAAGAATCCAAGGATGGAAAACTCGGTTTATCAGTGCCAAGAAAACTACTGGTGCGTTCGTGTGACTGAAAGGTATAACAAAATACATTTATAGACTACACATGCTCTAAAATTCTATAAGATATATAACTGATGGTCTCATGTGCAACTGATGATAACCAGATATAAAGTCAATATTTTAGACAGAAGGCTCCTCGAAGATGAACAAAAAGATCCTCAATCCTAAAAATGGATAATGTTTCTTAAATGAAAACTGGTTTGACTACCGATAATCCACACAATGTCTGAGGGTCCCATCCACCTTCTTCATGAAAAGGAAAATTGAACCCCAATGAGAAGTACTAGGTCATATGAATCACTTTTTCGTCAAATCCTCCAAAAATTTATTGAGATCCTACAACTCTGCGGTTGCCATCTTATACAGAGGAATGGACACTCGTGTCATTCCTGGGATAATATCAATAGATAAATATACCTCTCGTTCTGAAGGTAAACCTGAAAATTCATCTTGAAAGACAACTATGAAACAATCTACCACTGGAGGAAAATCCATTTGTGAAGTGCCCTAGTCTTCCAGATATAATCTAGAAATTTGGGTTGTAATTCCTCCGAACCCATGTTGCTCGGGTCTCAGTCTACTCTCATAGATATCCCATTTCCATTATATTGAAATGACCCACCAAATGGTTATGTGAAACTCCCCCTATGGTGATAGCAGTGAAAATATTACTGAAAAGGGAACAACCAGTGCATTCTGAGAATGACATTGAAGTGTGTCTAATCTAATATGTAGAGGTCCCAAAAGATGTTACACTCACCAATATCAATAATTAACTTCTTTCATTGACATACACTTGCAGTTTTAATCCACAATGGAGATTACATCATTCTAACATTCCCAAAATTAAAGATATAGAGACTGAGGCTCTCTATAACTTCCTCATATGTAAAACTATAAGAAACATCGGTATCAAAAAGAGAAGATACTAAAAATTAGGAAAAATTACTCAGACCTCTAATTCTAGAGGCTCTAAAATCCTTATACAACTAGGTCTTCTCTCTTACAAATGTTTGACCTGTAATGTGGCCATATGAACCAACATGACTACACTGAGCTGATTCCCCTTATTGTCGCTGAATGCCTGTGGACTGGAAACCCTGGCCACAACCTCCTCCTCAGCCTGAATGGATAGACAGTCTATAGTTCCCTGAATGACGAGAAACTGGTGGTCCTACCTCTGAATGTGGAGCCATAATAGAACACTTGTCACTCACTACTGGTGATAGAAACCAAAAAAAATGCTAAATATGGCCCATCATACCACAAGCTTGTCACTCAACTGGGTATCTCGGTGATTGAGGTCTCCTGTGGACACTCTTACCATACTGGTAACACCGTAACTAGCTACCTATAGATACATCCCTGCTACTAGAATCAACACTCGTAGGATCCCAGTGGTGCTTCCATCTATCAGTTGAAGGATTACCAACCATGGATGTTGAACCACCCTAGCTCTTAGATCCAAACTCCTTCAAATTGCACTCAGTAATCAACTCCTACTTCACTATACTTCTCACAAATATCATCCAAAAGACATTGACCTGTGATCAGATTTCATACATGACACCATCCTTAAATAGCCTATCCAATGATAACTCTTCACCTCCCAGAATAGGTGTGAAGCACTGAAGTTCTGCAAAATGAGTAGATTAATCCATCATTGAATGTTCTCTCTTCCCCAAATGCATGAAATATCGGGCTTTATTTTCACTCAACATATCAGAGAAGAAGTAGTCATACAATGTTCTATAAAACTCTACCCATGCAATATCAATATGATTTCCTGCCTATGAGAAAACTTCATAACATCTCTTGGAGGAATCACAAATCATGTACATTGTGAGAATAAACCTCATCTACGAAGGCGTGTCTAAATTATCAAAAATATATTGATTGTACAACAACCCTAACTCCGTAGACTATGGTCCTCTATCCCATAAAAATTTGTGAGGTTTATGCTGCTGGAACACCCTCTTCCACTCTATCATAGGCAGGTCGGGATGAGGTGCTCCTTAAATGTTCTGTAACATCCTCTAAAAGCCTTCATAGAACTATGCATAAAAACATGCGTCTGGTATAACAGCTGGGTCCATGACCGGCACGATTGGAAGATCTGCTGGTAGTCACTGATCTACCATTTTTGATGTCTCATCATTTCCTTGTATCTGGTGTACAATATAAGGATGTCTTGGTGTCCTGACGCCGTAAGATCAAGTGCATACCTTAGTTCAAGATTATCAAGGACCACAACTTATAATTTCAAGAAAGGATCCTGAGAAGAAACATTCCTGTTTTACAAAACCGGGTTAAATTGTGTGTATAACCCCTAAACTGTGTGTTCCGTTATGTTTTTAACATGTTGTGTACCTCTATCAAACATGGCCACGTAACACCCATAAACATGGAATGTTCCTCCTATGTCACGACATGTACTTGAATTTTCCCTCCATCCTATTTTACTCTGCACAACTATAACTACATTGTTCATTCATGGGTAACACTGTACGACGTGTTCACCCTAGACATAGCAAGTAATACTCACGTTTCAACCTTCCGTTTCATTAGTCTCACATTCAGATGCACAGTCGACTCTACATGGTGTGCATTAATGAGACACAACATGTACTACCTAAAATTCAACCACCTGTGTCGTTGGTCACACGGCCAGATAGACGGTTCTTTACAACACGACATGTATAATCCAGACATTTCTTGTTCTACCAAAACATTCATATACCCATGTCTCTGATCAAATTTTCAGTCACAGGATCATGAACTACATGGCGTGTACTCCCTATACATGGTTTGTACTTCAGAAAAGTTTTTTCTTCCAGAGTAGAAGAACACGTGGTGTGTGTTCATAACATAAAAGGCTGTGTTGTATGGGTTTCTTGATAATAAACCTCTTTAACTTCTCCAAATCCATTAAAATATAATATTTTTTCCACAGCATGCCAATTTACAACTCATGAGAGCCCATACACCCGTGAATCATTGTTTGCAATCCTTATTCATCTCATAACTTGACCAAATTAAACAAATTTTCATACATGATCCAACAAATTCTTATCCAAGAGGTCCCATAACAAATCGAGGACCAATTTTTGGCATCCAACCAAATTAATCATTACAATTTCAAATACCCTATTAAAATATATGATATTATTTCAAGGCACCTATAACAATAACATTTATATCTTTTATACCATTTATCACAACAACATGAAATCAGTAATGCATCCTAGATTTAATGACAAGAATTAATGACATATGATCTCTATCAAGTTCCGATATGATGCATGATATAGAATACCCTAATCACGTTAGGTTGAAAGAAATACAGAACCTCAATAATATTAAGGATAACAGCAGAAAACAAGTGAATCATCCAACGATGAAATCAAATAAACTCTAACAAATGAAAAACCAGAAAATTAAAAATATTTTAGGTAACATGTATGTTCCCTTTACATGGGTTATCTACTCCTATGAATATCTTATTACCAACTACCAATTTATTCGTACCCATATCTATAGTCTCCAAAAAGTAAGACAAAGTAGAAAAGAAACTCCTCTGATACCAATTTGTAACATCCTAGTCTGAGTGTTGTCCAAAGGTTTCTCGAACCCAGTTGGTCACATATCCTGAAGAGCCTTTCCCCAAACACAAGAGGCTATAGACTATTATTGAGGGTCAAGGAATGATAATGGGGAAACTATTCCCTCATTGTTAAAGTATACATAGCAGAATAACAATAGCAAAGATAGCAAAATCCATAATACCAATAAAAATAGTAAACCACAGAAGACTTGTATTTATAGTACAACTCAAGCATATATAAATTATTTATGTCACATGTGTCTAGGAAAGAATCCAAACAAGTCACAATAATAGAAATACAATAATTAAACCAAAATTATGAAAACTAGTAAACTCTAACAGCATCACAAGCTTTATCATAGTCCCATTATCTCTAGATCCAATGACAATCAAGTAACTGATGAAGAAGGGTGCTTTCCCTTATCAATACATATGACCATATAATCTATTTGTGTCCAAAATCATGACCCAAATAGCGTGTGAGGAAAATATTAGTAGGAATCTGCCAAAAGATATGTGCCTAATAGTGAGTGAATATATATAGAAATAAATATATCAAAATGAATCAATAAGATAGGATGTACTCAAAAGTAAACAATTCTACAGTTTTAAATTACATTCATTTTCATTTATTAATTATTCAAACCATTGAATAATTAATCATGGGATATTCTATTCTTTTGTATCCCTATGAACAATTGTAACAAATGACATCTCAGAAGACCATCTAAACCACCATGTAAGACCTAGTCTAAGTTTTTGCTTTGGTTTGGGGACTCATCACAACAACAATAAATCATTCATATCAATCCTCTAGGAAAGATCTCATGGTCTAAACCCTTTTGTTTGAACGCTAAACTAAAAAATTGGAAACGACCATTTGGGTAGCTATCACGGTCAATACCCCATGGGTAAATGTGTTATAAATAATCATAAATGACATTCTGGTTGTTCTCACGGTCAACACCCCCTGATCCAAAGTATACACCATGGATCTTACAGTCCTAGGTAAATAAACATGAAAACACCCATTGTTTTCCTAGTCCAAGGCTCTCACCATCCATTGGAAGATTAGCTATCCTAACATAACAAGGAAGCACATGTAATCTATAACATCTACATGGATAAAATTATGAAGCCTAATACGAGAAATTCATATAATCAATGAACTCTATCCTAATCAGATCAAGGCATGGAAAGCACGTTATGTCTCATATTCAGCATAATCCAAACAAACCTAAACAGTCAAACAAGGGAAACTCACCCATGTGTTGTCTCGTATACAAGGAATCAAACCTAATAAATATGCTACAAAACCTTTCTAATCAATTAAACCAAAACATGTTAATAATATGTCCAAATTAAAAAACATGAAATACCATAGACATTGGTATTTATCACATTAAGCATATATAAACCAAATTCAATCAATAAATGGAACAAACCACATACCTTGATGTTCCTACAATGAACACTCTTGAACGAAGACCCTTTAATCAGTCTAGAGCACCATAGATCTACAAAATGTTAAAATATTTCAACCTTGGATAAATCAAGAGAGATGATAAATCACAAATAGAGGCACTAGGGGAAGAGAGAACTCACTTGTGGGAATCTGACGCACTCCGGGGCGTCTCAATCGGAGCACGAACGATGGAACAGGAGGATCTAGAATATCTTATATGATACGTCGGCCTCCTGTACAAGACAAAGGGAGAAGAATAATCATACATAAGTGAGATGCAGTTCGACTTCCATATATCAATTTTAAAGGAAAGTACATAATCTATTTATTTAATGTACATGTCATGTACTACCCTCAACCAACCCCCACTTTAGGCGGTCTACCAGGTCACCCGCACAACCACGTGCTCGGCCAATATATGACCAATAGACAAATACACATGGAAACCAGATACACAGTGTGTACTTAAAAGTACACTGCGTGTACATAGAAATTTTTTCAAATCATCATTTTTCTAAAAAAAACCCAAAATAAATATTCATACTTAAAAAATATTCGGCTTCTTAATCACATCCTATTTTTCTTCTATTTATTTTCTATAAAAAATTCCAACGTATTCCATATTTTTAGAGTATTACCATATTGACATGTTATCATCAATAATTAATTATATAATTATTAATTAGATATAATATCAATATTTTTAATATAAATTATTTCACTATGATTTATGTAATTAGCATCTCTAATGATATATTCCATAACCCTTATACTACATGATTGAACATACATAATAATATATTTCTAATAACCATTAGAATTATTGAAACTAAAAAATGATGGATTTATTATTGAATATATGTGTCTAATAATTTAAAAATTATATTAAAATATAAAACTAAATTAGAACATATTTTAATTGATACATATGGTATTACCCTAAGACACCCTAAGGTAATGTGGGTGAATCATGATGTTTCCCAATTTATAATTTTTATTTTACATGTATATCTTTCATTAGAATCATAATCTATTTTAAATAAAACCTAATTTTTATCATCTCCCTTATGATATAATATTCACTAAAACACAGACATGTATATAGGAAAGTAAAATGTTCCTATGAAATATTATTTTACAAGGTTTACCATAATGTGATATTCTTTAGATTATTAAAATGTAATTTTTTTGGTATTATAATCCATTATTATAGTAGTTTTGTGGATAAAATATCATATTGGTGACTACAAACCAAGGAATACTTCGTTTATATGATTAAGGGTTAATATTATCATCACCTAAGGGGAAGTAACTCATCATGATTTTGAAACAATTCTTTATATAGGCATGTCTAGTATATTGACTTGAGTGTAGCTATATATTAATAAAGATATTCTAATTATATCATTGTTTCATATTTTATTATTCTTGAAGTAAATGTTTACAACTATATACTTCTCCAAAATGAATGAGAACAACACTGAAATATGGTGCTTATTGATTTATATTACACACAATATAACAAAAAAATTCCTCCTAGATTGAGAAAATTTTAAAATGGAATTACATTATTTAATCTCCTCATCATCTTAAACAATGTACTATTTTTATATAACATTTTGTCTCGACCCTCCAATTCTAAAAATAAATTGTATAAGGAAGTGTATAGATTATAACTAAAACTAGTCTCTAATATAAAATCATATATGATCAATGTTAATCCAATATGAATTATATCTCATATTATTCATCTATAAAAACATTTATCAATGTGTTTAACACTTTTATCTATCATGAATATCAATATTAAATTTATTTCATTTATTTACTTGTGATTCATTCATATTTCTTATTGACATCACATCATTCTCCCTGTTTCTCTATTTTATTATTAAATTCTAATAATTAATCACAAGATAATCATTTTTATTTTGAATAAAATAGAAACATGAAATTAATTTCCATCTCAAATCCATCCATTTAATTCTTATATCTCTATATGATAATATAGATATTTTTTATTTAAAAAATATATAAAATCATTACTTATAATTCCTCCCTTATATTTCCCTAAAATCATATATTTTTTAGTGAAATTCTTAGGTCTTCATTCTCAAATTAAATCAACACAATTCTTTTAATAAATTATAAATAACATATTATGATTTTTAATATTCATGATTATTATAATTAGAAAACATTATTCTCACATAGACATGTAAATTACATAAAATTCCCCATAAATCATGACATGATCACATTAATGAACTAAATCTATAGTAACTTTAAATTAAATTCATTGTATAAACATCCTTTAATAAGGATACATTAATTTATATATTTGAATGATCATTATATTTGGAATCTAAAACTATAAATATTTTAAAAAATGAATGAATTATATATATTTTCTTTGATATAAGTGATAATGAAAAATGAAAAATTGAATAACCATTAAACATTCATCAAGAATTAATCATATGAATTCCCGTGGTAACCATTTCATTTAACCTCTAATCTAGGAATTACTCATATGAATTCAAGGGATAGCACTTATATATTTCATGGTATGTTAATAATTATCTAAATTACTTATTTATTTATCCATGTGTATTATTTGGTTAATCTTACGCACAACAGTGAATCATCAATTCCTATATCAATTTAATTCTATCTCCTAACAATTTAATATTAGGGATGTAAGAAAATCCTACATGTATTTTCGAAATATATTTTCCTCTTTATGAATCTACATTTACAGATATATGGTTGATTCATCACATTGTAAAATATCATATATTCACAACATCAAGTGACTCTTATGTATACTATAAAACATCCATTAATAATATAAAATAAAATATATCTATGAGAATTTAATTTTTACAGACACATAAAATCTATTTCATAACTAATATCATTAACATCCTTTTTTCCATCAATATAATACAAATCTCTACCCTTATCATCTAATAAAACAATACATTTAAAACGTCCAGAAAAATACTTATACACTTGTTGAACTCCTAGCTTTATGAAGAGATTAAATAAATCTACATTATTCATTAGCTCATTTAAAATGATACAAAGGACTTGTTTAAAAATGTAATGATTGTCCTCCACAAATATTAAAATGTATTCTAATGGAAAGTAGCATTTATAAACAAGGATATGTGGTTTAAATTTTAATGGAAATCATCTTATTTATTTTCTTTCGAAATCCTATATATAATATACTATAATTATATTATTTTGAAACTTTTAAAAAAAATATATATCTTAAACTCAATACCAATTACACACTTCAAAGGGTAATATTAAAAAAGTATTTTAAAAACATATTTTTTGGAATACTTCCCCTATGGATATTGACTAAAATGAAGATATAGATCGTATAAAACAAATCTAAAGTGATATGGAAGCACTTTATAATAGATTTATAGTATGTTTTGATATTGGATTTGTTATTCAACATCCTAGATCGTATATTTTATAGTTTATTCTTCGTTCAATGTAATATTTCATTACATGTTATTTATATTCGATATTGTAAAACATAGGGAAACCTGATATCGAGCTACTCATTCCAAACTTATCATTCATTTTTCCCATATTAAAATATTTCATTTTTATAGAATTACACATTCCTACCTCATTATGGGTATTTCTGAAAATTTCAAGGCATTATTCAAAATGATGTTCCTCACTTAGAATTGAATCCATAATTTTAGAAAAAATAATATGTCTTAATTATTGATTTACTCATTAGGGTATCCATCGTACCCAATGATCTATGGAGTGATGGTAGAAATAATAGTGCCCACTTTGGATATCCAAACATTATATTTCCCCATTCATACCTCCCTTTGATCATATTAAATCCATTTATGTGATCATTCAATTGATTTACTTACAACATTTTCAAACAAAATTGGTTCCATAATAAGAAAAATATCAGTTTTGTGGGATTATCATGAATATCCATAAGAACATTTATATTTTCTGTTGTAGTTTTCACTTTTAGGATGATGAAGATTATATTCTGAGAAAGTGAAATCCCAATTACATCAGTTGTCTTATTATATATAGGATTTCAATCAACCATTGTCATCAATTCTATATTAGTACCCATCAATGTAAGATCATGGTCCCTATATAGTAGAAAATACTTTATCTAGGTTATCAAGAATCCAAAATCATTCCTCTTAAACATCCAAAACTATAGATATTGTAATTCAATGCTAAAAAGTACTATTATAGTTAAATACTAGAAAAAAACTTAACATATAATAAAGATAATAAACTAGGTACTAAAATTATACTTCAAGGAAATTTAAAAAATCACATTACTGATATGATATGAAAATCACCTTGAGTAGTGGCTGGTCATCCAAAGCACTTCTACAAAATCTCTAATTCAACACGTCAGATTCAAGGTCATGTTTTGAAACCCAAAATATATCTATTATAATTTACAATGTAGAAACATTGTACCAATATGAATAGTCTTACTTAATCCACCATAACATTGAATACAATCCATTTATTAGTCATTGAACTAAAACACAAAACTCACAAACGAGTAAAACAAGAACATGTGAATAAAATAATAAAAAATTATAGAAAAAAAACACAATATTTTTATTTGGATCATAAATTTCACTATTAAATAATGGTACAATAATTTAATTTTTATTCAAAAAATGAAAATATTATTACAAGATATTCATTCCATATGAAGTGATTTCACAAAATAAAAATATTAGAGTCTAGTTGGTGATATAGGTCCTCCTATATTCTGGAAGCAACCCAAGGTATAAATAACATAAATAATATATTAACCTAATTATGTAAATATAAATATACTTATATTACTATAATACATGGACTAAATTTTTAATTGATGAAGAAAATATTTAAAAAAATTTAATATTGTAACGATTACGATAATTTTCCCAAAAATGTTGTCATCAAAAAACATTCCAAGCCATCTCACATTATGTAATAATCTTCATAACCTGGGGAATAAATCATAAGAATGTAATTATCTCAATAAATCATTAAGATAAAATAAATATCACAAAGTATTAGATAATATAAATGAGGATAAATTCAAAAAAATAATAATTTGTAAATCAGATATCATAAGACCGTGTATGGTAATCAAAAAACATGATGAGGAGACATTATATTATAAATTAACCATTATGGAAACAAAAATATATATAACATAGAAAATGGGATCATGATATAATGTAAAGGAAATTTAAAAATAAATAACAAATAAATAATTCAATTTATCAGAAATAAAACACATCTTGAAGCATGGAATAACCTAATAAAAACTTTTAAATTTGAAATTTCTTGGTAAAACTGAAAATTTTTCGCATCCACAAGCATAAGAGAACATGTGTGGGAAACAACATTATTCTCATACCAATGTAAAAAACACATTATATACACTACTAGAAATTTGATAAAACCTAATGTTCACATGATAAGTTATATCATGAGATATATTCTTATACTAATATAGTAAAAGTAGATACAAGATCCCATCTATCCTCATCTAAACACATGTGTTTCACTTATAACATATTTATCCCCTAGAAGACAATTGGCTTTCTTAATCTTATCCCATATCCTGATCTTATGATATTATAACATATCAAAATATCATTATCTAAAAATGTTTCCAAAAATAATATAAAACATAACATCATGATATAAATTTCATTTCAATATAGCGATAATTAAATCATGAAATTGGTTTTTGGAAAAAAAATTCTTATCATTTTAAAATTCAAATTTAAGAGTAGATTTTGAAATAGACTCAATTGTTTTCAAGAGAAATTAAATGAATACAGTACATGAAAAATAATTTTGATAATTTTTTTAACGAAATAAGGAAATAATATCAATATAAATAAAAACTCTAATAAATATATTCTTTGTTAATAAATTGATAAAATAAATTAATGGAATTTGAGTCACTATGTCCCTTACCATTAACCTTAATTACCAAAAAATGATTTAACCTCACATACCATAAATATAAACATCTTAATTTCTTATTTAATGACCTCTTTCATATATATTTGTTATTATAATATTAAGTTTACATAATTATTTTCATTTATTAGATTTTTTAATCTCTTTTCTATATCCTATGATCTTAATCATAATCGTTTAGAACTAGGTTTGTATAATTGGTATTGATAATCTTTTATCTTCCAAGGATAGTAATTGGAATATAATTAAAGGTAAAATAATTTATGTTTTATAAAAATATATGATGTTATAATAGAAATAAATTTAATTTTTAGTTTTGTTTAATGAAATTTAATAAGGTAATGACCTAGTATTGGGTTATTTACTGATATTAACATATTACCTTATTGAAATCATCAATTTTTTATAGAGAAAAAAATATTAAGGATATATATTAATTATATATATTATATATTTTAATCAACTATTAAATAATTATTCCATATTTGTATGTGATGTAAATTGAATCATGTTTATACATGGAGGTGGTAGTCCACAAAACACACGATTAGTCCTTCAGTTACCCATTGAATGAAATGGGAAGGATGATTCAATGTTATCAATTAATAATCATAGATACATTATATATATCATATTTAAACATAAAACCCATAACTAAGACCATCTATGTGGTTTTTTTATGAAAACAATCATAGTGTTGCATTGTGGAGGTGATAATCCGTAAACTCACACTTAAATAAATTATTATTTTTCTTAGTAGATGGATGAGAATAAATTATTTCTGTAAAATTATTATAACAAAGTGTCACCAAACACATGATGTTGGTTTAAGTTTTATACTCTTGTTTGGTATATTTAGTATGAAAATAATTAGAAATAATCATTATGAAAAAATTGATACCTACATTGAGACCATAAAATTACTCATGATGAAGGGGATAGATTTGTGGGACTTAGAAAAATTTGTGGTATCCAATGCATATTGATTGGCCGATAAGATCCTGTAGAATCAATTTTGGTTTTTTTCAATGAAAGTCTTAATTATTTTTATATTATATAAAGGGTGAGTGTTACCCCCTTTTATAAGTGAGGAAGAGAGACTTTTAGATGGAAATGATTAGAAAATAAGGGGTTATAATGGAATGGATTTAAAGATAAGTTAGTTTTGTGAGGTAATGTTAGTTTTACATGTAGTTAATATTTTACTCCTAAAAAATATTTTCAAGAGTTATAAATGGTCACGTTAATTTGGGAAATTTCAATCCACATTTGATTTTTCATTTAATCACATACTACTCTTAGTTAAATATTAATAATAAAAATTATATTATTAATAATAATATAAGTAGACACATATTACCAAATATGAATGTAATTAATATTAATTGTTTCTAAATTTATCATAATATTTTTTTAAATAAGATAAAACATACATTTAAATTAAAACAGATAATGTGTTGAAAATAAACATAACATAAAAAATTCATTTTAATATTAAGGGATTATAATTCATATATATCATTTAATAGAAAACATTTTATTATTTATTTCATTAATAAATGTTTTAAAATAATATAATATACATATTTTAAAATTTATTAATTTAATTGGATTAATATACAATATTTCGAAATATATAATTCTTTGTAAAATAATCATTTCAATAAACTTAACTAATATTTATACATGGAAACATAGTCATTATGACTAAAACTAAAGTTTAATATATTATATATTTTTGATCCCTTATTTTTATTTTGAAAAACATATCATTTAATTCAATTGATTAATAATAAATTTATAACAATAATATATACTATATTTAAGGCAGCTTTTGAAAAAATATTCCTTATGTATTAAAATATCATATATAGGATTGTAACTCAAACAAGAAATTATAAAATTAATAATTTAACATAAAAGAAAAGAATTTAATGTTTTAAAGGGTTCATATGATTTATATTAGGCTAATATTTGGTTGAATTTACAAAATCCATGATATTTTCAAAAACAGAAAATTTCCACTTTTCACAAAAAAACAAATATTTTTTAAAAACCAAAAAAAAACATTCTTATGAAAATATGACCAATATAAATCAAAAATTTCGTTATTTATGTCATTCTAAAAATATAAATAGGAATAAAATTCATATTTTTATAATGAAACATGGAATATCATAAAAAACATATTTATTAAATTATAAATGACTTATTTTTTATAAACTTTTATATATATATTATAAAGTGGTTAGATTTGGTTATACCTACTAATTCAGATACTATAATATAAACAATAATATTTTTCTTCATCAGTGTTGTGTTCCATAGAATCATTTCACACAGATATTTATTTTGAAAATTTAAATATAGAAATCCTGGGGTGGAAATTTATAGACCCTTATAAGAATTTCATCAAATATATTTTATCATAGAGAATGAACAAAGTGATGGTAATTTTATCTAACAGCATCCTCGTATTCTTATAAATCCTCATCAAATATATGATTTTTTCCTTATAACATTAAATAGATGTGTATCCTTTTTGTTCAATTCCATATCTCTTTGATCCAATATCTCCATAGTATGTTCTCTATATGACATCTCACGTTCTAGTTTCCAATTTTCCATGTTTAATAAATGATATGTATAATATATAATACCTCAAAAATAAATCATAGAAGACATAATGAACATGGGACATGTGATGTGTTAGGGTTATAAAATATGATACGACCTCAAAATGATTAGGGATCTCATAGTGAATGAAGCATTTGAGTTTTAGATTTTATTTTTTCATAAACCTCATGATCCATTCATATGGGTATATTTAGAGAAATACAATATAAAAAAAATTCATTATTTCACGGAAAATTATATACATATATATTATATGTTATTTTATCCACTTTTATATTTCATGGAACGGTTTGAACAATCACTATCTACTTTTAGACAAGGTAAAATACTATTAGCTTTGCCACTCCAAGATCATCCCTGGATGTTGGTGGCATATATCTATTCCCATAAAATGCCCATATTGTGACATCTAAATAAGATAATCGAATTTTATATTTTATGGGAACCCTATAAGGATGAGGTTATGATCTTAACATACTTGTATTTCCCTCAAAAAATGTCTTAACTAATCATTTATAGTTTCAATTGATCTCTAAAACTGGACATTTGATTATAGTAGATATACAATGATAATGGTTAGCTCTGTCTCCAAATATTTGTAAAGAATATTACAAAATATTGAGGTGACCCTCATATCTATATTATAATCAATTGATTTACATACTCCATGTAGACTTTCCACCTCCCTTATATATATCTTGGTGAGTTAGTAATGAGAGAAATATACTATTTGTAAATACAATGTGTTGAATTTTAAAGAAGATCATATAAAATCTATATATATTTTTAGCAATAAATTTTTTTTAGGAGTCCTATAAAGGATCCAATGATTATTCCCATCCATTTTAATTGGGTTATGTTAAGTTGTTGCAACAGAACCTAAAAAATTTGTAGTTATTCTTTAACATTCCGGAAAACCATGAAATATGAAATGTTCTCTATAGTCTCTCACTTCAATATATACCACTTGATTTTTTTATATCAATGTATGTATTAGGATTTCATCTATTTATTGAATGTAATCAGATATAAGAAAAATCATGAATTTCATTCTTTACTCTCATATTTTAGGTGATACATATCTGGGTTCCAAACCATATAAGTTATTCATTATAAAATTATAACTACAGAAGATTATCTACAATTTTTAGCACAAAATCCTCATTCATGGTTTCATTGACCTTTATGTGATTAGGAGGTCGACCTATCAAGATGTAGATATAGTATTTATCTCCCTCCTTTAAGTCATATAAAAGCATATTCAAAAAAATATGAGTACATTGTCATTTTCAATATTCATCCTGGATATAGTATCAACATATTTTTAGCTCTATTAATAATATACCTATTTACCATCCCTATGATGTAATTTATTATATATTTATAATCTTTTATCCAACTCAACCATATCCTCTGTGTCATATTCAATTCCATCGACGGGAATCTAAATTTTTAGATCTTTTTATTAGCATTAATGACACTTTTTTGTAAATATAATATCACAAGTCATCAATGAAAACATCACTACACCCATATTTAAATAATGAGATAGGAAATTTATCACATGAGTCTTTAATTTGTGGGAACCATAATAAATTACCTTGTTATTATTTTTCAAAACACATAAGAAGCAATTTTTTTAAAGAATTGCTGTATTTTAAAAAACCTTTCCCACTACGGGGTAATGTATGTATATGGGTACTAACCAATTAATCCTTAGATAATTTAAAGATTCATTAAATTATTATATCTAAATAATGTTTACTCAATTGTATTTCATATCAGATTTTAGATTTTATATACACCATAAATTTGTCATAATTTATTTGTAATGTCATTCACACATAAGAAAACAATAAATCATAGTAATAGTGGTTGGTCATGGACATTAATTTATAAATTTTATATTTCAGGAATGTATATTACCTTTATTGTGATTAAATTACCAAATAATGGATCTTTTATTAGTTAGAATTCAGATTTGATGAATTTTTAATTCAACTTCCCATTTATCAATGCATTTTACATAGTTTCATATAGTCCTTATGACAATCCTCTCTCGTTGATTATATTAGAATTTCATATGCAATGAAAATCTCAAACTAAGAATGGTTGTATTGATATATTCTTCCATTATATCCATGAAGACAACATCTGAATTAGTTAGTTCAAATAGAATAAATAGAATATCATATTTTCCACACCTATTATAGATCAACATCATTGATATATCCTTCCTTTTTACACATTATGAAAGATAACTAGATAAAAATTCAGTATTTTTGAAGTTATTAACTTTTCATAGTTATTCAAATAGATAATTAATATAGGGTAGATGAATATTTTTTTAATCCTGATTTTATTTTTTCATTACAGTCAAGGAAATAATGAATAAACTAATTATTTTTAAGACAGATAACAGATGCACCACATAATAAAACACTAATGTGTATGAATCCATTTCCATACTATCTTGAAGTTTCATCATGAATTACTCTAATATAATGAGTCTATTATACATGGAATATTTGTGATAGCCATGTATCCCATCTTGAGTTCAATCAAGAATACAAGCTTTTGACCTCTGGTGAGGCTGAGAAGTTCTGGAAATACATCAGTGTATTCCCACGCAATATGTATGTAAATAATACTCACTTACACCCTGATAATTTGGGATATGTTTCTCTTATTATTGGGTAACATAACCTGTATTTTGTAATTTTATTCTATTATGATTTTATAATCCTACTTACCTCTATACATTATAATGGGATAATTTGGATTATAAAAGGAGACATTGTTATCCTTATAGTTGTTATGTTCATTATGCATGAATGAAAATCCATACACAATATTATTTAAAATTCTACCAAATAATGGTTAATTACATACGAAAGAATCATCCTCCAAAAAATCTCAATCTTAATAGTTTTTTTAATCTTAGATGTGATTATCGTTCCACTATGGGTTTTCATCAATAGTTTGATATCCATAGGTTGAGTTAGTGACAAAAAATCATAGAAAACATGTGTGATATAAAACAAAAAAAAATTATTGGAATCAAATAATGTATTAAAATATATCAAAGAGAGATTAAATTCAACTCATGTGACTTCATTATCATGGAATCTTCTATGGTAGTGATTATGAAATTCATTCTTGTTCCCTTAGTTTGGGGTTTTTTTAGGTACTATTATTTTTTTGTATCAAGGGTTGGGGTATTGATTATCATAATTTCTGAACCCATTT
The DNA here is from genome assembly GCA_963277665.1 of Viscum album. Classification (NCBI taxonomy): domain Eukaryota; kingdom Viridiplantae; phylum Streptophyta; class Magnoliopsida; order Santalales; family Viscaceae; genus Viscum; species Viscum album. The sequence goes on along the minus strand of OY728133.1, from coordinate 1,900,375,078 downwards.
TACATGAATCATAAATATGGGATTATATCATTATGTGGGAACTTCTTCCTTTAACTATGTTAATTTTTCTATCATCCTTGGTTCAACAGTTCTGGTCCTGATGTCCTATATTACCAATATTAAAACATTCACAAGGTCTATTGATGTAATTACTTTATTGATTAATCTTACATTTCATTCATATATAAAATTCTTCTATCATCCTAAAATGGTTCTTTTAATTAGTGCTTAAATGAAACTCCACTTTTCATTTTCCCCACATAATATTGGGATGTTCCAGTTTCAATATAATCCATAAGATCACCTCAAACAATCTAATAATATATTCTAGTGTCTCTTATTAATAAAATTTAAAAATAATCATCTATAAGCAAGAAAAGTATTGATATAATTTACTCTAAGAATAAGATATAAAATTAGTGTAATACCTCCCATGTCCTGTAAAATTTGATTTATATAGTCCAAAACTCTCCTACTTTTTCCCTCAATTCAATGAATTTCAACTCCATTCATGAGAAATGTGTCATGCAAAATAATTTTGGAAAATATGTTCTTAAACAATTCCCAATACATATAATCTATGTCCTCTATTTATACAATTCTTTAAGTGAGACTCAACCACTATTCTACATCAAATTCAATAAAATAAACATTCAAAACATCCTTATCATTGACAAATCGTTGGAGATTTTAATATATCTTTTATATTGAATTTACCACTTCTCATCAACCATTTGATTGAAATAACTTATAAAATAGGGTGGATTTTGACTCATAAATTAATTGATATCATGTTTCTCCCTCCTCGGTTTGAGATATCAATATAATTTGGGTAGTTTCCCAACACTTGATATAGTATTGTGATAATTGTCATTATATTTTTCATTCATTCCTGAATGTAATTATTTTTAGTATTGTGAAAATATCAATATTTCCCATTAAAACAATTTTAATCTTAGTTCATTGAGATCCCTCCATTATATTAACTCCAAAAATTTGGAATGAGTATACATAAATTACTAATTTTACTTAAATTAATTTATAAGAATATAAGAAGGATCACTATATTACGTGTTGAATATATCATGTTCAATTTCAATTATCCATAGTTGTATTTCAATTGAACAAGATATGTATATATGTATATATATTCAATTAATTTTTATTAGTTTGAAAAGTTAATGTGATTAACAAAACAATATTCTCTATATGTTTCAAACTAGGTGAATAGTAATGGATCATTCGCCATGCTTTCAAATGATGGTCTAGATACTCTCGGAGATGTATTTCTAGTTTTTTACCCCAAAGATTCATATATTCCAAAACTAAATACACCTTTAGTACCTTTAGATGTATTTATTTCTAGGAGAACCACAAAATCTATATTTTACCAGAAAATAATATATATTCATAAACATATCCTTTGTAAATTTTGTAGTGATTTCCATTATATTATACCAAAAATAACTAAACTAATCTATAGAATAACTAAACCCTCTTATGATACAATTTCTCATTCCCCAATCTGGACATAACGTAAACAATAGATTAATCCCATGATATAAATAATACATCATATAATAGTGCAAAATCCATGGATAGGAATTATTAGTGTGCTGGAAATTAGTTTCATAAGAACCATATTTTATAACACCTAAAAAAATATATCCATTAATTTAATCAAATATAAGATTTCACAGATATATATCATTATTTAATCATCTTTATAACCTAGGAAATGTAATCATAATAAATGGTTGATAAAAAAATATGTAAGGACGATATAATATCTCAAAGTATCATATCACAAGAATGAGCTCCATATATGGAAAAAACAATTTATAAATATTTTTTCATAATACCATTTATTATAATCATAAAAAATTATGGATCCATATATAATTATTAATATATTTTCAACGAATCATTAATTATAAAACATAATACACGTGAACAACTAAGAAGGTGAAAAATACTTGAAAAGAAATAATCATGGGAAAATGGAATTTAATTGATACAAAATCCATCATGAAACATACAACAACTAGATAAAAATACATCAAAATTGGTCTTAACTTGATAAACATGAATATATGGAACATTAATAGGCATATGGAATCATTTGGGAGAAACCTCATTATGCCCACAATTAAGTGAACAAACTCATTACATGTACTATTAAAAATGTGAGAAACCCCAACCTACCCATGTTTGATTGAATAATGAGATATAATATCTTACTAAGGAAATAGAGGGTGATAAATTACCACACCAATCATCTCTAATAATTTCAATTCAAATTATAATATAAATAACCCATGAAAAAATAATTGGTTTTTTATAAATATCACATAACAGTATCAGGAGCTATCACATCATATAAATATTTTATTTCCCAAAAGGTTTAATAAAGTAATTAATTATAAAATATCACATCATGAGATATTTCTCTTTTGAATATAATTAAATCCAAATAATGAGAATTATTTTTCTAAAAATTGATCATTATTTTTGTAGTCAAACTAACGAGTATATTTTTAAAAATCCCCCTTTGTTTTTTATAGAAATGAAAAAAATACCATACGGTAAATTGATTTTGGTTCAAATTTTCTTTTCCTATAAATAATAAAATAAAATTAATCAAATTTTAATGTAATATAAAAAAATTGTTCAATAATGAAAAATGTAACTCAATGAAAGGATTTCAACTTACCAAGACTTGTATCATTACCATTAATTGATAGAGAATTCACTAACCTTCTATATAACAAGGTTAATAAAATTAAATATATTTTTAGGAACCATATTAATAAATATTTTTATGTAAACACATTTTTTACCACAATTATCTTAATGTATTATATTTTTTTAATCTCATTTCAACATCAACTATTAATAATCCTAACAATTTTTAACTAGTTTTATAAAAGTAGTGTTGATCATTATTTTTCCCTAAAATATAATCATTAAAAAAAATGATTCATAAATATATGTTTTATAATGAATTATAATTTTATAATTTTACTACATTTTATTTTTATTTTTGTTATATGAATAACAAGATTCCAGTGAGCCAGTTTTTAGTTATTTATAGATTTTTATTGATTATATAATAATGATCGTCTCATTTTGTATTATACCAAAAAAAAATTAATGACATATATTATATATATATTTTTTATATAATTATTCACTACAAACTAAAAAATCCGTTTTTTTATGTGTATGAAAATAAAACATACTAATTCAGGAGGAGATAGTCTGCACAACACATGATTAGGGTTTTTGTAACCCAAAAAATGATATGGTGTAGTTTGATAGTTGATTTTATTTTTAGAATCATAAATAAATTTTATAAATCATGTTTATTCTTTATAAAAATCATTAATACTGATCATGAGGGTGGTGACAAAAAACAAAAAGCGTTCTTTGGGGTGGTAGTAATTCACACACACACACACACTGATGATGATTCTCGTTTTTCTTAGAAGATGAAATTCTATATATAATTGTTTTCTAATTAATATAATAAAATCCAAACAAATTAATTACTATTAGGATCTTGGTATAATATGTTATTGATATTATTATAAAGGAAGGGATAATAAAGAGACGTTATGAATGATTTAATACAAACATTGAAAACATGGAGTTACTCTTAATTAAGGAATTAAATTTGTGGGGCCTTGGATAATTTTTGGTTTACATGGGAAGTAGTAATTTTTATGAACATAAAGGATATGGATTTTGGGATGGAATTGTTGTTTTTTGGAAGTAATAGTAGTGTATTTAATAGGAAGAAGTGATATTCTATTTATAATTGAGGATGAGGGACTACAATATGGAAATGAATGTTAAGTAAGGCGTAAAAATGTAATGAAATGAATATTTAGAAACATAGGTGAGAGATTTGTTAAAAAACATTTAAATACATTAAATACTAATTTTTTTCTTGAGGGTATAAAAATAATGTTAATTTATGAAAATTTGAGAAAACACAACTGATATATTTATGAAAATATTACTCTTAACTAAATATTAATAATTCCAATTATTTTATTATTTAAATTATATGTTTACCCTGGTGGAAAATTTTTGACATGAGGATTTAAAATTTGGGCATTATTTATCCTAAAAAATTATAAATTAGGGAATATGAGAATTTATATTAAGACATATAATATGGTGAAAAACCATCAAGGAAAGATTATTTTTAATCATTATTTATTCATATTCTTCTATAATAATGATTACCCATTAAACAATATCTAATTAATTTTTATAGAAATTTAATCATAAATTTTAATATTTAATTTAATATTTATTATATTACTTTTAAAATTGAATAATATTTTGAAAAGTATTGTTCTATGAAAAATAATATATTAATCATGGTAAATAATATTTATTAAGTTTAATAAACTTTTTATTCTTATAAATATTGTGTTTTTTACTAAATAATTTACAACCATTGAATTTAAAATTAAAATAATGTTTATTTAGTTAAAATAATAAATACTAATTATGAATACTAATATATAATGTATCTATTTTTTAGATAAATTATATCTTATTCTTTAATATATCAAATAAGTATTTTTAATTAAAACATGTTATCTTAAAATATAATTTTGATTAGAAATTCATATAATGAAACATTAAAAAGTACTCCTAAATTGTTTTTATGATTATGTCCTTGTGATGTTATAAAAAACCACAAATTTTTCCTTATTTAATTAAAAATTAATTATTTTATATAGAATTACCCAAAAATCATTTTTAGCTAATATGGCTATGATAAATCAAAAAATAATGTTATTTCTGTTAAATTAAACTTCTAAAATTGATAAAAAAAATTTGTGTATAAGACCACATAAAATTATTCTATGAAATATATTTCAATAAGTTTAACATTTCATTTATTTTAAACATTTGTTTAGTTTTTATAAAGTGTTTTATTTTACCAACACCCACAAATTTAACAAAGAAAAATATGATTATTTATTTTTTCTAGTGTTTTGTACCTAAAAATCTAATCACAAGGTACATAATCATGGAAATGTTATTACGAATTTCATTTTTCAGTAAATATATTATATCAATAATGAGTTCTTCTTCATAGCTAATAAATTTTTTTGAAAAACACATTATTCTATAAAATATATCCTCTGCCCCAAATTATACAACAATTTTATAGTTTCTAATTATAGAAACACTAGGAAAAGAATCATATGTATTCAATTTCAATATTATTGCCAATACTCAAAAGATAAATGATAAAACTAAATTTATTATGTAACCTTCAGAGAAAAAACATATTAAAGCCATTTTTAAATCATGATTCCTTTTATTAGAATCATCAATGGTATGTTTAGGTATCAACTTATTGGTTTACATCAACCCATCAACAAAATCCAATAATCCAAAATTCATATTTCTGAACATTGGTCATGAAGCCTCTCCATTATCATCTGGACTTCTGATTATAGACATCTGGAATAAATTGTTGTGCAATACCAAATTCAATGGGTAAAAAATGATTATTGAATAAATTCATAACTAATAATAATTTAAGTTAAATTTATATAATATTGATAATAGTTTGATGAAAATATTAGTTTAGGTGAATGAGATGTGATGTGTTCGTCAATTTGGGGATTATATACTCAAATAATCAATAACATATGAGATAGAAAAATATTATTGGAATACTCCATGCATCATTGTCACTTAATGTAATGGAATAAGAGATTATATGATTATTAATACATGTAAATGTTATTATTTTATGAGAAAACAATTTTTAGTAAAGGTCATTATATATCCATTTATAATTTATGTTTCATCGATTAATTAATAGAGGTCAGAATTTTCTTATAACTATAGAATAGATATTTCATAAGGTATTTTGAACACATCAATGGAAAATGAAGATATTATTTTTTGGTTTTGTGAAACAAAAATCATTCTTCTTATATAGTGTTTGTAAAAAACATTATAGATACCCCAAAATTGTTCAATAAAATATACAATGAATTTTTTGGATAGATTTTAAATAATATTTTATATGGTGTATAATTTAGTGAAAATAATGATATATTTTCCAAATTGTATTTATTTAATATCTATTAAATGTGTTTTGGATATGATTTCATTAGTTTCTAAAAATGCTATGACATAAGGTGAATGTGTGTATAGTTTTTATGTATTAAATGTATGTGGATGGCAATTGGAAATGTACAGTAAATTAAAAACCATGATGTGTTATTGTATAACATGTAATGTTTTATTTCTTTTGTAAACCATTCCAAAAATAGGGTAATCTGTCATCAATTTTGTGCATTCTAAATCATGAGGTATTTGATAATACATTTATTAATTATATCAATGTCTATATCTTGTCGTTGAATTTTTGGTTATTCATTTGATGATATTTGCAGGATTTTAAATTTCAATAGAAAATTTAAATACTCACAATTCCATGATAAGATTAAAAATTTAAACTATCATGTGTTTTTTGTTTGAAAAATTTATGAAATTATTTATTAATTATTTTTTATCATTAATTTCTATTCATAATACTTATGTTTATATAATAGTGTTATAATACTTTTAAATAATGATAATTGAAAATTTTATTTAAAAATGAATGAATAATTATAATATTTAGATAGACTAGTGATATCGTTTTCCTGAATCATTTAATAAAATGGTTCTATCAGACAATGATAATAAAGAAATTCTTTTCATGAATTGTAATGTTTTTACAACACATGGAGATCAATAGAGGAAAGAGTCCATTGGATAATTTTAAAATATCCCTAAAAAATCGCACGGTGGATAATGGATGGGGTTAAACATTAATGTAAGCGTATGATTTTTTTTATTTAGTGTAGTCTAAACTATATGATATATATTAAAAAAAATTGTATTTTCATTATTATTGCATACTACATTTGTAAAAGTGTCTATATATCTTTAACCCTCTATCCATATTCTATAAAATCACTAATCATCATAAATAATTTCCCTAATAATGAGTTTTTTTCTATAAATATATATATTATATTGTTTTACCATCAATCCAAAATAATTTCAATTCATCAATAATTTTATCCAAATAGATATCTACACTCCATTTTGGGAGGCCAGAACACAATAATCTGAAATACTAATATGGTTTTCACCAACATTTATTGGGGTAATATGTATATTATTTTAAAACTAGGGAAACAAAATTATTTTCCAAAATATGAACTAAAAAATCATTTGTTGAAATATTCAAAAATACACTAAAAATTTCTAATTAAAAATAAAATGATAAAGGTAGAAATACTTCCCCATGACACTATAAAAAAGATAATTTAAATTTCTATTCAGATAATCATTAAACTGATGTCATATCAAAAATAATGATGCCCTACAAGACATAGAAAAATAATAGAATTTTAGTATAATCAGAAAATTACTAAACTGTTTAATATAAATAAGTTTATTTTATATTTGTTTGATTTAATTATACCTTGACCATCTACATATTTTTTAAACATTTCAAAGGATCAAAGTCACCCGAATATAAGGTGAAATCATTTAATTTTGCATGAGTATTAAGATAATTATAACCCAAACAACACACAAATCTCATAAACTTATAAAAAAATTTTAAGCAATGTATTCTATGATGGAAATGATGTTCTTACAAAAGAACAAGATTAAAAATAAAATTAGACATTTAAACATCTGATAAAATAACTAATGAAATGTAAAAAATGTAATTTAAAAATATTACATCAATGATAAAAGGACTCCATGTACGAATTCAATAAATCATAAAATTATGGTAAGTCAAAATTGTAATTTCCATCATCTTTCTGATTTTCAATTTTCTGAAAATGAATGACACATGACTAGCCAAAAATTTGGAAATTTTTCCTGATCATCAATAAGAAACTATAATATTCTCATGAAATTATGTTCATTATGATGATTTTAAAATATATTATACAAGAAATAACCCAGTTTTAATATATTACTTTTATGGTATCAAATGATTCACATCTCATACAACCAAATTTCATGAAAGAACACATAATCATCTATTATGAAATAATATCCACATATAAAAATTAAAATACAATATACTCTTCAATTCCTATACTTTAGAAATATTTTATACCTCAACCATGTACATTTTTCAGTTACATAACATGTTATAATTATAAAACAATATTTGGTTTCTACTTTCTCTATCCTTTGTTTTTTCATTATAATATTGATTTTTAAAAAAATCACTAAAAATATTAATATTAATGTCAAAAGTATTTATTGATAATTAATTAATTTTTATTTACTTTATAAATTAATTTTGCAAATTAATTTATATTGTAGTAATTTACCAAATTTTTAAATATCATTAATAATAATTTATATTTATAAAAAGGATATAACTAATTTTATTTATTGAATCATATTTTCACGATTTTTTTAGAATTATTTGGAATCTATCTGAGAGTGGTTGTAGAGAAGGCATGCAATTCTAAGGCTCAGTGTTCCAGGAACTATTTGTTGAAAAATGTTATGTTTTTAATAACACTCAATCATGAATTTTTATAAAAAGTGAAATAACATTTAAGAGGATTCAAATATTAGAAATATGAAGGAGTTTTTGTGTTGAGAATAATAGATTTACCCTAGGTGTGACCAAACCATGGTCGGCACATGTCATCTGTAGAAAATGCCACTTGGGGCACTACAAGAAATAAAATAAGTAAATAAAATTATTATATTTTAAAATCCCAATAACACATAAATGATGACTCAAATTGGAAATCTGAGGCTGTAGTTGTGGTTGATAAGAGTTGTTTTCTATAGGTGGAGTGTAACATCGGCAAACGCTAGCTGATTGGGAATGATAGTTTTTGGACATAAACGCAATTAAAATATTTTAATAAAAATATATTATCCTTGATGAAACAACTTTTGTTATTTCAATATGAATTTTTTAGAGGTTTTATGGATATCACCATAACGTGGGAATTCCATTTAGGTAAGGACAACTATCTATCTTGACAAATAGTTGAATATCATGTATTGATGGTCAACAAAGAACCTCCTATTCCAATGATATTACCCACTACATTATCATGGAAATCGTTCTTCATTAGTGATCAACCTAAATTGAGGAAGGAGGTTTGTGATTTTATTTCATTTACCCATTCATTAAATCCACGATGAATGTAGACTATTCAATAAACATATTGGCCTAACGAGATAGGATTTACCTTTTTGATGTATTAAGGAAGGAATGATCTTTTAATTATTTATTGTATTTAGATTTCTATTCTAATGAAAAAAACCATGATTGACACAAACATTTATCAATGTCCATTCATCTTGGATGATTTATTCCTTTCCCCTCACGTTCTTCGTTTTTTCTGGGAAATCTCTGTTTGGCCCCTGAATCGACATGTTGTGATTGATCGATCATTTCAGACATGATCCTTGACACAATAATCCAATGTCATAGATATAAGGTTATAATGGATTGATGAATGTGCAAAGACAACAGAGATGAATGGATCGAATTGGTTCTATATGTATAGTTGTTGTAGTTACTTTTCTTTTGAATTGATCATAACATTGATCTAAGCTTAGGGAGATGATGAAGGTGACCCTAAGACCAAATGAGTGCTTTGGTTTTCAAAAATAGAGCATCAAAGGAAAACTAATATCCCACAAATGTGGCCACTGTCATGGCAATAATAGTTGAAGTTGGATCATTGTGGACGCAATCATGGATGTGTGTGGATATGGCAGATAATGGCATGTAGCCAGCAAAGGACGAATGTGGCCAATCAGGGGTTATGTGGGAGCCTGCTGTATGAGCAGTGTTGTGAGCAGCAATCGGGGATGCAATGAAGAGATCTGGGTACACGACTAAGTTCTAAATTGAGCCTACGGTAGTAGATGGTTGCAGGGGAGATTGGAAACAATGGACATCCACATTGAACATGACAACACCGCATTTAACCATTGGAGGTACACAGTCTGGTAGACAGTGTGCATCACAACCAATTTTTCCCAAAGCACCGACTGGACTAGGTGAGTCGACCCACTTTAGCAGGCCCACACGTTGGTCCCTATGATCCAGGACTGTTTGAGAATGACTGGGTAGACTCAGGTCAGCTAGTAGGCCTGGCCGGTTTTGGTTGTTTAGGTCGGACCCAAACCAGACCTGAATCGGTCCATTTCCCTAAATACCCATATCATTCAAAATTTTTGTCTGATTGATGAGGTGTTAATGTAATTTAGACCCTTTTGATGTGGAGAACCATTTGAAATGACATGGTGGGTTTTAAATGATATCAAAAAAGGATAAAATCATCACTGGGATCATTCCTATAAGGATTTGATGCAGGATCTCATTCCCATCATAGAGGATAATCTGTATTCTAATTTTAGTTGTCTAGCCCTTCTCCGACAATTGACTCAGAATGTTGGAGCATGTATCAGACCAAGAGGATTGGTCAGTCCACACTTCTCTTTGTGTTAATTTATATAGGGATTGTGGAGAAAGTTTACTAATATTTACATGGTACCATATTCCTTACCAATAATTATGTTTCCAGTAGGGCCAGGTGTCCACCAGTAATCCATAGGAATCGACCCCCTATCAGTGTATCGAGATCAAATTCCATCTGTTATTTTTTACGAGACCAGATGAGTGTTCTTTTGGCAGTATTCAGTGGTAGATTTTTGGTTGTGACTCAGTGACAATGTGATTTGGGGCTATTTGTATTATTGAAACTCTTTAAGTTACCTACACTCCTTGTGTTACAAACACTCAGTGTGTTACCGAAACTCAGTGAGTTAATGAAACCTCATTTCATAGGAAAATTACGTAACTTTTTGATACACTAGTATTCTCCTGGGTACTTTTGGTAGACCTTTTCTAAGTGATTCTATCAGATATCTCAAGGATTGTGTTCTCCTGGTACAAGCATACTAAGAGATGATCTGTGTATCTAGTAGTGGAAGAGCTTTGAGTCCTGGAATCCTTTTTGAGTATACATGTATATTCTAGTTATATTTAATATATACATATACCTATGCTAAGCTGAGTATATCTTCTAAGCTGTGTTTTCCCATTATGGTATTTCGATGTGGTTTTTTTTGTGTGGAGTTTCCTCTATGGTATTCATTTTTGTTTTTACGGTGTTCTACTAAGTATTGTTTTTCTTACACTTTCAAGGGATTTAACTGCACGTTTCATGTCTTGTGAAGGCCTTAGACCTATTTGTGGAGTTCCAGGTGGTCCAGGACTAGATGATTCCCGGTATGTTAAGATAGAATGGGGTGTGCTTCTTATACTATAGGTAGAAGTTACAATACCTTTCTTTAAAAGTTGTACATTATGGTTGGTAAAATCTTTTTGGTGGGATTGTATTCTGGCCCAGTTGTACTTTACTACCCTTTACATTCCTATTACTATCTTTTGGTTGGGATATTATTGTATTTGTTAATTTTTTTTACATAGTGTTTTTTAAATTTTATTATTTTGGGCTTGAAGATGTGTGTGTGTGTGTAGGTACTTAGGAATTTTCCAAAAAATTAAGGGATATTCATAATCAGAACTAGTATCTATCCTCCTGGCCTATCAAAGGAAGTCATGGGCTAATCCTAGAATGGGCCATACTAGGATGGGTCCTGATAGAGTGGTATCAGAGGTTTTCAGTTCTACTTTAGGACCTCGAGTCTTTGATATTTTTTTAGTGTAATAGTTTTATGTGTTTATAGCTTAAATTTCAGTCATGTGAATCTAGTATTGGTGTGGAAGATGACTAATCCATACACAAAGACTCTAGAAACATGTTTTTGATGCGGTCCATGAAAACAATGGATTCATGAAAAAATAATGGTACATTCATCATATCTAAGTGGGTTGTGTTTTCCATGTCCTTCATGACTTATCTCACCTGGTATAGTCATTTAACTGTGATGCATATTTTTTTTCTTACATGATGTACTCATGAAACCATAACACTTGGTTTCCACAGTATGATCAAAAGTTCAGCTCAATGTTTGACTTGGCCACAATGAGGGGTGATAGTCAAGGAGCAGTTTTTCTTCAAGATGGTCTTTATGTGGCTCTTTATTCTATTGATCAGTTTTTAGACCCACCTCCAGGGGTTTAGGTGGATTTATCTTCACAAACTGAGTCATGGATGACTCTTTTTGAACCGGTTGATGATACACAGGTTCCCAACATGTATCATAGGCATCTGAGGTAACAATAAACAAGGGTTAATTTCTAGCAGATCCTACCAATAAAATGTGTGTGATGTATGATGTAGAACATGATGATTACTCGGGAATTATATGGGTATACTAGATCCTCGAGGAAGAGGTATTACTATGATTTTCACGGGAAGTTACATTATTAATGAGATTGTACCAATTTTTAGGCCACATTGAGATAGGTGATTGATGACCCAACAAGGAAGAGGCATCGATATGATTATATTGATCCGTCAGGAAGCTAATATGGGAGAGGATATGGGGAAGCAGTAGGAGGTGGCCGTCCTTTTGATGTCTTACCACCTCTACCCTCAGGTGGTCCATACCAGACTAAATGATCTAGAGTACATAGGATTAGATAGTTGCAGGATGATAAGTCTTATCTCTCTATGACTGCATGAAATTTTCAAGGTATGATCTATGTCTATCTACTTAGCTACAATAGATAGAAACTTGTGCTATTGATTTCCATTGTAGTCACTTTTCCTGTTTCGTACTTTGAGATTCCTGTCAAACCTTTGACCTGACCCTAATGTTTTGAGACCACTTCTATAAGAGATTCAATGATTGCACAGTAGTGATGAAAGTGTGACCTAACTCTGAAGGCATGAGTTTCCATTAGGATCTATTGGTAGTAGTGTCGAGGCCTCAAAATGTGACTCTAAGTATAAAATAGTTGACATAATTTAGAATTAGATTGATTATTTTAGGAAACTTTTATGGCTCATCTGTGATAATATAGAATGACTTCTCATTTTATTACTGAAAGTAATTTCCTTGCAGATCTGAATAAACTCACGCATATGATGGTGATGTAAATTACTCTTTAGTTGGCTATCCTTACCCATGAGATTTTTTGAGTCGTCAATTTCAGGTAACGGTGGCGGAGAATAAAGACATCTTCACTGAAGATTCTCCATGTTTAAATCCCCACTGAGATATATACTTCTACATTTATCTACACCTTGGTATGATACTAATATCTACACCAGCATATCAGATGGTTCCAATATTGAATAATGAGTTAAGGGTGCTGTTGGAGGACATAAAGTGGATGGGATTCAAGAGACCTGGTGTTTCACCATGGGAAACCATAGGTGGTATTTTTTTATATCATACATATCATCTCATAGACTATTGATGAAATGGATCCCATGTTGTTTGAGGTAGAGATTGATGATAGATCCCATATTGAGGCTTCCAAGGGAGGGTTTCGAGAATGGCGTTTATTGTGATGCATATAGAACCAGTCATTGTTATGTCCCAATGGAGAGGCAATTAGTGTTTGCCTATTGTTCACACCAATTGACATCATATGATAATAACTACATGACCCATGATCTTTAGTTTTTAGCATTATTTTGTTAATTTAATATGTAGAAACTCTACTAGATGGGAGAACAGTTTATCTTCTACATTGACAGTAAGTGTCAAAGTATATATTCTATGAAAATGATTGGAACCTATGATACAAGTTATGGATAGATTTTCTTCTAGGATGAATATTTGGAGATTGTCTATAATAATGGGAAGGGGAATGTGGTAGAATATTATCTCAAAAAGAGATCTATTTTTGTAGGTGATTTATGAGACAGAAGAACATTTAGCCTTGTCATTAATATCCATTGTGCATGGACTTAGAGAAGCTTATCTGTAGAAAATAGTTGTCACCCCTCCCCTCTAATAGATATTCAAGGATAAAAAATTAGGGAAATGAACAATGAGGCTATATGAACTCAAATTTTCATAGGTTATTATCCTGATGGTTTTTCTAATGATTAGGAGCATGTTGTTATTTTCAGAGGATGCACAATGATACCAATGTCTATGTGAGATGAGGTTCTTTGGGAGTTTCATTTTTCCCCTTTATTAGTGCATCCATCTGTGGAAATGATGTACCATAACCTTTGACATAATTTTGCTAGCGATGGTTGAAGAAGGATTTTTCAGATTTTGTGTCATGATGCCTTACTTTTCAACAAATGAAGGTTGAGTATAAGGTTCCAACGAGTTTGATTTATGCCCTTAAAGTGCTAGAATGGAAGTGGGATTGGATAAAAATAGAATCCAACATGTTTTTACCACATAAATATATGGGTCACAATACCATATGGTTTATCATTGACATAATCACCAATTCCTCCAACGTTATAACTATCTGGGAGCAGAGTTCAGTAGAGATCTTGGGATGCCTATTCATTCTGGAGATAGTTCGGATTCATGGATTTCAATCTATGATTATTTTAGATAATTATTATGATGTCACATACTGATTGAAGAAGGGTTTTCATTAGGCAATTGTGACTCAGTTATTCTTTACCCCAATCTTTCACTCATAGGCGGACGACCAAATTGAGCCAGCTATTTAGCCTTTAGAAAATATGATACAGGCCTTCATTTTTGTTTTTTCTATTATTTATATGATTACCCAACTCTAATGAAGTTTTTGTAACAGAATATCTACCCATACACAATCAGTATGGAACTGTTCGAGGCTCTGTATGGGCAACCTTATAGGTCACCCCCATGTTCGACTGAACCTGAAGATTCATCGCTCATCAGCCCAAATTTGGTTTATGAAACTAAATCATAGGAGAATGACATCTAGGATAGAATTAAGACACAAAAAATAAATCACAAATCTTTTGATGATATGTGATATTAGAATTTGGAGTCTGATGGGGAGGACCATGTGTTCTTTTGGGGGTCTTCTCAACAATGGATATAAATATTCGGATGGTATGACAAGTTATCTCTGAGGTTCATCAGCCCTTTCCTGATATAGTGTAGAGTATGTGAGGTGGCATACTGCTTGGATCTACAACCATAGTTCGACTGGGTACATTACATATTCGATATGTCTCAGCTGAGGAGGTACATGCATGATTCATCATTGGTCATTCATTGGGGATACTTTTTTAGAGATCCTAGTGGATGGTAAGGATTGTAGAAGGGGATACATTGTGGGTGGTTGACTCTTGTTGTGTGAGTTTGTTGGAGGAACGAGAATCACCTAGGTAACATATGGGAGTGGGGGGCATTGATTCACGATGATTACACTCAATTTTTTCAGTAGACCATTGATTTGTATTTCATAGATATAATGACCAAAGAAGGGGATAATTTATTGAATCATATTTTCCGAATTATATTTTAAGTAATTATTTTTTGAAAATTCTGAGATAGGCACTTAGACGGCGTGTGATTACAAGTTGTTGTCTTCCTAGAACATTTTTTTAAAAAAACGTTATGTTTTTAATATAATTCTTTGTTGAATATTTGAAAAAAGTGAAATAAATTTTATGAAGATTCTTGGATCAGAAATATGAGCTCACGGTTGAGCTCAGAATAGTTGATTTACCCTAGGAACAACCTATCCTTGGTGGGCACGGGTCATCTATAGAAACATCTACATGGGAATAACTGTAAATAGAAAAAATAAATAAAATTATTTTATTTTAAAATCCTGATAACATATAAATTTAAACTTGTATTTTAAATAAGATACCACCATTGGTTATTTGAGGATTTTTTTCCATAGGCGAGGCTTAAAATTGGCTGACACAGGAATCTTAAGAATGATAGTTTTTGGACATATATATCATCAAAATATTTTATTCTTGAAGTGAGGACCCATTTTATTTGAATATGTGTATTTCAAATAATTTAGGGTTATCAACATAATCCCATAATTCCATGGAGGCATGAAGACTAATCTATGTTGATGAACTATGGAGGATCAAGGAATGAAGATCAATGAAGAACCTCATATTTTATGTATCATCTCCCATGACAACGACATAGTGACCATTCTTCGTCATCGATAAAAAAATCTAGGTTAGGAATTTTTAAATTGATTTCATTTCCTAATTAATGAGTTTAATGATGATCATGGAACTGTCTATAAATATATTATCCTTCAAAATGATCATTATTGATGGATGGGATTTACCTTTATGGGGATTTGATAGTAGAATGATATTGTTATTATTTTTTGGATTTTAATTTTCTTTATAATGGAAACAAACCACAATATATATGAACATAGATCATGGTACATTCTTCTTGGTAGATTTATATTTTTTATCCTCGTTATTTATTCATTGAGGGAATTCAATGTTTAGATAGTGACTCAACATGTTGAGATCAATCGCTCATTGTGCACTTGATCCCTGGAAAAACGATCTGATATCGTTGATCTGTGTTCGACTTAGCATGTTGGAGGTGCGAAAACTAATCAGATAAATGGAATTAGTAGTTAAAAAGATGTTTCCCTTTGAGTGAGTTTTCATTGGAAGGGATAGTGACATCGATCCGATCTTAGAGTGGTGAAGACCGTGTCCAAATGATTGTAGACATGATTCCATTTCAAAAAAATGATCACCGGAGGAAAAAAAGTGGCACGTGGAAGGGAACATCAGTGTTTATGTGTTGGAGACCAATAGCAGTCTTAGCCAGAGGTGGAACGTAGTGAAGGCCACGTGCATATGGGGTTGTCGACAGCAGGCCACCAATGGTGGCCAATGGAGGAAGAATGCTTCCGAATAGGGTAGTGTGGGATCCAAAGGCCGGGGAAGTTCCATGGGAAATGACTCTGGACAATGAGAAGGGAGTTGCGTACGTGGCTGGGGTCTGCATAGAGCCTACGGTGGCTGTATCCCATGTGGGAGCTTGGATATGGTGGTCACCCATATGGACTGTGGCGGTGCTGTATTTACCAAGTGGAGGAACACAGGCCTGCGTACAATGTGTGGTGAAACCAAAGAATCTCGTATCATGGGCCTGACTATATGAGTTGGGCCAAGCACAATGGGATAAGACCAGCAGTCTAGGCCGGTTTTACCTAGGCTGGTTCGAGTCGGTTCAGTCGGGTCAGGCCGGACCCAGATCAAGAATTTTCGCTATAATGGCCACATCATTCAAACAGAGTGTCCGGTTGATGTGTCATCAATGGTGTGGGGAACATTACGATGTGCAGTCCTTATGAGATGGATTTGTGTGTATTATTTGTATTAGTAGTGGTTGAGAGAAGGCCCTTGTTATTTTTCATTGAGCATTTGATGTTTGATTATATTCCCATTATAAAGAATGACCCATATTCTGAAGTGACTTGTCTTATCTTTGCTTCGATAGTTGAATCAATGGGTTGGACCATGTATCACATCGAGGGCACCAGCCCGTCCTCACTTCTCTTCATAGTACCTTAGATAGGGTTTTTTGAGAAGGATGGAAAATATTTACATGGGGACATATCCCTTATTAAGGATGATGTTTCTAGTAGGGTCGTGTGTCCCCTCAGTGAGCCCAAGGCAATGACCCCTATCTGTGTATCGAGATCAGATTAATTATATTGACTGTACTAAAAAGTGTGCATTGAGAAAAATTTTAGTTTATTATATTTGGATATGACATGGTGACTGCATTACATGAGGCTACATGAATTATCAACACTCTGTGTGTTACTGACAATCCGTGTGTTTCCGACACTCCATGTGTTATCAACACTCTGTTTGTTACCGACACTCCGTGTGTCACTAAAACTCTATGTGTTATCAAAACTTAATTTCTAGTTATATAAGATATCTCAGGGAATCTGTGCAACGTTTTGAGACCATAGGGTTCTCTAGGTTACTTTTGGTAATGCTATTCTATGTGCTTCAATTAGATAGCTCGAGGACTGAGATCTCTTAGGATGAGAATGCTAAGAGTAGAACAGTGTAGCATAATGTGGATGAAAATATGAGTCATGTAATCCTTTATTACTATATCTGGAGGTTATTTCTATATATAATATAGATATATACTTAGTTTGAGATAACTATATCATCTTAGTGGTTTTAACCCTTTGTGGTATTTCAATGTGGTATCTTCATTTTTGTGTTTTCATTACGGTAATTCATTGTGTTCTCAAAATGTCTTTCTGAGTATTGTTTTACTCACATCTAGACAGGCTTTGACTGCATGTTTTATGTCTTCTGAAAATGGTCGACCTCGTTAAGGGGTTCTAGGCATATCAGGACCATATGGTGATTAGTGAGTTCATACAGACCGTGTGTGCTCCTACAACTACAAGCAGTAGTCCCAATGCGTTATTTTCATAACATAGACTTTCTAGATTTCAGACTCTTTTTAGTGGGCTTGTATTATGTCGAAGTTGTACTTTACTGGACTTTAAACTCCTGTCGTACTCTACTATTTGGGATATAGTGTTATTCATGTATTTTTTTACTTAGTGTTTTTACTTTTCTGTATTTTTGTATCGGAGATGTGTGTGTGTAAAGATACATTTGAAAATGCCTCCCATTTTTGGGATATTCCTACTCTGTACCAGTCGGTAGCCCCTGGCCCATCAGAGGTGAGGTTGTGTTAGTCACGACATGAGCCCCAATTAGATGACTCATGATATTTTATTATTTTTCTACTTCATAGCTTTTTTATAAATATGAATAAATTTTTACACATTCTTGTAAATACATTGATAATTTAATTAAATAATATTTTATTTGTTAATAATAATATTATTTTACTAAATATTTTTAAATAAATTAGTAATTTTAATTTTTGTGTATATACAAATTAATTTAACAAATTTATAATTATGTAAAATTATGATAAATGTAAATTTAGATTTATAATATATAATTTTTTTAAAAGTAAATATAATTAATTAATAATTAAATATTTAACATTTTATTATAAATGTTAAATTTATTTCAGTATTTATTTTTGTATTCTTAATTAGTGATATAAATTGGCATAAATTTTTATGATTGTAAATAAATATTAAATAAGTCTTTATTAAATTATATTATTTATTAATTAATTCTATAATTAATTATTTAATTATCTGATGAACATATTAATTTTGTTTATAAATGAATTTTTTTTACAAATATTAATAAAAATGTAAATAATTACACTAATATTTATAAATAAATAAAAAACTAATTAATTTTGGGAAATACCTAGAATATTTTAATAATATTTTGAAATAAAAAACTCATATTATTTTATTTATATATTCATATTACTGTTATAATTTATTTATAATTTTAAATAATATTTCGTTAAAACATGTATATAAAAATTTATAAATCTAAAAGAAAAACAATTCATATAAAAATAAAGTATATAATATAATAAATATAATAAAGTACCTTAAAAAATATTAAAATATATTAACTAGATAAAACATTTTAAATTACCATTATAAAGAATAAAAAAATAAAAAGAATATAGATGATTTATATGAAAATTATAATAATAGTTGTGGATTGGGGGAATATTCGGGCATTATGTTTTTATACTATTTATTATAGATAAATGGATAATGATTTTTTGACTGTTTCAAATGTTATAGGGTATGGTTTTTTATTCCCATTGATGAGAAACAAATGAAGAATTTTATAAATTAAACAATGAAAATTTTACAAGGGGTGGTCCTAGCTTCTATTGAGTTCTCTTCCCCACTCGTTTTTTCTAGTTTTCATTCATAGTGTTTATCAGTGTTTCCATCACATAATGTAAATTGTTAATTCCCCAATGTTATCTCCTTTTGTTTCTTAGATTAAACTTTTAATTTTACCGATCCTCGATATTTTCACCCCATATGGATCTATATTGTTTAATTTTCCCTTATCTTTTGGAAATGTGTTAGTATTTCACCCATTTTCCTCTTGTTTGACTTTTATTGAGGCAGTGGATTACTATATTGGTTGTATATATTCATAAAATTGTCCACTTTCAATGATCTAATAAATTACAATTACCTTGATCAAAAAAATTTAAGGAATCAAATATCAATGAGTGAAGATATTCTTAGATATACACCAACCCTTATTTAATGTTTAGTGGGTTACTATAGTTGACTACAAAACATGGAATTCTATCCTTGGAGTTGTACATTAAACAATTGGAAAAAATACTATATTTTAATCCATGGAATATTTCCATGTTATGAGGGTTTTTGAGGTTATATATGGAAACTATGTAAAAAAATAGTAACTCTAAAACTTTTATTTAAAGGATTCAATGGAAGCTTCTTGTTGCATAAAATCTATGTTAAGAGAGCTCTGATATCAAAAAATATAGTCAAGGGAACTCTATGTTGAGATATAGATATATTTATTTTATATTATTATATAACCTTTTTTATTAGAAAATTAAATTCCCATTTTTGTTCCCATTTACTTTCATTGTATTGTGAGAATCACTATAAGTGGCATCAGTGCAATTGATGGAGAATTATTAGTGGGAAGACGTGGTTTTTAGAGAGAGTAAAATTATTTTATGTTATATTTATTTATCAAATATCAATTCATAATAAAATAATCTGTGTAAGTTAAATGGTGAAAATGATATCAGATATAGAGCTAAAGAACCTCTCAGGATGTGGTAATTGTTGGGTTATCTATGGGGGTATAATAATCCCTTTATCAGAATAGATAATATTATTTCTGTAGGTAGTTAATTTTCTATGCATTTCTCGATGGTAGATCTAGTTTTTGATGTGAATTAATTGTAACTAAAAAATATTTGTAATTGATATTTATTCGATCATATCTTGGACATTAATAGTATTTTTTCGATATCCAAGGATCCTATTCCCTTATTTCTCACCATTCTGGATGAAAATATACACTAAATATTTATATATAATGTTCTCATTTTAACTTAATTAGAATTAAATGTGGGGATCACCCATTATATTTATGAGAATGTTTGATTCATCAAACTAATAATCTTATGAATATTTAAAAGAATATCTTATTATTGTAGTGGATCAGTTGGATTCCATTAATAATACGGTATTCAACACGAATAACTCTGAGGGAGTCTAGTGGAAGAAATTAAATGGGAATAAAATCAATAAAATTTTCCAATGTATTAATCATGTAACCCATCATCATGTTGCATCAAAATTGGTAAATATATCGTAGATCATATTATTCTTAAAATTTTTGTGAGAGCGAGTGGGGGAATTATAATTTATAAAAATATAATCATACAGTATTCCAAACACCTTAATGAAATTCGTTGAAATATGGAGTTACAGTTTAATATATCATTTCAATTTTATGAAATGATTAACAAAAAATAATATATACATTTTATTAAAATGAAAAAATGTATAATTAATCATATATAAAAATTTATAATAAATAAATACATACTATCATTATGTATGTAAAAAAAATTAAAACCATTTGTAATAATGACATTAAATTTATTATATCACGGTATGGAATTCTCTTAAAAAGTATTTATGTACCCTTGTCCTAAAATGTTGTAATGTATATCTACCATGAATTTGAATTCATCAGTCCATTAGATTAGATGAATATCTCTCCCTATCAATATGATATTCCAATCAATAAGATCACACATAACATTCTATCTCTTTATCCAAGAGTTTCCTCAATCAAATATATTAGTCAAAAAACTAATATAAGAAGAAAAACTGTAAATAATTTCTAATGAATACCACACAATGATTCTTTAATATAAATCTATAAAGATTAAAAACCATACTCTCTTAGTGAAATAAAGTTAAAACACATAAATTAGAAACATTAGATTGTCTAATTGTAAAAATATTATTCTCTTTGAGTTTTTCGTTTAATTTCTAGTTGAGTCTGAATGCTTGAATTCCAAAATTCTCAATGTTAGTTGAAATGGGATATAAAATATTATTCTTCATTTTATTCATCTTTTAATGAATCATCATAAAATAATAATTTGTAATGTATTTTTGATATATCATTATTATATGTATTTGAATATTAGATCAGAAAGAAATGATAGGTCTTTGTCTGGTGAAATTTTTTATCTTCTTCTGGTGGGATTAATATTTATGGGTATGATATAGTTTAAAGGCATCCATTTAATGGAGTTTGTTCAATGGTTTTTTAGTACTCTTTATGATGGATTATGTAAGAATTAATCACAATATAAATTTTATATTTCTATTTGATATACTATTTTTATAGCATAATAATGTACATAGTGCTCATCCATCCAATATTCTAGTTAAATTCACACTAGATAGAACATTTTTTCTGCATCTGGTAAAATTTATCATATTTCATATGGAAAAATTATTACTTAGGAAAGAGAAATATTATAAATATGAAAAAATATAAAGATTGAATTTCATTTTTTACAATAACATAAACATTAATTGTTTCGATCAAAAAGTATCTCTATTTTACAAAATCACAACACAAAACACTTGAGAAAAAAATTTAAATTAAATATTCTAAAAAATACCCCCTTATATACATATCCTTTCAGCTCTATAATTTATCACCCTTTTTTATTTTCAAAAATTATTTCAAATGACCAAATATTTTGTATAAATATATTCAAAAAATTGATATTAAAACACTCTAGAAATATTAATAAGAAGTATATTTGTATTTAGTAAATAATAATAATTATCCAAAAAAATTTGATAGTAGAAATAATCAACCACAAATATAAAATGTATTGATTAAATTTTTTCAGAATAATTATTTAAAACACAAATTGTTTCATGTAATTTAATTATCACAAGATAACTTCTTTACTGTTTCCTTCACCATCAATTAATCATATATTATCTTCACTAAATATTTTTTTTATCATGTTTTTCTGACTTCACTTCTAGAAATACTATCTTCTTTTTATTATAGCGATAAATATGAATATTTTTTAATTAACTGAGTGTTAAAATCATCCATTACGTGTGAAAAATATATTACTTTAGAATTTTTATTAATAGTAATCATTGAAACATACTTTGATTAAAATTTTATTCCTGATACTTTCTCATAAAAAAAGATATATTATTTTGTTTAATTCAACCAACTTATAATTTTTTTAACATCATGAAATATTATAAAGATTTAATTTTATGATCAATAAGATCTACTTCAATATAGATGACTATTTAAGATATTTTATTTAGTGTTCTTCGAAGTTCAATGATAATGAATGTTCCTGGAATCTATTAGAATAAATATTAGATATCAAGAATTATTTTTATTATTCCATTTGGAGAATAATTCTTTTAATTAAAGGAAATCATACTCATCGTGGTTTGTTTGAATTTTGTTTTTGGAGAAAAGACACTGTGAACTATAGACATATCCAATATAATCAATTCTCTAATTCTTCTATGTGAAGGTTCTTATCTTTCAAATAAATGATATTGATAAATATATATAAAATAAACTTCATCTATTGAATGATCAATTCCAAAATCCATTTCTATCAATTATTTTTTTATACATTCCTTGAATATTCTTTTTATTGAAAAATTGGTGGATTTCTTCACTTCTGATAGGGATTTCATTGAAGTTGTAGTATTAAATGAGGATTCTTAATATTTTAAAAATATTTCCTGAGAATTAACAAATTATTTTAATTTTTTTAAATCCCTTCTATTGAATATTACTCAAGAGAGTTCATTTGAATAAGAAAATTCACCCACATACATTTTATCATGAAGTTTATCTACAAAAAACTTCTCAATTATTTTATCACGAATGAAAAAATAAAATATTTTAACACTAATTCCATTCAAAATATGCCAGATATTGTTTACCCTTTTACTATTTAATATAAAATCCAAAAACAAAAATTTCATGATATTTGAAAGTATTTATGTGAACATTCCTTAGTATAAGACAATTTTGAATCCCCTAATATATAATTATTGATTCTAGTTTAAGATAATATATAATACATAACCTCCCCGTTGATGAAAATAAAGATTTTTTATCTACAGGGTATTTTAAAATATTTAATATTTTCAGGTAACCTATGGGCCACAAAAGAGGCTTCTTCTCCTAAAGGTATTTACAATGGTTTAACAATCCTTTTATTTTAAAAAAATAAAATATTTTCATAAAAGTTTAAAGTACATTTTCTTTAATAGATATACCACATTAAAAATTGTGATCATACATAATTCGCATTATATTATTTCATAGAATAAATCAACGTCATAATTATATACAAAAACTGGTTCATTATCATAAAATATAATTAAATATTTTAAAGGATAAAAATTCCTCTGAAGCATAACTTAGTCTATCAATCATTCATTGATAATATATAATAATGAAAAATCATTATCACCCATTATGATGGATGAACAGATGAAAATTAAGATAATAAAAAACATAGAAAGCCTTTATCTTTTATCTGAAAAATAAAATTTTGATAAATCATAAATGTTTCTAAAAAATAAATTATTCATTAAAATCGTTATAAAAAAAGATATAGAGTTTACATATTGTATATTTGGTAAATATAATTTCTTATAGAATTGTGTTAGGTGTAAATAATAACATGGGTGTATAAGAAACCTTTAAAGGAAAATGTCAGTCCAATGAAGCATTGAATGAAAAACATTACACGAAACAGAATATGTTTCTTAAAAAATTTGTTTATAGATTTTAGTAACTCAACTAATATATAAATGAGAAAAACTAAAAAATTTCCAATAATTTCTCACCCATTTTTTTTGAATTTTTCTCATTAAAGTGAAAAGTAACAAGAATTATATAAATATTTATCTTAAATTGGCCATATAAAGCATCTACGTAATTTGCTAAAATCTATTAAAGGTTAGTGTTTTGGTAAAATTATCTTGAAACCGGTATTTATTTTTAATGATCTGCATAATAATACCAATTTTTATCGATGATACATGGGAAAAGCTTTTCTTATATTATTTTTCTTTGATAAAGAATTATATTTTCCATTTTTATTGAAATTTATGTAACTTTTTCTATCACAAAAAATTAATTTTTTACAAATAGACTTCACAAAATTAGTGAATGTGTTTTGAATCCAGAAAACCCAATCATAAAAAACAATTAAATGGTACATATTTTTATTCAGCTGTGGAAATGGTTATTCAATGTTGATTTATATTAGACCTAAAATCTAAATACTCCCCAAAAAATAACATATTCAATTTATTATTATTTTTCATTCTATATTAAAATAATTATAATCCAAAAAGAAAAATATTTCAGAATTATTTCTATAAGAATTATACTATTTAATATGTAGAGATTTTATAATAAAATTAAAAATTAGTTTTGAAAAATTATGATGGTAATCACATTAATTTTATATAAATCTCATACATAAGCATTAAAAAAAATTATGTTTGGTATAATTTTTGTATTATATTATAATCATTTAATAAATAGTTATAATACTAATACCATTTATAGAGTATGATATATATCAATTAATATTTATTTCCATAGAACATAATAAATTATATGTAAAACAATAATTCAACTAATATTATGAAATTTTATCTCTAAAAAAACATTATCTTTATTATCTACAATTTTATAATTCGCAATCATTAAAAAAATTTCTTCCAATGTTTAAAATAAGAGTACTCATTTGATCAATTCTGTATTCAAAATTAATGCCATCAAAAAATAGTTGTCTATTTTTATTTAGATTTTATAAACTCCCTAAAAAATAACATGGTATAATAAATAAAAAATACTCATCTTTACAAACTTGTCTTGGGTAAAAATATATATAAAAATTATATAACTACTGTCATATAAAATTTTGTATTATAAAAGTATTCATAGTACAATATGTGGGGTTGAAACATAGTTTATAAAAATATAAAATTAAAATTTTCTAAATACTCTATTTGGAAATGTGTTGTCCCAATAATATTTATAACCAGGACAATATACTATTTTTACAAGAAATATAATGATTATATAAAAAATCGCAATTGAATAATAAAACATGTATAAACAAGTCTAAAAACATAAAACCAGTTTTCATAAAACACATTGATAAACTTATAGAATATTTCTTATGAGATTTTATCATAATAATTTCAATTGTTATGGATGTATTTTAACTTGACATTACAGATTACATACAAAAAATATTGAAAGGTCATTATTCAAAGAATAAAAAGCCCTAAATCTCCTATATTAGGCAAAGTCTATTTCAAGATCCACTGGATCCATTAATTAATTATACCAAATAAACTTTTTTCCCTCTATACCAAATATCCCCCAATAAAATGGACAATACAAAAAACTTCAATAAATTGATAAACAATAAATCAATTACAATTAAAACCTCATAAAAACTTTTAGTAAACTGACTAATGACTAAAAATAAAGTTCTCTCGGTAACATGAATTAACTAGAGATTATTCAGGAACATTAAATTGAAAAACAATTAACAAATTATTATTATCAAGGTTTTGGTCTTATTTATATGTGGGTTCTAATGATCAGATTCAAAAAAATAGTTGGAATTGTTGAAATGAAATCATTTAGAGTTCTTTTTATTCATAAATATAATAATCACAACATCACTATGTGTAATATATTTTTGATATTAAAATAGTAATAAAACCTGAATATTTTACCCAGTTTAAATCTTTGTTCTTCATCCATTAAAAATATACAATTTTTATTAGTTGCAATTTTTCTAGAAGAATTTATAGGAATCTATTAGATCGAGTCCCTCCTAATGTCTTTTTAATACTCCATTCAATGAAAATTTTATGCATTTCAGTTAATGAAATTTCTATACATTAATTGAATATATTATGGAATAACTACATTATGTACATTGTACCCTTCCATCAAATGTACTTAATAAAATTTCAATTTATAAAAAATTTTTCTCCATTTATAAAAATATTACATCTTACTACAAAATAAATTATAACATAGAAATGATAATGATTAAAAATATAAAAAAATATAAATAGTGAAATGATAATTTAAAAAATAAGAATAAAAAAGGTATTTCAGTTCATCTAAAAAATAATTGGTTGATTTTGGAAGATACATATTAGTAAATGTCTTTACAAAAAATTAGTACCCTCAATAAAGAATTTGATGTATCCTTGAAAACATGGTGAAATGTTTTGTAGCTGAAAACACCAATGAGATTTAGAGACTAGTGGCTCAATTATTGGATTTAAAAAATAATTATACTCTAAATGATCATTAATCCATATTATAATTTATACTTATTTATAGCTGGGATACTATAGTGGCCAAATTTTTAACATGTTTCTTAGATGATTAATTACCAAAAAAACTGATACAAGATATACTTTCCCTAAAATGGGATTAAATGAAGTATTCAATTTACAAAGAAGCACATGATATCACCTTGAGAAGTGAGGGGGACAACAATGATGTGGTTATGGAATAAAAATTTCATAAAGCTGAAAGATAAAAGGATATTCAACAAATCAAAGGAGGCCAATATCTAAAATATACCACTACAACATGCACGGTCACATAATAACAAATTGTTGACATTTTCTTTAAGATAAGTTCCAATGTAGTAACCAACAATAATAAAATAGAAATTATCATGTGATCACTGCTGGAAATTTTAATCTTACTTGTAGTGGAGATAAAGATATATTCCTTCACATTCTAATCTCAAACATGGAATGAGTGGTCGATACCAAAACATGAAACCACATCATTCTACATAATTCATATTTTTTGATGCACTGATAAGGGGAATTTTTTATTCTATACAGGGAATCACAATTCATAAGAGATATTTTGAAAGGGTGATATCCATATTTAGATGAATATTAGATAACTAATGAATCTAAATGATGTCCTAAATATTCCAATACTTCTTGTAAATATATTCTATGGTGTATATTTTGACAAAAATGTATCTATAAACATATTCTAAAATGTTATTTGGAAGATGGCAAGGGATAAAATTATTATCCCCCAAGAAAAAATATGTAGGAATTTTTGTAAACAAATTAAATTTGTCCTTAGATAATATCATATTGTAGGGTTAGAGGCATCATCACATCTAAGGCATAGAATGAAAGCCCACTAGAGTGAAAAGGGATTATACAATATAATGAAAATTTAATATATCAATATTGAATGAATTCATCATTTTATCCTTTTAAATAAAACTTTTTTAGGAATTAATTGATAGATTCATTTAATATTTCTCCATTGGGGAGATCATAGTTACTAGATCAAGTGATATTTAATGTATTCGGTCCAATGGAGGTGGAATCATCAAGAATAAAATACAATTTCCTGTCATTAATTGATAATTAATCCCTAAATGTGTGGATGCCATTATTACAAATGAAGTAAAAAATTACATATTTTTATCATCTTGTACCATTCCATAATGGTGCCTGATATATGATGATAAGTGAATTTCCTTCATGAGGATAATATTAGGGAAACTACATCCTAGGATTTTGATGGTTATTGTATGAGTTTGGGGATACAACATTAACTTATAACCCCTATCACCCACTACACAATAGGGTTACAATAAGGCTAAGAAGAACCATCAAATAGATGCTTTGAATCATAAATATTTTAAACAATATATATAATACTTTCTTGAGAAACTTTTTTTATGTCTTCTGTTACTTCACGAATAGGTCTCAATTACTGCCTTTGAATTTAAAGATCCCAGAGATGATTTTTTCTGGTGAATATCCCACTTACTGTATTTTATTAATATAATGATATTTGTTATATAAAAATATTCCCAAAGAACTCTTAAATAATTAATTAAATATAACCACCACATAAATCATTTTCACTTATAGATATTTAGTGTTTTTATCTAATCAATGGGACTTGAAACTGTAAAAGTAGATAAAAAGTAAAGATTTCATTTTCTATTTTCACTACATGGTCACAACCATTAAAATTTCAATATTTTCTTGAATAGAATTTCTTGATAAACATATTTTTAATAAAAAACATATAATAGAACCACATTAAATAGAATATGACATGGTATAAATTAGACATATCAATTGTATAAAAGGATGTAGTTGATAAGGATATTGAGTAGGGTGAAAAAATAAAATGAATAAGATTTTAGAAAACTAACACAATGTTATAGCTGGGGGTATGCCTCCTAAACCAAGAATTTAAAGGGTGGATGATCTATATGAGAATGAATTCAATTAAAAATTATTTAGAGTTTTAGAATATATAATATAATAATGTGGTGGCCATTAGGATATCAATAATTGTTTCTTCATCCAAAATAACAAAGGTTTCTCTATTCAATGGATGATTATACCTATTCATTGATGAGATACCAAAATACAAATTAGTCAAACTACCCAAAATGAATAGTGAAATAAAAATATTAGTCTAAAAAAGGATAATAGGGGAATGTCTACTATAATTTTATCATATTGGTTTTAATATTCCCATGGAAATTTAAATTTTTTAGTTTGGTGGTAGGATCACATAGAGATAAAATATTTAGAAACAAAATCATGGAGTTTAAAAAATTTAAGGGAGTGTTTTTGATAATGAATAATTTTTTAGGGTGACATAAGAGGATCGAGAGGCCCATGGAAGAAATAGGGTTGGTGTTGCAGACTATGTTATAGTAATAATCTAGAAATTTGATGGCTGTATAGATCATCTTTTTTGGATGTTTTACTATTGGCTAGGTGGTGGATATATACTAGCTTTCCAATAGTAAAATAAGAGCCACCTATAATATATTATGGTGACTACAATGTCTGTGGGCATGTACCAACTAACAGGTGACCTTCAAAGGGGGAAAAATATAAATTTCCACCCCAATAGGTTGGGGGGGGGGGGACCCCAACTCTTAAAAATGGAATGGTACAATGGTTGATATTCCTCCCCATTCCTCCAATATTTACATTTTAGGTTGGTGGGTATCTTTAGTGATTTTTTATTTATTCAGGGAACATTATTCCATCCCATACATTATAAATCAATCCACCTCCTTTCTTATTTATTATTTATTTCACTTAGGATAGATTTTTTAGATGATTCCTCCAAAGGACAGTGGAATCAAATTTAGATAATGGATCATTGGGTCAATCAAGAAAGAGGATCTCCCAAGACATTTTCTACCTACCAACATTCATTATTTTATCAATTGTGAAACACACTATAGAATTTTTTAAATTTCGCATCAAAATTAAATTAAAAAAATTATGGAAATAAATATTACAATTAAAAATGGGATTGTATTGGTAATGAGGGATAACTATGGGACTCCAATGGCTAGTTGGACATTGTCTATGTGAAAATAGATGTCTTCATGTGTTTTGGTGTGTATTTTTTATTTAATTAAATTAAAGTATTAATTTAAAATGTGAAAATTAATTAAAATAGGTAATTTTTATGGTTTAAGTAATTTCATGGTTATTTGATGACTGATTAAGCCTAGTTGGGTTTTTATATGTCTCCATAGGTTCTCATAAGAGAAGGAATTTAAAATGGGGAAATATATTAATTAGGTAAAGTGTTTACATAGTCCCTATATAACAATCATATTTGTTTTATGGTGCTTTGGATGTGTGGTCACACAATATAGGACATCGAAAAATATAATTTTACTTTTTTAGTAATTATAAAAGTTGTTTAATAGAAAAATTTATATCTAAAACCCCCAACCTCATGGAAAATTATATTTAACTAAGTATGATGAAGTCATATGATATTTGGGATAAAA
This sequence comes from Viscum album, assembly GCA_963277665.1. Lineage (NCBI taxonomy): Eukaryota > Viridiplantae > Streptophyta > Magnoliopsida > Santalales > Viscaceae > Viscum > Viscum album. Next base: position 1,900,344,253 of record OY728133.1, on the reverse strand, counting down.
TTTTTGAGTTAACATATGGTTTTTTAGTGTTTTGGATGTGGTTTTCATGGTTAATGGTTTGAGAATGGTTTTGGTAAACCATTTATTATATACCAGAAACAATATAGGTGGGTGTGGGAGTTGTTGGGTTTCAACATGACTGGAACTAATATTTAACTAACTGTGTGGGTCTGCATGATAAAATACATTGAATGAGATATTCTGGATATAATCATGAATGTTGAAGATGTATGTTTTTCCAAACAGTGAGGCAAAAAGGTTATACTATTTGGGTTGAATATAGTTTAATGCACATAGTTTTACTACATGTTTGGAATAACCACGAGACATTATATAAAATATGTTGGATAGCCTGAATCATTTTAAATTCATTATTCATTCTTATCCAATATATATCTATTAGTCTTAATATAACCAAAATATCTAATCTAATTAGTTAAGTATTTTTATATGATCTATTTTAGTAAATCATTATTGATATATTAAAGGGAACATTTTTCAAGGGAAGATTTATCAGTTTTTATTATTGTTCTTAGATTCCAGTAATCATTGGGAGGTATGTGTGTTCTCTCTCACTCTATCTGTTTATGAAGATGAATCCATGAGGTTTTAATAAATCTCTTAATCTTGGTTAAAAGAAATATTATTTTAAGTTGTTATGTATTTTTTTGTTAAATCATGAACTTATATTGTTTTACATATAGACTAAATGAAATTTATATTAAAAAATGGTTTAATTTATTAACATGGAATTTATGGTTGGAACGTGTTCATAAAATTTTCATTATAGACTGCTAGTTGGTTTGGAAATGGATTTGGTGTCAAAGTGGCACATCATATTCCACTATGTGATGACTTTTTAATTGGCTGTTTTACTACTCAAGAGTATTGGGACTGTCATTATCATGCATTGATGCGTGAATGTTGAAAATTGGTTATATTATATGTGGAAATAAAAAATTTACATATTGAGTTAGTTAAATTATTTTCATGTGATTTTATTTTGATAAACTACTTTAAAATCTAGACACCTTTTTTATATTAATTTTAGCTGACTAGTTATTTTTTTATGGATTGTGTTTAGAAGTCAAAGGGATTATCAAATGAGGTTTATACTTACCCTCAGAATTTTTAGGATGGTGAATTTTTATATTTTTTGTATAAAAATAAAAGAAAAATGAATGTTTTCATACATATCAAGGGACTCTTCTTGATGTAGTGTGAATGTGGCTTGGAGTTGGAGTTCAGAGACTGGTTGTCTTGTTTCTTTAGATGAATCCACATTAGTGTATTTTTGATATATATTCCTTGGTGTGTCAATGAATAATATTATTTATTCCATCATCTACCATAATATTACATTTAAATTTTTTTAATTGTTTATAGTAAATTATGTACTTCATTTTTTTCTTATTTCATCATCTTGAGTTGTTGGCACATTGGTGGGCTAGTGGGTAGGTACAACTATATTGTTTAATTTGAATGGGTGAAATTTATACCCCCAATGGTTTTTTATTTGGTATATAACCACATTTTTCATTGGCTTAGTGTAAAAATAGGAAGGCCTCACAATTCATCTTCTATTCATACTTTTTGCGAGTAGGGTTGGTAGATGAATTTTTTGTGATTTAGATAACATTTTCCCCAAGGAGAAATTTATCTTTCTTCTCCCCTATTATTTATAATATTTAATTTAATATATGACAGATTTTATGGAATATTTTAATAGAGTGAGTTAGAAACATCATGAGATTATGGGTATTTTTTTATATAATCTATAAGATGTCCTTATATGATGTTATCCTACCACTATTCATCATACTATCAATGGTTCATTGAGTTATGGGATTCATTAATTTTTAAATAAAAATTTAATTAAATCAATTATTAATATGGGTTTGACACTTTGGAATTATGCACGGGTTTTTAACGGGGTATATTTATATCCTTGCATTACGAGTTTTTCTTGGTTATGATGTGACGTGGTGAACCTATTTGGTTTTAAGTTTACTAATTAAAATAAAATTAAATGATTAATTTTAACTTACATAATTAATTTTGATGGGACTTTTGGAGTGGATTACGTCCACACATGGATGTGTAATTTTTGTTTGTTCTATGGAGGGTTTGAACGAGTCATGATAAAAGATTTAAACACATGTAATATAATATGGAGATGGATTATAATGAGGCATGTACTTCACATAGTCTCCCAACAAAATATTTTAATCAGATAAGATGGATGGTAAGTGTGGTCATTCCACATATTTTTTTGGCATGTTTAATATATTTTTTTCTCAATTGATGTTTTATATTTATTTAAAAGGAGACACCTTAGTGGTGATTAGATAACAACATTGCATTAGGAGAATGTACCTACCTATCATAACCATGGAAAATAAAATGAGGCCTCCATGACCTCTCTAGATCATTGGTAGTGAGATAAACTATGTCAGGATGAAGTTATCATGATATATTTAAGAGGATTCGAAATGATGTGTTCATATATAAAGGGCGAGAATAGACCTATCACTTGATACTGATATTGAGGACCTTCTATAGGGTGACCTGGATTTTTGCGACATATAGGACCCATGTGGGTTATGAACTCTTATTTAAGACTTATGATGAGGTGTATGGTCTTGGGTAGTGATGGGAACAAGTGTCACCACATAATGTATTCCTTGCAAGTCATCCTGATGGTTTTTGGATAGTGATTATGGTTTTAGGTGTTAATACAACCTTTGTTCATTCTTTCCTATATGGTGGGACTCGGTATACAAACTCATGGTGGGATGATTATGAATTGATAAAATTGCCATATGGATTGTCCCATTTATGGTATGAAATGTAAAAAAACATATGTATACCATTTTATCTTTATTATTATATATTCCCCTAAGAAAGAAAATTTATTTTATCTGGAAAACTACCAAGGGGGTTATTTTTGTTATGTGACATATTTTTGAGGAGACACATATATGAATTTTTTTTGATACTTTTGGGTTATTCCATTGAGTGAATAAGGTTCTATATAGGAGGTATATGTTACTATCAGTGGGGATTCCATATATTTAGAGCCATGGTTGATCCAGTATACTAGTATTGGTCATTGTAAGAGCAATCCCAAGAGCTATGTTATTACTTTCTATGAAAAAATCAATAGAAAAAGTATGTGATGCTTATATTCTCTATCCGGGATAATAAAACACTCATTGGGAAAGATGATTTTAATTATATTTTTACAAGGGATAATCAATTTTTTTATATTGATATACATTATAATCACAATATTATCAGAGAAACCCCAACCCCGACTAAAGTATGTATGGCTGATTGAGGTCAAAGTCTTAATGATCGACACTTGTCTCTGGTTCAAGGGTAGGAGTGGGTCCCATTATGAACATATGGTGGTTAGTAAAATCTATGACATATTATTAGATACATATCATCCATAGTTGAACAAGGTACTACTGATGTATATTTAATTATTATGTAGTAGTTTGTTAATTTACTCTTACCATGTCACAAACACATATTAGTATATTTTTCCTAGAGTATGGTACTATTTATTTGTTTACATACTAAGTTATGTACTCATCCCCTACTCATGGTAATACCATAGTGTGCTAAATCATGATCCTTCCCTTTTTATTAATTATTAGGTGTGACATTTTTCCATGATTGTGAGATTGAATTGGACAAGCTCAGAAGGGATTTGAGTTTTGGGATATGATATTGATCGATTATGTAGAAAGGATTATTTTTTTTAATTATTTTTATCATTATTTGTTGATGTCCAAATATTACATTAGTTTCTAAATGATTATATATCCCCAAAAAATTATTTTCATTGGATGCAATGAATATTTAGTGATAAATACTCTAACTTTTTATTGTATTTTCTGTTATTTGTGTATTTTACTAACATTTTCCACAAAAATATGGTATTAAAATATCTACAATGTACTAACATGAACCCTTAATATTTGTCAGTAGCCACTGATATTTGTTAAGGTGAACCCAAGGTAATTGGTGACCACCGGTCTGGGAACTGATTAGTTGTCCATCAGGGTAGGTCATTAAAGAAAGAAAGTCGATAAATAATCCTGGTTAGGTATGAAATTATTTTTTAGGGAAAAATGTGTTTAACATGATGAAATTTATTAACCTATGGTGAATAAGTATTAAATAAAATTCATTTTCAGGTCATTATCTACCTTGGACCTATAGCGTGATATGATTTATAGGATGTAATCATTTTTTTTCATTAAGACCTCACGAAAAGATATAAAAAAATAATATTTATAGTTTTAATACTCCTAGATTAGAAAAATACTTGTTTATATTTAAAAATGGATAATTTCACTAATAAGGGTTCACATATCGTGCTAAAAAATGTTTTAATCATTCATGTCGAGTCAGGTGTACAAGTGGTCACCCGATAACTATTAATTCCTAAAGAGATATGAATATTATTTATTTATTTTTTAGCTACATTATAATGGTAATAGTTTTATTATTTAGATTATTTTATTAAGGATATTGATATTATATTAGGAGTTATCCATCTATATTTACATTAAGGACATAAGAGTATCTCAAAAGATTTTGGGGATATAGGTCATTCATGCTAGGCTGGAGAAGATGGTAGGGTCATCTTAGAATGAGTATTTTTAATATGTTCTGAAATGTTTCAAGATGTATTGTGAAAACTTGGGTAGAAATTCTATTACTATCCTTTTTATTAATAGAAAAAATCAATTAAAACATCTAAGTAATAAATCTATGGGATAACGATTATAAAATACTCCTATATAATTGGGAGTTCTACGTATTCTATGGTGTGTAAAATTCCTAAAATTGACCAAAATGTAGTAATTATACAATTATTTCCCTCTAATTCTAAGTAGGAATACTATGATATAATCACATCTATTATAAGGCATATAATTATTACATCAACACTCTATTTTTCAATGATAAATATGATCAACTCTTCGAATAATATTTAATAATATATATGGGTGGGGATCCTACAATTATTAATTATAAATTATTACAATTTAATAAAATTCTCCAAAGATATTTATCAAATAATAAAATGTTCAAAATTTGAATTTCTTTATCCACAATTGAAGTATATTAAATTATTTATGTTGATGAAATCAATGATATTTTATGTTTAAATAAATTTCTCAATGATATTGATTTTTTATACAATGATTTTATGGTTCCTTATGATAGTCAAATTGAATTATACATGGGAAATAACACATTTTATCATTCATGAAAAAATAAAATTTCAAATAACTATTGTTTGATATATGAGGTAATGTATCCAAAACCAATGAAACCTGAAAAAATACACCTGCTGAAGAACATTATGGATATACTAACAAACTTGGTGGATTAACAGAAGGCGACCCTTTGAAAATACATAAGTATATTATTGATATATAGGGAAATTGATGAGGTTTTTTTTATCACCACCCTGTGTTTAGTGTTTAGTGTATTTGTATAACTACTCCACCAAACATGGACTTCTGACATTGTTGTTTCAAAACATACACAAACATAAGCTATTATTTTTGAATCCATAGGATCATTCCATAGTATTGGTTATAGGAGGGAATTTGTAGAATTTGTTCCCATATTTAACAACCCCCATAATGCCTCTATATAAGAGTTTCTGGGAGGTTAAAAAATATTACTTCTAGGAAAAGAGATCTCCTATAATCAATGATGATATTTTTTTGGAAATAAATATATATATATATATAAATGATTTTTTAAAACAAGTTCTCCATACTAAATTAAATAACTATTCCTATTTTCATTTCCATAGACTATGATAAAATAATATAAATATAGAGGTTCATCTCTCTTATCAATGTTGTTCATATTTCTCCATCATACGTGTTTTCCCATGAAATTGGTATTTAGTATTGGTCTAATAATTCTTTTTTTTATGATGATTTTTTCATACATATTCCCTATAAAATTATTTTCAATCAAGCATGTAATCACCAGTGTGATTCACTCCCAATTTTTACTATTGATTTCATTCTATTAATGGGGGAGGGTTCTTATTTATTTTTTATGTTTCCAATGATTATTTACTTTTGTGATTACTACAATTTAACTCAATTATTATTTTAGGGTTTTCAATTTATTAGTAGTGTTCTCCTAATGTGTGTAATTTTCTATTATATGCCATTTTGGCCCCTGATTTTTGTGAATTGTAATTTCCTTAATTTGATGTTTTTCAATTCATTCCATTCACACATTTTTTCTGTGTTATCATAAATTAACATAAAAATTAATGATGTAAAAATATCATCAAAAGTATACGAATTAATTAAATATTTACAATGGTGGATAAATTCCTATAGAAAATGTCAAATTAACCCGTTACTTATTTATGAATAATATATAATCGTTAACTAATGATTTATTATTGAAAAAAAATTATCATTAAAAATATATTCATCATATTAACTATTTTATGCCTTATCGTAGGAAGTCCTAGAGAATTTAGTTGAGATTCATACACAATCCTTTAAAAAAATTTCATTAAAAAAGTTTTATTTGAGAAGGAAATTATTTGTTTGAAAAAAACTACAAGGTAATTTAATAGTTTAAAAATTATTTTCTGTCATAAATATTGATTTTCTATTATAATTATTTCATTTACTATTAAAAGCCTATAGAGTATCATGAAATCAATGTTAGTTCTCAGGATAATATTAAAAATAATTACATAACATTGATCGTGAATATTTAAATTTATCTTCACCACATATATCTCATAATGGAGAACAAACAAATTAGTTCAAAATCCATGGATGATAATGAAAAATGGGCCATATCCCCCCAAAGATATTTTTTAAATATGTTGAAATTGAAATATCTTATGGAATGATATCCGAACAAGAGATTGGGTAGATTAAAAGAAATATTTTATGATCAAATGGACGTTTTTCATCTCTTAAACCATGATATATCAAATTTTCATTACTTTACTAATTATAAATGGGTTACCGAAACAAATTGTACCATGTATTAAAATATATTCAGTTTAATTAAATGTTTTATTATTGTTTGAAATGATAATTTTTATGAAATAACATATATGGATTTCCATTCAATTGAAATAAACCATAATAAAAAAAATCATTTATCAGGATAAAAAATATAAAAATTTCATACCATCATTACAATTATAAATAAAAAATTAGTATATTTGAATATATTTTTAAAGAACATGGTGGTTCATGAGATTGAGATTCTAAAGATATAAACCAACTTGAATTCAACTATATTGATCTTCTTGTGAGTTTTGACCAGTATTTAATGAGATTAATCTATAAATTGATATTTTAATATATAAATTATTTTTAAAATATATTCATTATTATGAAATATTTATAAATTCCTTTCTATGTTTTTTTAATTTCATATACATCAGTAGTGATTAAATGGGTGTGTATTATTTTTTCATTTTAAAAATCAAATCAAATTTGAATATTGAAAACTATTATTTGATTGAGTTTGAGTTTTGTATTGAGTTTGAGAAAACGCCCATGCTAGAATACTTTGATGTATCACTCTAGTCAACAATAATGAACTTATTTTTGTTCGATGTATATATTAAATTATCTTTGTTAATATTAATAGTCAAAATGCAATGTTTTGAGAGGTACATTCAACAACATATTTCAAATACATATAGTTTACTCAATTATTATTTTTAGGGAATAAACCAATGTGTATCCTTATAAATAGGTTTAAATGTTTTTCTAATAATACAATTTTAATTTTTTAAAATATGAATATTGATTATTTTTTTTACATTTTACATTTGACTTATCTTGGAAATGAATATATAAAGGAAATTTCTGCAATATAGTTTCACATCATGAAATACCAAAAATTTGATGAAGAACGATTTGAGGAAATCATTAAACATTGGATTACAGACTTTCCAAGCAGTAGACAAACCCTTGCATATGGGAGCATCCCAATCTAGTCTTTGAGGTACAGAGGTGTCTTGAAGAAGCACCTCTGTGGGTTTTAGCTAATATTGGGTGATGGTTTTCCTATTCAGTTACTGATTCTATACTCTTTATGGGGTCTAGAGTGGACGTGTTTCATTCATGGTGTATCGAATACTCTGATTTCCTTCTAATCATAATAATGGAAGGATTGGGTGAGTTTAAATACATATGTTTCACTGGTAAAAACAAGATGTCCACTGCTTTGTGTTTTTTATAACATACGATTCTTTTTTTAGTGTTGAATGTTTGGTTTGTATTATATACCACAATTGGTTTTTTTTATTTATATTATATTTTATATGCATTAATGAATTATATATCTCTCTTTCACCCATTTTCCATACTAAATGTAAACCAAATAGAGGTATTCACTATCTATGTTTTCAAAAATAACATAAAACCAAATTGATGTTATCACTATCAATGATTTAGAATAAAATATTATAAATTAATAGAAATCTTAAGAAAACATTCACTTGACATATGTTTGAAATTATGTTTGATTATGTTATTATTTTTATATTGTTTTAGTGAATCATGTCTTTATCTTTTTGTGACTTTTCATTCTGTTTAGATGATGATATTTATTTTAGTAGTGGTGTCCCTTTTTTGAATCTAGCAGATTTCAACTAAATTTTACTAGGAATTTGGATTCTTGTCCTTAAATAACATGAGTTACGGAATGTTTTTCTGTGGATCCAACTATCTTGGATATGTCTTAGTCCCTATAATATTTTTGAGAAGGTTTTGTATACTATGTAAATTAATAAATTTGAGACATCAGTTCGGTGCACCTACATTTAGATGACATTAGAACTTATATAATTCCTTACAGGTTGTTGAAACATACCAGGTTCTATATTTTTTATGTGTAATAGTTTCCATTTTAGTCATACAGAGATATTTTTTAAATTCTTATTGAAGTGTTTCCCTATTGCACATACATTATGTTTTAACAGATTTTTTATACATATTTATGGATTTATTATTTAATTTTTTCCCTACTTTTCATACAAAGTATGTATTATTATTTTAAAATATTATTTTATATGTAGGTTAACATATTGCATGACTGTTTAGGTGCCCAACTCAGGGATTATTACCTATTATTCCACCATGTTAACTCCTCACAAGTGAAAATCTAGTTACAACAATACCTTTAATTTAATGAAATTTTTTCATATTTGTCATGAATAATTTAAATTCAAATTGTTATTAATAACATATAAGAAATATTAATTGGCATGTTTTAGAAAAGTGGATCATTTTTATGGTAGCGGATCATATATTTTAAATGAGGAATGGATCACATATTGCATTTCAGTAAAGGGAAATTCATTATAATAGGGGAATATTCTATTTAGCAGTGGCACATTCATTTTTTTGGCTAGTAGAAAATATAATTTGTTTGATCAGTGGATCTTGTGTTTTATTATATCATTGGATCATTTATAGGAGCACTATATCATGTATTTTAGATCATTTAATCTTGTGTTTTAGAGTGGTGGAGAATGTATTAGAATAATGGATACTTTTATTAGTTTAACTAAATATGAATTAAAATTTTTTATTAATGGAGAATTCTTTTTATATTAGTTATCAGATAATTTTTAGTAGTGCATCATTTTTTACATCATTTTTTACTTGTACTAATATGGTTTCGTACATATTCATACTTACATATTAATAATTTATTCATGATGTATCTTTATTTTATAGTAGTGTATCATTTTTTTATTGACATATTTTTGTTATGTTTCATGATACAGTAACTAAATTTCACCACCTTGGTCATGAAGAAAGACTTTATTGGTACCAAAACAAGGTATTACATTCAAATTACTAAAAACGTTTCTATAACAATAAATATTAATTGCTTGTAATCAAATAATATTTTATTTTATAATGGAAATATTCTAAATGATTAATATTCATTTGGAACAACTATGATATTAATATGTACAGAGAAAATCATCATTGGATTAAGTTTTCTTTTCTCATCAAACATTAACATGAATTAGGTAGGGTATTTAATGGGTTTTGATGAAAAGGTTGGATAATAAGTTTTGATTGAATGAATTGTATCCAATTTTTTTCCATACAAATAATATCAATGGACTTTTCATATCTCGTGACTACTTTCATGGGATTATTTTTTTCAGAAAGGAATTGAGGCATCATCAAGGGGGATAACAATGTTTGATGATCACTATGGTTTGATCAACAACATATACCATGATGTTGCCTCACCAGTCATTCATTATCAATTTCCACAAATTATTCAGTACCATTTCATAGAAATAGTATACATATATATTTCATTTTATTTGAATAGAATTAGTCTCAATTACTATAAATCCCTTATAAAACTTTTCAAATACAATAAGATGACAGAAAAAAATAGTTTTTAATATTATGACTCATATAATTCAGATAGAGTGCTCAAAGCCAGGTCATAAGAAATACTACAATGAATCAAGGAAATTAGGTCCCCTTTTATGGTACATTCAAGGATCGTTGATCAGAATCTTTCAGCATGATCATTATGTTAGTGATTTGGGGGATGTGGGTGTAAAATGAAACTAAGTAAGAACTATAAAAATAAATTATGATTCATTCAAGGTTTCTTTGATGAATAAATCTAATGTTATGATGGAGGAAGAGAAGGCTAAAAATGTTTGTAGCCAGTCAGCCATTCTGTAAACTTGATATAAAATATGGTTATGGGTTCTGGAATATCTTATTTAAGAATATACTATTCATTGTGTAACTTTTATACCTCAAATTATGTGACTTTTATTCCTATTCAGTTAGTCATTCTATAACTTTTATTCCTTCATTATGTATTTGATATAGAAGGCTAATCAATATGTAACATTTTTTCATCAATACCTCTTACATTAACACCTTCATTATGTATTTGTCATTTATATTTCAAATTTTTTAATTTTTAATATGATTTACTGTGTTTGGTAAATGGTGTTATTTTATTACCAATAATAATGACTTTATTGTGTCATGATATTACACGAGTGATGTACTAGTGCTTGTAATGAATGGTAACGCAAACACTGGTCAGGTTATGTTAGAACCACTTGCCATCTGTGAGATAACTATAAAGTAGGGGTGAATAGATATGTCAATTTAATAATTTTCACTATAGTAGATACCATAAGAACATGTCACTATAATAGAACTTTATATATGATAGATAGTCACTCACATATATTGATGCTCCAAAAAAAACTTTTACACCATAACCTCTATTTGATAAATTTTTTTATAGATCCCCCTTTTTCTCTTTCACTATGTATTTCATTGTACCCAATAATGTTTTATAAATGTAGTTGAAATTGATTTAAAATATTCATCGTCAAAATTTTTAAATCCATTACATTAAATTTATCCTATCTATTTTCAACTATTTTAATGTTGTCTCCAAATTTTATTAACATCTATTCCAATTTTATGCACCGTTGTTTTGTGATTAAAATATATTCAATATTATTATTTATTCCCCATATTTAAAAATAATATTATCTAATTAAAAAATAATAATTAATATATATCACAATGTGTACGCACGAGTGAGTACTGGGGTTTTATTACTGTTAGAAATGATAATTTCAATGAAGTAACCTATATATGGTTTCATACATCTCAAATATCCAATAAAAACATCATTTTTTAGGATTAAAAAATATAAAAATTTCATATCATATTTATGATTGGAAATAAAATAAAAAGTAAATTTGAAAAAAAACACTTGTTTCATCTCCCGGATTCAATGGTAAAATTTCGAGAAGAATTTTTCCCATGCATTAAAATATTTTTGTATTAGTTTTCGATTGATGAAGTTGTTATCATGGGTGAAGAGGTAGAATCCATGAATAAGGTTTCAAACTTATTTATAGGTAAGGATGAACTTATTGTAAGAATAAAATGATTATTGGCTCAATTACTATACAGATTCATAAAGAATAATGTAACATGGGTAGTTTCAAAGGGCATTTTTCTAATATTTCTAAACCCTTGAGAAACATTATTAATGAAATAGGATTTCAATATATTTTAAATGAATACTAAATATAAAAAAATATATTCTGTACATTGAAATTTATTTAAACTGACTATTGATAATAGAAAATTACTTACATAAAATCACAATTCAATTGAAAATATTTCAAATAAATAGAGTAAATTTTTTGGAAACTGTAAAACAATGTATTTTTTACCTTTAACACATGGAATATCTTATTCTACATGCAATACTAATCACGAAATAAAAAATTAAATATTATTTGGATGTAAAATATTTAAATAAATGATAAGAATTAATAATTTATGATAATTAAATAAGAAAAAAAATATTAAAATTAAAGGGTGATTAAAATGTAAATTAAACAAATATACCATGAAAAAAAATCATCTACATCATGGTTTTTCTTTAAGAATATTATTCTAATAATAATGATGAAAAGAAGAAATATAATTAGAACAGTTTTTTTGTTTTATGTGATAAAGAATATAAAAAAATAATTAAAATTTTGATATGTATATATGGTCATATATATGAGTGAAAATGGGTAAAATGTCCATTACATGACCATTGAAAATAGATATATGACCATTGGGAATTAATATAACTAAATTGTTTATTGTAAATGTTTTTAAGGAGTATGTAATTATTTTATATAAATCAAAATTCTAATATATAACATTTAATAAACATGGATAATAAATATTAACATTAACTATGTAAATGTAGAATTATTATATGTGAAATATAATTAAAAAAATTCAGAAGAAATTTTTATTAACATGAAAAAAATATTTTTATAAAGTACTATGTATTTTTATTTAAATATTATATATTATATATTTAGATATTTTATTTTTTGAAATAGATTTTATTTTTTGGATTGGTGTATCAATAATATTTACCATGATTATTTCTTTTTGTGAAAATAATTAGTCACCTGGTGAATAGTGAATTAAATAAATAAATAGTAAAATAAATTATATAACCATAATTATGATTAATATTTTTAAAAATAAATATTCAAGTTGATAATGGATAGTTTCTCTAGAATAATTTTTTCCCACTTAAAAGACACTTTCCTTTTAAAATGACCTTTATTACCTACTATGTTGTGATAAATTTCTAGAATTCCGGTCAAACTCATCTATAAAAGGACCTATAATTCACACCTTCAAAACAAATTCACTCCATCTGTTTCCACTTAAATACATTCCCAATTTTAATCTTCTGAATTCATCTCCCATGATCACTTTCTTCTTGTTTATGTAAAGAGAAATAAATCAATAATTATGATGGAACACATTATAGGGATTCATTCCATATATATATATATATTCCATATATTATTAAATTTATTGTAATATGAAATCTTCTATAAAATAATTATCTATACTAGTTATTTATTTAGCTTTATTATTTTTTGGTAATAATTAATATTACAATAATTAAATTATATACCCTTACACATTAATTAGTATAAAATGTTCATATTTGTGTCAATTAAAAAGCCATCATTAATGATTTCAATATTCCTTTACTATTTTTACCATGTGTGTGTACCAAATAATAAATTATGGAATTTATAAAATAAAAGGATCAAGATCACAACACCAAACCAACCCTAAAATAATCCAAAAAACTCATATTTGATGTTGAAAATAAATAAACCATATGTAATATTTTTTTAATAAATTATTATAATGTAATTTTATAATTGTTAATTTTTATCGATAATGTTATGAAATAAGTGATTAGGATTGATATTATTATGATATGGGTGGTTAATATTTTTTTGAATGATTTTGGAGTAAACGAAGGGGTATTCTCTTCCAATCATTATTCGTACTATATATTTTAGATTTATAAGCTTCCATTGTGACAATATGGATAAATATTCCATCTAACCAACAACATTTATTCTCTTTTTGATATTATTCATATTTAAATGTCTTCTTATCATTTCCCATCCAATTAATTCATAATTAACTAGAATGAATGATTTTATGTGGAATGGTATTCAAAACTTATTATCAATTTTGAATCATTATCCCTCATGAATATATTATTTCCATTGATTCTAGATTTTAATTTTCTCAAATTATAATATTTTTTATGGACACATTCCAATTATTTTTGATATATAAAAAAATGTGAGAAGAAGATATTTTTACATCCCAATAATTATGTTTTATACACAGTAGTTTTATCACACAATTTTCTTTAATTTTATTTATGAATCTTCCATTAAAATTATATATAATTATTCAATTTATCTTTTAATCACAATATCCTTCATTTTATAAATCCCTTATATATAAATTATATCATTACAATAGTTTATAAAAAATACAATAATATTTATTCATAGTTACTAAACTAATTTATATTGTTCTTATAATGTTTTTGAAACCTATGAAAAGACTATTTTCTGAATCTTTTGTTTCTATATTGATATGATTCAATAGAATCAACCAATTTATTTTGATATATTAATTATGTTTAATTAATTATATTTTTCTATGAATACCACTTCATTTTTATAGTTTAATATTCTATGAAGGGTTTATGAATGTTTTTATGATCATGTGGAACAAGTTGGTATGGATTATCATTAAAAAATGGATAGGTCCAATATAGAACTTCAAGTAATTGGGTAATATTTGCGTCTCATGAGATGTTATGTTGTGGTAAAAATGTGTATATACTAGTTTGTGTTTTATGAGAAAAAATATGTTTATTGATTTATAATATATATGAATTCCTTAGTACTTAACCTTAGTAGAGTTAATGATTTCTCATGAATATGTTTTTTAGAAATCCATATATCATGTATACATGGATCTTGATTATTTTATTTTTAATCTACAATCACATTTTATTTCATATATTTATGATTTGTTCTATGTTTTCACTCATTTATGTATGATTTTATTTTTAATTTCTTCATTTTAATATGTTCTTTGATATACCTAATCCTTTATAATCATCATTTTGATTATATATACTATCCAGATTGATATCTATTTATTTTACACCTTACTATACAATTGGTATCATAATTTTCATATTTTTCTAATTAATATGTTATAATGAGTATTATTTAATATAATATCAGTTGAATTATATCATATGTGTATATATTTTTGCCAGAAATATTGAATAATTAATTAAAAATAACATTGGAATTTAGAAAATATCTGATGAATCTAAATTTATTGATCATGTGGGCATTATTAATTATGAGTTTTAATGGAAACTCTTATGTAATGATGTGATATAAATGAATATTGTAGTTGGTTCATCATTTTTAGGAGAAAAAAAGGTATAATAATCTTTCTTGGATATTAATAAGTGTATTAAACATAAATAAACCATGGTTACACAAAATGTGATATAGGTTAAACCAAATGTATCATAAGTTAAACCTAATTTTTTATTTATTTTTAATTAATATGATATAATTGAATATATATTTGGATTTAATTTCATTTACATATGAACTTTTAATTTAAATATTAGGAATCAATAATCCCCATAACATTCTTATTTTTAGTCAATTAATGAAACCAGGTGGAACATTCTGAACAATGACTATTATAGGAAATATAATTATTTGAAAAATATGAAACTAAATGAGATGGAAGTTCGTGGATAGAATATATAAACTATTAATTCCCAACTCTATATATATATATATATTCTTTATTTATGTTGATATCTCAAATTGAACAAAAAATGAACCAATCATTGTTAAGTCACTCATGTGTCAACTTCCACCATACATTTTAGGTTCTTCTAATCAATATATGGTTTAGAATTTGATAAACTTGATAAAGATTATTTTTAACATTGTTCAATTCTCTCCCAATGAAAAGGTTACTCTAGATAATTATTTTCTAGAATGTGGAGTTGAGCTGTAAGAACCTGAACATAACCACTATATATTCTATTAACTTTATACTATAAATAATTTTCATTCCCAAAGGTATTTTTGGTTTATAATTTAGTGAACCAATATTCAAATCATACACAAGAACCCATATGTATACAATGTGGATACTACTATTCCAGTATCCATTTTATATAATACATTATTTTTTTAGAGAAAACATGATTTAATTTAAAAAATCATCAAAACACTCATATTGGACATATATTTTCTTTTAAAAATACGTAAAACCAAATTAAAAAAAACATTAAAATTTGGTATCATAACAACAATTACACTAAATGAAATATAAATAATAAATGAAACAACTAGTCCCGGGATATATATAAATAGATTAAGTAATTTTTAAATAGATAAACCTCTCACCCTAAAAAGTATCATGTACATATTTTGTGAAAACATGAGTTTTCAATTGAGAATAGAAAGAAAAAAACCCATTTAGTAGACATGTGTAATTATTTTCTTTCAATAATTACTTATAGTTTTAATTTATTTTGGTATCATATGATTTGTAAACCTCGCTATTATCTTATGATATAACCCTCACGACTACCATTTGATGCAACTATAACAATTACACATTAAATAATGGTTAGTGTAATATTCCAACATACACAATGAATTTGAGGACTATCACAGACCAACTTATATTTGGTTTATAATGGAACAACCCATCATCATTATAAGATTCCAAAGAATGAGAACAAAATAAAAAAAATAATATTTGAATCATAAAAATAGTGGTATATGAAAATCACTTATTATAAAATAATACTAAATATATACAAAAGAATAAATATTATTTGAAAAATGACCATTAAATCATATAAATGAGGCTTCAAATATTAAGATATCTTTAAAGTATAAAAATTTTCACATGTAATATAAAAATGGTTATTTTTGAATTTTGTAAAATGAGATATTATAGAGGATTTTATAAGGAATATCTCCTATATCAAGTATAAATTCCATATAATGTTCTCAAACCTTATTTATAATGATTTAAAAATTGATATTAATTTGTTAAAAAATTATATTTAAATTTATAATACCTTTTATGATATTTTTATAACTTATTTCCTCCCGTTTATTAATAATATTTCATTATTTGCATTGTTTTGTGTGTGTTCCTTTCATTGTTTCATGGTCGGATTATTATAGGGTTTTCTTTTCTATTGGATAAATAATCTATAAGTAGAATTATATTATATTTGTGTACATATAAAAGATTTTTTTTTCTATATATCCTTTTTTCTTTTTGACATTAGTATTATTCATTTGGTGAATCATTAATGTTAACTGATTAGATTAATATCGCAGTTTTCCAACCAATTAAACTATTTTCGTTTTGTTTAATATTAAAGAGATATATTAATTCCTGTATGTGTGAAAATAATATATATATATATATACAATGGTCATTTTAAACAATTATAAGTGAAATTAAACATTCCATTAATAACACAATTGTAAACAAAAAATCATCATCCACAAAGGCGGTGAATCAATAAACACTGGATGAATATATTTTTTAAAACCAAAGGAGAAGATAATAGATTTTATGATAGATATACCATTATGTAAATTATATTACAGTATATATATATATGATACTATATTAATAATAAAACTTTTTATAGGGTTGAGGATAATGTATAAGAGAGATAATATTTAATAGAAAAATAACAATCACTTTATTTCTTGAATATCGTCTCCCTCATAAACTTCTTACAGATCTTCGAGGTGGTATTTTTCAGATACTAGAAAATTTATAATGTGTATAAGGATTAGTTTAAATAAATATTAAATATTATGGTGGAAATTTATGGATCATTGTGTTGAAATTAATAGAAGGAAGGTGTCCCCTTTTATGATTGAAGTGAGGGGAATTTTCGTAATTTAATAAAATATTAAATTATAATAATGAATTTCTTGGGGAAAAGACCTAAAAATTACTATAAAGAATAAAGGAGTATATTTTGGACCAAATATTATACCATTTTGACTTATTTCAATTTTTTTATTTTTAAATAATTTTATAAAATATTATATTCATTGAATATTATATAAATCAAATTTAACACTATTTATTTCCATTAAATCAGGAAAATTAAAAAGATGTTTAATATTTGATAAAAATATTTTATTATATTTTAGAAATGTCTTATTCGTCTATATAATCTGTGGATCACTAGTAAAATATAAAATTATATTTATTTAAATTTTTTTTATTTTTTTTATTTTATCTTTCAATTAATTTAGTAATTACTGCATCATCATCATCTAACAATTTAAGTTATTTATTATTGTCCCCAAAATTCAAAACTCCACATTTAATTGAAATCTTGGCAACATAAACAGATTTTTTATTGTTGAATATCTCTTCTCAAAAACAATATTTTAAAAATCTCAATTAAATAAATTTTATATAGTGAACAACCTGACTTTCTATTAAATAAAATATTTTATGGGGATTAATTTAATCCAAGTTGATCCAAAATGTTAAAAATTTGAACCAATGATGATTAAGGTCGACAAGAAACATTCAAATATATTTAATCAAATTTCTAGATCACTTAATGGGTCTTATAATTTTACAAAAAATAATTTTATATATTTTTATTCTATATTCACATGCACTACATTAGCATTGAATAAGAAGAAATGTTAATTATTTAATATATAAATAATTCAAATAAATTAAAATCATAAATATAAATTAATTTTCATAAATATAATCCTTTATATTATTCATTATTTACAATTAATCATATCCTTAAAAATAAAATTTATTAAATTTTTTAATTTTTATTCTCTTGCCTTGAACAAGAATTGAAAAAATATTTTTATATGATTAAATTTATCTAACTAGAAATATCAAAACTATCATAAAAATAGAAAATATTCATAATAATAAAAATAATTCATGAAAAGTGTATTTATCCCTCAATTATTATCTATAAGGAACAAAATTTGAATTTTCAAAAGCTAAGCTGGTACTACATCAGTTCCGGAAATGATTTTTATATTTATCAAGAAATAATAATAATTTACATATTGTGTATTATTTTTTTATAATTTTTATATTATATTATCACAATTATAGTCTTTTTAAATGTTTAATAAATTTTAGATCATAATTATGAATTATAAAATTAGGTTATTTTTTAAAATTAAATATATATATAATTTGAATTTTACTATATTAAATTTAACTATATAAGAAATTGGTTTAATAAAGTATTTATTTTAAGAATTAATTAACTATTTAATTCATCAAATATTATAAATCTTAAGAACAATTATTCTATTAGTACTTTGGATGATAAATTTTCACATTGTTTCTATTTTTCCCTAATCATTATTCTATTATTAAAAAAATGTGGTTACACTTTTCTCAATGCATTTTCAAATTGACATGTTACTTCTTCAACTGTGTGGATTTTCCACAAAACCATAACATGATAAATTATAATTTCCAGTAATTCATTCTCTAGTTGATGAAGAGTCATAAAAATGTTTTCACTGTATGAAATGTTCTCTTCCAAATAAACTATATTAGGGGTCAAAACATGAGACGAATCTGGAAGGTACATTCATAACATTAAAACCTAAAAAATTTTGTGCACCATTGTAAATTGTAGAGGTAAGGCTAATCATTAGGAACATTTTCAAAAATTATTCTGTATTTTTTAAGGTATAATGAACCATGAACGTAACTAGTGGTTCTTCAAAAAATGCATAACACATTTCCATGTAGATATTTTTTGAAAAAAATAACCACCTACCTCTAAAATAGGAAATTACTCCTATCATCCACATAACATATCTTCATAATATAATCTACAATTGTATATTATTGATTTACCTTCACCAAATTAGCCATATCATCTACCAATTATGGCCCTATTAAATTACTTTTACCTAATTAATAAAAATATATTGGATTTTTTCATCGATTTCCATATAATTCATCAAATGGTTCCATCTATATATGTGAATGAAAACCGTTATTATAAGAAAACTCAAATAAAAAATTATGTTCATCCCAAAATCTATGGTAAAAAATTGAACAAAAATTTTACATGGTTTCCATATATTGAATTTTTTGATTTTTTATCCATTAGACTAATGATTAATGGTTTTTTTTAATTTAATTTGGTACCCAGTGAAATTTAAAGTAATTTCCAAAAGAAGAAACCGAACCTGTGATCACAATCAAATACAATGGAGGGAAGAACATCATAAAACCTGAAAATATCCTTAATATATAGTTTAGAATAATTATGTAATGAAATAATATCTCAAAAGGTATAAAATTTTAATATTAAGTCAGTTGGTCAACAATTACCAAAATATGAATGTTATAAAGATATTTTTCTAGTAGTCCAGCCCTGAAATCGATGTATATATTTTTCCAATTACACATTGGAATTGGGAATTCATGATGTATCCCATTACAAAATTTTAATTATGCTTTTATAAATTTACTTATTATAAATTTAATGGTGATGTCATAAATATAAATTTGTATACAATCCTACATGTTATTCTCCTAAACATATATTTACATCTTAGTATAGGAAGGTTGAATTCAAAATAGAGAACAATGATCTTTATATAACAATTCTTTTTTCAGCTGGGAATCACAAGGCACACACAAACACTTTCTGAATATCAAAACACTATATTTATAAAAATTAAATATAGGAATCATACATTTCATAACAAATTATTCCTTTTCCTATAACTTAGCGCCTTACTTTTGAGCATGCATAATTTTTTCTAACAAAGACTACGGTACTAACACCCTATTTAAATACATTTTTTTCATAAAGCTAAAAATTCTAGATGAAAATTACTAAAATCATTAATCATAGTTTCATTTTCTATAAGTATAATATTTTATTATTCATGATGACTGAATCATGGAATATTCCATTTTTTTTCTTTTCATGGATGTTAGTTTATTGGGAAATCATAATCTTTTATCATTTCATGCCACCTTATCCACCTAATTTTAAATTATTTTCTATGTAAATATATACATAATTTGTTTTTATTAGTATATTTTTTACACTATTATCCATTGAAATTATTTATCAAAAAACAATGTAAAAACAACAGCAACTAATTCTGAATCATGAGTATGATCTTTTCTAGTAATGTAATTGTTAATTTTTTTGTGGAATTAGAAATGTCTTGGTCATTATTCATCTGAATGAAAAAATTTCCCCTAAATAAAGAATTATTATTGATGATAAAAATTAACATTTATCACAGTGAAGGCCAATAATTGAACATTGACTAATCATATATGTTTTTTCTAAAAACAACCAAAAAAAATATTTTTTCTAGAAAAATTTATCTATATCTACAGTTAACATAGTCTGTGGGTAGATAATCATGATGTGTTTTCAAAAAACCACTTATGATAGCCTTCTAATCCAATAAAATATAGAATCTCCAATATAATTGTAGGTCTTGGTCATTAATCAACAACTTTTCTAGGGGATCAACATGTATGAATCCTTTATTGAAAATTTTCACAATGAACGAAATATGTTGTATCTATAAAACTATATTTTCTAACAATTAGTTATAACATCTTTTCACTTAGGGTTTTTAGAAAAATCCTTATTTGTTTATTTTGATCCTCATAACAATATGAAAAGAACCAAAATATCATAAAAATTTACAACATTCATATCCTAATATTCATGGAATATTACAAAAATATAAAAATAGGACATTTCCCTAGATGAAAACCCTGACAATATGACCAAAACCATGGTCAAAGCCGATGACTATGATTTTTCTAAACCGTGGTTTCTATCTTTATGCCAATATGTCTCAAATTTTTCAGCCATGGTAGTTTACCTACATCCATGGTTTAATCCATGCTCATAATTCTTATTTCCAATGTGGAAAACCATGGTTATATACTCGGTAAACGAGGGATATATCCTAAAATAATTTCTTGTGGCTACATTCCATCCATACAACTTACCTTTAGGATTTAGCTATCTAACCACTACACTACTGAAGACATAGGGTATATATATATATATATATATGTGTGTGTGTGTGTGTGTTATGTTATATATGTCATAAAAACATGTGTCAGTATCATAGAAACTGTGATAATAGTGCTTCTTTCTCTTTTTTGGCGGGATATTTTTTCTCCCATGGAAGATGGAGAGACCTATAGCCAAGATTCTGAAAAATAATGGATCTATATGTAGACTATAGCCACATTTCTTTAGAAACATGGAAATATACAATGAAAAAAATTGTTATGGTCACAGTTTTACCAATACTATGGATATTTCATACCTATATCCATGGTTTCAAAAATTGTGGCTATAGATCCACACAAGTAGTCCATTTTTGTAGTTATGTTACATTCAAAATATATATAAATACTGATAGGAAATTTTTAAATCTAATGGGAGTAATGAAAAAAATATTATTTCACATATCTAGTATGGAATTCTATTTTCAGAATGCCATTAACCTCCAACTTCAGTTGTTGGTACTCAAGTCATAAATAAATCATGGAAAAATAATGAGATATCTTTATCCAATCATAAAAGTATTTGACATGAGGGAAATAATATGTTATCTTAATATAAATGATATATAGTTATCATTGATAAATTCATATCCTCATAGAATAATCATTATTTTTTGAAAATAGAATATGATTTCTCCATGGTGTGTGCGTGGAAGAATAAAATCACTATTTAGAAACTAATGAAACTACTTTTTTAGTTCTAGAAGTTCCACTTGAGCCATTAGATAAGGGTGTTTTGAAATTGTCTTAGCAATGGGATGTAATTTAATACTAAATTCATCTTCTCGATTATGTGTGACAACATAAAAATAATCAAAAATATATATATGCATTCATATACCACTTTCCTTTAATTATTATGATTGTATCCCTTAGTCTAAAAAAAATGGTAAATATTAAATTAATTTCCATATTTTACTTGTTACTATGATTACTGATACATTATCAATGATATGGATTCATTATTGAATACTAATTGAAAGACTATCCAAAAAAAATATCTCTATAATATATCTATGCAAGGAAATGTAATTCCAATCAATACACAGAATAACATCAAAATATTCTTGTGAAAAATAATGATTTATATTAATTTATTTCCATATAAAATAAAATATATATTCTATTAATTGATTAATTACATTAATATTTCCCCCCAATTGTTTTCATCATAAGTATTTATTTCATTTATTCTAGTGAAATATCTAATTTTCAAAAATAAAATAATATAAATTAAAGGAATGTGCAGAGCCTATACCAAACTATATATTAGTATAATTTGAGTAAACAATCAATGTACTTAATACTACATAATTTGACTTCCCAACATCTATTGAAGTTGTTTCAAATTATATCACTACCCCATTATTCTTACCGTTTGGATTGTTCCCATCATTCATATCCTAGTTTTTTAATGTATTTGGATAATTCCTCATCTCACCACATTTAAATAACATTAAATTTTTCTTATCATAATTAAACATACAAATACTAATATAATTTTCTTTGTAATAATGATCCTTTTTTCAAACTTACCATTTTGGAATAACATCCAGGATTTGTGAATACATTCCCATGGGTCCTTTTAAAACACATTCCTCTAACTGGAAACTAGATTTTTTCCCTTGAGATTTATTTGAATGATTATTAACCATTTCCTACCATTTAGA
Organism: Viscum album; assembly: GCA_963277665.1. Taxonomy (NCBI): domain Eukaryota; kingdom Viridiplantae; phylum Streptophyta; class Magnoliopsida; order Santalales; family Viscaceae; genus Viscum; species Viscum album. The sequence goes on along the minus strand of OY728133.1, from coordinate 1,900,320,456 downwards.
AATATTCTCCATCTTAATTTCAATATACACATGATCATCTGCAAACACCATTTTCAAACTCTTGAAAAATTAAACAAGTTTCTAATAACTTTTGGATCCACGAGAAGACAAATCCATTTGATATCGTTTCTTCAATCCCATGTAAAAATGTTCAATTTTAATATCAAGAACATGAATAATATTTAGACCATACCCATAGAGTTGACAGATGTTTTATTCATACAAAACAACTAAATCATCATCAGTTTTTAAATTATAGGAAATTATTTTCAATCATCTGTCAAACCACCTTATGAAAATTTTATTCAAGGAAGAGAGTAATAAATACATCCCATTGAAGGGCAGTAATATCTTATCTTTCTTTGGCATTCTTAACAATTTAACACCACAGGAGGGATACATTTTCAAAAATATGTATATAAATACTAAAATTTTTATTATCATAAACCACAATGAAATCAAATATCATTTCAAGGGAATTAATCTAACCTTCAACTTCCATGGGGGCAGAATATCCCCTAAAAGTATGAGGGTGTTTCCTCATAAAATGTTCCACTATCATCTTGTTCCAATGTGGTAGCTCTGGATGGTATCTATGATGGGGGAAAACACTATTTATAGTTATCTTCAATAGATCCATTATTGTTACATACATATTAGTTCCAATTCTATCCATTCTAGGATGTAGATTATAAAATATATTATCCTCTCAGTGCCTTCCAACATTGGATTCCCATTTTATTCAGTGGAAATCCATTCTAAGTAGACATAATTTAGAAAAATAAACATTTTAATATTCAAATGATATATAATTACAACAAAAAAATATTTTATAATATAATTAATAGTATTAAATTTACAACAGATAAACCCATAATATTATCCAACCCTTTATCTGATAACTACTTTAAGGGCTCAACCTTCATCATTACATATCCTAGTGAATTTAAATTAAGATTCATTTGAATTCTGAAAAATATTTATTGATTATCATTTATGATTATTAGGTAATAATAAATTAATAACAACCCACAAGAATATAAAGTGGATACTATGAAAATAGTATTCATTTTTCCAAAATATAAAATTCACTAAAATTAAACATGATTTCTTTTCCGAGAAAATATTTACAAAATTAATCTTAGGTTCTTCTTTTCCCTTACACATCCACAAAACCATATGAAAAACATTTTATTACATCGTATAATCACAAAAATATAAGTAAAGGACATAAAAAATAATAAAGAAAACTAGTATTCCATGAATATATATGAACACAAGAATTCATCTTCTTAATCATCTACTTCTCTGCCTTAAAAGTAACATAAACATTATGAAAATTTGTGGAATCCATATAACATAGAAATCAAAAAAACCCATATAAGATACATGGTACATAATTATCTTACCATATTTAGTTATTATTTTAAGCCTAATTGCTACAAAATGATTTATAACCCTTATGAAAACAATAGGATATATCCTTCATGGCTAGCTTATGGTGTAACTACCATTGTTACACATAGAATAACCATTATCGTCATCTTAAAACATAAACATATCATTGTAGGAATATCATAGACCCACCCATATTTGTTATATAATGAAACCACCTATCATTGTAAATAATTCCCAATAACTATAACAAAATTATAGAACATGAATTCTTGCATCATAAAAACATTCCTTAAATAAATTCACTTATTCTAAAGGAATTGTTTCCAGAGAAAAGGGAAATAATATATTCTGAAATAACCATTAAATATTGTAATATATTTTTCAAAATAAAAAAAGAGTCATAAAATTAGGAAACACTTATCATTCCATATGGAAGATTATTTTTGAATTTCATAAAAAAGACAATACAAGGCATTTAAAATGGAAAGTACTTTACCATAAGTTATACTTCATCGAACATGTCCAAAACTCTTATATAATGATTTAGACATTGTAATTAAATTTTTATAAAAGAATATAGATATTTTTAATACCTTATATGAATTTTTTATAAAATCATTCCATTTTTTAGTAAATAATATTTATTTTTTTTTTATTTTTTGGGTTCGTTCATTTCATTGCTACATGGTCAGTTAATTATGGATTTTTATATATTTTTGTAAGTGATCTCTGAAAACATGATGATTATTTATATAAAATCATTAATATGATTGTTTAGTTTTTTATAGTGGGTTTTATGACCATTACGAACTAGTTTCATTTTGATAAATATTATGGAAATAAATTAAATAATATTTATGAGACCACATATAATATATATATAATTATAGTTAAATTTATACAATTATATATTTATGTAAAACTATGATTATTATGGTAATGGGAAATGAAAACTCATAATCCAAGAAGGTTGTGCATCGACATACCATGGATACCAATTTTTTTAAGAATAAAACCAGAGTATAATAGATTTTATAATGGATATAGAAATAAAAAAATAAAATTATTGACAATATATGATATTGGACTTATAAGTAAACATCAGATATGTTTTATGATAATTTATAAGGGTGAAATAATTTAAAATAAAAAAAATAATTTTAAATCTAGAATTTCATTTCTTAAAGTACCTCCTAAAGGAACCTAGAGTTAATAATTATCTGAGACATGAATATATAAAAAGTCCTTTTGGACGTGGAGAAAAATAATATTTAATAATATTGTTGATCTATAATTCACAAGTTGACTAAATTAATTGAAGGAATGATTCCCATTTAATAATTGAGGTGAGGGAAATTTTTTGGAATTAATTAAAATACTAAAATATAATAAATTTATTATATCGGTAAATACTAGAAAAAATCCTATAAAGTAAATGGGATTAAATTTTATACCAAATATTATACCATATAGGCCTATTCGAAATTTGTTGGTGATTTTTAAGAAATTTCATAAAATCATATATTCCTGAAATATCATTTTCTTTAATTTAACACCATTCATTACTATGCCATTGAAAAAAATGAAAATTCAAAATAATATTTTATTAAATCATATAAATAGAAAATCCATGTAGATAATTAATGTATCACCTTGTAAATCTTAAATAATATTTATAATTTTTTTATATCAATTGTTTTATTTTTTCTATTAATTAAATAATTATTGCCTCGTCGTCTTATAAGAATTAGTGGTATTTATTTTATACCTAAAATTTATAAATAAAACTAAATTAAGAATATAAATATTTTTCATTTCCTGATATGTTTTTAATTGAATATCATTTTTCAAAAACTGTATATTTAAAAGATATACTAATTTAAAAACATAGTGTGAGGAACATAACTATCTTTTAAATAAAATATTTTAAGGGGAATAAATTCATCCATGTGGATCCAAAATGTACCAAAATTAAAACCATGTATGATTATAGTCTAATTTTAATCATCCCAGTATATTTAGTCAAATTTCTAGTTCATTGAATGGATAATATAATTTTAATTGAAATATTTTTTTGATTTCTCTTCTACACGGACAAACACGACATCAATATTTCATAAGCATATATGTTAATTACATAATATATAAATTTTAAAAACAAGTCACTATCTAAAGAATCAATTAGTTTTCTTTAAGATTATTATTTAAATTGTTTCATTATGTTCTATCCCTAGAAAATAAAACATATTTAGTTTGTTAATTTTACTTTCCATCCCTTCTCCAAGCATTACAGAACAATTTTTATAATATTCATGTAATATAACTCTAAAAATCAATACTATAAACACAAAATATCTATAATATATATTAATTATTAATAAATAATGAAAATACTTATTATCACTTTATTATAATATATATAGAACCAAATTTAACTTTTTCAACGTTGCACAGTCACTGCATTTCTATTAGAAATCATTTTTATATTTCTCAGAAAATATATTACAATATACATATTCTAAATTATATTAATAAATTATTTATATTATAATATTTCAATTATATTAATTTAAAAAATTTTAATTTGGTTTATTTCAAAATTATTTCATGACGATGTCACAAGAATATATTATTTTAAAACAAAACATTATTTTGTACTTTTCCCTAAAAATTATTTTTTTCAGAAAATTGTAAAACATTAATAGTAACATAATTTTGTCATGCAGAACTAAAAAATGAAATAATTTTTATCAAATTATAATTATATAATATGTAAAATAATATATTAAATATAAATATACATGAAATTATTTTAATAAAGATATTTTATTTAAAGAATTAAATATCAATTTATTTCATGAATACTATTAAATATGATAAGAGATTATTAAATCCTTAACAGGGTTGTTATATGACCACTGTGGGGCTATTTTACAATATACTATATAAAATGAAGAAATCAACTCAATGGTATGTGAGGAGTTTTAAAAATATTTTTTAAAATCTATTTTCATGATACTTATTGCATTAAAAATGAGTTATGCTTAATTAAGAAGAGATAAATAAAAGAATAATTAACTTATTGAATATTTTTAAAACTCATTGGTAGTCTCATGTAAATACCTTAGAACTATTATAAACCCATAAAGAAAAATCTAATGATTATTTTGTGGATTAAAACCAGGTATCTGAAAATAATTATATGATGTTTTGTTGCTAAGAGGAAATGTTTTGATGTGATCTCATGAATTAAATGGAAATCATTAGATATCATACTCAATATTTGGGTCAAAAATATGTATAATGGACTTTTTTGAAACAAAAAATTAAAACAATGAAGGTCAAATTCCTATGTGATGAAAATCTCGAGTTAATTATTTGGAAATTTCATTATTGGAAGTTGGAAATGATTCATATATTGAGTATAATACCATTAAGAACATGAATTAAAAATGTATATGAATATGTACACAATCAAAATTGAATATGTGAAAGTCAAACATAATGCGCATCCTGTAATTAAATGTTATAAATTATAAAATTTTGATACTATTAAGATAAATGAACTAACCCAGCGATTATTGAGGAAACATGATATCGACAACCTATAGGACCAAGGGATAAAGAGATATAATATGTGATAAAACTGTTATGGTGTATCATAATATTTATTAACCTAAATGTACATTCATTATTTACTAAAAAATCAAAAAAAAAATTATCTGACTCTTGATCTACATATTCAATAATATTTATAATTTTTTATAAAAATATTTCTCAACACCCCAATTATTAGATAATAAATTTCTTTTCAAAACATCTATTTGTGTGATGATTTTATACCAAGAATATAACTCTTATTTAATTTAGATTTTTTGGAGATAGATCCAATAAGTCTATTGGCCTCCCTTTGGCTGAATTTTATGTTATTTTAGGTGTGCATTTGATCATTCTCTATCTATAGAGATGCTGAAGAAAATTGTATAAATAAATTATATTTAATATCCTAGATAATCCCTTATTCATATTTTAGTCCTAGGATGATATGTAATCCTTTTGAGAACCACAACCCTTTTATATAATGTGATGCATAATAGTTTGGGATATTTAAGTTAAATGATTTGGTAGAAAATCAATATTTAGGACATATGGATTGTTGATTGAGATTTTCATATATTTCTCATGGAATATTTATGTATTCCCAAAAAAATAAGTTTGAGATTTTCATTTAATACATACATAGTGATGTTTTTGTATCAAAGATTCATTATATAATAGACATTGTTGAATAAGAGGAATTGAAAAATCGATTATAAAATAATCTGGACATGATATTTCACAAACCAGAGCTTCTCTTTGGGGTCATCCAATCCACTTAATTATCAATAATTGTGGCACATTATGAATTTTCTTGGATTATCATGAATATAACAGTCTCACTATTATGAAAAAGTATCCTCTATATCATATTAATGACATATTTGATCAAATATGAAGGGATAAATACTTTTAGAAGAATAAAATTCAATAAAAAAACATAAAATAATGATGAAGATGGAAGATTGAAATTCCTATAATACATGAAGAATATTAATACATAGAGATTTCATTTGGAATAAATAAATTTCCCAAAATAAATACTAAATTGATGTCTGGACCCTTTATAGATTGCCTTAACAAATGTATCGAAGTGTTTAATGAATATATACTCATATATTCTATGAAAATAAAGGAATATGAATAAAATTTATGAATATGTTGAAGACTATATGAAAGGATAAATAGATTTCTAAATTTAGGATATGTGAATTTTGAAATACGAGATATATCAATCTTGGTTTATAAAATCACTTATGATGGATATCTCTAATTCATTTAAATACATAGGAGATCAATGAATGTCTGGTACCATCAATTATTACATAGATTCATATTTTTTTCTATTTATATTGTTACTATAAAATTGTTGTGTAAAAGTTATCATGTTTTTCATTTCCACTAACCTAGTTAGTCTATAAGGAAGTCTTGTTCTTCTGGATGGTTTAATGTGATGATATTTTTTTGATTCATAATTCAACATGATTCATTTCTATTATAAACTCATTATCTAGGAGTAGAGAATTATTTGTGATATATTTAGATTTGTCAAATAAGATATTATGTTGTGTTCTTATATATTATGACTCGTTGATATCTCATTCCTTGGGTAAATTATATACCCATGAGAAAAACTACCCGATACAAGATTTAGAGATATAAACATTGATATTTTCATTAAATATGTTAATGAATTATTATTGTAGTAGATGTATTGACATATATAAAGATAATGGAATCTGAAATATAATATTCTCACAATATGAGTTAATCATGTACGAAAAAATATGGTTAGAGTTTTTCAATGACTATGAATGGATAATAAATTAAAAACTATGTATGAAAATCAAGGAGGATCATGTAACCTTATCCATTGAGTGCATTTATGGAGACACATAACTCATGTTTTTTAACTATTGGACATCGAAATCAAAAGGTAAGTGTAGAAATTTTATCATTCCAAAATGACTACTCAATAGTCTATCTATGCAAACATCATGGAATCCTTGGAGGATTATATATAACGAAAAATAATATTCTTGGGAAAATTCTTGAGATCAACCTTGAAATGATATAAATATAATATTTGTGTAATTAATATATGTCTCTTGAATACTAAAATTTAAAATGAATCTCCAGGATGATTCTCATTAGTAATCATTCTTAATCTGTCCTAGATGACTAAATATGTATTGGCGTCTCAAAAATGATATTATGTAGTAAAATATGATGTGGTAGATTGTGGATTATACATCATGATACTTGGTCTATTATGAATTCAAGTCTTGATGAAATAATCTTAATGGTATAATTAAGCAATTAAATATGCAGTTATAGAAATTAGAGAAAATCATTTTAGATTTTCTAGTTGGTCTTCTAATGTGTTTCAAATGGAATGATTTTGTAGTTATTATTGTTCACCAAATGAAATTATCAAATTTCATTAATATTTATGGGGTTTTATTTCTCAATTGACCTTCCAATAAATAGATAATGTGTGTAGTAAGTCTACATGATAAACTACAATCAGTTGTAATTGATTTAGGTTTATGGTTCTCCATAATGGTTAAAAGAACTCTTCAACAATCATTGGATACCGAGCTACTCCTTATAAAAGATTATCATCCCCAAATGGATGTTAAATATTAATATAAAATTAAAACAATATATCATATAGTGAGATAATATTAAATGTTTTTAAAATGTGGTTAAAATAAATATATTTATTTACATGAGTTCTTACACAGTAAGTGTTTTTAATCGATAATTTAGTTGAATCCATTTGAGGATCTATATAGTAAGATGTGAGAAACTCTATTGTGTTCGAATGAAGTCAATGAGAAGAAGATGATATAAAATTATCTTTCTTAGGATATGTAAAAGAATATTAAAACCATTAAGTTATAAATTAATATTGTAAAAACATGATATAAAAGATTCAATGATAATATCCATTGATATTTGGAGTTTAATATAACAGATAAGTTTATTCTTATAATATCTCTATCAAATTAGGTTGTGTGATTTAGAGTGAAAAGATTATTAATCAATAGACAAATCATCTCATTAAAGATTGTTGATCCCATGTGGACTATATATTATCAATTATCACTTTTACCAAACATATCCCAAGTATATGATGTCTTCCCACTACTAGAAATATGATCTATACCAATGGTTTTGGGAAAACCATTTTTATAGTTAACTAATTTGGACATATACCAATGGTTTGGCCGAAACTGTTGGTATAGGTACCAAAATCAATGAACTGATAGCAACGGTTCTCAAAACCGTTGGTGTAGGTACAAGTATTTTTAATGGAATCTTCGTGCATAGGACATTAAATAAATCAAAATTTAACATACTTATGATAATACATATATATATTTGTTAAATTATGTTCACAAAATTGAGTTAGCTTAGTGGTTAGGTCGTTCAATCACAAACGGGAGGTGCTGGGATCAAAACCAACAGAATGATTATTTTTAAAATTACATATACAAAAGGTATAAGGTACCATTGGTATATATTTTCATATTTCTTATACCAACGGTTTTCAAAACCATTGGTATAGGTCTATAAAAATAATTTTCCCAAAACCATTGGTATAGATCTATCCCCACTGCTTACTTGGAAACTGTTCTCTTAAACATTGGTATAGGATATACCAACTGTTTGGAGGCCTATACCAAAAGTTCCCAACTATTGGTATTGGGTATTTTTCCAGTAGTGTCCCTATATAAATTTTGAGTTATTGAAAACTAAATAAATCAGTTATACTGAACTAATAGATCATATAATAGGAAAAAATATCCATTTATAATAATAACTAGTAGAGATCATTAATCATTTGGATAATGTGTAAGGAAACAAGTTATGTCATAGGCTTAACGTTCTCTAAAAAATTGACATGTATGAGGATGTTCCATTAGAAAATAAAGATGTAATGAGAAATAATTAACATAATTCATTTTCATCTTATTATTGAAATTTTTATGGAGTAAATTATTAAATTATTTGTAGAATGTGACGGACAAAATTTTTCTTCCATTAGTGTGTTGAATATTCTATTTAACATGACTTAGTAAATTGAAATAATAAAATATCATATTTTATTAGACTAAAATATTAAAAATACACGATAAAAATTAATAAATAACGTTAATGAAATACAAAACTAAATTATCAAAATTTTATGAGGAACAGAACCATATTTCATTTAAAAGACACTAAATGTAAAATCCTCCTCTTTATAGATGTATTTAAATATGATTCTACTAATTATGATAATTAAAATGAGGAATAACATTTGAAATAGAACAAAAAAATCGATATAGATATAAAAAAATAATTTGAATGATTTTTAGGTAAGTATGTATGGTTATATATAGGAAGTAAAATGAGTAATTTTACTTCTATATGTCCATTGAAAATAAATATATTAACATTTTAATTTAATATTAAAAATGTTATACTAAATATTTTTTAATTATTACCTAATCATTTTATAGAGATTTATATTTTATTATATATGTCATGAACTAATCCACTGAAGTCCCTAGACTGGAATTAATATGAGTGTTATTGCATAATATTATCTCTAATAGCACCAGGGATGGAGTCGTGCGTTGAGTAATAAAATATCCAAAATTAGAGGATTTAGAGAAATGAATTTTCACACCTTCACAACTCCAAGTATATCCAAACTTTTTAGATAAAAAATTTAAAATATCCAAATAATAATATATGATTATAATAAACCCCATGGATAATCAAATTACATAAATAGAGACTCATCAATTATTAGTGGTTGAGGTAAAAACCCAACCCAAAAAAGTGGAGTCTCGACCTAATAGCTTATGATGAGGAAGATCCCTTCTCATAATCACTAAAACTAACCGCCAACTATTATAATTTTTTTCTTTTAACATTTTCTCCCATAGTACTGAGCCCTTAAATTTCAACATCTTACAACCTACACTCTACCGTATAAATAATATGTTTTTAAAAATCCCATCTAGGGGTTATTATATACATAACTATTTTTATTCCCAAAACAAAAAAGTGGTATGAAATAGAATAATTTAGTTATTTCAAAGAACAATAATATGAAGGGAGATATTAACGTAAAATATATATACATTTAGAGGAAAAAATTAATAGAGATACAATGAGATGAGGATCTTAATATTCATTGATATCTCTAGAGGATGAGTCTATCCACATCTCCAAAAACCAATGTTTTTTGAATCAGAATATCCTAAAAAATTAACCATATATGGGGGACATAATACTTACTGGTGTTATGTCACAATAGAGAGGGTGATGACCCAAAAGGTAATAGGACACATTCTCTATCTTATCCAAAGGGAAAGTCAGTTTTATTACACATATATAAGACCCTCACCTAAGGTGTATACATATAGGGTTCCAATCATATATATAAAGTAAAAGGGGTCCCATGCCCAAACCTAAATGTATCATTATGAGTGTTTCCAACCATGATACAATCCCCAATATCAAACTCAAGCCTAAGAAACATCAAATCATTCATGAAGGTGTAATTGGATCTCATAACCTCATGAAATACATGTGAATAAAAAAATATTTTTATCACATTCTACTTATAATTATACTCATGAAGGACTACTCATTTTTTGATTTGAAGTACCATATAATTGTAAATTGGATGCAAAATATTATATAATTAGGTACATGGATTTTTATTTTAGTGTACATTGGGTTTATTACAATGTGAATGTTTTCCTGTGTCCAAATTCTCTACTAATTATATTAAATTGTTTGTACATGACATGTTGTTCGAACCCCATGCAATGAGGGACTACCTAGGGTCCCAAGAGTGTACACACCAAATATTGTTCAACTAGTCAGGTAGTGTAACATGACATTTCCATACAAGGAAATATAATATAGTACCACTATAGGTCATTGTTGTTTACTATATACATCATTCAGTTTTCAAGGTAGGGTCACGTAATATGTGGGTCTGCCACACGACCATGTGGTACTTAACATATCTTAAAGCCCTAAAAAAATATGGAAATATAACTGCATGGTTTTTTTCAAATATAGTACATTCTATGAATCCATGACTTCATAATTATAATACAACTTTCACTAGATATACATATTACACATTAGAATAAATTAATTATTGATTTACATTTTTTTTATTAAACAATTAGAAAATTAATATTTTACTATTTTGTGGCCCAAAAATCCTAATTTGAAATTATTAGAATTGAATTTGAACGTAGTTGGTCGAAATAAAACAAAAACAAGTGTTTAAAATTTTCAATTATAAATACGATTTTAGTAATAATTTAAAATATAGTGTTTTTAATGTACATTATTTTATTTATAATAATTTTTTTACAATATCTATAAATAAACATGTATTTATTATCAATTTATTAGTAATAAACTCAATGACATTTTGTCGTAAAAGTGATATTCAACAAAAAAATTGTTTTTATGGGAACAATGATTATTAATTTTAATTAATTAATATGACATCAAATAATGAATGATATAAAGGAAATATATTTATTATATATATATATATATATTAATAATAATCCACATTTTGATAATTACTTGTAATATATTTAATGTAATATCATATTTTTCTTGAAAAATGCATTTTTTGGAAACCTATTCTTCAGCATTTTTTAAAAGATTATATTTAAAATAAATTCAAACATATATGTGATTTGAATTTTATAAAATGTATCCCTTGTATGGAATCATAAAATTTAATATTTGGTAATAAGTTCAACTACTTTTTTGGATAAAACGAATAGAAGAAACTGTATGAGTTTATTACCAAATGTATGGTTAAACTATTTTTACCAAGAGTTCTTCAAAAATAATAATCATTAAAATAACCTAAAAACATGCTTAAACTTAATTTTTGGGTTATTTGTAGACATTAACCATTTCAAATGTAAATATGAGTCATTTTTTATCCATTATTTCCATAAATATAGTTATTAGTATTTTAGAAGTTTGAAAAAATACAAGTGTTTTACTCACCTAAATTGTATGTGGGTGCCTCATATCACCAAATTACCATACTTATTAATCTATTTATCTCGAAAAGATCCTATATAAATATATTCCAAAAAACTTATCTATGTTCTATATTTTTTTATTCCCCAAATACTACCCCTTTGGTCTTTACTACGTGATCCTAAGTTTTTTATTCAATGATATGGTAATCATCATCACTAAATTGTTTAAATTTTACCCATCCATTTACCAAATTAAATTATTTCCTAAAATTTACAATATAATAACACATGTATATACCAGATATAAATATTTTATTATATTTACGTAATAATAATTATCGTTATCCTTCATTATTAAATGGGAAACTAAACTATCAATCATGTGTATGGAAGACTACAACCTTAAAAATAGATACAATTTTAATTCTATCCCCACATTAGATAGCTAGTCATAATAATGGATGTAATTAAAATATATGATTATTATGAATTTTTTTAAATATCATATTCCATCAAATTCCATACCCATTCACCTTTTCAAGATCGATAATGTCTCTAATTCATATATATGACCTACCATTTACATTAATCAATGCAATTCATTTTCCTTATCCAACATTAGAGGATGATTATATAAATGTTTCTAGTAGAAATATTATATATATTAAATTAATATCATTAAAAATATGATTAAACAAGAAACTATGTTAATAAATAGAAACATCTGTCTTGAATCACACATGAGAAAACTAAGTATTTGACACCCAAAATACTAATAATAACGTAAAATTTTTTATGGTGGATTTATAATTTGTTATTACTGTCAAAAATATGATATTATAAATAAGAATATTTTTATATTATAAATTAATAAACCTTATATTACCTTATAAAAGTGGATAAATAATATTCAACAAATATAAAGAAATAGATAAAATAATTTGTATCAAATTTACACCAAATTGAAGAATATTTAGTTTTATTCCCATTTTTACATTTATTTTTTTAGTATACATCCTATATGTGGTATTTTAAATGAATATAAATTTATTAATTATAATTAATTATTCAAATCAAGTTTACTCTTTTCAAGGGGTTTCTATTTAATTGTCCACAAAGAGGAGAGGATTTACATTACAATTACATTTTTGGTAATGTCTTATTTTTTAAATATGAAGGTGAAATACCCTCTCTTTATGAATGAAAGAACAATAAATTTCAATAGGGTATATAACTAACCCTGAAATGATATAATTCATAGTTCCTACAATTCCCATTATAATTATATGGATCAAAGGCCTTGTGTCCCAATACCCCAAGTAAAATAATGAAAATTGTCATCATGATCCCAGTAATTATGTTGTGATTCCCCCATACCATTATCCATTAAATTTAACTAACTAATAATGAAGAAATATAAGAGAACCATCCGATATTCCACAAATAGGTAGATGTATTAAGGATAATTTATAATTCACTGATCTCTCTTTTGATCTGTGAAACCAGCATTTCATGTATGTCTCCCTAGAACGTTGTCAGCTTAGATGCATCACATACCATATCTTTTCATTACCAATCACACAATGAAGCACCCAATATTCCATGAACCACCGTGTTTTCTACCATTTTTATGTTATGGAAGGTAACCCCTCTCTTCCAGGTTTTATTTGGCTAGTTTATATGTTCTAATGCACATATTTCACTTTCGAGATGCCCACCGAGAAATGGTACTTGATTCCAAAATGTACTTTTGAACAAATTTGATATATTAATAAATTATTTAATCCATTACACCTAATACTATGAGGTGGAATGATTCCCATATGGAATGAAGGCCAATCCTACGTCTTGTAGTCCCAAAATGTGTGAATAATTATACTACTTCCATAATCATGACAATTATGATACAATAGTTGAATCGGTAATTTCAAAATCTACCACATACTCAATTTTGGATTGGGAACATTAGAATCACATATAGAAGAATAATCCACATGGTCACCTTCTTGTTAGAAAATGTGTTTGTGGGTGACACACAACTCATTATGGGGGGACTGACCAAGCCCAATGTAAGAAACACATTCCTCAGCAAAGAAACGGATTTAAATAAACATGTTCATAATAAAAAAAATTCATGTCTAGAAATACTAAATCCAATTCCAGTTCCCACAAATATTGAGGGATAGAAGTAGCGGGTACAACGCGATAAACATCCCCAAGGGAATTTCGGATTGGATTTATTTTCATTGAAGGATTATTATAATCTATCAATTATAAACCACATATATATATTAATCCATTAGATATTTAAGGGTCTTCCACATTGAATTCCATATTTTCCACTATTTGGAACAAGAATCAAGTAATGGAATGATTAAAATAATAAATGATCTTATTTTTCTTTTTAGATGATACATTTTTATTCCATGCCATTTATTGCAATTTTAGTTTATATATTTTGTTTTTTATAATCAAATTATGTATTTTGGAGATTTTATGTCATCCTTAAATTTTTCAATGGCCTTAAAGGAATATTTATAATTATTTTCTAATTGTAAATTTTTTAATTTCATTTTGAATAATTAAAATGGAATTTTTTTAAGTCATAAAACATTATTGGATTCTCTCACCACCAATATTATTTTCTTCTATTCATCTTCTTTAAAACGTTTTTAATGATCTTTTGAAGTAAAATATTTATCAAAATATCTTATTTTAATGTTTTAATTCAATTATTTTATTTTTCCCAGGGACGTGAGTTTATTAAAATAATAATATTTCAAATTAAGTAGTGGTAATCATTTATACCTTATTAACTTTTTGGTCATTTTCATTCTCTTGAAACATCCCATTTTTTTTATCAAATTTCATTGGACATTAAATGTATCTTAAATATACTTTTTCTTTACATCATGGATATGGTTATATCCTAAATCATATACCATTTATAATCATAATATATTTCTATTTATTTTATTTGATTGAATTAGTGAATACTGAAATTCTATATTTTTCACTAACAGTATAAATTTATTTATAAGGAATGTTTCATATAAATTAAATCAATCCATCAATATATGAGTAACTTATTGGATATGTAGATTCTAGTGTGGCCTAGTTATATATAGCCACTCGATATATTGATATTTCCCATGAGAAAAAACTATATTTTTAACCTTATTACATGGTTTTTCTATGTATACCAACTCATAGTCTAAACATTCTGAAGAACCCAAGAAAATTAGTGTTGATTTTTTATTTGTTGACAACGTTGAATTTTATGGTTGTTGAGATGGTATTATGTTCAAAATACATATGTGATTGGTTATTTTAATAGAAAACATGTTTATAAAATTATAATAATTAGAATTGTTTTTTATTATTATTGAATTCAAAATAGAAGGATAATTATTGTTTAGAATGCTGGATTTGGCAAATTTTGAGTGTATATTTTATGCAGACCATTGATAAAAAATGTTACATACCTATCCAAATAGGAAAGGGATCTATGGGTACGACTTCTGATGTGAGAACATAGATCTACCCTAGACAATAAATTTAGTAGGGTGGTGATAATGGAATAATTAACAATGCCATGTGAAGGCATAGGTTAGTAGTTTCATGACACTATATGGGGTGGCATGACGGTAGAGTTGGGAAGTGGAATGGGGTGGTGACAATGTATCATGGGAGAATTCCAAAACTATTATATTATATCTTGTAATATCTCTTATAACATAAATGGAAGAAGGACTCAATTTAATTTCGATATGGGGTCAGTTTTTTCAAGTTATTAAAGTTCTACATTTGAAACAACAGAAACAAACAGATCCATTTGATCAAATCTATTATTTTTGTTTGATTAACCTTGCTTATATCATCTCTAACCTTGGCCTCTCCCATATATGATATAGGGAATGAAGCATTATTCAATCAAAATTAGAAAAAAATAAATGTATTTTCAGCTCCGTTCGATCATCCTTAAAATACGAACATTGATGAAATCACATGAAACATAATTTACATGAGAAAATAAGATCAAACCATTGAAAATAATCAATGAGATAAATATGTTTTTTAGTATGGTGACCCTTATTAATGAAGCATGAGATGAGTCATTTTATCCTTTAATTGAGGAGTTGTTTTTTAATTGAGGTCATACTAATTACCTACAAATATCAGATGCACCTAGGTTAAGTGTGTTTTAGACAAGCTAAGAGAGGATATCATTTATAAAAATATAGATCAGTTTGACAAAATAGTTCTATCGTGAAGAATCCATCCTCATGTGATATTCTTACAGAAATTGGAATAGTATAGCCCACAGAGCCTTCGATATGTGTTTAACACACTATAAAATTCTTTGTGAAGAACAATATTCCCCAATGATCTTTAGGTAAGTGTGACCAAGATAGTCTCCTTAGACTATGAATATATAATCAGGAACCCACTTTTTGGAAACATATAGTTTGTGTGAACCTTGTTTCAAGCAGTTTATACATTTTGTGTGTGATTAAATAGTTATATGAAAATTATTTTTAGAATATCACATTCATATAATAGAATGTGTAAGAATAAGGATTATTAAATATTAATTGTTGATATATTATGTGGTTTCAAAGGAATATTGTATGAGACTGAGGATACAAGAATGTGAAATAGTGTTCCAATATTTTCTAAGAATATCATGATTTTTTAGTTATCCAATATTGTATCTATAATAATTATTATAATGAATAATATTTTCTATTTGTTTTTGTTTTAGTACATTGATATTCTCCTATTGTGATTCTAAAATCACTGAGAAGGTTCAATATCTTCTTATTACTAAGGCTTTAAGTGAACGATATATTTTTTGGTGTATGAGGGGCTTGAATTATTTACCTATGTGTTATTATTTTGTTGGAAACTGTGTGAGCCATAATAATAATAATGTTTTCGGATAAATTGAATTTTGAAGTGGTTGAAACCTACCTTACATGGTTTTAGGATGACACTTGACTAACCCACTTATAATTGGTAATTGATTTTTAGTAGAAAATATGTGTCTCATATTATCTTAACCAAATAAGGTTATTTTCACCCATCATGAAGCCAAATGATGTAAACATATTTTCTGTATTTGGTATCTAACTCTAATAAGTCACATAATTTTATTCTAAAGGAATTAAAATTATAAAACTACAGTACTGCTAATTCAGCCCCTCCCCTATTCATATTGGCACAACGCATTCCTTCATAATAAAATCGGTATCTGAGATGGTAACCTCTGAAGGATGAGCATTTGTGTCTTGATGGATATTTTTAATTCATTTTATAGTAAGTGACTTACAATTTTTTATTTTCAAAACTTTCTTGTATATAATAGATGGATTATTCCATTTTTTTACATGTATTGGAGTTTTTTATGTAGTGGATGTTAGATTACCTATTCATAAAAAATACACCCTCCTGAAATTTGGAATCAAAACAAATAGGATGTTGATGGAAAATATATAAATTAAATATTATCATATTATCCAATCAATTTATCACAAAATTGATGGGTCTCAAAATAACCAAGGGGGAGTGGGAAAACATGAAAACTTGTATAAATAAAATTTTATTATGTGGGAAGAAAAATTGAAAATTTAAGGGGATAAATTTGATGACATGATAATAACATAATAAGAGACCTTGAATGATTATTTTACACTAGTTAATGATGATTTTAACCAAATCAAAGGGCTTATATAAAGTCCAGAGTGTTTTATGGTTTTGATTAAATTAAATAAAAAATAAAAAATAGATTTATCTAGAATATTTCAGCAATAAAAAATTGATGTCATGTATCTTGATGATTTTCATAATTATTTAATCAAAAGCGTGATGAGGAATGAACTGATATTCAATATAAAATATTGATAAGAAATTGAATTTAAGGCAATGAGTAAACAGAATCTGATAGAAGATGAAAATGATGAATTGGGTGAATCTAAATATGATTACGTGAAGGATTATGAGTAAAATAAAAAAATGTCTCATATCTCATGATACATAAAAACGCAAATAGGTAATTAAAAATTTAATTTCCCTATAAATTTTCCAATTTTTTAGGAATTAGACATTTTGCAGTTATTTTTGAAAAAATGAATAGTGCAGAATAGAAGAGTATTGAGAAAGATAAAATACCTTAGAAAAATAAATGGAAAAATATTCAAAATATTCTAAAAGTACATCTTATAATATGAAATATTTTCAAAAAATATAAATGAAAATGTTTTCTGATTCAAGAGGTCAAAGAATACTATTCTATATGATGTCGTTCTGATGAAGTGGTTTCTAAAAATTTTAGGAAATTGATGCCTCAAATTGGGATGTATTATGGAACATTATTTAGTTCTGAAGAATATTATAAAGATTCATAAAAGGATCATATGTAAATGTTAAAACATGAATCCTTCATTTACAAAAAATAAAGAATGGATGAAATAAATTATGTTGTTGATGAAATATATTAATATATTATTTTTTTACATTAATGGGATCGAAAATATAAATAATAATGTATTGAGAAATATAATTTGATGAATGATCTTGATCAGTAACTATATTTAATGGATATATACTTTAATAAGATAATATTGGGGAATATCCAAGATGAAAGTTTCACGAATAACATCAATGTGAATCTCAATAATTACATAGAAGTTAAAGCTGAATCATCTAAGGCTGTAGATACAATTATCACATAGTAACATGTTATATAATCTTTTTTTTGAAACTCAAGATAATTATTTTATTTCTAATAATTAATATAACATTTTCAATAATAAGAAAATCATGTCTACTAGTAATAATGAGAATATGTTTTCTGCATCAAACAAGGGTGTGGAATATTCTAGGAAAGTTAACACATCAAATGATAAGGATGAAAAATATGTACTGTTACAACAACAATATTTCTATATATGAATTTTAAATGGTATAGTAGATACAAATTTAAGAGGTATTTCTGAAGTTGTCGAATTGTAGGGCACAAATATAATTATTTTTGGTATAATATTTAACTTTCATAGAGTTTGTATGTGATGAGTGGGAGAAATAATGAAAAAATAAATACAATACTATTAAAGAGAAAATACTAATGATGAATATCATATGAAATTTTTATATTCTAATAATATTGAACTGTATAGAATAAATTTCTATAAGATGTGATCCACGTGGTCATTTTTCAGATGAAAGTATGGATATTGTTCTTGTAAATTTTTCTAATAATGAAAATCATAATGGAATTACTAAATCCATGATGGGTCAAAATCTATTGATTTTAATGTATAATTTATTGCTAGAAAAAGAGGCAAATAATTTATTCATGATAGTGGGAGTTCCTCTCACATGAAAGGTGATAAAACACCTTCAAGAATGTTAAAGAAAATAATAGATTAGTAGTTACTTTTGGGATTGAATGTTTCTCAAAAATGAAAGATCTGGGTACTATTTCAATAGAATCCAAGAATAAGAAATCAAATTATGTTCATTTTTATAAAGGTTTGAAAAAAATCGTTTGAATTTGAGACAACTTTTTGTATGATTTAAATGATGTTATCTTCAAAAAAAGATTCTTGAATCATCTAAAATTTTAAAGATGGATTTGTTATGATGAATGGTTAATGAACGAGAGGCATTCCATTCTAAAATGGAGATACCATAAATTATTTATATTTTAGTGCGAAATATGAAAAAACAAATGGAATATTAGGATTTTCAATCTTGTTAAAAAATGAGTAAAATCCAAAATAATATTGATTTAAAATACATTTATCATTTTAGGAGAGAAATAGAAACTATCTGGGAAACATATAAAAAGGAAAAACATGTCCGAGATATTCATATAATCATATATATTCAGTCTATTAGTCCTCTAGAGCATATTCATTTTGATCATTCTCAATCTATGATACATAATTCTATCAATGGTGATGTGTATTTTAGAAAATTCATTGATAAATTCTACCAGATAAATAATTTCATGTTTATTAAGAATAACTCATAAGCAACTGAAATGAATATATTTTTCAGAATAACAGAATAGAGGGATTTGGGTGTTCATATCAATGAACTAAGTATTGATATATTTGGGATTTTCCTTTTAAATATTTTTAATAAAATCTCAGAAATAATGGAATTAAAAAACATTACATTTTTATTTATATAGCTCAATAAAAACAATTATTAAGGAAAAATAATATATGTATAGATGAAATTTATTGAACAATGTTACATGAACAAAAACTATAAAAATTATAATTCTTATTATCCTAAATAAAATTGAATATTAAAGAAAATAACAAAATTCTAAATGAAATGGATATAACAATTTTATCTTACATAAAATTTCCACATTGTTCTCGATAGAAGTATTGTGTACATCAATGAATATATATTGAAAAGTTTTATATTTATCAGGATATTTCATGACTCTATATTAGATTTTATACAAAAATAATCCAATAGTTAAATATTTTAAAAAATTTGGTACTCCATGGTTCATGAATATCAAGAATCGAAATCTGGGAAAATTTGAGAGGAAAGTTGAAGAAGGAATTTTCATGGGAAATATTTCCAATAGAATAGGTTATAGATGTTGGAATAAATAATTTAATATTTTGGTACACAATTCATAGGTGAAAATTGGTGAAAAAATCCATGTTTGATTCAAAAAATATGGAATATTTTAAATTTAATGATGTAGATAACGCACAATTTTCTAGAAGAGAGAATAAAGAAAATAAATTACATTAATTAGATATAATTTACGTTAGTTAAAATAAAACTACTGTTCAAGATGAAATTTATAAATTAAAGATAAAAATTTTCAGATATTAATGAAACATTTTGAATGAGAAAATTCTATTCTGAATCAGGAGGCTTCATCACAGACAAAGAGAATAATAATAATTGAAAATCAAACATATCCCATTTATAAAATTGAACAAAAGTCTCTTAAATAATATATTGAAATCTAGGAGTTTCTATGTTCAATGAATGAATAGTTAAACTATATTTTGAAAATTTTTCCATAAGATATTTTTCCTTGACATGAATGAAAAAATATAATAGTGAATAAATGGGTGTTCAAAAATAAACAATACGATAATGGTGAAATCGAAAGAAATAAAAAAATTGTCTATAATTATAATTTGAATGAGGAATGTGTGGATTCATATGAAAATTTTCAGATATGGAAATACTAGAGGATATAAGAATTTTTCTATGAGCTGTACCTCACAAACACTTTAAAGTATATCAAATGGATATGATGTCTGCTTTCCTAAATGGAAATTTTAGAGACCAATTTTTTATTGTGAAACATGATGGGTTTATTTATTATATTTATAGAACAGAAGTGTGTAATATGGATAATTCCTTGAATGTTTTAAAATAGGATCCTCGATCATGGTATTCAAAATTGGATATATTCTTGATGAAATTTTAATTTTATAGAAGAAAATTTGATAGAAACATATATGTGATGGACATAAAAATTGGTAAAATTGTTGTAATTGTGCATGTTGATGATCTAATTTATTCACGTGAAAAGGTATATTCATGTGAATAATTTTTTGGACAAATGAATATGTACTTTAATGTATCAATGGTCAAAGGGATGACTTGTTTTCTGGGAAAACAATTTTTTTAAAATAAAGTCTATATATTTATTTCTTAACAAAAACATGCCAAGGAATTTTCTAATAAATTTTCATGGAATATTCAAAGGATTTAACCATTCCAATCATAGTTTATGTACAGATTAGTAATGTTGAATCAAGAATAAGTGTTAATTAGAATGATTTAAAAAAACTAATTGTTAGATTTCTATATTTTTCAGCATCAAGACCAAATATTGTATATGTACTAGCATTTTGTGGTATAAATCAAAGTGATCCCAAAGAATCACATATTATTTCTTGTAAAATAATTCTTAGGTATATAAAATAAACATCAAAATATTTTTTTATGTAAAAAATTAGTGGTTATTTAAACATAATAGGATTCACTGATACATATTAGGATATATATATCAATTATTTATAATCAATACCTTAATAAACATTATTTCTAGGTTAATGTTAGGAATAATTGCATAATAATAAACCTAATTCAGTGGATTTTAGTATATATTATGTTAAGAATGTTATTTTTAACAATTCATGTACTTAAATGATATGAATAAAAGTAAAAAATGAATATCATAAATTGAATATTAAAATCCCATTGAATAATTATTCTTATAACCAGAGTGTAATTAATCTCGCATGAAACTAAGTGAAATTTTAATTGACATTAAATATCATTTCTTCAAGTTGAGAGTAGAAAATGGTGATGGTAATTTGTAGTAAATTTCGTGAAAATATCAAATCACTGAGATATTTACTAAATCTTTAAAAATATAATTATTTGAGAAAATTATGTAGAAACTCCTAGTTCACCATTTCCCTCTCAATTAGAGAGTGTTTGGAATTACACCACTATTCTTTTGGATTCCATTTTCCTGCGAGATAAGAAAACAAAATTGTCTTCTCATTATTTTGTGAATATTGAGATGAAGTTACTATAAAAAGGGTGAGTAAATAAAATAATTGGAATAGAGAGAATATGTGATATGATGTTTCTAGAAGATAATTGTTGTTGGTGAAAAAAATTCTAAGGGGTGCATTAAAAAAATGTAAAAATTAATTTTTGATTTTGAATTTTTTTCCATATAAATTTTGATGATGATATTACTTGTCTTATGTTCATTATACATGTATCATTGGTTTTTATAATTTTACTTATTTTTATAACAATATAAGAATGTGAATGGTTTTAGAATTATGATTAAATTACAAATAGAAGGACAATTGTGTTTTGGTAAGTTGGGTTTGATATATTTTGATTGTTTATGATTAAATGAACATTGATAAAAATTATTACCCTACAATCCAAAAGTCCATGGGATCCTGGCGAACCACTTCATAGGTGGGAACTAGGATTATAGATAGACAAGCATTCGAGAAGGGTCCAGCTGAGGGAAAAATATAGTGAACAACAAAAAGGTGTATGAGAGAAGTGACAGACCAACATTTGGGATGACATGACTTTAGAGTAGCGAAGTGGTCCCTGGTGGTTCCAGAATATCATGATAGAAATCTTTTACTATTTTAAGTTTTCTTATAAAACTTATTTTAATATAACAGAGATATAAACTCAATTTCATTTTTTTATTAGAGTAGTTTTTCCCAGGTTAAATAGATCTACTTTCAAAAACATATAATGAAACAAAGTCATTCGATCAAATCTATTCTAGCCATTAGATCGACCTCAACAATCATATATTTAACCTCAACCGTGCTAATGTATCCTACATGCATCAAATATTAATTACAACGTCATCATAAGATCGATATAAGGCTTCTGATCTTTGTATAATTATCCAAATGATCCAAACATGGTGAAAATCACATGAAACCTTGTTTTCGAGATAAAAATAATATCAATCAATTGAAAATAATAAATTATATAAATATGTTTTTTTGGTGATCGTAATTCTTATAATCTGGATGTCGGATATGATAAATTTCGTACTTGAAGTGAGGACATATTAATTAAATGAAGTGGTACCCATATCATATAAATATAAAATTAACTGAGATTTAATGTGTGGTCAATATGCAAAGAGATTCTCTCATTTCTGAAAATACAATTCAGTTTGAAATAATAGTTCCTTGTTGAATATGCTCTCCCCTTGAGATATTATAATTCTATAGAGGAGAGTAGATATGAAATAGAATACAATAGGTTTTTCATGCTCTTGAAGATTCTATATGAAGAACATTGTTCTACAATTCTATTTATGGTAGCATGACTCACATAGTATCCCTAGATTATAGAATAGAAATAGAGAACCTGTGTGATCATATATGTCAATTTTTCAGAATTATATTCACATGTAGATCATACTATTTGATATTATAAAAAAATAGTTTCATGATTTTATTTTCATAGATATATTTTAACCAAAATATATAGTATATTCACATATATTATTATAAATTAACTATTTATACATGTATGAGTTTTAGAGTATGAATATTTGAAATTGATGATATAAGAAGGTTAAATGGAGTGACAATAGTTTATTATAATTGAATGGGTTTTGAGTTATGAAATATGGTATCCATAAGAATTAGTAGTATAAATAAGTTTCACTAAATAGTTCGGTGTTTTAGTATATTGATATTCATATACAATGACTATTTAATCAGTGAGCAAGTTCAGTAACATCATATTATTATGTATCATATAGATATATTTATTTTGTGGTGTAGGTGCATCTTGGACTCTTTCTCAATGCATTTTTTTTAAGCTGTTGTAAACCATTATAATACTTTTTTTCCCGAGACACTACATTAAGAAATGGTTAATACCTACCTTATACAATCTTAGGATGATACATGACCATCCAACTTGTAATTGGTAAATAACCTTTAGTAGATAATCAATTTCTCCGATCATCACGATGATAGTAATGATTTAGCTACCCATGTTGGGCGAGAATCTTATAAAATTATGTTATGTATTTTTGATGAGACTCTAAGAAGTAAAATATGTTTATTTAAAATCATAAAAAATTAATTACAACAATTCCATTATTGACCCCCCCCCCTTTAGTTTTACAATCCATTGTAGTATAATAAACTATCGTGGTATATGGACATTGTAGTGAATAGAACAATATGAATTTATTATTATATGTGTGACTTATTAATTGATATTATAAATATATTTATTTCCTTCCCATTTTATCATATAAATATAATTTTTTTAGTTATTTACCTTAACATATTGATCATTCCGTATTTACTATTTATAATTTTTGTAATACGTAAACCATACTAAGAAATTGGTATTTCCCTTATTATGTCCCATTTTTCTTTATTATTGTGAATATATATTTGAATAATTTAAAGAATGATGAATATTTACTTTCACAATGTTATTATATTTTATTTATAGTGTAAAATTAAATGAATGATTCTATCAAGTTCTTTAAGATTGTTAAACTGATTGATCCTTATGGATGTCATCCCATGTATCTATTTCCAATGTAATAAGGTTTACATTGACTATAAGTTATAATGTTTGGGGTTATTATAATTAGTATCAAATAAATTTTATTAAAAAACATAGGAAATAAATTTAGAAAAACATTTATTGGGAAAAATTACCTTATTATTGAATTTGAAGATATTTATATTTTTATGAAATTATAATAAATTCTTTTGAAAGGTGTAGAGATATTGCGATTCCTTCTAATACATCCTTATATTTATAATATAATTGGATTTTATTTTACCATCGATGCAACTAGAGGTAATAACCTTGAAAAGAGTTGGTCAGGTTTATATATTCCATTATTATAGTTTATGATGAATTGGAATTTATGGGTTAACTAGTTTGAAACTAATGGAGAGATATTCTTGGGTGTATTTATATTTATATAACAAACCCTTATGAATGATTTGAAAATATTTCTATAATTTAATGATATTACTAAATAAATTATGTCTTTTAATATGATATTAACAATTCATACATTTTTATATTATGTTACATATTACAATAGATTTAGAATTATATAATATTATTAAAAATATCATAATGTTGTTGTTTAATTCAATATATTTGATTTTTTATGAATATAATTTTTCAGAATGGGTGATATCAATACATGTGGAAAATGTAGAAATTTTATTAATGAGAAAATATATATAGATGGCGTTGGATCTGAGGAAATCATTTCCATATTATTGATATTGACCATGGTTATGACTAAAAAACCCAAAAATATGATGAAATATGATGTTCGATTTTATGATACCTTTATATTGCATCATTTCATGTAATACCATCTTTCATATTTTAGTGTATATACTATCAAGTTGTATCTATGTAATAAGTTATGTCCCATGAAAAGTTATTTTTTTCATTTGAATATGTTGAATGATAAATGGTTATACAGGTAGTATTGTTTCCTAAAAAAACTAAGTGTTGGTGTACATTGATTCATAATACTGTGGTGGAATAATAATAATATCACGTGGAATAAATATATTTTATATAAATACTCTGATAAAAAAAATGTCTTGAGTAACTAAATGAAATGAGTAAAAAGTTACTCAATATAAAAAACATTGTGAAGAAAATATATTAGGCTATGATTCTACATTCACAAGACTATCTAATTACGCCCAAAATTATATATACAACATTAAAATAATTATTGAACATTTTATGAATTGATTTTTCAATGAATCGGATGGGAACTAGTTTCTCAATTATTTTCATAATATTATGAAATAAAATTTTTCATCCATATAAATAGAGAATTAATTTTCAAGATCCTATATATTCCAATAAAATAAATTAAATAATAGTTCAGATGAAAAATGAGAAAATTTGAATGATTTAATGAACAATAATTAAAGAAGAAATTACTATCATGTGAAAAGTTTGGAAACAAAATTCCAATAAAATGATGGAATTTCATGAGATTTTTCTTAGTGGGTAGAGATAATGTTCAACTTGATAATGAACATAAGGGAAAGAAAGATACCACTATTATCCAATTTATCATACTATAGAATAAAAATCATTTTCCAATCCAATTTCACATACATCAAGGGAACCGACTGCATTAGAAGCTAATATGGGAAGTATAATCTTATGTAATCACTACATATGAGGTTATTGTTTATTAAGATTTAGTGGAAGGTACATTAATCATATCCTCAAATATATATAATTTTTTGTTATGGACTTTCGTACACTATTATATCTTTCATGTTGTCACTAAAAATTTGATATTTCCCTAGTACATGAAAAGGGTGTTGTCACTCAAAACTCCTTGTACAAATATAATCAGAATAAGAAAGTATTATTCTATTATAATAATTACATATAAACATGTTCTGTTTTCATTTATTATTATTATATATTGTTTAATATTATATAATACATGGTATGTATTTTTTTAAAAAATATAATGAAAAAATATTTTAAAAGAGATGAAAATTAAAAAACATGATAAATATGTATAATTTCTTACCTTTAGAGTGGATACATTGTCATCATGCTCATGTCTATATTAGTACGGATTATCTCTTCAAAATGAAATTATTCAAAAATTTAAGAAGATAAAATCTAAAGATTATAACGGTAATTTTAAAATTGATGATGTAGTTAATGTATAGGGATATATAAATTTACTTATTGGGGAATTACATGAACAAACACCAAAGCATGAATTTTTGTTTTGAATTGACCTTTTCCATGATCCAATACTTTCATTAATGGATATTTATATAGTTTCCACTATGGAATTAGAATGGTTATGGAATAAACTATAAGAGTTTTGTGATAATGGATTTATAGGATTTATTTATTTACCTTGGAGATCCCATGTTCATTTCATTTATAATTAAGATATATCTATGTGGAACTATATTGATTGTTGGGAAATAAATGATATTAATAAAAAGTATCGTATGCCTCACAATTTTTAATAATTCTCTAAATTTCAAGGAGCTCAATATTTTTTGAACATCTAACTTCATCCTGGGAATCATTAATTTTTCATAAATAAGATTGATATTCCACAGACAAAATTTTATATTTGGTATACATATAATTATTTTATAATAATTCCTAATTGATTTACTAATTAAGCTAAGTTTTTATGTTTTTAATAAATGATGTATTCAATTATTATCATGCTAATTTATTTATCTTATCTATCAGTGATGTATTGTTATAGTATAAAATATACAAGGACCATGATAATATCTTGTCAATTATTCTGGTCTATATAAGAAAAAAATGAGTATGACAAAAATTTAGGAAGTATGAATTTTTTCTTCATAATGTTACTTATATTATCTATATTGTCTAGGAAGATAGAATCTCAATTGATATCGATATGATAAAGGCTTTAAAATAATGTAATACACCACTAAACATAATGATTGTATCTGGTTTCATAGGTTTGGAAGGTATCTATTGATGAAAATTTCAAATATTTCCTCGATATTATAACATTTTAACCAACCTTGGACATAATGGGGTGATGTATATGTGGATAAAATAATTTGAGTAATATTTTAAGAAATTAAGTGGAGAAAATTAAATGGTTTTACATTCAATATATTATAATCAAATTTTGTATTTGTGATATATAGTGATGAATAGAAGAAGGGAATTACTTGTGTCCTTATATAGAAATTTAGATTTATTTCTTATAGATAATGTAATTTATTGACTCATGAACTGAACTATCCAATTCATGATCTTGAGTTGGAAGTCAAAATAATTTCTTAAAATATATGGATACATTATCTATATGAACAAATATTTGATATATTAACCTATATAAAGAGTTTAAAATACATTTTATCATAGGAAATTATTAATTTTTGGAAACGATAATGCAATGAGCTACTCAAGGATAATTTTTTCTCATTATATTACCACCCACGGAATGGAAATAAGGTATCATATGCATTGAGTTGGAGGGATCATGTAGTTATAATCAAAATGAGGACTAACAGGGATCTTATTTTTATGGATTTAGTGAGGATTTATATGAGAATTAATAAGTAGGGGGAAACATCAATCCTTTATTAAAATATTTTTAAACAATATTTTTGGGAAATATGAAATGTTATGAACCAACTAGTGATAATTGTAATTATAAGCATATTTTCATTAATTAATTGATGTTGAACGATGTTTTATATGAAGTATTTGTTTGATAATTTGAATGATAATATATGATCTATCTATTACTATGCTAAAAAGGGATATATTTAATGTTTCTCATACAAAAAGGTTTTTTATACAATATAGTATCACAATGATGTATATGGGTTTGATGTATTTTTTGGGGAAAATTTAATATTATTTTGATTTAAATGAATCGAGATTCTTTTTTTGTACATTTTTAATGTTTGGGAGGAAATATACAAGAGTATTAATCCAACCTATACATATTCTTATGTTGAAATGGGATGACATTACATTGGATTTTGACATAGTATTTCCAAATAATATAAGAAATAATGATGAAATATTAGTTATTGTTAATTCTCTTATACAATATACACATTTACTCACTATAATATATTTCATACCACTTGAGCACCATGAAAGACACTATATTGATGAATTTTTAAGACTTCACGGTGCTCCACATTCAAATTTTTCTGATTATAAACCATGGTCTACAAAAATATTATAAAAAATTAATTTGAAGTCTCCTCATACTGAAATTCATTTAATAAATACATTTCATCATAAAAATAATGGATAGTATGAAAGGAATATTAAAACATTAGAATATATATTGAGATCATACTCACTTGACTTTCATGGTATTTTGGATCAATAATAACCTTTTGATGAATTTTTATATAAATATTTCATTCATTCAATTAATATCTAAAAATTATAATATAATAATACAAGTATCTACCATATGGTAATATTTTAATATTTTCATGTAATTAAATATATTATTCTCCTTATCTATAAAATTGAAATCAAAACTGTTAGTTATGTGTTTGGGGGACTATGCCTCACAAACTGGTGTAATTTGATTTCCATAACTACCTCACCTGGTTTGGAATAACGGTAAAACTAATGAATATATATGATATATATAGAATAATATTTATTCTATATATATAATATATCATCTAACCTCGTACACATTGACCCATTAATAAATGTCAATGTTTCTCATTCATACATATAACCTACATTCCCCATTAAGAGATGTGATTCATTTTACATGTCCACATTTAAAGAATGATTATATATGTATCTAATGAATATATATCATGATTAGAAAAATAATAACATTATTTATATGATGAATCAATAAACTATGTGCATTAACTAGACAATCCATGATGAAGCATACATGATAACGTCGCTCATGTATACCAATATCCTACTATCTCCGCGATAGGATGTGATACATATTACATGTCTGCATTCTATGAATGATTATAAGAATGTAACTAATGTATAAAAATCATAATTATGATAATAATATAATCATTTATATTATGAATCTACAAACTATGTGCATGAATTGGACAATTCCGTATAAAATAAACATGAGAAAACTAAGCAATTAAAACAAGAAATAATAATAAAAAAGAAAGAGTTTTAATGAACTATTGATAATATATTATAAATAAGTCATATTGGAAAATATAAATTTGAATTTTTCTCTACTAAATTTTTTTAACTACTTTATAAAAATTATAAATGATTTTAATGAATTTTTAGAATTGTGGAAGCATGAGGTAAGGGATTTCATCTAAATTTCGTCAAAATTTGGAAATATTTACTATTATGAACAGGTTTACATTATTATTGTGAATATAATACCCACTATGATATATTTAACGAGAATTTGTAGTTATTTATGATTAATAATCTTTTAAATCATGTCCACTCTTTCAAATTAGTTTTAGTTTAAAATTTATCAAATAGTAATGGATTAATTTCATAAACTCATTGTTTCGGATTACCTTTATTTTCATTTATTTATTATTATAATATATCCTTTATAATATATTATATTTTTTAATCCCATAGTTATGTTAGGTTTTTTGATGATTTATTCCTAATTTTCCCCTATTTGAAACTTTAATCAATATAATAACTATATAAAATAACAATCAATATTATTTTTATTTTGAAAATATATATTTTCCTTAGATGTCCATATTTTGAAAAATTGTTTCAAAAATGTCTATTTATTTAATAATAAGATTTATTAAAGTAAATTTCAGGTAATCATTTAATTTTTAGATGTTTTAATGAATTATTTCTATATTTTCTTTGAATGCGTAATTTTTTAATTTGTTTTAAAAAAATTCAAAATAAAATTTCCCTTTTAACAAGTGCACTATAAAAGGATTATCTTTCAAGCACATATATTTTATGCGACATTTATTTTTATTCATATTTTTGAAATGTTTTACAAATAAAACATCTTAATATGTTTTTAATTTAATATTTTTCTTCAATTTTCCTTATTTATCCATAGAACAATATTTTGTTACAAAATCTATATTTCATAATAAATAGATAGAAATATATTATCTCTTAATTATATTTCGATCATGAAATGTTTCTTGAATAATTAAAATTATTTTTATTATATTTCATCAAACATTAAATTTATATTTAATATACATATTCTTTATATCGTAGATATTTTTAGTTACAGAACTATATAACATTTCAATATTTGGTGTTTATAATTAAATTTTTTGATTAATAAGGGAAATTTTGATATTCTATATTATTGGAACAATATAGAAATTTGATGATAAATTATATTATTTATAAATTAAATTAATCATTCAATATATGTGTAAGGAATTTTACATACATTGATGGGGAGGGACCAATTATATATATCCCCTCGATGCATAGACATGTCTCATGAGACAAACCAACATGTTATATTAGTTGAATGGTTTTCCATGTATACCTATAAATAGTATAATGTTTTTTCATAGAAGAACATAGTGGTATATATATCATGATGAATATGAATGTGATGTTTGTTTTATGCAATTGTTTATTAGTTTTTGACTCTATGACATTTTTTTAGTTATTTTACATTTCATATTTATTATTAATTATTTAATCTTCATTTGTTCAAATTTATGTGTTTATTAATAAGAAATTGATATAACCCTAAATTTTTATTCATTTCATTATGACACAAATAAGAAATTTTTGAATGAGTTCAGTGATGAAATATATTTAGTTCCACTATATTTTTATATTTTGTTTCCAATGAATATTGAGATTAATTTTTATATTTGGGATTTCATGACCACTATAATGATTGATCTGTGGTGATGTGATCCTCAGTATATTATTCTAGTATAACAATGTTGTAAACATCATTGGGTTATAAGTGTTTGAATTTTTACAGCATTGGTCATAAAAATGTATTTGTATCGGCCCAATGACATTTGTCATTCCCATCATGACTCAATCACTATCATATGGTTCACCCCTATAGATTTTATCCAAAACCCTAAATGAATCAA
This sequence comes from Viscum album, assembly GCA_963277665.1. Classification (NCBI taxonomy): domain Eukaryota; kingdom Viridiplantae; phylum Streptophyta; class Magnoliopsida; order Santalales; family Viscaceae; genus Viscum; species Viscum album. Next base: position 1,900,288,262 of record OY728133.1, on the reverse strand, counting down.
CAACATGTTATCAAATACCCATCGCAATTATTTACTAATAAAAATTAAATTGTTATAATGTTTTGTCATGGTTCTAACCAGGTAGGAAGTAAAATCACCAACCAGATGAAGGTAAATGATGAACATATAAATAACAATTTGATAAAGACATAATAAAAAAGGTGAATTCTTGGATGGTAACTAACAATACACTAAAATAACAAAATCATAGTGAATAATACAAAATTATATAATTTCATCAAAGCATGTAAATTCTAGGCCTAAAAATAATAAAATTGTCGAAATGATTATATCAATGGGGGTGAGACATAATTCAAAGTCAAATAATAATATATTCTTGAAACCTAACGATAAATGGAATGGAATGTAAAAATAAGGAACCCTTACTTATATTTGGATTAATATTTGATGAAGAACAAATCTGTGATAGTGCCAAAAATGATATCTAATAATGACATCTATAACAGCTGGACCCCTCTAGACTAGAGCGGGTGCATTACTTGATATATTGGAAAGGTTATATGGAGTAAAATATTCAAGGAACAAAAAGATTTTTAGTCTTGATGAATCAAGATACATAGATGTAACCCATATTACATTGGGAAAGGAAACAAGATACAATACATAAAAAATGCATCCACAGAAACGCAATAAATGAACTCCTCTTCAAAAACCTATTGAATGTTAACAAATGGAAGGGGGTGAACTAAAAATCATAGTAAGTGTTAAAAATATAGGATTTATTAATTACAAAATAAGTTAATCATAAACAATTTTACATTATCAATATGACATACTAAATAAATGAAAAACTCACTCCATTAACAAACTGACTATGAAATTACATCCATAGATTTTTTTCATACTGAAATGCACAAAGATAGTAATAACTAAAAATAAATATAGAGAATTATTTTTAATTTGAGATCATGTATCTAGCGCATTATAACATAATACTGTTAATATGGTTTAGTTCTGTGGGTAGATAACCATCTGATTCTTTGGAAACAAACTCAAGGTGGTTTTCACAAAGTGATAAGTCTCGTGAGACCTATCGATGTATTGAAGGTCTATAGTTAGCCATAACCACCATTAAAAGTTAAAATAATTTATTATACATTGTTTTAATACAAGATAAATATTCATTTTCAATATCCATATAGATTAGAGGATACATATTCCTCAGTATCTCCATAGTTAAAATAATATTCTAAAAAAACACAATATTTAAAATGGTATAAAATTTAGACAATAAACTTATCTATGATATGATAATATGTAAATTTAGTAGAAATATTATTTCAAAGGATAATTTATCCCAAATGGGCTGTAGGTACACCTCAAAAGGTTTATTAGGTGCACAATACAGTGTCAGTCACAACGAAATTGAAGTTGTGACAAAGTCCCATATCATATTGTAATTAGTTGAATCTTATGAGAAAAATAATATCAAAAAATTGAATCACAAAATACCATCAATATAAGAAGAATCAAGATAATATATATAAAAATTCAGTACACAATACACCACATGCATGAAATCTGTGGGGAACAATGGAAATCTCACGGAATTAAAAGTGAGATGAGAAACCCCTTACCTTATGCTCGAGTGTGATCTTCGTTTGTCTAAATGACTCGGATATAAAATTTTATCTTTACTAATTAATAATTCCAGAACCCCCTAGAAATATAATTGATTTTTTATAACCTTATTAGGTTCATTCATGGACATTTTTATGGCATTAAAAGGATAGATTTTATTGTTTTGGAAACATTTTCTTCCTTTGTTTTCATGTTCTGTTTACATGTATTCATGAAAGGAAGATCATTTGAAAGGTAGTTAAATATCAAAAATTGATAATATATTTTATTAATGACATCACAGAGATAATAATTATATAATAATGATTATGGTTTATATACCATGATGATGATTATTTAGTTAAAAGTAAATTGCAAATGTTTTGATTAACATGGCGGTATTGTTCATAATGAACTTGTTTTGTATTATTATTTCATATTATTTGTGTATAAGGATTACGTAGAATTAATGAGATTAAATAAATATAATCTTATCATTTTCAACCATAAAAATAGTTTCATGAATATAATTGAACATGGTAATGAAAATTTAGAACTGTTCGTTCTTGAATGTGATAAACAAACAAATCTCAGATGGTGTTTTCATTTGTAGTATAAGTGGAGGGGGAAAAGAGATGATGATGAAATATTACATTAGAATAATATAATTACAGATCTTGTAAGGTATTTTAATTATATTAGTATTTGGATTTGAGGATTTGAGTAAAGAATTATAAAATAAAGGAACTCAAATAGAAGAAAAATTGAGAAATCTCTCATGGAAATTCGGCAACCTCACCACATCACATAAAATGTCATAAAATTTTTTGATGAGAGAATTGAAACTCACCTAAATATTACAAAATATATGTAGAATGTGGAATATTTAATGACATATCCCAATATAATCCAATTGAAAATAAAAGTGAAAACCAAAAATGAATGCTTTAAGAAAAAACAAGGGTGGTAGATTCTGTTACCATGTTGAGTAACTCCCAAAAAAAGATGGTTGGGACCTTTGGGGTTTGAGGACACCATGGGAGGACTCATAGGGAGGTAATACTACTAGATCATTAATTATAATGTGTTTATATTGAATGAAAATGAAAGAGGTGAGGGGGTATTTATAGTAAATGAGAGGGAGTTTATTAATAATTAAAAGGGACACCTAATTTGTGGTTTTTGAAAAACCATGGGTTTTCCCATGGTTTTAGCTTCATGGGACACCCCATTCAAACTTTTACTGTACAAAAGTTGACCAGTAATTTATATTTAATTATTACATCATTATGATGCCATTAAACTAATGAGAGCCCAAAATTGTATTTTTACTATTCATGAAAAATTCATGTGTTTTATAAAAATCCAAAAAATTCACCCAAACAATTTTTCTAAGAGTATAATTCAAAAAGGAAATCATATTTTTGAAAATAATTTTCTATGTATTTTTTATTTAACTTTAAAATAAAATAAAAATATATTTGAATAATATAAAGTTTATAGGTATTTTCAGTTTTATATCACATTGAAAAATTAATTAACCTCTTATTATCATATTATCTTATGGAAATCAAACATTAACATTATTTACTATTCATTAGGGTTATATTAAATTATTATTACCACTCATAAGGGTATGTTACTATTCATTAAAAATCATGTTGGTTCAATCAGACTCCAAATGAGTTACTAATCCCAACTCTATATGACTATTTTTCAAAATTTAAAACATAGATGAGAAATGTTTTTGTTTAAAGGACATGCTAGGACTAAATATTAAATAACCTAGTTTTGTTTCATAGAAACTCAATGCCTTATGAAAATAGGCTTCCTAGTGAATAGAATTTATTTACGAAAAATGTACCACAAATGTTTGGGCTATTATAACATCAATGATAATGTGCCCTATGGAATATGATTATCATTCTATGATCCTCATTGATTGGGCATTGAATGTTCAGTCACTATTGTAATTATATCTCTCTATCAAACTCTAATTGCATTGTTGATAAACTTTGAGATACATTATACAAAGGATAATAAAATCAATTATTAGTTTTTTGAAAATTAAATTAATTAATTAGTGTAATTTATTTATTTAATTTAATATGTGTTGCTGACTATACATCAATCAGATGTTCTAGTCATGCCAAACACAAGTTAAGATACAGTTAAACCATGCACTCTAAAACTAACAATCCTCTAATATTTTATATAACAGATTCTAATAAATAAATATTGAATTATATCAATAAATATAAATGGATGAGGTTTTAAATATTTAAGACTATTGATATATCAATTATGGGGTCCTAAAACATTTTTAACACCACTCCAACTATAAATATAATGAAAAATAAATATATTCACATTTTGAAAGTGTCTACACATCAAAACCATAGTTTTCACATTCATCAAATATTCTAGTATGCTCTCCCTGAAAACATAGAACCTACTTGAAATGGGGATGGTATTGTGTTCATATATGAAAATCATGATCACATGAACTCACTTGTAGAATCAAAATATTCCAAATATCTCACACCAGATGGATAATTCTTCCATGTGAAATCCCCTCATGTCAATCCTTAATAAATACTGTCTACATTCATATTGCATCTTTATTTTCAAAGTCCATCTCAGCTCAGAAAATATCGGGTTGTGGGTCATGCACATATATCTTATTTTCTAACATTTATAAGAGCTCATACACCCCATCCAACTATGGGGGTCATCCTTGGAATTATTCAACATTTCCCACCCCTAAAAATATCTGGAATGGCCATAAAAACCTCAAGGATATATTTCAAACCTAACCAAAATTCAACAAAAAATTTCATGGATATACAGTTTGGAACACAAGGATTCCTATTCAAACTCGGCAAAAATTTTCCATCATTTTGGGATATATTTATATCAACTCACCGTAGGATACCCTTACTCACAGATCAAATTAACATTCACGATTTTTCTTTTTATAGTTGGATAACTATATGTAAATACATACTTATCAATTTCCAACATAAGGGTTACGTTCACAACATTTTGAATGTATCCTTTAATGGATCCATGATGATATTATAGTGATAACTGTTAATATAAGATAACATTATCAAGGTTAGAGAATCCTCCCAATAATGACTGAATTCTAAAAAGGGTTCCCTGTTTATCCCGTAAGACCTTTATAGTTTCTTCAGTCTGACCATTTTTATATGGGTGAAACACTATGTTAATCTGTAATTGGTTCCAAAACAACTCCTTAAATACACTAAATATACATTATATAGACCAATAATCACTATATAATCCAATAATCAATGGTACAACTCAACATTAGATCATATCATGAATATACATACTCAGAAAACTCTCTACGAAATTATTCTCCCATTTTGAAAGAAAGTAAGATGACTTGTTATGATGATTATAAATCCTCATGATAGAGTCACTTCATATCACTATATATAGATATCCATTCATAAAATCCATCTATATTCCATCCCAAATATAATAATTGATCTCAAGGTACTGAATTAAACCAATTTAAACATGATTCTCAACTATCACTTATTCTCAGGTGAGAAATGAAGAAAAAAAACTCATAAAAACGTCACAGTAAACCTAACAATCAGAACCATGGATAGATTTCATTTTACAGAGTCATAACATTTGTATTTATCAACAAATTATAGGTTTGAATCTCTATCACCACATCCTCACACAACTTAATCAATAACACTTTTCATCATTGGAAATGGATGGAGTGTTCTATAGCTTCGTAAAATTCATCTGTTATGTATCTTTCGGATATATAGTTCCAAAATAAAATCATTGTGGATATCTTCTTCCTAGTTATCTCTAAAATGATGGAGATTTAGGGGATTCACTACCATAAATTAGATATATGTTGGCCCTAACTCCCCTACCAATGTCCACTACAACGAGGTGGACTCCTCAAAATCCACTTCTATTAAATGAGAGTGTTATTTTCTATTACTGGAGAATATTAAAACATTTTAAATGGTTGAAGTGTGAAATATCAGGAATTCATAGTGCTATTTGAATTATATAAAATGATTCTATTTTAGGTTATGGTATATGTGGTCAAATATATACTATAGACTCATGTTGTTGGATAAAACCCCAAACCACTCACCCAAATGATAATGTCTCCAAATCATCATAGTGACCCCTACTACTATGAAATCTAATTCAAGGGTCACATAGTTCTCCTATTTTGGACTCAAATTACAAGACAATTATTCTATCATCATGGTTTTTTGTATTAACATGAACCCATTACTAGTTAAAGAGGAAACATATAACACCAAATAATCAAAAACATACTTTGGAAACCAAAAATATATGAGATAAAGTATTATTGTTCTTCATATCATGGAAGGTCATATAACATCACATTGTAATGGTAAAAAACCATTTGTATGTAAATATAGTAAATGGGTCTAAAATATATGAAATATTTTCAATAATACCTTGATGTTACCAAGCCTAAAAAAACAACTCACCTCAGAAATTATACAAGGTGTTTCCCATGTTAGAACTACTTGTATAATCGTTGGGTCAACTACTAAACCGTGTTCTGAGATGAAATACCTCTAGATGTGAACCTCTTTAATCCGAAGCAGGGATAATGGGAGCCTTCCAACATGATAGTGCTCCCAAATTTTGTCCAAGTCCTTTCTCAAGGTCTCCATATACTCCTATAACATAGATTAAATGATAATTTCCTTATTAAAGAAAACAATGAATCATTATAATAACAACATGAATGTATAGTTCATATATCCCATCAATAAAATGGTAGAATTTATCAAAAAAAAAGGGATCCACAAGAAATCATAATTCCAATAGGGAAATCAAAATTCTGTATTTAGTATTTCCTCTGTGTGAACCCATAATTAGTGGTATCCAGACCAGAGGCCAGTATATGAGAACTTTATTATACATTTCGGCTTTCTGATGATATCATCAATATTTTTTTAGAGTTATTATTTCTTATTTTGACATGATTCGTGCCCTAGAAATTAATGTAAAACCTTAATCTCCTACCATTATTATTTTTGAAAAACACTAGAGCTTCCCAAGGGTCACATTGGTTCTTATGAAACCCGTATAGGGAATTTTCAGCAACTATTCCCTCTACTAATAGAGTTCAATAGGTGATATTTTATATAAAAGATATGATATTATAGTTTTCATGGGTGAATGGAAATGAAAAATTTAATCTCTTGATGTTGAGGTAGTCCCATAACATCCTAAAATAATACATCAATGTTTTCCTCCACTTCCATTGGAATCCATGTGTTTTATGATCACCCTTCTCCAATGTCTAAAATCGATAACTGATGTGTGATAGGTTTAATCATCCTTCCCAGGATCCCCACTCAGTCCATTAATATTTTCATATCTCTACTGATGGAGAATCTAATCCCATAAACTAATAGATTCAAAAAAATCCTATGATTAATGTTTACCTAGGAACATATCCATTATTATTATTTTTATTACAAGAATTATATATTATTATATCTTAATAACTTCTAAGAGGTTCCATATGAATCCCTATAATAGAAGAACTAACTCAATCTATCAGAATATGCATGAAGTATTTGAATCACACCCAATACGAATATATAGATAAAAGTTATTATCAAAACTCTATATATGAATATCACACTCCCAAATAATGGATAAGATGATGAACGAATATCTTTGAACTATCTTTACATGTACTAGTTATAATATAGAGAAGATGCAGATCTTACATTTAATTATCTCATGTGAAGCCAAGTCACATTCCTCTATTTATTATAGATGACCTTTACCTTAACCACAAGTCAAATGAAAATGGAATGGACCACTAAGGCGGTGTGTTGGATATAATTCATAGAGTTATCCTCCACTTAAATCATCTCAACCTTGGGACCTTCTATCCCCTCTATCAACAATGCCTCCCTGCGCCCACCTAACCACTCTTTATAGATCAATGATCACAATATAGTCTCTTCATTGAAATTTATTCCATGACCATTCCAATAATTTTAATGCATTGATTTTGGAATGATACACCATGTGATACCTCCCATTGCAAGAATAGCATACCTTGTCACTTAGCTTATTGTATTACTAGAGGGATCTCAAGGCTACTGATCCACCAGAGTGAGGATAATGGAATGAATACATCCTATTTCAGGAACGTAATGTTTGATATATAATATATATAATAGATTATTATTATTTATTGTATCCATTGTGATCTATTATTTCTTGAATATACTCATCCAGTAAGATATCTATTACCAAGAACCACTCATTTTCTTCATTATAACTGAGAATGCATAAAGAGACCATTCTATCTCAGATGCCCCTATAATGGCTCTTCTAATTATTATTAATCACATATTATCTACCTTGCACCATATCAAGAGGGTAATAACTGAGTTTGGGAGTCCATGATAGGGTCATATCATCCCTTTATTGGATTACAACCCCCCATAATAGTGACCTTCCACTCCATGAAGAACACTGGTCAACGTGACAACCATCTTCTCATTTAGTAAATTCATAAGAAACAATACTTGAACCACACGCTCAAAAAATTAATTATTCCAAGATGATCTATCTCACATAAAAAAAGGTTGGTCTCTATAATTAATACTTATACAGGGAAATATGACAATGTGAATCATTGTTTTTTCAAACTGGAATAATCTACTCATGAAGATGATGATGAACTATTTATTACATTATTAAAGGGGAATATAAACTCCAATCATTAGGAGTAGCCATTTATATTTACTCACATGGAGGGATAAACACTTCAAAAATACCCAATACAAAAGTCTCATCACCTAATTGGTCATTATCATTAACTTATTTTTTGATCCTATCTAGTTTATCATGGAGAATCATGAATTTTATAATATATAAAAATTTAAGATGCACATATTTGGGGAGTTGAATCAAAATAAAAATGAAAGTTAATGAAAATTTCAAATATTATGAATAGAACATTTATTTCCAGGTTTCAGTTGTCTCATCAGGCCAATTTTAGAAACAAATTATTCTATTCCATTTGTAGGGCTACGTCAGTCTTTATGCCATCATTAGGTTCCTTGGACTATGATACAACCTCAAAACACATTAAAAATATTACCCAATGTTCTAAGACCTATTCTTACATGAAATATCACTGAAAATGTCATCTATAGGAAAAATGCAACATTGAAACCACTCAGTTAGGACATGACTATATAATGTCCTAAATGGAAAAATATGGAGATGAGTGTGACACCCAAAGGACACCTAAAATACTTAATGGTTTGGAGACTAGTGTTGAGTTGAATTATCATTATAAAATCGGTTTTATTCTAATTAAACTATAAATAATGCAACTTCATGTAAATAGATAACATGATGGTTAAATAAATTTTCTTAACCCAAGAAGAAATAATGAATATATTAACTTATAATGATAATAATAGTGTAACAAAATTCTTGCATTTGATAAAAAATGGTCAAAATACATTCCTAAATATAATAAGAGGAGTCACAACATAATAATTGATGAGGAGGATTATTCATACTTGTTATCAATTAAACTAACCACCACTTATGATCATTCTCACCTTGTATTTTTATGATCTACCAACACTAAGGCTACATAGGTCATTATCTAGATGGCTCCCAACATCATAAGACATGGAATGTGCAGGAAAATATCAAACATGGATGAGTATATAAATAATAATTAGGATGAACCAAATAAGAATGAGTGATGTAATAGATTAAAATATTCAATTAAAAAAACAAGGTAATGAGTGGATAAATAATAACAACAATCAAATATTCTCATAGAAGAATCCTATTGAAGAGAGAGAGATATGATTATCTAAAGCCTCAAAATAAACTTAATATGGTGAGACTGATCACATCTCCATGATATAGTGCTTTTGTAAAACTAGTAAACCAATTCAAATATCACTCGATTGGTGGGACTCAAGTATCATAGGCGGCACATTAGTACTGAGGGGGTGCTGACTCCAAGATTGTTGAGGACCCATGCCTCATCTCTACGTAATGGAGAGAAGGATTCACTCCACATATAAAAAAAATTCTATAATGTTTTTATGGATGGTGAGTGGGGTTCTAATTCTCTATATATAATAAATTATGGACTGAATCCCCAACCTATTCATTCCATTTGGGGGGGTTACAAACCCACTATTTCTCTAGAGTTCACTCATGGGTGTCATGATCACCAGATCATCATGACATTATCTATTAGATTATTCCACCATAAATCAAATCTAGTATTATGAATCAAATATCAACAAAATTTTAAATATATAATTATTCATTATAAGGATTACTCATATGTATGATTCTCATTCTCAAAAAAGGAAATTTAATTGGGATAACCTTCTTGAAAGGTACATTGAGCGTCCATTATTGAACACAATGTGTACTCTAATGTATAAATATGATCATATTATAATAATCCAATTTTTAGGTAAAACGGTATATGCATGGCATATGTTTTAGTTCACATAGAATGTGAAACTACCTAGAATCCAATGTGTGTGCTTCAAGAACACTATTTAGATAGATTAGTAGCACAATGAAACGTGTCCATTTGGAAGACACAATGTGTAAGAGAAAATGGTGTCTTATGTGTGTACTCTATGTTAATGGAATAGCTATCTAGGTATTATTAAATTTTTATGGACGTACAATATTGATATGTGACACATAACATGGCCTGATATGCTAGCTACCACAAAAAGTATTCTATATAGGGTGTGTTCCTCTAGTAGAAATGATGTTTAGTTAGGAATTCCAAACAAGGATATTGCCTTTTCTAGATATTTTTACATCCTTATATTATTCCTACATTAACATATAAACTTTCATACAAGTCTGTATTCATGGAATCCAAATCTAGGTCCATCGATTTTATATTTTTGGTGGCTATAAAAGAGGATATACATTGGTCAACATGGAATCCTTGATGAATAGCGTGACTCCATCACTATCCATGGGATCGAGTCTTCATCATCCATATGTAATACACTAGGTGTTGTAATAACATATACAAATAAAAATACTCAACATCAATATCCAAAAAAAACATGATTCTGAGGATTGATTTCTCTTTGAACAAGATTTTTAGTACAATCTCTAACCTAATATAGGATACTGATGAACCCCAAATGAATGTGGAATAAAAGGCTTAATAAAAAAAGTGAATTCAGTGATGAACATTTAAAACATGGCCATTGATCTATTTAATGGGAAAAAATATAAAATCAAATAATTATTTTTAATTATATTATAACCAGGTTAAATGAAAAAATTAAATAAATGCTCCATGTTATAATAACGGTGGGGAATAAATTCAAAGTAGAATAATAATTCAAGTATTGAAACATAAAATAAAAAGGATAACCCAAATAAATAAAATTTATAAATCCAATTTAGATTTAAAATTGATTAATAATATATGTTTTACAATTTTCATGATGAAATATATGAATTTCATTATTGATAATGAACCCATCTTAACATAATTGTCATTATACAATCCAACTTCATTGATATTAGGGGATTTTATGTCCATAGTGATGATCTCTACAAATTAATATATTAGGGTAATATTTATAACCCTAGAGTACCTCCAATGTAAGAATTATAATATTGATATTTGGGTTTAGTGAAATTAAATTACTGATTTAATAAATTTAATTTATTTAATTTAATATTTTCCTATATCTAAGTGTCTATAAAAACTCTAATGCCCATAAATATTTTGTCTCTCCTAGGATAAACCCCATGTCTAAAAAACCAATGGATACCATATATTTCCCATATGAAATTGTGATCAATATTAATTATCTTATTTCTAAATGGATTCGCTCATGATGATTAATATGTTTAATATTTTTATTTTGGGGACATCCAACACTCGTATTAGCAAACCAACTATGGAGAAAACCAATATTAATATATTTAAATATTATAGGTGATTTTTCATTAATATGTGATTAACTAATATATATAACATATGAAACAATTATAATAAATATTTAACACCAATAATGTAATTAAGGAATGATAATTAATGAAATATAATCCAACGTAACATAAGAAATTGTACAAGATGAAATATTTTTTTTATTTATCATAATTATATATATAAGATAATGTTAACATATTTAGAGATTGAATTTGATAAAATTATTATAATATTAGGAATCACGGTAACTTAAATAGGTATAACTATCAATTTAGTTTTTCTAAAAAAAATATGTTACCTGGGTGAATAGTGAATGACATTGACAAACTATAAAAACTATAACATATAATATTTTTATAAAATGATGAATAAAAATTATAAAACGAAATAAATAATGTGATAATTTTCTCATGTTTTGAATCCATGAATTTTGATACATATAGTATATATTTTAGGTAAAATCATCATTCTAATCCTTTATTAGAAATTAGGAAATCCCGTAAACAATATATTCTAAAAAGAACCCACATATATACTTCACAAACCAATTCACTCATTTTTTTTACTCTTGAATGCATTACATAATTTCCTCTAAAAAATTATTTTCCCAAATTATTTTTCCTCTACTACCATGAAGGGGCATAAATATATCATTCTAAATGTGCTAATTATAAGAAGGATAAAATACATCTATGTAAGAACCTTGTCCCTCTTTATTAGTTTCAAATATCCTCCTCTCTCCACTATTATCTAAACTCATTATCATCATTAATAATGGAATATTAATATCATTATTATTCTTTAGAAAATTACATTACTATAATATAAATCTATACTCTTACTCTTTCATTAGTGTAGAATGTTGTTATTTAGGTCAGTTTAACCCCTTCATAAATGATATTGAAAATTCGTCCCCATTTCCATAATCAAGGAGAATATGAAAATAAATTAGGAAAATATACTATATTAATGATCAAAATATCATATTACTATTTTTATAGAATTTTCAAACTAAAAATAATTATATTTACACAATAATATGTACAATTATTAAAATAAACTAAAATGTACATGTTTTCAATTCCACATAGGGGAACCATACTCGTATCATCGATCATATAAACATGGTAATATATAAGTTATAATAAAAATATTTTTAAAATACATTTAATAACATTATATTCATAAAATAATTATCATAGAATGAGGATTAACATCATCATAGTAAAAACTCTCATGAAGCCCTCAATACTACTCGTATTTGATAATGAAAATAATTTATAACACAGTAATATAAATATATATATATGTACACAATTATTTTAAGTGTATAGTATAAAAGTAGATATATACAGAGAAAGTTATAATATATGATATTAATATGTAAATATTATTTATACAATTTTTAAAACAAGTTTAAATGAGTAAATGGTAAAGGTAATGTTTCTCTCTCCCAATATTTTTTCTTACTTGAGACTATTGATTCTAAATCATCCATTGGCTGAATATATTTGAAAATTTAATATAATCACCACTATCACTTTACATTATGTTATTATTTTTATTTATGTGTCTATTTACAATTTTGAATCTCTTTTATTCACAATTCACTTGAAAATATGTTTATAAGTGGATTTTTCATCATCAATTGTTTGCTATTTATAATATTTCTCCTCCATGTCTACAATGATTGTATATTTTCATGTAATTCCATATCTATACATAGTGATTGCTTAATATATATTTCCAATATATTTTAATTTTGTAAAATATTAGGAATGTAATATTTCTACATCTCATTCATTTGGATTTCTTTTCAGTTATTTTTTTTCTATTTTAATTTATTTTCATTATGAACAATCCTTTCCATTTATTGATATATTTAAAAGTAATTTTTTCACTATATCAATTCTTTTAAAGATAATAATTTAAAATTAATTTCAATAAAAAAATTGAAATTAAAAGGTATATTTATTATTAATTTATAAATAATTTTATATTTTTATTTTTTTTCATCCATGTTAATATCAATTAATTAGTCATCAATTTCAATAGGGACATGAATTAATGGATTCATAAACTGTAATTATTTGGATGATTCATTTTTTTCTTCAAATACTATTTATAAATAATATTTCATTTTCATTGATTAATTATTCATTGATGAATTTATGAATACATTAATGATCCTATTTCACATGAATGTATTATTTATCTTTATACAATAGGTTAGTGTGATATATACCTCTAATGAATTTAGTAATTCATTATATATCACAAAATATTATGCTATGTGACATGAGTTAATAGCCTAATCCATTATTCAATGGGAGATAAATGGTTATCCTAGTCCATTATGATATAAATTTCATGATGGTTATCCTTTACATAAGACATGATTTTTTAGCATATTTTTTCCATATTCCAAAGTTGTGTAAAAATAGATCAACATTATTTTCTTATGATATATGAATTAAATGTTATTAAAAATCATTATGATTAATTATATTATCTTACACCATTAGGTATTAATGTTTTATTATGTTCCCATTTCTATATTTTCTTTTTATTATTACCCCATTGTGATATTATTTACACCTAATTTTGTAGTATTGATTGTTATATATTAAATATTATCACACACTGAGCATATGAAATCACATATTTCTAATGATTGCATTAATTTTATAATGATTATATGTATAATTCACAATATACCTAGAAGTGTATCATTTTTAGTGATTTCGTTGTGGGATATGTTGAAAAAATATTTCAAACTAATATTTTCAATTTCCTAGTCACTAATGTCTCAAAACTAGTCTATTTTGAGGGTTTAATTGATCTCTAGTTGTAATATATATTCAATCTTAATTATGTAATACTTTCATATTTTATGGTTAGGTTATGTTAATTTTTCATTATTTTTATATTTTATCATCACAATTAATATTTGTTACTATATATATTTTGAAATAATAAGTTTTATTAGATGTCCCTCTACCAATATGTTATAAAACGAAAAAAAAACCTTGCTAATATTGATTCATATATTAAAAGATAGATAAAATATAAAAAACCAAAAATATATTACCTAACTATCCACGGTTTTTATTTTTATAATAATTAGTTTTCATGTGATTGTTTCCACCTAACATCAAAATCACTGAAAATGTTTATATGTTATTTTACCTATAATGGTGTACTAACATTTTCTTCTCAAAGGAAAAGTGAGAGAAAGGAATTGAAGAGTTATTTAACTAATTAATAATTAATTTCTTTTTATCATCAATAACTTCCAATAACCACCATTTTATAAGAAACATTCATTGAATTAATTATCACATTGGAGTTTTAAATTTTAATTCTTTGTAGAACTACCAAAGTATTTGGATCCCATTTTATTTAAAAATATAATTGATAAAAAACTATAAAAATAAATGTTTTAACAATACATCTATATAATAACTATTTATAGGATGAAATAAGTTTTATAATAAAAAATATGGATACAACTTAATGATATCATATATCATTCATAGTTTAGTCTTTTACCAAGATCTAAGAACCGAAAAAATACCCAAACCATGGTGTGTTGACATTTACAATTGTGTGGTCAATGGCTTATTTTAAAACAATGAACAAAAAGTGTAAAATATTATTTCTAAAAAAATGTTATCTTTATTATATGGTTTTTATCTTTTTCACGGTCATCGTAATTAATCTATTTTCTGAAAAATAATTTAAGTAAATGTTAAAATCCATAACTAGAAATTTATTACAATATAGTTTCACTGATAAAAAATATGAAAACTTAAAATTATATCAAAGAAGTATATTCTAGTTACGAAAAATAACAAAAAAAATTAATATATATTAAAAAAATTATATAATAAAATAAATATATATAATAATACTAAAAATTAATAAAAAATAAATAAAATATGTATGGAACGATTATAAACAGTTTTTCATATTTAGTTTAATATGATTAAGATTCAAAAATAAATAATTGTGGTGGGTAAAAATTTCGGGGATGAGTTCGGATAACGAAAACACACTTATCAATAGGGAAAAAAGCTAACATCATCCTTCGACAATGAAAAAAAAATCACATGTATTCGAACATATTATTTTTCAAAAATTACTCGTTTTGATCATAATATTCATTCTCTCTATTAAACATATCAATGTTTTACTTATGATATCTCACACACTCTTCATGATAGGTATATTAAATGGTTGATGATTCTTCTTATTGAATTTTTGTGGTAGTTAATGAGGAAATCACTTCAGCAACATAAAAGCTTTACTATGTCCATTTTTATCTTAAACCAATTAGAGACACTCATCCTCATCTAATCTGGATTAGAATGATATACAATTATCTAGTCTATACCTACCCATGGTCTCATCCCATGTACCTTGTATGTCATATATATCTTCCACACTTATGTTCCAGAAACAAACCTAGTTATTTAACATGGGAGTGTTATATATTGGGGGACATTACAACATGTTATTAAAGGATCATGTTTTTTCTCTATAGTTCAATACTATTTGGTAATACAAGAATGGATAATTGGATGTGTTAGTACTTCATAATGAACATGTGCATAAGATTATCTTAACCCATGTATATAGAAAATATGACTTAATATGCATTTGATTTATTTTCACTATGTTCGCTTGTTATGATAGATATTATTTCACTATGGGTGATTCACATGATGTATGATTTTATTTATTCCTTATATTTACACTTGTGGATTGTTATGGTATGATATGGACATTAAATCTCCATGACTAGAACATATGGATATATATATACATGATTTTTTCATGATCGGGGCATATTTATTGCATGTGATATATTTTCCTGTAATAATTTTGAAATGAGATAGATGTTATATCTCATTAAAAAATAGAATAAATACATTGTTATGTCTTGAAAATTCACTTTTTAATCCATGTTTATATATTCCATGAGCCATTGGAACTCTTTTAATTTCTTATGTTGATGTTAACCCTAATCCAATCAAGCATTATAAGGAGTGCATTTCTCTAATTGAGAAAATTATTCCTTTCCATATTTGATTTGATAATTAGGAGAGTCAAAATTAGCACACTCATAATGCAGCTAAAAGAGATCATAATGTACCTCATGAGGACTAAATAGATGTTTATCATTTTGAAATATTCTTTTGTGTAGTGAGATATATAGAAAGGAATTCATTTTTTATTATACCTTCTTTGGATGATCTTTTGAGGGATTTTTAGTTGTAAAATTCACCTATGTGCATAGGGGAGGGAAGATACAAAAGTTGAGGAATTATTGGTTGATTTAGTACATATGATCCTCATGAACCATGAGAATCCCCAAAAAAGGAGTGATAATTTTGTTGCAGTCATGATTCCATGAACTGCCAATAAATGGAAGTTAAGATTAGAGAAAGTTTGAATGCAATAGAAGATGTCCTCAAATGACTATAAGATATTGTTCCAAAGAAATTTAACCTAGAATCATTAAGGGATTAGAAGTATCAATATTTAATGCACCGTATGTAGTAAATAATGTTAGGGACGGACAATGATGGTCGTTTTACTACCTTATAGTTATTTTTTCCTTCATCAATTTCTGATTATATATAAAGGTTGAGGGGATACTAGGATGGTATTATTTGTGGGATCATATTATATGTGTCACGAACCAGCCCGGGTCGACCCTGAACCGGTCACCCGAGCCGGTCCGCGGCAAGTCCCGAGGGGCGTTCCCGATCCCCCCGGGATGGCAACCAGTGCCGGGCATTAAGACTTGATCGTTGGGAACGATTTCAGCCCAAAACAAAAGTAAATAGAACAGAATAAATAAACACTAACAGTGGAAAAGAAATAAAAGCCACACAACCACGTACCTCCATGTGACCTCTCAGGTCACCACCCAACTAGAGAGCAACCTCGCTCCAACACTGAGCGACTCAAAACAGAAGACCTGCGACTGAAATGGTAAAAGATAGGCGTGAGCACAAAAGTACTCAGTAGGTGAGGCCAACAACAAGTCCCAAAGCACTTCCAGTAAATATAGAATCTACATAATCCAGGTTTGAACTATAATGTATAAAAGTAATTTTTCATAATGTTTTACTTGAAAATCAAACACGAGACATTTCCCTTATTCTTTTTCGAAAGTTAGTTCCATTTCATTAGTTTTAAACTCATTCTGAAAAGAAAAGTGTTACATTTTCAAATCTAACCCAAAGCAAGTAAAGCATTTTCATTTGAAAACCATTTTTTCTCACAGTCTAACAGTATAGGCTGTGTAATATGACTGAAAGAAAACAAGCAGGGAAAACAAGTGCAAGTAAAGGTAAACAGGCAAGGAAAACCAAGTGCAAGTAAAAATAAACCAGAAGTTATCAGCAATAACCATGGGCGATCCTGAACATCCCTAGAAAACCCCTGGACGTACTCGGGTTCAGACTACCTGCTGGCATGGTACTCCATAGTCAATAACCAACTGGCCGCCCTAACAGCCAACCAGTGGCACATCCCTCCTGGCCTGTCTGTAACTCCAGGGGGTACTAACCCGTCTAATCAGGGTTAGAAAGAAACCGTCACTCGATAATCTACAAGACGCCCAGGAACCCATAGTAGTTTTTGTAACACTGTGTAAGTGGGAGACCCGCGCACGCGTGACTCATCTCACCGCACTTGCCAACCCCTTACACGGACATCGCTACACGACAACCCTCGAAGGGAAGTCCCCCTGTAGAAATGCCCTCACAAGTACGTATATATATATATATATATATAAGTATAATCACTTCACATTTATTAAAGTGCCAACCGGGCCGTCATGTCATTTACACTTTGAACATCTAACACTAAAACATTTCCAAGGGACATGACATACGCCACACGATTGAAAACCCGAAACGCACTTAGAACATTATTTAAGAAACTCAAATCAGCATCTCAAACCTGAAAGATGTTGGTATCACAAGTAAGAAATCATTTTCCCAGTTCCAAACGCACCCCACTTTTATCAAGAGCCAAACGGGCCTTTAAACACCTTTTGAAAGAATAATATTTCTCAAATGAAATCCAGAATTTTAATCACGCATCAAAGGAAAACATTTTTCTTTTTCAACTACCAAGATCCACGCTTAATGTTTCCAAAAATCGAGTTTAAAGGTCACACGGAACTTCCTCTAATCAAGGTTCAAATAAAAACACCATTTTCCATAACCAATACACCTACCATTTTACACACACCAAAACCGCTTCAGAACCCAATTCAACATGATCTTTCGTTAATCAAGAAGAACCATCCAGCAAAACTACCATGGAAGCACACAATTAAATCCAAGAAAACGCTTTTAATGAAACGCTAGAATTAAAACAACTTTTATCATCAGCAGATCACCAAACTATAGATAACTACTTAGTAATACTTTTGAATTTGCTGAAACTTACTAAAAAGTCAAGGAATAAATAAATTCTAAATTTAAAGGCGAGTGCAAAGGGAGACCTACCTCAAAATCCAAGCACGACGGTAAAAAGACCTTGGAAACAAGGCGCGATGACCCGACGTGTGTCTGAAGCCACGTGATAAAGTCCAACACCCTCGAAACTGAGGCGCGGAGACGGCAGAACCTCGGAAACAAGGCGCAGCGATGGCGCCTTGTCGGAAACGCCCTGCGCGGGTCCTAAAACAATAGACCGTTAAACGGTCTCAACGATATTAATAACGGAATAATATTAATAATAATAACAATGTGAAAAAAAATCGCGGTGATAACAATAATCACAATAATAACTATAACACAACATAAAAGTAATAATGGGAACAATACCAATTTAACATAATCATAATATATTAATAATATAATAATGATAATAATAATATTAATAATAATAATATACTAACAATAGCATAATAATAATTTAATAATAATAAAAATAGTAATAATAACATAATATAATAATAAAAATAACAACATAATATAGTAATAATAATATTAATAATATATTATTAATATTAATAATAATATAAAAACATAATATAATAATAATAAGAAGAATAACATAATATAATAATAATAATAATAATAATAACAGAATAATATAATAATAATAATAACAATGGTAGTATAATAATAATAATAATAATAATAATAATAATATTTGAATAACAATAATAATACTAATAATAATAATAATAATAATAATAATAAAAATAACATAGTAATATTCAAAATAATGATATAATTATAATAATATTAACAAAAATAATAACATTTATAATAGAATGAAACATGAATTAATAAATAAAAATAAATAAAAACTTACCTGCAGGGGGGGTCTGCGGCGGAGCGGCGTGGCGAGCAACACCGGGAGGGTGCGCCGGCGACGGGGAGGATGGTGCGCCGGAGGGCCGGAAAGGGGAGCTGGGATAGTGGCGGTGCGGCGCTAGCACAAGGCGGAGAAGGCGGGGATGCAGGGGAAGGGTAGGGGCGGCCGCCGGAGAGGGAGCGCGCCGGGGATGGCCAGCGGGCTCGGCGGATGGAAGGAGGGCGCGGCGGTCGGGACGCAGGAGAGGGAGGCCGGGTGTTGCAGGGAGGCGGAGGAGTCGGGACGGCCGGGATGAGAACGGGGACGGCGGTGCACAAGGGAGACTGGGGCCGGGGCGAGGCGAGGCAGAGGAGACAGGAGGAGCGGGCGGCCGGGATAGGGTGAAGCGGGACGCTGGGGCGGAACGGGAGCAGGGAAGATGCAGGAGGCGAGGATGGGTGTGGCGAGGCGGAGCGCGCGGAGGGGCGCTGCGGCGGACGACGCACCGGGGCGGCGTGGCGCTGGGGTGAGCGGGACGGGAGAAGTGCGGGATGGCTCTGGAGGAAGGGGAGGCCGGGATGGATTGGCTGGTCGGGAGGCGGAGATGGGGAGGAGAAACCGCCGGGCTGCGCCGAGAGGAGAGGACGACGCGGGTGGGGAAAAAAGAAAAACGGAGAAGAGAGAGGAGCGAGTGAGAGGAGGGTGGCGGCTGGGTAGGTTAGGGTAGGATTAGGGTTAAAATAATATATATATGTATATATATGAAAAATAAAATAAAATGTTATAATAATAATAATAATAAAACTTTATAATAATAATAATAGTAAGTATATTTTTAGTCATCAAACCTTAATATATTAATAATAATACTAAAACATCATAATAATAATGATATAAAACCCTTTTAATAAAAATAATTAGACTTTATAACATTAATGATAATAATGATAAAACTTATAATAATAATAGAAGACTAAATAAAAGAATAAAATCTAATCTTCGTAATAATAAAAATTTATAATAATAATATTAATAAAACTTTATAATAATAATATTAATAAAACTTTATAATAATAATAACAAATAAACTTTATAATAATAGTGATGAAAAAAAAATAAAAAAAATAAAATGACAACATAAAATTCTCAAATTTAAACATCGGGCGAACCCGTAGTCACCCGGGCCAACCGCACGGTCACCGCTAACGATGCGATGACCGCGCACTAGCGCGAAACCCTTCAACACAAATAAACGTTAAAAATTAAGACCGAGACCAAGAAAATAAAAAGTAAGATAAGGGTATCTGCGGTCTGGGTGTGACAATTCTCCCCACCACAGACACTTTCTGCCCCCATAAAGTCACCACGCCAAAAGTCGGTTAAGATTTAAGTCCATGCCCCAACGGAACTAAAGGAACGAGAGAGAACTGAGAATCTCGGGGATGACCTTACTCTGCACAGGTCACACCCGACCGATTCAAGAGAAAACTGGGGTCCGAGATTGAGGGGAGAACGCGAAGGGGTTCTCCCCACCACAAGAACTTAACTAGTGCAGAAAAGATGACCATTCAGAAAGAAAACCCCGGGAAGGGGGGAGGGTCGACGCGGGAACTCCCAACCGGTTTAAACCAACTCTCATAGCATGAGTGAAAAGAAACACCTTCGTCCAGACATTAAATTCTCGACCAGAGTCAACAACCTTCAACACCAGTGAAAACCCATAGAAAAACATCTAACCGACATCAAATTGGAGACATGATCCACCGAAGTCCACAAATCATAATCACATTGACAACATTACTAGAACGAGGTCAACCCACACGAGAGTCGAACACACTTTTAGGAAGGACACCCGATTTAGAATATTACATTCCCATGACAAGTCCGCTTAGATTTATCATCGAACAAGTCCATTGTCACTTTTTAGAAAAACCACACATTTACAAAAACCAGACTACTTGGATTATAATAGAACAAGTCCATGATAACCCCATGGTAAAACGATGAACATACAACAACGTCAAAACCTAACAGCAGAAAAACAAGTACTAAAAGATCTTGATTGTTCCACTGCTAACACGGAACACAAAACCTGGACCAAGGCTTCACAACCCTGGGGACTCCTGACTGTGCGCGAGCTTCACCCCGAGACTTGTGGCTGGGGCTCTGATGGCTGAAGCATCTTCTGCCTCACAGTCAGGTACTGACATTCTCCCATCGCAGCTTCCTCTTCAAGTAACGCTTCTTGCAAAACTTCTCCAGATGACCCAGACAACCACAGCGATGACATGTCTTCGGAGGGTTGCGACAAGACGGCTTTAAATGCCCGAAACGACCACACTGAAAGCATACCATCGAACGATCTGATGAACTGGAAGCTAGGACCAAAGGGGATAACTCATTGGGGACAGGTATCTCTCGCGCCTTTTCCTCACCGGAGGGGGAACTCTTACGAACAACAACAGGGGACGCTGAAGCACTAACCACCCGCACACCGGAAACCAACTCAGCCAAGAAAGCTTCCTCTACCAGCTTCTCGAAACAAAGGTCTTTATAAGGGAGGACTCGCTCCTTGATCTCTGGACGAAGACCCCCAGTGAAAAGAGAGGCCTTCATGAGCTCATGCGACGCTACATCTGGAGAAAAGGAAATCAGTTCCTTGAAATGGTCAACATATGCCTTCACCGTCTGTTGGCCTTGTTGAATATGCACAAGCTCTCCCTTTTTCTCCAGCTTCACTTCCTCAGGTACAAACCATTGGATGAAAATGGTTCTGAAGACATCCCACGTCATTTCACCTTGCGTTGACGGTGGGGTAACCATCTTCCACTGGTCCAGAGCTGGACCCTCAAACAACTCCATAATTGCACGAACCTTAACATTATCGGGAGTTCCCAATATTCTAAAGACACGTTCCACTTCCTCGAGCCATTCCACTGCCTCTAACGGACCCTGATCACCATGGAGAACAGGCAAAGTCTGAGGAGGACTAAAAACTGGGCATGACATATCCGAATCCTTAAAGACCTTTCTGGGCGGCATTTCCTGAGCGACATATAAAACACAAGGCCAAAACCCACATCAAAACGAAGCAACATCAATAAAAGCGCCTTCATCATAAACAGTCAGCAGAAGGACCAAACAAATACAACACAACCCAAAATAAAATCTCCTCTTTAAAATTCCCTTTTCATTTTTGATTTCAAAACCACCCTTTTTCAAGATCACTTTCCAAAACCAGTCCACTTCCAAGCCAAAAACTTTCCAAAACCATTTTCCCTTTAAAACCAGTTTAGAAAACAAATTCAAGCGTTAAATTTCAAACACACCCAGGTACTCCCATGAACCATTGCACATGTCTTCATCCACATTCCATTCATACGTGCATCAACACGCACTTCCATGCATTCTCACACATGTGCAAACGTACATAAAGAGGAACCAAGGTTTCAACCAAAACCATTCTGAACCAACTCCAAGTAAACAACATATTTTCAAATCAGAGGTTTCAGTTTTAAAACCCATTTTATACATTTAAATTCCTTTAAAAGAAACCAGTCCAATTTTCAAAAACCACTTTTCATTTCCAACTACGCACTCACACAGACCAAAACGAAAACAACATCCAAATTTGCATCAATCACTGAAATGAGGGACTAGTAGTCACACTCAACCTGGCGACATGGTAGTGGGCCATGTCCCAAGTCAGCGTCGACCACTAGGAGGAATTCAAACCACGTACTCGAACTCCACATGGGTCACTACTCCATGTGAAATTACGATGTAACGTCGGCTTGCCTCCATTATCATCTCTCAATCCAAGACAAACCAGAAAAGACAAGGACACAATTCCCGAACTACCCCTGGTAACTCGAAGATCAGTGCGGGCAAGAGTTCGCGACGCTCTTCCCGTACCAACCCCTCGAGTTCCGACAGTCCTAATCTCCTTCTACCGGACAACCCAAATAACAAGAACCTCCCTCTGATACCATTTTGTCACGAACCAGCCCGGGTCGACCCTGAACCGGTCACCCGAGCCGGTCCACGGCAAGTCCCGAGGGGCGTTCCCGATCCCCCCGGGATGGCAACCAGTGCCGGGCATTAAGACTTGATCGTTGGGAACGATTTCAGCCCAAAACAAAAGTAAATAGAACAGAATAAATAAACACTAACAGCGGAAAAGAAATAAAAGCCACACAACCACGTACCTCCATGTGACCTCTCAGGTCACCACCAAACTAGAGAGCAACCTCGCTCCAACACTGAGCGACTCAAAACAGAAGACCTACGACTGAAATGGTAAAAGATAGGCGTGAGCACAAAAGTACTCAGTAGGTGAGCCCAACAACAAGTCCCAAAGCACTGCCAGTAAATATAGAATCTACATAATCCAGGTTTGAACTATAATGTATAAAAGTAATTTTTCATAATGTTTTACTTGAAAATCAAACACGAGACATTTCCCTTATTCTTTTTCGAAAGTTAGTTCCATTTCATTAGTTGTAAACTCATTCTGAAAAGCAAAGTGTTACATTTTCAAATCTAACCCAAAGCAAGTAAAGCATTTTCATTTGAAAACCATTTTTTCTCAAAGTCTAACAGTATAGGCTGTGTAATATGACTGAAAGAAAACAAGGAGGGAAAACAAGTGCAAGTAAAGGTAAACAGGCAAGGAAAACCAAGTGCAAGTAAAAATAAACCAGAAGTTATCAGCAATAACCATGGGCGATCCTGAACATCCCTAGAAAACCCCTGGACGTACTCGGGTTCAGACTACCTGCCGGCATGGTACTCCATAGTCAATAACCAACTGGCCGCCCTAACAGCCAACCAGTGGCACATCCCTCCTGGCTTGTCTGTAACTCCAGGGGGTACTAACTCGTCTAATCAGGGTTAGCAAGCAACCGTCACTCGATAATCTACAAGACGCCCAGGAACCCATAGTAGTTTTTGTAACACTGTGTAAGTGGGAGACCCGCGCACGCGTGACTCATCTCACCGCACTTGCCAACCCCTTACACGGACATCGCTACACGACAACCCTCGAAGGGAAGTCCCCCTGTAGAAATGCCCTCACAAGTACGTATATATATATATATAAATATAAGTATAATCACTTCACATTTATTAAAGTGCCAACTGGGCCGTCATATCATTTACACTTTGAACACCTAACACTAAAACATTTCCAAGGGACATGACATACGCCACACGATTGAAAACCCGAAACGCACTTAGAACATTATTTAAGAAACTCAAATCAGCATCTCAAACCTGAAAGACGTTGGTATCACAAGTAATAAATCATTTTCCCAGTTCCAAATGCACCCCACTTTTATCAAGAGCCAAACGGGCCTTTAAACACCTTTTGAAAGAATAATATTTCTCAAATGAAATCCAGAATTTTAATCACGCATCAAAGGAAAACATTTTTCTTTTTCAACTACCAAGAGCCACGCTTAATGTTTCCAAAAATCGTGTTTAAAGGTCACACGGCACTTCCTCTAATCAAGGTTCAAATAAAAACACCATTTTCCATAACCAATACACCTACCATTTTACACACACCAAAACCGCTTCAGAACCCAATTCAACATGATCTTTCGTTAATCAAGAAGAACCATCCAGAAAAACTACCATGGAAGCACACAATTAAATCCAAGAAAACGCTTTTAATGAAACGCTAGAATTAAAACAACTTTTATCATCAACAGATCACCAAACTATAGATAACTACTTAGTAATACTTTTGAATTTGCTGAAACTTACTAAAAAGTCAAGGAATAAATAAATTCTATATTTAATGGCGAGTGCAAAGGGAGACCTACCTCAAAATCCACGCACGACGGTAAAAAGACCTTGGAAACAAGGCGCGATGACCCGACGTGTGTCTGAAGCCACGTGATAAAGTCCAACACCCTCGAAACTGAGGCGCGGAGACGGCAGAACCTCGGAAACAAGGCGCAGCGATGGCGCCTTGTCGGAAACACCCTGCGCGGGTCCTAAAACAATAGACCGTTAAACGGTCTCAACGATATTAATAACGGAATAATATTAATAATAATAACAATGTGAAAAAAAATCGCGGTGATAACAATAATCACAATAATAACTATAACACAACATAATAGTAATAATGGGAACAATACCAATTTAACATAATCATAATATATTAATAATATAATAATGATAATAATAATATTAATAATAATAATATACTAACAATAGCATAATAATAATTTAATAATAATAAAAATAGTAATAATAACATAATATAATAATAAAAATAACAACATAATATAGTAATAATAATATTAATAATATATTATTAATATTAATAATAATATAAAAACATAATATAATAATAATAAGAAGAATAACATAATATAATAATAATAATAATAATAATAACAGAATAATATAATAATAATAATAACAATGGTAGTATAATAATAATAATAATAATAATAATAATATTTGAATAACAATAATAATAATAATAATAATAAAAATAATAATAATAAAAATAACATAGTAATAATCAAAATAATGATATAATTATAATAATATTAACAAAAATAATAACATTTATAATAGAATGAAACATGAATTAATAAATAAAAATAAATATAAACTTACCTGCAGGGGGGGTCTGCGGCGGAGCGGCGTGGCGAGCAACACCGGGAGGGTGCGCCGGCGACGGGGAGGATGGTGCGCCGGAGGGCCGGAAAGGGGAGCTGGGACAGTGGCGGTGCGGCGCTAGCACAAGGCGGAGAAGGCGGGGATGCAGTGGAAGGGCATGGGCGGCCGCCGGAGAGGGAGCGCGCCGGGGATGGCCAGCGGGCTCGGCGGATGGCAGGAGGGCGCGGCGGTCGGGACGCAGGAGAGGGAGGCCGGGTGTTGCAGGGAGGCGGAGGAGTCGGGACGGCCGGGATGAGAACGGGGACGGCGGTGCACAAGGGAGACTGGGGCCGGGGCGAGGCGAGGCGGAGGAGACAGGAGGAGCGGGCGGCCGGGACGGGGTGAAGCGGGACGCTGGGGCGGAACGGGAGCAGGGAAGATGCAGGAGGCGAGGCTGTGTGTGGCGAGGCGGAGCGCGCGGAGGGGCGCTGCGGCGGACGACACACCGGGGCGGCGCGGCGCTGGGGTGAGCGGGACGGGAGAAGTGCGGGATGGCGCTGGAGGAAGGGGAGGCCGGGATGGCTTGGCTGGTCGGGAGGCGGAGATGGGGAGGAGAAACCGTCGGGCTGCGCCGAGAGGAGAGGACGACACGGGTGGGGAAAAAAGAAAAACGGAGAAGAGAGAGGAGCGGGTGAGAGGAGAGTGGCGGCTGGGTAGGTTAGGGTAGGATTAGGGTTAAAATAATATATATATGTATATATATGAAAAATAAAATAAAATGTTATAATAATAATAATATTAAAACTTTATAATAATAATAATAGTAAGTATATTTTTAGTCATCAAACCTTAATATATTAATAATAATACTAAAACATCATAATAATAATGATATAAAACCCTTTTAATAAAAATAATTAGACTTTATAACATTAATGATAATAATGATAAAACTTATAATAATAATAGAAGACTAAATAAAAGAATAAAATCTAATCTTCGTAATAATAAAAATTTATAATAATAATATTAATAAAACTTTATAATAATAATATTAATAAAACTTTATAATAATAATAACAAATAAACTTTATAATAATAATGATGAAAAAATATAAAAAAAATAAAATGACAACATAAAATTTTCAAATTTAAACATCGGGTGAACCCGTAGTCACCCGGGCCAACCGCACGGTCACCGCTAACGATGCGATGACCGCGTACTAGCGCGAAACCCTTCAACACAAATAAATGTTAAAGATTCAGACCGAGACCAAGAAAAAAAAAGTAAGATAAGGGTATCTGCGGTCGGGGTGTGACAATATGTGAAACTTTATTTTGTTGAGAATAATTGCAGAAGTTATGAATCATACTATAATCGTAGAGGGGAAACTAAGAGAGGCCCTGAGTAGCTATCAAGATGTTTTAGACGGGAGAATTGGGATCACTTATTCTGGGGGGTTGAAGTACTAATATGATATTTATCTCCAATTAAACAATGATAATTGATTTTTTTATTGTGTACATCCATATTAGAACTGTATTTCATTATGTTTCTATTAGTGAATAAAGAATAGTAAAAATCAGAACCATTGTCCATACCCAGATTTTTTGTTCCATGCTTGTGGTAGGATAAGATAAAAATAGATTTTTTAAGGGATAACATTGTGGAGTAGTGGTTAGGGATCATTCATGTACCAAATACATGGATGGACTCAGGGATCCCTCAATAGACAAGTAGTTAGAGTTCAATTGGTCATTGAGGTCAAGATAAAGTATTTGGTTCCTCGGTGTATGGGTGATGGTTTAATCCATATGAATCATCATCGAGGATTCGTATGAGAGCCCATTGCATATAGAATTTTTTTTCACATTATGCAGTATTCTATGGCTAGTTTGGAAATATAATATTATACTTCTATTTGTATGATTCTCATACCATATACACTTTATTGTTTTATTTTGAAACATGATAATTAGACTCATTTATAAATTCTAGTTTGTAAAATATTTTTTTCATGGTTGTGGAAATCAAGAATGGTTTATTGTCTATTGATACACCATTGGGAGTTTTATAAAAGAATATCACACTTTTCATGGAATTTTCTATGTTAATTAGTGGTTAACATTTCCTTTGGGGATTTTTTGTTCTTAAAATGATAGTACATGAATTTGTTCTTGGTATTGATTGGCTAGTTTTTATCTCGTATCATATCAACAATAACCAGATCATAGTTACCCTTTTATCTATAGAATACAATATTTATATCCCTAAGGTTTGTAGGATATTTAGGGTAGTCATATTGAAACAATTATGTTGAGATTGGATTGTATCATAGATCATATGGTAGACCTTGGTCTAGATCATGGTCGAATGTAGCCTAATCAAATTTCTCTAGTGGTAGACAATTTTAAGGAAGTCACTCATGATTTGATCTATGGATTTCCACCCTAGTAGTAGATCTGTTCACAACTAAATTGGTGGGAGGAGTAGTGCTTTTAACTATTCTCCATTACAGGATCACACCAGCAGATCTTCAATGATTGATGTTTTAGTTGGAAGATCTTGAAGTTAATGATTTCATCTGAACTACAATATAACCTCGGATTTTCCCTATTCTTTTCAATAGGAAGGATAATGGGAATCTTCCGTTTTATATGGATGATAATTTATTTAACTCGATGATGGTCAAGAAATAGTATCCCTTTCTATGTATCGATGATCTCTTTGACATGATGTGTGGTGCATGAATTTTATATATAATAGTCTTGCAAATAGTGTACCATTAGTTGAGAGTTAGACCATCAAACATACCTAAGATATATTTTTAGGGAATGTACGGATTGTTAGGGATTATGATGAAGTTGTTCGGTCTAATGAATACACTAGAAGTATTCATGGTCTTGATGAATCAGATATTTCATCACTTTTATGAATCAGTGTGTGATGGGTTTCATCAATGATATCTTACTATACTCTCATTCAGTAAATGATCATATTTAATATATTTAAATAAACCCTAGTATATTGATACAACATTATATTTACATTAATCTATTCAAATCTAGTATCTATTTTCAGAATGTGTACTTCGTATTCCATTTCAACTCAAAGGATAGAGTTTCAGTTATCCCAAAGAATGATTCAACCATGATATCATCAGAGTTTCCTTATAATGATTTCTAGATTCTGAATTTTTTGGATTTATCATGTTATTACAATTCCTTCATCAAGTAATTCTATTTAATATCATAACTGATCTCCAGAATGACTATTAAAGTGAATTTTTTGTTTTATCAGATGCGTGGTGGTTATATTTTCACTAGATCAAGAGCATTCCGTCCTTAGAATGGATCATATCATTGACTATACTAATTGATGAATAAACGATGTATTATGACACATATAGAGTTTTAATTGGAGAAGTTATTCTAAAAGAGGAATGATTGGGTTTTTATGGCACAAGATAGTTGAGAACACATTTTTGAAATTATCTTAATCGTGATATAGAGTTAATAGTGGGGGTACACGCCCTATGTTGATTGAGAAACTGTCTTTTAGGTGAGTTGTTTATGGTATACATCGATCAAAAGAGACATAGGTACATCTTTTCGGAGTGATACTAGAACCTTTGACAGAAGATTTGGGTTGATTATATGAAATCATTCTACATTGAACAATATTATACACCATGAAAGGGAACAATAAATTTTTATGACTTGAGTGGTATTAAATATATAGAGTGTAAAGACCAGGAAATTTGAAGAAATATTTTATTTCATAAATTCTTTGGAATTTTATGAGTACGCAGCTCTTGACGACACTTGATTCTGAGGCCCGGTGTGCCCGGAAAAAGTTTCTGAAGATTAGCCCGGGTACGTTTAGTGAATGAGTGACTGTGTTTTTATATCTTTTGAAGAGGTGCTCGGAATTGAAATCAGAGGGCACCGATGAACTTGAATCTTTGGTAATTACATAATGGGACCTTTAATGTAGTTGCGTTTTATGCGGGTTGTAAATTAAAAATTTGGGTTAGTTAAGAAGTTAAATAAAATTGTTGGAACAATTTTATTTCATTGGAAGTTAATCCCTCCCCTGGGATTTTCTTGGTGGACCCACAACCACACAACTTCCCATGTGTTAAAATTTGAGAGGTGGGGCCCCCATGAGACCCAACCTTTCACCTCCCCCTAAACTCCCTTAAACATTCTTCAATAAATTGGAAACCCCCTTAATTTATGAGTCTTCTTCACCTTCTCCCCTCCATTAATTCTTGCCAACCCATCTCTTAATTAATTAAAAAACTCTTCATTCAATTAATTAAGTGATTTGAATTTTTAATTTGATGTGTTAATAAAATATTATCCAAGCCTAATATTTTATTTTGTGAGCTTTGTGGTGTTGTAATGCATTGGGGTGAGAGCTCTTGAGAAAAGGGAGATAATTATTAATCTCCTCAAATGATTAATAGTTTTATTATCTGATGAAGAACACCCACCTTCAATCAAGAACGCTCCCCTGTTCTCTAATTTTCTTCGTTTCTCCGTGACAAGAGGGGAGACACCAATTCTTCGGGTACACTTCAACGATGATGGAATTGATATCAACATCCACAATGCTCGGCTAACGTGAATCTGTTTCAAGGTAGGTGTTAAATTTGAGTGTGTTTATGTTCTCGTGTTCATTCAGCCAGCGCCCTCCACGTTAGGCGTTATCAATTGGCCAAAGATAAAAAAGGTTTCACGTTGTACGAAGAACTATTTTATTCAAATAAAATTGAAACAATCCACCCTAAAATTCTCCAACAAATAACTATTCCCAACCTGAAAAAGAAAACATCTGTGGATCAACTTAATAATGAGTTGATCCACGTTCTATGTTTTAGAAGGGAAGAACGAGGGAATATAATCATACTCAAATTTAACCCCTACCTCGAAAAATATTCATGGTAGCCGAGCGTAGTGGATAATGATGTTGATTCCATCATCGTCGAAGTATACCCAAAGAAGTAGAGTCTCCCCTCTTGTCATAGAGAAAAGAAGAGAATTGGAGAACTGGGGAGCGTTCTTTGTTGAATGTGGTTGTTCTTCGTCCGAGAATAAAACCATTCTTTGTTTGAGGAGATGAATACTTCTCTCCCTTTTATCAAGAGAACTCACCCCAAAGCATTCCAACACCACAATTCTCCAAAAATAATATATTAGTCTTGGTTAATATTTTATTAACACATCCAATTCGAAATTTAAATCACTTAATTAATTAAATGAAGAGTTGTTTAATTAATTAAGAGATGGGTTGGAAAGAATTAATGGAGGGGAGAAGGTGAAGAAGTCTTATAAATTAAGGGAGTGCCAATTTATTGAAGGGAGCTTAAGGGAGTATAGGGGGAGGTTAAAGGT
Source organism: Viscum album (assembly GCA_963277665.1). NCBI lineage: Eukaryota > Viridiplantae > Streptophyta > Magnoliopsida > Santalales > Viscaceae > Viscum > Viscum album. The sequence goes on along the minus strand of OY728133.1, from coordinate 1,900,256,293 downwards.
TGCGGCTTGTGTGGGCCCCACATCTCAAATATTTACACATGGGAAGTTGGGTGGTTGTGGGTCCACCAATAACATCCCATGGGAGGGATTAACTTCCAAAGACATAAAATAGTTCCAACAATTTTATTTATCTTCTTAACTAAAAACAATTTTCAATTTACAACACGAATAAAACCCAACTGTGGTATAGGTCCCCTTAAGCAATTATATGTGCTGCGAGTTCATCGGTGCCCTTAGATTTCAGTTACGAGCACAACATTAAATGATAGAAAAACCCTCTCATTAGTTCACTGAACGTACCCAAGATAAACTTCAGAAAATTATTTCGGCCACACCATGCCTTGGAAACAAGTGCCGTCAAAAAATTCGTACTCATAAAATTTCAAATAATTAATGAAAAAAAATTCCCTTGAAATTTATGGGTCTTTACATTAGTCCCACCATAGTGATTTACGTCCCCATAAAGCTACAACACACTCTAGGGAATCAAAAGGGTGTACCGATCACGCATATGAGGCTCCCACTCCCATGTGCTCTCCTGGAGGTTCTCGTTCTTCCAGCAAAGGCACACAAGAGGGATCAACGGTCCTTGTAGGACCCGCTTCTGTCGATCCTCAATCTCTAATGGAACCTCTGTGAATGTCGCCCCAAACAAATCTCTGTTGACCACGTCGAGATGAGACCCATAAGAAGATGTGGTCACCATCCTAAAACTCTAGTGATCTTTTTCTTCTATCAGCATAGGACTTATGTCTGCTTTGTGTAGTCTTCATCCGCTCCTGGATGATCTACACCTTCTCCATCGTAGCCTAAAACCATCTCCGGTTCTACATGTGCTGACTCCATCACTATCCACAAAGGATATCTAAAATGTGGATAGCTTCTGTCTCGCCCCTCCTAAAAGCTGAATGCCTGATCTACTACTAAGAGAATATGATACAACATTCCCCTTACCAGTAGTATGGACTACCTCGAAGTCATAGTCCTGGAGGAACTCAATCCATTGTTGCTATCTCAGGTTTAGGTCCTTCTGTTAAAAGACACACCTGAGATTATTGAGTATTGAGTAAACTGTTAACCATTCACTAAACGAACAATGGTGAGACATGCCAATTGTATGAACTCATCTCCACCATTCTACTTCTACGTTCTACAAGTGCTGGTGAGATTTATTCATTTCCAAAAAGGGAAATCTAGTATCATCCCCTGGATGAACCACGTTCTTTTTCTAATACAGTCAATCCTCACATGAACGATACAATTGATGTCTTGGATGACGTTTTAAGGCCTCGACACTACTAATAAAAGATATTAGAGTTACTCTAACCTCTAGTTATTGTGTCACACTGTCGGAATCACTGTGTGGTCACTGGATCTCCTCCATTTGGTATCTCGAATGTGAGGGTCAAGTCATCAATTTAAACTGAAACCTCTTATTACACAAAAAAGAAGGAAAACAAATGTCACAAGGAAATGTGTCTTTTATTACTGCATCTCAATGTACAAAGACACATAAAACCCATGAACAATCAATAACATGGAATCTAGAAGCACCAAGAACAAAGGCCTCCATGCCTGGAACTAGTCCTGCTCATGTCCACCAGCTTCCAGAGCTCCATAGTTATATGCTTCAGCTGCCTGAAGCTTTTCTCTTCCATTTTCACCTATTCCCTACAATCGTGGTGGACCTCTTGGTGGTGGTGGTGGCAGCACCTTGAAGCGTCGTCCACCACCAGTAGTACGGCCTGCTCCTCTTCCTCGGTCTCCTGCTCCATGCAGTCCACCTTGACCGATCCTCTGCCTCTACCTGGGAGGTCCTTATTCTATCAGTTGATCGTCTGCACGATAGGTCGGACAGTCATGACCCATGTGACCTTGTCCACTGCATGAGTAACACATCATGGAAGGTCAGTCTATGTCTCCACCTTGGGTGCCCCGCACCACCGACCATGAGTCGTGCGGTCAACCACCTTTAGGTCTGGTTATCTTGGACCTTTGCATCATCTTTCTATTGTCAACTGTAGAAGACTCTGCTGCCTGCGGGCTAGTGGTGGATCCCGCTGCTAGAGACTGCTCAGCAAGGAAACTCTCCACTAAGAGGGCTCTCTCCAACACCCTCGTCTGCATCAGGATGTCGTGGGAGACACCTGAATCTCTAATCTCTTGCCTGAGTCCCTGTTCAAATGATTGGGCCCTGAAGAATGGGTCTCGTACCATATCGGTGTAGTAGCTTGAGTGGTTGTTGAACCTCGCTGAGTATTGCTCCACTATCATGCTACACTTTTAAAGATGCAGTAGCTCCTGTGTACACACTGCTAGAAGGGTGGCTGGTACAAACTCATCACGGAACAGGATCTCGAAGTCTTCCCATAGAGTGTCGTCTCATCATGCATCTGGAGCATCAAGCTCCACCATATGCATGCTACTACATAAAGGAGGTTGGTAGTAAGGATCTCCATAATGGCTGATGGCGGCCCTACCAACCTAAAGACTCTCATCACAGCCTCCACCCAATACTCAACTGCTAGTGGGTCCGTCTCTCCCAGGTACCTAGGTGGCCTCTGGCGCTGGAACTCATGCTGCATTCTCAAGCGGCGCACATCACCTACTGCTAGGGCTGGTGGCATCGGTGACCCAACGGGTGGTTGTACCACTGGTGCCTCCACTGGTGCCTTATATGGATGACAGCCATGTACTGAGGCCTCACCGCTAAGAGACCTGTCAGTACGTACAACTCTCGGGGCTCTAGCTGGTTTTCCACGGGGTGGCATCCTGAACGAAACAGATGTGACACGGTCATAGACTATATCTGGTTAGAAGTCCTGGTTTGAGTTTATTTTAAATAATCTTTCGAAAACACACACGCTATCAGTGTTTTCGTGCTCTGATTCGGAAATCAGTAGTCAGGGTCCTGGTGTATGGATACGTCGGCCGCCTGCACCTACAATGGAATCCCTGAACAAAAAACCACACTTAGTACCCTTAACACTATTTATTCACATAAAGAAAATATTAGAGTCCTATGTTCTGTGGTAGAACCAACTCTTATGATTCCAATTTTTCACGACACATCCCCCATGGCTCGTATCGTGACAACACCAATCCCGCCATCCATAGGCCTAGGGAGAGAGACTACCACCAAAGGTGTAACTCCCTAAAAATTGGGATGGAATTTTCTTTATAAATCGTAAAAACACACTAAACCAGAGTAAAAGTGGAAAAAAACACTATATAAAGCAGTAAAAAATTTCTACAGAAAGTACAAAGAGACTAGAAATACAAGCCCAACTGAAAGGTACAACTACAACTGCAAGAAATTACAACTGAAAAGACAAACTTCTGAATGGTGAACCAGCTACTGGATTGTCCTCTGGGTTCCTACGTGAAGGGTAGGTACAGATGTCTTCCTCAGCACTCTGCGTGTATTGGTCTGCTCCATGTGCCATCACGCCAGGTGTCTACCTCCGGGTACTGTCCAGTCCTCATACACTCTACCTTGGTCAGCGATGTCTGTCATCTGCATCCAACACAACGAGGTGCGGGCATAACTCGTGCATCAGTGAGTATAACGATACTTAGTAGGGACCCCGAGACCCTCAAGGTCTCACAAAATCCATCAAGGTTAAACCACAAATATATATCTCAAAAGATTATCTTTACTTAGGTATATTCCCATACATATACCTATGTTACCAAGTAACCCATCTCAATCATGAGGAAAACAAAATGGTCATTGACTCAGCTCAAACCAGGATTTTCATTCACGATGCCGAAAGCATGGCTGCTGGAGAACTCCTCCTCTGTTGATCACATTAGTTCTATCATTACACTAAGGTGCTACTCACTAACCATAGACTGTTGAGGTACTCATCCTTTGTCGAGTACCGCGGGTATGTCGCCCCAACACAGTAGTGATCTCCGACATTGGTCTGCCACCCCAAAAAAGTAGGGCACCACCTAATAGCCTACAGAGGTACTAATCTTGTTGAGTACCGTGAGCCTACCGCCCAACATAGTATCACTCCTACTCCATGGGTCTGCCACCGCAACACAGTTGTTCTCCCCACTGGGCTCGTCAAGTCACTCCGAAATGAATCGGACAAGCAGTCATCATGTCTCAGCCAGCTACAAGGCCTCCGAACTCCATACGCTCATCTCTAAGAGGATCCACTCCACGAGCTACTAGTTGATATTCCAAGTGTCCCAAAGTCTCAAATGAAATTATCTCAACGGACCGCCTCGTCATAGGGGTCTGAACGCAACAGATGGCACGTTAATCAGAAGCCCTACCTGTCAGTTATTAACTTTTGTATTTTTAGGGCCCGGTTGGTTTCGTGTACGAACCAACCCGACCGTATCTCAACTGTACCCCAAAATCCCATGAGGTATACTCAATGGAACAGTTTCTCAACAAAATTACCAATGCTACTGATGGTTTGTCAAACGAACGTCCGGTCTAAGAGTTATTGGATTTTCTGTTCCAGGGGCCCGGTTGGATTTCGGGTACAATCCAACCCTTTAAAACTCCAACTACATCCAAGCCTCTAGTGGAGTATCCCAAAAGAATTTTTTCATGAAAAAAAATCCAACGTAGTTGACGGCACGTCAATCGGACGTCTGGTCCTTATGTTATAAGCGTTTCCTCTCCGAGGGCCCTGTTGGTATTGGGTTCGAACCACCCTAGCCATACACAAACATTGGATAAACCATGATTATAATATACTGAAACGACTGTCTCGATCCAGGAAATCCTACGTAATTGACGGTGTGTCGATCTGAGGTTCGTAGCTCATGTAATGGTTGTTTAACCGAAAACGGTCTGAAAAGGGGGGGTATGGGCCCAGTCTGACCCGGCCGAAACCACCCTGGGAAGGCCCGGCCCGGTTGGCGAGGCCTATCCCAGCCAGTGCAGCCTGGACCACGTGGGCCACCCTGGCTCGGCCGAGGGGGTGAGCTAGCTTGGCTAGCTGGCCGAGCGTGGGGGGTGCGTGGCCTCCCCCAGCTGGCGCGACATTAAGTCGTGCCTCCTGATTTCCCGGAACGGATTTGCCGTTCCGGCGGTGCGCCGACATCTCGATCTGCGGACCACCGGATGCGCTCCAGTGTTCTGATTCTCCCAATGTCTGTAGCGTAGAATTACTTAGATTGAGATGGTCATTTAGGTATATTACACTCACGGTTTTGTAAAAGTTTGGGTTCATCCGGTATGGTTCGAACCCGAAACCAACCAGGCCCTCGGAGCGGAAATGCTTATAACTTAAGAACTAGACACCTGATTGACATGTTTTCAACTACGTTGGATTTATTTTTATGATAAGGCTCTTTTTGAATACTCCAATAGAGGCTTGGAAGCAGTTGGAGTATGGCTGGGTTGAATTGTACCCAGAATCCAATGGGGCCCCTAAAACAGAAAAGCCAATAACTCTCAGACTGGACGTCTATTTGACGAACCGTCGGTGGCACTGGTAATAACATTGAGAAATGGATCCTTTTAGTATACCCCATGGGAGTTCGTGGTAAATTTGAGATATGGTTGGGTTGGTTCATACATGAAACCAACCGGGCCCCATGGATAAAAACGCTAATAACTTACAGACTGAACGTCCGATTGACGCGCCGTCTATTGCATTGAGACCCCTTTGACGACGTGGTCCTTTGAGATACTTTCACGTGAGATTGAGGGACACAGGTATTATCGACCAGAAGCTTGTGGATCATATCCTCCCTGAGACGAGCGTTTGGAGTTTAGAGGCCTTTTAGATGGCCGAGACTTGATGACTCCTTTTCAGATTCATTTCGGAGTGACATGAATAGCCTAGTGGGGAGAACAACTGTGTTGGGGTGGCAGACCCATGGAGGAGGAGTGATACTGTTTTGGGCAGAAAACATGTGGTACTCGACTGGAGGAGTACCTCTGTAGGCTATTAGGGGGTGCACTACTGTGGTGGGATGACAGACCCATGGCGGGGATCGCTACTGTATTGGGGCGACATACCCGCGGTACACGACAGAGTAGTAGTACCCCAGTAGTCTAAGGTTAGTGAGTAGAACCTCGGAGTCGTGACATGACTACTGTGCTTGACAGAGGAGGAGTTATCTTATATCCATTCTTTGGGCATCGTGAATGACAATCCTGGTTTGATCCGAGTCAATGACCTTTGTGTTTTCCTCATGATTGAGATGGGTTACTTGATAACATAGGTATATGTATGGGAATATATCTAATTAAAGGTTATCTATTAAGATATAAATTTTTGGTTTAACCCTGTTGGATTTTTTGAGACCTTGAGGCTCTCGGGGTCCCTACTGAGTATCGTTATACTCACCCCTGCACAAACTATGCTTGTACCTTGTTGTGTTGGATGCAGACGACGAACCACACTAACCAAGGCAGAGTGTATGATTACTGGACGATACCCAGATGTAGACACTTAACGTGACGACACACGGAGCAGACTGATAGATGTGAAGTTCTGAGGAGGACATTTGTACCTACCCTTTATGTAGGAACCCAGATGAAAATCCAGGAGCTACTTCACCATTCAGTTGTTTGTCTTTTCGGTTGTAATTTCTTTCAGTTGTAGCTGTACCTTTCTATTGGGCATGAATTTCCGTCCCCTTTGTACATTCAGCACACTTGTTTATAAAGGCAATGACTTCCCAGTTTTTAGGGAGTTGTGCCTTTGGTGCTAGTAGCCAGCGCCTGACCTATGGAAGGTCGGATTGGGGTAGTCACGATATGGGCCCCGGGGGATGGGTCATGACATAGAGGTCGTGTGGGAGTCTTGAAACATGGTGAAAATGATGGATCTATTTACATACATGAATCTTTATGTTTCAGAGTTCATGGGTAGAGTAAATATGACCATAACATCAATTATTCTTGTACTTATTCAACAAATAAAGATAGATAATTTATCAAATATTGTGTTTTTTTCTCTATGGGATATAATATATGGCCTCTATACACCACCAGGATGGACTCTTGGAAGAAGTGATGTTCTTCTTGTATATGGATGATTATGCGTTTCTACGGGATTGTGTGGCAATTTGATAAAGGATTTTCCTAATTATATATGGTCAATATACCCTTGTATAACATAGATTTATCATAATCTCGAAAGTAATTACTAGTTTCCAAGAATGAGAAGGAGGTATCAGGAATCATGGTGACATTATTTACCATTTAATCGGTGAAAATGAAGCCTCAAACGCCATATATGTTGTTATAACCTAAGATTATTATTGAATGGAAATACAATGATTTCACTATAACTTTTCCCACTATATTACCTTGTAAACTTTTCAATAATGATATAGTATGGTTGATTGTGGGTATACTAACAATGGTAGCCCACATCCTTCCTAATAGGGGGACCATCACCCATGATGATATTTGTAGTATTTACCTTCATCTTATAGTTTAGTAGAATGGTTTTATAAAGTGAATTGTTTTTATTGATATCCCCATTTCACCTCTTTATTTTGAAGGTTATTCATAATGATTTCAGATCAAATGTTCTCCTCATTATAACCTATCATCCACAAACAGACGGCCAATCTAAACATACTACTCAAATGCTGGAGGATATGTTATGAATTTTTTATTATGATTTTTTTGGATCATGGAATAATAAAAATATGTATGCAGTGGTTTATGGGATGTTTCATAGAATAATTTTCACTGGCAGTTAATTTTTTATTGTAGAATCTTCCCTCTAAAAATTATTGTGTAATTTTTTTTAAAAATTTATAATTATAAAAATATATAACATTTTATTAAATAGCCAATAATTTTTTTACCAAATATAAATGCTTTTTAAACCACCTAAAAACTCTATGTACCATATATAGTGGTAATTTAAAGAATCATTGAATATTTATTTACTGAAATAAAATCTTTTAGAAGAATAATACCTATAATAGAAAATATAATCATACATATACACATCATAAAACCAAATTTGATTGAACCATAACTAACCAACATTAAATGAATATTTAATTAAATCATTATAAAACTAAAACTACATTCTAATCAAATATTATACTCACAAAAAAATGTATCACAATGACATATATACAACATGAATCATCATTCACCAACATACACACCAGTGAGAAAAAAATCAAGAATCACATGCCTCATTGGATTTCGATAGGTGAAAAAGTAAAATTTATTTTTCACGTAATTTAAAAAAGGAACCTTGAGTCATTTTTCTCATGTTATACGCTTAGTGAAATTCTATCAATAATTCTTTAAAACCACAATTTTTTATTTTGATATAACATTTTCAAACCCATTTTATATATTACCAATTTCCCATTAAATTAATATTTGAAACAATTTAACCTTCAATAGTCACATTTTAAAAGGAAAACCCAATTTTACATTTATAATTAAATTAATGCCTCCAAAAAGCACATAAAACGGGGCAATAAAACTCATCAAACTATGAAATCAACATCAAAATATTTAACAAACTAGATTTCCCATGTTTTTTTAATTAATATAACATGAAAATATCCTAATCTAAATGGGAAAATCAATAAAATGTATGAAATTTTTATAAAACAATAATAATAAGGTCACATGAATATAAAATCACTAAAATACCATGATATTGTAAAATTATGGAAACCAACCTATAAAAGGACTATAAAAGACCAATTGTAAATGAAGTTGCAATAAAACAATTATCAAAATAAATTTCAAAAAACTAATAACCAAACCAGTATTATGAAATTGATAAATCCTAAATCCAATATAGTAAATAAAAAAAATATGGACTAAATTTATTTATTTTATCCTACAATTATTCTTAAATACCTTTTTATTGATTTATTGACGTAGGAATATGACTTTTGTAAATCACTATTCGAAATAGAAGACACCAAAATTAACAAGAAAATTAAAAAGACATAAAATTTGTAAAAATTATACCAGAAAGTCCGATCCAAGCAAGCTTGGACCACCAATTTTATTAATAAAATAAAAGTGCAGAAACAGGAGAAGGAAGAGAGAGAGATTACAAGTCAAAACATTCATAGTCACCACCCCCAAACCCGATCGTGTCATCAACATCAGCTGATTCCCATTCTGATTGGGTCTCGTATTGTTTAAGAAGCTTCTTATAGAACTTCTGTTTGTCCATCTTCTCCTTCGATAGCTTCTCAATCTCCTTGTTGGCAGATGCCCTAGTGGTCACGGTCCTCGGAACTGCAGAGTAGTCCTTCGTTGGTTTCCTTGAAACAGGGGCAGATCTGACACCCTCATTGTCAGAGCCTCTTTTATTTTCTCCTCAGACAATATCACTATATGATATTGTATTTGCATCCATACCTCTTCTCTTGGTCTCAACATGAGAGGCACCCCCTTTGCAGAGGGTTAGGTCCCCAACTCCAGGAGTGGATTCCTCCGCCCTTCTTATATATTGATGGTTAAATCATACTAAAAATATAAATTTAACCACTAACCATTATAAAAAATGTTATTTGACAAGAAATATAGATCTACCTTACCTTAAACCACAATAAGGTCTTGAAATCACCATATAATTGTGTTAGTCAATCATGATTTTAGTTACAAATAACCATCACTAAATAAAAATTCAACCCATGTCACTACCCAATGAAGAAATATCGACACCGTAGAAATCATTATCTTGATTCCTCGATACTGAAAATTTTATATCAATTTTATGAAAATTAAATGTTGGAACTAACTAATAATTGTCTAGTAAATTATTATTAAGTAGTTTGATTTATGTGCTCACTCAATCCATCCATCAATGCAATATCACCGAGGAGACATCCAATTGTATTCTGATGTAAATTAACTAATTATTTTTGAGAAATAATAACATTTCCATACCATATCTATTTAAAATCCCCATATTGTTGGATAGTTCTCACATATTTATGAATTTTTATTTTCACTATCATAAACTACCTCTTAAAAATTAATGGTAGGAAGTAACTACCACTAAGATTTGATGTTATTGCAATCCACAATGACCCTATAAGACCTAATATGGTACTGTTTTAAAAACCATCCAATGTACATGACCATAATACTCCTTCATAGTGAATTTATGAACTGGATCATTTTGGGAGACCGAGATGGATGATAAGAGAATGTCATCAAATAGTTCTGATATTTTTACATATTAATTAAATACTAGTCATATTTAAAGGAAAATATATTAAAACATTTATAATGGAAAATATGTTACTACAATAAAAAATAACTTGTACTCCAACTTATTTGGTATGATCGTTCCCTTATCACTCATCATATTTTACAAGAAAATATACCAAGTTCAATTTGGGAGTCTTGATTCACTAAATTCTTTGAATAAATTAATCCTAAATTAAAAAAAGTATATATTAATATTATAATGTTATCTTATAAATGTATTAAATAATGAAAATATTCCAATAGTTGATGTGTATCTTGAAAATATCCATGAACCCGAATTATGGGGGATGATTTTTTTACCTTGACTTGATACATTTTTTCTTGAAACATCCAGAAATAAATATCATTTCATTTAAAAGTAATGTATTCAATTCCACATCATTTTCATATTAATGTATATATGCTAAATGAAAATGATGCAATAATTCATTTTTCAATATCATGTGGTCATCATAGAGATGGATATAAACAAACATTGTCCTCTACTCTATAGGTTCCCCTTTTTGTACCTTGTGATACTATTATTGAGTTTCTAGTGATTTATTTATCGATAATTAAATAATAATCATTTAAAAAAATTCTCTTTCATTCCAAAAAATTTCAATGTCTAGTTTCGTGTGATAAAACATACAACAAAAAAGTGGAATAACATATGTACAAAGAGATTCACATTTAAAATATTTTAATTTATATAACTAATGGATTTCAATTGATAAATAATGTATTAAAATTACCTTTTTTTGTAATCAAATACATTATTATTCTAATATTGATGTATATCCCTCAAATAAAAATTTGTAATTTAAAGGTTAATTGAATCAGACACAAAAAATCCTTGAATCTAGCCAAATAATCTTGAAATATTATTTGTGAGGACCCCATTAAGATCATAATGGGAAATATATCTTCATATAGTTCTAAATATAAGCATATAAATTTTTTATATTTGTCTCAGCAGTAATATTATTTTAATATTTAATGAAAAATTGTTGTTGATATAAAAAAACTAAAAAATGACATTAAATTTTGTACCTATTACTGCTTCCCTCAAATTTTCTCATGATGAAACAGGAGTGACAAGCCATTTCTTCACTGTGGAGTCACTTCATGGTGAAGCAATTGAATATGGAACAAATGTGCCAAAAGAATATTGGATGGAGAAGGAGGGAGTTCTAGATAATGATGGGTTGAAGATAAATGGTGTGTAAAGTGCATTAAGGTGTCAGATGAAGGGTTTCTCAAATGATATATAGAGGGATACCAATGCATCATTAGGTGTTACTGTGACTAGGGGAATTTAAAATATAAGTCATCATGGATTATTGAAATAATTCTTATTTAGAATTAGTTCCATTTAATTAAAAAAATTTGAAAATATATTTTAAAAAATTCATGAAAAGTAAATAAATAATGAAATGATAACATATGAACAATATAATCAATATTAATTTTTATAGGTATGGTAATGATTGACTATATGAAAATTTATTATAAAATTTAATTTTAAATAAATAATCAAATCATGCATAAATATAAATTTATATTAGATAACATATCAATAGTACTAGAAATGAATAAAATGTAACTTAGGTTGTTGATAATTTAAGGAATTATGGCAAGTGAAATCATTTTTCCATCAATCATATTCATATCCTTCACCATCATTACATAATATACATCATCCACCCTTAGAAGAAAATCATTTTCAATATCACGATGGACCAAAAAGTATGTTTTTTTATATATTATATTCATTTTCAATGCTAAAATCAATGTCATGTCACCTACTTTATCACCCAAATGATAAAAGTCCCCTTTTTATGTGAACTGGTACACTCATGCATTCATCCACCACACCTTTCACATAATATAACATTTTTTCTAATGATGAGAAGATACATTGATCATTTAATTCATTCTCACCATAATATATCATGAAATAGAACTTCATAGGAATAAATTTTATGGAATAACATTTAATTCCTCAACAAATATTGACCCAATTGTAGATGAATAAACAAAAAAAAATGTAACCATGGTATTTTAATTCAAAAATATTATTCACACATCCATAGTATCCTAATTCAAAAACATTATAAATACCATTATTCAGTGTTTTTGAACCCACTTATTTTTCACTTTATGAAATTTGAATCCATTCACATTATATGAGTCAAAATGTTTAGTTTTTTAAGACCTCGAGCCAAAAACATAAAATATTTGGATAGATCATCTGGAGTATCGGTACACATAATCTAAAAAAGTATTATACATTATAAGATTTTTAAAATATATTTTTCAACAAAATATTCATATTGAAAAATTAATTATGAACTTTCATAATGTGCAACCCATTCTATGAGCTCCAATAGTATTATGATTTTTTATACCCCATGTAGTTTAGAATGAGTTGATATATCATTAAAAACATATAACTTAATTAAATATTATCTAAATGTCATCCATATATTTTAAAAGATATTTAAGACACTCCCATGATAAATAACCTTCATATATTGAAACATCAGGATGAGATTTATTTTTCACGTATGATTTCAAATGACAAAGGATTATATTATATAAAAAATAGAAAAAAGTATATATTTAATGAAGTTTTATGAAATTTTTACATAATATGAAAATATTGTAGATTAATTACCTCTAAATTGGATACCTCCATCAATAATGTACGAGACCTCTTAATTCTGTTTCCTCAATAAAATGTCCAATTAAATGCATCATGACAGCAAAAAATGACAACAGAAAGATCATATCAATTTCAAAAATTGTCATTATTAAAGTATCATAGAGGTTATAAAGCTCATTTGTTTGTAGAGTTTTTTCACATTTTTTTCTAAATAATGTTCAATATTTTAGTACAACTACAGTAACATTTTAATGTAAAAGTATATGAAATAAAAATTGTAGTAATTAATGTAAATAAATATGTGAATTGTGAATTACCAAACAATGAATTCAATGATGATTTATGTTTACACACCATGAACTGTTACTTGAGTAATCAGCATATAATTTTTCATGTTTTAAAATTTATGTAATGTATCTTTATCTGTGTTTTCAATGAAAATATTTCTATAGAAGACATTTCACTCTCATCTAGACAAAGATCATGCTTTATTTTCATTATTTTGTATGTCCTTCTGAGCACTGATATGGTATATCAATTTTACATGCTCATTATGAAATTTTAAGATCAAATTCCCATAAATATTAATCATGTCAGTGTAACATCATGATTATGATGAAATATATTAAATTAACAATAATATATTTTTATAAATATACATTTTGTCTTCCACTATGGCATTCCAATATCAATTGATGATGAACATAGATATTGTTCTTAAAAATCAAACAAATTATGAACCATTCTAAATAATTATTCACCATTTACAAGTTTTATAAATATTTCATAACCATTCTATAATTACAGATGTGGTCGATGATTAATAGAAAAATTAATGTTTAATTATTCATCCCAAATATATGAGATGAATCAAGAAATATATTATGACACATAATGGTAAATTTTTAATATAAGGTATTATTTTGGCCTAAAAACCCCATATATGTGTTTCAACTAGATATGTTCCCAAATATAGGGATATCACTAATGATCCACATTAGATCATTGTGAATTTTGGAAATTATTCAAAAATATGCATCATAAGTCTCAACACAACTACTCCATACATCATATAATTAATGAATAAGGGTTTTCATGTATACCTCAAAATAATTTGAAGGAATTAGTTTCCTAGTTATATTCATCAAAATTATATAATATTTTTGGTGTATACACAACCATGGAGGTAGATTTTTAGGGATTATGATAACCAAAAAAATTCTATAACTGGTACTCAAAGTCCCAAATCGGAAGAATCCAATGACAATTATTACAATCCACACTTTACTAGAATGAAATTATATATGTTGATGTAATGAATCAAAATAAATCTATTATTTTTTATCTATTCGATTTCACATTAACTTATCATTTTTATTATGAATAAAATTATGCTTCATGTGTTTGGAATTTTACGATGACATGAATAATCATTATAATCGTCTTTTTAATGGGATGTTACGTAAATCCTTTTTAAGTTATTTATATTCCTTCTTAATTATAGTAGTGTGTTTATTTAAACTTCTAAAATCACCCATTGGATTCCATCTATAAGGCAAACATTTTATTTCAATCTTGTCTTCTTGAATCCCCTCCCAAATAAATAATACATTCAATGGGAATAAAATTTATTTTAATATAATTCATAAAATATTATTATCATCATTTTTAATATCATCAAAAGACTCTAGGGTATTTGAATTTTGAAATTAATCTTTAATCAATTTCAATATCAGGAAATCTAAATTATTTGTAATTATGAATAAGAATTAGATATGGTACAACTTTAACATAAAATAATGTTTTTAATATTTCATACATACACTATACATATCCTAAATTCCGCTAACAACTAAATCATTAGAGGATTTTGTCTGCTCAAGGATATTCCATCTTATATTAGTCTTCCCGAAATCTAGAGTAGTATTGAATGATATGTTATGATCATGATCTAGTTTAACTATAGTCCCAAAAAGATCATTTTTCATGTTATTATTTTTTTCACCCTAAAAGGGTTGTATTGATATGTTTTTATGTTGATGTTATTTTATTTTAATTTTGAAATCATTATTGATATGGTTTTTTGTTTCATTGTCCATTTTGAAGAAGTTTGGAGATCATTGTATTTGACTAAGATTAGTTTTAATATTTCTATAATGTTCAATTCGCCATGAAAAATCCAGCACATATATTTAGTATGTAATTACATTATTAACCAGAATCTATAAGATTTATGAATCTTCATCCATCTTGTTAATTAATATTTAGGACATAAACTTCATATATCTGCATCAATGTATTGATTTTAAATTTTAAAATTTAGAATCTCTTCATAACCCTTTTCATACATTGGCATGTTTCTCAATAATGTTATCCAAAATGAATCCATATTTATGACATTTTGATAACATTTAAATAAAGAAAATTAAAACTTATTAATGGTAATAAGTTGAAAATTGGATAAATGGAAGTTCAAAGAACACAACTGAAGTAGTTTTAATAAAAGTCGTATAACTTCAAAAAAATGATAAAGTAAACAAGTTAAACCCGTCATGGATAGTTAAATGTGAAATATGAGAATGATAAAAAAACCATCATTAATTTAAAATTGGTATCTTGGGAGTATCGTCCTTAGTAAATTATCTTTAGGTTCACCTAGAAATTCATTTTTACCCAAGTAGTGGATTTAGAGTTCAAATACATATATATCTTAGGGAGGTGTCATATAATACTACAATAACATTTCATGTGGTGGATGACATATTTATTTCCAAGTTATCCACCAAAATAATACTATTTTTTTCCAAAGTATTAAAAAACAAGGAAAAATGATGATAGATAATATTTTATTAAACATTATGTGAACAGGTCCCTTTCTAAAACAAATTTCAATTCATTTGCACAATCCAAATGAAATAATTTCATGAGAAACATATTCCCATTTAAAAAAATTCCTGGGTAGAAAATTACACATCTCATAAACTTCTATTGAAATAATTTTTAATATAAAATAATTATTATCTCCCTTAAAAAAATACCTATTGAGCCTTGATATTTGATTTTAAAAGTCCCTATACAAATTGATTTGAAAAACCAATTTAAAAAATATAATGTAAGTCCAATCACCAATTTTTTATTATATGTATATATATATATATATTTACATATTACATGCACTTATTTGTATACTCTAAAGTGAATATGTTCATATATTTTTATAAATATATAAATACTTTTATATATTTGTATAATACGAAACAGAATAGGGAACACTAACATGTCAATAATAAGTGAATAACGTATGTATAAAATAAGTAAACATAAAAAATATCTTAATAAAAGATAACCCAAACCACTCCACATCATAATATTGTATTCCAATAGATATAATCATATAAATAAATCAAAAAAATATTAAAATTATTTACATATATACATATTAAACCATAAATATTTTATAGGAAAAATATAGTTATTAATAAAGATTAGACACACAATATTGGTAAATTTATGAAAATCCCACTTAGTAGTAAACTATAATATATTAATAACTATATTATATAAATATATTTATATTAATTAAACTATTTATCATGAATAATATTAATAAAAAAAATTATAAAATAGAGTCATGTGAGGGATTAAAAATAAACGAAAAATCAGGGAAACACCTAGCTATAAGCAAGAAGATTATGTGACACCCTTAAATAAGCATAGAGGAAGTCCTTAAGAGGATATCACATACCCTATAAAATGGAACCATAAAATTATATGGGGTCTTATATATTCTAAATTGAGTTTTAGTGGGTGATAAGATATGTAAGGATCTATTTAGGGGTTAAGGGGTGAAGATGACATGCAACAATAGTGGGGCATCGGGAGGGAAGTGGTGGTAGTGAGGGTTTGGGGAGGGGGGCCTGTGGTGAGGGACCAGGAATACGGGCTTGTTGGACAAGGGGAGAAAGTAGTGGGGGATCTGTATTAGGGGAGAAGGGGGAATAAGATGCTTTTGGTAAGAGCTCATTCTTAGGTAAAAAGGGTAGAAGGGTGGCAGATGTGATGGATTGGTAGGGATTGGGGTCTAGTGTTAAGTGTTTAGTCATGCGGGGATTGGGAGATAAGGGTACTGGGGTGGGACAGGGGGGAGAATTGGATTTTTATATGATATAAAAAATATTTATTGGTTGTTTTCTAGAAACTAACCTTATTTTTTATGGTTTATGAAACTTCTACTCAAAAATTGTAGTTAAATTATGAATTTCATGTAGTGTTGGAGCATCATTTGAATTTCATGAGGTCATCCTATAATAAAATCTTATAGAAATTGATCCGAATATAATTTTAAAATATTTTTTATAAGGCTGTGTATTTTGCATCAATTTTTGTATGATTGGAGGTGAATCAGTTCTTATTGGACCTGGTCTTGTGTAGGAGACATCTGAGTAGGTTGAGTTGATCAATAGGTGGTTGATGACCATATAGAGTAGGAAGAAATATTATGTTGTTCAATGGAGAGGTCATTTGTAATTTGGGGGGGGGTAGTTACATTTTCCTTATGGATTCACCTAGGTAAATGAAATATTATATCAGGAAATAGGGGATGCATAAAACAATGTTTGTATGTTAATTTAAGATAGTTGGGAGAGTTTTTCTAGTGGAATAATAATTTCCCTTCCACAAAACATCAGTTTCAAGAATGAATCATTTCATGTATAAAATATTTCTATATATCATATAAACCATTATCATGATGTAGATGTTGATACCATTGAGCTTGGTGTATATGTGTTCTTTAAATAGAATCTGATTTGGATTGTCTACCAAAGTGTGAAGTATCTCTAGGGAAATGAAATACTTCTAGTAATATTACTGTGGATGAATGTTCATCTTCCTGATGAGACCAAGGATATGGAATATATTATGAAATCATAATGAAATGACAGTTGTTTTGATATTTATAGTGATTCTTCAAGATAATCGGGGATAAGATTTTATATGGTGGGGTGGTTATGACATCCCATACTTGTCTTGGTACATTTTTCTATTTTTGTTTTAGTCTCTTTTAGTTGGGTTTTTTATCATTTTAAATCTCGGGGGCAGAACCATTCTTTTGCAATAGAGATTTTTTATTGGGATAATGACAAAAATATAGGGGTGTATGATTGTTTAAATTAATGGATTATGATTATGAAATTTTTATTTATCTATCAAGGGTTATCAAGTGGGTTGACATATTAATAGGTGGTTAAGCTTCTTTCTAACGATGATATACTTAGAGTTTTCTTACTAGACAGTTTCACATCATGAAATATTCAAACACCGTGAACCTGTTATCAAGAGGATGGTGTGAAATGAATCATTGCATGAAATTTTTTCTACATGTGAAAATAGTTCACATCTTGAAATAATAAATTATTGTTATTTTAACATCAGGTTATGTGTTTTTTGGCATATCTTGTAAATAACAAAATTCAGGACATGAAAGGTGTTCAAGTCATGAATATACAGGGACCAATGGTTTTAAACAATACAATATGTTCGATATATTTTTCATCTACAATGAAATATTATCTCTCAATATCTTGGGAGAATTCCAGTTAATTTAAAGTGATTCCTTCACTTCAATACATATCATTTTTCTATTTAATCTCCAGTGATTTCTTTCTTTTTAATTTTACCCTTTCATCCCCTATTCTTTGTGAGTGTGATGAGATCTATTGATAACCACTAAATCGGGTTTTATTATTGATGTTTATGGGTTTTTGGATTTCTTTATGATAACCATATCCTTCAATATTCATTGTTTTTCCCTATTGAAATCTTTTATATTATCTTAAGATAATGTTAGGTTTCATGAAAACTGAAATATCGTGTGTTTCATTGTTTTTAAGTGTGTTAAATATTATTTGATTTAAATAACCAAACATGCATCTTAACTAACAAAATATTTTGTGAGGATAATCATTTTTTTGGACTACTCCATGGATCTATTTGAGTATTATAGTGTTGATACATTTTTTATGTCCATCCATAGGGTGATCCTACCCTTGATCAATAATGAATTGGATAATTGTATAAATTGTGACATAGAATGACTAGAGACCTTAGGTGATTTGTTGTAATGGATTAACCTTGTATAATGGATAAATTATTTATGGTAATTAATGGTGATAATTTGATATTAGTTAGGTCTATACAGAAGCTTGATAATAGCATAAGACAAAATTTTATGAATGAAAGGGTAAATTAAAGGAAAATGCTAAGGTGATAAATTTTCCATTGTGGATTATGATTTTATGTTGCATTATTCATGTCACTATGAATTATGTTTGGTTTCATGTTTTAATGATCATATAGACGGATTTCCTAAATTTTATGTTCTAAATTTTATAGGGATTTCCTATGTTAATCATAAATTTTTATATTTAGGGAATAACCTAATTATTCAATAATAATTATTAGTCATCACCCAATTTTTATAAAATTATAATATATAGAGATTCACTAGGTTATGTTGTAGTGATTATGAAGATAATATTATAAATTCTTAAATAATTATATATAGGTATTGTTTTACTTATATTTTAATTCTTATAGGTCTCGATATAGTTATGTAGTAATGTATATAGGGTCGGTCGTGGTTATGATGTAATTATTATATAGAGGGGATGACCTTGTTATTTATAAATTATTATACATAGGTATTTTTATAGTTTATGATATTATTACATTGGATTTTAGTTTTGATTTTCATGATAATTATATATAATCATATATATCTCATTGTTGTTATGATGTAGTTTTTTCATTCTACTTTATTAATTTACTACTTAATAATATTTTTTGCTGGTTTATTGCATGAAACTACAATCAAACATGTTTTTTAGGCACAGTTCTGTAATCATAGAGAGTTTTACCCACACCTTATTCGGGTTTCCATTTAGTACCTAAAAATATTACATGGATGTAGATGTAGATGTTGGAATAATACATTGTTCCTGATTTATGATTGATGGATTTCATGAAACATGGAGATAGAAATGAACATAGATTGGGGGTTGAGGTCTTATCAGTATATTTGTTTGCCTTGTTCATTTATTTGTATGAATTATATCATTTGATTTAGATAAATTTTATCCAAATTTATATAGTTCATTATTATTTATTTTAGTTCGTTCATCCTTTATCTCTTATTTTTATGATGTTTTGTTTCTAAAATTATTGTTACTATGATATTCTATGCGTTCCACTATATCACAACTCTCTACTAGGTGGTATAGTCTCCCAGCTATTTTCTTTACACCAGATGCTACTGGAAGACTCTAGTATTTGTGAAGTCATGCTTGAGGTCTAGTAACAAACCTGGTTTGGCCACGTGAGTGAGTTTCATATCCTAGGACATTACATATGATATATTCATGAAATAATTTTCTATATTTGGTTTTATATAGTAAAGAAAAGAGCCTAATATCATTGTTATATTTTCATGGTGTAGTGTTAAACTTATTGGTTATCTAAGAAAAACATGAGAAATGGGAGAATGTACTCCCACCATTTCTTTGAGGTTTGGGTTAAATAATTTCGGTAGATCATGGCATCCACATTTTGGTAGGGGAGTTCAGATTGTATTAATGGATAATTGAAACAAATAAATTCTTCAATATTAATGGATCAGTCTAATATGACTAGGGGAGTTGGGTGACATAGAGACCAAAATGTGAATGAAATTTTTTTAATGTGGGTGGCTCATTGGACTTTGAGGAAATGAGAGGAGGAGGTCTAGTCAGGGATGTTATGGGTTCACTGATCCTTAGTTTTTTCTGTAATAAGTTTCTAGGTAACTCAATTGGGGAAAAGAAATTTTATATGAATACTAGAATCCCTTTATGCTATATTTCAATCATTCATATAGAAGAATTGGAATTTGACTCTATTATGCTAATTGGCTTCCTTAATGGAACTTTCAACCCCCCCATGGGAGTTGTCATACTCTGTAATAATATATAGAGGGATGGTCAATCATGTCATTGGTATCTATCATATATAGAGGGAAGGTAATATTATGGTGTAAGCTTTTTCTAGTAAAGGAAATTTTAGTGATGTTCTAATTTTTTATTATTTTTTGGGGTTGTTTCCAAGTGACTAAATAATAATGTTTAGGGTTGATTCCCTAGGTCAGTATCACTTCCATTCCCCCATATTTTGGGTCTCCCTATGTTTTATGATTATCAAAAATGCATTTTTTTAGTATTTTTGCAAATATATACTCATAATGCTTCACTAAAAAATTATAAAATAACTTTTACATAAATCCTTCCCTGGCTTCCCTAAAAGAGTGTATTATTTACAATTCATTATGATACAATTGACCCTATATAAAATTTTAAAAAATAAATTATAACATAAATAGAATTTATACATAATGCTAATACCACATTTTTTAGATACTGACTGTTGATCAAATATATGGTGATGAAAATATATAGGATCCTAATCTTTTGAATATTAAGGCATAAAAAGGAGTTTTTCATTATTTCTGTTGTTTTAAGAACTAATGGTTTCAAAAAACTGTGAAATTTGTTTTAAAAAAAATAAATAATAATAATAATAAATCATATATTAAATTTAAATATATAAATATATATATTAACATTAATTACCCCATGAGGATTAAAATAATGAAATAAATAATGAACTAGAACATGATAGAGAATTGTTAAACATGTTTGGTCCAAATACCTTATAAATTATTCAACATTAACAACCTTACCATGTGAATTAAATGATTGATCATTGAGCTAATAATTAGTAAGTGGAGTTTCATCTTTTTTATAATAATTTTCCTTCATTTAATCTCTATACATCTACAAAAAAATAAGAATTTTAATAAAGATCAATAATTATAAAAAAATATATTATATAATAAATAAATAATGGGTATACATTTAAATCAATTAATAGAGTAATAAAGATTTTATATTCATGAAATTCCTAATATTCATAATCATCTTTACCTTCATCATTATCATACAAATTTTATTATTCTCTATCTCTATAATATTTTTTAAATCTTCAATTTCAGCATTTTTTAATGTTTGGAAATCAATAATAAATATGGAAATAATAATTCCTTCACCATATACCATTAACAAACTTTGTTCCACCAGAGATATATGTATCTCATTAAAGAAATATGTGTATTTAGTGATGTATCAAAACTATTATTAGTATTTTGAAAATTGATAAAATAAAATTAATTTTAAATAAACTATCACGACCCTCCTTCTTCATGATGAGTGAAGGGATGGAAATGTTTCATGACCATCCTTCATCAAGATGATGAAGAGATAATGGCCCCCCAGTGTCCCACCTCCAATAGGCCTAAGGGTGTTGACCTTCACATGTTGTATTCAAATCTCACAAAATGGGAGGAATTGCCATTTTATAGTAACCATGAACAGGAGATCATATGTATCCCCATAAAAACAACTCCAATACATATTAATACATAAGAAACCAAAATATACACCACATCCATATTTAATTTAATACATCTACAAATAAATTTAAAATCACTAATGTAAATACCAAAAAAATAATGATAAGCAGTGACACATCAACTATTTTGATGCCCGAGCTAGTAGGGCCCTGCATGGTCCATGTAATCTCCCTAGATAACTAAAAATATTTTTATTATGTAGTGTGATCATACATGTATACTCAGTAGGAAAATATAACATACCTCATGCACAATTGGGAGAAACATACTAATCCCCATATGAGAAAAATAATTGAAAATAAAAATCACCGTACAAGGTATACTATACACCCCGACCTCACTAATGAAAATTCACCGAAATAGTGGAAATAAAGCAGAGTAAAGTAGTAAACACATTGACTATAGGGTACCCCAAAACACTTCCCACTGGTTAACTACTCCTCCCTAACGATGGATGTCCTAGAACTACCGTTATCTTCCACAACACCCATGGAAAAAATCATTCCCACACATATATGGGCCACATATTACATCACATCCTAGTGACACACACTAGGGCCAGAAAATCAAAACCTCATCCCAAAGACACCTTGTAAAGTAAATAATATCTCATCCTCAAAACACATGGGAAGCACACCTCACCCACAGACACCTGGGCCTCACCAATATACCATAACCTTACCAAAGAGTCTTGGGTTACTAATGCCTAGAAGAGTGAGTAGGGAAAATCTACTAACAAGACATAAATCCTCCCACTAAGGTGTTGGGAAAGGCCACCATCCCCTATAATGATGGTGGTATTCATTCCGTAGTGATCAACACGGGTTGGGTGCATATATAAAATTAAAAAGAATTACATGTATATATATATATAGGTAAGAAACACCCATCCCAACCTATTTGGATTTCCAACAAGTAACCAGTCCACAAAACCACCTTTGCTACTACCTCAAAATGCATTTTTCAACACCAGAAATCTCCACTTCAGTAGTTGGTAATTGAACACTGCCTCACCACCAACCACAACTCACAACATTCCCTCATCCAATTCATTTTACGAGTTACCATTCTTCTATTAACCATCTAATTATTCCACCCCACCTGGAAAGTACAAACATAACACACAACAAACCTCAAAACAATACCAAATTGAGGAATAAAACTATGATTAACATCCCACATAGAACCCATGTCATCCACATCAATTATCAATCTTCAAATTCATGTTTCCTTATATTTCCTTTCAACACAAAATACCCAACAGACCTCGTCGAAACCATAGTCATTGGACCTACAACATGACAACACCCAAACTAGCATAACCAATAACATAAACATAGTACAACTTGACCTAGGAGCCCCGTTACTTAAGATCTACCCATCCATTCCATAATCATCATATCTCTGAACCTGACGCCCCATTTCAATGATTGTATCACCACATCTACATTTGTGCTTCCAACTGCATCATAAGAGAACTCGTACAAAGAAAAAAACATAAAGTATCCACACACTGCACTTATCCACACCATACATGGAATGGTGTATTCATATTTAATATAATCTTTCATTAATTCCACTTTGACAAACCATGGGTTATCACATAACAAGTTTGATCCTAGTGATTCTATTTAACTAACCCGATTTACGTGATTAATCAATTTTTCATCTTCACAACCATTCAATAAAAGTTTAACAAAAATCATTCATGAGTTCGGTGTGAAAACAATGACCACCAATATTCATGATTATAAGAAGGAATATGACCAAAATATTTCATATCATGGAACCAAGATAAAAAACAGCATAAATATCATCATAATCATCCATGTACCTCATTTATTACTAATTACAAGAAACCCTCTATCGTAATAAGTCTAATTAACATTGTTACATCCTTAATAATGAAATTAGAATTTGACTGAAATCAAAAATAAACAATACCTTACCCACCATGCATGATACAAAATATATAAGGAATGAATGGAATGCAAACAAAAAAAATAGACAATCAACAACTCATCCTTTCTCCAAAAATACAGGTGCATGAACTACATGAAAGACTCTAAAGGAAATCTAGATCCGAAGTCCATAACACAACAGATGAATCCTTTGGAAAAAAAGATCTATGAAAATAGAGAATCTATAAAGTGGAAATTCACAAGGGAGAGATCTTGGCTTATAAACAACAGATACTATATCATTGGAATGAAATATTTTACTGGGACATTTAAGTTGGATCATGGTCAAGTCCACACAATTAGACTATTCCTAAATCCCAATATTATTAGGATATTATTGATATAATTAATATTCTTTGAAACACATTAAAAAATACCCCAACAAGGTTTTAAACTTGATTTCTGTCAAATATATTCTAAGATGGGAGAAGCTGAAAAAACAAAAAAAATGCTAGAAATGAAACACTGATGGGTGAGTCACTGACACAAGTCACCGAAAATGAATCACTAACTCCTACATCACCAATGTGAGTAACCGCCGTGACTCACCGAAAGGAGTCCCTGAAATGTCCTACTGACTACAAGACCCCAATGAGACTCACTGAAACCACTCACCAATTCCCAACCAACTGACACCCAACCTACCAATGCCCAGAACTACCCTCTCCTAGACCAACCAATTCCCCAACCTATTGATGCTAAGCCACCAATACCAAGCCACCAACAATGAGATGACAACACATGATACCGAAGTCAACTATCGATTCCATCCTACCGATAGGAAAACTAAAATTTTGGAGAACTCTTGAAATGAGAAATCGTTGCCTCAGAAACACCCTAAACACTAGATTTTGAAAATTTAATAGATTATAAGGACTGGTAAATTACATTAGATACCTCCAGAACTGTTATTTTCCTTGATAAATCAAAACAATACAAAATGAAAAAGGGGTCTGAATAACCATCCCAATAGATACCTCTCATGAATAACCCTCTTGCGTTGTTTGAAAGCTGGAGTGAAACCTCAACATCCAAGAACAACTCCTACCATATTTACATCCCCAAAAAAACAAAAAACCACCACACAAGTGTAGTGAACACACTATCCAGAAACATGAAATAAGGAATTCCTTCTTCTTTTAAAGAAATTATCTTCTTTTGGTGGAACTAATTCTCCCGCACAGGTTTAATTTCACTTAATTAATGCATTATGATTATGAATCGGGTCCTCCAATTTATACATGTTAGGAGTTCATTACAAATTATGGAAAAACAAATAACATGTATTATTGGAAACATGGTTCAATCTCAAAATCATAATAAAATCCCACAATAGAAACAAAAAACAACTCATGGTAGTGGGAACACATCTATGTGTCCCTTTCCAAAGTACTCTCTTCCATTCCACTATGCCTCCACAACACATGATACAAAGGAATCATCCATCCACACAATACTTTCTCCTGACGATCCTAGATCCACACTATTCACTCCATGAATGTATCATTTCCCTTGATATAAAACTCTCCCCACTTAATGACATGGGATTCATAGTGAAGATACATATGAATGAAGGAGACATGATAGTTTTCGTGAATCCTCTCAAACATTGGTTGCAATTACAACTATTAAAATACCTCGCCAACTAGCACCTACACCTCGAAATGTCCGATGAACCTCTGTGATATATTACTCCCTCTATTGATCCTCTACTACTCACGTTGAGGGAAAACAATTATAACACATGTTCTCCACCATAAAACACTAAGGGCCTCCTCCTGTAATCAGAATATGTCTTCTGTTTGTCCTTCACTGCCTTTATCCTCTCATGGACAAGATGCACCTTCCCGGTCATGCTCTGCACCACCTAGAGACTAAGAATAATTTTGTCCCTTACATATTTCCACAACAACGTTGTAAAAAATGGTCTTCCATAAAAGTATTTAAGTAGATCCATTATAGTAGTACATTGTTAGATATTTTTGTAATAAAACACTACCATGTAAAAATGTGGCACCGAAGACCGACTAAAACCCAAAAATGCATGCTCATAGATTGTTCTCCAACATTTGGATTGTTCTTTCTATATGCCTATCTATCTGAGGGGTGAAAGGAAGTGCTAAAGAAACCAAAGCATTATAGCAGATACCAACATCTCTTTTAGGTAGCTAAAATTTTCTTGACACTTATCACTCCAAAAATTGCATGATACATTTTTGTTAGAGTATTCAACAATGTTTCTACTCTTGAGAAATTAAGTAAAAATATCTGGTAAAAGTAGTCTAGATTGATAAAATATAGAACCCATTCCACATTATTTGGAGTTTTCCAAGAAAAAACTATATCAACCTTCCATGGATCCACTACTTCAGCCTTATGATACAGCACATGTGGAAGGAAGTGGACCTCCCATGTCCAAAACATGAACTCAGAAAAATTTCCATAGAGTTTGTGGCGATGAAAGACCTCTAAGATAGTCCTAAGATGCATAGAATGACCCTCCTCAGACATCGATTAAATCAAAATATCATTGATGAATTCAATGATGAATTTTCTTAGAACGTAGGATATATAGAGTTCATACATCCAAACAACATGCCTGGTGATTTAGTTACACCAACCGACATAACCATGAACTCAAAGTGCCAATGCCTGCTTCATAAAGCAGTCTTGGGAAAGTCAACAACCATCACACTCAAATGATAACACCCATAATATAGATCAATCTAAGAAAACCAACTATCTCCCCTCAATTAGTAAAAAAGATTGTATATCGTGGGAAGTGGGTATTAGTTCTTGGCCATCACCTGATTCACCATCTCGTATATAAACCACCTCATACAACCATATACCTTTTGGGAAATTAATATTAGAGCACCACATGGTGAGACACTAGTCTAGATAAACCACTTATTCATACAATCCTATACCTCAATCATGAGCACTTTCATCCCTTAAGGTTCCCTTTGACTGGGATCCATCCAAATCAGATATGTAAAGGAATTTAAGTCTATCCCTATCTCAAAATAACGTTGAGGGTGTAGATTCACAGCCTAATAGAGAAAAAAATCCATGAAATCCTAAACAACACCTGAAACCGTTTCCATCTCAGCATACACTGATTCCACTAACATCTCGACTAACAAGGAAAGAAAAATCTCCACACACCATGTTCTCATCAACCAGCTCCACTCCCCAATGAAAGCCACATGCAGTCCATCAATGTCTGAAAACAAAACTCATATCTAGATGCAATAGACAACGAAATCGTTAGAATACAACTAGTATATTCCAATGATGACCTTATATGTCAACATTTGTAGCAAGAAAATAAACTCACATGACTGATGTAGTCCCATCATCATTCTTCATACCCTACACTCATCAAATAAGTTGGTCATTACCTCGAACTGGAATACTCTACACCAGGGGAAAATAAATACCCACTATATCTTGTCCTGAATCATGGGATTGAGCAATTTCATTTTTAAAAGTGTGATGCTCCCGAATCAATCATGTTGCATACGACAGTACGAAACAAGTTGATCCTACCTCAACCCATCTCTAGCGATAATGGAATTGTTTCATAAGAACCATGAAATTGGCCAAATCCATCTCCGCTGCCCCTCTTATATTGAGTTCACCCACAACTATGTATAGGTAAAAGTCACTATGTAACAACATAAAGTTGTCCTCTTTAATCTCTGTCTCCCCTCAGTGGAGAAGAAGAATGTTTTCCCAACTTCGGAAATTTCTTGGACAGCAACTGCTGGTGAGGCAGGTACTAAACCATCCCACCTCCACGATACTGAGATCAAATGGAAATTGGAAACTAACTTTAATAATTTACATGGTCTCTATAATCAATACACCTCGACCCCAAACCTATTTGAAAATTATGAGTATCAGAAGGTCGAAACTGAAATTGTTGATGTCGACTCCCCACTGGAAAAAAACATTGAAGTCCACATGGCATTAGACTTGCTGATACAAGCCTTGACCGTCATTGAAGCCTTATGTCTCCCCAATCACAGTAGACCCCCCGCCCCCCACAATTTAATCCTATCAACCACTTCCACTATTATCTAGACATATAGATTTTTTTTGTGAAAATGACGGATGTAACTTCATACTGGAGGGAAGGATGAAGTGCCTCCTCTAGGTGTCTCTCCCGAGAGTCCTCATCCAAAAAGTGATCTAATGTAGGGAAATAGAGATCCTTAAACATGATCCCCAGTACCTGTAACAACATAATCCAGGACTAAAGGGAGAGTATCTCTTGTTGCATCTCAACCATCATGGTTTAATAATGAAATTCCGCATTGAATTCCTTCTCAAAATAAACCCACAAAACATCGGTCTCCTTCCAATACCCCATGTAGAGTATCCACCACTAAAATGAAGCACCCTATATTTGGATCAAATTTGGAGTAACTAAGTAATTTTTCAAATCTTGGATCAGGTTGGAGGTTATCTCAAGATTCTTGATCTAGCTCACTATCTGTATTTCAGAGACTCTACCCCAAAATTTCCCAGAATCATTGGAAATCATGTAACATTCTCTACCACAGGTTTTCCTCCTACTCTGGATCAACACTCCTATTGTCATCAAGATTTGTGTATAGATCAACCACTAACTGACCCACTATTGGATGAAAACAATATTCTATAGCTACGAGGTTGATAAGGAACTCCTAAGACCAGGTAGTATGGAATTTATTTGGGAGTAATTTTAACTCATTATTTATTTTAATTTTCGAAAAACTCCCAAAAGAATGAACACAAGTCATCATGATGCATGTGCCTTCCCTAGGGTCTCTATCCCACATACGGTGTAGCCTCACATGGTCTTTTTGTAAGCTCCAAGTCTTTGCTTCAGACCACCATGGTGCTAAAATACCTTTTCTTATCTTGAATTCTTAGGCTTACACCACACACCAAGATTACCTGATATTTTTCCCTACCAAACCGTGTAATCCTCACTATGCCTAACTCTAAACCCCATACTGTCTCCCAACTATCACCACTGATACCATTCTATCATGACTGTCATTCGTGATGAGGGAAGGGATGGATAAGTGACATGACCTTCCTTCTACAAGATGAAGAAGAGATAATGACCATCAAGTCTTTCCTCCAATAGGCCCATGGGTGGTGACCATCCCCAAGGGTATTAAAATATAACAAAATAAGATGCATTACCAATTTTATAATAATAATGATTATGAGATAATAGGTAGAAACATCAAAACACCTCTAAGTAATATATATATATATATATAATATGCCAAATTACATCCCACGAGCATGTTTAAAGTAAAAATGATAGAAATGAAATGAAAAAGATACGTAGTAAATACCAAAAGAACCAATCTATGTAGTGACATAGCAACCACCCTGACACCCGAGCCAGTAGGGTTCAGCATAGTCTATGTAATCTCCATGGAAACTAGAAAAACATTTTATATACATAGGGTGAGAATATAGGTATAATTAGTAGGAAAAGCTAATGTCTCTCTTGCACAAGTTGGAGAAGTATACTATGGCCACTGTGAGAAAAAAAGTAAAAACTCAAAGGAACATAACAAGGTATACTATCCACCACAACCTCACCAATGTATTCTCCCCCAAATTATGGAAGTCATGTAATGTAATATAGTAATAACTAAGATTGCAGGGTACACCACACCAATTTCCACTGGTTATCTACTCATCCCATAGAGAGAATTTCTTAATGCAACCACACTCTTCCACATTCCCATCTATGAAAACATTTGCACACACACTTGGTCCACATACCACATCACATCCAACCCACACACACCTGGTTAATGAAACAACAATCTCACTCTGAAGACACCTGGGAATTTTAAACATTCTTGTCCCAAAACAAATTGGGAATCACACCTCACCCCCAGTCACTTGGCCCCCACGACCATACCATTACATACCCAATTTGTCTTGGGATACTAATGAAAATATGAGAAAGTATTGAAGATCCAAAAACTAGTCATACATCCACCCACCGGGATATTGGGAATGGACCCCCTCCCCCATAAAATGGGGGTGTTTGGAATATTGTTCTAAACACGGGTGCGGTGTGTATAGAAACTCACAAGGATGTAAATTTATATATATATATATATATAAATCACTCATCCCAATCTTTGGGTTTTACCAACTAGTAACTACCCCACAAAACAGCCTTCCCTCCAATATCTAAATGCATTTATGAACACCAACAATAGTAACTTCAGTTTTTGATAAATGAACACCACTTCACAAAAATACACAACTCACAACATAGACCTAGTCAATTTATTTAACTATTTATCAGTATTAATTTAACCAATATTTTATTCCATACCTACTTAAAAAACTACCAAAAATAATGCACATCTAGCCTCATAGAAAAGCCAAATAGATAAATAAAACTATATTGAAGCATCCCACATAGCATGTAATCCAAACACATCCATTATCTTTCTTCAATTTCATGTCACACTATCCTTCCTATAAATTAGAAAACCCCTAACACACCTCATCACAACTATACTCAGCAACCCCATTATTTAACAAAACAACAACAAGAAAACCAATTAAATTAAATATAAAACAACCCTATCCTATAGACCTACTGCTCAAACTCTAACCATCCATTATACAATTAACCAATATCTAAACCTAAGAACCCATCACACTCCCATATCACCCCAGAAACAATCGTGCCTCTAACCATAGCACCACGCATCCTATATAAAGAACAATACAAAAATATTCACACACAGTACACACCCACACAAAATAAGGAAATGTGTATTCAGATTTAATACACTCATTCATTAATTCCAGTTTGATAAATGAGGGGTAATCATAGAACATGTTTGATCCTAGGGAATCCATTTACATTTCCAAATAAACATGATTAATCATGTTTTTATGTTTGCATCCATTTAAACAAATTTTAATAATATGAATTCATGAGTCCGGTGCGAAAAAGAGACCACCAACAACTATGATTATCATAAGGAATATAACTAAAAAAATTCACAACATGGATCAATGATAACATTAAAAAGAACACAAGAATAATAATCATCTTCCCTTCCCATCATTTATTTCTAAACATAAAAAACCCGTTATCACAACTAGTATGATTAACTTCATAACATCCTTAACTAAAAAATTGGGATTCGACCGAAATAAAAAAGAGACATTTTCTTGTCCTTCATACATGACACAAAATTTAATAGGAATTTTTTAATCCCTACCTAGAAAAATAGACGCTCTGTAACTCCTCCTTGTGCAAAATATTGGGGGAACATGATCAACTGGGAATACACTATGGGAAAACAATACTTGAAGTACACAACACAGCACATGACTCTTATGTGAAGAATGGTTCTGGTGACACTCGATATCTAGAAAAAGGATTTTCATAAGGGAAAAATTTCAGCATAGAAGTCCTGGATCCTATATCAATTGAAGGAAATAGTTTCAAGGTCCATTAAAGTCAGATTGTGGGCAAGACCATGCAGTTTTTTATACATCAAATTCCTGGGATAATTAGGATATTAAATATATAATTAATATTTTTTGATATTCCATTATAAATGATAAAACAAGGTTTTAATCTCTATTTACAAAAAATAAAACATAATAACGAAAAAAACTGGAAAAATAAAAAAAAACTAAAAATGAATCACTGATGGGTGGGTCACCAACATGTGTCATAGATAGTGAGTGACTGATCCCTTACTAACTGATCTGATTCACTGATGCAAATCACTGACTAGAGTCACAGACATGACCCACTAATAGCGATTCACTGATGTGACTCACCAACACCACTCACTGATGTCACTCATCGACACCCGCCCAACCAAGGCCCAACCTACCAATGTCTTGACTTATTGATGCCCAGACCTACTGATGACCTAACTTATTGATACTGAACAAATAACACAAATCCACTGATGTTGAGCTACCGATGTGAGATAATAACATGAGATACCAACACAAATCTACAGATGAAAACATGGAATTTTGGAAAATTCTTAAAATTATTTACCATGGCCTCCCCAAACTCACCGAACACTAGATTTTGATAATATAATGGATCAGATGTTTCTCAGACATTAGATAAACCAATTATTGTGTGAATTAATTTTTATTACACTCCACCAAACATTTTTTTCCTTCATAGAATCATAATAATATTCATCTTAAATTTGATGTGTTTGACATGATAACATAAATAGTTCAATTAATAAAACATGATTTTTATATTTCATATCAAAATCACTATTTTTAGTTGAATTCAAAAGCCTGAATTATATTCAATACACAAATTTAGCATCCATGACCATTACACCTATATCTGGTTATAAAAAATTAATCTTTAGATACTGGTTTTAATTCCTACTCATGAGAACCAATTTTTACCTATATAAAAAAATATTAAATAAACAATTGAGTAACATACATACCCTTGAGATTTTTATTTTTATATCATTATATATTTAATAAAATCCTTACTTAAAACCCATATAATTATCATGTGATGTAAATTTTTTACACAATAACATGATTTTATTATTCCATGATAAGACTTCAATATCTATCACAAGATTAATCATTCATAATAATCCTCAAGAGGTGTCATTTATATTATTCTCATAAATAAATTTGAAAATAAAAATGTAAGAATCATAGATATTATTTTCTCAATAATGGAAAACATGCAATGAAAACTATAATGAATACATAAGGTATAAATAGAATTGAAGAGATAAACCATAATCCAATATTAAATATAAACAATATCATGAAAGTGGAATGTATCAATGAATTCAATAGAAACATTAATAATCACATGGAGAAAAATATGTAGATTCATAATGATAAAATGCATAATGTTAGACATACTAACCATTTTATCATGTGTCCTTCCAATACATTAAACATTTATATGTATGTCATGTTCGAAATACACAAACTAAATTGTCACATAAGACATACTAATGAATTATGGTGATATTAAAGGACTATTCTTTCACTTACTATGTCCAACACATGAATAATATGAAATAAAGAAACAAAATTCAATAAATAATCAATATACACATTCAAAAAAAATTGATCATATAAAATTTTAATATTATCCCCATTCAATAACAAGAAAAAAAATTTCTTATGAAATCAAAATTAAATATTGTTGAAGGTATCTTAAAATTATATCCCTAGTTAATATAATATTTAAAAAATTATGTTAACATAGATACAAATAATTTTAAATGATAATTCTAAATATTCCATGAAATCATGAGAAAAATATTATTTTCTTCTGATAGCATTATACATGACAATTAATAAAATATCTAGAATGTTTATTTTTTTCTTCATAATAACTATGTAAATTTAAAATATATTATCAATATAAATATTGGTTATGTTTTTAGTAATTTTAGTTTGTGTGTTAAAAAATAAAACTAAGATTCCTTCCACACTTTTGGTAAAAATCCAAAAGTAAACCATTTTGAAAATGGTAAATATTTCCCTTTAAATACACTGAATATAATTTAAAATATGGTTGTGAATTTATTTAAATAATGGTTTTATAATATTAAACACATTTCTTGAATCTATTTTAAGAAACTTGGACAGGGAAGGAAATCATTTTTGGCCAATGAGAAAATATTGTTGGTTATTCCTAAATTTATTTTCTCAATTTTTTTAAGTACCAAAGGGTGTAAAATAAAATTAAAACATATAAGATTCATATATTATCCTTTTATAATAAAATATGTGGATTTTAAAATATAAATATCCTATTATTTAATCCATTGTAAATTTAATCACAAACAATCCCAAATAAAAATGATATTGTTGAATAAACCCATATTACTTTGGTAACATTCAAATCAATGTCTATTAGACATTATAAAATTATATCGTTTGGTATATTACATGAAATAAATCAAATGATTTTTCAACATATATTCATGTGGTAGTAGGAATGCTACCTAATAGAAAATTTGGTGTCAATTCTTAAACACATCTAGTGGAATTAGAATATAGAAGAGGAACCCTCGCAAATATCATAATACGTGATTAATAATTTCATTAAAGAGAGAAATAGAAATAGAATATTAATTAAATATTTTAAAAAGTGGGTCATGATATATTATTTCAAATCTAATTAATATACCCAATGGAATGTAAACCTGTTTGTAATTTAAAAATTTCACCATGATGTAAATTTAATATGAGAAACCATTACAAATATCATATCATTCAAGTGATAATTATTCAATGATGTGATTAAGTGTAACATAGGTAAATCAAAATTAAACAATTTTATAGAAAATATAAAACACATTCAGGTCATTCCAAACATAATATTTACATATCCAACTCAATAAAAAGGGGCATAACCCAATGAATGGAAACTGATTAAAAAACCCATTTCCTTGAATGATGAATTTTATAGCACATCTAATAACATCTTGAATAGTAAAATTACATTAAATAAGTAATTTTTTTAGAATATATATCATGTTTGTTATTTTATTATTTTTCTTTATTAATGGATTTCTATCCACTCATTTGATATATTTTACATTTTTTATTACAAATCATTTGGTTCAAAATCTCAAAAAATTAATGATATATTTAAAATGGTAGCAATTCCTAGAAAAATGTTTTCCAATAATCATATAAGAATTAGTAATATGTAAAACATCATTTAATAAGCTATTATATTCAATAGGTTATCATATTTTTCTATCCTGAAAACCACCCTCAATAATCCTCTTTTTAGAAATAACCTTGTTTTTTAAATTTAATATTTATTTCTATAATTAATTCCTTACAATATAAAAACGAAAACCATTATATTTATTTTAATTTATTTTTTTATTAAATTATAAATTTTTTTGGATAATACCCATGGGATACTTGAAATCATGAAAACATCATCATTCACATCGGTTGTGTACACACACCACGCATAGTGATGTTTTTTTGAAATGTAAAAAAGAAGATTTACATAGTTAATATACATGTTTTTTAAATTGAAATTTATAATTGTTAAATAAAATATATTTGATAAATTTTTATTTATTATATTCCCTATAGAGAAAATCAAGAAGAAATTTGATAAGAAAAAGTCATCTTTGCAAACCCCAAATTTTTTAATAATAGAGCCATATTGATGAGAGTTTTTTTAGAAATAAGATGTGATACACCACATAATAAATTTAATAAATATATTACAATACCATCTAATTGGAATCATATAATAAAAATTGGTTATGTTTTAAAATATTTTCTAAACAATTAATCATAATTAAAAATGGTGATAAAGGCATTGAAACCATTACCTCTTCTTCAAAACATCACATTTTGGTATGGCTTAATGCCTTAGTTGAAGTGAAATATGGTTAATATAGGAGATTAAAGAAGTTTAAATGGATGTTTTTAGGGGTATTTTGGGATATTTTTCAGATAAAAATCAAAGATATGTATTTGAAATACTTTTTAAATTCCCCTTTTAATCGGGAAAATCAAATGCATTTTGGTAAAAAAAATTTAAGGATCAAAAAAAATTAAACAATTTCAAGGGGTTCACAAATAGAAAATAATTAATTTTATATAAAATTTAAGAAACCAATTTAATAACTATTCTATTTTATATTTTTTTCATTAATTTTTTAAGTTATTATTTAACATTAAAATCATTATATTATCTTTTAGAACTATTCATAGAATTTTACATTAAAGATCACATGTTAACAATAGTGATGAAATTTGAATATTTTAAACATTAATTATCATCATTTTTGTGACTAAAAGTCATTAACGACTATATCATATAAAAAACACATCTCATTGAATATTATTATTCTTATTTACATTCATTTATACAATCTTTCATAAGCACTACACTGACAATGCATAATCATTATAGTTATTTGTAAAATAAAAATAAAAAATAAAAAATTTATATATATAATTCAATTATATTAAATTTCAATATATATATTATCACATATTGCATTTATATTTGTATCCACATCATCTCGATATTATAAGTTGGAAAAAGTGGCATTTTGTGAAATATAATTTCATTAAAATAATGAGAAAGTCATATTAATATATTGTGGTTCAAAATTTGACCAATAGTGAACATAATAATACAGGATATCGATAAAGATCTCATAAATTTATTTTATAACATTTCTTTATTAAATTTTAATGCCTTTAAACTCAACTTATCATTGTTATCCTATATTAACCTCTACGGCAATGATAATATTTTTTCATAGTTAGTATTCCTTATGGATAAAGCTGAAATTTATATTATTAATTAATATAAAAATTATTTTTCAAAATATAAAATTGATGTTATAAGAATTCATTTTAACAGGTTGTGAAAATTAATTTCCTTTTAATTGTGTGGAATGAAATGAAAAACACTTATTTGAGAAAATATTTTTGCACTAAAAAATGATTTTATACAAAAATCAGCTATAATTATGAATTCTATTAAATCAATTGAATTATTATAAATAAAAGTGTACTGATTTTACCTTAAATGAAATCCCAAACATAAAGAGTGTTTTTAAATTAATTAAAAGATATATTTATTTTTATAATACTTCGTATTCTTAAATATTAACCAATAAATAATCTACATTATAAAAATAAAAAAATCACCTTAGGATAGTTTGGATATTATAAAAAATGAACAAAATTTGATAAAAATAAATTTATAAATATGTAAAATTTATCTTTTATTATAAAATAAATATTTTATATAAAACAACTTTTATAGTAAAATGTCACTTTTAAATATCATATTTTCATTACCTTATATGATTTCATACCTGTTATAAAAAATTTATTTAAAATACCCAAAAAAAATAATTAAATTTATATTAGGTGAAATCTATTTTATATATATTTCACAATATGATTTCTCCAATTCATACAATCCAATTTAATGACTTGGTCAAAACTGTAATATTTAAATAATAATCTTTCTATACTATATCAAGACTCATTTAAGATTACTATTTCATGTGGTGAATAATATAGAACATATTATTTATTTAATTGAAAGTTGTATAATTAAATATATATTTTTTACATTCTTCAACACTTTCAAAAACTCTTCCATTAAAATTTGAATTTGTTTTTACCAAAATGAATGTAACCCGATATATGTATAATCATCGTTGTATATTTTATTGGGATAATGAATTTCTATGATACTAATTGAAAATTTATAATCATTAAATTATTTCTAAACAACATGGGTCATGTTATAGTAAACATTGTTATCAAAATGTTTCGAAAAGTACACCATGAATGTGTAGTGTGATTTTCCCAATAGGCCTCGATTGATTTAAAATTATCTTATGTATATTGAGAAATTAAATTACCATTTTGATAGAGAATCATAATAATTACATATTCTATAACCATAATTTTGACATTTGTATTTGATTAGATCAATTTTCCCCCTTTTCTTATATTTTTTTCAAAAGGATACATATCATGATGAATTTTTCATGTCGGGTGAAATAAAATTAACTATGAATAAAATTATTAGATTTATAAAAAACTAAATAAAAATTAATGATTTTTCTATATATTTAACAAAACCAAAAAAATAAAAAAAATCATTTAATGACAAATATAATGAATCCAACATATGAATGAGTTATATAATAGTTCCCAATAACTCTCAAAGGACAACTTAAATCATTAGACAATTTATTAAACCCAAATAAATTTTCAAAACAATATTAACCAAATTATAAAATAAAAAGTTAGAAATATGTGATAATATATTATATTAAAATCAAATTGAAATTTTAATCTAAAAATTAATCATGTATTAAATCATATACCAAAAGTAAATATTCCTATGATATATAATCCAAAAAATATACAAACATTTTCCAACAATTACTCAAATCACCCTCACCAACAAAGACCAAAACATCACATATAATTATAAATGTTAACTCAGACATTATTATTCAAATAATATCAACCAATTTGACAGAAAATCCCATGATGTCTTATTATCTTCATGTTTATCTATATTTCTACAAAGAACCGAAAAATATAATAACCCTTTATCAATAATTACCTCAAAATTATTAATCCTATTAAACCTAAATGTAATATTTACATCATATCTTTATAAAAATTACAACAAAATTCATTCCAAATATTCTTCAAAAAATCATATGTTAAACATATGGATTATAAATAATTTAATAATGTATTATTATTATACCCAAAAAATCTCCCAAAATATTAATAATGATTCTAAAATCCCATCACATAAATACATAAAATAGTATCGATAGATTTAATCTTCTGATCTGACATATCAATATGTTCCTATGATGATACCTAAAACTCATAAAGTAATCTCAATTGATAACTTTTAAACCTTAAATGTAAAATACACACTTTTTTGATACTAATAGTTTCATCACATACTTGTAAATCCCAACCTAATCCTATAAACATAATCTTCATATACTTGAATTATTACCCACTCAAGTAATACAATTTTGATAATCAATAATTTTGATTTTAATTAAATCAATGAGTCACATACATACCCCTCGCATCATTCGGATTTATATTTTTTGAATTACGAAAATAATTTAAAAATAAAACTCATTTATTATTCATAAAACAGATATATTTCATTTATAAAAATATTTTCTATATCCATGATAAATATTCCATGTATCACCCATAATTATCCCCTAATAAAAAATTTATAGAAGTATGAATTATATTATTATAATTAATTAACTGGAGAATAGAAATACACAAATTTATTAGCATCGGTGTTCGTTAATGGAATTTATACAAGATAAACTATCTTGAATACATAAAGAATAAACTTCATAAAAGATATATAAAAATAAAATATGTCAGATAACAATTATCTTGAAAGTTTATTGTATCCATTGATGGAATAAAAAATAAATAATCACATGGAAAACAATAAATAATTTAATAATTCGGTAATGCTTAATTATTTATACAATTATCCTACCGTCCTGTTTTTATTCTTGGAAATCATATATAAATAGATAAGGTATATTCCCAATAACCAAATAATTTTTTATTAGTGGACATAATAATGCATGGAAGGGAAAAATTGGTTATTCCCATATGTTACTAAGTCAAATTTATTCATAATAAGAATTAAATGAATAAAACTTAAATAAAAGATTATAATAAAAATTCTTATTTAAATATAGGCATAAGATACATTAATATTTTTCCATGTGAAAAATTGGAACAACAAGATCATAAGGTAGTTATATTAATAAGGTAGATGGTATCACTAGATTATATCTTCCACAAAGAATGATATTCATCAAATGATTTTGAAATCAATGCGAATAATTTTAAAAAAGCATTTGAACCACTCATTATAAACATGATAAGGATTTCATTTTCTTTCCAATAAATATAAGAAAAAAAATCATGAGAAGATTTATTTTTTTAAGGAAAATATAATTTATAGTAAATGCTAAAATATATATTCTTTTAATACATTTGGAATGATGCAGAAAGTAAATAATTCAATTTTTTTATTATAATCGTTGAAAATAATGTAAAATATGGATGATAATTTATTTAAATAATTATTTTATTAAATGAAGAAATTGTTGAAATTGTTTTTGGAATCATATACATATATGAAAGATTTTACTGACCAAATAATAAATATGGTCAAATATTCTCGGAAAAACAATCAGTCATATTATAAAACAAATAGTTTAAAATTAATGAAAAAAACTAAAATCCATTGATAAGTAAAGGAAGTTATAATTGATTTATTTTAAAAAATAACGTGCCTTTAATTTACATGAATTAATTTGGAAACACTATTAACACTAGAAAATTGAGATTATAGAATAAACCCTTACAGATTTGGAAACATTCATATAATATTCATAAGAATTAATAAAATCATGTTATTATAGAAATTAACATAATTATATAATTAATTTTTTAAATATAGATTAATTTGGTATTATGTACACTATATTAAATAAAAATTTAATTACATTATCAAAATTGTATCACAAAATTCAAATTGAGAGCAATAATCCTACCAGATACTATAACACTTGATCCAAAACATATCGAAAGAGAGAACATGATATGGACATAAAATATATAATATAAAAAATCTTAAATGATTTAATGGTTAAAATATTAATAATATACACCATCAAATCTAAATAGTTACATTATTCAATATATATACCGATAAAATAAAATTCAATATGATAAACCCTTAAAATAGTAAAAATCATGATAAAATTAATAAATAATGTGATTATTTATGACAAATGAAATACCAAAATATAAATTGGTAAATATAACATAAAATAATATATGTTAATTTAATACATATTATTTCATAACATAGATAAAAAAAGAAATATTTAATATAATAAAATAAAATTATGTTAATAAATCCCTTACCAATATTCCGTAGTTTATTTTGAATTTCAATAACATTATGAGTAACAAAAAAATATAATTATATATTCTATCCAAAACCTATATCAAGTCTATTACCATAATATTAACCATTATTATTATGTTTTTTCCATTTACTAATTTGATACAGTCTGAATTGATCATTTTTTAATAGTTTTCATCATATTATTCAAAAATAAGAAATATATTTTCAATGTTCAAAGTTCTTTTTAAAATATAATTATAAAGTATAAAAAACCAATTTAATATGTTCTATATCATTACATAATTATTGAATTCTAATAATACATCAAATTTGTATTATCCTAAAAAATATCATCAATTATCCTATTTGTAGTCTTTATAAATAACCACGTTTTTTTATCTTACATTCATTATTATAATGGTTACATTAAAATTTCATAATCAGAATAATAAAGATAATGTAACGTTAATTTTATATTAAATCATAAAATAAATTTTTAATACCACCTATGATATAATTAAATTAATTAAACCATCATTGTTCAAGTAGGTGATGTAAAAAACGACAACAGGCAGTTTTTTACATGTATCAAAATATGGATAACATAGTAAATATATGATTATTATTAAAGAAAAAATATAGTTAAATGAAAAATGTTTTGAAATAGTTTTTTAGTTGTAATATTCATTATTGAAAAATTAATATGATAATTTAAATACAAATATCTTTAAATAAACATTTTGATATAATAACGTCATATAGAGGGCAGTTTATTGAGAGGTAATAATAGATACCACTTCATCATTTGATCAAATATATTCCCATAATATATAAATTTAATCATGATATAAAAATAAGTTATGGTTTGATAAGTTTTCATGATAATGACTCATAATTAACAAAGGTGAAAAATAGGTCTGAGCCCTTACTATGATCTCCAAAACACAACATTTCGACGAGGCTTAAGAACTTTGGAGAAGTGAGATTTAAATACTAAAAAATCATAATTATGATAAATTTTAATTTTAGTGATTTATTTTTCATTTTTTTGAGATAAAAGAGGACTCATATGTTTCATTACAAGGGTAATTTTTTGTCACTTTTTATGGTAAATATTTTATAGTGTTTTCATAAATACTTACTCTTTAATTGTCAAAACTGTAATTTAGAAAAAATCATACAACATATAAAATAAGTTGTTTTTCTATCAATTTTACTATCTACCTAAATCTAGATTTATTGTTTATTATTTTTAATTGAATTTATAGAATATTAATTAACATTAAATGTCATTTGGTTTGTTTCTAAACTATTTAGATAATTTCACTATAAATACAAAATATAAAAATTGATTTTGAATTTAATATTTTAAAACATTAATTGACATGATTTTCTCCCAAAAAATTACGAAAGACTTTAACATATGAAAAACTATTCACTATTAATATTTTTAGAACTATTTACTATGTTTTCTCGCCCACTGACAGAATATATTCCTCAATGATGGAAAATCATTCTAGGTTATTATACCATCACTAAAATAAAAAAAAATATTAATATAGTTTTTAAATGTTAAGATTTATCATGATCATTGTTCTATATAGTAATTCATTCTATAACCTTATTGTGAAAATATTAAAATAAATGGGAACTATTTTTTTCAAATATAATTTTTTTAATTCAAAAAGGAAGTAATATTCATAGAAGGTGTATAAAAATTTGAGAAATGGTGAATGTTATATTACTCATGTTATGAATAAACTCATAAAAAACAATTCATTATGATTGTTTAACCCATGATTTAATACTCTTAAAGTATTTTAATATTTACTATAGTTATAAAATTTTATCACAGTTATTATTCATTATGGATTAAAAATAAATTGACCATATTAGTAAAATTTTAATATTTTTAAACCAAATATTTGGTTAATTTTATAACACTTAATTTCCATTGGTGGTAAAAGATAATTTTTCGGTATGTTCTTAAACAATATAAAAAACTATTTTTAGAATGTTTTTAGTTTTATGCCTATAATTAAACTATACCAAAATCATTTAAATTTATGATTAGTAATAAATTAATTAAATAATTATTAATCAAATAGAACTATTTTTGATTTAATACCAATCCAAAATAGAGTGGGTTTTTTAAAAACCTTTAATTGGTAAATAGTTTCATTATGAGTCATCAATTTTTATTTTTCACACTGAATTAAACTATTTTAGAGAAGTCATAAAAAACCAACTTATGATAATTTTTATATTGTAAAGAAAATCATTTGAATAAAATTAAATGTATTTGTAATGAATTTTAATTTGAAAAGAATAGTTAAAATATAAATAGAACGAATATTTGTAAAAAATAAAGTTACACTTTTAAGCATTAATTGTTCTTAACCTTATATTATTTTATTCATAACATTCAAAATTGATAATGTATTTCATAGACACTATTTAATAAATTTATATTTGGGAACTTTTCAGTTTATATTTTATAATATTCATACACCTATTCATATAGGTCAATCCAATGTCTATGTTATAAAAACAAATTTTAAATAATAATATTTATATAGTATATCAAGATTCATTTAAGATTGTTGTTGAGTTTGTTCCATTCTATCGAACATTATGTTGTTTTAGATGAGTAATACTTACTTAAATATATTGTAGTTATAATTAATACTTAAATATTCCAATATTGTTCTTCCCCTGGTAATATAATATGACTATTTTACCCAAAATTCCATAGATTTTAATTTCACCATATCTTGGAATAATTCATTCTAAATAAATTACTTTTAAAAAAATACCATAGTTAATTATATTCATTGAATCAACATTTTTTCATGCATAAATCGAAATCCATTAATTAAATAAGAATTATAAAATATTGAAAATATGAAAAGTGGTGTACTAAATGTAGATAATTGTTTATTTATTTTTTATTCATTTCCAAATTCCTCTGAAAAATAAAAAAAATATTAATTACATTTTGAATTTTTATTTATGGAGGAAAAATATATTACATATAAAAACAAAAATCTAGATTGAAAAATTATATTTTCTATGCTTATTATGATCTGTTAGACAAATACATCAGGTTTTTAAATGTATGACCATTTTATAATATATTAAATAAATGATAAGAAAATATTTTCAAATTATTACGACTTAATAATAATAAATAATAATCACAGATATTGTATATATGATGTAATTTATTTACAAAAGCATCAAATCATAATAATATTACTATAGTGTCTCTCTTTAGATAATGTTCATATTTTGTTAATGTATTTGGTAATTTCAATGATTCTAAA
This sequence comes from Viscum album, assembly GCA_963277665.1. NCBI lineage: Eukaryota > Viridiplantae > Streptophyta > Magnoliopsida > Santalales > Viscaceae > Viscum > Viscum album. The sequence goes on along the minus strand of OY728133.1, from coordinate 1,900,212,134 downwards.
TAGGGAATTCTAAATAACCAGTTGGTTGGATTCCTAGACATTTAGAGAATATTGAATCAATTATATCTCAATGATGTTTAGATCCATGTATGTAATTTCTCCTTTTTCATTCAAATCCTTAAAATTCTAATTTCATATATGTTCATTTTTAATTTATAAATATATTTACATTATGAATATAGTTTTTAGACCCTTTTCCCATTTTTTAAAATTCTATTAAAAATTCCCCCGTCATTATGTTGATTGAAAATCTAGTTTGTCTTTTATTATACTTATAACCTAGGACTCAAGAAGTCTATCACCCCATTAAATATATTATAAGTGATTTGGTCTATTTTTATAAAGAGCCATTGAATTTTATCTAAATTTTAATTGAGAGATATTATGAGTTAGTGGAAGTTGTTTTTTACTATACATTGTTGGTTTTTTTGTTCCTATTATAATCCTCAAGGTTATGTCGCTAATGGATTTCACCATAAAATCAATTATTTCCATTATTAATTTCATACTATGGTGAATTTGACATATGAAAATAGGGATTCCTCGGAAGGGTATTTTGATTTGTGTACCAATGTAAGGATGATGATTTAGAAACTCGCACCATACGGTACATGAATGGAGTCATTTTCTATAGACACTACATAGGATGAGTAATATAGAAGAATAATGAGTTTCCCTCTAGTTTAGAGAATGATTTAAATTAAATAAAATGGTGTCTAATATTCATGTGAAGATTTTGTGAACCATGTACTATATATCTTACTACGGTGAGATACTAAGAATGTTCAGAAATATGTTTTTGTGGGAATATATATGGTTTTCTCGTTAATCAATGAATGCATGATTAGAAACCCACTACCTAAGGGTAATAATCAGGTGAAAACTAAGGTAGTTATATAATATATATATATAGTGGGATTAATCACTATAATGTATTTAAAGACTCATGAGTGATTATAATGGTCATTGATAAGAAATTTAGTCAAAACTTTTCATAGTATATAATGAAAAATAAGTTATACTGGGATGAAATCCTGGGGGTAGTCTAGGATAATGATTCCAATAGTTGGTTTATTACTGGAGATACATCCACTATTGAGGACAAAGGATTATATTAGGATTCTATAAATCTATCAAACATTGAAGAGTATTTTATATAAAACATAGTGATGAACTATATCAAAATTTAGTATAAAAATAAAATGATATTTATTTTTTCCTCTCTGAAGAATTTGGTGATATAAGGTAATAAAAATTGTGGGAATATTCATTGTATAAAGGTATGAAAACATGGACTCAAGAATAATCATTAAATATATCTAAACTTGAATTGACAAGATCATTGGGAAGGGTAATTATTTTAAGTTGGAATGATCATTCATTTATCAAAGGGGAAGAAGAGAAAAACTAATATATTATCAATATAGGACCAAACAAACCCCTAGAACATGACCCTAGGGATCTAAAAAACAAACTAAGGGGACAAACCTTTCAAGGGTAGGAAATAATTGATTTTTTCTAGACACAATCCGTATAGAATATTAATTACTCATACAACATTTTTTAAGGCATCATACTGGTGGGTACTAATGAAATGTATTATGTTTTTGATTAAACGCCAGAGTTATAGTTTATATTGAAGCAGTAGAGGTGACCAAAATGATTGAATTAATACATTTTGTTATATAATATTTCAATAAATCATATGTTTAATCCAGATTTTAATTTCTAAAAATTTTCAATTGTTCTTCATATATTTATTTCTAAAATCATATTTTATTCCATCATATAACACATTCTATTTCAACAACATCTTGATATTAAATACTTGACATTTAAATATCATCAAATAACTTCTCACTCTTAAATTTAGGAAGGGTTTTGATGTATTGATCATTCATATTTCCTTTTGGATCATTTGGGTGAATTAAATTTAAATTTTTTTAAATTGAGGGCATCTAAATATAGATTATTGTTTCATTTTTAGGGTTTATCTCTTAAAAAAATATGTTTTTTAAAAAAATCAAAAAATGGATTGAGGGTGAGAATTATTTTTCCACATAAAAATCAATTCCCTATTAATGAAATACTTATAATCAATTTATTGTGTCAAAATATACATTTTCCTCATAATGATACATTACACTAAACTTTGAATAATATTCCATTTAAAAATAATCTTGGAAGAAACTAAAATATCCCATTATAAATATACTTCTACAATTGATACATTAATAAATGCATCATCACATACATTCTCTGTTAATTTTATCATGCATCACATAAACGGTTATATCCATTGATATTGTATACGCTCTAAATATTTCCTTACATATAGAATGTGTTATTATATGGAATGTTGAATCAAAGAATTTATTGAAAATATTATCATTAATTTTTATATTATCACGATTACTAATTATTTAAAATTTGTAATAATATCATTGTTTTGTATTTCTATACAAACATCATGAAACATTAATGATTCTATGATCAAAATATACTAAATTTATAAAGTTATAAACACTTTAAGACTAGTAATGAATAATAATTCCCCTAAGGAATGATAGTCATGAATTTAAAACCCCTAAATATAACTATTTTTTGTCCAATTTTTCAATTTAGATGTACACTAATTCAATAAAAATAAATATATAATCCATTTAAAATTTTATAAGTTATTTTATTAAGAAACTGAAAAAGAAGTTTTGGGAATAATTATAAATTGGTTTTTTTTAAATAAATTATCTTATGAAAACCTATAAGTTATTCCTATATCTATTTATTTTTTGAGTGTATATTTCATTCTTATATATCTGTCTTATGTGGTAAAAATATTTTTTCAATAAATAATTCAAAATATGAATTATATCTATATTGTAATGAAATTTCAAATAATGCCAATAATATAAATCTAAAAGGGAACATAACTTCATTCAATTATGTTCTCTCCCAATACTAATGTTTTTATTTAGCTTATATTGGACCCAAAAAAAATTAGGTAATGATGATACCCTATATTGTATGATGATAAAAGGAACCAATAAGGGAGGTCCATTTATTTCTGTCATTTCCTTTCAAAAATTATTTTTCCTTCTATTGAAGGTTTGATATATAGAAATTAATATTCTATAAATAAAATTGTTTCTTTCATTAACTAGAACGGATGACTTTATATCACCCATGTAGTACTGGAAATGGTTCCGACCATGTGAACTCAGTATACATGATATACCATATATTTAGAAACTAATAATTATAAATAGTTAATTTTCCCAAATTTAATGGTATGTGGTATAAAGTCATCGTATATAGGTTTTTTCACTCTTTTTTAATTTTATACCATAAATAAAAACATTATACATTTAAATATTAAACATTAAATGAAGTGGAATTAATATTGTCAAATATAATTTTTTGTTATTTAAAAACATACCTTGGGTTATGTTATATAGATTTATGAACGAAATTCCAGAATTAATATTGAATATCAAATAAATAGATTGAAAAAGATTATTTGTTAAAACATATAAATTTATATTATGTGGTTTCAATGAAAATAAAATATTAGTTTATCATTTTTTCTTGGATTTACCATTTCATAGATAATTTAAATCACCATTTTTTTAAATTTATAATTGATCTCTTGTAATAAATTTTGTTTTGATTTTATACATTAATAAACAATGACATCTATGTGAAATAATAAATTAACATTTTTTACTAGAAAAATCCTAAATTTCCCAATTTACATTAATTTATACACAAATTGTCCACATGTTGGATAATTAAAGAAGTATACACAATCATCATTTCATAAGGTAAAATAATTTTAATATACATAAATCACTTCACTAAGTTGTAATTTTTCAGAACCGTTTTACATTTATATTTTTTTATTAGAATTTATTTACACTTTATATTGAGGATTTAACTGAGGAAAGTACAAACTTAAAAAAACTATAGATCATTCAAAAATATGATTTAGATGATATAAATATTGTATTTTGTAATAATTAATTAATAATTTATTGAGGATAAAATTATTTTTTAGTTAATACGAATATATCATAAAATTTTGATGATTCAAATTGATAATTTCCTTCTACATTTTCAATTTTTTGAAAATGCTTTCCAATAACCACAAGTAATATTATTGAATGTTTTATAAACACCCAAAAAAATGGAATGTCCTTCTGAATTTTGGTAAACCTATTGGTAACATGAAACATAAAATAATAAATAAAAAAAATATAAACAATTAACAACAGTGGTATTATGAAATCCATATATCTTATGATAAAACTTAAACCAAGGACAAAGAATTATTTCTTCACAAACAAACTTAATATTTTTAATGGAAATATAAGAAACACATCAACACCCTCTACAAACATAAGATATAAATTGGAGCCATATTAATTTTGGAAAGGGAATGTCTAAATAATGTCATGTTATATAGTATTTTATTCATTTTTATGTGGATATCCAGCCACTATTATCTAAAAAATAATTAATAAATTAATAATATAGAAAACAATCACTAAACAATATAACAAATGTTTAATATTTTATTAGTATAATTTTATAACATTTTCAAAAATTATTCAAAATTATATATAGATATTATAATTACAAAATTATATTAATATTATAAATTATTAATGGTAAAAAAAATTGAAAATGAAAAATAATAGATATCTAACCTTATAAAGTAATAAATAATCACTTAAAACATTTCCTATAAATATTAAATTATAAATAAATTTTATATAATGGAAAATAAATGAATCTCGATAAGAAATATGTGCAATATGATGTAAAATGATTTTTGAATATAAATATTTTTTATCAATTTAGATATCACATGTTTGTAACTTTAATTAAATATTAAATATTTGAGTGAAAATTTAACCGTAGTTAAGACTATCTTTTTTAATGTTAAATAAATATTACAATTGGGAATAATATGTATCACTTATAATAATCAATTCAATTTTATCAAATGTGGATCGTTGTATTAAATTCCATGGGAGGGGATATTGTGTGTATATTCCATATAAATCTACATGAAAAAATATCTCTTCATGGGAAAGTAAAATATGAGTCTCTTAATTTGATAAAATGGAATTTATTATCTTAAATAATGACAATTATTTTCCAATTATTAACATGAAATTTTATCAAAATCTTACTTCACACTATTATTTAAAAGTTTAAATTAATAGTTCTAACATCTTAACTTCTATACCTAAATTACATTGACCAGAAAAAAATCTCAATCATTTGAAATGATTTTAGATCATTCCAATCTAATTTTACTCCATAAAAATATAATCTTGAATAAATAAATTTATTGATAATTTATTTGAAATAATTGATTATTTTTATGATTTATTTATAATTAAATAATTTTTAATATATATTTTTTATATTTTTTATCTTTATTTTTTAATAAAAATACCTAAAATTGGAATATTATTTAATAATTATATTATTTAAACTAAGAATTTAATAATAATATTTATAATATATATATTTATATAATGATATATCATATATGTTTACTATGTGTACTTTATATATTTTATTTTATAATTTATGTTAAAACGTTTACTTTTATTAATTTTAATCGATTATAGAAAATAGTATTATTTTATAATAATAAAATTTTATTGAATCATTATGATTTCTTTAAAATGTTTTTAATATAAATAATTTTCAATAATATATATAAATGTATTTATTGATTTCATTTTTTTAAACATAATTAAAATTTAAATTTTATGAATCATAATATCTAAACATGTTGATTTTTAGGTAATATATAACATTTATATTTGATTATAAAATAGTATGTTTTACATTACAATTTTTTATTTATTTATCAACCTTATATTAGTTTGTTAGGATTATAGATTAGTATCCATAAGGTCTGGGGATTGAATTCAAGAAGGATTAATTTTGAGGTAATAATTTTGATCCATTTCACAATTTAATAGGTTCCTTGGACACCCCAAAATGTAAGGAATCTTCTCAACCCCTATTGATGTAATTTTATATAGTGAAATACCTTGGTCTAAATTTTTAATATGAAAATGGTTAATTTATTATTTATATGTGTAATATAATATATTATTTATAGAATATTATAATTATAAACGAGTCTTCAAATTATGTAAAATTTAATTAATTATTTATTTATAGAACATTAATATTAAATAAATATTATAATACAAAATTTTATTTCAATAAGGAATATTTTGAGAAATTATATTATATAAATTTAATAATTTTTATTTTTCATTTTTTGTATGAAATTTATAGTAACTAAATGTAACATATTATAATAATTCTAAAATATAATCATTTATAATCATGTAATATATATATATATTATTTTTTACTTATAATAAAATATGGGTTTATGTATTGTACTAAACACTTGATGAAACATCATAAATTTAATATGTATCACATTTGTTTAGATGGTTAAAAATATGATTCAATATTATAAATAATAATGGTTTATGAATATATATAATCTTCATTATGGATATATAAATTATTTTATTTCATTTGTGGTACTTATAGTTTTGTAGACATGATGAAACTTCTATAATGAGAATATTTAAGTCTTTTAAAAATTAATTCAAACTATACATTCTGAGTTCTTATAATCAATGTAGTGAGAAAAACATAGAAGGGGCTAATCTACCTTCTGGTCATAAGGATGTTTAAAATCTAAATATATATATATATATATTATCTAAAAAAATATAGTTAATCAAAATTTGAACCTTTTATTAATCAAGATGATAATGGATATAGTTTCCAACATATTTTATGCATATATATTAAATCTTAATTGATAAATGTTAATAACATGACTTTACGATCGACATTGGAATCATTTAGGTCTAGTTTCATTAGGAACATGTAAATGTAAACAAATATTTTATTATTGAAATGAATATTCTCCCACTAAGTTCTTCATAACTATCACTCTTCTTAAACTTGTCATACAAAAATCCTTCCTCCAATACCTGGTGAAGGAAACATAATAAATGGTGACATATTATGCTTAGTAAGGGTAAACAAATGTAGATATCAATGATCACATGAAAATAACATATGAATAAGGTTATGAGACTATGATTGTAACATTTTAAAACCATAACCTTAATATCATAGATCATCAAAAAGAGTCATGTTATGTATCATGGAAGATCATATGATTCGAATCATAATATAATTAATGTATATAAGCCATGATATCATAAAATTAGCCTATGAATAAATAAATTGCATGCACATAATGTTATATCATAGTGAACATGTATAAATTGAGAAAAATTTCCTAATTTAATTGTAAAAATGTAATATAATACCTATATAAACTTATTAAAATTAAACTAGGATATTTCATTACTATATGGGAAATAATTATAGAACTAAACATAATTTTATTGACACTAATGAGCATACACTCAAAATATTGTGAACATGGATAGAGGTTCACACCTAACATAAATAAGTCATTAGGTATATAGTATTTCCTAAAGAATTTTAGGGAGATTTAGGTTTCAACCACCACATAATACATACATTTTTTCCACAAGATCATAAAACTTTCATCATATCTAAACATGTGATAATAAAATCTGATCCATAAAAATGATGTCATTTGATAACTCTTGGAGATAGAATGGGTTTAAAAAACATTTTATCAAAGTATAACACTTATAAAATTAGTGGGATTCATAATCACTTAATTATAGTATATCCCATTGAAAAGGAATAGGTTTCATAAAAATTTAATCATACTATAACCTATGGTTAATGAATGAGATTCACATATCCCTTGTTTTCATAAACATAAACAATATTGAGAAATAATGAGGACGGTATAATTTGATAATAACACTGATGAATATAAATTAACATAAAAAGATTACATATTAAATGGAAAATGATTTTGAAAGAATAATTGGTACATCATTGTAGGAAAATAAATTTTCAATTTAGGAATCTGTTTTTAAAAAAATAAGAGTTCAGAAAACATTATCAAAAGGAATTTATATGAAAATAATGATTGAATCATATAAATAAATATTTAAAATTTTTGGCTCTAGTCACATTTGTAATATTTTCCATGCAATGCACATTAAAATAAAGACTCATTTTTCATTATAGATAATAATTAAATAATTCCCCATTTGGAAAATGACATGAAGATTCTGTTTAATATCATTTTTAAAAAAGAAAAACATGGGAACAAATGTATGAAATCAATATTTGGGGAATATTGGAAAAATTCATTCAATAGTCTAAGAAAACATTTTCATGGAAGAAAGTTGATTTTGGATTTAAGATATATTTAATTTAAATTTTCTTGAAAACATTTTTTGGAATCTTGAGTGCGTAATGAGTGGAAATTGATAGGAAATTATGTTTTATCAGGAAATAAATATTGGATAAGACCTGTAATGTTTTTAATAAAAGATATATCATAATATATAATCACTAGAAGTATAATCATAAAAAATAATAAATAACAATTGTTGTGTGACATAAATCATTTAACACTATGGTATCTTTTGAATCATAATACCCATGAAAGACAAAGCATCAGATATATATATATATATCCCATAAATTTATTTGGAAGAATCATAAAATAACATTATATGAATTATATACACCACATAAAAGAACCAAGTGCGGAATATAGAATATTTTTTTAAATTACAAAATATATACTAGAAATCCCTTGCATTAATTCTCGATGTCTTTCGTACAAGTTAAAACCACATACTCTTAAAACAGCTTCCATTGTATTTTTTATTATAGAGAAAAATATTTTCTTTTTGAGAGGAATATAATATCTAAAACATGTATGAGTATGTTTTGAATATATTCAGATAGGTTTTGGTTTATCTAAAGTGCATAAAAGCTATTAATTATTGAGTAATTATACCTTTTATAATTTAGAAGTGTGGCATTTTTGAAAATACCCATACTATTAAATAATGAGAAGTCATTGTATATTTATTTAATTTATTACTAATTGTGAAAAAAATTAATTTCAACATATTATATATTATATATTTTACTGATTAATAATATATAATCCACATTATCAAACTCAAAAAACATATGTGGAAGAATCTAATTTAAAATTAATCTTATAGACAGGTTAAAAAGAATTTTTCTGTAGAGATTATTTTTAAAAGTATAGAATGGTTAATTGTCAAAATTCAATTTTAAATTGATTCCATAGAATAAAATTTGATTAATAAAAATTTAATAGGACTAATTTTAGTTTTATAATTATTTTAAAATAAATTTTATCTTTTCAATTCTTTAAATAAAAACAATATTTAATAAAAATTCTTAATTTTTTACCATTTGTTGAAAATTTAATCTTTTTAGAAAATTATCAAAAATAGACCCAATGAAGATTTATAAAATTTTATTCCATAAATTAATATAAAATTTACAAGTATATTTTATAAATATTAAATAGATAATTTAAATATTTTTCATAGAAATAAATATTAAACATGTTAAATAATATAATTTTCAAACATTCTAAGACTTTAATAAATAATTAATTACTTTTATACAAATATTTTTTATTTATAAAAATTAATTGCACATTATTTATAAAAGGATTTTATTTCCATTAAAACCAAAATTTGTAATATATAGGATATGAAATTCATGTTTTAATAATAATGTTTATGTAATACTAGGGGCTGTTAAAACTCATTGACACTTGTAACATACGCTGTGATGACCCAGACATTCTTGGTCCTTTCCTTTGCCAAAAATACTGATCCTAAAGGGGTAGCGTCTCGACGCGACCGATCGGCGAGACCAATCGGTGAGACCGATCGACGCGACCGATGGGCGCGACCGATCAGTGAGACCAATCGGTGTGACCGATTAGTGAGACCAATCAGTGTCACCCAACTATGTCAGGGTTTTTCCCGTGACATGTGCAAATAGAGTTTTGAACACTTCTTTGAACCCCTTTAAGATTGTTTTAAATCCCGGTAGTGCCCATAAATGTTATAATAAAATATTTAATAAATTAACCTCGTGTGTGCGTCGGTTTAAACCACCCAACCCCTTTAATAATGTGTGGGGCCGCATGGTCAACCCACGACCCCCGCTCTTTACGCGGTTTGGTGTTCTAATCTCAACTGTCTGCGGCTCTTATAAACTAAGGGATAGTCATGGTTTCTTCTTTTCTCGATCACTCTATGCTAAGAGTACCCTTCATCTAGATGAGAAGCTTTCTATTTAGACGAGCCACACCACTATCTGTGAAGTTTCGCCCCCGGCCTTAGCGTCGATAGCTGATCAACAAGTAGGGAATTTCTTCGTCTCTTGATTTTGTGTATCATGTGGCGTGGGCGCACTTTTGATTCTATATAATTGGTTAAACCTGAACTAAATAATGAAAATGAAAAGAAGGGGGATTGTGTTCGTTGATGCTGCTTTATGTTATGATCATCTTTCTGAATTGTGTTGGCTTATGCCTACTGAAAATCTTGGCCATTGTTGGTCTTTATTTGTGCACTAATGAACCCCTCTTGATGTTTGAAATGACTTGTTTGTGGTTGTGAACTCCTACTGTAAAAAGGGCAATTGGTTAATCATGTACACCTGGCTAAATGAATTGAAAGCACCATGATCAACCCTTCTGTGATAAACCCCAGTTAAATAACAAGAAATTGAAATCATGGAGTGTATTAAATCTTATAAATCTGAAAGTAACGACATGGCCCTGCTTTGGGTTGGTGATAGTGGTTTGGTTGTTATCATTTATGGGATAGTTGCTGGAGATGTGGGAGGGGATGGGATCCCCTGTTGATATGGATTCGTTGGTTGTGAGTTTTAAGACCGGTTGGTTACCTTGTTTATATCACGAATTGGGGTGGGATCATCTATTGATGAGAAACCATTTTGGGAGACACGGGGTAGTGTCTCGAGGGTATCTTTGGTTCTAGAACTTCGAGGGATCTCACTTATCCCCTTGTTGTTGTAACATTACAATCGAACTGGGTGTGAATGTTTAAATTGACGTTTGGCTGGATTCCTTCCTTGGTTATGCTTACGGTGTTAGTTTCCCAAGTAGGTGCATGAACTTCTTTAAATATTATTACTGAACATGAAAACAAGAATGGGACAAATGAGTTTAGTTGGCGAGAGTCATGACTCGGACTTGAGTGCTGTTGTGATCTGTAGTCTATCTGAAGAAAAACCTATCTTTTGGTGAGTGCTTGGTACCTATGTATATACTTGTAGTTTTGTGTTTCTTATTTGTGCCCCACCCATGTTGAGAACTTAGTGCAGAACAACCCCATTTCATGGGGGAGGGTGTTTTTTCCAACACTATTCTTAGTGGCTGGTTGTTATCTCTGGTTCTGCTCCCTTTCCTGGATAGCCCAAGTACATTCGGGCATTCTATAATGTCCTGAGGTCCATTATTAATCCAAGAATCTCCAGGCGGGGTAGTGTGGTGGTTATGGCCCAGGTGTGTTCAGGAAGGTAGTTTCCCAAGTATCATCGGGATGAGGCCCAGGTGTCTTCGGGCATGGAAGTGGATCTTCTAGCCCAGGTGTCTTTGGGTGTGGTGGTTTTTCTTCTGGCCTAGGTTTTTGCATGCGTAGTAAGTTTTAAAGTTGTGGCCTAGGTGTTTGCGGGAGGGATTCGACAGTGGGATTTCATGCGGTTGTGGCCCATGTGTTTCCGGGCGGGATTCGGCAGTGGGACTGCGTGTGGTTGTGGCCCAGTTGTGTGCGGGCGGGTGTGGCAGTCGGACTGCGGTGAGAATGGTGGGATTGGTTCGATGCATAGGATGTCTCAATAACCAGTGGGAAAGTGCCATGGGGTATCCAAACATCAATGTGCTCTTATTATATATATTACATGGTTTTCATTACTTGGTGAGTGTAGCCAGTGAGTGGGATGGGTGAACTCTTTCATAGTAATGGTTGTCTACTTCACATGGGACTTTAGTATGTTCCCCCACTTGTGCATGAGAGTCTTTGGTTTTCCCTACTGAGTGTACTTGTATGCTCACCCTACGTATATAAAACTGCTTTCAGGTTTCCAGGAGGACTTCGGGGATCACGTAGGACCGTACTAGCTCGGATCCTTGGGGCAGTCGCAGTTGATGTTTTCTTTCATTGGTACTTACTCTTGTAGTCACTTTATTACCCTGTGGCTTTTACTTTTGGATCATGCATGTTGGAATGGTTTACATTTGGATTTACTTTTCTTTTACTTTTGGTGTTGTCGGGTTTCATCATCTTATCTCCCGATCCTATAAAACAAAAATGGTAATGCCTTCCAGTTGTGTGTAATTTCCATACCCTTGTTGTTAGTCGCCACTCCGGGACCTATAGAAGGCGGGTTTCAGGGGTCATTATCTCTCCTACAACTTAAAGAAGGAAGGGCTTGGAAACCTACTGACCATTCCCTCCTTTTGGTGAAGGCGGGTCGTGATAGAATGGTATCAGAGGAGAGAAGTTTAGAGATAGGATAGAGTCTGGAGTTAGGAATAGTGAGGATTGAATGGGATGGAAACAGTGTTGGGTGACCTTGGTGTGCGAATTAGGCTAGGGAAGAACAGCTAGGACACGTGATTTTAGGGCCCCCCGTGATCTGATGCAAGGACTATGGACCTACCGAATGACCAAGTGAGGCCACAATGATTGTAGGGTAAAGACCCTAGGAAAGGTACATGCATAATAATGACTTGTGTTCTCATGTTTCTTGGATGTCTTGGGAATTAAGAACAAATGAAAAGTTTAAGAAATTTTAAGAACAATATTCTTCACTACTTGGGCTTAGGCATTCCATGTTTACCTTGCAGCTATGGAACCTGGAATGCGACCACCTGTGGTACAGGCGATCGAGGCCCTGGAGAAAACTTTGGTCGATCGGTAGAGAGATGATCGAGAGGAAGAGGATGACCAATGGTAGAAGACTCTTCGGGCCTTCTAGTGACAGACCCTCAAGAAGTATGAGGGTAGCACCTCTGACATGAAGACGAATGGATGGCTAGAGGAGCTAGTGATAGCCTTCGGCCTGATTCGGGCCCCAACCGAGTACTGGGTTCCTCTTGCCGTCAGCCAGATGCAGGGAGCGGCGCGTTAGTGGTGGACGCTTTTCCTGGGGTTGAGGAGAGAGGCTGAGGTGCCATGGTCTAATTTCGAGGAGTTTCGGGCGGAATTTCTCTCCTCGACGATGAAGGTAGAAAAGAGACTGGATCTTCTATACCTCCAACATGGGAGTATGTCAGTGAGGGACCTAGGAATCATGTTCAAGGACCTCCTATGTTTTGCTCTGGACCTCTTTCCCGATGGGGAGTCTTGGGCAAGACGTCTAGAGGAGGCACTCCGACCCTCCCTCCAGTATGATGTTACACCCTTTACCTTGCCGACGTACTTGGAGGTCCATAAGAATGCCGAAGTGGTGGAGAGGATGCACACTCTTGGATGTGTGTCACAAGAGGTTATCCAGCTAGGACCATTGAAGGGGAAGGTCGTCAGCACCAGGCCTCCAGCGTAAGGACCCTCTAGGTTCCGACCCACAGGGAGCAGGCCGCAGCAGTTTTAGTTTTGATCCCCTGGTCCTCGCCCTTTTCCTACGTTCCAGGGACCGCGATGCTTCATCTGTGGGATCCATGGAAATCTCTGGAGTTAGTTCTCGGACCGGGTATAGTACGGTAGTGGCGGATAGCCCCAGCACCCACCCCAGCAACAGATTCCATTCAGGACTTTCCTGCAGCAGCAGTAAGGAAAGAGAGCTCTCTCTCCTCCGAGGATAGACGTAGGAAGAGGGGGCCGAACTCAGGGCACTCCGTAGGGACATCAACCAGGGCGTGGTTGGGGAGGTGTCTGACAGCTGAGGTGCAGAGCAGCTGGGCGTGGATAGCTACACGCCACAGAGGCAACAATTCCAGTTGGGTCGGAGGTTGTCCGAGGTATGATCAGTTTGTTTAGCATTCTTTCTTATGCCTTGTTCGATACCGTATCTTCGAACTCCTTTGTTGCACCCAGTCTAGCATGTTCCTTGGGCCTAGAAAAAAAGAGACTTCCAGTTCCCATGGTGTTGAGCACACCAGTCGGAGGTCAGACCGACTTGTTGTTTTTTTGTCGGGGATGCATAATGATGATAGGGGCACATCAGTCGGTTTGGGATCTTCTTATGCTACAGATATAGCCATACAATGTCATCCAAGGCATTGACTGGTTATTTTCTGTGTGTTCCTTCATCGACTGTTTCCGAGGAAGGGTTGTGTTCTCAAACTTCGGAGGCCGACGTGTTACCTTCACCGGTGAGTGGGGAAGTTTGAAGAGCAGTAGGCGAGAGAAACCCCTCCTCTCCTTGTTGGATGAGCTTTCAGTGGAATCAGTAGATGCTGAGATGGTGGAGGTGCCAGAGGTTGTCCATGAATCTAAGGACGTCTTTCCTGAGGAGGTAACGACTCTACCCCCTCGACAGGATATCGAGTTTGGGATAGACATGCAGCCCGACACTCATCTGATCTCGATGGCTCTTTACCAGATAGCACCTTCAGAGCTACGAGAGTTGCAGATCCATATTGATGATCTAATGAATATGGGTTATGTTTGGACGAGTGCATCACCATGGGGTTCTCCAGTCTTGTTCGCAAAGAAGGAAGATGGTGGTCTCAGGTTGTGCATAGACTACGGGAGGCTGAATCAGGTGACGATCAAGAATCACTACCCTCTTCTGAGGATAGAAGATCTTTTCGACCAGATGAAAGGGGCAGGATGGTTCTTAAAGATCGACCTACAGGCTGGATGTAGGATCGATATAATGATGTAGATGATCAATATACAAGAGGGGGGTGAATTGTACACTTTAAAAATTCCCTTGGAACCTTTAAAGTTAGTTACGAATAACTATGTTTTCCTTAAACAAAGAAAAGAGCTAAGTTTAACAAATTTAAACTAATAAAATTCACAACACCTCTAACACAAAATGAAAACATGGAATAAGGAATGAAGTTATAAATTTCAAGTCCTATGTACTTGCTTAAAACTGGAAAGAGATTCCGAAATCAGGTTCAAGAAATATGGATTCGGAAATTGAAAATTAACTAAAGATTACAATATGAGATTCTACCTTAAAGTGTATAGAATCTAAATGGAACAGAGTACAAGTAATGAAGTATAAGAAAGTTATAATTTCCTTATAATACAATATGAAGCGGAAACAATCAGTAGTAAAACTACAATTAACAAGATATAAGTCTTTTA
This sequence comes from Viscum album, assembly GCA_963277665.1. Classification (NCBI taxonomy): domain Eukaryota; kingdom Viridiplantae; phylum Streptophyta; class Magnoliopsida; order Santalales; family Viscaceae; genus Viscum; species Viscum album. Next base: position 1,900,196,826 of record OY728133.1, on the reverse strand, counting down.
ACCCAAATAGAACGGTATCCAACAACCTTGGATAAAGGTCCCTTGATTTATACTTTCATGAAAGTCTGTCTTACCCACACCAGGGTAAGCCCTCGATACAAAGATTTGAGTCTCTATCTTGCTATCCCTGCAAGCCCTCAACTTCGAGGTAGTTGTCAACCTCTGTCATCCTCAGTAAGGAAGCCCTAGAACTTCAAGTTAGTTGGTACCTCTGTCTTCCTATCCCCGGAAGTCCTCGAATGTAATCACCAACATTTGGAGTCACACGAAGCAGAAACTGAACAAGCGGTTCAGTAAGCACAAGGCATGAAAATATTTCTCTCTCTATAAATCACCTTAGCAACGTGTGGTCTCTAGATCGATCAAATTCTGTGACGTTGTTGTGAGCTCTTTCAAATGAGCTCCTATTTATATGTAAGGTCAGCCTCCTTTCCAACGGTCATATTTTCCTTAAAAATCGGAGGGACCTATACACGTGTAACTTAACCAACGGTTAGTTTATAACAGAATATATGACATCATTTTATAACAAAAAAAGTGTAACAGAATGTACGACATCATTTTTTGTCTAACTCAAAAGTTTAGAGTGAAGGTTCGGAGTGTAAAAAAAATGTCAATGAGTTGACAAATTATAAAAGTGTATGAAAAATGAAAGTTCAGAGTCTAACCAAAAATAATTTTTTCTGTCTCAATAAATTAAGAGTGTATAAAGTAATGATGATTAGATTCTGTTTAATAGGTGAATTCGGATTGAGAATTTGGAATGAGAATTCGTATCCAGAATTCGTAATGAGAATTCGTCATCAGAATTCATAATGAGAATTCGATGTCGAACTTCATGAGAATTCATATTCATAATTCAGAGTAGAACATTATTAGAGTTTTTATCCAGAATTCGTAATGAAACATCATTACAGTTCTCATCTGAAATTCAGAGTGAAACTTCATTACAGTTGTCATCCAGAATTCAGAACCTAAAACAGAATGCTTCATTTCAAAGTTTTAAACGATTCTGAGAATATATGAATCTTAATCTTATACTTTAAGAAATATATGGATGAAAATATGATAAGGATAATTTTTCTTATAAAAGTTATCTTTCTTATAAAAGTGATTTTCCTTATATAAGCAATTTTCCTTATAAAAGCAATTTTCCTTATAAAAGTGATTTTCCATTAAGATAAGGTGTTTACGATTTTCAAAACATGAAGGAATGGAAAAGTCATATGTAAAACCTTATTGACTCAACAATCTCCCCCTTTTTGAAAAGTACAAACATCCTTATGAAAAATAATGTCTAAGAAGAAAGAAAACATTAAGGATTATCTCCCTTTGCTTATGGATGTTGATGAATACGACTAACTCCCCCTTAGGTTTTGAAACTCTAATGATCGTATTCTAGATTTCCGGAATGATATTTCATAATGAATAAGAATGTCTTCTTTAATGAAAAACTCCCCCTTAGATAAACTCTATTAGAGTTCTTTTTCTTTCTCACCCTTTATTCAAATTCTTTTTCCTTTTCCACCTTTATTAGGGTTCTTTTACTTCTCCCCCATTGTGATTTTCAAAAATAATTTGAGGGAATGGAATATATATCAAATTACCTGAAAAATTAGTTACAACAACAAAAGAGAGGAGAAAGCACAATTTTCATTAAGTTTTAAAGTTCAACAAAAAGGAAGTTAAGATAAAACAAAAGATCGGATTTGTCTATATTGGATCTTTTTCCTTCACCATGAGACCCTTGAGAATAGTCTTTATCTTCTTCAAGTCTATATGGTCTTCCTCAGCTTGATTCTCCAACACAACTATTCTTGCACTTTGAGTTTCAATTTTTTCTTCCTAGGCTTGATTCTTTTCTTCCTGAGCCTTCAAGATTTGTTCCTGTTTAACAACTTCTCTTCATACTCAGTTCGATGATCCCTTTCAAACTTCCAATTGTGAGCAACATAATTCAGCTTCCCATTCAGATCTATGTCTTCTTGAATCCAAAAATTCTTTTTAGTTGTCAACTTTTCTTCAAAGGAAGAAGTAAGATCATCTATCTTCCTGTCTTCTGACTCAAAATCATCCTTAACATTATCTTGTAATTAATTAAAGAGCCTCATCTCTTCTACAGTTTTCATTGACAAATTAGTCAGTCTATTACGAGACCTTTTGTGGGCTTCATAGCCGACAAAAAAAGTTATGAACTGAGCCTCAATCTCAACACATTTGTCCATGACAATCGATACATAGTCTGTTTTCTGATTCAATGCATTTTGGAGCATCTGGCATCTTGAATCAATACTTGAGAAAGTCGGAATAGTACCCACAAACTTATTTAATGACTAAACAACAAAGTCATGCCCCGACGAAGATGACTCTGAATCCGAGACTTTTCTTTGAGAATATCCTTTTTCAATTTTCTCATCCTTCTTCTTAGAAGAATCGCCAACTTCCCTTCTCTTTAAAACCACTGAGCTCGGGGTATCAACAACAAGTTTCTTTCCCTTGTTCTTTTTTCGGAATGGATTGATGTTCTGGAGTCTTCTGTTCACTATCAGAAACATGAACAATATTTTCTTCATCATCAGCAAATAATTGAGAACCATCCTCTACATTCTTCATTTGAGAAACATCATGTAGAAGTTTTTCTTCCTCTGCATGATAAGCTACTTCTTGTTCTCCTTCCCCCTCATCCTTCCCTGGAGTGACTTACTTCGATGATGCAGCTTTTGAAGTTTGGAGTGAAAAATGTTCTGAAGGTGTCCCCTTATAATCATATACTTGCTTCAAAACATATCAGGTCTCACCACTACCTTCAACAATTGCTTCTTCCTCTTCCACTTGTTCAATTTTATCAACTTCCTCAACAGGATTAGAAACTACTTCTTCCAGAGCAACAATATTTCTTCCTGGAGTCTCAGGTAGAGATTCCAAAGAAAAAGATCTCCGAACGGGAATGTTTCTGGAGGCCATCTCATTAAACTTTAATAACGACTGAACTACCTCAGCTTCATACATCTTCTTCTTGATCTTCTTTTCTTTCACTTGTTTTTCTAGGTCATCTGTTGTTATTTCCTTCAAGGCCTTAGCCTCCACAGGATCCAAGCCAAACAAAGGCTCCCCTTGCACTCTCTTCTCTTTGATTTCCCTCCACTTAGCAACTACCTCATCAAGGTAAGATTTCTTCTTCTTTGGTTTTGGAGGTGCGGAATGAACTTCCTTAGATTTGTGATTCTCTGCATCAACTTCAAATTCTTTCAACTTTCTCTTCCTCACTGGTTTAGAGGATTCAGTTTCACCAACTTTCGGGACCACTTCTTCTTGAGCAGGTAAATCAACAAAATGACCAGTCTTTTTGTCAAAGGCTACATCCATCCTTTTGAGGGTACCATCACTCACCAACTTAATCTTGCAAACTCATGGCTCAGATTTTCAAGCCTCCTTTAAAGACTCAAGGCACCGAACTATTAGCTTCGATATGATTGCTGGAAACATTATGATCTGAGCTCTCAGATTCCCTTTCTTAACATTATCAATGGTAATAATAATGTGTTTCATCAGATTAAACTTCCCCAGAATTATCAGGAAATCTAGGATATAGATCTCTCTCTTCTTAAAACTATCTTTGTCACCCTTTCTCGGTACGATAAAGCCTTGTACCCATAATTCTAGAATCCAAAAGTTCATAGATAGAGTAAAAATCTTCGGAGCCTTATCATCTAATAGTCTGAGAGTTTCCAGTGCCTTTTGTTGAAGATTCCCTTTGAATCCAACAAAACATGAGAGATGAACTCGGCTTCTCCTTCATTGTTCAGCCCTACCAAGCTAGCTGCCTTGGCATAAGAAAGTTTATAAGTCATACCATAAGACTTAAAAGACAACTTCCCCCTACGATCTTCTTTAAGGAAGGTAACCGTCTCATAGAACTCTATTAGAAAATCTGAATAAACTTCATCTTGATTTCCAGGCTTGGACATAGAAACATCTTCCCATCCGTTAAGCTTAATGTTCATGGATATAATAGAATCATACTTTTTGAAGAAATTAGGATGAACCAACTTTTCTCTATATACTAACCACTTGAAAATTGGTTTAGAAGAAGACATGTCTGGAGAAGCTACTTCCACAGACATTCGGATCTGAATACTTCTGTGAATATAAAAATAGATTTTGTTGAAGATCGGAATGGCCTTAAAACAGAGAGGCAGAGCTTCAGGACGCTGGAGAATGAAAAACCGATGTGGGAGGACCATTCGGTTCACCTTTATATAGGCAACGAAAACACAGTTCATCTGCCTCGGTTGATCGAACGGTTGAAAACCAATTCTCAAGAAAACTTGAATCCGATCTTTTGAAATTATTATTAAAACAAGGATTTAAGAAAACTATAATCCGAAAACAAAATATAAGAAAATACTAGCAAGTAAAGTATGATTACAAAAACATGAGTAAGGAAATCATACCTTTCGAATTGTCTTAGGAGAATTATTCGTAATGGTTAATATTCTATTTGATGATGAAAAAAAACGTTATTACTACGAAAAGACATAGTTCGCAAAACTCACTACGAAAAACTCAACAAAAAAATTACAAGATTTTCAGCATGAAAATTTCATTAAAAAAGTTTTAAAACGAAATCCTCATTAGGAATGTCTTGGTATGAAAATCTCATTACATAAACAGCAGTACAAAATTGTCCATTCCGGATGTTTTCAATACAAAAAATTTTATTCTAGAAGTTTTCTATACGAAAATATCCATTCTGGAAAATTTCAGTTCTGAAGATTCCCATTACAGAAATTTAGTTTCGAAAAGTTTGAAATACTAACTATGACAAATTTAGTTACTCTAACAATCAAATGTACTCACCCAATGAAAAGGAGATTATTACTGTAATGAGACTTTTTAAACAGAAAGTTAATTAAGAAAGATTACCTTACAGTTATCATTCCTAACTTCTGTTTAATGTATTAAAATATATCAGAAGTCAAATATTTTGTGAAAATATCAACAAATTGATCTTGCGTTCCGATAAACTAAAGAATAATATCTCTTTTTAGTGTGTGATCCCAAAGAATGTGATGCCTAATATCTATGTGTTTCGCACGAGAGTGATGTGCAGGTTTCTTAAGGTTACAGTGACCTAGTCTTCTATGCCATAACCAGGAATGATCTTCTATTTCACAGAGGCAAGGTAAATCATGGCTCCTGAGGTCTTCTAAATTTAAGGTGTAAACATTCTCCTGCCTGTTGGCTGACAGAGTAAATTCTTCCTTGGAATTGTGAACTAAGCATTTATCATTCATAAAATTCAGAAGGTAACCTTCATCACATAACTGACTTATGCTAATGAGGTTGTTCTTAAGACCCTTAACAAAAAGAAAATTTGAAATTAAGGTTTTACCTAGAAGAACAATATTACCAATACCAACAATCACTCCCTTAGAATTATCTCTGAATGTTACCTTTCCTCCTTTTATTTTGATAATCTTTTCAAAATAGATTTTGTTACCAGTCATATGTCGGGAACAACCACTATCCATTTACCATGTGTTGCTGCTGGTACCCTCTTTAATTTCCTTAAATGAAGAAGATAATTAGACATACGGAATCCAAACTTGTTTGGATCCATGATTTCCAGATAACAATGTTTTAGGTACCCACATCTTCTTAGAAAAGTAAGCTTTATGAAATCCTAGAGATTTGGTTTTGTTTAAGGAACAATTCTTTTCCCAGTGACCACCACATTGACACTTGGTACAAAATGGGGACTTTGAGGAACAAAATAATTGTTACTAAAAAAATATTTTTCAGGGGTATAACCAAATCCGGATTTATTTCTTAATGGTCGAATTTGGGAATACACTTTATCAAAATTTTCTTTACCATGAGTAAATTTTGATAAACACTTCTTTAAGGAAAAAATTTCAGACTTGAGTTTTACAACCATGTTTTTATCTTCAAAATCATTAGATTTAGAACTAGCGCTATGCTTGAAAACACTTTTCTTAGATATTGCTTTTCCTAACTCTTTAGAATGTTTGTTCTTCTCACAACATACTTCCTCAAGATTTTTCAAAAAACTCTCAAAATCAGCATTTTTCCTATCAAGATCTTCAGAAAATGTGATATCTCTTTCGTAAGAATAGAATTCCTAGAGTTTTCCTTATCAAGTTTCTTATTGAGTTTATAATTCTCAATATCATGAAGTTTAGTAAACCTAGAGACTTCTTCATATGTAGGTGAATTATTTTCTTCTTCAGAAGAGGATTCTTCATTTGAGGAGTTATAATACATATTATCATTAGAACTTAAAGAAAAATTGGTCAATGATTCAGTATTTCATACCTTAGCCATAAAAAACGATTTTCAATAGGTAATATAGCTATAAGACCAAGATTATTCTATCCTGAAGATTCATAATCCGAAGATTCATCAAAAGAGTCACCACCACTAGCACTCCAGGTATCACTAGCTTTCAGAACATTCTTAGATTTAGATTTATAATACTTCTTTTTGTTCCTGTCTGAATGCCCTTCTTTTCATTCTTTCTTTTTGAGCAGAGGACAATCTGGTCTAATATGTCCAGCTCTTTTTCATTCATAACATGTGACTTCTCCATCTTTCCTATCTTTCCTTTCCTTTTTCGTATAGTTGGATTGGAAACTTCTCTGGTCGGCTATCTTGTTCATCTTTCAAGAAAGATTTTCTAACTCATTATCTAAGAATTAACTTTCACTAGAATCTGATTGAACAACCATCTTCTTAGACTTGGATCTGGTTACTCTCTCAGGAGTCTTGGATTTCATATGATTTGATGTTGTTGTAAAAGAAACAGTACCATTCCCATTCTTCTTCATGATGTTGTCAGCATCTCTCTTCATTTTGGTTTCATGTTGGAGAAGATTTCCAAATAACTCATCAAGAGAAATTTGAGTGACCTTACTGTTCTCATTTATAGCAGTCTTTTGGATTCCCACTCATTGGGCATAATATCAATTATCTTATCCACAAGTACCTCATCATCTAAACCTATTTTCTCATAGACTATAAGCTATTAAATATAGTCAAAAATCCTTGTTGAGCTGTACAAATTGGTTCACCATAAGGAAAATTGAATCCTTGATATTCATCTCTAAGCATAGCTCTCCTAGTCTCAATCACTTTTGAAGTTCCAAAGTGTGTAACCTCTAACTTCTTCTAGATACAATTAGCTGCTTCACAAGATGAAATTTGGTTGTATATATTTCTAGTCATTGAACAAAGTAAGGTATTACGTACCTTATAATTGAGTTGATACTCTTGCTTTTCCGGGTTATTAAAAGTTCTAACTTTATTGTCAAGAATTTTATAATCACCAGTAAGAATGACAAAGTTGTCCACTCTAGTATTGTTAACAAAAGTCTTCATTCCATCTCTCCAATATACATAGTCATTAAAATCAAAGATTGGTGGTCTTGTAAGATTTATATTATCAATGGAACCAACATTAACTCCTGCCATACTTAAAATATCCTTTGTCACACAAACTTGTTAGTAGAAAAAGTTTGTAATCACAAAGTTTGGAATGACAATGTTCGGAACAAGAAAGTTCGGAAAGGAAAAGTTCAGAATGAAAAAGTGAGCAGGAAAAACTTATATGTGAGTATAAGTATTTCAGAGACCTCCTCTGATACCAATTGTAGGATTGGTATAGATTATGAGGTTTCCAAACTTTCATACCAATTGTAGGATCGAAATAATGATGTAGATGCTCAATATACAAGAGGGAGGGTGAATTGTACACTTTAAAAATTTCTTTGGAACCTTTAAAGTTAGTTACGAATAAGTATGTTTTCCTTAAACAAAGGAAAGAGCTATGTTTAACAAAGTTAAACTAAGAAACTTCACAACACCTATAACAAAAAATGAAAACATGGAATATGGAATGAAGTAATAAACTTCAATTCCTATGTACTTGCTTAAAACATTTAAAGAGATTCTGAAAGTAGGTTCCGGAAAAATGGATCCGGAAATTGAAAATTAACTAAAGATTTCAATATGATATTCTACCTTAGCGTATAGAATCTATATGGAACAGAGTACAAGTAAGGAGGTATAAGAAAGTTATACATTCCTTATAATACAATATGCTGTGGAAACAATCAAGTAATAAAACTACAAGTAACATGATATAAGTCTTTTAACCCAAAGAGAAGGGTATCCAACAACCTTGGATAAAGGACCCTTGATTTATACATTCAAACATATCTATCTTACTAACACCAGGTTAAGCCCTCGATACGAAGATCAGAGTCTCTATCTTGCTATCCCCGCAAGCCCTCCACTTCTAGGTAGTTTTCAACCTTTGACTTCCTCATCAAGGAAGCCCTCGACCTTCAAGGTAGTCCGCACCTCTGTCTTCCTATCCTGGGATGTCATCGAATGTAATCACCAACATTCGGTGTCGCACGAAGTAGAAACTTAACAAGCGGTTCAGTATGCACAAGGCATGAAAATCATTCTCTCTCTAGAAATCACCTTAGCTGCATGTGGTCTCTAGATCGATCAACTTCGGTGTCGTTGTTGTGAGATCTTTCAAATGAGCTTCTATTTATAGTCAAGGTCGTCCTCCTTTCCAAATTTCATATTTTCCTTAAAAATCGGAGGGACCTATACACATGTAACTTAACAAATAGTTATTTTATAACAGAAAAGACGACATTGTCTTATAACAAAACAAGTGTAACAGAATGTAAGACATCATTTTAAGTCTGAGTCAAGAGTTCAGAGTGAAGGTTCGGAGTGTAAACCAAATGTCAAAGAGTAGAAAAATTATAAAAGTGTAAGAAAAATGAATGTTCAGAGTCTAACCAAAAATAATATTCAGAGTCTAAATAAATTCAGAGTGTATAAAGCAAAGATGATCAGATTCTGTTTAATAGGTGAATTCAGAATGAGAATTCGTATCTAGAATTCGTAATGAGAATTCGTCATCAGAATTCGTAATGAGAATTCGATGTCGAACATCATGAGAATTCGTATTCAGAATTCGGAGTAGAACTTTATTAGAGTTCGTATCCAGAATTCAGAATGAAACTTCATTACAGTTCTCATCTAAATTTCAGAGTGAAACATCATTACAGTTCTCATCCAGAATTCGGAACCTAAAATAGAATGCTTCATATCAAAGTTTCAAACGATTCCAAGAATATATGAATCTAAATCTTATACATTAAGAAATATATGGATGAAAATATGATAACGATAATTTTTTTTTTATAAAACAAATATTTCTTATAAAAAAAATTTTCCTTATAAAAGCGATTTTCCTTATAAAAGAAATTTTCCTTATAAAAGCAATTTTCCTTAAAGATAAGGTGTTTGTGATTTTCAAAACAAGAAGGAATGGAAAAGTCATAAGGAAAACCTTATTGACTCAACATTGGATACCACCAGCTGAGAGTGAAGGAGGGTGACATCCCAAAGATGACGTTCAGGTGCAGATATGGACACTTCGAGTTCGTAGTCATGCCCTTCGGTGTTACGAACGCCCCGACTATGTTCATGGGGCTTATGAACTCCATCTTCCGGGTGTGCCTAGATCGGTTTGTAGTCATGTTCATAGATGGAATCATGCTCTACTCAAGATCATAGGATGACCATGCAGATCACCTGAGGACGGTTCTGGAGGTCCTCCGACATCATCATATCTATGGTAAGTTGTCGAAATTCATGTTTTGGACACGAGAAGTGCACTTCCTTGGGCACATGGTGTCTGAGCAGGGGGTAGTGGTGGACCCATCAAAGGTTGAGGAATTTTTTTAGGGAAACACTCAAGAATGTGGAAGAGGTCCGTAGTTTCCTCGGGCTGGTGGGTTACTTTCGGAGGTTAATACCCAACTTCTCCTGAGTTGCAGCCCCTTTGACAGCCCTGACCAAAAAAACCAGGTTTTCGTGTGGAGTGAGCAGTGTGAGTTAGCCTTTAGCTATCTGAAGGAGAAGTTGTTCAGTGCCCAGTGCTGAGATTTCTAGAAGAAGGGGTTGAGTATGAGGTGTTCTGCGATGCTTCAAGAGAGGGCCTAGGATGTGTGTTGATTCAGAAACAAGGGGTGTTCTCCTATGGGTCCAGGCAGCTACACCCTCATGAGCATAATTACGCCACCCATGACCTGGGGCTTGCAGTTGTCGTTTCTGAGCTAAGGTTATGGCGGCACTACTTCATCAGATAATTCTTTGTGGACTTCACAGATCACAAAATATTGATGCATATCTTCTCCCAGCGGGACCTAGACTTGCAACAACAGAGATGGGTGGAGTTACTCCAGGATTACGACTTCGAGATCTCTTATACTGAGGGAAAGGAAAATGTAGTGGTTGATGCCTTGAGTAGGAGGACATAGAAAGATGCGGTCCAAGAGTCGGCGGATGCCTGGAAGGGGACGGAGGAGTTGGCTTCCTTACACCTGGATGCGAGGATGGATGGTGGTAGAGGTTTCCTATATCAGATGGAAGTGCAGTAATCTCTGTAGCAGAAAGTGGAGGAATCTCAATGGGGAGACCCCGAGTGTGAAGTGATGCGTGACCGAGTTGACCAGGGCAATGCTCTGGAAGGATGGACAAAGGATGGTCAGAACCAGATGCTTTTCCAGGGAAGGTTGTTTGTTCTAGGAGTGATGTGCGGCAAGGTTCTCAGTGAGTTCCACAACTCACCCCTGGCGGTACGCCCTGGATTTTCCAAGATGTACCAGGGACTGAAGAGATAGTTTTGGTGGCCCAGAGTAAAGCGAGCAGTGGAAGAGTTTGTGGCCAAGTGCTTAGTGTGTCAGCAAGTGTAGGCTAAACACCAAGTTCCAGGCGGCCTACTGCAGTCTCTAGATGCCCCCGAGTGGAAGTGGGATGAAATCTCGATGGATTTCGTCACAGGACTTCCCATGGTCCAAGGGGAATATGACGCCATCTGGGAGGTAGTGGACCGGTTGACGAAATCGGCCCACTTTTTGGTGATCAGGGAGTCGATTACTATGGATGCTTTGGCACGAAAGTACGTGGATGAGGTGGTGCTGTTGCATGGGGTTCCGAGGTCTATAGTCTAGGATAGGGATGCAAAGTTTACCTCATGGGTTTGTAATTGATTATAGCCTGATTTTGGCACACAGTACACCTTGGCACTACTTTCCATCCCCATACAGATGGACAAACAGAGCGCACCATCCAGACCATGGAGGATATGATTCGGACAAGTTTTCTGGACTCAAGAGGATCATGGGTGCGACACTTTCCCATAGTAGAGTATCACTACCATAATATCAATCACTCTAACATCGGTATGGCCCCATTCGATGCATTTTATGGGAGGCCATTCTGTTCACATGTGTGTTGGGCCGAAGTAGGAGAGGCAGGCATCCTTGGCCCGGAGGTGGTGCAGAGCACGACAGAGAAGGTTCAGCTCATACGGGAAAGGTTGAAGGTGGCCCAGGACCGGCATAAGTAATACGATGATACTAGTAAAAGGCCCTTGGAATTTGGGGTTGAAGACCACATGTTCTTAAGGGTCTCCCCTCGGCGCGGACAACGGAGGTTCGGCAAGCGGAGTAAGCTTTCTCCCAGGTTCATCGGGCCCTTCGATGTGTTACGGCAGGTTGGTGAAGTGGCCTATCAGATAGCATTACCACTGCCACTACTAAGGATACATGATGTCTTCCATGTCTCCTAGCTCTGTTGGTGTCTACACGACAATTCAGACGTCCATGGCTAGGGAGAGCTGGACATCGAGGATGACGTGACTTTTATGTAGAGGCCAGGGATGATCGAGGATCTCAAAGAAAGGGTGCTTCGTGTGAGAACCATTCCCTTGGTTTGTGTGTTGTGGATACATGGTAGGCTTGAGGACAGTACGTGGGAGAGGGAAGAACATATGTGTCCCTAGTACCCAGATTTGTGTTGAGTTTTGTTCTGTTTGTTATAGTTATTTTGGTAGGACGTTTTACCTTTTTGGCTATGAAATGATAGTTTTTTCCTCTAAATTTGTGTGAAAATTTCTGGCTATGAGGGAGGAGAGAACTCGACCCCTAATCAAGACGCATTATGGTGGATGCGATTAAACCCGTGCGAGCGAGTCAGTGCTTCCCAAAGCGGATAATATCTTGACATGGGGAAGGAGACTCCCCAACCCCCACATGCCTGGGCAATTTAACATGTTGTGTTTCTTGGTTCGTGTCAGGAAATTGTGCTTAGTTAGCAATGAGGTTCACTCGTGAGAGGTATCTTTCAAGGTGTTTGTTCGGACCCACTCTTTCCTCCTTGGTTGTTTAAACTCTCGAGGGAGAGAATAGATTGAGAGGTATCTGATGTGATGACTCGGACTCTCTTGGTCCTTTCCTTTTCCAAAAATTCAAATCCTAAATGGGTAGTGTCTCGGCGCAACCGATCGGTGCGACCGATCGGTGCGACCGATCAGTGAGGTCGATTGGTGAGACCGATCAGGGAGACCGATCCGTGAGACCGATCGGCATCACCCGGCTTTGTCTGGGTTTTTCCAATGGCGTGCGCAAATTGAGTTTTAAACCATTCGTTAACCCCCTTTAAGATTGTTTTAAAGCCTGGTAGCGCCCATAAATGTTATAATTAAATATTTAATAAATTAACCTAGTGTGTGCATCAGTTTAAACCACCTGAACCCTTTAATAACGTGTGGGGTCGCATGGTCAACCCATGACCCCGCTCCATAAGCGGTTTGGCATTCTTATCTCAACTGTCTGTGACTCTTATAATCTAAGGGTTAGCCATGGTTTCTTCTTTTCTCTGTCACCATGTTCTAAGAGTACCCTTCATCTAGACGAGCAGCTTTTCGTTCAGACGATCTGCATCGCTATCAGTGAAGTTCCTCCCCCGGCCTTAGCGTCGATCATTGATCAACAAGTAGGCAATTTTTTGTCTCTCGCTTTTGTGTATCATGTGGGGTGGATTCACTTTTGATTCTGTAGAATTGGTTAAACAAGACCTAAATAAAGATAATGAAAAGAAGGAGGGTTGTGATCATTGATGTTGTTTTATGTTATGTTCATCTTTCTGAATTGTGTAGGCTTATGCCTACTGAAAATCATGGCCATTGGTGGTCTTTATCTGTGCACTAATGAACCCCTGGGGATGTTTGAAATGACTTGATTGTGGTTGTGAACTCCTACAATAAAAAGGGAAATTGGCTAATCACATACACCTGGCTAAATGAATTGAATGCACCAGGATCAACCCTTCTCTAACAACCCCCGGTTAAATCACACGTAATTGAAATCATGGAGTGTGTTAAATCTTATAAATCTGAAAATACTGGCATGGCCCTGCTTTGTGTTGGTGGTAGTGGTTTGGTTATTTTATTTTATGGGCTGATTGTTGGAGATGTGGGAGGGGATGGGATCCCCTGTTGATATGGATTCTGTGGTTGTGAGTTTTAAGACCGGGTGGTTACCTTGTTTATATCACGAATTGGGTTGGGATCCTCTTTTGATGAGAACCCATTTTTGGGGACACGGGGTACTGTCTCGGGGTTTTCTTTGGTTCTAGTACTTCAAGTGATCTCACATATCCCGTCATTGTTGTAACATTACAAGAGAACCGAGTGTGAATTTTTAAATTGACGTTTGGCTGGATTTCTTCCTTGGTTATGGTTACGGTGTTAGTTTCCCATGTAGGTGCATGAAATTATTTAAACATTATTACTAAACATGAAAACAAGAATGGGAAAACAGGTTTTTCTGGCGAGAGTCGTGACTCGAACTTGAGTGCTATTGTGATCTGTAGGTTGTCTGAAGAAAAACCTATCTTTGGGTGAGAGCTTGTTACCTATGAATATACTTGTAGTTTTGTGTTTCTTATTTGCACCCCACCCATGTTGATCAATTAGTGCCGAACACCCCCATTTCATGGGGGAGGGTGTTTTTTCCAACACTATTCTTACTGGCTGGTTATTAGCTCCTTTTCTGCTCCCTTTCCCGAATAGACCAAGTACCTTCAGGCAGGCTGTGATGGCCTGAGTTCCATTATTATCCCAAGAATCTTCGGGCGGGGTAGTGTGGTGGTTATAGCCTAGGTGTGTGTGGAAAGGTAGTTTCCCAAGTATCTTCGGGATGAGGCCCATGTGTCTTCGGGCGTGGTAGTGGATCTTGTATCCCTGGTGTCTTCAAGCGTGGTGGTTGTTGTTCTGGCGTAGGTGTTTGCAAGCATTTTACGTGTGACAGTTGTGGGCCAGGTGTTTGCGGGTGGGATTCGGTAGTGGGACTATGTGCGGTTGTGGCCCAGGTGTTTGCGGGCGGGATTCGGTAGTGGGACTGCATGCGATTGTGGCCCAGGTGTGTGCGTGCGGGTGTGGTAGTGGGACTGCGGTGACAATGGAAGGATTGGTTCGATTCGTAGGATGTCTCAATAACCAGTGGGAATGTGGTGCAGGGTACCAAAACATCGATGTGCTCTTATTATATATATTACTTGGTTGGTGTTACTTGGTGAGTGTAGCCGGTGATTGGTATGGGTGAACTCCTTCATAGTAATGATTTTCTACTTCTCACGGGACATTGGTACATTCCGCCACTTGTGCACGAGAGACTTTGGTTTTCCCTACGGAGTGTACTTGAATTCTCACCCTACATATATAAAACTGCTTTCAGGTTTCCAGGAGGACATCAGGGATTGTGCATGACCGTACTACCTCAGATCCTTGGGGCAGTCGCAGTTGCTGTTTTCTTTCTTTGGTACTTACTCTTGTAGTCACTTTTGTACCATGTGGCTTTTACATTTGGAACATGCATGTGGGAATGGTTTACTTTTGGATTTACTTTTCTTTTACTTTTGGTGTTGTCTGGTTTCATCATCTTATCTCCCAATCCTATAAAACAAAAAGGGTAATTACTTCCACTTGTGTGTAATTTCCATACCCTTGGTGCTAGTCGCCACTCCGAGACATATTGAAGGCGGGTTTCTGGGGTCATTATCTCTCCTTCAACATAAAGAAGTACGGGCTTTGGCAACCTGCTGGCCCTTCCCTCTTTTTGGTGAAGGCGGGTCATGACATACGCTCTCAAATAAATTGTGATTATTGAAAAGAATATAACATAAAAACTGAGGTTTTACATTGTACCCCACTTAAAATGAATTTTCCCAAAATATTCGTCAATATAGTACAAACAAATGGTTATTATTCTGTCTCATCACATCAGCAGGTTTCAAAATAGCTTCCTTAAGAAGCATGTTTCACCACAAAACCTTTATAAGGTGTGTGGTTTTGTTTAACAGCTCTTTATACTTATGATCTAAAATATCTATTGGGTTTTCATTATTATATTTATATTTCTACATTTAAATGACCTATTATGTGAATACATTTTACGTGTCAGGTATGTACTTTCTCAGGATATATACTTGTGACACACAGTGAACTTGAGAGAGATTCAATGGAAGGGTCAAAAGAAAAACTACTATCCCACAATGATATTTAATGTCAAAGGTACCTGATTAACTAAGAAAATACATTCAATTATATCATAAGATGAATTTATTCATCTTATTTTTCACCGATCAATTTTTCCTTCATCATTTAATTGAATGTTCATGAATAATTTTTCTAGTGTAATCCTCTTAAATCGTTATAAGATCCATATTTCATTCCTTCAGCCTATAAATATTTTTAAAAAACAAAATGGATATCAAATGTTTTACAATTACATACAAATTTTAACATAATTCATTCTATGAGTATTTAGCCTTAACTTTCTTCCATGTCCAATTGAAATTGATACCCAAAAATAATTAGAATTAAGATCATAGAATTTCGAAAATAATTTTATGATTAATCCACCAAATATAAAAATGTATATCTTAATTTTCACATTCAAAAAATTGAATACATTTGTCATGTATTCTTCTAAAATATAGTAATAACAAAAATATCCATAAAATTGCCATGAAAAAAATATATTTTTCCTCATTAATTAATTAATACAATATATTATTGAATACATTCCTTAAATCCAAAATATTTTAAACGTCGTTAATTATATAATAACCCACATTTTCATTTAATTATTAATCAATCCAAAGTTCATCAATACTATCCAATTTACACAATCCATATCAATCATTAATTTATCTATACTGAGTAAAATTATCTCACAATTAGAAATATATTATGTGTTATATTTCCCTTATCATAATATATCACATTTCTATTAAATTGATTTATAAATTCATCAGTACCATTGAATGTATTCTTTAAATTCCGTAATGAAAAACATCTACATAAAAATAATTATTTATTTCATGATTCTTGAATTCTAATAAATATCTGAATTAGTTATTCCATGTCATTCTTAAATAGTTAACTAAATTTTACAATATTATTTTTTTAATACAATTTTACATTCCTATGTCTTTTATTGTCACATCACCATCAACACCAGAATAATTATATATGCAACCTAGTTCACCGTATCCTTGAGAATTCACCATCAGACATTTATTTTTATAATTATAATAATTTAAACATTTAAGAAATTATTTAATTGATAATACATTACGGAGACCAATATTCCCATCCATTTTGTTAACAAAATATTTCATTTTTTCATGAAAATTGCATTCAATGGTCCCTTTTTCACGATACTTAAAACAAATTTTTATTCCATAGAGGAATTTATTTGATTGGTTCTTCCCAAATCATTAACATATATGAAACTGAATATACATTCTTCCATAGACTCTACCACCCACGCTCACATAAAATTATATCATTATATTCTTTAGTGAGTATGAGAGATAGTTAATATGCATGTTTTTAATCATATATCCTGATGAAGAATTAGGAATAATAAAAATATTTTTCACTCAAGTTATTATCCATTTCAGTATATTATCATAACATTTTCTATCACATTAAATTTTAACTCAATTACATCTAGTTAAAAACATTAGCTAAAATAAAAATTTATAATGTTGGAAAAAAATCTATAGTGAGAAACCACATAATCATAGAAAATAAATTATAAGATGTCCAAAACATCGAACATTATTATAAATATATGAAAAAAAATTAAATATCTATATTATTGATAATCATTTATTTAAATTCCTCTGGTGGTTTGTAAATAAAATTATATTTTTCCAAAGAATATCCTCCAAGAGTGTCAAACTAGCTTCTTGGTAAGGGGACACATACTCTGAAATAGAATTTTGGTTGAGATATACATGAACATCTTTTTTAATGGTTGTTTCCCCTATATAAATATATTCAAAAAAATTAATATTTAATATCAACATAGGGATATATTCCTAGGAAACCCATATAATCTCTTCAATATAAAAAATTAATATGTTATCCTGTACTTAGACTCATCCTCTGGGTTCTTTACTAAAATTTTCTTATCTTAGTATCCAATGGTTATGTAAGCCTTTCTATGATTCCAATGAAGATGACATAAAAATTTCCTATATGTAAATTAAATATTAATAGGTAAATATTCAACACATAACATAATGTCCCATGATAGAATTGTTTAGTTATAGTGCTTTTGAAAACATGGAAATTCAAGGAACAAGTTCATAACTAAACTATATCTAATCCCACTAATGATGTCATAACTATAACCCTAAATATATTTACTAAACATTACTATTTTAATTATAATATATGTAAGGAAACCTAAAAAATGGTTAGATAATTTTTTCATTAAGGATAAAAAAGGGATATATTAATGGTCACATAATAATAACATCATGATATGGGTATAAGAATGTGATCATAACATTTTAAAACTATACATTGTATATAATATATCATAATTATAAGGCATATACTAAATCATGGTAGTTCATAAAAAACAATCATAAAATAATAAATGTATGTATCCTATAATATAATACCATTGGAATAAGGCATAGATTTATTTAATTTTCATAAAACTATAACATTTTAAACAAGTATAATTATAAATAGGTTCACTCATTATGTTATGGAAATGAAATAAGTCCCTTTTATAAAATTATTGAAATGAATCTAGGTCCTCACAGAACCTTACATGCATAAAGATCATGCGCACAATTAAATTTATGTACATAAAAAATCCATACATAACTCTTGTACATTAAAATAGGATTATACATAAAAAAATTATCTCATAATTTATCCATAATTACCAAATGAAATAGAGAGATATAAATCCCACCCATCTATAAATCTATACTTATGTTCATCACAAGAACATAAAACCTTCATCATATCTTAAAAAGTAAAAATTAAATGGGTTTCGTAAACATTGAATTATATAATAACTAGTATAAAATGAATTGTTTACCATATCATTTTCTCATAGTATAACTAATGGAAATGAATCTAGATGAATTAATATTACATTACAATATAAATTATGGAATTGATATGGGTTTCATATACATTTCAGCATATTATAACTTGTGGTAATGAATGGGTTTCATAAAAATTTTACAATTATAAACATAAACCATCCAGAAATAATAAGGATTGTATAATGGAATCATATACTTCTAAATATTAAGATACATTAATGGATGTAATAATTTGTGGAATATTATTTTGAAATATCACACTAAATATTCACAAGGAAAATACCCATTTCACGTTAAAAATACATTTATTAATATTAAAAAATAATGTGAAAATATATTTTATTTGAATTTCATATTTTAAAATTATAAAAAAAAATATGAAATTTCGTAGTCATGATGATAAGAAATTTTTTCATGTTTTATAGTTAAAACAATGATTTTTTCACATTTTTTTTTAAAAACTAAAAACATCCTCATTCAGAAAATTATAAAAACAATCATTTTAAAAAAATGTTTTAAAGATTATGAAATGGGTAAAAATGTAATTATAATTTCATTAGATAATATAAAATTCATTCATTCAAGCATTTTAAAAAAAATATGTGGATGGAAAAAAAGGTTTTTGAGAGAGAAGAGAAATAGAAACAAAAATATTGTTGGAAAAACAATATGAAAAGAAAATTAAGGTGTTTCCTTTGATTTATATCATCATCTATCTTCATTTAAACATAATCATAATAACCCATTATAAAAAATGAGATTGCAACATAAAATATTTACCAATATCATATATTTTGTAAAATAATCCCTATGAAAGAATGAATATCAAATGGATATACATATCCCATAAATTTCATAAAAATAATAATAAAATAAATTCATTAGTAGTATATAACACATAAAAAATAAACAATTAGTTAATATAGAGTATTTCTTATAGAAATAAAATAGACAATAAATCTATTCCTTTAGGTCTTGACTTCCTTCCTATGAATTCCAACATCCTATTTTTCGAATAACGTACTTCATAAATCTTATTAAGTATGATATGATTAATATTTTATGATGAACAATATCTTTTCCAATTTTATACGATTGTATGGCATATATATAGATAGGTTTTAGTGAATCCAAATTGCGTTTATGGTGTAAAGATGTAAGGGGAGGAAGTGACCTTTGTTAATTGAAGAGTGTAATTTTTATAAGTACACAAAACTCTTCCATAAAGAGAAGTTATTGTCACCCAATATCGAAAAAAAATCATAAATAATTGATTTTGGGTATGACATGGTCAGTCCACACCTATACCACAGAAAAATTGGATTTAAACATGTTATTGCATAGCCATTATGTTTACTAGATTATTTTAATTTCATTTTCCTCCATGATAACTTTTAAATTTTTACATACCAAGTGAATTTTTGTATAAATTATAAATTCAATATAATATTTTTTATATTTTTTGGAGCAACTAATTCTTATTATTAAATCCAGTTTATAAATAAAAGTATTATTTTATTGTAAAATTAGTTTTAACACAAACTCATGTAATGTACAAACCCATACTTTAACTTTAATCTAGTAAATTAATTTGTATTATATATATTAATATTTATTCGTAATAATAAATTTGAAAATATTATATAATTAAAATTACTCTGGATAAAAATATGGAATCCATTTTATCAAATATAAATCACAGGATTAGAAAAATTTAAATTAAGATTTATTGTCATATACGGGATGAAAAAGATGTTTTCCAAATTGAAAAGTGTCTAAAGTAAAGAATGATTTAATATAATAATTACAAATTAAATTCAATCCTATGAAATAATTTTTATAGACAAATATGTAATTGAACTCATTTTACTTTTAAAACCATATTCCAATAAAATAGAAATGTTATATTATTTAAATAAATATTCAGTTTTTTAAAAAATAGTACTTTTAATATTTATTGTAAAAGTAATCTTTTCAAAAAATTATCAATAATTTACCGTAAATTGTTTTAATATTTTTATCAAAAAAATTGTGTTTATTTCAAAAAATACAATTTATAAACGTTTCAAAAAATAATTTTTATAATATTTCATTGAAAGTAATAATTATGATTGAGAAAATGGTATTTCTGAAACATATTAAGACATTACTAAAAAATTAAGTACTTTTATACTAATATATTTTCTATATATAAAACTATTATACTTAATTTGTAAAATATTCAAATTTTTATTAAAACATCCATATTAAAATACTTGTTAATAGTATTCTTTTTTAAATAATTACATTAATAATAAATATTTGTTTTCTAAAATAGGGTATCGTTATCATAGAAATGGAATTTATTTTTAAAAAATATTTCATTAATTTTATTAGTGTAATAAGAGTAATATTAATAGAAATTAGGATAATGAAGACACTATAAAAGGTAATTAAGATTTTATTATTTGTTATTCGATGTATCATATAGGGTCAACCCCATTGATTTAAATACCAATTAATGAAATTTTTTTTAAATAAATTCATTATATTGGATAATCCCAATAAATATATTTTTATTTAAATTCACTAAAATATAATGATATATAGAAAAAAAAATATATAAATAATTAAACCAGTTAATGTACATATTATTGGATAATAGAAGGTTTTTATATGAGTGTAGTTCCATTAAAATATGTAATTTTTAATTCAGATAAAGAATTTGTGGCTGAAAAAACATTTGAAATAATTATGACGATGTTTTTAAGGTTTTATTTTAGGTGGGGGAGGATAAGGTTGAGTGTTGATGGTTTTAAAGGATCAATGCTGTAGTTCAAAGGCTTTATAGTGTTATCGAATACCTAGTAGAAGTCCTAAGGGGAATTTCTCCATAGATAGAGCCATCAGTTACCTATTAGAGAGAATTGGATGGATAGTATTTTTTTCATGAGTACTAAATGTAATTTTTTATTTATCAAGTATTTTAATATATAAATTTTCCACATTTATTTTAGTTCCCCACACAAAAGGTTTATTCTTATGGTAGCCAAGAGAATGGGAAGTCCAACCCTTCATATCTCATTCTTATTCCATACTATCCCTTTTAAGGGATCAATCTGGATTATTTATTTTATTTGTTAAAGTGAATTTTACTTCCCTTCCTCTTTATATTTTTGTTTCACCCTCTTTTACATGAATTTTTTAAAGATTAGGTTTGCTATTTATTGTCAACTACACTATAACATTGTATAAATAACCTAGGATGGTGGTTCATTTGGAATTTAAGGGATAAAGATAGTACAATGGGGATGTTTATACATGATTGTATGAAATTTATATTTATTTATTATATTGCTGACATGTATATTTTTATTTATATTAAATTGTACGTAATTTTCAATACTTTTAGGTTTGTTACTTTGTGGTATTTATGTTATAAATGTGTCTAGTGGATTTCTATTTGGTGAGGAATAAATAGAAAGTAATCTATGGATCTTATATCTAAGAGGGTATTAAATAGCATGATTATGAGTTGTTTTAAGTGGAACACTGAAGAGGAATGGATCTCGAGTTTTTTGGCTCTACTGTTTTTTGTGTAGCTGTGGCATGGAGGATGGTTGTGGCATAGAAGACTGAGTGGTAGAATTGTTAGTTAACCTATATTTCAATGGGTATACACAACATATAAAGGTGTTCTCAAAATAATTCTCTTATGGTAGTCCACTTATGGCATAGTGTATGTTTTTTAATTTAGTAGTTGGTACCGTCTTCTTTTGATTTACCTACTATTTTGAGGGTAGTTGTGGCATGTTTTTATGGATGTTTTGTAGCCTTGACCTTGGATAAATGTATATAATACCTTATGATTTAAGAATTATAAATTTTTGTTTGATATTTTATATGAAATTAAAAAAAACATTGTAAAAAATTTCACATATTTTGGGATTATGATAAATAGTTTTTTAAATTAATTTGATCTCTTCGATATCTTGTGGAACACGCAACCCCAATCCTAAATAAACCAGAATATAGTAAAAAATTATTAAATAGTCATTATTTTGATGGTTATGAACACTAATAAATATATTAGTAGTATTATGGTTATATTGAGATTATGAAGAAAACAAATATCAATTAAAATAAAATGAATTTGCTTTTGAATATTTGTATTTCCCTAAAAGATAGTTTGGTCGATCTTATCATAGATAATTTAAAACTAATATTTAAAAAATTATACTTTTTTTGGTAAAATGAACATAATTTTTTATATAATAAAATAATAATTACCTTAGTTTTAATTTTTTCAATTTTTTTTATAATGTTACATTTTTTATGAATAGTGAACAATACTAATTTTATTGAAAATTTTATTTTCTATAAATAATTTATAAGGTTAAATAATAATTTAAATTTTTTTAATTTAAAATTACTTCAAATATATAAAATTTTAACTAATTTTAAAAATTTTAATCAACATAATATTTAATTATGTTAATGTTTTTTACTTTTGAGAGTTTTACTTGGAATCAAAACTTGTTTTCGACATGTCTGAATGTTTAATATTAAATTAAATTCTACTATTTATTTAAATTTTATTTTAAAAATTTGATTCAATATTTATAGTAAGATTAAATTTTATTAATTAAATAAGTTCAAGTAAAATTTTTATTATTATGAACAGTATAACTAGTAAGAAAATTAATTACTCGGTTAAAGTAAAAACTAAATTGGGAGGGGGTTAAACTAAAAATATGGTTTTTAATATTACCTAAAAACATTTACAACACCAATCTTATGGTATTATTTAAAATTTATCATACCTAAGGGCTATGAATTACCAATTTTATTTTATATTTCTAGGATAAAACAATTTGATTAATTCTATTCAAATAAATAATATTGTGTCATATCTTTCCAATATATAAAAGGCCACCATACATCCTCTCATATCCAAACTTCCAATGTCATTTGGATTAGAAAATAACTTCCCAAAAAAATTCTTAATTGACTACCAACATACTACATCCCTTGGGTTAATCAAAAATCCATTTTATAAATATTTTGGTGGAAACCAAAATAGGTTATTCGAAGAAGGGGTAATGTTCTTAAATGATAATTTTATTTTAATTATTCATTCATCTTTTTAAATTCTTATTCAATAAAATTGATATAATAACCCTAATATTTCTCATATCATGAGATTTTTTATTTTAATTTAATAAAATATATTAGTATCCACTTCCATAAAATAGGAAACAAAACTGGTTATTGTGAATAGGGAACACTATCGTCTCTTAAACAGTTGTATCACTTTTTACATCAACACATATTAATATTCTATATAATGATTGATTTAAGGTTTATATATATATAATTTATGATATTATTATACTACTAGAATTATAATATCTCATATACCATTGAACTTTCTATCCCATTTGAAATACCATAACATCGCTCATGTGTACAGTGGGATACCACCTTTCAAATTGATGTGATTAATTATTCACATAGGCCTTACATGGAAGGTAATATGGTTAAATTTAATGAATATAAATGACATGTGATTATTGTTGTCACTATGGAGTAATTTTATATAAGTAATGGATTAATTGGTTAACACCAAATCATGACTCTAATATTTATTTCTAGCCCAAATAAAAATAATAAAAAGACTAAAAAGGAATAATATATAAGATTAATTGGTGAGAAATCATGTTACAAACCTAAAAAAAATGAATCACAATGTGGTAGAGGGTGAGGAGAACCTTCATGGAAGTGATCATTTCACAAGGCACCACTTCTTATAAGAGGCGTGAGATCTTATCCAGAGCCAAACACTCGGCCCAACCTTCGCAAAGCCCCGACCATCCCTCCCAAAGAAAGAAAATATACTTTAAATAGAGTTTTGGGGGGCTAGGGTTATAAAATGAATTTTTCTGTGAAAGAGAAATTCTGCCAAATTTTTATATACAACTTTAACCGATTATTTTACCTCCATAACGCCTGAATTGGATGGACATATAGAATAATTCTTTTTTTGTAATCTTGTCCCCAAGCCTCCCTCAAATTTGGGGCCCAATCCAAGCCCTTATAAGGAATATACATCCCAAACATTGAACTCATATCAAATCTACTATATCATGTCCATATTTGACTTTAGGGACCATTTAGGCCACTCAAATGCACGATACATGTAAGACGCCATGCTTCCACGATATGCTTCTCTTTGAATAATACAGTATCATGTGTTGTACGCATCTTCGAGTTTTAACACACACCAAAACCAATAAAACTAGCAATTATGAATAGTAATACCAACTTTTTGAACATTTATAAATTTTATCTTTAAAAATGGACTTCATTATTGGATTCATAATATCAAAATTAGCTTAGGGTGAATTTTTGGAATTTTTCTGAAAACGATCACTTTTTGATGAATAGTGAAATAACGCTGAGTTATAGTTTAAAGACAAATTTTTTTGAAATAATTATTTATTTTAATTTAATTAAGGTAAAAATAGATACATAATACCTATATAAGATTAATTTAATTCATTGGAGTTAGTTTAGAATAATTTTAGATATGTAAAAATGTTATGGAACTTTTCACTGTCTTTTACACACCTCCTAGGAGAATTTAGAAATTCTCATTAAACATAATTTTACCACTTCTGTGAGTGGAATTTCAAAAATCCAAGAGGCATGGTTAATATCAAGGTGTAAAATGTGGATCAATAAGTAAAAAATAATTTTTTATGAATAGTAACTTTTTACATTTATTTACCACGGTTAAAAGTAAATAGGGTAATTAAGGGTAAAAATGATATTAATATTACCCTAAAAAATGTTCCAATTCTATTGGTAAAGTGTATCTTGTCCAAACAAAACCATAGAAATAGAATATTATCATTTATGTCCACATGGATTAGATTAGGACATTTATTATTATTTAATTCAAAGAAGAGTTAAAAGAGTTAAAATCAATGTTTAATAACTAAAACATTTTTAATATAGGGTTATACAGAAGATAATTTAGATTATAAATATTCATTAGAAATCTAAAATTATTTGCAACATAATGGTATTTTATTTATAATTTTTAGACACTAAATAATTTAATTTATTTATGACACAATGGTGATGCAGTAATTACCTAATTAATGAAATATTAAAATAATTGATATTATAAATATAAAAATAAATGTATTTGGAGACTTTTTATGAATTACACTATTTTTCTAGGTTAATATGACATATTAGGACTTATTATATAAATTCATTTCGAAGTAATAATGTTTTCATCAAAGTATCAAAAACAAAATAGCCAATAGTGTCAAAATTGACATAAAAGAGTTTTTAAAACAAATACTATATTATTAATTTATGTTATATTCCTAAAAATCTAAGGTTGGGCCAAGAGACATAAATAATAACTGGTGTATCGTTAATTGACCACCTGGGGGTCGGTTAGAATTTTAGAGTAATTTTATTGACTGTATAATATAAAAATTCAAAGAGACATGGTAAGTGTCAAACTAATTAACTAAGAGTTAAAACTAAAAGATAAGGTTAATAAAGTCACCCAAACCTCTCTAAAACCTATTGGATGAGTCGTTTTCTACCTATCCCCACCTTATCCTTTAAATTATCTATTTTTGATCCATTATAAACTGAATATGAATTTATTATAAAATAATATTTCTATCTTTTCCAAAGGTGCCCCTCACACCTCTTATAAAAGGAAACTCACCCTTCTCTCAATTTCACACCTTCATAGCCTTTGTGATCGGCCAAATATATCCCAGATACCCTCTAAAATAGCCTCCCTTCATCTTATAGGCCTTACTTTAGTCAGAAAGCCAACCTAAGAAGCCCTTTTGATCAAATCAAAAGGAAGAACACGAAGAAGAGGTAATGTTTTCACCACCCTCTTTCAAGTTCCTTTCATCTTCAACTTCTTCTTTCTTTTTTATTTACAATCAAAAATAATAACTCCAGTATCTTCTCTATACATTGATGTTATTATATATATGGTACAACCATATTAAGTATTATATCCATCCTTTGAATGACATGTCACCATACGTGCGTACGTACAGCTTACCGTCTCCACGTCGTGGTGTGATTGCTATTCAATATATTATTATTTTGATGGATATAATAATGTTGTTTAATTCATGTAAATAGTAAATATAACATGATAATGATTCTGTATGTATGATATAACATCCAATTATATATTATTTTAATATCAAAAGAATGATATTGTCGCTCGTGCGTACGTACAGACTACCGTCTCCACGAACGCGATGAGATTATTTTCCCATCGTATCCATTCAAGGATAATTCTCATTTGATTATTAAAAGTAGTGTTTAAGAACTATATATCATTCTGGATATGAATAAGATACAACCTATCCATAAAAAACACAACTTATGTTACAAACATATAAAAGAAAATGAGTAAGTTAAAACCTAAAACGACGATAATAATAAAATATTATTAACAAAGCATTATTAGAAGATCATATATGATATCATTATTATGTATATGGTTATTGAATAATTTAATAAAAAAAATTAACTATTATACATGAGGTTAACATACCATTGACTAAGTAAAAGTACAAGGTAAGCATTTATTTCACAATCTCTTCATTATCCTAGGTTTTTTTATACGTAATTATCTACTGGGACCTCTTTATCATCAACATCCATGTCTCTTAAAAATGTATTTAATATCATTATTAATATTTTAAAGACTATGGGATAAGGTAATTTATACCCTTGTTGACTTTTTATAAGATGTTTATAAATGAATCATTCTGTCATTTTCCAAACAAGGTCCTTTTTAACCTTTTCGATAGAATTAAGGTTTGAATGTCTTTTTTAACTTATATGATGGGTGCTGATATTTTCAACCATTATAAAATCATCGAAGCTTCCCTTACAACCTTATAAGAAAATTTTCAATGTAAATGTTTTATTTTATAATTATGTGACTTTTAAATGATTTAAAAAAATGAGATATTTCTCTCAAATAGTTTTTATTTCATCTATGTCAACATCCATTGATGGATTTTAAGATTATTTGAAGTTGATTTATTGTGATACAAAACATCCATATTTTATTGAAGTTTTTGTGATATTTTTGACTGTGGATGTGTTATTTTTATACCATTAATGGTTTTTGGAGAAAGTATTGACATTTCATATGCTACTTTTAATATGAATATTTATGTTATAACCTATTCATATGAGGAATTAAGTCAGCTTAATAAGTGATAGGTGGATCCTGCTATAGCTCCTCGATGCATCAGTTGGTATCATGAGACAAAAATGTGTCTTGTCACAGGGCCTTGAAAAATTCTTATTTGTAGTCTTGGCATGAGGCCTTGGCTATTTGGTTTTGATAATTTGGAATTATGCATTCCATCATTATGAAAGTGGTTATTGATATTACATGTGATTATTAGACTAGTAGAATATCCATGTTAATAAGTAAATGGAATTATTTCATTTTATCATTTCCATATTATGTTGAAGTTCAAGATTAAAAAGCTTTTTTTGTTATACATTGCCTAAAATGTTTATTCCTATTTATGAATGTTTCCTCTATATTGTTATCCTTAATGAGAATATGAGCTCACCCCTTTCAATGTATTATTTTTCCACGGATGTGAAGAAGTAATTTATGAATGACCTGTAGGGATACTATGAGGGGATATGAAGACAAGATGTTGTAGTAGTATTTTTCACTTTATGATGTAATGTAAACATTATGAATGTATCTAGTTATTCCAAGGATACTAAACTATTCAGTCTTTAGAGACTTTATTTTTGTGATCATGCCAATATTATGTAATAATGCACCGAATCTGGGTAACTAGAGTCGGGGCGTTACAATTTCTATCAGAGAATGTTTAGTACAAACCTTGGAAGCTAGATTTAGATAAACTCTTATTAGAGCACATAGCCCTAAGATAGAATTTGAGGATTAGTATAGAACAACTTACTAGAATTTAGGTATTGTATAGATTTTTTCATTTTTACGAGCAATACATCCCTATATGGATACGAGCAGGTAGAGGCGGCTCTGGCACAGATGTGCCTAGGGGTAAAACACGAAAACACCGCTTTGAGCTAGACTCAAATGGGAACTGGTGCATGACAATGGGCATTGCTACCCTCTAGGTTATGACACTCCCGGGGGATATTCTTAGGATAATTGTCATTTTCTTTCCAAACCATTATGAAGGGTTTATGAGTATATACTTCCCCAAAGAAAACATTTTTATGATTATGGATTATATCCATAAATAGTTCAATTTATTTTAAGTGTTTTAGATGTATGTAATTATGTATTTTGATTCATCAACTGATCTAGCTTATGCTATTGTTTAGAAATGGATCCTAGTGGAAGAAATGGAAACTGTATCAATGCATTCACTCCATATTGGGATTTCCCTCCTTCTCAAGATAATTATAGTGGAGCCGGTGATGCAACTGATACTGATCAGCTAATCACCATACTGGGAAAACTCATTCAGGTTATGAATAATAACCTTACCCGTATGGAGCACCCTGATCCGTAGCATGGAGGATCAATGTTAGATCTTTTCATGAGGAAACAACCACCAACATTAAATGGGAGTAAAAATCCCTTAGTATCTGAGCAATGGATAAATTACCAATAGAAAATATTTCATGCTTTGGCGAGTAGTTAAAGGGAAAAAGTTATCATGGCAGTTTACCACCTCACTGGAGATGCTGATCAATGGTGGTCCTTGATTCAAAACATAAAGGATGACGAGGAAGTATCAAATATGGAATAGAGGGAGTTCAAAGAACTATTCCTAGAAAAATTATTTCCTCATAACAATCGAGCAGATATGGAAAGTAAATTTCTGAGTCTGAGACAAAAGGAGGATGAGAATGTCCCAAGTAATGGGGTAACTTTACAAGGTTGGAAAAGTATGATTGAGATTATATACGTAACCCAAGAATTAATATTGATCATTTCTTTTATGGGTTAAAATCATTTCCCTTTCGATAATTAGTCTCACAAACCTTCTCGTTGTACGAATATATTTTATTATGTTCCCTCAAGATAGAAAAGAAATTCTCTAGGTCTTATGACTTTAACGTAAAGAAGGAGAATAAGAGATCTTCTGATCACTCTGGGAATGGGAATAAGGGGAAGAAGGGAAAAGGTTTAATATCCATCCTACAGTAAATATGGGAAGAAAAACCTTGGTACTTTCTTAAAAGAAATAAGAGTCTGTTACAAGTGTGGTGAAAAGGCCACCAAGCTCATGATTGCAAGGAGAAGCAGGAAGCTACTGATGTCCAATGATAAAATTGTATGGAGATGGGACATTATGCAAATGAATTTCCTAAGCATCAGGGAAACATACCTCAAAAAAGGCCAAGGGATCAAGGATAAACTTATGTTATCACTACTGCTGAGGTAGAAGCTATAAAAGACGTGGTGGTTGGTAATTAAATAGTTTCCTCATGTTTAGCAAATGCATTATTTGATTCTGGATCATCACATAGTTTCATATCTTCCATGTTTGCTACGAAAATTAGATATTTCCAATTTGATTTAACAAGGGAGATTTCAGATAAAACTCTTAAGGGAGGTATCATTGCAACAAAGTATTTTGAATCAGTCCCCATTAGAGCACATAAATGATCATTATCCGATGATCTAATCGTCAAACCTATGATTGAATTTGATATAATCCTCGGTATGGATTGTCTTTTGGACCATGATGAAAAAATTTATTCTAAGAAGAAGGAGGTTACTATTTTTGATGATGATGGTAAGGAACACCTTATCTTTAGTGCAGAATCATCACCACCTAATTCATACAAAGATCAACCACCACTTGCTCAACTAAATTCAATTATTGGGGAGGAAGAGAATGAAATTACTATGGGTGAGGAATGGGATGTTCAAATAGAGGATATACCTATTGTGGAAGAATATATAGATGTGTTTCTGGAAGATTTACATGGACATTCTCCAGAACAAGAAGTTGAGTTTCCATTGATTTAATTCCTATATCAAGGCATATATGAAAGACCCCTTATAGAGTGGCCACTGTGGAATTAGTTGAACTAAAGAAACAACTAGTGGAATTGAGTAATAAGGGATTTATTCATCCTAGTGTTTCTCCATGGGTAGCCCCTGTTCTTTTTGTTAGAAATAAAGATGGATCTATGAGTTTATGTATTGATTATAGGGAGATCAATGCTATAACAATAAAGAAAAAGTATACCCTACCTGGCATTGATGATTTATTTGACCAACTGCATGGAGCTCAACACTTTTCAAAGATTGAACTTCAATATGGATATCATCAGTTGTGTGTGAAGAAGGAAGACATTCCAAAGACAACATTTTGAACTAGGTACAGGCATTACAAGTTTACAGTAATGCATTTTGGATTGACTAATGCACCCTCTGTATTCATGGATCTAATGAATAGAGTTTTCAGGGAATATATCAATGAATTTGTGTGGGTATTTAATGATGATATCTCTGTATACTCCAAAAGCTATGAAGGTCATGAAAATAACTTGCGCATTATCCTGAAGACTCTGAGAAGAAATGAATTATATAGGATGTTTAGAATGTCTGAAATCTGTCTTCAAGAGATTTATTTTCTTGGTCATATTGTCTCTAAAGAAGGAATTTATGTTGATCCTTCTAAGACCAAAGCAATCCAATAATGGCCTACACCGAAGAGTATAACTGAGGTACGCAATTTTATTCGTTTAGCAGGTTATTATCGACTTTTCATCCAGAATTTTTCCCGGTTCGCTAACCCATTAACAAATCTCACACGTAAAGGGGTTAAATTTGTTTGGACAAAAAGCTTTGAAGAATGTTTCTATGAACTGAAGAGATGATTAGTCAATGCCCTTATATTGAATCTACCATCGAGGAATGATGGGTTCGTTATTTATATTGATGCATCAATGAAAGGAATTGGTTGTGTCCCTATACAGAATGATAGGGTTATTGCCTATGCATCATGATAGTTGAAAATTCATGAGAAAAACTATCCTACTCATGATCTCGAATTAGCAGCTATGATCTTTTCTTTGACGATATGGAGACACTACCTCTATGGTGAAAAAGGTATGATTTATACTGATCACAAGATTTTGAAGTATATTTTCTCACAAAAAGAATTCAACATGAGGCAGAGGATATGGCACTAATTTCTCATGGATTATGATTGCACGATACACTACCACCTGGGGAAGTCAAAAAAGGTGGAAGATTCTTTGAGCAGAAATGATCATGGAGTTTTGAACAATATGAGAATTGAAAGGGATCCAATTTTCATAGATCTAGTAAATATGGACATGGTAATAACCATGGAAGGAGAAACATCAATTCTTTTTAAAATGGTTTCAAAACCATCTTTACTAGAAAGTATTAAGAGTTCTCATACCGATGATGAAGAATTTCAAAAGAATTTTAAATTTGTGAATGATGGGAGATTGAGAGACTGTGTGTACGAAGAACGAATTTTAAAATTTGGGAAGAGATATTGTGTTCCTGATATACCTGATCTCAAAAGGGAATTGTTAGATGATGCTCATAGCTCCAATATCTCTATACACCCTTGGAGCACCAAAATGTATAGAGATTTGAAGGAACACTTTTGGTGGGGCAACATGAAGAGGGAGATTTCTAATTTTATGTCAATATGTATGGGTTTTCAACAAGTGAAATATGGAAGGCAATAGCCTAGAGGAGTCATGCAACCTCTTCCCACACCAGAGTGGAAATGAGACAATATTATGATGGAAATTGTCATGGGGCTACCAAAGAATCATAGAAGGAACGATGCAATAAGGTTTATTGTCGATCGCCTTACCAAGTCAGAACATTTTCATGATATAAGAGAAAATATACCACTGGAATGTCTAGAAAGACTATATATTAATGAAGTTGTGAGATTTATGGAGTACCCCTATCGATTGTTTCTGATCGTGATCCCCATTTTACTTCATGATTCTGGAAGAGTCTTCAGAGGGCCTTGGATACTGAACTTCGTTTGAGAACTACCTACCACCCTCAAACAGATGGAAAATCAGAATGGACTATTTAAACCCAAGAAGACATGTTGAGATCTTGATTACTTGACTTTTAGGGTATGTGGGATGAATATATACCTATTGTATATTTTTTCTATAACAATAACTTCCATTTGAGTATTCATATGGAACCATATGAATCGTTATACAGAAAGAGATGTCACACACCAACCTGTGGGGATGACGTTGGTGAAAGAAAACTTGTAGGACCAGAACTGGTGGAGGAAACAGTGGAAAGGTAAAGGTAATCCAAAACCACATCAAACGGATCAAAGTAGGCAGAAGAGCTATACCGATAACCAGAGGAAGGATTTGGAATTTTTGGTAGGAGATCATGTTTTCTTCAAGGTATATCCATGGAAGGGAGTTATAAATTTCGGTAAGAATGGTAAATTGAGTCCCCAGTACATTGGACTTTTCGAAATTCTAGAATGAAATGGGGTTGTAGCTTACCGTTTGGCAGTGCCACCAAGTCTCTCCAAAGTACACGATTTGTTCCACGTATAACTGTAGAGGAAATACATGCCTGACCCAACCTATGTATTCACCTATGAGGATTTAGAACTGGAACCTGATCTGTCTTATTGCGAATATCTCGTCAAGATTCTTGATACGATAGAACAAGTACTAAGAAACTGGATGACTCGTCTGGTAAAAGTTCTATGGCGAAACCATAAGGTTGAAGAGGCAACGTGGGAATCCGAGGAACTTATGATAAAGAATCACCCATTTCTTTTCATGCGGTAGTATGGTATAAATTTATAGGACGAAAGTTTTTGAAGGAGGGGATAATGTGACACCCATGCTTCCACGGTACGCTTCTCTTTGAATAATACAGTAGCGTGTGTTGTACACAACTTCATGTTCTAACACACACCCAAACAAATCAAACAAGTCGTTATCAATTGTAATACCCACTTTTTGAACTTTTATAAATTTTATCTTTCAAAATGGGCTTCATTTTTGGATTTGGAATATCAAAATTAGCTTAGGGTGAATTTTTGTTATTTTTCTGAAAACGTTCAATTTTTAATCAATAGTGAAAAAACACTCATTTATAGTTTAAAACGGTTTTTTTATTTAAATAATTTTTTATTTAAATTTAATTAAGGCCAAAATAGATAAATAATACCTATATAAATTCAATGTAATTCATTGGAGTTAGTTTAGAATAATTTTATATATATCAATTTTTTATGGAACTTTTCACCGTTTTTTACCGACCTCCTAGGAGAATTTGAAAATTCTCATAAAACATAATTTTACCACTTATGTGAGTAGAATTTTGAAAATCTGAGAGAAATGGTTAATATAATTAAGTAAAATGTGGTTCAATAAGATATAAATAATTTTTGGTGAGTAGTAATTTTTTACTTTTATTTACCACGGTTAAAAGTAAATAGGATAATAAAGGGTAAAAATTATTTTAATAATACCCTAAATCATGTCCTAATTCTATTGGACAACTATATATCGACCAAAAACAACCTTAGGAATAAAATATTCTCATTTAGGTCCACCTGGATTAGATGAGGACATTAATTATTCTTTAATTCAAAGAAAAGTTAATAGAGTTAAAATCAAAGTTAAATAACTAAAAAAAATTTAAGATGAGTTTATACAGAAGATAAATTCGATTATAAATATTCATTAGAAAGATAAAAATATTTTTCAATATAATGATATTTTATTTATAATTTTTAGATACTAAATAGTTTAATTTATTTTTGACACAATCATGATACAATAACTACCTAATTAATGAAATATTAAAATAATTGATATTATAAATACCAAAATAAATGTAATTTAAGACTTTTTATGAATTCCACGAATTATATACTTTAATATGACATATTATGACTGATTATATAAATTGTTTTCGAAGTAATAACGCTGTCATGAAATTATCTAAAACAAAATACCCAATAGTGTCAAAATTGACAAAAAAGAGTTTTTAAAACAAATATTATATTATTAATTTATATTCTATTCCTAAAAATCTAAGGTTAAGCCAAAATACTTAAGTAATGATTTTTGTATCATTATTGGACCAGTTGGGGGTCACTTTAATGTTTATAGTAAGTTTATTGACTGTATAATATAAAAATAAAAAGAGACATGGTAAGTGTCAAACTAATTAACTAAGAGTTAAAACTAAAATATAAGGTTAATAAAGTGACCCAAACCTATCTAAAACCTATTGGTTGAGTGGTTTTAGACCTATACCCACCTTAAACTGTAAATTATCCACTTTGGATCCATTAGAAACCGAATAGGAATTTATTATAAAATAATATTTCTAGCTTTTCCAAAGGTGCCCCTCATCCCTCTGATAAAAGGGCAATCCCCCTTCTCTCAATTTCACACCTTCATAGCCTTTGGGATCGGCCAAATTATGCCCAAATAACCTCTAAAATATCCTACCTTCATCTTAGAGGCCTTTCTTTAGTCAGAAAGCCAACCTAAGGAGCCATTTTGATCAAATAAAAAGGAAGAACCCGAAGAAGTAGTAATGTTTTCACCACCCACTTTCAAGTTCCTTTCTTCTTCAACTTCTTCTTTCTTTGTTATTTACAATCTAAAATAATAACTCCATTATCTTATATATACTATGATTTTATTATATATATTGTAAAACCATAATTATATTTCTATCCATCCTTTGAATAACATGTCACCATACGTGCGTATGTATGACTTACTGTCTCCACGTCGTGGTGTAATTGTTATTCAATATATAATTATTTGGATGGGTATAATAATAATGTTTAATTCATGTAAATAATAAATATAACATGATAATTATTCTTTATATATGATATACCATCCAATTATATATTATTTTAATATCAAATGAATGATATTGTCGCACGTGCGTACGTACGGACTACCGTCTCCACGAATGCGATGAGGTTCATTACCCATCATATCCATTCAAGAATAATTATCATTTGATGATTAAAAAAAATTTTAAGAACTTAATATCATTCTGTATATGAATAAGATACAACCTACCCATAACAATCACAACTTATGTAACAAAACATATAAAAGAAAACGAGTAAGTTAATACCCAAAACGACGATAATACTAAAATATTATTAACAAAGCATTATTAGAAGATCATATATGATATCATAATTATGTATATGGTTCTTGTATAATTAAAAAAGATTTTTTTAACAATTATATGGGAGTTTAACATACCATCGGATAAGGAAAAGTACAAGGTAAGGATTTATTTCACAATCTCTTCATTATCCGAGGTTGTTTATACGTAATTATCTATTGGGACCACTTTATCATCCACATCCATGTTTCATAAAAATGTATTTAAAATCATTCTTAATATTTTATAGAATATGGGATAATGTCATTTATACCCTTGTTTACCTTTTATAAGAAGTTTATAATCGAATATTTTTGTTGTTTTCCAAACAAGGTCCTTTTTAACCTTTTTTACAGAATTATGGTAAGAATGTCCTTTTTAATTTTTACAGAGGGTGCGACTATTTTCTACCATTATAAAATCATCAAAACTTCCCTTACATGCTTATAAAAAAAATTTCAATGTAAATGTTTTATTTTATAATTATGTGACTTTTAAATGATTTCAAAAAGAGATATATATATCTCAAATAGTTTTGATTTCATCTATGTCAACATACTTTGATGGATTTTAAGCCTATTCGAAGATGATTTATTATGATACAAAACTTCCATATTGTATTGAAGGTTTTGTGATATTTTTGACTATGGATGTGTTATTTTTATATCATTCATGGAATTTGGAGAATGTATTGACATTTCATATGGTAGGTTTAATAAGAATATTGATGTTATAACCTGTTCATATGAGGAATGCGTTGAACTTAATAAGTGACGGGTGGAGCCCGCTATAGCTCCTTGATGCATTGGTAGGTCTCATGAGACAAACAAGTGTCTTGAAACAAGGCCTTGACAAAATATTATTTGTGTCTTTGGCACAATAACTTGGCTATGTGGTTTTGATAGTCTGGTACTATGCATTCCATCATTATGAATGTGGTTATAGATATTACATGTGATTATTTGTCTATTACAATATCCATGTGAATAAGTAAATGGAATTATTTCATTTTATCATTTCCATATTATGTTTTAGTTCAAGATTAAAAGGCATTTGTTTTGGTTATACATTGCCTTAAATGTTTATGCTTATTTGTTAATGTTTCTTCTATATTGTTATCCTTACTAAGCATCGGAGCTCAACCCTTTCAATGTTTTATTTTTCCTAGGATGTGAAGAATTAATTTACGAATCACCTGCAGGGATAGTATGAGAGGATATGAAGACAAGATATTTTTGTAGTAGTTTTCACTTTATGATGTAACTTAATCTTAATTAATGTATCTTGTTATTCCAAGGCTACTAAACTAATTGGTCTTTTGAGAATTGATCTATTGTGATCATGGAAATATTATGTAATAATGCACCGACTCTGGGTAACTGGGGTTGGGGCATTACAATCCAGCTCCCATGTTTAAAATAGAATTTGTATCCCATTAATTCAGGAACACGGTTACAATATTTTTCTGTGAAAATAAATTTCAAAAAAATATTTTTCCCCTAAATACTATAGTGAATTTTAAAAGGGTAAAATTGGAATATTCAAAAAATTTATTAATGAATGTTCTAATACCAAATATTCTATAAATAAATATATTTATCAAAATTTGAGAAATTATTTCATTTATTATAAATAATATATTCAATAAAACTATGTTTTATCAAATCCCCCACACTTTATCTTTTGTACTTTTGGGAAAAACCTCATATCATGTATTTGAAAAAATTGTGACAAGATATGCATGATAAAATTACTCAATAAAAACTAGATATATAAGAAATGTAAGAATCCCATAAAGAGTAAATATCAATAAATTTTATATTTAGTGTCTCAAAAATTTTGTCAAAACAAAATCTATTGAGATTAAAAATAATAATCATATGGAAACAAGTCATGTGCCCACCATGCCACTAATTCTTCATGTGTGTTTGTGCCAGCCATTCCAAGCACATAAATCCCCCTGTTATTTAGTATATTCATGTCATGTAAAAGAATTTATCTTTCTTGTCTTAATTCACCAAACATTTTTTGTATTCCTTTGCTATTTAATTTCAATACCCCCTCACTTATGCATTCAAGAATGTCAATCCATAAGCCCCTGACTTAGATATCCCCATTTGTTGTACATTTCATCACTCCCTTCATTTATTATTATTTTTTTATATTAAACTTGGTAAAAATATCACACTTAATTATCATCCTATGTTTGATCTCCTCATGATACTAATTGTAATAGTTATAACAAAATCAAAGGATGATGAAGAGTGGTTTTTTTAGCTTCCCAAGACAGAAACCATGTTTTTTGAGGGCATATAATAGTTGGATAATAGGTATATATTCATAGGTCAATTTGGTATAGTAATGAAACTGAATATAAGATAAATGAATGTATGGATCAACCAATTAATTTTTTTACCTAACTAGACAATACCTTAAATTGAGTAAGAGATTTTTCTCATGTCAGGGTCAAGTGAATATTTTTTTGAGAAATAAATGACACAATTTTCCATGGAAAAATATAACAAATAATGATGTCAAAATTTAAATGGATTTATAATGACACATCCATTCTTATCATCGACGACTTAAATTTTTTATAAAAATCAACCCATGATGATGAAATATTTATCATGCTATTCATTCTAAGAATTATTTTTGAAAACCGTCATTTTTTAAATGTTTCAAATGAGAATTTTATGTGATATTTATAAATATATTTATTTATTTTTTTGAAAATTTTATCCAAAATCATAATAAAAAATACACAAAAAAGACACAAATGAAAATAATAAATATCTAGCCCAAAATTTCCCCCTCACCCACACATAAAATAGTGTATTTTCCTTCATGTGAACCCCTGAGATGATATGTGAACAAGAAATTTAGAATTTTAAATAGGAAAAATAATATAACAGTGAAAGGGTTTGGAAAAACATAACAAGCTAAAGTGAAAATGGGGTTATACAATGTGATGAAATCCACTGCATCAATAAGAAGTCCCTCAATGTATTTCTTCAAGAATTTCACATTAACTATATAGAACATTCCATCCTACTATTTTGTGATATCAACTACACCATAAGAAAACACATTAGATAATATATAAGTACCTAACCATATGGAATGCAACATACCAGGAATCAGATTTAGTCGTGAACTGAAGAGATGTAATTTCTCTCCAATATGAAACTCCATTTGTTAGATAATTCTAACATGTGATTATATTGATAATCCCTTATAGATACTTGAGTTCTATTATAAAGACAATTAAATCTCATAAAGCTCTTGAATTAGGGAATCCATTGAATTACATCTTTGGCCAAATCAATGTTTCATTTTTTTATAGCCCAATAAGCCTGATTCTCAACATCCATGGATAGATGATAGGCCTTATCAAAGAAAATACAAAATGGGGACATAATAGTGAGAGTATTTTATGTTGTCCTATCAGCCAATAAGGCATCATCCAAGCACTTTCTCCAATCCATCATATTCCGGTGCACAGTTTTCCCCAAATATTGATCCAACTCATGGTTGGAAACCGCTGCCTGGACATTTGTTTGGGGTTGGTATGATATTGATGTTTTATGTGTCACCCCATACATTTGAATGAGGAAAGAAAAATTTTAACTACATAGGTGTGTCCCCTGATCACTGATGACTATATTTGGAACTCCAAACCTACAAAAAATATGTTCTTTGACATAGTCTACTACAACATGAGAATTATCAGTCCGGATATCCTTAGTATCCAACCATTTTCTCACAGAATAGAAAATAACCAAAATTTAAAAGAAACCAAATTAATAAGGAAAAAGGACCCATAAATCAATAGCAATAAAATATAAAATCTCACAGAATAATATGGGTCCTTGAGGCATCTCATGTATCCGAGAAATTTTTCCCTTATGTTGGCAACGTGAGCATAAATTCAAATACACATGAGAATCATGGAATAAGATAGGGAAATATACTCCAGATTATAAAAAATTTCTAGTTGTTTGTTGGGGTAAAAAGTTTCCTCCATATGAATGTGAATAGAAAAAATATAGAACACATTCAAAATCATGATCAGGAATGCATCTCCCAATGAATTGATCACTATACATGCACCAATGGTAGAAATCATCCCACACATAATATCTAGACTCAATTTTAAATTTTTGTACTTGTTGTTACATTAAATTTGAAGGGATTTTGGATAAAACAAGGAAATTCACTACATAAACATACAAAGTATAAGTACCTGAGATGGAATAAATATTCTCATCATGGAAAGTTCCTCGAAGTGGTGCTTGATCCATGTTTTTAGCCTCTAGTGTGTGAGTAATTCTACTCATGTGGTCCACCACAATGTTTTCTGACCCCTTATTGTTATTTATCTCAATATCAAATTCCTAAAGAAGGAGTATCCATTGGATAAGTCTTGGCTTTGTGTCTGGATTTTTCAAGAGGTACCTCAGAGCTACATGTTCAGAGAAAACACCAACATTAGTGCCCAATAAATATGAACAGAATTTTTTTAAATCAAGTATGATAGCAAGAAAATCATTTTACGTAGTTTTTTAGTTTGATAGCGGTGAAGTCAATGTCTTCGAAGTATAGGTAATCACATTTGAACGCCCCTCCACCATCTGAGATAAGACACCTCCAACCACGATGTTGGATGTGTCACATATAAGGTCAAATGGAATGTCCCATAAATGGGGTTTTATGACTTGTGGAGTGGTCACACACTTATTTAGCTCATCCAATGCTACACTACATGAATCATCAAACACAATATCACAATCCTTTTGTATTACTCTTGAAAATAGAGTATAAATCTTAATAAAATATTTGATGAAGAACTAATAAAAAACCATATGCCCAAGGAAAGATCATATATCAAGCACACATAATATATATAATAAGGATGAAATAATATCAACCATATATATATCAACCTTTATACCGTGTTTTGACACTACATTCCCTAATAAAACTCCATGGTGTACCATGAAATGACACTTTTCAAAGTACAAGACTATATTCTACTCAATAAAATTATTCAAAACCTTTCCTAAACTAGATATACAATCATCAAATGAAGATCAATACACTAAAAATCATCCATAAATACTTCCATTTGGGTCTCTAGAAACTCCAAAAAATACTCACCATGCATCATTCGAAGGTACATGGAGAAGTGAAAAGTCCAAATGGAATCCTCTAGTAGGAAAATGAGCCAAAAGGACAGGTGAATGTAGTATTCTCTTCATCTTCCAGAGCTACAGGAACATGAAAATATTCATAAAATCCATCAAAGAATAAATAATCTGTCTTCCCAGCTAGTCTCTCTATGGTTTGATCAATAAATGGGAGTGGTAAATGGTCCTTGTGAGTGGATTGATTTAGTTTCCAGTAATCAATGCACACAAGCCCACAGTTTGGAACACTCATTGGAACTAACTCATCTTTCTTATTTTTAACAACTGTAACACCACTATTCTTAGGCCTGACCTTAATAGGGCTTTCCCACTAAGAATTTGAAATGGGAATGACTATACCTGCCTTGATTAAATTCTCAACATCTTTTTTAACAACTTACATAAGGGCAGGACTAAGTGTCTTTTTTTGCTACCTCACATGTTTAGCCACATCCACTAAAAAAATTATATGCATGAAAATGGAGGTGTTATTACCTGATATGTAATCCACGGACAACCCAATAGCCCTAATATTCTCCTGAAAAATATTAAAATGTTTTTATTCATGTTCAAAAAAAGATTATTAGCAATTTTAATATGTAAACTCTATCCACATAAAAAGTATGAGTATTTGAGATTTGGTGGTAATGGATTGAGTTCTAGTGTAGGGGGTGGTGTATGTATGGAGACATCAAAGGAACTAAAATATGTTCCCAAATAACATCAGTATTAGAATATACATCATTAAAACTGGAGAATAAAACATCAAATCCATTAGCATACTCAATTTCCATGTCATAATCAGAGATCACATGATCAAAATCTAAATATGAATCTACTTTAATAACAAATTTTAGAGAGTATTGTTCATTAGAAACGGGGGTTGATGTTCTCTTAGACATCAAACTAGAACAAATGCTCATAATCTCCCAAAAAATAGGAAAATAAAATTCCATTTGGTTTTTACATGGTGGATCAAAATGGGAGATAACAAAACCAGAATGGTCCTCTGAGGGGAACTTCATAGAGTCTATAACATTTAATATCAAAGCATCATCTCCAAACTCCATGGAAAGTGTACCCTCATGGGTATTGATTATAGTTTTTTTAGTTTGGATAAAAGGACTAACTAAGATAATTGGAGCATGAGAACTTATTGATCATTCGCCATGTTAAGAATATAGAAGTTGGTTGGAATGATCTTGTATCTTACCCTAACAAGTATATCCTCAAGGACTCCCACAATATATGTTGTAGATCTATTTTCCAACTAGACTTCTACTTTTTTCATCTTCTACTCACCAACCTGTAAAGAATAGAATAATGTTTGGGGCTTCATGTCTATAGACGCTCATAAATCACATAAAGCATCAGAATAGTGTAACTCCACTATAATGCATGGGATTGTGAGTGTCCCTAGATCGTTGCACTTTGTTTGCATTAATTGAGTTGGTGTAATGAGTTCTGACACATTCCTTCCAAGATTGATCCTCTCATTTCCATTTTTACCTCTTCTATTTTTAAAATTTTCTATTAAGAATCTGAAAAAACTTGGGATTTTCTTAATGTCCTCGATCAAGGGAATGTTTATCTCCACTTGCTTGAATGTGTCCAAAACCTCCTTTTTCATTGCCTCTTTAGCCATATTCTTGGTTTAGACAACCCTATTTTGAATGGGAGGGGGTTTAGGAGAAACATTATCAATATTTTTCTTAACATTATCTATTTTCCATTGGTTTCTCTTCTATTGGTATGGAATGGGGCTTCTCTAGAGTTGAGTTGAATACTGGTGGAACAATAGTTGAAAGTGTATTATTTTGTTTCTTCCCACGTCTAAATTTGATGGGTCTGACATTCCCATTGAGATTTTGAGTAGGATGGGAAGTATATTTTTATAATTATTACTTACCAGTTCATGGAGGGTAGTGGAAATCTGGCTCATTTGAGTCTTCAACTCCATCACCTTTGAACCATGACACTTCAGCTCATTTTTTTGATTAAGAACAATTGGTTTCAAAATGTAATCAGTGTCAGAATCTACCTTTTAATGGGGATTCCCTTGTTGATGGTTTTTTTATTCTTGGGCTTCAAATCTCCTCTGGGGTTGTTGGAAACCTTGGTGGTAAGGTGGATGCTGCTGATGCTTTGTTAAATGGAGACCTTTGTTGTTGTCCAAGTCATTGCCTCGTGTCCGTTTGATCCTTCAATACTTGGTTTTATGTTGGTGAAATGGGATCATACTTATAAGGGGGTGTGGTTGTTGCTGCTGCTAATACAGTGTCCCAAGAAACACTGCTGCACAAGCTTTTGTTTCTTATAGTTTAGGGAAACGTCCAGTTGGGTGGATTGTCTCAATTCAAATGCCACATGGCCTTAATTTATGGTCTTAGGATGCCTTCTGTGATAAATAAATCTTCCTCACCATCATGGTCAACTCCTCCAACATAGTATCAATTAAATTAATTTTGAGAAAATATTGGCATACTTGATGAACTCCCCTGGCATGTGGTGCACCCCAATCACCCAATTTTAAGAGAGTTTGGTTCCATCTTGTCGATCAACATATGTTCATCTGCTAGTGTTTTTTGGACCAATACCCCTCCAACCATATAATCCACCATGCTCCACTCTATAGGTGTGATCCCTTCATATAAGTATTGGATGAGGACTTTCTCACAGATTTGGTGATGCGGGTAGCTTGCACGCTACTTCTTGAATCATTCCCAATACTATTTCATTGAATCTTCATGTGTTTTATTGATCTCTAAGATCTTCTTTTGGATGGATGTAGTCCAGGATGCTGGAAAAAAAATATCTTCAAGAAGACACGTTTCAAAAAGTTCCAACATGTTACATCACTACTAGAAAAATAGGTATTTCCGACGGGCTATTTGCGACGGGATCCCGTCGCAAATAGACATTTGCGATGGGGTCCCGTCGCAAATAGCCCGTTGCTGAAAACGCCGTCGCAACTACACTTATTTGCGACGGGCCCGTCGCTAAAGCCTTTTTTTGCGACGGACATTCTCCCCATCGCAAATAGTATTCCGTATTTTTGTAAAAAACTTTTAAAATAGTTTTTGCGACGGGACCCATCGCAAATACCTTTTGCGACGGGAGTAGTATCCCGTCGCAAATACTATAAATAGTATTCGCGACGGGACCCGTCGCAAATACTATTTTAAAAAAAAATAAAAAACTATTAATAATACTAGTATTTGCGACGGGCATAGTATCCCGTCGCAAATACTATAAAAAAATAAAAAAATAAATTATTAATAAATTATTTTAATTAATATAATAATAGAATTATAATTTAGAAATGAAAATAATAAATTATTTTAATTACTATAATAATAGTAGAATTATAATTCAAAAATAAAAAATAATAGAATATTAATAGTTTATTTAATTAATATAATAATATTACAATTATAATTTATAAATAAAAAATATATTAATAAGTTATTTTAATTAATATAAAAATAAT
Source organism: Viscum album (assembly GCA_963277665.1). Classification (NCBI taxonomy): domain Eukaryota; kingdom Viridiplantae; phylum Streptophyta; class Magnoliopsida; order Santalales; family Viscaceae; genus Viscum; species Viscum album. The sequence continues at coordinate 1,900,152,608 of OY728133.1, read as the reverse complement.
AGAATTATTTTACATTCATATATTAAAATAATTCAAGTATTACAAAAAAATAATTAAATTTTACTATTATAAAATGTTAATATATATATAAAATTTTAATATATATATAAAATTTAATATTATAAAATATAAATAATATTATTATTCATATTAATATTGTTATTTAAAAATATAATATTATTAATATTTTATAATGAGACAGAAACTACGAATAGAAAAAAAAATATTTTGATTTCACAAATTTTATAACAGAAATACAAACTCTAATCTGAAGGAGGGGGGGGGAGGGGGGAGGGGGGAGGTGGGGTATCTGTAGATGGTGGTGGAGGAAACTCCATCCCTAAAGCATGAGTGAGTCGGCGCATGTACTCCATCTGCTCCTGATGCTGCTGCTGCCACCGACTCATCTGCTCCTTGTACCACTGCTGTTGGCGTCGACGCTCCTCCTCATGCTGCTGACGCATCTGCTCCTGCTCCTATCGGAGACTCTCTATCTGTACAGTCTGAGATCGCAACTGATCCTCATACTGTGTAGAAGAAGATGCACGAGCTCCTCTAGAGCTGGACGCCGACATCGCAGCACTGCCATAATAATCTCTGGGAGTCAGTCGAGAGCCGATACCAACTACCCGGCCCTTCTCGAAGGCATACTGGGTGGCCTGCATCCATGCCGCCTCATCAAACTGATGGGCAGTGGTCTGATCTGATGACTCGGCCTGACTCTCAGGTCGGGCATGTGCCGCTGCGGCCTCATATAACTCCTATAGTTGCAATTTAAAATTAAAATTGTGAATATATTATATGCAGTTAATTTTTAACCTTGAAAACAAATAATACTAACCACGATGTGATGCTGATGATCACCTCTGAGCTCCCCAGTAGCAGGATCACTATACATCCTCCGATATACGTCGTACTCTGTAATATCGGGGTGCTCGACAGCCTATAAGAATAAAAAATAAACTGTTAATATTTATAGTTATATAAAATATTTATAAATAATGTACGTACCAGATGCTGCCTATGAGTACTGAAAGAACGACTCCCAGCTCGATGAGTCACCTCCTGTCTCCCCCGATTCTGCCTCCCCACCGATGATCTCCTCTGAAAGGCACCACTCAACCAGTGCGCACATAATCCATCCCATACATGGGATGAAATATACTCTGGTCGGTGTGCTCTACATGACTCCTCAAAATCTGACATCCTGCTTTCTTCATTGCAGATTTTCTTAAATTGTGCAAAAACTGACGAAGACGATCACGCATGGCCACCTCTCATGCCTCGTGGATGGCGTCACGCATGGTATCCTCGATCGGATACCATAAACCCTACAAATAAATCAAAATATCAAGTTAGAAATGAAATAATTTTCAAAATAAAAATTATTTATTTACGTACGTACCAACCAATGGCCGAACATGGCCTGCTGCACATCAATGGGAATCTGCTCCCATGTGGTCCACGGCAGAGAGAAATAGTTGCGCAAAATAGCGCTGCCCTGTCCGACTGCTATATGTAGAAAACTGAAATAATAATAAACATTTATTATGTGAATAGATTAATGAAATCTTAGTCAAATCCACATGTTATCACACAGGTTATCACACCTCCGTGTGCATGGATCAAACCCAAGATGTGGACGTCGCTCGGGGACGGGGTCAGGAATCATCAATCGAGCAAGACCGCGCCCCCTCCGCATACTCCCTGGAGTGCCTGCAGGCTGAGGGTCATCTGTCAGCAACTCATCTACATCAAAAGTCAGGTCAGCATCTGCCAACGCACGAAATGTGGCGTCGTCCATCTGAAATAGAAAATGTTAATGTTAGCAAATAATTGATAATTACTATTATATATACATATATACATATTATGATTGTATATAAATACCATGAAATGCTATCAGTGTTCATCTTCATCATCATCTTCATATATGTCAATGTCATCTTCATATTCCTCCTCAACATCATCGATATCCATTCGAGTTACAGTTGCTTCATCTCATACCGTTTCAAATTCATATGTGACATCATTAACACCATCATCATCACCGACTCTTAAATGTGAGGTGTCGTCATCGATACACATGTATCTTTGTAAAAAAGATTGATTTTGAGTACTCTCTTGAAAAACATCAATTCTTTGCACATCAGTGAAAGCACATTCACTTTGACTAAACTGATTGTCTCGAATTTTGATTTTTATTACACTCCACCAATCAGTCAAGTCTCTTGATGTTGCACAGTACTTTGCATAATAAACTTGATATGCCTGTTGAGCCAATAAGAATGGTTCATTTACTGCGAGAACACTTTTACATTTAATATCGATGATTCCATGAGTCGGATGAACACGCACGCCTCTCTCTGTATCCAACCACCGACATTTGAACATGGTTATATAATGTTGTCCAAGATAACAGAGTTCAATGATTTCGTCAAGTATCCCATAAAAGTCAACTTCATTTTATGGATGATGAGATCCTCTCAAGCTAACTCCACTGTTCATTGTTTTTTTCGATTCCCCATATGCATGTGTGTGGAATCGAAATCCATTCACCACATATGCATTATAAGTTTTGACAAGTTTGGAAGGTGGGTTACTCAATACACACAAATGTTTGTCAATTTTATCAGCATGTCGAGACACCAGAAAATTTGTGAAATAATTATCAATATAGTAAACTATACATTGAATGAGTTGCTAGAAGATAAAGAATTTATGTTACCAGTTTTTGAAACCACTGAGAGAAATTTTACAGTCGACGTTCTTCGAGAGAAGCTGCTGTAATTTGTGGAATTTGTTTCTTGATATGATTATCATACAACCTATAAAAACCAAAGTTATTTACTATAACATAAATGATAGAATAAGTGATATAAACACTTACAGTACAACTGATGTCATCTCTTCACAGTTGAGCAGAACATACGTATGAGCTCTATGATGTTCATCATCTGAAAGCCAGCATTCAGAAACTCCACCAAAACCAAGCTCTGACTAGTTGAAAACAAATAATTGATTGTCGATTTCATCAATATTCCTCTCATTCCATCCCATTCGGTTGTGTTTTGAAGGATACTCAGATTCAAAATAATGGGAGCAGAAAAAAGATATTTCCTTATGCAAATATGCTTCTGCAATAGATCCTTCAACAGATGATTTGTTGCGTACTTTTCTTTTCAATTTTTGAATGCATCTTTCAAATGGGTACATCCATAGAAACCGTACCGGACCTCCACATTTGGCTTCATATGTCAAATGTAACATCAAATGTTCCCTTGAGTCGAAGAAAGACGGCGTAAATATTTTTTCCAGTTTACATATAATTACAACAACATCTTTTTCATGTTTGCCTAGAGCATCATAATCTGCCGTAGCCGCACAAATTTCCCGAAGAAAATGAGACATGTCTGTTATGGAATCCCAAATCATAGAATTCAAGAGATCTCTTAATCCAATGGGTAGAAGTCTCTCCATTATAACATGACAATCATGACTTTTTAATCCAGTAATATGACCATTCTTTACACATCTACCCAAATTGGAAGCACAACCATCTGGTAGTCTCAAATCTGCAATCCACTGACAAAATAATAAACGGTTTTCTTTAGACAGTGTATAAGCTGCTTTTGGTTTCAGTAACCTTTCTGTTCTGACATTCTCAAATAGTTCCAATTCTAGAGGCCTGCAAATTTGGGCAAGATCTAAACGTGTATTTACATTGTCTTTGCTCTTCCCTGGCGTATCCAAAACTGTATGAAACAAATTATCAAAACAGTTCTTCTCAATATGCATGACATCTAACATGTGTCGGACCAATAAATCAGACCAATATGGCAAATCCCAAAATATGTTATGTTTAATCCAATTGTGTTCTTTCCCAAAACCATAAATTTTCTGTTGGTTTATTGTGGGACCAAAAGTGATGGGAGGTAATGAATATACAACTGATTTTAACTCCAAACCTGATAGCATTTTTGGAGGTCCATCCCTTTCAGCTGTTCCTTTTCTGAAATGAGATCTGTTTCTGCGAAAAGGATGATCAGCTGGAAGAAATCTGTGATGACAGTCAAAATAACAAGGTTTCTTTCCATGAATGAGCATAAATTCTTTGTTCTCTCCCATACAGTAAGGACATGATTTATGACCATGTTTACTCCAGCCAGATAACATCCCATAAGCCGGGGAGTCACTTATTGTTCACATCAATACTGCTCTCAGTATGAAATTCTGTTTCGTTGCAACATCATATGTACTGACACCAGTACTCCACAATAAATTTAATTCATCAATCAATGGATTCAAATAAACATCAATATTTTTCTTCGGATGTCCTGGAATTAGTAAAGTCAAAAAGATATATGGCTCCTTCATCAACATCCATGGAGGTAAATTGTACGGAGTTAAAAAAACAGGCCAACATGAATATTGACTACCATAAGATCCAAACGGACAGAAACCATTAGTGGAAAGGCCCAGTCGAACATTTATAGCTTCTAAAGCAAAGGATGGATGCACTCTATCAAAATGTTTCCATGAATCACCATCGGCTGGATGATTCAAGCTTTTATCGGTTGAACTATTCTCTTTATGCCATGACATCATTGTCGATGTATTCTTAGACATGAATAAACGCTGAAGTCTGGATGTAAGAGGAAAATATCTCAACTGTTTTGCAGGAATCAAACAAGACTTCCCAAGTTGTCCTTCTTTATATCTCAGTTGCCCACATGTGGGACAACTATCCAACGACTCATTTTCCCCAGAATATAAAATGCAGTCATTTGAACATGCATGAATCTTCTGACAAGTAAGTCCCAAATTTCGAACCAACCTCTTACATTCATAGTAATTTGCAGGTAAAACATTTCCTTCGGGTAACAGTGTTTTCAGCAAAGAAAATATCTGGTCAAAAAAGGTGTTTGACATTCCGTTATCTGATTTGATAGCCATAAATTTTGCAACTGCTTCTAATTTGCTCATCTTGCAGCCAGGATATAATGCATCCTCAGCAGACTTCAACAACTCATAAAATTCAGACGGTCCCAACTTAGGATTTGAAGCTATATCAGCCGGAGTTTCTGTATGTTGAACAGATGAACCTGCAACATCATGTACTAAATCTTGAAACTGGGATGGATCCAGAATCAAGTTGGTATCACCTGCTCTGGAACTGCGTTCACTGTGTTGATACCAAAAAACATAATCAGCTTGAAAACCAAAACGCAAGAGATGTTCCCCCACTTTGTCAAACGTGTCAAATGTTCTCAATCCACATTTTCTACAAGGGCATTTTATCTTTCCTTCTGAAACAAATTCTGGATTTTATGCCGCAAATGATAAAAAATCTCCACACCCTCTATATATACTGGACTTAAACCAGAACCATTTGGATTTCTACGATGATTTATCCATATGCGGTCATCTAATAATGACGGTTGACGACCTCGTTGTTCCATATTTTTCTATAAAATATAAAAGCATTACTGGTTTTGAATAATTTGTTAGAAAAAACACAAGCAAGGATTGAATATATTGAGAATAAAGAAAAACCTGTTACAAATATTGATAATTTTAATATTATATTGATTTTTTATTTTATTTAATAATACTAATATAATTTTTTTCATAAATATTAATTATATAATAATAACATCATTACATTATTAGTATATTTTATTATTAATATTAAAATAATATAATTTTCTATATTATATACAATACTCCTTTCATCTGTGTGTTTCACATTCTGTCTCCACATGTAATATTGACATTCACTTTCACCTCTCCATTGGCGAGTAGGTTGATAATTTTGAAAAAGAATGCCAATATTACATGTGGAGACAGAAAAAACACAGATGAAAAGAGAATTGTATATAATATAGAAAATTATATTATTTTAATATTAATAATAAAATATACAAATAATGTAATAAGGTAATTATTCCTAATTATTGGTAATTATTTCAAATTATTGGTAATTATTCCAAATTATTGGTAACTATTCCAAATTATTGGTAGTTATTCCAAATTATTGGTAGTTATTCATAATTTTTGGTAATTATTCCTAATTATTGGTAATTATTGGTAATTATTGGTAATTATTGGAAATTATTGGAAAATATTGGTAATTATTGGTAATTATTGGAAAATATTGGTAATTATTGGTAATTATTGGAAAATATTGGAAGATATTGGTAAATATTGGAAAATATTGGTGATTATTGGTGATTATTTGTAATTAATACTAATTATTGGTAATTAATACTAATTATTGGTAATTAATACTAATTATTGGTAATTAATACTAATTATTGGTAATTAATACTAATTATTGGTAATTAATACTAATTATTGTTAATTAATACTAATTATTGGTAATTAATACTAATTATTGGTAATTAATAATAATTATTACTAATTATTGGTAATTATTACTAATTATTCCTAATTAATAATAATTATTCTTAATTATTACTAATTATTACTAATTATTGTTAATTATTCCTAATTATTACTAATTATTCCTAATTATTACTAATTATTCCTAATTATTACAAATTATTACTAATTATTACTAATTATTAGTAATTATTACTAATTATTACTAATTATTGCTAATTATTAGTAATTATTGCTAATTATTTGTAATTATTGCTAATTATTAGTAATTATTGATAATTATTAGTAATTATTGATAATAATTAGTAATTATTGATAATTATTAGTAATTATTACTAATTATTGGTAATTATTACTAATTATTGGTAATTATTACTAATTATTCGTAATTATTACAAATTATTCGTAATTATTACTAATTATTCATAATTATTAATAATTATTGGTAATTATTGGCAATTATTGGTAATTATTGGCAATTATTGTTAATTATTACTAAATAATGGTAATTATTGGTAATTATTAATAATTATTGTTAATTATTACTAATAATTGTTAATTATTGGTAATTATTACTAATTATTGTTAATTATTCCTAATTAATACTAATTATTGGTAATTATTTCAAATTATTGGTAATTATTGCTAATTATTGGTAATTATTGTTAATTATTGTTAATTATTGCTAATTATTGGTAATTATTGGTAATTATTGGTAATTATTGGTAATTATTGGTAATTATTGGTAATTATTGGTAATTATTGGTAATTATTGGTAATTAGTGGTAATTATTGGTAATTATTGGTAATTATTGGTAATTATTGGTAATTATTGCTAATTATTGGTAATTATTGGTAATTATTGGTAATTATTGGTAATTATTGGTAATTATTGGTAATTATTGGTAATTATTGGTAATTAGAAATAATTAAAAATAATTACTAATAATTATTACTAATTAATACTAATTATTACTAATTATTCCTAATTATTCATAATTATTACTAATTATTACTAATTATTACTAATTATTAATAATTATTACTAATTATTCCTAATTATTACTAATTATTCCTAATTATTCCTAATTATTCCTAATTATTCCTAATTATTCCTAATTGTTCCTAATTATTCCTAATTATTCCTAATTATTCCAAATTATTTGTAATTATTGGTAATTATTGACAATTATTACTAATTATTACAAATTATTCTTAATTATTGATAATTATTGATAATTGTTCCTAATTATTACTAATTATTCTTAATTATTGATAATTATTGATAATTGTTCCTAATTATTTCTAATTCTTACTAATTATTACTAATTATTACTAATTATTGATAAATATTGAGAATTATTGATAATTATTCCTAATTATTCCTAATTATTGATAATTATTGATAATTGTTCCTAATTATTCCTAATTATTACTAATTATTACTAATTATTACTAAATATTGACAATTATTGACAATTATTGACAATTATTGACAATTATTGATAATTATTCCTAATTATTCCTAATTATTGATAATTATTGATAATTATTCCTAATTATTCCTAATTATTCTTAATTATTCCTAATTATTCCTAATTATTCCTAATTAGTACTAATTATTAATAATTATTACTAATTATTACCAATTATTCCCAATTATTACTAATTATTGGTAATTATTGGTAATTATTGGTAATTATTGGTAATTATTACTAATTATTGTTAATTATTGGTAATTATTACTAATTATTGGTAATTATTACTAATTATTGGTAATTATTACTAATTATTGGTAATTATTACTACTTATTGGTAATTATTACTACTTATTGGTAATTATTACTAATTATGGGTAATTATTGATAATTATTGATAATTATTAGTAATTAATACTAATTATTCTTAATTATTGATAATTATTGATAATTGTTCCTAATTATTAGTAATTAAATGAATAATTATCAATAATTAGAAATAATTACCAATAATTACAAATAATAACATTATTAATATATTTTATTATTCATATTAAAATAATATAATTTTCTAATTTATATACAATTCTTCTTTCATCTGTGCGTTTTCTATCTCCACATACAAATAATACATGTGAAGACAGCAAACACACAGATGAAAAAAGAATTGTATGTATATAAAAAATTATATTATTTTAATATTAATAATAAAATAAACTAATAATGTAATAATGTTATTATTCCTAATTATTGGTATTTATTACTAATTATTAATATTTATTCTTAATTATTAAAAATTATTACTAATTATTCCTAATTACCATTCAGTATAAACAATACTAATAATTTAAATTTATTAAGTAAAAAAACAATGTAAACATAATTAAATTACAACTAATTAATAATATTTGAAACTAATAAAAAATTAAAAATAAATAAAAAATTAAAATGAACATAAATACCTTGAAAATTGATCTGCTCTGATCGTTCTTCAAAACTTTAATATCAGCTCCGGAGAAAAAAATTAAACTGGAAAAAAACTGAACTCTAGAAATATAATTTTGAGAGAAGGAGAAGATAAGGAATGACAATGAAATGAAAAAAATGGATGGGGGTATTTATAGGTTATATTATTTGCGACGGGCCCATTTGCGACGGGTATCCCGTCGCAAATAGTATTATTTGCGACGGTGCCCGTCGCAAATACCTTAGCCAACATTTATTACGGTCAACCGGTAAATAGTTATTTGCGACGGGACCCGTCGCAAATAACCACCTGCCGACATACTTTTTGCGATGGGGGAATATTCCCGTCGCAAATACCTTTTACCGCTGCCGGTTATTTGCGACGGGGGGATAATCCCGTCGCAAATACCTTTTACTGCCGCCGGTTATTTGCGACGGGGGGATATTCCCGTTGCAAATAGTTTTCCCGCGATTTGGCGCGCACTGCGGGAAAACTATTTGCGACGGGGAAAGCAATCCCGTCGCAAAAGCCTAATTATTTGCGACGGGTAAATACACCCGTCGCAAATAACCCGTCGCAAATACCCATTTTTCCCGTAGTGCATGTCCATATTTTAAATAATACATCCAATCTATACTAGTTTCATCAAGTGAGAATGGGAATGATATAAGTTTAATTTTATCTTTAGACACATTTCATGGATTTATTGTTTATCATGCGTCATTTAATTCTATAAGTTGTTTGTTGGGGTCTTCACAAGATAATCAATGAAACATAGTAAGGATGTCAATTAGTCCAAAATTCAATTGAAATTTTGATTAGAGAGTTGGATATTCAATGAATGTTGGTTGATAATTAATTCTAGATGCAGTGGACTCTGTAGATATCTTATTGAGTTAATTGTTATTATTTTCATCCATTGGGTTTAGTTTAATATTTTTTTCATATGAGTTTCCAATTTCAAAATTACTTGAGTGTAGGAGTTCATGACTTTGATTAATGACGACACTTCCTGTAGATCGTGACTCTCTTATTAGAGCCCTAATGATGCGCTAAATTTAAAGGTCTAGATAAAGGAGATCCTTTGTATGGAATCATGTAATAAATAAATTAAATGAGGTAAATAAATAATAATTTACCATAATATCATGATTATACTTTTCAATTTATTGTCCAAAAGATAAGAAATGAGTGAGGAAATAAATAATTAAAAATATAGAAAAAAATTGAAAGAAAGGCAAAATGAGAAATAAGAATAGAAAAAAATGGATAAAAAAATTAAATAAATGTTTGACTAATTAGTTTAATAAAAAACATGCCTCCACAGAAATGGCACCAACTTTATGAGCTTTATCAAGCACACTCCCAAAACTATTTATTTGAGATTTTACTAAGAGCAGCACAGTGGCTGACCTAGGTTGTTAACTCAAGGTGGAAGTGAATTAAACAACTATTAACATGATTGAAGTAAATAAAAAAATAGTTTAAAACAAATGAAAACAAATACATGGGGTTTGTTTTGTGACTTTTAAAATTGTAAACTAAACAAGAAAATGAGAAGAAATAATCAAAGAGGAAATTTCTTTAAAATCACATATTTGAGAAGACGTGGTTGATCTAGTATAACCCCTCCACCATTCATTTATCATTATACCATATGATTGTGATTCATTCAATTATGATCCTATAACCTTTTTAACCTCAGAAACATATGGAAATTAACACAACCACAAATATTTGGGAAAATGAGCCCTATGTTAACTTTGGGACCTCAAAATGCAACACCGTGATTTGATGGTGATACTAATGCCCTCATGTGGATAGTGGTAAATTATGGAATCATATAATCGATATATTTTATAATTTATTCAGTTTTTGGATGATATTTGAACACTACAATTTTATACCAAGGTGATTGGAGTGTGCAGTTAAAGTATCACTCTCATGATTTTCCCAAATATGACCATGTAGTCGATTGAAAATAAAGAAAGATACTTTAAAATTAAAACAGAATTAATTTATCACAATTTATTAATAACATTAATGTTTATGGATTCAAAATAAATAAATGAAGGAAGGTAGGATTAGATCAACTCTGAAAGGAATCACTCTTCATTGGGCGGAGTTGTTAATGTGGAGTCATTTTGCATAAAGAATGGATTGATTTGTTACCACAAAATATCTACTCCACTCTGAATTTTCAGCACCAATAAGTAGAATATAAATACTGAAAAATAATAATATAATAGATTAATTGAATAAAATTCAAGTTACAAACTAGAAAACCATGAAACACAAAGAGGATAAGGGAGAGGAGTGCCTTCTTGGAAGATATCTTTGCACAATTCCTCACTTATTCCAAGAGGTGTGAGATATTTTCAAGAGACAACATTTTGTCCCAAACTTCCCAACTCCTAGAAAATCCCTCCCAAAAAGTGAAAATATCATTAAAATAGAGTTTTTAGGATCAAGGGTTACCATACATTTTTAAATGTGAAAGGGAAATTCTTAAAAATTCATTAATCCCACTTTCACAGAATAACTACTGCAAAATTGAATGAATTTGATGGATTTATAGAATAATTATTTCTAAGGAATCATGTCCTCAAGCATCCCTAAATATTTGGTCCTAATCCAAGCCCATATTAAAATGATAAAGCCCAATCATTGATGTGATACCAAATCGTCTAAATCTAGTCCAGTTTTGACTTCATGCCCCATTTAGACCACTCAAATGCATGATCCAGCTCCCATGACTTGAATAGAATTTCTATCTATAATGTCCCGGTTCCGAAAGCCACAAAGAGGCACCCCATATCCTGTTGGTTACTTGACCTCAACAACATTTCCCCAAATTCCAGAGGTCGCCGACTAACATCGAGGACCTTGGGTGTGATAGGGGGGAAACTATGCCATCATTGGAAGAATACACAACGGATGTAAACGAATACATACAATAGTGGAAGCAGTAAATATCAAACAATAGTAAACAACAGAAGAATGGAATAATAATAAAATGGAGCACATATATATATTAAATAATGCATGATACATATGTTTATAAAAATAATAGAAGAAGTCACAATGCTGGAATACAACTGTTCTAACCAAAACTGCAAAAGAATATAGATAAACTCATCAGTATCACAGGCCATAGCTTGTTTCTATACTCTCTTAATTCAAAACAAATCAAGTACCTTAAGTAGAACGACACTTTCCCTTATCTATACCTACAAAAATTTAATCTGTTTTGGCCCAAATACATGACCCAAACAGGGTGTGAGACTAAAAACTAGTAGGCAACCACCTAAAGATTTATTCCTAAGAGTTAGTGAATATAAGGTAGCTAAAAGTATAGAAAATAGTAAATTGGAAAGTACTCAGTAGTAAACAATCCATAGTTTCAAAATGAAGAAAAGACAACAAACAACTAAAACCAAACGGGTAACCGTATGAGAAGCACTCACAACAATCCCCTCTGGTCCTACCTAAGAAGTAAATTCGCCCCCTATGGGTAGTGCACTTGGCCAAACACCTCTGGTTTAGTATATAAAGACTCTCTGAGGAAGCACTCACAGTCAATTCCCCTTATAGTCTACAGGGGTCAAGAAATCTCTAAGGAAGCTCATGCGATCAATTCCCCTTTTGGCCCCAAGGTCAAGGAATCTCAGTTGGTCAATTCCCCTTATATCCCAGGTTGTTCATTGACTCTCTGAGGAATCACTCCCCATCAATTCCTCTTATAGTCTAAACAGTTATGGAAAAAAATCAAAGACTATCTGAGGATGCTCACTTGGTCAATTCCCCTTACTGTGTAAATCAGAAAATGAGTCAGTGAGGAAGCTCGGTTGGTCAATTCCCCTTATTTATCAAATTTTTCCTAGGATATCTGATAAATCTCACTTGATCAATCCCCCTTATAGACTAAAGTGCTCATTTACTCTCTGAGGAATCTCACTCAGTCAATTCTCCATATATTCTACTACACCAGGTTCTCACGGCCCTGTGTAGGTCAACAAGCATAACAGTGTAATAAGGCCAAGTAAACCTACAAAACTACTTGGATAAACAGTCTACAACATAACAAGTATGTCAGAATACAGACTCTCCATCCTAAAACAATAGGCATGGAAAATAGGAAAAGCAGCCAAATTGGCTAAACAGGACCAAACAGTCCTAAACAGAACGTGAAAGGTAAATACATCCAAAGCATAGAAATCAACCCTATTCAAATAAAAATTACCTATACAAAAGCCAAAAAACATGGAAGGAAATCAATAGGCGTAATATAGTAAACACGCAATACCCCGTTCAAGGGTATTGATGGAATTTGAACATAACACCCAAACAATTTGAATCAAAAGGCATAAAAAACCAACCTCGGGGTTAGGAGATTCCTATATGTCAACCTCGAAGCTTGAATCTCTTTAGAACATCGAATATCTACAAACACTTTTAAAATGTTCAACCCACGATTTATCATTAGAGATGAGAAATTATAAGGTGGTGCTATAGGGGAAGAGAGAACTCACCGATGTGATTCCAACGCATCTAACGGTGTTCTATTCGGAGGACGAATCTACACTCGGAGGTTTGTTGAAGATCTACGGTCCTAAGGGGCTCCTGGATGAGTTGAACAAAGAAGGGGGTGTTTTTATCAATTAGACGCGACACTGGAGTGTTTAATGAAAAAAAGGAAAAGTACATGGTGTGTGCTTTTGAAGTACATGGTATGTACTCACCTTTTCTGTACACCGCTTTAAGAGGACTCTAAGTAACTCCCACATGGCCGTGTCTGTGGCTACTTCACGGCCAGCACATGGCCTCCTGCGGCAAGTATGTACAAGACCTATACTCATAAAGTACACATCGTGTATGTAGAGTATTTCTAGAATTTCCATTTCCTCAGAAAAACACCAAAAAAGAAAAAAATACTTTAAAAGAAGATCCGTGTTCTTAAAAACATCCACCCATAATGAAATTCATCCGCGAGTTTCCCTAGTAATGGATAGAAGAAGAAACCCCAAATGCTCTGGCCACTATGACCACACGTCTACCTCCCTCTCCCAAGTCTCATCCTGTATTCGCCCATGCTGTCAAATCACCCATACCAGAGGAATAGACCGGCCATAGAGAACCTTTGCACTGCGATCAATGATTCAGATAGGATGCTCCTCAAAGGATTCATAAACTTCCAACTCAACCTCCTCGGGTTAGAAGACGTGATACGGGTCCGAGATGTAATTTCAATGCTGAGAAACGTGGAAGACGTCGTGTATTTCTTGGTACCAATGAGGTAACTACAACCAATAGGAAAACAGGCCAACTCTCCCCAAGACATCAAACGGCCCGACGTACCTCTTTGAAAGAATAACCTATCATCTAATCCACTTATGTCCCATCCTTGGTGTGACACGCAGGAAAACCTAATCCTCGACCTCGAACTCTAGAGGTCGTCTCCTCTGATCATCATAGGTCTTCAGTCAAGACAGCGCATTAGACATCCTCTTCCGAATCAACTCTATCTACTATGTGGTATCCTGAACAGGAAGAGGTCCTAGCAAAGCTACCTCTCCTACCTCCAGCCAACATAAGGGTAATCATCATGGCCTACCATAAGAATCCACATATGGTTCTGTCAGAATAGTTCCTTGAAAACTGTTTTTGTAGGAAAACTCCACAATGGGTATATGCTTCTCCCAAGAACCTCAAAAATCCACAATACATGCTCAGAGCATATCCTCAAGCACCTAAATTGTATGCTCAAACTGGCCATCTGTATGGGGGTGGTAAGCTATACTAAAAAGTACCTATGTACCCAAAGAATTCAAAAGCCCATCCAGACCCGAGATGTAAAACGTGCATCCCTATATGAAACAATGGAGTGTGGAACTCTATGAAGACATATGATCTCTCGGATATACAATTGTCCTAGATCATAAACACTGAAAGTCTACTTGATCGGCATGAAGTGAGAAACCATCGTGAGTCAGTCAATGACAACCCAAATAGCATCATTCCCCCAAGGTGAGCTTGGAAAACCAGTCACAAAGTCCATCGTGATGACATTTCACTTCCACTCAAGAATTGGTAATTGATGAAGAAGCCCTTACTGGTCATTGATGCTCCACCTTCACCTACTAAAAAGTGTAATATCTCATGACGAAACCAGGAATGTCCCTCTTCATACCTAGAAACCAATACTGACGGTGTAGATCACGATACATCTTGGTGACGCCAAGATGAACTGTCCTAACTCCGAAATGAAAATCCCGCATCAGCTCCTCACATATGTATGCTATTACCCAAATGTGAAACTAGAAATAAAAAATCTCATCCTCGCCTATAGTCCATCCAAGAATTGGGTCCTTTCCTGATACACTCTCCCTTAGGACTAGTCCTTCAAGATCTGATAGTTGCCTCATCAAAACATGATCAAGAAGAGTAGAGGTAACGACTACAAAAGATATAAAAGTCTATCCCTATCTGTCATGCGCCTCCTAATGCATCTCAGAGAACATATCCATGAGCTGCCACTCACAGATGGCCTCCTGAACAGCATGTATCTACGTCCTCATTCACAACGCATCATCCACCACTTTTCCCTTCCCATTCATATAGGCAAGCTCAATGTCAATGGAATGTAGGTACTTGACCCACTTCCATTGCCTCAAATTCAGATCATGCTGAGTGAAGATGCACTTTATACTCTTGTGGTTGATGAAAACCACAAAGTTCTCTCCCTAAAGATAATATCTATAGCACTGTAGGGAATGAACAATAGCTCACAACTCCAGATCGTGCATCGGGAAATTCTTCTAATGTGGCCTCAACTTCCAAGACTCGTAGACAATGACAATATCTCCCTACATAACCATAGCTCCCAGCCCGATACATAACGCATCACAGTAAATATTATAGCTCTTTCCTGGCTCTGTAAATTTTAGTATCGGTGCTGACGTCATCCCCCCTTTCAACTATTGAAAGGCTGACTCACATGAATTTGACC
This sequence comes from Viscum album, assembly GCA_963277665.1. Classification (NCBI taxonomy): domain Eukaryota; kingdom Viridiplantae; phylum Streptophyta; class Magnoliopsida; order Santalales; family Viscaceae; genus Viscum; species Viscum album. Next base: position 1,900,136,749 of record OY728133.1, on the reverse strand, counting down.
ATAATAACTTTGAACCCTTCATAGTCAGACCTATTAGAGGTGCTGTCAAGAGTGAAAAGTCTTGTATGAAACGTCTATAGTATCAATCCAACCCTAGAGAACTCTGCACCTCAAAGATATTCTTTGGATGCTTCCAGGAAACTACAGCTCTCTCTTTCTATGGGTCTACTGATACTCTATCCTCTAAGATATTATGACCCAGGAAGTGAATATGATCCATTCAAAAGTGGCACTTTGAGAGACTAGAATATAATTGATGCCCCTTTAGTGTACACAAAATGATCTCAAGATGGGTATCATGGTCATGTCGAGTGTGAGAGTACACCAAGATATCATCCACAAAAACAACCATGAAGGAACCCATGTATGGATAGAACAATCGGATCATCAGTGTCATGAAAACTATAGGCACATTCGTGAGACCAAATGGCATAACCATATACTCGTATAGACCATACCTTCTCTAGAAGGAAGTAAGAGGTATATAAAAATGTCTAACACTCAACTGATGATAACCAGACCTCAAGTCAATCATTGAGAACACTCGGGCTCCTCGAATCTGATCAAAGAGATCATCAATCCAAGGCAAGGGATATCGGTTCATGACTGTCAACTGTTATATCTTATGATATCCACAGAAATCCTATGGTTATCTTCTTCCCTCTTCACAAGCAGTACAAGCGAACCCCAATGAGATGTACTGGGTCAGATGAAACCCTTTGCCTATAACTCCTCCAACAGTTTCTAGAGCTCCTAAAACACTGGTGTAGCCATCCAATAAGGAAGAATGGACACTGGTGACGGTCCTGGAACAAGGTCAATAGAAATTTCTACATAAAACTCTATAGGAAAACCTTAAAACAAATTTGGAAATACATCTCTGAAAAGATCCACCATTGGAGGAAAGACTAACTGTGAGGTCCCCTAGACATCTAGATATTGACTAGAAATCTAGGATATAACTCCTCCCAATCCATGATGCTCTGGACCCGCTCATCTATCCTAGACATCCCATTCCTCATTATGAAGAATTTTTATACCCTTTGGTGATGCGAAACTCACCCTACGGTGATAAAAATTGATGGCTGCCTGAAATGGAACTAGCCAGTTCATTCTGAGAATGAAATCATAGGCTATCATCTCTAAGACATAGAGGTACCATAGAAAGTGAAATCCACCAACCTCTAGTGGTAAATCCTTGCACTGACGTACACTAGACATTCTAGTCCACAACGGTTTGTCTAGCATCACGATATTTGCAGAGGAAAGGATATAGAGCCCAAGGCTCTCCACAACAGCAATAGATATAAATCTATTGGAAACCCCTATGTCGAAAAGAGTAGAAGATAAAACTGAGGCTACTAAGATCGTACCTCGAACTGTGGAGGGACCAAGATCTTGATCCGGCTGGGTCTGCACCACTACAAAAGTCCGGAATATGTCGCGGCCCTGTGACCCTGCCTGAAAACTCTATGTTGATCCACCCTACTGTCATTGCAGAACCGGTGAAAGGATACCATTACCATGACCTCCAACTCAGCCTAAATGGCTAAAAGAACTCCAGTTCCCAGACTGGTGAGAAACTGGGGGTGCCGCTCTGGAGCATCGGTCATTGAAGAACCCCTGTAACAAGCTTCTGGTGAGAAGAACTGAAAAAATCACTACGGATGGACCATCTTGCCACAAGATCGGCACTCCACTCAATCTCTTGGGCAACGTGGCCTCATATTCCTACTTCTCCCACACTGGTAGCACACAACCTCGCTACCATAAGATGCATCATGCCAACTCTGATATCTTTATGCAGCCTCCCTACAGCGCTTCCTGATATCAACTGGTGGAGAACTAACTTTGGATATTGAACCGCCCTGGATTACAGCTCCAGAATACCTCGGATTGTGCTTTGTGATCAGCACCTGGTTGATGATAGAAGATATCGAAGTCAACCTGAAGATATTCACCTAATATTAGATGTCGTGCCTCATACCATCCTATAATTTTCATGCAAGGAAAAACTCATCACCTCTTTGTATAGGCCTGAAACACTGCTACTCTGGGAAGCGAGATGAATAATCCATAACAATAAGAGTACCCTGCTCCAGACTCATGAACTCTCATGCTTGATCGGCCGTGAAGGTATCCAGACATATGTAATCATAGAATATGCACCGAAACTCTTCCCAATCCATATTATGCTAGAAACTCAAATGTGAGATCCCATCCCACCAGCTCTTGGTGGAGTCTCGGAGCATGTAGGTAGTGAACTTCACCATCTTCTCTGGAGGTATCTTCAGATGCTCAAAAATCATCATAGTGGATTATAGCCATGACTCTATAACCTGAGATCCTCCAACCCCTGAGAAAGTAGGAGGATGATTCTGTTGGAAGACTTGCATAAAATCATCCATCGAAGGGGAAGGAGGTGATGCTCCCCGAAAGATCTGCATCATCCTCATAAATCCCTCCCTGAACTGTGCATCTGCACCTATTTTAGGTATAACGGCTGGTGCCAAGGTTGGCACAACTGAAAGATCTGCAGGTAGTCCATGATCAGCCATGTCTGGGGTCTAATTACCCTTTGGGAACTGGCGCACAATCAGAGGACATCTCGATGGTAGGACTCTGCATGGTCAAGCACACACCTTAGATCAAGGTTATCAAGGATTGAAAATAATGAGTTAATAAGGGAATAGGAGAAAGAGAGCATTCATGTTTTAAATATCATGACTACACGGTGTGTACATTTCCTACATGGCAGTTTACCTTAAGTCATTTAAATGGGTGTGTATTCCTACCTAAACTGGTCATGTATTGCCCAAACACATGACATGTACTTGATTACTCTTCCCCTTCTTGAGTCCTTCTACACGGTTAAGCCACATGAATCTCCTTAGAAAAGACTACACGGCGTGTTCAAGGTAGAAACATCGTGTACTAGGCAAGCTTCACATGGCCCATGTTGTTAGTGACACGGCCTGACACACGTCTCACACTACACGGCATGTTCCAGATAGACACAGCATGTACCTGAAGGGAGAACACCAAACCGTGTTGTTCGTGACATGGACAGATACCGGGGTCCAACTACACAATGTGTTCAATACTAACATGATGTGTATATCTTATGGTTTTATCCGTCCGTGTAGTTAGTTACACGGGCAGACACAGGGTCAATACTACACAGAGTGTCCGACTGGTACACTGTGTGTTCCCACCAGTCTTTCCCACATCTCGTGTCTCTTCCCACACGGTGTAAAACATGGTTAGATACTACATGGCGTATTCATATTGTACATCGCGTGTACATAAGAAAAATAGATTCTTCCCGAACAGAAGAACACATGGCGTGAACATAACAAGACACAGTGTGTATTCTGGGTTTTTTCATATAGTAAGACTTTGAAAATACTCCAAAACCTAGAAAATATTGAAACAAACTTAGAAATTTCCAAATTCCAATCTATGAGGGCCCATACTCCCTGCGAATAAAAGTTTGGCATATTTTATATGCTATAGAAGGGAAACAATGCAATGATGCACCAAATTCCAGTCCATGAGGGCCCATAACACCTCAACAACCAAAGTTTGGAATTCATTCAAACAATACTTAAACAACAATACCCTATCAAAATAATAATTATTCTTATGAATTAATCTATCACAACAACATTCATATTCTATTTAATGTCTATCACTATAACATGCAATCTCTAATTCATCCTAGATGACAAGGCAAGAATGCAATACATGTGATTTCAAGCAAGTACCTATACGATGCATGAGATGGCATACCCTCATCTCATCAGGTTGCAATGAAAATAGAACCAATATAGCATCAACAGTAATAGCCCAAAAAATGTGAGTCACGCAATGGTGAAAATCAGATCAACCATAAACTTGAAAGACTAGAAAAAATTAGAATAAACGAGGTAGATCATCTTTTCCCTATACACGAGTTAGCTACTCCCCGGAAAAACTTATTACCAAGTACATAATCCTTCCTATCCCTAACTAAAGACTCCAAATAGTAGATCAAGATAATAGAATCCCTCTGATACAACTTTGCAACATCCCAGTTCTGGAAGCCACCTAGTGGTGCCCCATACCCTATTTGCCACATGGCCTCAAATGCATTTCCCCAAACACCATAGGTTGTCGACTTAAAGTGAGGGCCTTGGGTGTGATAGTGGGGAAACTATTCCATAATTGGTATAGTACATAGTAGAAGTAAACGAATACATTCAATAGCGGAAGAAGTAAAGATCCAACAATAGTAAACAGCGGAAGACTGGAATAATAAACAACAGGAGCACATATTTATATATATATAAAATGATGTATGATAAGAATTTCTAGGAAAGCAGCCAACCACGTCACAATCCTGGAATAAAATATTGTTGAACCAAAGTTAAAAATAAACCAGATAGACTCTACATCCCAAGCCATAGCTTGATCTCATTCTCTCTTGCTCCACAACAAATCATGTACCTGATGATGAAGGGCACCTACCCTTATATATAACTGCTGAAATATAATCTGTTTGGGCCCAAAAGCATGACCCAAACAGGATGTGATAGTAAATCCTAGTAGGCAAACACCTAAGGATCTATTCCTAATATTCAGTGAATATAAGGTAGGTAAAAGTATAGAAAATAGTAAACTGGAAAGTACTCAGTAGTAAACAATCCATAGTTTCAAAATCAAGAAACAACAACAAATAGCTAAACCCAAAGAGGTAACCCTTTAGGAAGTACGCACAACCTTCACCTATGGTCTTACCTGAGTAGTACAAGAAACCCTCTGGGCAATGCACTTGGCCTAACCCCTATGGTTCAATATATAAAGTCTCTCTGAGGCAGCAATCATATTCAATTCCCCTTATATTCTAAGGTTGTCAGGAACACTATAAGGAAGCCCACACGGTCAATTATCCTTATATCCCCAAGGTCAAGGACTCTATAAGGAAGCTCACTTGGTCAATTCCCCTTATATCCTACGACATTCATAGACTCTCTGAGGAAGCACTCATCGTCAATTCCCCATATAGTCTAGCAGTTCGTGAATAATATCCATGACTCTCTGAGTAAGCTCACTTAGTCAACTACCCTTATAGTCTAAAGTAGACAAAGACTCTCTGAGGAAGCACACTCGTTCAATCACCCTTATATCCCCAGGTGGTCATAGTCTCTCTGAGAAATCTCACTCTGTCAATCACCCTTTAGCCATAAGTGCTGAATAACTCTCTGAGGAAGCTCACTCTGTCAATTCATCTTATAGTCTACTACACCTAGTTCTCATGGAAATATGTAGGTCAACGAGAATAGTAGTGTAATACGGTGAAGTAAACCTACAGAACTACTTGGCTAACGATTCTATAGCATAAGAAGCATGTTAGAATAAAAACTCTCCATCCTACAACAACAGACATGAAATATAGGCAAAACAACCAAACTGGTTAAACATGATCAAGCTGTCGTAAACAGAACATGCAAGGGAAATACATCCAAATAATAACTATCAACCCAATTCATATCCAGATTACATCTAAACAAGCATATAAGAATATAAGGAAATCAACAGGTGTGAACTGGTAAACACGCAATACCCCGTTCAGGGGTATTGGTGTAATTTGCACATAATACTCAAAGACATTGAAAAAAAGGAATTAACCACCTACCTCGAGGTTAGGATATCACTATACGTGAACCTCGAAGCATGAATCTCCTTAGAATGCCAAAGATCTACAAAAACATTTAAATTGTTCAACCCACGATATCTCATGAGTGGAGAATTTTGAAGATGTTGATTTAGAAGAAGAGAGAACTCACTGATGCGATTCCAATGCAACCAACGGTGTTCGATTTGGAGGACGGACACATTCTCGGAGGTTCATCAAATATCCACAGTCGTACGACGCTCGTGGAGGTGACGAACGAACAAGGGGGTGTTTCTATCGATTAGATGAAACCCCGGTGTGTTTAATGAAAAAAATAAAGTGCATAGTGTGTACTTTTGAAGTAAATGGCATGTACTTTCTTTTTCCATACTCCGCTTTATGTGGCCTCCAAGTCACTCCCACATGGCCGTGTGTGTTGTCACTACCCGGCCAGCACATGGTCTCTTGTGGTAAGGTAGTACATAGTGTGTACTCATAAAGTACACATCGTGTACTCATAAAGTACACAATGTGTACTTTGAAAATTTCCATAATATCCTTTTTCCTCAAAAATGACTAGAAAAGGAAAAACATACCTGAAAAGGAAGATTCAGGTTCTTACAGTATCCCATTATGTTAGGAAAAAATTTACAAAACTTTCAGTGAAACAAATTTACAAAAATATATTTATTCCCACAATAATACAGTGAATTTTAAATGGGTAAAACTTGATTTTTCATCAAATTTTCAAATAAATGATCTAATATAAAAGATTCTATAAATAAACATATTTATCATAATGAGAGGAAACAATTTCATTTATTCAATAAAACTATGTTTTATCAATACATATACAATGATATATATTATGGAAAATTAATATATCTGGAACTTATCTACCCATTCACTAATTAATAGAATGATATCGTAGATCATTTCTATGTACCACATATTGTTTTCATGAAGTGATGAAACTCATTTTCTTAGAACAATATTAATTAATTTTTCTATTAATGTATCTAATGGTTGAATATTATATTTAAAACATTAATATAACTCTTTAAATTATAGTTTTATATCATATGTATAGGAACCAAAACTTTCATGGAAATGAAGACATGGGAAAACAAGGAAATTAATATCTAAATTTATGATCATAGTGTAATACTACTAACCAATAGGTGGTAAAAACTTATAAAACTAAAATATAAGACATTATAAATATTATTATTGTTATAATATAAAGTAACAACATTCTTAAAATCGTTATAAATTAGTTTAAATAATGTTGATCCAAATGGAAGTGTGTTGAATGGGACTTCATCTTAATTTCCCTTCATTGTGGCATACTGTAGTGTTTTTTGTCTAATTTATTATATATATTATATAATTTCCCTTCATTTAGGAATATTGTATTTTATTTGACTAATTTATTTAATATAGTTTATATATTTCACTTTTCTCATATGTGATCATAAATAATTCATTATTTAGCATATTTTATGTTTCAATTTAAATTAATTCATATAAAGGTATTTTACATGAAAACTAACAAGTAGTAAATAATTTCATGACTCAATACAATGTATTTTCATGATACAAATTATTTATTGTCTTTGACATTCAAAGAATGTATTTGTAAATAATTTTTAATATATTACATTGTATTTCAAATTGTTTTATGTTGACATTAATTTGATAAAATTAATCAATTAAATGATTTATTATCAAATAATTTTTATAATCATTTGGATATATTTATGTTCTAATATCATTTTAATTAGGATATTTATACATAAATTTCTATTTAAGGAAATAATTTTATCATTGTATAGTAAACCACTTCATTTTTATTATTCTATGTTTGTTCATTATGTTTTCTTGTTATAGTATCAAATTTCTGTCTTTAGTATATAAAATGATCTAGAAAATGATTTTAATAAGATATATCTAAATTACATTATTTAGTTGAAAATAATTTTTCTTCCAAAACATTGTTTTATAAAAATTCATTCAAATTTTCCTTCACATTATACAGATGATTTGTAAAATACATTACTCTTTGGTTGTTTACATAATTTTTTAATATAAATATTCATGAAATTTTCCCGACATAGATTATTTCAATTTTATCGAAAATTTGAAAGAAATATATATTTTTAAATTTATCATATGTAAAAAAAAAATTATAGTGACAGATACATGTTTTAATTCTTCCATTTTAATATTCTATGTTTATTTTCATGAAAATTAATTTCCAAAATATTGTTTTAATTTCTATTAAAAATAAAATTTCAATGTGATTTTTTCCAATAGAATATTTTGAATGACCATTTTGTGGTATTATTGTTCAGAAAAACATATAGATATTATTTTACATGTAATCCATTATGGACATGTAGTATTGATAGAATCCTTATTATTTCTCTGGTTGTTTTATGATTAGTTTTATTATGGGAAGTATATATATTTACATTCTCAAAAAATTATTGTAACCATTAACATTCTATTGAAATAATCCCTTTATTTTAATTTGAATTCTATGTGATTAAATGAAGTAATTTTGTAAATATACTTAACAACCTAGTATGGATTTCCTTTTATAAGTTATATTTTCCATTTATTAAATCATCTATTCAATATATAACAAATGATTGGGGCATGCAGAAATAGATGTGGTTGATTATATATATCCTCTTGATTCAAAAGTTATATCATGAGATGGATGAGTAGGATGACCATAGTAAAATGTATTTCTGGTTTATACATACACCTAATTTTTAAACTGCCTTGTGAAAGGTCTTCATAGTAGAGGTTTCATGATGCCTAATAACATAACATCCAATAATTAGGCATCTCCTTCCTTAAGAATTGAGTTATTATTATCCATGATATTTTCTTAATGATATTATCTCTAGATAAATATCACAATTAGTTATTTATTACATCACATGTATGTTTATATATTTGCCATTATATATATATTTTTTTTTATAATGATGGTAAAGTTATTGATTAAATTTAATATGTGATCTGATATTTATTTTACCATATTTATTATGGACCATCATATCATTACAGTCAAGTTATTAATTAAATGGATCATGTTTTATGATATTTACTTATCAATATTGATTATTCATTATTTAATCATTATAGTTGATATATTGAATGAAGTTCATGTTTTCTAGATATTTACATTTCTTTATTAATTTTTCATAACCATATCATGATATTCTATTTATTGATTAAATGGAATGTGTGTTCCAATATTAACCATTTTATAAAGGTTATGTCTATCTAGTCATGATAAAAAAATAATTTAAATAGAATGTTTGTTATGTTATTAAACATACCATATTTATTGTTCTTATTTATATATGTCAACATCTACTATACTTAACCATTAATAATCATTTGAGTTCACTGTTATTTTCATTCATTTACAATGAACACATGAAGTATACTATGAATAATATAGAGGGATATTCTAGAGGAATAATTATATTATATAAAAATTATGTTTTTATTTTTTGTATTTAAAATTAATCTGGGAATCATGTATCTAACTATTTTAAAAAAATAATAAACTACTAGGTCCATTAGGATTTTCTCACTGGTAAATATTCCCATTTAATAAATTAGATACTAGCACTGGGATACTGTGGTCATGGTAACTATAGTTAATATAAAATTTTGTTTAGGAGAATCCTTAGGAACTAGGGTTTATAATACATAGATTTGGTAACATAACCATATGGTATATTTTGATGATATTTATATATAAATATCTTAATATTTTGGGAAGGTAGTATTATGTGGTTTTTTACTTGAAATAAGTACATATTTGGATACTAATAGTTTAAATGATTGTAAAATAGTTATACCTATGAGTAATGACTCTTAATGGAATAAGTTTCTACACCCAATATCACATTTTTTATGAATACTATCCTTACAACACACCTAGTTTAACACATATGGGGGATTTTATTTGTAATACTTACATTTTATAGTAACCATTTCTTTATTAAAACATTTGATGATAATTAATAACCTACGTTAAACGTAAACATTCTTATATTGATGATTATGTGTTATGATTTATATATCCTATAATTGATTATATGGTTTTCACAATAAAATTATTTTTACTCATTGTATGGTTTGTGTTATTATTCAATTGATAGAACCTAAAGAAATCAAGTTATTATTGAATAATAAATATAAGGGGGTGACTATAAGGAAAAAATTGGGTTCATGATTGGAGTAGAAGATATGAATATTTTTTATAATCAGCTATTCTAAAATATTATTTCTAATACTATACATTTATAAACTCCCAGAATAACCAATGAATAGAAATGTGGAGTTATATGAGATCCTTTGTAGTGGAGATAATGATTTAAATTATGTGTGATTTCCATCATGTTAGAAATTTTGAAAGAGAAAACCAGTAAAAATCGTAGAAATCACACATTATTAATAATAATTTTAGGTTAAATACTTTACTTCAAAGAAATAGGTGAAATCAGATGGGTTTTTACCCACATAATGAAATATCCTTGACGATATAATGGTTCTTGTTCTAGATACTTGGAATCCAACAATGAATAATTTTCATCATTTAATATTCAGTTTTTAATAATGCATGTCTTCAAAATAATTTTCCATACCTAGATTCAATTCAATATCAACATGCAATGAAAACACCATATGTTAAAATAAAGGATAGATAATATAATAATCATATTCATAATACATGAAATTTTTAAATTTAATTATATCTTCATTAAATGTTTTTTATAAATAAAAGGTATTTATACATACACAACACGTAGGAATAAATCATGAATAAGGCATAACCAAGAGAATTATACTAATGGTGTTCATGAGAGAATATATTTAATACATAATTTTAAATTAATAAGGTAAAATTGAAATATATAATGATAAATGATTTCCAATATTATGGAAAAATTGGATAAAAAATGTGTTTAATGAACTTTATAAAAGATCCCCTTTGGTGTGATTAATGGAAAAATATAAAAGATTATTTAAAATAGGAAAATGAATAATTATTTGCATAAAACTAGATGTGAGAAATATATAATTAAATTATAAAAAGTGTTATTTTATAAAAAAAAATTCCGTCAAACATATTATAGAGTATATATGAAAATGAGTAATAAATTAAAAATTTCCATGAAATCGGTCCTGTATATCCAAAAAAATAAAAAATATGACCATATATAATATATATTTCCCCATTAAAGAAATTATATCTGATATTGGTAATTAATTTTGAAAAAAATAAACATTATTTCAGATGATAATACTTGAGTAATTAGGAATATAATTGGGGTAAATATAGAGAAAGATTAACCTGAATAAAAAATGGAGATTTGGGGAGGATCCCTATCTTGTGTCTGAAAGTGTTCCACACTTGTTACAAATATATTGGATAATAAATATAAATTCATTAATAATTTAAATACCAACCAATAAAATATTTATTGGATTTATTATCATTTAATATTGTACATTTTTTATCTTTTTGGAGAGTTATATGATTCAATTTTATTATTCAGGATTATTCATTTCCTTCGTTTTGATGATTGTTTCACTTGTATACATGTATTAATGTTCATGTAAAATCGGAATTCTTATCCAGAAAAAAATATATGTTATTGAATAAATAAAAATAATGGTATTATATTTATTTTTTTCTCAAAATAGATTTTATTTATTAGATAAATGACAGTGATAATCATATACATCATTTTTACATTTTTTGATCATCACACACTAGTTTTGTTCTATTAGTTAATATTATGTATATATATTTGTTGAAAACTATAAATAATTATAAATATAAATTGTAAAATCATTTTTAACCATTATAATGGTTTCATGATCATATATGAAGGTAGTATTAGATTATGAAAAACAACCATTCAACAAGGTTGTGTATCAACACCTCTCGGGTGATGTTTTCAGTTTATGAATAAAAAGGATAGGAAAAGAAGATTAAAGATATATCGCACAATAAAATAATATAATTTTAGTATATAAAATATAATTTAGTTTTCATGTATTCTTTGTTAGAGGAGATATGGATATGATAAGAAAAGATAATAAATTAAAAAAAGTGAAGGAAAACAAATGAGGATTTAACCTCTTGAATTACTCTCTTTGTGAACCTATTTATGGGTATTGGTAATGGTTTTTTTGTGTAAAAATTATTATACATGTTGGAGATAAACATGGAAGGATGATTGATCATAAATAAGACAATATTCAAGTCTTATAATGTGTGAGGAGAAGTGGTGCAAAGAGATGGTATTTAATGTGTAAGAGATGAGTGTTTTTTGATGTTTTTATTCATTATGATAATATTTTGGCATAAGATTACGAATAGTGGTTATTCTTTTGATTAAATACCATAATTAATACATGTGATATAAAAACAATGGTGAATAAATAATTTATACATCAAACATTAATCGATAATTTATATATTCCTCTTATATTGAAAATTATTGTATTTCATTGTTCACCAAAACATAAATCACTTTAGAAAATAAAAAATAAATTCACCCTATTAATTATTACATTTTTAAAATAATAAATCAAACTCCATTATTGGAAATTAATTTTATAAATATGTGAAATTTAATTTATAATTAAAATCAGCATTTATTCGAAATTTACAAATTTTAAATTTAAAACCTTTTTTATGACACTCTGTAAAATTACTTAACATCTCCTAAAATTATATTATAAAAATAATTAAATAAAATAATAATTTGTGTATTTATTTTATGAAAATAAAATTTCTATCAAATTATTATATCAATTCAAAAATTATATATATAAATATATCATTGTTTTATGAAAATAGCGACACTTAATTTTTCATTTTTAATAAATTTATTTTATTAGTTAATTATATAAGTATATCATATTTTCATTACTAAGATACCTATGTATTATTTATAGTTTTATATGGAATTTTTCTATTCTATTTTTCAAATTATTATTTTTTAATGGTCACATTACTATTCTAATACTCAAGATACTATTTAATTGGATATCGGGGTTCGTTTGTGCAATGAAAAATATATAATGAATTTAATTTTTTAATAACATACATGTAATGTCTCTGACATCTCTAGTCTATTCCATTGTTGAAATTTTGTGTTTTAGGTGCTTGTGGAGGTCTTTGCATCTAATTTCAACACTTTTCTAAAATTTATAGTTTTTTGAACAGTGTTCCCAAAATGGCGAGTCATGTAATGTAATGTTATGAATAGTAATTCCAAAACAATGTGTCAGGAATGGTGAGATGTAAAAAGGTAGGTTGTGAACAGTGCTTCCCGAATGGTGATTCATCTAACTATAGGTTGTCAATAGTGTTTCTAGAATGGTGAGTTAGGAATTGTGAGTCATCAAAAGGATGATTGTCAATAGTGTTTCCAAAACAGTGAGTCATCCAACAATAGGATGTGAATAGTGTATCTCGAATAGTGTGTCATCCAAAAATATGTTGTGAATTGTGTCTCCAGAATGGTGAGTTCTGAATATTGAGTCGTACAATGGTAGGTTTTGAATAGTGTTTCTAGAATGGTGATTCAAGAACAGTGTATCATCCCAGGGTAGGTTGTGAACAATTTTTCAAGAACAGTGAGTCTGTAATGGTGAATCATATAATGGTAGGTTGAGAATAGTGATTAATGAACAGTAAGTCAAAAATGGTGATTCATCCAATGGTAGGTTGTGAATAGTGTTTCTAGAATGACGATTTCAAAATGTTGTGTCATCCAATGGTAAGTTGTGAATAGTGATTCTAAAGAGGTGATTTCCCCAACGATAGGTTTAATAGTTTTTCCCTAGCTTGTAGGATGAACAATGATTCCATATTCATACAATTTAATTCGATTGAAATTATCTTTGATTAAAAATGAATTCAAATCCTTATTTTATGGTATTTAAGACAAATTCAAATCCGTTTACTTTTATCTATATTTTTCTAAGGGTTTAGGTTCCTTTAGTTGATCAAAAAACATAGACATAACTAGATCCACTCTTAATGGAAAAAAGAAACTCTATCTAAACTACTGCTCTATTTAGATTTTTAAAAAATTCGTGATACTTTCCTCTTTATTCTTCCTTCTGGTTTATCCTTGGATTAAGATTCTCAGAGTTCTTCCTCCCATAAAAGTCATGCGATCTCACAATAGTCCATGGATCATGTTCCCCATGGATTTTTTCTTGCTACATATACACCCACAATTTTGGGTAAATAAAGAAGTATCGATCTACCTTCGATATATAGTGTGCTCTACCTCCATTCTTCTAGGTTCCTCAATCTTTTTCCTTTTGTTTTTCCATTCTATTTGATTTTAGGTGATCTCCATGTTTCTAATGGATATTTCTTGATTGTTTTTAGGTGTGGTTTTATCGCAGTATTGTTCAGTTGATGAAGTCATTACGAGAGAGTTGGTTGTTATCCATTTTGATTTCCATTCCTATGTAAATAACGTCGGAAACCATTTGAGGTAAGTTATTCACTGCTTCTCTATATATTTACGTCCAATCCTATAGTTATCATGATTTATCCCTTAAGATCACAACGAAATTTTAATAATAACTATTTGAAATCGATTAAATAATTGGTACTAATTACGTAGCATTGTTATTTCCACTTGATTTTCTATATAGTGTGATATTTATGCTTTTCTCTTTTAGAATTTCATTCTTGAGGGAAATTGGTAAAGAATGTAAAGTCAAGGTTAATTTTAAATTGGTTAGATATAAGACTATAGAGGCATGTTAATGATTATGGATGTTATTGTTATGATTTGTTTATAATAAATTGGATGTAGTTATGCATGTTTACTTGAATTAGTTAATTCAATATGGAATAATGAACAATTTTTGTGCTAAATATAATTTCTCTGTGGGACCCGAGTGGCCCATTTTCTTGTAAGGTCAATTTACTTGTGCACTAGACCCATGAGAGAACATTGTGTGATGGTTGGATTCCCAATTTAGGACCAAGAGCCTAGTTTCTATGTTTTCATATTTACTGTTGCTTATGATGTGATTTAATCTTGGTATGGCTGATCTTGGTGGGCTATTATGGTATTCAGATGGGGTGGACAGTTTCTTGTGGTATAAGTTGACACCTATAGTCATGTGATGCATCATTTAATGCATATGGGTGTTGGGGATGATAGTAGGGTTGATGGAAGTTATTGAAGCTCGGATTACTCATTGTTATGAATTTTGGATTCCTATTAAATCTATAGTTTATTTTCCTTCTTTAATATCCCCAATACTTTAGGGGGTGGTCTTTCTTACCCTCCTTCCAAAATAGGTGATGTGGCATGGGGTACTCCATACACTTTTTGTGTTTAGCTTCTTAAGGATGGATGGTTCTACTCTCCTTCTATAGGTGGAAATGAGTGGAAAGGAAGTTCATCATATCACTGTGTTGAGATTCATGTGTTTGGTGTTATAGAATGTGCTCTTATAATACCAAGAATTGTGGAAATTGATTATGTTGTTAATAAATGAATAAATTTTTTACCCATGGGGTTGGAGCTTTCTGGGATGCAATTTAAGGATTGTATTTTTGAGAGGACTTGGAATTGGTTTGGTTATTCCTGGGGGCGTGGATCTTTGTTGAAATTATAATGAAATGTAATATAGAATTGATAATGGTTAATTAATGTTTTAATAATTAAATAACATAAATTAAAAATGATAAAAG
This sequence comes from Viscum album, assembly GCA_963277665.1. Lineage (NCBI taxonomy): Eukaryota > Viridiplantae > Streptophyta > Magnoliopsida > Santalales > Viscaceae > Viscum > Viscum album. The sequence goes on along the minus strand of OY728133.1, from coordinate 1,900,121,315 downwards.
GTATAGTGTTACATAATATAACTCTATAAATGGTGGTGTTCTTATAGAATATATAATATTAGCAAAGGCAGTTGGGAGTCCGAGAGATGTTAGATGCAGTTGAGTTAGAGACATGGTGGTTCCCATAATGTTGTTGTCATCAATATTATATCCTATAATTTTTGTTTTTCTATATACTAAAATACCATATTGGTTAATAAAATTGACACCCTGGGGATTCTTATCCCCAGTGGGGGCTCCCCAACACCCCAATGGGATGCTGAATGGCTGACTACCCCCATTTAGCCCACACTCTTATCATGGCAGATAATTATGTTGGTATGCTTAATGGTATGTTTTCCCTATATATGTGTGTATAGGGATACCATGTCTTATGGTTATTTCACATAAAAATATTCTAGATATATTTTCTTATGGACTACTATATATGGGACATGTATAGGTTGGGATGGCTAGAGGATCCTTACTCAGTGTAATGGAATTAATGTCTTGAGGTATAACAATTTATCTATGATACATGCTATGTGAGTTTTTTTGGCAACCGAAAAACTACTTAGTTAATTTTGGTTATGTGGCTACGATGGTGAGTTTCGCGAGGTGCATGTTGTGAGGATTCCCCTAGGGGTCTTTAGGATGTCCTTTTTGGAGAGAAATTCTCAGAACATGCGACGTTCAAGAAAAGTGGAAAACCAGTGGGGAAGTGGTAGGTGGGTACCCTTGACATTCCTTATTATATAATATGATCTTGTTTACGGTACTTGGGGAGAGTATCCATTGTGTGGTTGAGAACATAGTATACCTATTTATGTGACGAGTTAGTTTCACCTATGTTACAATGTAATTTAACATGATGTCATTACTCTTCTTTGAGGCTCTGAGGAGGATCCTACAATGTATACTTTTATAATCACCGAACATTATATGATCTTTTTTATGGTCACTTGTTTAATGTTTTAGATCAACATTGTTAGTAAAATCTTTGTTTTTTGTATGAGTTGTCCAAGACTCGTGGTCATTATCATTTTACTTTCTTTTGGTACTTGTAGTTTCCCATTTTAGGTTTAGTACTTTATACATGAAATTAAATATGTGCACTCATATTTCTTTTACTTTGTGGTTTTACTAAGAGTTTTTTGGTGTCTATCTTAACTCTTTTTTTCACATGTGTTCTCCTAGAGCGTAATGCCTCCCATCAATGTTTTTATTATATCATCAGTAATAGACCAAGCCAAGGTTTACTGGAGTTGGACTTGGCTGTATTTATGTATCTTCTCCCATTGCCGACTGAGGTGGGGTACACTTTGTGGGGATGGGGTCATGAAATAGTGGTATCAAAGGTCTAGTTAAGGGATAAGATGGAATTTGGAGTCATGAATTGGATAGGTTTCATGGATGGTAGGTAAAAAGTGTTAGCTAAGTTTAGAAATCCCTGTAAACATAGGAGATCGATCGAGCCACCGGTATTTAGGGCCCCATGTGATCTGATCCACATGCCTTAAAGCATACAATGGATACCAAATGGGATGAAACTTGTTTTAGGGTAGAGACCATAGAAAGGATCATGGATCATTATTCATTGTGCATGTATTTGATTCAGTAGACCTTGGGATATATTGACCTAAAATGAAAAAAATAAAACAATTATTTAATGAAAAATCCTTCCATATTATTGGATTATGTGGTCTATCTGTTTTTCTATTTTTAGATATGGCTCTAGGTTGATGTCGTCATCAGTATCATGAAAAATATTTAAAGTAGGTTACACCAATATATCACCACATAGTAGAGGTTGATGAAAATTAAACATGGAGGAAGAAAATATGATAATATCAGCTCGAGAGTCTAATGGAAAACAATAATTCTATTTCAGATGCAATAAATAAACTAGTTGGAATATATTGAAATAGCTTTTTGTTTGATATATGATCAGTAGGATTACTGGGTATCATTGGTTATGAAAATGTTACTTAGTGAGGTGAGGAGGTTGTGGTTCTTATTTATTTGGGCTCACGAGGTTTTAGAAGAATTTTGGGAGATTTTTTCATAATAATTCATCGCCAAGTTCCATTCTTCAAATATGAAGGCTTACTTTCTCTAGGAGTGGCTTACCATTTGGTAGGGGATTTGTAGTGTGTGAGTGTTGAAGAGATGTTTTATTAACCTTATGCTAATTTATTCAGAATTTTTACTGGATGAGGTGGTTAGAGAGAGGAAATCATCAGTGGTTTTTTTATCCAGATATCCAGTATCAGGTCACCCCATTTATGTTGATGACAAATCATGAGCTGCATTAAAGAGTGGAGGTTTTGTAGAGAACATTATCATGAACCATATCATTATAGAAAGGTACACATCAGGATTCCTCAAAAAGAATAATTGTGATGTGGGGTTCCCCTTCATCAGGACAGAAGAGTTTCTATTAGGCCGGTGGTAAGTCCTATCGCACAATGTCCAATTTATCTTGGGGAAGTAGCTCTCAAGACAATGATAAGGGATCATACACTTGTTTTTTGGAGGTCAATGTCATCATCATCCTGAGTGTCTAAATTTTATAAATAGTCAGTGAGTGTCAGATGTTCTTCTCTAGGTTCCTACATTGATGTAGTTTATACTAAGGCATACGTAGAAGGTTTCACCTTCTTTGGATTGTTAGATATTTGATAGGGTGGGAATAGGATATTCCCATGACACTAACCATAATTGGAGAGAAGGGCATGGTTTTGGAAGAGTTCATTATTAGGGTTAGAGAGGATGTGTAGAATGTCATGGTTAGCTTCATGAATTATTGTTACCTTCTCCAAGACAATCAGACATTGTTCGAGTTACACTTTTTTATTTTCTACTTCAATGCGTACCTTTTTTGAATCTGGAGTGATGCAATCCTTCATATCACCTACCATTGTCCATGCCTTGGGACTATAGGTAGAGAGGCCACCGGTTCCCTTGACGTTGAAAATACCAGTAGGTGTTCAAGTTAACTTATTGGATGTATGAAGAGACTATGATCTTCTGATGGGGAGCACCACTCTTGGGTAGATTTTCTATGATTACAAATTAAACCATTTTATGTCATACTCAACATGAATTGGTTGTACATTGTGTAGGAAATCGGGGATTTCATCTAGAGTATGGTGGGGTTCTTTGATGATAATTGAGATCTAATAGTGTTTGTTGGTGAGAGAGGCCCTCAGATGGGTCAGAGGTATGTTCCATCCATTTAATCAATGATGATAGAGATAATGTCGAGTACTATGGAGGTTTATCAGTATTCATTTACATGGGACATGGAAGAGTTCCTTAATGTCTTTCCTAATGATATTGTTTCATTACCCACTCGATGGGAGGTCATGTTCTGGATCGAAGTACAAAAATGTGTGTCTCTAATATCAATGTCTCCATATAGCGTAGCACTTTATGAGTTTTGTGAGATCTGTATATAGATCAATGGCCTGTTTTGTTGTATTTTGGTTCATCCAGGAGTGTAAATTTGGTTTGCACCATTTTTTGCATAAAGAAGGATGACAGAAGTTTACGGTTGTGTGTTGATTATCGTCGCATGAAATGAGTGATAGTGAAGAATATATATCATCTTCCATAGATTTATTCTTTATTTAATCAACTGAAGAGTAAAAGTTGGTTTCATAAAATTCATTTTTGGTAATGGTATCATCATATGTTTGTGAATGATGAGGATAACATAAATACTACTTTTCATTGTATTCATGTGAATTAAATGTTTGTTCTGATGCTGATCAGTATGATGAATGCTCCAGCTATGTTCATGGGATTGATGATCAATTTTTTCTGTGTGATTATGGATAAGTTCATGGTGGTTTTTAGTGATGACATCGTTGTTTACTAAAAATATGAGGAGGATTATACATAGTATCTGTGTAGAATTTTGGGGATTATTCATCAACATCAGCAATTTGGGAAGATGATGAATTGTGAGTTTTTTACTAGAGAAGTCCATTTCATAGGGAATTTAGTATCCCAATATGGTGTAGCTATGGATATATCAAGGATCAAATATTTTTTTTGTTGGAACCCCCTAGATAGTGGACTAGGTATTAAGTTTCATTGGTATCATAGGGTATTAAAGGAGGTTCAAAGAAAACTTGTCTCTGCTTGCAACTCCTCTAAAAAACTTCACCAGAAATGACAATGAATTCATGTAGAATGATCATGATCTGGAATATTTTGATTATCTAAAAGGAATGTATGTATGTGATATGGTTCATTGTATTCCAACAAAATGAGTTCAGTTTAAGGATTTCTATAATTATTTGTGTTAACGGTAAGGACATGTTCTGATGAAGTAGATATCAGTTGTTTCTTATGGGTCTCAGTAGTTTCATTACCATTTAAATAGATTTTCCACACGTGATCTAGAGTATTATTTAGTGCTGTTTTCCCTGAATTTGTAAAGAAATTACCTCATCAGAGAGTGTTTTGTGGTCTTTACCGATCATAAGAGCTGGAGATGTGTTTTCATCGAGTGTTACTTGAAGTTGTGACATAGTCAATGGATGCAGTACATATAGGAATACAACATTAAATTTTTTTTATGAACTTAGAAAGGGTGATTTTGTAGCTAATGCACTGAGTATGAGGTTGTGTAGTGATACAGTGTGTGAATCAGGTGATTCCTATATAGTGATGGAAGAAATTTCAGCATTACATATGGATATGGGAGAAGTTGGGGGCAGAGGATGTCTTTTCCAGATAATAATGAAATCATTTTTATTGTAGTATGGATAAGAGTCCCAATTTTTTGATCTTCAGTTGGAGGTCTGGTGACATCGAGTAGTTTGTGGCCAGGCACCTGATGGTTAGTCTGAGGATGAAAAAAAATAGGATTTGTTTTAGGGAAGAATTTTCATTCCTTTGTAGTTACAGGAGATGGGTTTTAGAGTGTACTATAGTTCACCCTTAGTAGTGTATAAATGTGTGAAAAAGATTTTATGAGGTTTAAGAGGCTTGTTTTGGTGGACTGGGTTGAATCATTGTGTTTTAGAATTTGTGTCTTGATGTTTAGTCTTCCAGATGGTGAATTATGAGAAACATATTCCCAGTGGATTTCTCCTACCATTAGATGTTAAATAGTGGATGAGAGATGAAATATTGATGTAATTTTGTACTGGTTTACCTCTAGATCTGGGAGAATATGAAATTATATGGGTGGTATTGGATCTTTTTATGAAATCATCCCACTTCATAGCAATCAAGGAGTAAAGATAAAAGGAGTTTTTTTCCATGAAATATTTGAAGTAGGTGGTGAGACTCAACAAATTCAATAGGTTAATAATTTCAAATTAAGAACATTGTTTTACCTCTAGGGTGTAGAGAGATATCCATCACGAATTTTTTTCTTAGTTATGCCTTCACAAATTTTTTTATCCAGAAATAGATGGTCTGATAGTATATATGATCTATATTCTTAAAGGCATGTCGTGATCTTGTGTCCACGATTTTGTTGGTACGTGGATTGAGCAAATTTCCCTTGGTAGAGTTTCTTTACATCAATATTTTTTACTCCACCATCGTTATGTCTTCATTTGAACCCTTTTATGGCTAAACATTCCATTATCAATTGTTTTGAGAAGCAGTCATAGAGTTAGCTATTCCCAAATCAGAACAGGTACAGAGTCTAATATAGATACATTATGAGATTAATAAATGGATGAAGGCAGCTCAAGATCATCATAAGTCCTATGTTGATCATAGGAGGAGTCCTTAGGATTTTCATGTTGGGGATCACATATTATTGAAGGTGACTCCAAGTTGTGGGTAGAGTGTGTTTGGTCGTGGGAGTAATCTTTATCTTCATTTTTTTGTGTCCTTCGAGGTGTTGGCTCGATTTGGTGTTGTGTTGTATTGAATAGCACATTCCCTTTAGATGATCCTAATACCCAATGTTTTCCATGTGTTGCAACTCCATATTTATATTTATGATGACTCTCACGTCATCGATTTGGATGAGATCAATGTGGACTATGATGAGACCTTTATGGAGTGTCCTGTTGAGATCCATCACTATAAGGAGAACATGTTCTGTGGGTATGTTATCTCGTGGGATCGTGTCTTGTGGTATCATGGTGGAGTGGATGAGAGTACCTCAGAACATGATTTGTAGATATCTTCTCATTACACTGAGTTTTCTTATGTTTATCACATATCATCTTACATTGTTCATTTTGTGGTTGTAGACACATTCTATTAATGAGATTTCTATCCCTTTTTTATTTTTTCTGTCTTACAATCATTTCATATGTATCACCCTGGGATTGTGTTTAGGAGATGGTTTTTGTTCTCGTTTGGTTTTCTATTGATCATTTTTATGAAGTGGTTGAGCTCCTATATTAGTAAGAGCTTTGATAGGTATCCTTTAAGGTGGTTGTTCAAACCCATTTTTCCATTTCATCTTTGGGTTGGATTTGGATTCTTGAGGATGATAATAGTTCTAGAGATATCTGATGTAATGGAGAAAACCTATCTTGTCCACCCATTTGTGAAAATTTGGGGATTGAGATACTGTAGTAGATCACAGTGAGTTATCTAAACAATTTTCCAAAATTTAGAATTTTATGAAAATTCATTCTTGAATGGTGAGTCATCAAACATTAGATTGTGGACTTTGATTCTATAATTGTGATTATAGAATGGTGAGTGTCAATTCATAGGTTGTGAATAGATTTCCAGAATGGTGAGTTAGGAATAGTACTGGTAGGTTGTGAATAGTGTTTCTTGAACGGTGAGTACAGAATAGTGTGTCGTACAATGGTAGGATGTGAATAGTGTTCTATAATAGTGATTTTTCCAATGGTAGGTTGTGAATAGTTTTTCCAGAATGGTGAGTTAGGAATGGTGAGTCGTCTAATGGTAGTATGTGAACAATGTTTCCAAAAGGGTGAGTTACGAATGGTGAGTCATCTAATAGAAGTTATGAATAGTTTTTTCGGAATGGTGATTCATCCAATGGGAGGTTTTGAACGGTGCTTCTATAATAGGTATTATCTTAATGGGAGGCTGAATAGTGTTTCTAGGACCGGTAGGTTGTAAAGTGCTTCCATCTTCCTACAGTTTTCCCCGTTGACATTATCTTTGATGTCAAAAAAAATTCAAAGCCATGTTTTATGTGATTAAAGGTTTATTCAAAGCCTATAAATCCTATCTAAATTTTCAAAAGGGTCTGGGGGCCATTATTTAGTCAAAACATGTAATATGGACCTGATCTTCCTTTAAAGGAAAATCTAAATAGTATCTAAACTACTAATCTTTTAATATTTTCAAAAGGACTAGATACCTTATTCCCTTGTTCTTCCTTATTGTTTTTCCTTGGGACGAGATACACATTTTTCTTCCTCCAATAGGATTTGTGCGAATGAACTGAAGTCCTTGGATCATGTTCCCCTTGAATTTTTTCCAACTGCATGCACACCCCCTATTTTGGTGCAACCAGTAAGTGTGGATCCATCATCAATATAAGGTATATTATGCCCCAATTATTATGGTTTCTTTGATATATTTACTCCCATTTCTCCTTCCAATGTGATGGAATGTAACATTTATGTTTCAAAATGAGCTTTCATAGTAGTTAGTTGGTACGGGGGTATTCTTGTGTCCCCGAGAGGATACTTTCCTTGTGGGAGAGGTGATAATGATCTGTTGTGTTGATTGTTCTGGTGAAAAGAACATAGAAAAGCTTTTAAGATAGGGGATTCACTAAACTTATCTATATTTGTATCAAATCCCATATTTATAATGATTTTTTCCATTCAGATCACAATGAAATTGACATAATAAATATTTGACCTAGATTAAAGAATTCGTATAAATTTCTCCACAATGTTATTGCCTTTAGATTTTATAAATTGTGTGATATTTATTCTTTTCTTATTTAGAATGGCCTTTTTAATGTAAATTAGTTAATAAAATAATGATTTCATTAATTTTAAATTGATTGTCTAAAGGATTAATGAGGCATGTTAATGAATTTGGTTGCTGTTGTTTTGATTAGTTGATAACCAAATGGATAAAGTTATGAATGTTTAATTGAATTTGTTTATTAAATATTGAATAAATAACTGTATGTGTGATAAATACAATTCATTTTTGAGACCCATGTTTCCTAAATTCTTTTAAGGTAGTGTTCCTTGTTCTCTGGATCCATAAGAGCTTTGGGTGTGAATGTGGGATTCCCTACGTTGGGCCAAGATCCTTGTTCCTATATTAGTTTGTCTCCTACTACTTGTAATGTGATGTGATGCTTGGATGGCTGATCCTGGAAGGAAATTGTGGTATTTGAGATGGGGAGGCATAGTTCTTGTGGTATAATTGGATTCCATGAGGGAAAAAATGCAACGATTTTTTCATTTCGGTGTTAAGGAGTACACAAGAGGTGATAGAATGGGCGGAAGCTGGTCTTAACTATTATTATGAATGTTTTATGCCTATTTATTATATATTTTATTTCCCCTATTTACTCTCCCAACTTGATGATAAAGATGTTCTTTCCTTCCCTCCTTCCAAAAGAGGTGAACATGCATGTGGTATGACTCATACTTTCTGTGTTTTTCTTTTCGTTGTAAGATGGGTATATGATCCTACTATAGGTGGAAAAGGCTCCACATGTAGTTCATATGCTCACCTTGTTACGAACTTTGTGATTTTTTGATTATAATGTTTCCTTAGAATAAATGTAATTATGGAAATATATGATGTTTTTAATGAATAAATAAATGTTTAACCCTTGGAGTTAGAGATTACTAGGATGAAATTATGGGGATGTATTTATATGAAGTCCTGGACATGGATTGGTTAGGCTTGAGGGGCATAAGTCTCAGATGGAATTATAATGGAATGTAATGTGGAATTGATGACTATTAATTAATCTTTAAGGAATTAATTAATGTAATGTGAAACTGATAAAAAGTGATAATGTAAATTAATATATCTCTTTAAATTTATTGGAGCTTATTAAATATCTTGTCTTATCTGTAGAAGCTAGGAGTCCAAGAGATGTTTGCTGCAGTTTTGTTTTAGAAAAGAAATTTCTTATCATGTGGTTGTGAGCTATATTGTATCTGGTAATTTTTTATCTATACTCTACTCCACCCTATCAGTTAGGGAGACTGACACCCGAGAGATTTTGAGCCCTAGGGGGGATGTTCCCCAACATCTCAGAATAAGGATGGATGGGGGAATACCCCCTTTAACCCCACACTAATCTATTTGTAGTTACTTGGGATTCTATTCATGGCGTAGTTTTCCCCATATATGTGTATTTAGTGATGTAATGGATTTATATATCTCACACACATATATTCGTGAAATAGATTCCTATATACTACTATAGTTGTAGAGTTTATAGGTTGTGATGACTAGAGGATCCTTACTCAGTGTATGGTATTTAATGGGTTGAGTTATAATACCCAATTGATGATACATGTTATTCTATCTATGGTAGCTCCAAGAAACTAATTGGTTACATTTGGATATGTGGATATGGTAGTGAGTAAAATGAGGCGCATGTTTTGGTGCTTCATGCATGTTTCTTCCTTCTATCCTTTTTTGGAGAGAGATGGCCATGATAAGAGATGTTATGGAAAAGTGGGAAATCAATGGGGAAGAGGTAGTGGGGGAACAATGAATTTCATTATTATATGATATTATATTTTAATGTGATGCATGGTATTAGTATCCATAGTGATGGTGGGAACAATGTATATCTATTTAGGTGAAGAGTTAGTTTCACTGGTTGTTCACTGTTCATTAGCATGATTGATTTACTTTTAAACGATATGTTCCAGGGGGATCCTATGAAGTATTTCATTATACTCACCCTATGTTATATAAACTATTTTCCAGTCACGTAGATTAGGTTGGGTATCAGGATAGTTAATAATAGTTCATGGCTTTCCATGAGCTATTTAGGTTTCGTGCTTACTATCGTCTTATATTCATTTGGTAGTTGTAGTTTTCCCTTTCAATTGTTTTATTTCGTTCATGATATTACATTTTTTAACATAGGATTCTATTACTTTTTGGTATAAACTGTAGTTGGTTGGTTACAATCTTATATCTCTCTTTCTCATATTTTCTCCTAGAGGGTAATTCAACCCATAAGTGTTTTTACTATACCCTCAATGCTAGTCACCAACCCGAGGCCTACTAGAGGTAGGGCTTGAGGGTCATTATCTCTCTTCTCCATTTTCTCTCCCTAAAGGTAAACAATTTTTGGGGAGGGTTTCGCGAAAATACATGAAGTAAAATTTTAGGGTGATATATTCCTCCCTAATTTAGAAATTTCATCCTCAAAAGTTATTTTGAATATTTCTTTCTAAACACATGTGGCTGGTTCTTCATCATAACATCCTCAAGTTCCCATATTTCATCTTTCATCATATGATTTCTCCAAATAATTATTACAAGTCATGTTTTATGATTTATTTATATTTTATCTCATGATCCATGAATCTTGATTGGCTCTTCATAGTAACAAAATTTGTGTTATACATTTATTTCCTCAAGGGTAATTTCATGTTTTGGTTATTGAATGTGATTCTTTAATAAAGAAATGTGGAACACATCATGAACATTGGATAGAATTCATGTCATTGTTAATCAATATGCTACAACTCTAACTATTTTAGGAATTACAATTGGCCGGATGTACCTAGGGCTCAACTTCCATTTCTTACGTAAAAATAATACTTCCTTTTATAGAGAAACCGTCATAAATACATTATATTCTACATGAAATTCAAAATCCTTTGTTTTGTTGTAGCATAACAATTTTTCATAGATTGTAATGCTTTATTATAAGCCTCAATTGACTTTACCTTCGTCATTGTCTCTTCAATTAGATATGTTTCGTAATTATTCCTGTCACCACCTTCATCCCAAGCAGTTGGACTATATAATCTATTTCAATGTACTGCTTCATCTAACGCAAGTTAAATTAGATAATGGAAACTATTATTGTAGTAAAATTCCACCAAAGGTAAATACTGATCCCGTAATTTGTGAAAGTCAAGTGGGAATGATATAAAAAATATCTTCTAATGTTTGAATAGTCTTTTTATATTGTGCATGAGTTTGAGGGTGAATATAAGTACCCATATGAATCTTAGTATCTAATACATATGGAGACTCTTCCATAATTTTCATTGGAAATGGGGATTGCTATCATACATAATTGATAGAGGTGAACTATGAAGTCTTATATCTTCATTAATATAGAGTCATGATAGGTGCTGTCAGGAAAAATCATCCCTTATAATGGGAAAATGTGTTGATTTGTAAATTTGATCAATAATTACCCATATTTATTCATTATTTATTGGAGTCTCTTATAATTCAATGAATATGTCCATAGTAATGACTTCCCACATTCCCATAATAATTGTTATAGGCTGCATGACTCTTCTAAGATGTTGTCTCTTAGTACTCACTAGTTGAAAAACTATAAATCATGACTCATAGTCAGCAATAACCTATATTATATTATCCCCCAAACAAATTTCGATTAGATATATATACATATTTGTTCATCTAGGGTCTATAAAGATGTTTTAGGGATTTTCATCATCCATTTTTTCAAATTTAAAATCATTTCTTGATAGAACACATTTCTTCTTTCCAAATTTCAGAATTACATCCGCAAACATAAATTCTACCAATATGAAATCTGTAATGGATATAATTTTATTTTGAAAATTATCATCATTATATTGAGATCTTTTTGTCTTCTTCAGTAGAGTAGGTTCAGAAATAATTTGAAAAATAAGTGATGTATCAACTTCATTAAAAATTATAATATTATTATTTATTAGATCCATGAACATCAGATCTTTCTAAACTCTCATTTGGGTCTAAAATTCCTGATATTTCTTTCTTAAGTAATATATTATTTTATTTTATTTTCATTGGTTGTAGTGTATTTATAAATCATAATAATTTAGAAACATAATCCTTATTAATTTCCTCAGGTTGATTTCTTTCTGTGTATTGATTTATTTAATGATCTTATGATCCTTATATATCTTACATAATTCACACTATATTTAGTGTCTCTATATCATTAGAGAAACTATTATAATATTTAACTCAAGAACTTGATTTTGATAATTTTTTCATGAGTTTTCAACTTCCTTGATCAATATTCAATAACATTATCATTTTTAATAAAGAGAACTCACATTACATTATATTATGAAACACAATATATCACGAGCCCATCATTTACTCATGGTAATGTAAATAATTAGATCTTGGAAAAATTTTATCTTAAATTATTAAAAAATCAAATTATTTCCTCTGTACAAACATAACCCATGTAGATGTGAACTTTTTGGATTGTTTTTCAATTAGGAGAAGTTTTGAATGAATCACCAACATTCACCTACTAAACTAAAAAAAATTATGTACCTTATTTATGTTCTTTTGTGTAATAAATTCCTGGATTGAATTGTTCTTTAATGGATCATTTGATATTACATCATTATAAAAAATATTTCCAAGAAAATATAATTTTTTTTCCAGAATTCACACATGGTGAATTTACCACAAAACTATTTCCTTATGTGATTCTCAAGAATAATAAAAAAGTGATTCTCAAATATTTATAGATTTAAGAATACATCCGAATATCAAAAATTGATAAAATGAAAAAACATCCATGATATTCCGTAAATATTATATTCGTTAGATCAATGAAAATAAAGGGTTTATTGGTAAATCCAAATGGCATTACTATTGAATTATAATGTGTATACCTCATCTAAAAAGTTTCATTTGTAATATCTTCTCTCATTAATCCCACATTATGATACCCATAATAAAGGTCAACATTAATGAAATATTGAGCTTCATGAAGTTGACCAATTAAAAAATCAATGTGAGGAAATTGATAATTATTATTTATTACAATAGAATATATTTACCTTTAATCAATGCACAACCACAAGGATCATTATTTCTTATCAACAAAAGGACTAAGGGATCCCCATGGTGAAAGACCAAGGAAAATAAATCCCTTATTACTCAACTCCTCTAGTTGATTCTGAATCTCTAATAATTATGCAATGTCCATTTTGTAAGTATTTTTTATATTGGTCTTAAATAAATAATTATATAAATGATAAACTCAGCTTCCTACTCAGGGCTGTCTAGGTAATTCTAAAAAAATATACCAATGTATTCTTCTGAAATAAAAACATCCTCAATTTGAAGATTTCCTTCTTCATACATAGATGTTTTTCCTCCTCCGCAAGAACTTCATTCAATATTACTATTAGGGACGGATATATATAAGAATCATATTATAAGGTCTCTTCTCTAAAGATAAGGAATTATACCTCATCAAAAAAAAATTATTATCTTATTATTACGATAAACATTTGCATTATATTTTGAAATTCAATCCGCACCAAGAATGATGTCATCATCATCCTAAGGAATGATGATAAGGTTATAAAACAATGAATGTGAATCTTTTGTAAATATAACTATATGACACATATTTGATTTAATGAAAATTCCATTAATGTTTTTTACTGATGAATCCCATACTGAATCAAATGTAAAATATAAAATTTTTATGTAAAATTGCGTAGATATAAAAGATTTTTATGATACACAATCAAATAAATTTTTCTCTAAATTTGAAGAGATGATTATTATACCTACCACAATATCATTAGGTAATTTTACTTTAGCTATGGCAATCACATAATCTTGGTTATCTCACAAGAGCCACATCTATGGTAGATTCCGCTAAATCTTAGGACACTTATTTGAATATTTAAACATTTCATTGTATTTAACACATTGAATATCATTTATTTAATTCTTACCATTGAAATAATTGGATCTATAACCCTTTTTTCAACAATTATAATAAAATCCCATGAATTTCATGCATTTATATGGATTATTCCAACCAAAATATTCACATAATTATTATTTATTCTTTAGTTTGTTCAAATTTGATTATTCACCATTTCTATGGTTACCAAAAGACCCCTAATTCTTTTTATTTCCCTTGAATATCTATGATATAGACATTTCCTTATCTATTTTGATGGAACATGATACTATTTCATAATATTATAAAATTTATTTAGAATCTAGTGCCCTTAGAAGACATGGCTTAAGAAATGATAATTAATTATCAATATTGTCTTTTTAATCACATATATTATATATTTCATACATGCCTTTTTGTGTGGAGGTAATCTCATAATATTCCGCACTCTATTCTTAAATTTTCTTTATGATAAGTAATTTCATATTCATTTTAGTTTTTTTCTCATGATTGATGTATTTTTTTGATTAAAATTTGTTTAAAAGTTATCCAATCCATGTCTTCTGTTTCAATTTCACCCTTTGTATTCTGGATCAAAACCCACATGGATCAGCATCTCCCTTCACGAAATATTCTAACATTATTACCATTTCTTTTTCAGTGAAATCCAACGAAAGAAATTCTTTTCCAGGGATTTGATCCACTGCTCATATACCACTGGATTAATGGTCCCACAAAAATATGGGGTCTTCTGCCACATTAAATTACCAAACATTGATTTTTACTGTTTATTAAACATATCATGTGTATTTTTTCCAAATATATACATTATATTCTCTCCTCTAATACAAACTATTTTTACACACTCAGTTGGACAGACCGTACATTGCTAGCGGGTGTTGAATCCTTCTCATCCATTAGGCTCCATAACTAGATAATGGAACTCACTATGTTAGCTCATAATCATCATGAGTATTTAAAAAAACATTCAGTACAAAGTTTTATTATAATTATCATGATCATTTAACATGTAATTCCCAATTTTTATACTGAAACATTTTTAATACCAACTGTAACAATATCGACCCTAATAACCGAGAATTGGTGTTAGTTTTGTTACATTGAATAGAAATAGAAGATCACATCACCACATATCGATAAACATATTAGTCTTGAAAAACTATATATATTCATGGATACCATATTACATATTAAATGAAATATTATAAACAAACATATTCTTGTCACTTATTCAAAAAGGTCATCTTCACGACATGGGGAAGGAAAGAAAATTAATGGGTAAGATCAAACACTTAAATTTTTTTATCTAAAATAATAACAAGTGATGAAATTAAAATAAGGCATGTTCATTTTTTAAATGTATATAATTTGAATAAAACATACCATAAATACACTGAGAATAAAAAAGAAACCACATATATTTTCAAAGTGAAAACCGCATAGATATTAATAACTGGATACTGAATGAATAAAATGATAACTTTTTTGGATGTAAAGTATATGTAACATGATCCATTATACCCTAAAGATATTTTAAGTCTCTAGGTAAAACATCACATGATTATATATAGAAACAGATATAATTTTTTCCTCACCCATTGTTTTTCCTCATGAGAAATATCAATGCATCGAGCATTTATATCTTACTAGGTCACACCTATCACAGAAAGTATAATGAATTCCTCCTACATAGATTCAATTCAATAAAAAAATTCAATGAAAACATCATATATTAAAATGGTATATATATAAGACAATAATTATATCCATGATACATGATATGTGAATATTTATTGAAATCATCAATGAATGATTCTCATAAATAAAAGGGAATTATAAAAACACCACAAACAAAGAATAAGTGGTGAATAAGGCATAACCAAAGGGAATATCAAAATAATGTCCATGAAAGAATGTATTTAAATCATAATTAGACATTCATAAGGAAAAATGGGAATACATCATGATAAATTATGTCTGATAATAGAGAAAAAGTTTTAAAAAAGGGTTCAATAATCTCTAGAAAAATGCCTCTTTAGAGTGAATAAAGGAAAAAATATATATAAGAGTATTTAATGTGGGAAAATTATTAATTATTTGAATAAAACAAAAAATGAACAAATATAGTTTTTATTTGATAATAATGATTATTTTATAAAACTATTATTGGCATAAAACAAATAATGGGGTTTACCTGAAAATGGGTAATTAGTTTTAATGTTCCCCCATGTTGGGATTGAATATTGGTAGGTAATGAAAAGATAACCTTATAAAACTTGTATTTTCCCATAAAATAAAGTATATTTTAGATTGTAAAATAATCCTGGAACATTAAAATATAATTTATGAGGAGTAAATAAGAATAATAATTAAATAAAAAGGGGTAAAGAGAGAGAATGTGTAACCCTAATATAAAATGGAGATTTGGGGAGAATCTGTTATCGTATATTAGATTGTGTTCTGCAATTGTATATAATATAATGTTTAAGGAAATTAAAAACCTATTAAACATGTATTTTATTTATATTAAATTTATAATATTCATTTTAGTACTTTTTATATGTTTTAAGATTTAATTTTGTTGTTTAAGAGTGTTCGTTTCATTGGTTTTGATGATTGGTTCATGTGAATAAATGTATGAATGATAATTTAATATGGGAATAATTTTATATAATTTAAATTATATATTTTTTCTAAATATATAGAATATTAAATTTCATTATATATCTTTTTTATATGATTTTTCATTAGATATAACATTAATGAAGACAATTTAGATTATTTTTCTATTTTATGATCAACATGTAGTAGATTAATTTCCTTAAATAATATTATGTAAACACTGGATACAAAATAATGAACAATTTTAATTTTAATTTTTTAAATATTTTTTAACCATTATAACAGTGTTTTCAGCTACCTTAAAGTCCTTATTAGAAAATGAAAAATCATTGTCCATAGAGATGGTGAATATACACCTCTCAAATGATGTTTTTTAGAATAAAATGGAGAGGATATAGGGTTTTAATGATAGATATTACATTAAAATAATAAATGGTCAAAATATATAATTTAATATAGTCATCATTAATGTTTTGATATCGAGGAAAAAAAAGAGGATAAGATAATAAAAGAAAATAAATGAAATATAAAGTAAAATGAAAGAGGATTTTCCCAACTTGAATTATTCTCCCTGAGAACCTCCATAACCATATTGGGATTGGTCATTCAATGAGACCAATATATTTTTTAAGTGGAGGATCACATGGAATGATTATTGGAAATAAAAATGAGAATATTTAAGTCTTATAATATTTGAGGATATGTGGTGGCGAGGGGAGATATTTCTAACATATGAGAATGATGTTTTTGATTATTCTATTCATTGTTTTATTATCGGCACTGAATACTATGAATAGTGAGGATTATTATGACTAAATATAATAAATAGTGCATGTATGTTCGATATAATTCTGATTACATCAGCCATACATTATCCATTACTCAATAATTCATTTATTTTTCTTAAACTGTTAATTATTGTACTTCTCTACTCACAAAAAATTCAACTATTTTGGATAAAAAACAAAAAAATCATCCTAACAATTTATCAAAATGTAAAATTAAAATATAGACTCCATTTTTTAAAAATATGTTAAATAATATGAGAAATTTATTTTTTAATTAAAATCATCATTTATTCAAAAATATTACAATTTGAAAATTATAACTGCATATATGACACTCTGAAGCATTAATTAAGTTATTATAAAATTTTATTACAATCAGAAGAGAAAAAATTTTAAACTATGAATTTATTTTTTGGAAATAAATTTTCTTTAAAATTATTATATAAATTTAAAAAATTAAAATATACATTTATGTTTTACAAAAATAAAAATACTTAATTTATCTTTTTAATACATTTATTTACTTGTTTCATAATATAAATATTTCATATTTTCATTAATATGATACCTATATTTTACTTATAATTTAATATGAATTTTTACTATTCTGTTATTTAGATCACTATTCCTAATAGTTAAATTACTATTCCATTGGCCATGTTACTATTTAATTGTACATCAGTGTTTATTTATGAAAAGTAGACTATCAAATGAATTGAATATAATTAATAAGATACATATAATAAAAAAATGGGGTATTATAATAAATTTCTCTTATGAAGGATTCTAGTGAAAACCTAATGAGGTTGTTTGAATAAGAAGTAATGTTATTAAACGATCATGTATATATTATTTCTTATTCCAACTCCATTAAATTTTATTGAATAATGATAATATAATATAAAAAAATCAAATAAATTTCTAATATAATACATTAAAAAACATCCAATATCATTCTACTTTTCAATTGAATGAGAAACAAAATTGTTGCTCTTGTGTATGGAAGACTAATACCTCGTGAACTGATGTCACTCATTTTCCATCAACACGTATAACTATTTTATATATTGATGGATTTAATAATATTAAATATATATAATACTTGTGACATTATTTTACATCAAAAATAATTAATATAAAATATACCTTCCCGTGTTCCTTACCATTTAAAATGTGATAATGTCCCTCGTATGTATCGTAGACTACCACCTTTTGAAGTGAATGGAATTGTTTTTCACTTAATATTTAAATGTATGGTATGTGGGATAAATTTAATGAATATATGTTAAATATTTGAAATGATATAAATTCTATAAAAAATTATACCATAATATTCTCTAGTCTTTCACGTATTAATGGAACGATATCATCACATAAACATATATACGACGTACTAACTCCATTAAGTGATGCTATCCATTTTACGTGATCAACATTAAAGAATATTTTCATAATATATATAATGATTAAATATCGTATTTATAAAATTATTATTATTATATATATTATGGTTTTATATCTAATTTATAATAACAGTAACTTTCCTGAAAAAACAATCCATGAGAAGACATGATAATTTACACCCAAAAAATGAAAATAATGAAATATTTTTAATGAAAGGGTGGTAAAACATTATAAGGTTATCATATTTAATATTATAAGTATTATTATGGTTATTATAAAAATTAATAATCTTATTGAAACCCTTATAAAATATTTATGTTCATTTTCAACTGAAAAGAAACATGTGGTGATGGACCTAATCACAATTTCCATTCATAAATCCATATTGTAATGTTATGGACCAAATATCCAGTAAATTGAGTATAAATTGATCCTTTTAAATGTAATAAAAGGAAAACTTCATACATTATGTTTTTAAATTTTAATTATTATTATTTCATCCTAGTAGTCTTGAATTTAATATTTTCAAGTGGAAATGAATTTCCTAACCTAGTTTTATTTTATTACATTATTTAAATTATTCATTGACATTTAAATTAAAATATTGTGAGTATAAAAATATTTTAATATCTTATGTTTAACTAAAATTATATTTAGATCAAATTTTATTTCATACCCATAATAAATTCATTGATTAATTCTCACTTAAATTCTATGTTCTTTGTAAGATATTTATGTTTCAATCACATTTTGATCGTGATTGATTATACATGAATATATATCAAATGAAAATATTGTTTAATTATATAATTAACCCATTTAATTTTATTAACCTATGTTTAATCACTATTTTTTCATGTAGTAGTATCATATCATATATTTGGTACGTAAAATAAAAGATAATTTTTTTTAATAAAATCTGACATCATTTCTCTCTTCGGTCGAAAACCCTTTTTCTTACAAAGCTAGTTCTCTAAAAAAAGTTTTAATTTTTTTCACTTTATTCAAGTGATTTATTAAATAAATATTTACCCATGTTTAATTTTTTTTAAAAAAATTGACATAAATCCTCATGTCATTTTACAAACATGGCTCATTTGTCTTTTGATGAAAATGTGAAAGGAATCTATATTTTAACATGTAATGAGTTTTTAGAACTACAACCATCATAAACAATAAAAATTTTAAAACATAAATTATAATTTACATATTTTATTTTAAAATAAAATTATTTTCAAATTATGTTGTAAAATTTTATTTAAAAAATGATTTTCAAAGAAAAATAGTTATATTCCTCAAGATTTTTTTGAAGGACATTTTTACGGTATTTAAAATATTAATTAATATCAATCCATTAGTTTATATATAATCTACAAGGTATATGTTTTATTAATAAAATTTATTTTATATCTCTAGATGTATTATCATTAGTTAGACCTACAAAAAGTGTCAACATTAACTCTGATGATTGGTTTTGTTATTCATTACCATTCCCTTAAAATATTAACATTCATTTTATCATTGGAAAAAAATATATATATAATAAATATACATATTATTTATCATGGATATACTTATTAATTACACAATATATTATTTCTAATATGGTATTTTACTTTTAACGTAGTGTTATTATGTTTAGAAATTATTGTTAATCTATATTCCTTACCCAATAAAGATTTTTGTTGATTAGTCATATTGATCAAAAATTAAATCAATCATTAAGTATTTGAGTAATATCATGGAAATTATGATATGGGTGGGGAACAGTTTTAGATATCCCCTTGATGCATCACTAGTCAAATCGGATTAATTTTTTATTAGGTCTTTGTTAAATGGATTTTTATCATATGCCTACCCATATGTTTTAAACAATAATATAGAATGCCTTTATAGAATAGGTA
The DNA here is from genome assembly GCA_963277665.1 of Viscum album. Classification (NCBI taxonomy): domain Eukaryota; kingdom Viridiplantae; phylum Streptophyta; class Magnoliopsida; order Santalales; family Viscaceae; genus Viscum; species Viscum album. The sequence continues at coordinate 1,900,100,766 of OY728133.1, read as the reverse complement.
ACATGATTCCTTAGATAATGAAAACCAGTAGTTTATAATTTTATTCACTATTAATTTAGTTATTATTATCCATGATATTTTCACATTGATATTATCTCCAGATTTATTTCACTCTCAGTTGTTGATCAAATGGAATGTGTGTTAAGATATTTAAAAAAATATTGATTATTCCTTATTTAATAGTGGTACTCCAATTATTGAGTAGATGGAATGTGTGTTAATATATTTACCTTCCTATAATAATTATTCCTTATCTTATACTAATAGTAGAGTTATTTATTGAATTTAATATGTGTTCAAATATGTACCTTTACAAATTGATTATTTCTTATCTAATCATGATAGTAAATTTATTGCTTAAAATCATTTTTTCAAATATATTGACCATTACATATTTATTTTTTCCTTATCTTATCATGGTATTAATGTTATTGATTAAATGGAATGTTTGTTTGGTTATTAATTCTTATATACAAATTATGAATTATCTAATAATGATAAACAAATTATTTAAATTGTATCAGTGTTTAGTTTTTTACCATTCCATGTTGATTATTCTTATTTAAACATGGAATATTCCATTATAATTAAAAATTACTAATAATTTTATCCCACTCTTATTTTGATTCCTTTCTCAGGAATCTAGGAAGTGTACTATGAATAATAATCAGGGATATTCAACATGAATAATGATATTCTCAAAGAAAATCATGTTCTAAATTTTTTTTTTCAAATGCAACATGGGAACTGTATTAGTATCTAGTTCACCAAGAATATAAAACTATTTGGTCCTTTGGTTTTACCCATTATATCTATGCTGTGTAATAAAGTATAAACAGGCTCTGGGCTACCAGTGTCGAGGTTTTTAAATATATCTCAATATATATTTTGAATATATGTTTTTGTCAAGATTTAATAGATAAACATACAAATAATTAATCAATGAATATATAAAAACTATTTTTTTGGTTAATTACATACATATATCAATAACATGGAAAAGGGATAGAACAAAATTATTCAAAAAATCTATAACATGCCCCTAAAAATCCATTATGCTTTTAAAAATACATTGGATAACCTTGGACATAGATAAGAATAGTGTGGTCTATAAAGACCGTTATGAATGTAATAAAATAATAGCTTGAATAATGTTATACATGTGAATAAATATCAATATCAATTTTTCATAAAGGTTGAGATTCATAAATATGAATATCAAAGCATGATATAAAATGATAACAACAAAGAAACATATTAAAATTAAAACAACCCAAAAAATGACATCATAAGCACTAGTCAGTGATATCCATTGGGAAATCATAATATAGTTTCCTTAGGATAAAATCCCATTCTCAATAAATGGAATCGCATTAGAAAAAAAATTATCCAATGTCTTATAGGGTTATATAATTCCCCCTATCACATTCGTATCATTTGTATGCATTTTTTTCCACATAGTTCATATGGTATGAGAAATGATTTTATCACTTTTAGTTCCATACCTATGTAGTTCAGTTTACATACATGTAATTCCCCAATAAAATATGTATTGGTTCTTTTAATTAAATACCCATGACTAGAAATGGGGATAGGTATTCAAAACTATAATATTTGGTATGCAAATTCCTGGGATAACATGAATATCATATAGGGTAAACATACATGTTCAAGGAAGGGTTTAGTGGGAGGGAATATTGGACATTGATTACATGGTTTCCATAAATAAAGTAAATGTAAGTGTAAAATCATATTCCAACATTTACAATTGGAAGTAAAAATGAATTATTCAAATAGTTTTTTTGAATAAAATTATGAGGTACATAGTGTCCCAATGCTTATGCACATAATATTACGTGATTTATAAGATAATAATCCATTTATTATAATCCAAATATCATTATCCCAGTTGCCTTTAGATGATAAAGTCCATAATTTATAGAAAGAAAGCTAAAAATTAAAATCCTTATATTATTCTTCCAAATGAGCTCCTAAATCCATTGGAGCTCAAAAAACTACCTAGGAATACCTAGTAAATACATAAAATAATGGGGTGTGAAAAAAATTGCATTAAGGGAATAATAATCATAAATATACAAAACATGTGATTCAATGTTATAACATGATATCAAAAAATAGAAGGCTCATGATTAGTCACAATAGAATATATCATAAATAACATTGTAACGTAAGATTATAGAAGAATATGACATTTTAAAGCAATATATAACATGAAATAAAATAGAGACATAGATAACTACCAATATAATATCACATGGTGTAAAAAGTCTAATAATGTATTTGGTTTTCCCATAATCACATACACAATGTTTCATGTGAAAAAATCATTACCTAATGAATTGGATTGAAATATATCTACTCCCATTACAACATGTTCATGATTATGAGTTTTAGTAAAAGGTAATCAATAACAAGGTATGAAAATAAAAATTTACATTGGAAAGAAAATGGGTTTCATAATATTTCCTCTTATCATAATCATAGGTAATTTCATAATGATGATATTTGGGAAATGAATAAAATGATTTTTTACCGAATAAAAAAATAATTAATGAGATAGGTATTTATATAGGAGACACACACACACACACACAAACACACACACATATATATAATTTTGAAAACATATATAACATAATGGTTATCATCGTTGATGTAATCATCATTATAATGTAACATGAAATAAATTAATAAGAAAATACAATATTTAAATTGAAATAAATTTTTTAAATAATTTTTTTTTCAAAATATTATAGGAAACATTTCCATTGAAAAGAAAAATAGATTATTTTAATATAATTTTCAACGTATTGAGGTCTCATGGTGGAATAGGGTTACATTCATTATACATAAATTAAAATATATCATTCCACTAAAAAAAGTTTTAAAAAATGTAAAAAGTATCTTTTCTTGAAAATTATAGAAGGAATCACATTATAACCTTTTTCAATCATTAAAAAATTTGATAAAAATATCATTAAAAATCATTGGATAATATTAAAAATATTCTTTAAAAAGTTTTTAGGAGAATATGGGCATGAAAGTTAAAGATTATTGATCGGAAAGAAGATACAAGATAAATATTAATTATAACATCCCATAATTCTTATGACAGGTACATTTTGAACCACACCCTAGTTTTCCTTTTTTTCATTATCAAGCTAGTGGCAAGAAGAAATTGGAATGAGACATATAACGATGAAGTCATAGATTTTTCATATTCTACTCATAAAACATATTGGTTTTGTAGCATGATAAGGATTTACAAGGTGTGTAATGTGGATACATGACATATAGGTTCTAAAATAATAGTTAATCCATTTTTAACCAAATCTAGTGGGGTTTCCCTCAATTTAGGTAATTTTCAATTACATAATATATAATTGGGTTACACCTCATGTAATTACTCAACTATTTTTTTAAAATAGGTTTCCAAGATCAAATCATTACATATCTATTCCATATTTCATTACACATTACTAAAGAACCATACCCAGGTTTTTTTGTAGCCCTAAACCCTTCCAATTTGTTTCATTAATCAATAAGTCATGGTTAACACTGTGGAGAGACGTTATAGGTAAGAGTTATCCCAATAACATTTTCCACTTCTCTTTCTCTCCTTAGGGTCTGATTGATCATCTAGGGACTAATGGATCTAAGTCTTGTGTTGTTGAATCTTGTCTCTAGGGAGAGTTCCAAGATCATTTTCATATTTTTCCTAGTTATTGGGATTCATTTCATGATTTGTATTTTGGTGAGAATTTTTGGTGGTTCCATTATGGTTCCCAAATTTATTTTTACACCAAATTGATCTATTTAATTTCAGGTGTCTGTATTAAATGAAATTAATTTATTTTAGTTAATTGTATTTCAATTGGTTTGTTGGAAGAAACGAATTTCATTTAATTGGGGATTAAAATACAATTTTAATGTAAATTGGGAAAACCCCCCAATTCCATAGAATTAGGGTGTTTTTATTAAAATTATTTCAATGAAATTCTTTAATTTAGTAATGGAAATTGATTCCTTGAAAAATTTTGAAAATTACAATTCAATTAAATTTCGGGGTTTATTATAAAATTGATATAATCTTGTAAAAAATCAAATTGATTAATTTTATTTGTGAAAATGGATTATGAAATTTAATTGTGAACTTATTAAAAATTCTAATTTTGAAAATCCCTTAAATGTGGTTTTGAAAGAAACCTTATGATTTTATCTTGGGGGAAATGAATGTTTTCATTAAATCACATTTCTTTTAATAGAAGTTGGAATATATTAAATTCATAGTGGGATTCATTTTATTATTAGGTTTATTGAAATAAACATCTCATTATTGTTTTATATTAAAGCACATGAAAACCTTATATAGTTAGTGAATTATTTGGACAACACTTTACACCTGAAAATGTTCCAAAAAATAAATGTAGCACATCACATACATTGAGTGATGGCGATGAGTCCTCTTTTACTAGTGTTCAACGGGATATATGTACATATTTCCATGTAAACATGAGTGTGGAGTCCCTACAGCCTAGAACTATCATACGTTCTAAGATATATGACCATATTTATCACTTGTTAATATTTAAAATTAACATATTATTTTATAATAAACTATTTTACAGGCCTTCTAATGGATATAAATTGTTTTATATAAATGTTTTTATTTAATTCATTTTTTATAAGTTCCATTGTTTTAGTAATATTCTATCTCTTGAAAATTAAATACTTTCCTTATAATATTTCCATATTTTTAACTGTAAAACATGAATTTTGTTTGTTATTCTTCTAAAATTCAAATCCCCGTTATTTTATATTGAATGATATTTATTGGGTTATTGTAATATTGGAATATAATATGTAATCCTTGGTGGGACCCTACCTGAATTTTTAGCTCAAAACCTACAAATAACTTTAGGTGTTTGTAGATCAATTATTTCCTGCTTTGAACAGGTTTAAATTTCCACATTGATGTTGTTATATGTATTGATATTTAAACATGGTGAGATATGTTTGAGTCTAAAAATGTGATGTTTTCATATTTTCTAGAAGTTTTGATCTAGTTCATTGGGCTCTTATACCCTTTTGAATTCTATAGTATAACTCCAAATAGAGTTTATTTTGTGTGCATATTGTCTTATTTATCAACTTCCACAATGTTTATGGAAACATATTTCCATATTTATATTTTTATGATGATAATTGATAGTCTCTGACACATAGTGATTAGGAACAACCTCCGTTCATGTTAAGTCTATCCCATTTATCAGGTTACTAGGGTACTGAGGTTGGTTCATGAAAAAGTTGTATAACTACTTCAGATTGATCTTATTGCCCTGAAGTCATAATACATTTTTGAAATCTTATTGGTACTTATGAGGTTGTGGATGTTAAGATCCTATATAGATATCGTAGTAATGATCCTTATGTCACCATGGGTGGTTAGTGAAATACTTTGTGATGATTATTACAAGTGTTTTTCCTATTTTTTATAATGTTAAGTTGAAACCCAAATCATGTTTAATATATATTGGTATTAATTTCCATTGTCACTCTATTTGAGTGGTTATCTGACGTCTTCCTTGTTTTCTACTAATGATTTTAAGAATCATTCCTCCAATACTATCTATTAATTATATAAATGAATAAGATATTGTTTAACCTCAAAGAGAAAACCCTCTCTTGGACTGCAGTAAAGTTCAGGTGATTGGGCACATTGTCCATGCTCTGGGACATGAACCAATTCATTTTCTCATTCAAGATCCAGCTATGGATCCTCAGTGAGAAATTTTAATGATTGTTTTTCAATAATTTATTTTCTATAATTCCTCACCACACAATGTCTTGATAAATACTCTTGAGGAAGAGGAGTGTCTGAGTATAATAGATAGTTTGTTCTTTTCTTCGATACTCCCAACAAAAAACTAGGTGAAGGTTTCCACCCTTATATGAGAAGGACTGAGCATGATAGAAGGGGATACAATGGTAATCTTAAATAAAAATCAGGAATTAGAGTGGAATGAAATCAAATTTCCTTTCATGGATATGTTTTATTCATAGTCGATGTAGTTAGATAAGGACCTTTATTTTTTCAAACTCATGCCAGCTAATAGGACCATGAGATACTGTGAAACCTTTTTTATTGATATTTTGTAGTTTTCACCTGAGATAGTATCAAGTGAGAAGATTAAGACTCAATGGTTTTATTTGGGACTAGGATCATATATAAGTTCTAAATATTTCTTGTTGATGTTTTGTTCTGATGCTAATGTACAAGATGGAGAACATATTGTCATAATATACATAGAGAGTAAGTAAGGTTATTGCGAGTTTCTTTTTCTCCTAGTGTAATTGTGAATTCCTATAAGGTAAATATTAGTAATGATTATTGGTGGTTCTAGATAGAATGGTTTTTCTAACCTTCTATATTTCATAGCAGATGCCCTTTGGTTTGTTACCAATGTGGAAATCCAGGGAATTTGAAGAGGTTTTTCACTACTGCACCCAAGAAATATGGATCATATAAACACTCAGGTCACTTGTATAGATAATTACATGCTTAATCCACTTCTCCTATTTTCTTGGGTTTATCATCACCTTATAAAACTATAGTGAAATCAGATTCTTCAGATGAAATAGGGTTCCAGGCATAGACATTTGGAATGAGGATTCTTTATGTAGTGGTATATTCTCTAGAGGATGCAGATACAGTTCTAGTAACCATGAGTGGTACCATTACTATAGATTCGTCATTTGTGACTACCCTATTTGATTCCGTGGGATCTCATTCATTTATTTAGACCCTTATTTTTAATCTACAAAATCATCATAGAGATCATTAATCCGGTGAAATGGATGTTACTAAAACCCCTAGTATAAAGAGATTATAGGGTATATATAGTTGTTCTTGTGATTTCTCTCTATATGATGTCGAGCTTAAATGGGGTTTCTTGGTTATCAACATGAAACCACTTGTCTAATTTTTTTGGCTGGATTGGCTCATTTTTAATAAATCCTAAGTTGATTTTTATCTTCTATGGGTCTTATTTAATGTTCCTTATGGGATCTACCAAATAGTCATTGGGTAATGGGACCTAAAGATCATCTAGTTACAGACCATATTATTTAGATTCAGAGAATTTGGTATTTATTTTTTCCTTTGATAATTCCAGATAATCTTTGATTAGTGATCTCCCTCCTATTGTAGTGGAGTTTCCGGACGTGTTTCCTTTTGACTTCTCTAGATTCCCACAAATAATGGAGGTAGATATTTGCATTGACTTAATTTCTGGTACTCAACTAGTTTCGATTCCCTCATACCATATGTTTCTAGCTAAAATAAAAGTGTTTAATTCCTAGAAGGATGAACTTATTCTGAAGGGATTCATACACTTGAGTGTGTCACCATGGGCAGCGCAAGTTCACTTTTCTAAGAAACATGAATCTTCTCTTTTACTATGTGTTTATTATCAAAAACTCAATTGAGTTATGATAAATAAAATTTATATGTTTCCATATATTTAGGATATATTTATAGTTAAAATTTTTAAATAGGTTTTCAAATATTTTCCTTTAATCTGGTTACCTTCAGTTGAGAATAAAGGAATCTAACATTTAGAAAATTTCCTCTTAGAGTAGGTAAAACCACTAGGAGTACCTTTTAATATCCTTTGGGAGAAATAATTCTCATGCAGTATTTATCAATTTAATGAAAATAATTTTCTATATGTATCTAGATACCATTGTGGTAGTATTCACGGATGACATCCTAATTTAATCAAAGTACATTGATGGTCATGTGCATCATCTGAGAATAGTTATGAGTGTGTTGATAAATCTCTGACTTTATTCCATGCTTTATAAAGATGATTTATTGATTCTAGAAGTGGTTTTCATAGGACATATGGTGTCAGAAAAGGGGATGATAGTTGATCCTAAGAAGGTGGAGGCTGTTATGTCTTGGGAACAACCACAAAGGATTTTGATATATGGAGATTCATGTGTTTGTCTGGGTATTATCTCTAGTTATTTAATAAATATTTATGATTTCATGTCTAATTAATTCCATAATCTGAATGGATTATAGTTTTCATAGGGTGATAAATATCAGAATTATTTTGGTGAGATGAAATTATTTGTGGCTATTGTTCCTATGTTGAATCATATAGATGTTAATCACGACTATGTGGTCTTGTGTGATCATAGGGTTCAGGCTGGACATATGTTCTTATATAAGGGCATCATTTTATCACATATGGCTCTCACAAAAATATTCCACAAGAGAGGAATTACACAACCCATGACCTTGATCTTATAATTATGATAAATGTGCTTAATAGTTAGCATCATTAACTTTATGTAGAATGTTTTAACGTGTATTCAAACCATAGGATATTGAGTTATTTATTCCCTAAAATAGATTTGAAACTTCTCCATAGTCCATTGGTGGAATACTTATAGTGTTTCAATATTAACATCACCAAAACCTCTATGAAAGGGAATTTCATTTTGGATGAATTGATTAGGAAACATACTATCCAGTCAGTGAAATATTGATCATATTAATGAAAATTGACTGATCTCTTTACACTGTTTCATATTCGAGTCTGGGAATTAGGAATCGAGGTTTCCTCCGCCCTTGATCAGTTGAAATGCATTATTCTCAAATTTATTCTTCTAGAACAATAGATTGATGATGATTTCTATAACATTAGATTTTCTCTTCATGGAGGGGAGACCATTCCACATTGTTCATTCTCAATCAAGGAAATTCTATGCTTTCAGAACAATTTGGTGGTACCATATTCAGTAAGTAAATATTTTTTGGTGTATTTCTGTAGTTCTCAGTTGGAATTTTACAAAATAAACATGAAGATGTTTTATGACATGTAGAATTAGTTTTTGTGTCAAAGTATGATACATAGAATAGCTGAGATTGTTTCTTGTTGTAATATATGAAAACAGGTTAAGGATGAGAAACTAAGACCTATAGGCTTGCTTCATCCATTTCTAGTCTCTAATTAGAAGTGGGATAATATCTATATGGACAATTTTTTGGGATTCTGTGTACTCTATGAAGAAATATAGTGATATGGGTTGTGATATACAAGCTAACTATATTGGATCGTGTTATACCCATTTTTGATACAAAAAATGTAAATGCTTTTCAAGATCTCTATGTGAAAGGTATTGTTTGTTTTCATTGAGTATCATTTTCAATATTCTTTGATAGAGATCCTAGATTGACATATAATATTTTAAAATTAATTATAGAGGTATAAAGATCTCTTGTGTATTTAAGTATGGAATAACATTTGTAGTCATATTGTCTGATAGAAAGAGATATACAGATTCATGAGAATATGCTTCACTCTTTTGTTCCAATCATTGGTGGATATTTGGATGATCATTTGGGGATTTTTTTTATTTTTATTATAATAATATTTACCCATCCATGATTAGAAGGGATCCTTTTGGGGCCACATATGGTTAAACTTATATACTTAGTTGTGTTGGTTGGGGATTGGGGAATGTTCCTTGGTTAGAAAGAGATTTTATTTAAGAGATGAAAGAAAATATTTAGTTTATTCTTCATAGAAAGTTGACATCATGGAGATAGTATAAGTATTATGTTGGTTTTAATCATATACCTTTTGAATTTTCAAATCGTGAATAGGTGTTCTGGAATGTTTCACTATAGATGGGTAGTCAACGGATTAGGAAGAAAGGGAAAATTGCTCCTCATTTTGAAGGATCTTTTGAAGTCATTGAGCAGGTTATAAAATTTCATATTATTTAGCACTTGCACCCTAACGGATGTCGATACATAAGATGTTCAATGTATCTTAGCTATGAAAGTATCTATCTTATTCATCTCATGTTCTTAGATGGATTTAACATGGGGTTGAGTCTAATTTATTATTGACTAAACAACCAGTTAGGATAGTTGATTATGACACCAAGGCACTTCATGGGAGGAAGATACCTTTGGTTCGTGTGATATGGAATAACGGTTCTGATTCTCATAATTCATTAGAGCATGAGACACTTATGAGAGAACAATGGCCATACCTTTTCGATATAGAAGCCTGTTGATAATAATTATAAGAACAATTTTTTTTATTGTGGAGATGTTATAACATCAAATTATTCGTCTAATAGGTATGTTTTGAACCTTATCATGGTTTTCCATTTTCATTATCATGGTAGGGATGAGATGGAATTGGGATGAGACTTATAATTGTGAAGTCAGTGATTTGTTAGATTCTCATTATAAAACCTATTATCTTTGTATCCTTAATAGGATTTACATGTCATGTAATGTGGATACTCAATATATAAGTTCAAAAATAAAAATAAATCTCTTTTTTAAAAAATATGACAAGTTTACTAGTAATTTTTTTAATTTTTAATGACACAATGTCTAATTTGGTTACATGTCATGTAATATCCTAAATATTGTTTTTTAATATGCCCCTCATCTCAAATGGTTATTTATTATTTCTAGATTTCTTTTCCCTTGACCTAAGAGCCTTCCCATGTATTTTTGGATCCCTCAACACCTTTTAAGTCATTTAATTATTTAATATGTCTGGGTTGTGAATGTATTGTGACTTTACCTATAAGAATTATCCCTATTTATTCATCTTTTTTATCTTTCTCTCCTAATGGTATGATAGATAATCTTGGTACTGATGGGTCTAAGACCCATTTTTGTGAGTCTTACCTCTTGGTTCAGTTCCTAGATCTATTTCACTTTTTTTTGTTTTGGCGGGCTCTGTTTCAGGCGTTTTGTTTCCATAAGAAAGTTAGGTGGTTCTCTTAAAATTCCCCAAATCATGTTAACCATATATTATTTAATTTAATCTTAATTGTTCAAATTAAATGAAATTCCTTGATTTTAGTTAAACTGATTTAAATTGTTATTTTGAAAAAACCCAATGCCAATGAATAAGGGTTTTTAAATGTTTTTTTGAATGAAATATGAATACACCCTATTTAATTTAATTGGGGTGTGTTTTCTAAAATTATTTCAATTAAAATTTTCTATTTAATTATTGTAATGGATTTTTTTGGAAAATTATGAAAAAAACTATATTCCATTGAATTATCGGATTTTTATTTTGAAATTGATAGAATCTTGTGAAAATTAAATTATCGAATATTATTTTTGAAAATTGATTGTGAAATAGAATTATGAATTTTTTTCAAATTCATATTTTGAAAATGGATTATTAATGGTTTTGATATAATCCTTAGGATTTTATCAATGTGAAAATGTTTGTTTAGATTAAAATCCTATTTTTGTATTTAAATTGAAATTTGAATATTTGAAATGGAGAATGGAGTTAATTTTATTTTAAAGATTCTTGAAATAAATTGACGACCATTTGTTGTACAAGAGCTCATGAAATCCTTAGGTCGTTAGTGTGTTATTTTCATTACCCATTACACATTACAATGTTCCAAAACATAAATTCAGCATTTCAAATCCCATAGGAAATGGTGATGAGCCCTATTTAGCCTAAGTTTAAAGGGTTGTATGTACATATTTTAATTTCACCTTTATTGAGGATTCCCTATATCCAGGAACAATCATACCTAATTAGGGACACGACCATGTTGATTTCTCCTTTTTATTTTAGATTAATATATTACACTATTATTAACTACTTCACATGCCTTTTAATTTATATAAACTAGTTTATATAAATATTTTTATTTAATCCATTTGTGAAAATTTATATTGTCTTAAAATTATTATACACATTGAAAAGTAAATCCTTCACATACAATATTTCTATATTTTGAAGTATAAATAAAAAATTATTTGAATTATTGTTTTCAAATTTCAATCCTATTTGTTTTAAATTCAAATTGATTTCAATGGATAATTTAATATTTGGAAACTATAATACAATCCATGGTGAGAGCCTACTAGGAATATTTTCTAACAATATACTTCTTCCTTCGGGTGTTTTTATATTATATACTCCCCAGTTTGGGTAGGGGTAAAGAACCATTATATGGTGGCTCTACCTATCGATCCATGGACATTGTGAGTTGTGTTCGAGTTGAATCTTTAGTAGTTTTTCAATATTTCCTGTAGTTTTGATGTATTACTTTGGGTTGTTATGATTGTTTGACTTATATTACATAACTCTTTGTGGTGTTAATTTAGTATACATACTTCTTTGTTTATATTCTTCCAAAATTATTGTGTAATGATAATTATCTATTTCTATTTATATGAATCTTGGTGATATTCTCTAACATTTGGGGATCATAAACTCTCTTTGGGAAATGTCAAATTCATCCCAGTTATCTAGTTACCATGGTACCTGGTATGGTCAATGACATTACTTATAAAAAAATTATTGATGTTCCTTTATTCAATAAGGGATGAAATGGAAATCAGACATGTAAAATAAATTCTTGAATATATGTGAATAAATGATATGTTTTTAAGAAAATGATTGAATATGATTTTCACTAAAGGGTTATAGAACGTATGAAATAATCAGGAAAAGGAGATTGTAATAAATACCCTTTTCTACATTAGAAATTTTTTTATCAAGTCTTGTTGGATGATGTAAAATGATTTCAAACATAAAGAATAATGAATGAAAAGGATACTTGATAAAATATATAAATACTGAATCATAAACATTAAATAAAATAAAATTCCTGCATAACATTAAAATATTCCTCAACGAAGGGAAATTTAGACAATATACCATACAATAATCATATCAAGGAATTTAGAATTAATCAATGAATATATTATTTGTGTCAATTTTAAATACAAAAAATGTAAAATTAGATTAAAAATAAATTTTCATCACACAATAAGGTTTATCCTAACAAAAAAATTGAATAATTAATTTAACACAATTAATAAAAAACGAGTAATAAAATCCCTTACCTCAAGTTTAAATCATCACATATGTAAATTATATTATGAAATAGAATACAAATTTTAATTTTATTTATTATTAAAAACCTTTTTAAATTTTTTTCTACCTTTTATTTTATTTATTTTAATGTTTAATTATTTTACGTATTCAATTAGGTCCAGGTTTTATGTTTTTCAGGTAATTGATTCATATGAGGATAATTATGTTGGTTGGTTGACTATGGTAAAAGAGAAAAATTTTATGTGATCTACAAAATTACAATAATGACATAGATATAATTTTTATTTATCATTTATAATTTTAAAACAATGTTTGAAATATAGATATAAAAAAAGAACATTGTTAATATTGAGATGGTAAGTCCTATACATGAATCAGTACCATTACAATTTTTAAACGATCATTATTGGAAGAGGTTAAGTATTATTTTTTCTTAAATTTTTTTGAATTATATTCTACTTATCATATTTTAAATTTAATATACTTATATATATCATCTATTTGATGCAATGATGAAAAATGTATCCCCAAAAATCATTGAGTTTGTCATCCAGAAATATGAACAGACGACATTTCCATTTTTATATGAATGAAAGGTATGCAAGTAAATAATATTTTTCCAGTTTATAGAAAAATAGTTAATTAATACCATATATATATATATATAATCTATCAATATAACCATCGGTAATAGAGGCAGATAGAAAATTAATTACATTGCTTCGTGAGGCGGTAGACCTCCCTAGAGATGAATAAATATTTAGTTTCTCATTTTATGGAAGAGGATATTTATATATGGTATTTAAATAACCTAACAACATATCATTATATGTGATATACCTATGTTATTATGTCACCATGGTTGAATGATATTTGATGGATGTGGAATCATAATGAAAAAAATGATGAATTAGGAACTACAACACTTCTTCAGAAAATATCTTATGGATTACACCAAAAGCTTCTCTAGTTTATCATTTTGATCAAAAAAATATACAAGGTTTGGGTAGGATGTTAATTAAGAGATAAATTTATGTATTAAATGAACTAAAAGTCTCACGTAGTGTAAAGAGTGGTGGAGAGGGTTTTTGAACTTTGAACATTCCTAATAGAATAAAAAATGATAAAGTCATATTGGATCCAAGACCTTCTAGATCATCATATATTTGATGTGGGTAATGGATAAGGTTTAAATTCTCCCTAAATATAATTTATGAACCATAAAATAGGAGAAATAAACAAAATATTTTTGACAAACTCATGGTAAAACTATTTGACCATAACACTTGAAATTATGTATTTACACTAAAAGGATAATAGTTTTACATAGATTATAAAAATAGGATAAAAATAAAAAATTGATGATATTTTTTAATATATATAATCTTAAATTTTCAATTTCATGATTATATTATTTTTTAATTATATAATCAAATTTTATTTTACGTAAAATATCATTAAATTCATTTTTTACAATATTCATTTAATTTGACTTTATATATAAGAATATAACAATGAATTAAGAATAATATCCATTTATCAATGAAAAATCAATAATTATTTACTATAATACAATTTTTGAACTAAAATCCTTCCCAGAAACAATCCATTTATTGTTTTTAATAATATTTCATTGTGTTTTCTATTGTTTTCATAAACAATTTATCCATGTTATGTATGAATTTAAGGTTACTATATAATAACTAAAAAATAAAAATATTTTACCATCATATATTTAGTTTCATTATAATAAAAATAATCATCAATATTCATTCAACACATGGGTTTTTCCTTATATGAATATATAAAATATATTTAATTTAATGATAGTGACATTTTTTCTTCTTATATGATAAAATATTATATAGTTAAATTTCATACAAAATGACACATAAAGAAATTAATGTTGAGAATAAGGTGAAAAGGGTATAAATAAATTAATCAATAAATAATTAAAAAAATGTTGCCTTTATTACTTACATTTATCCTAGGGTATCCAAATTTAACCTTTTATCATCAATATTTTTTTACGGTTTTCCCTATTCATTATTTCCAATAATTATGTTGAACTTATTTCCACATAGTAATTATAAATAACCCAAAAAAATGAGTCATGTTTGTTCAAATTCAATTTACCAATGCTGCATAATTTATTTAAAATTCTAACTTCAAAAATGTGTTGAGAAAATGGTGTTACGAGAAATAAATTTCTCTACCTCAATATGATATTACATTAACTATACTTCTAGTGATCATAATTATGTGGATTTAAAATAATATATTTATATTTATAATATATTCAACTAATTAAAAATATTCACTGTTATAGAATATTTCAATTAAATAAAAGGGGAAGAAACTATCCATTTAAAAATAGATTTCATATTAAAATAAATATTTTTCAATATTCCTTAAAAATCATACATTTAATAAAAATCCAAAAAATTAACCTCATATAATTTTAAAATTATAACTCCAAAAATGAAGTTAATTTAATAAAATATATTCTATTCACATGTAAAAAATTATTTATATCATATTCTTAAATAATACATAAAAATACTTTTATGGAAAACATAATTTTTATTAATAAATTGAATTTAATAAAAATCAAGTGATTATTTACTCAGAATTTACCAATACATTTCTATTAATTTGTAATTTATTAAAAATTTACATTATTAATATTACTCATACCCAACAATGTGAAAATTGAGTTATAATTATCATATTAAAATAATATATTTCATTGTTCATTTAGGCATGTTGATGAGTGTCACATACGTTGTCAAAAATTATTTTCTTCTTATAATCAAGGATTCTAATACCCCCCCCCCCCCAAACTCCCCACACTTTAATAAATTGAAACATCATAATTTGAACTAAAACTCAGTAATCAAAGCCATTATATTATATATATTTTTTGATGTCACAAATCATAAAAAATTATTAATAAAACGTCATCTTGAATATAGTGGATTGGAAATTTAAAGGTCATCACATAAATAGGATTCAAATATAGGAAGACTAGAGGGAAGTGAAAATATAGATACAATGAAAGGATTTAATATCTAAATATTAATGTATAATGAATGGTATCATTGATCATAAGAAGGTAAATGATTTTGATAATGCTAACAACCACCAAATGATAAACCAAGTGGATGTAAAAAATGTACATTGATCCATCAGAAATAATGATAGTATAATAACATTTTCATTTTCACATTTTTTTCATATTGCAATAGAATACCTTACAAATAGACTGGTAATATAATTAAAATCAATGTAATTATTATGCATAATTACATTCTGTAATCAATTTCCACCATAAATGAAAATTTTTCTGAAAACAATGTCTATTCAAGTTTAATGATTTTATGATTAAAGCACTATAATAAACTTATAACATATCACATATTTATATAAATATATAATTATCTAATCTTACTATCATTTTAAATTAACTAAAACCAAAATGGTTTCAAAATTTAACATAATTCTCAAAATATATAAACAATTACATGAATAATCATGAAAATTATCAGAAAAGACTCATCAATAAAACCAAAAGATAAAAATCAAACATCCCATTAATATATATATCCATTAAATTATTACTTAAATTTAATCATAATATTTTAAAATATTAATCCCAAAATGTATATTACCTAATCATATTGGTAATAGTTTTTTTAAATAACATGAATCAATATAATTCCACTAAAAAATCAAATATGCTTCGAAAACTTTAAAATATCATTATATGTTTAATTATTAATATAATAGAAACACCATTGATAAAAATACATCGACAACATAATTAAAAAATCCCAAAATATAAAAACCTCACCTTAATGATTTGTATAACATTAGACATTCCTTGGTCTAGGAGTTATCTTTGAGAAAACAGAAATATTCATAACTTCCACACATTTATAAAAATAAATAATATATATTTATAGGATGAAATTTATTTCATAATATTTAAATTCTCATTTATCACATTTATATATTCTTCTATACCCTTAATTTCCACACATATAAACTTTTATTATTCCTTCTATTCATTATCCAGAGAGACTCTTCCCAAATTTCTGACATGTTGGACTTTGGTCCATATTTCAAAAAATGTCTCCTCTACCCAAGATCTTATAAGACTCCATAATTATCTTATTTTTCAAGTTATAGAGTTGGTTAATGTGTAGTTTGTTTAACATATATTTGGATAATTGAAATGTAATAATTAAAATAAAATTTACATCAATAATAATCACATTTTTTCTGAAAATAATATAATTTCCCGTTACATTCAATGTTAACTTCATTCCACCCTACTCTGACTATTGACTAAAAGAAAAAAATCATGTTGTGGGAAACAATAATCATAATAATGAAAAATCATTTATAGGATATCTAACTCGGTAAGCCTTATTTTCAATCTATGATACATTAGGATATACAAATATTATACATCATTATCATCTATTCAATTTATTTATGATGACTCATAATTAAAATTAAAATTAACACAACCATATCCATAGGCTGTGTCAAATAAGGTGCATAGTAAGACCAGAGACATCATCCATAAAAATGATGGTGGAGATAAACTCACACACCTTTTTTAGGATTATTACCCATAGATGCATCACCTCCAACATAATATCTAGTTCTAGTATCTAGACAATGATTGATTTCTAGGAAACCCTCCTAATATCGTTCATAAAAAAAGTTATGATGTTATCTTTTACTTAGAAATATCCCCTTGTATTTTTAAGAAATTGTACAATCATAATCCCAAAAAAAATTATGCCATTATATAATACTGACTATAATTACCCATTCTATTTACATATTGTTAAATTATTGATAACATAAACACCAACCAATTTCAACCCAATCATTGTGAGGCCTTTTGTATTTGTAAGACCATGTTAACAATACATCCAAAAGAAACTAAAACGGGAAATCTTCATTTTATTCTCTAAAATGAAAACATATATCCATTTTAACATGGGGAACATATATGATAATAGGTTGAGAAAAAAACATAGTAAGGGAATAAATATTATAAGGATATATAATATGTGAGTAAAAGTTATGTCATGAAAAAAAAAGATAAGGCTCATGAGTAATAGCAAGGGAGAAAAGAAAAAAATTACATTGTATTATAATATAATGGAAACATAGGATAATTTTTATAATATATGAAATAAAATAAACATTCTTCATGAATAAATTCGTAGAAAATGTGACAGGGTGGAGAAATTCATATAATGGATTATGATTACTCCCTAATACCATACATAATGTCTAATGGGAAAAAAGTTACCCAATGAATTAGTGTTCTATTCAGGTCCACCAACCACAACATGTTTAGGAATATGTTTTATAATATACTAAATCATAAGTAATATAAATTATAATTTTATATGCAAGGACAATTGGTTTAAAAATCTTTCCTCTTTTATAGAAAAATGATATTTCATAATGAACGCATTTGATAATTTAAAATAAGGAATATATTAACCTATAAAAGAAGGGAAGAATTATACATGTATATATATATAAGATATGTATATATGATGTTAATAAGAAATTTGAAACCTCAAATGTTTTCATAATTGATGAAAATGACTTTAAAATGGCATATGCTATATTTCCTGATGAATATTATTTTTTCACATTGAAATGACTTCTTCAAAATACAAAAATTTCAAAATAATTACGGAAAAATTATTTTGAAAGATATATGGAAAATTCTTAGGTAATATAGTGGTCATGATGATGGTAAATTTTATTCAGGTCAAATAATTTAATGGAAAACATTTATTTCAAAAATTATAAGAAAAATCAAAAAGTAATTTGTTTGCATAATGGCACAAACTATTATTTTAATACATTTTATAAAAATTAAAAAACCATTAAAATACAATTTAATAAATCCTTAGAAAATATAATATAAATTAATTAATATAATTTGAAGTAAAATATATACAGGGATTGGAATCATACCATATCCAAAATATGATATAAGGTCATAATTACTTTTTAATAGTTTTCTAAACATTACATTATTCAATAAGGGACAGAATGAAATCCAAACATGTAAACCATATTTATACCTAGATGATATTAAATTATATGTAGTTCAACAAAATACTTGTATATGATTTCCCACAATAGAACATTGAACATAAACAAACACTTTGGTAATATTTATATTAAGTCTCCGTGAATAATGTAAAATTAATTAAAACCATAAATTCTATGAAGTGTATTGGTTTCATGATATAATTCGTAAAAGGATCTTCATATAAACCATATGAAATTGATTTGGTTAATAGCATTAAAATATTCGTAAATGAAGGGAAATTGTGATGATGTTCTGTAAAAAGATCAAATAATTAATGTGAGAATTAATCAGTGAAGTTATTATTAATGGAAAATTTATACCCATATAATGAAACTTCTAATTAAACATAAAATAATCCAATTTCACTAAACACTTAATTATTTAATTTTATGATATTGATGAGGTAATATAAGAAAATGAAAAAAATTGAGTTATAAAATCCCATACAACGGCTGTGTAAAGCCTCACACATACTATATCTTACTGGATAATAAAATTAATTTAACTATTTAATTTAATACTAATCAATTTCATTATTATTACTATTATTATTTTATTTATTAAAATATTATATTTATATTTTTAATTAGTTATGTTAACATAAAATGTTATGATTATATTTGGTATATATTTCGAAATTTAATTCAGTTGGATGGTTATGTTAAAAGAATCCAGTATTCCATCATCTCTAGAAAATAATAATTAAATAATTATCAATTTAATAGATTTAATATATTTTAGAAACCATTCATGTAATATGGTTACAAAAAATGAACTATATTATAATCATAGAGACGGTATGTGGTACATAAGCATGATTATCATTTCCATTTTCCAATGATCATTATAAAAATATGTTAAGTATTATTACTAAATTATATACTAATAAATATATCAAAAATACCATATTATCTCTTTGAATATATTTATATATATCCTTCATGTGATGTAGCAATGAAAACATAATCACATTTCTTCATGTATGTAGTAATCCATATATATTCACGTACAACATTATCATTTTTTAATGAATGTATAGGTATGAAAATAATTGATATTTTATCTTCGTAGAATGATAATTATTTCATGAATATTTTAATGTCCCATGTTTTGAATCAGACAAATAGACTATTGGATTTTGAATATTTAATTTATTGGACGGACTGTTTTTTAAACCAAGATTTAGAACTTTTTCTAAGGGTTGGAATACAGTGAATATTCTTCTTAAAGAATTTTAATTAATTAAATTAAAATTTAATGGGGAGTAAAATTAATTATTAGTTTTTTAAATATTAATAATAATAATATGATTATTATTATTATTATGAGGATTTTTTTTTATTGTTTTATGTTTGATCCCGTAGGGGGTATCCCCTTCTCCCCCTCCACACTTGTGTGTGGTTCCCCATCCCCTATACATCCCTACATCACATGAGCTCCCTCATACAATCTATCATGGCATGAAACCCCTTTCTCTTCTCCTTCCCTGTGTCACATTAGCTCCCTCAGCAAAACCCCCTTGTCTTGACACCCTCTCCCACTTCACCTTACATATCGAGTGAGATCCCTTGGCCGACCCCCCTATGGAATGACCTCCCACTCCTCGCAACCTCCTCTGGTTTTCCATTTCTACATGGATTTATTCCAGTTTTCATTTGATTAATCATGGTAATCCATTCTCCATCCTTGGTTGGTAATTTTGGGCCTCTCTGTCACCCGATTTTAGTTCTTCCAAACCCTATATCAATGGTATGATCTTGTTTTTGGTTTTATTCCATTATCAGGGTATTTGATTGTATCCTCATTTAATGTTCATATTTATTCCAACATCCTCAACCGAATTTGAAGTAGATTGGGTCATTTTGGTCTTCTTCCACCATTTTATGTGATGCTCGTTTTTTCACTCCTTTGATATTCAAAATTTATGTAGTGTCTATAATGTGATTTTGAGTCCCTAGACTTTTAACATGGTGTGTTTCTCCTTTCCACAGTGTGTAGTTCATAATCATTTGTTGTAGAGTGCTTGAATCATTGAGGGAATGAAACCACACACAAATGTACATGACGATGAATATATATATATATATATTTCTTTTATATATATATTTACTCTTGGAGAGGGTAATATGTCTATTGGATTAAGATATACAAATACATATAGTGTTGTTTTTGGAAGCATGTGTGGAACATTTTTTAGTGTCACTGATCAAAACGTATAGTGTTGAGTGTCTTTTTGGTCTTTTCTTGAGGTAGGATCCCTATCCATTGCCTTAAATTTAAGAATGCATTAATTAAATTCTACCTTAACATTCTTTGTATATATATTTCTATTTTTTATAACATGTTTAGTAATGCCAATTGTTTTGATTGATAAAAAATTCCTGGTTTTATAATAAAACCCCCCAATAGAGGTGCACTGTCTACAAAAACTCATAGTGAATGTTTATGGTTATTTATCTTGATTGGATTATTTAATATTATTAGTACCAACTATGTTTTTTAATAAATTTTAAATATTATTTAATGAATGTTTCATAAATAAATGATAGTATTTCAAAATAAAACCCCTCCAATAGAGGTGCACTGCCTTTTAATCCAAAAAGTTGTTGTTGTTATTTATATCATGCATTGTTTTTATTTGATTTTTCTATATAGATATTGTTGTTTATTTTTTTTTTCAGTTATAATTCTACCCCGTTGAATAATATAAATAGAAATTTCTTGTTTTTTAGTTTAAAATGCATTACTTGAATGGTCGTATACCTTGTTACCATGACACTTCCCTTTTTACTCTTTGAGTCTTTTAAATGAATTCTCCAGGTTTAAGAAAGTGAATAATTGGCTAAAGTAAATGGTCTATATATGATTAATTAAGCTAGATATTATAATCCTTAATAATTTGACCAAGACACTTTTTGATAGACATATGGAGCCTTATGACTTGGATTCCATATTTTAAAGTGACACCTTAATGGATTTGGATTGATTGATGACCTTAATGAGGAGTCTTTGCCTCATGTGATTAATCACATGTATATATATATATATCCATTCCTTTGATATCATTTAATTTAAAATAAAAAGAATTTATGACTTATGAATTAAATTATGAATATGAACACGAATTCTGACCATGTTATATCAAATGCTACTTAAATTTTTAAGCTTTGCAAGATAGATCGCTTGATTCAGGAAAATAGATAACATGGGATATATATTAAGAATCTATGGATGGACTCACTATGATGGTTTTAGTTATTTCGCAATGCATTTTGACCGATGATTTCTTTTCCAAGGTGAATGCTTCCTGGGTTTTTTATTGTACACCTGAGTGATACTGGTTCCCCAGGGGAGAAACCATGGATGGAGCCAATAGCATGATGCCTACATCATGCCTTGTGTGATACTAGGTTCTCTAGTGATATTCCTAGAATGGATTTAGAGTCACCATGCCTTGAGTGATACTTGGTATTCTGAAAGGATTGCCTATGGAACGACTAAGTGGTATTCTATTATATACGATGTACCATAGTGATACCTGATATTCTATTTAGATCATTAGAGATAGGCTCAGAATCCACCTTTAGATATAATGGTTTTTTAACCTTTTGTCCATATGTGATTTTTATTTAATGACATGATATTATATATATGCATTTTATTGTAATATATGTATTTCTTGTGATGTTTTGGTAAAATTGGTTTAATTTAAATGTGGCGTGTGACAACATGGGATATATAATAAGGACTCATAAATAGTATGCTATTCTTGGGTGGTTATATAGCGATGCACCAAGGGAGATTCTTTGGATTTTTAGATGAGGGATTCATGAATGGTTATTTATACTAATAAGCGATACTAGTTCCCTAGAGGAACAACTCTGGATGGAATCATTGGAAATATGGCCATTCCATGCATTGGGTGATACAAAATCTTCTAGTGAGTTACAAGTGATGGACTCAGAGTCCAAATTCCTTGAGTGGTACATGGTATAATGAATGGTTCTTTTTTGGATCTACACAATTATATTTTGTTATATTGGATGTATAGTATAAATAACTATAATTATAAATAGATCTCTAGAGATGGGATCAGACTCCCCCACTGGATTTGAAGCTTTTGTTTTTTATATGTGATATTAATCATTAATTATTTCTATGAGTTGTTAATACACATGTGAATATTCTCTTCACTTAATTATCATACGTGTATAATGCCATAGAAATTTGACCTCTAAGCTAAAGAATATGCTTGTGGTTCTCTTCTTCCACAACCTTGGTTGGTTCTTCTATAATGATTTTTAAACTTATTAGGTCATTCAGAGGTACTTTATTCAGACTTTCAGCTTAGGCCCAAGTAGGTGATGTGGAATAGTTGTCAATTTGGGAACCCGTACTTGGTTTTTATTATTAATTTGTTTATTGATCTATATTTATTATATATGGTACATTGCTTAAATTATATTTTACTATCTGGATTGGGCTCGAAACAGTTGGTTCAAGCCTACTAGTATTTATTTCTCACACCCAGTGAGAACCACCATTACACTTGGATACCCAAGAATTCCTTTATGTTTGTAGGGCCCATGTTGATTTCGTGTACTAGTTTTTTGACATAGTTGTTTCAAGACTACTAGTATTTAATTCTCACACCCAGTGAGAACCGCCATTACACTTGGATACACAATAATTCCTTTATGTTTGTAGGGCCCATGTTGATTGCTTGTACTAATTTTTAGAACCTGGGAGTTATGAGTACAGAACTGAGATATAGATCAAGACTCATGTTTATTATTTTCCATAGGATTTCTAGATATTTTCTTTAAATCATTTTTATATTTCAAATAATGTTGTAGGTTTACTATTATAGAATATATATCATCATCTAGACATTTAAACTTCATAAAAACATGTGTTGGCCACTCTTTTTTAGTTATTACAGTTTTTCATCTGATATATGTTATTTTTTTACATCTTAAATCTATTATATAATATTAACTATATTTTTAATTTGTTTTATGTGGGAATAGTCTCCCCATTGAAAAACCCTAGGCCCTCACTTCTAGTAGGTATCCTATGGCATTTGGAGAGATGGCCTTGAGGTCATGAGACCCATTAGTCTGGCAACCAGTTTAATGGTCTGTCAGACCAGGATGTTAAAAATATAGAATAAATACATTAATTCCATCACTAACACCATACATAAGAGGTGGTGAATAAAAATGAATTACATATATGAATGAGTCAACAGTCCTCAATAAAAACGTATGTTAGTTTCATTTCATATTTCATGAATGTTGAGATAGATATATAGTATGAAATTAACATAAAAACATCGAAATTTATGGTAGAGAATAATATCATTATATTATCAGAGTTGAAAAGTATATTATAGAGATGGTAAATTAATGAAAATAAAAACAGTTGATTAAGAAAAATACCTCTTATTAGGATAACATTTTATTATTAAAAAAATGAATCCCAAACATGGATTTATAATCAAACCAATCTCTATATAAAATGAGTAATGAAATGAGGAATGGATTTACTAATGTCTGGTTTGATAAAAAATTATCTCCATGTGTGGATTGGAAATGATAGGGGGATTCCATATATAATGTTCTGAAATATTATAAAATGATAAAGTCATTCTCAAACCAAAAGCATCTAAATTGTCATAGAATCAAAGGTGGGATTGTATAAGGATGAAATTTGAACAGGAAATAGATATTAATGCCCTCCAAATGAATGTTGTAAAATCCTCATGGGAATAAATACTAGAAGGTTTGGTGTTATTTTTCTCCCAAAATAAATGGAAGATGATGTGGACAAAAAGATGGATCACAAGATATTACAAAAGATATGTGATATCTTGAAAATACTACGGCCATGTGAATAATTCACATTTAGTGCATGAGGTTATTGAGATCCTGATGATCCCCTTTTAATATAAACCATTTTTAAGGGAATCAAAAACAAACAATAAATATATGGTAGAGGCCAGATGAGATCCCTTGATCACATGACCTACCTAGTGGCAGGTGCTTGAAAAAAATAAAAAATATCATTTTAAATTAAAAAACCAAATATACGAAAAATATTAGAGCATCTTGAGGTAAATTATATTAATTTTCCACACCATTTTGGATCACAAAACACCTCATAATCCATGGTTACTTTCAAAACATGTCATTTATGTTCTCACTTACATGTCACCTTCATCATATAATGGGTTTCAGACATGTCCAGTTGATTTTAGGCTACCGCTTCATCTTCATATATAATAAATTAATTTTCCTATGATTATAGTTTTTCATCACCAAAATCCCCCATTTAGGCCCCACAACAAATCCCGGTTAGGGAGATTGGTTTTTTTTTAAAACATTCAAATTACATTGTGATACTACCATGTACTGGTAACTGAATGAATGAAATAAATAGAGAAATAGTGGGGGCTTTATGGGGAACAATTACATACTAAAATTTAAATAAAATGTGGAATAATGTATATATTATAACTATATTTCACACGAGTCCCCCTTGAAAAGCTATAATGACTTCACATAATCACTTTGGAAGGATGACTAAATATAATTAAGGTCACATAGGTAATTAAACTTCATCTCACTAAATATCTTAGACAAGTAACCTTTGATCACAAAAATTCCTTTACAGAAGATATTGATCTCGTGAAGGCCACGATACATGTAGGCCCAACCTTGTGTAATCTCCTTGGCATGTTGAACATTTTAAGCCAAACATCATAGATAAGCCAAAGGGAAATATATGGGGAGCTGATGTGATGGTATTATGGTCACTAAATATCTTTTGCTGCCATTGGGAAGACCTAAAGAAGGATCTTGTAAAATGTGTGATATCAAGGACCTCCACGAACTCTTTCCAAAATCTATGAGATACATACCATGAATGGTGATGTATAATTCTGGTGGATATTACTATAATACTCATTCACATAACACAATAATAACCATACCTACATTATCCCTCATTCATGAGAGCTAAATTTTGGACTTCTCATAGTTTCCAAACATGCGATCGTAAGGTCTTATACTGTGTAAAAACATGGGGTAATGACCTAAGGGATCGTGCAACATGCATACGTTGTTCTCAATAACACACATACATCACATGAAATTATTTTTTTCATATTTATCTAGATTATGTAGAGGAAGCCCCACATGTCAACTAGATCACACAAAACTCTAATAGTAAGATAAAATTGGACAATCCTGAGGCATATATTAAATAAAGTTAGGTCTAAAGACCAAAAGGATTGGATACTTATGTGAAGAACATATATGGTAATCCTAGCATGATTCTCATGACCCACTAATGCCATGAAAAATCATGAAGACATGTCATTAAATTATTAGGACAAACCATTGACATACTATTTGGATTATAATATGTCCCTTGGAAATGTAGGAGTATGTCATGTGTATCCCTCTGGGCATACATCCCAATTTTTTTTGAAGTCCACAAGAATTGCTATCCAGATCTTGGGGTGTTCCACCAAAAATGTCACCCAAGTCATATGGAGATACTTCGACAAGTCATCTAGGTCCTTTGATGACACCAGGACAAGTCAAATATGTCTCATGATGATACCATGATGTGGAATCCTTGGTCATGTGATGTCAATTGGAAAATTATGCCATTCCTTATGACACATGATAGACATACCAACACAGATTAGGATACATACTCTGGTCATGTCTTATTTCATAATGTGATGTAATTTGAACATATTATCCTTGATTATGAAATGGTATTTAGGGTTTTCCCTCATGTTATGCAATATATTTCAGACAAGTCAGTTGGATCATGTGATCAGCTTGGGACATATCCTCTATGAAACAAGCACATTTCCGGACATCCTCATTTAGGTTGAGGAGACAATTTTAGCATGTCAAGTAGACAGTCTATAAATGTCAAGAAGACATCCCTGAACATGAAATCCTTTTCTAGTGCACATATAAATGATACCCAAGTGTGTAATCCCCAATAAAACTAAGCTATCATGAGTCACATTCCAATGATAACCAAGATATGTAGGAAACCTTGCAAAGGCCCAAAATCAGTAACAACCAATTGTTGTTTTATGGTATTCTTAAACACCTATTTTTGATATTTCATTGGATGGGGTTTGTTTAGAGTTTCTTCAAGAGAAATTTTGATAATTTTGGAGGTTTCTGGTATGGTTCACAGTTGTCCCACTGTTAGTCCAAATATTTTTCCCTCTTAATGTAAACCATGCATCACATGGAAATGATATTTTTTTATAGTTGGTGGATAGTTAGTCATGTTATATTCCATATTAGAATAAATTATGTGGCCCATTTAAAAAAGTTGCACGATTAGTCAGTAAGGTCTATCAGACCTTGAATATCTTCCCATGAAACGCGTAATATGGGGTTTTAATTAATTCATTTTTAAAAAAAATTATCAAAACAACCTTTTAGACCCCAAATCAGGTGGAAAACCCCATAATAGATTTCTACCTACCCTAGAGCTCTCAAGGAGAGTTCATGGCCCCTCAGATCCCACCTAAAAGAGATTTGAAGCATTGTGAACACCCTTCGATCATCGCTAGGTTAGATTCCTCTTCTAATTATTATTCTATTGTGATCTCTCTTCTCCTACCTAGGGTTCTATGAATCTTCATGTTGATTTATGGATCTATTACCCACTTTTTGTTCTTAAACCATGTTTTGATTCCTAAATCATTATTTTTATCATTCTCCTTTAGATTTTTCAATGTCATTCATTTTGATTCAAGATCTTGTGATACCAATATTGGTGGTTCCATTATGATTCCCAATTATCATTAAAACTAAATTTCATTATTCAAATTCTATTTTTATTAATTAAATGAAATTTATTGATTTTTATTTAAACTTTGTTAAATTGTTTTTGGGAAAAAACCCCAATTCAATTTAATTATTATTTTAAAATGGATTTTTTGGAATGGAATTGGATCCCCCCAATTTCATTAAATTGGGCTCTGTTTATGGAAATTGATGAATTTAAATTGATTAATTTAAAATAAAATTTTTATAGAAACTTTTTCAATTAAATTATATATTTCATGTGTGTAAATGGATTGGATGGAAAAAGTCCCCAAAAATATAGCTCCATTTAATTTAGGGTTTATAGAGAAATTGATGGAATATTGAGAAAAATAAAATGTTGAATTTAATTTGTGAAAGTGAATTTTGAAATTTATTTTTTAATTTATTTGAAATTTTTATAATGTGAAAATGGAATTTATTGGTTTTGATAGGCACCTTTTGGTTCTATCTGTGAAAAGGTATTTTTGTGATTAAAAACAATTTTTTTGTTTTTTAAATAGAAATTGCCATATTTGAAATTGAAAATGTGATTAATTTTATCTTAATGATTGTTGAAATAAAGTACCCATCAATGTTTTTACTAGAGAACATAAAATCCATTAGTAGATATTGTGTAATTTGGATAAAAATTTACATTTTACAGCATTCCAAAACATAAATGAAGTATATCTCATCCATTAGGTGATGAAGATGAATCCTATTTGGACTGAGTTAAAAGGGGTGTATGTATATATTTTTATGTCACCTTATGTGTGGAGTCATAATAGCCTTGGACTGTTATCCCTTCTTATGAATATAAACATGTTTCTATATTTTTTTCATTTCAAATGAATATATGCCAAAGTTGAAAACTATTTTACATTACTTATTATTTATATAAAATATTATATATAAATTTTTTTATTTATTTCATTTTTGAAATATTCTACGGTTTTGAAAAATCTACTTAAAATTAAAATTAAATCCTTTTCATAAAGTAATTCTATATTTTGAATGTCAAGCATGAATTATTTTTATTTTGATTATGAAATACCAAACCTATTTGTTTAAAATTATAATATATCATTGGTCAATTTAATATTTACATCTATTAGGGTATATATAGTGAGACCCTGCTGACATTTTTAGCTCTCACACAACTTGTGCCTTTGGGTGTTTGTATATTTCCTCATACCATTTTTGAGTAGGGGTAAATCTGCACTTAGTGCTGGTTCTAGTTGTCGATCTATGGACAATGTGAGTTGTTTCAAAAGGCACCTGCACAGTTTTTTATTTTTTATAATACATTTGTTCTAGTACATTGGGATTTTTATACGTACTTGACATCTGGCACTTTACTCCCTACACTGTTTCTTTTTTATGCATATAGTTTTGTTAGTTCATTTCTACATCCAAAGTGGAAATATTTCTCTCACAGCTATTTTTTATGATTATATGTACTCTTTACTATCTCTTGGGGATTAGTAATGACCTTTTCTTCATGTCCAGATAGGCCATGTTGTCAGGTTACCAATTACCCATGCCAATTCGCGATAAAGTGGTATCATGTGGTGGATGATCTTTTGTCTTGAAGTCAATATGAATTTGTGTAATATTTTCTGGACATAATAGTTAGTTTCCATTGAGTGCCTAGAAATATATCATTGAAATGAACCTTATGTCACTAGGTCTTGTTAGGTAATGTCATCTTGATGATTAGTTCTATACATTTCTTTGGTTTAAAATTTTTTATATTGAAATCAAAATATTCTTTTCTATCATTGAAATTAATTTCTCTAATACTCTGTTTGAGTTTTAACGCGATGTATTCCATTTTATACATCAATGTTCTGTAGCATCGTGCCACTGAGATGACAGGAAAAATAAATATAAGAAGAATATTGTTATGAAACTCATTGATTTAATCCTCTCATGGACCTGAATATGGTTGAGGTGATTTTGTAGACTGTCCAAGACCTGAGATATGGACCACATCTACTTCATTTTTAGGCTCAAGTTGTGGAACCTCAGAGTGTCATTCATGAGCTTTTTCTTCATGTTCTCCTTCTACCAAATCCAATTCCTTCTAAAGGCTCAAATTATCCACAAAATACTGATGAGTGGTTGAGAATAATGGGTCAATTGTTTGGGTTCTTGGACACATTCGATGAAATCACGGTGTAGTTTTTCATATCCATGCTGGAAGGAGTGAGTCGTAGATGGTGGGAAATGATGGTGATGTATTTAAAACAATAGGGCATAGAGTGGAAAGACATAAATGTTCTTCTTATTGATAATTTCTATCCAGTGTCATTTTTTTTTGTAAAAGAACACCGATTTTTTCAAACTCAAGCAGGATAACTGGTCCATGAGGGATTATAAAAACCATTTTTATGATCTTTTGAAGATTTCGTATGATATATTTTCTAATGAGATGATGATGGAAAAATATTTTATTTATTATTTGGAAATGATATTAATTCTATGTTTTTCATGTTGATGTTTCCCTCTTCAGCAGATATATTGGACAGAGCAATGATGGTCAATATTGACCTCGATGGAACGTCATGTTTATTAGGAGTTACATTCTCCCCTAGTGGTAGTGTGCATTAATCTAAGTGAAAAAGAATGTATGATGATTCTTTTGGTTGTTCTCGACATTAGGGTAATTTTAAAATTTATTTAGTTCATGTAATAGGTCATTTAGTTTGTTAACAGTGAGGAAATCCTGGACATTCCATGAGTGTTTTCCCTAAGTCTCTAAAAAACTATGGAACTTACGGATGCTCAGGTAATTTATTGAGATTATCATATGTTTATTTCACTCCAAATGTATAAAAAGATCATCTAAACCATCTAAAATTATGGCATAATCAAATGATTAAAATGGAATAGTGTTCCATCCATAGGCATGTAGAACTATTCTTCTTCATGTAGCACACGAGTATCAATAAGAAGTTGATGTGGGTCTTGCAACCATGAGATATATCATTACAATGTATTCATTATTAGTGACTTCTCTATTTTATAATTTCTCATCAAATTCATTTATTTCAACCAATATAGTTAATCTACTAAATCATCCATTGGATATTTTTTCTTGTGGAATGGATATTATGGCACCCTTTACTATGAAGAGGAAGCATGGTCTCTAGAGTCACTTTTTTATTTTATCCCTATTAGATGTTGACAATTCTTGTAGTTTTTTTGATTCTCGACATGAAATCTCTTGACAACTATCTTCCATGGGTCTCATTCAATGCACCTAATGGTATGAGTCATGTCTTCCAATGAGTATTGAAAATAATGTCAATTTGAGTTAACCCTTCTTATCTGGAATTGGGTAAAGTGATATTAGTATTTTCTTTTGATCTGAAGTGTGAATCCTTGAGCGGTGATTTGACCTATATTTTCATCATGTTTTCCGATGTGTTTCATTCATACTTCTCTTGTATTCCCTCAGTAGGGGAGGTTGAGATTTCTCTTGACTTAAAAAATCAATAATCAATAAGTATCTATTTTATATTACCATATGGAATCAACATAAATGAAATACATGATGTCCTAGTTGGATGATGTTCTTGATAAAGGATTCATATGCCGAAGCATGTCACCTTGTGTGGTGCTATTTCTCTTTCCAATGAAGGTTGATGGTCAAATTTTTCATATGTTTTGATTACCAAATGCTCCATTCAGTTAAGGTAATGAAAAAAATAACAAATACAGTGGATTGAGGATCTGTTTGATCAGCTGAATATATTAATGTCGTTCTCAAAGATTAAATTTATTTCTATTATAATTAATGTCGGATTAAATATTCCGACAATTAGATAGACACCTTTAAAAGCCAGTATGCCCATTATGTGTACGTTGTTATGGAATTTGGTCTAACCAATGCTCTAATAGTTTTTATTGATTTGATGAACATGATTTCCCATGATTATATCAATACCCTCATTGTAGTCTTTTTGGATGATAAACTCATTTACTCTAATTCATACGAGGATCATGTGAATAATTTGATAATTGTTCCACGATTTCTATAATATCACTAAATTTATGCCAAGATTTAAAAACATTATTTCTATATTAACGAGGTGAGGTTTTGGGACTTTTGGTGTCAGAACAAGGTAAATGACTATATCCTAACATTGTGAAGGCTACTATGACTTGGGAGAAACCATGAAATTTCTACGAGATCTAGAGATTCCTGGGCTTAGATGGATAATATCACTGGTTCTTGGAAAAAATATTAATGTTGGATTCTATAATGACTGCATTAACTTGTGAAGGTTTAATGTTTTCTTAGATTGAGAAATGATAGAATTATTTTGTTCAGATGAAAAATATATTGACTACTATGTCAGTCTTGACCCTTCCATAGGTCGGGTAGGGCTATGTGGTCTTTTATGTTATATTGGGTCTAGGCTTATATTGCATCTTCTTGCAGGGTAATTATAATGTTTATAATGTCTCTCATTATCTTAGGACACACAAGAAGAATTATCCAACCAATGACTGGGAACATGAATCTCTGATGCACACACATATAAGATTACTACAATACCATTTTATAGAATGTTTTACCTTGGGTTCAGACAACTAGATTTTTAGATATATCTTCTCTCAAATAAAATTAAATCTCTGGTAGGTTCATTGGGTCAAACACTTGTAGTATTTTGATATCGAAATAACCTATAGCTTAGGGAAATGTAATATTATTGAAAATTCTTTGAGTGGGTAACTTTTTAACTAGATATTCAAAGAATTGCCTGAAGAGTTGAACATGATGGCTCACATTGCACAGTTTCGTGTTGGGGTCTAGGAATTAGGGGTTGAGGTTTCATTGTCCATTGGTCTGTTGACATCAGCTCTTATCAAATATATTCTTTCAAAATAGAATGTTGATGATGTGTTCCATATAATTAGAGACTTTATTAATGGTGGGGATACCCTGCATGATTGGCCATTATCTAAAGGAGAAATTCTATGCTTTCATAATTGTTTTTTCATATAGTCTTTATAAAGTAATTTATAATGGGGGATTACCATAGTTCCTAGTAGGGAGTGGACCTAGGATCCAAAAATATATTCTATGACATGTAGCATCATTTATGGTGTCTAAGAATGTAAGAGGGAATTTATGATATTTGTTCCCATTATTTTACGTTTCAAGAGGCTACGGTCGAGAACAACAAAACGTCAGGTTTTATTCAACAATTTCAAGTCTCTTTATGGAAGTGTGATGAGATCAACATAGAAATTGTGGTTGGGTTTCCAAGTATACAGTGATTGAGGAATGTGATATGTGTTTAAATTGATAGGCTAACTAAATCAGTAGAATTTAAACCAATTATTGATACACCAAAATTTGAGGAGTTGGTAAATCCCTGTTTGAAATATATTATTATTTTTCTCATAGAGTTCCTTCTTCTGTTGTACATAATTGGGATCCACTATTCCTTTATTAGTTTTGGATTGACCTTTAGAAGGCACTGGGATCTCATTTCCATTTGATTATAGAATTTCATTAGCATCTAGATAGCCATACATAATGAGCTATAAATATTCTAGATGATATTTTTCACGATTTTGTTCTTGAATTTGATGTCACTTATGATGATCCCTTGGGGAAGGATGAGTTTTCTTATAATAATATTTAACAACCCATGATATGAATGGATCCTTTTGATGACTTCTATAGTTGTCCTTATAAATCTCCATTGTGTAGGTCAAGTATTGGTGAATTTTCCTTGTTTGAAAATAGATTGGTCAAAAAGGGAAAAAAAGTTCTATTTGATTCATAAAATAATTGTGGTGAAATTGGTAAAATATAATTATTAAGATGATAATTACTATAGAAAACTATAATTCTATATTGGTGAATAAATTTTATTAATGTTTTTATCTCTGTTGGGTCATTGAAGTCTTGGGGGGCTTGGGAAAATTGATCCTTGTTTTGTAGGGAATTTTCAGGTTGTTGAAAATATGGGAAATGTATATTACCATTTATCAATTCCACCATAGCATACATTGATACACAACACATTTCATGTTTCTCATCTTCGATTTTCTCTATCTGATCTATCTCATGTTATGAGATGGAGTGATCTTGAGGTTGAAACTATTTTATTCATGAATAAGCAGCCAATCAGGATAGTTGATTCTGATACCAATGTACTTCATGGGATAATGATACCATTGGTTAGTGTTCTATGGATGCACAGTTCTGATTCTCATGAGAAATGCGAGGGAGAGGCACTCAGGAGATTGTAGTGGCCTCTTCATTTTGGCATGGAAGCTTCAATGTAGGTTTTTAGGGACAGAAATTATCTACGGTCAGAGATTGTAACACCATGTTATTATTTTCAGTTATTCATAATAAAATATTACTTTTCATGCGTTTATTGGGTTTCTTTTTAGGTATATTCAGCTGAAATTTTAAAAAAAAAAATTTCTAGGCCAATGCATGGTTCGCGCATGGTTAGTCCAAACTCTGAACCCACATAGAGTAAATTGCAAAACCCCAAGGCAGTGCTCTTTTGAAAGGTTGGGAGATAGTTAGTAATTAATGTTCCCTATTAGTAAAAACTATGAGTATCATTTAATATAAGCGCACGGTCAGTTTTAATGGTTTGTCAAACTTTGAATCTCTGACTAGGAAACTGTGTTACAGGTATGTAATTAATTTGAATTTTTATTAAAAAATTCCTAACCCTCCTTTTATTCCCTTGACAGATAAGAATGAAACATATGTTAATTCCTTCTTCCTTTTATCTCCTAAGAAGAGTTAATAACCCCTTGGATCCCTCTAATAATTGATTCATAGAGTGAAGAATTCCCTTCAATCTTCTACCAGTTAGTTTTCTCTTCTAATAGTCATTATCAGGTCATCTCTCTTACCCTCCCAAGGGTTCTGTGAATCCCTTTTTTTGATCTAATACCCAATATTTTGGCACTAAACCTAAGGTTTATTCATTAATATTTGTTATCTTCATTTTCCATTGGACTTTTCCATGCACAGATTGGTGATTGGAGATCTTATGGTTCTGTCATTGGTTGTTCTGTCATGATTCCCAATTTATGTTAACCCTAATTTTCTTTATTTAATTTTAATTGTATAAATGAAATTAAATTTCCTAATTTTAATTAAATATATTTCCATTTATTTTTTGGAAAAACCCAATTCCATTGAATTGGTGTTTTAAAATGGGATTTTAACATGAAATTGGAAAACTACCAATTACATTAAATTAAGGTGTGATTATGAATATTTTTGAAATTTAAATTATTGATTTGATAAAAAAATACAATTAAAATTTTCAATATAATTGTGAAAATGAATCTGATGGAATAATTATGAAAACCCCATAATTCCATAAAATTAGTTATTTATTTTGAATATGATGGGATATTGTGAAAACTGATATTGTTGAATTTAATTTTGGATATTGGATTGTGAAATTGAATTGTGAACTTATTTCAAATTATTATATAGTGAAAAGGGATCTAAATGGTTTTTA
This sequence comes from Viscum album, assembly GCA_963277665.1. Taxonomy (NCBI): domain Eukaryota; kingdom Viridiplantae; phylum Streptophyta; class Magnoliopsida; order Santalales; family Viscaceae; genus Viscum; species Viscum album. The sequence continues at coordinate 1,900,065,311 of OY728133.1, read as the reverse complement.
TAGGATCCTTTGGGCTCTATAATGGAAATGGGATGTTTCTGATTTAAAATATATGTTTTGGTTTTTAAATGGAAATTGTTGTATTTGAAATAGAGAATGGTCTTAATTGTATTTTAAGGTTGCATGAAATACATTTCCCATCATTTTTTTGTACTAGAGAACATCCAAACCTTAGGTAGTTAGTGAGTTATTTGGACATCACATTATGCTTTATAATGTTCGAATACATAAATACAACACATCACACCCCTTAAGAGATGGTGATGAGCCCTTTTTAGACTGAGTTCAGTGGGATGTATGTACGTATTATCAAGTCACCTTGAGTGTGAAGACCCAATATCCTAGAACTAATTAACCTATTCATGCATATTACAATGTTTCTTGCTCATTTGTATTTCAAATGAATATATTCCATTTTTTTGAAATATTTTACATACCTTCTGCTTTATATTTACTATTTTATATTAAAGTGTTTGTTTAAGTAATTTGTAAAATGTGACATTATTTCGGATATGTTCAATAAATTTAAATGTAAATCCTTTTTATAATTTATCTACATCTTCTGAAATGTAAATCATGAATTGTATTAATTATTGTGATGATATGGAAATTCTATTATATTTAAATTCAAATAGATTTTTTATTAAATAAATATTGGAATATATTATAGAATCTATGGTGATACTCTACTACTATTTTTATCTAACAACCTACATGTGCCTTTGGGTGTTTATAGATAATCTCCTTCCAGGTCTGATAATGGGTAAACCACCACTTTGTGGTGGTTCTAGCTATTCATATGCGGACCTGATGAGTTTTATCTATTTGGAGATGGGATGTTTTTAAAACTATCTAGTACTTTTGGATATATTAGTTTGGGTTGATAACCCCTTATGCCTTGTAGTACATTATTCTCTATGATGTTTATTTTGTATGAAATCTAGTATTTTTAGTCCTTTTTCTCATTAGTAGTGGAAAAATCATTCCCACGTTCCTTTTTTGTATGATTCCAGTTTCTAGTTGCCAACCCATAGCTATCTGAAATTCCCTTTGGGCCATATTAGGACTGGTTCTATTATCATGTTACTAGGGATCCTTAGATTGTTCATGATAAGCTCTATTTAAAATATCCCAATGCAACCTCTATCTGTAATCCCAAATCAAGCTGAACTCTATTAATTAATATTTTTGACATAACTAGGATACGTAGAATGTATTCCTAAGGCCCAAACCGAGCATTATGCATCCCGAGGGCAGGCTCAGTATATAATACCTGAACAAATTGTACTAAAATGAACTTTATTCCCTACATAATCTGAATACATAAGAATATTCCTTAATGAATAGTCTCAAATGGGCATCCACATTTGTGTAAGTCATGCCATCTACTTGAAATTCCAACCATCAGGACCTAATAACTCGACTATGATGATTATTCTACATCATTGACCTGAGGATCGAGAAGATAATTAAACTTTGAGTACTATGATTCAATCCCTAACTAAGATTAATAGAATACTACCATAAGCCCTGAGTTAAAATTGGAATCCATCTCAGTGTATTTATATACATGTCTCTGATATTCCATCCATTAGGACTCAATCTCTCATATGGTATGATCATCCTTATTCATCCACCTACATAATGATAATTCAACTAAACTATAAGTAATCATATTATTTCCATAACTAGGATACTTATGAATCCTACCTAAGGGTTGAGCTCCATGCTAAATATCAATTGGTTTATACTGACCCAGAGGTCCCTCACCTATATTAAGTGAAACAGATTTATGTTATTACTTTCTTTTCACACAAACCATGGATCACATGGGCTTATGGAGTTTAAATAATTATCTCATTCACATCATGAATCACCACCATTATAGCATTCCTGAGCGGGCACAACATAATCAATGTAATTATGAAACTAACCCCATATAATGGAATCCACAATAGGGTATGTACTGAGGTCATGATCCATGTATGACAAGTCAAACTCCTTCAATGACCATGATAACATAGGATTACTCATTTATGATCTATATAAATTGATGTTTCCTAAGATCCCAAATCTATATCCTTTATTTATGCTATTAAACATCACGAGTTTTAAAAAATACGAGGGTTTTGATTGGTACTATAAATAGTATATGTAGGATGCCTCATAATGGATTAATCCAATTCCCAAAATATGAATGGTCTCCCTAGAAAACAAAAATCATTTGGGTGATTGGTTCTATAGATTTAAAATATAAGAAGATCCCAATTTATTGGAAATTTTTGAAGAACCTCAGATATGTACTCATGGATTCACTAATATATTCCCCTTATTATATAAAAAAATTTATCTTATGATCCTTTTTTAGGGTAACTGCTACCATATTGGGATTAGGTTGGGATTCTAAAAAATATATCAAAGATATAATTGAGTCCCATGGTATATTTTAGTTCCCTCTAAAAGTGAGTGACGAGCCCGACCACCCATCTACGTAACCAAAGAGATTTTCTAAGAGTCGTTGGTCTTCAAACCCCAAAGGACCACCTGGCTCTTGAATGTTGGATTGTACTCATTTATGGATATTAGAACTATTATTCATTTCTATTAATGATAATAATGATAAACCCCATGTGAGAGATTTTGTAACATATTCAACCCCTCAAAATTAATCACGTGGTAAACTCAAAGTGTCTTCCCATGAAAAAAAGTGGTGGAACCAATATAAAATCACTTAACAGTGGCATTTCATGCATATGTTTGAAAATAAATACTTATCATTTTTCTTCAGACCATTTTTCCCTACTAATCCATGAATTATATCATTCTTATGAAATAAAAATGGTAAACCAAATGTGAATCTATCAAATAAAAAATAATCAATTGAACATGAGTTGGAACATTTTGTTCATATATCCTACACATACATAACTAGGGAACCTCAAAAGGAACTTATAGCTGGTAATCTATAGTTTTATTAATCATGAAATAAGTCCATACTTGATTTGATAATTCCACACGAGTAGAATGCATATACCAGGAATAAGAATGGAAAATTGGGCTAACCATGCATATCTGATTGACTATATAATATGCCTCTAATGATGAACTAATCAGTGACCATGTTACTTGTTTTAATTGTGATTACATGAACTCCTATGACATAAATACCCAACCCGAGATAATGAATTCATCCAATGATAGTTCATGAATATAATATATGGCTACAACCCACGTGGGACTAAGAATAACCGCACCATACTGACACCTTCAATGCATGGTGGAGGATGCAATATCCCTAGAATACCGTCAACATGGAATGATAATGAACCATGAATCATCCTATAAGTGTATCCAAATAATAATGATTACAAGTCAGCAATATTCCATGAATTGTACAGTAAATATACTAGCACTTATTGGAACAAAGAATTTCATTATAAGCTTATCCACAGAGAATGAAAATAAAAACCTTCAATATCTATCTAAAGTAAATCATGAAGTCAACTATCGGTCCCTTCTACTTCAGGGGATTCAATGATGTCTCATGTTTACCACTGTCACCAGTGCTATTCCAATGGGGCCCTTCAGTCACATGATAAGGGTACCACCAAACACACCACTACCTATAATCCCCATGAATGGGAAACAAAGTAGACACATCAAGCGCTAAATATTGTATATATGTATGATTGGGTTCATATACCTACTCTGGATAATGATGTATGCTGGTATATTCTGTTGATAACTATTGAGACCGATAATATCTATGATCACTTGGAAGAAGGCTCTTAAAGTTTCCTTCTAGCAAGCCTCGGGCAGGTTCATATCCTTACCCACAAGTATGAAGCACATAAGCATATTCTAGTGAAAAAATGAGGAATATTTTGGGATCATATGCACGATTCAATTGAAGATATCTACCAGTACATAGTGGAGATAGAAAATGTACTGGGTTACATTATAGAGAACACTTTTCTATAGTTTCTCTATATCATAGAAACACCTAAATATATCCTCTGAAGGATTCCAGGCCTAGTATAGATACACAGATATGAAAATAATCCATTTCATATAGCCTAGGTATTACAACACACTGATTATTATAAACATGATGTTTCTCCTAAGCAAGTGAACATTATTTATCCCAACCATGATTAATGTTTTCATATTCTGGTAAAGAAAGAGGTGTTGTACCAGGCCCATATTCCATTTCCAATCTGGGATCACCAGGTGAGAGGCGTACATGCCACTGGAAAGGGGATCATTCTTATAAAAATATAATAGATATAAATTCCAATAGTATCGAATCTTCTCGATATCCCTATTTTGGATGGGTCACAGAAAGTGAGAATTCAACATGACTCAAGACGGGCTCATATTACTTTTCTATGAAAATAGAAAGCATACACCAAAGGCATATGATTAGGATCATGTCCTTATTTTCATCGAGCATCACCATGTGACAGTGTAAAATGAATCAAGAAAAGCTCATATCACTATTTGTGAATCTACTTGTCAAATATAAACAGATCATAGTATCCAAAAGCATATTCCTACTTCCATCGATGAATGAATACACAGACATCCTTCTGAGGCCATACAAAAGGAGACTCATATACATTATCCCATTCCAATGTTCCATAATCAAATTTTCATTAGGTAATTATCATTCGAGATAGGATCATATTCCCATTCTAACAGGGGCTAAATAAGTAATAGCAACACAGGACTTAGTAAATGCTCATATTTTTGCTAAAAAAATTCTGGTGGAATAACCCAAATACTTATGATTTGGCTCATTTCACCATTCTAACTGTGTCTCTCCATGTGATAATGGAACATGACAGGGGAAAGGATCATATTCTTATTAATAATTAAGAGGGTCATTATAATATTCCTACATATTCTTGGTAGTGGGATCATAATTTCATGACAATAGAATGCTATCAACAATGTTGGGAAACAATCACATAGTAGGCTCACATCCCTACACAATCCCAAAAGGTTGGCCAGATAATTCATTCCATGATTAAAAATGAGGTTCATATCCATAATTTTCTCAATTATTGTTCACTTGAGGTTAATCAAAACACAATATCAACACATCATGGGTCTATAGACCCTTCATCCAAATTATAAGGAGATCATATCCATGATATTCCTCCTCATGGTAGTATGGATTTCGATCACATGGACACTGCTCATAACACCCACAGTGGTCAACATCCCAAAATTGATATATCCAAAAAACAAGGAAATACACCAATTACCTAGAAAATTTAACATATAGGGTGGTTCAAAACTCTGACACATTCATATAGAGAGTTTCTTAAAATAACAGGGTCAACTGAATATCATCACCCATCATATTTCATTAGCACTCTAGTATGGTCATCCGACAAACCCAAGAATCACTTTTTGTTGTTTGAATAGATGGAGTAATATATGTCTAATGGGAAGGAAGTTTACATTGACATATAAAGAAATATTTCAAGAACCAACCCTCCAACCATGTTCTCACCACTTTCCACATCTGACTATGAGAACCCATATAAGCTATGAAATGGGATCCATGCCTTATCAAAGCCAAAATATATGGTAATATAATCTTCAATTGATGGTTTGATACCTCACTTATCCGACATGTGAGGGTCCCCATTTCACCATAAATATATCCAATACATCATGAATATTGTGAGAGGACAACCAAGGTTTCTATGAAATGGGTACCTTGAAAAAACATCAATACATCTCATACACAGAAGATGAAGTTGTGATCAACCCAATTACTAGCCATAGAAACTGACTCATATCATGTGATTTCATTTTCCATAACTCCTACTCAAGTATATATATTCCACATAAAATGTAACACCCCATGCTTCCACGGTATGCTTTTCTTTCAATAATGCAGTAGCTTGCATTGTACGAATGTTCGACATTCTAACACACCGCGACCAATCAAAGTACCCATTATGAATAGTAATACACAATTTTTGAAATTATATAAATTTTATATTTCAAAATGGACTTCATTTTTGTTTTCGGAATATCGAAATTATCCTAAGATGATTTTTTTTAATTTTCTGAGAACTTCCATTTTTTGATGAATAGTGAAAAATACTTAAAAACTACAATTTTAATCAAAATAATTAATACTGAAAAAGTATACCATTGAGTGAGTTTTAATTATATTTAGAATATAATTTTACCATTTTATCCAATGGTGGTCATTATAATTAATTTCACTTTGAAATTGGACATAAACAATTGTCAATCTTTTGATTGATATTGTTTCTTAAAAACACGCTATTTGTTGTGACAGTGGGAATTAATTATTAAATTAATTAATTCAACTTATATGTTTTGAATTTTGTATAATAGACATTATTTTTTAATTTGGAATAACAAAAATATCTTACAGTTATTTTTTTGTATTTTTCTGAAAACATCTATTTTTGATGAATAGTGAAACCACAAAGTGGTAGTTAAAAAAACTGATTTTTCATTTAAATGATATTTTACCACCTCTGTGATTTGAATTTCAAAAATCCAACATAAATCATTTTAATTAGGAAATAAAATGTGTTTCAATGGGATTAAAATAATTTTTGGTGAATAGTAACTTTTAAGTTCGATTAATCGTGATTAAAGGTAATTAGTGTAATTTAAGGTAAAAATAATGTTATAATAATATAAAATTACCCTGACACATGTCCTACTCATATTGGATGAGTCATTCCCAACCAATACAATCCATGGGTATACTTGGGGGCCTCGTAGAGCCACTTGGGTAAGAAAATGACATTAATAACTTTTTATTTAAAGTAAAAATAAAAATGTCACAAACATGTATTGTTTTACTAAAACAATTTTTACAAGGGGTTATACAAGTAATAATTTTGACTATAAATATTCATTGTAAATATAAAAATATTTCCTAGATCATGATATTTGTTTTATAATTTTTAGACATTAAATAAATTAAATTTTTTATGACACCATGATGATGCAACGATTACCTTATTAATTAACAATTTAAATAAAATGGAAAGATAATGTAAACTCAAAGACATAAAATTGTCAAAAAAGCTATTGGATGAGTCGATTTCTAACACTTATCAACTTATACTGAAAACATATAATTATGGGACCTTTAAAATCCATACTCAGTTTTTATCACCAGCCCCTAACATATTTGATGAGGTAATAGGGTAGTCACATCATTGGCCCCATTGTGATGGGTCGTGACACCAGTTCAACTTAGAAATCTTCCAGAACAATCAATACAAAATGTGATGTTGTAAAATAAGATAACCAAAACAAATGTAATATGTTACAAAACAAGACAATCTCCCAATTTACAACATGGAAGAAGTGATGAAAAATGAAATAGATATAAAATTAAACATAACTTTTTTTCACAAAACAGAAAAACAATTCTCCATGTGACTAATCATGGCCTCAAACTCATCTCTCTAAGAAGGAAAAAATAATAAGAGAAACTGATATAATACATGACACCTTTCCCTTTACCTGAATCCTGTAAAATAACATTTACCCAATCCCAATGTAAAATTTATGTTGTCATCATAATTACCAATATGATTCAACTACATAATCCATACAAGTCTAACATCAATAATTTAGTAGTTCTAAATTTAAAAAATATTGTTCTATAATATATATTTATCAAAAATTAAAACTATTTCTAAATCACCCATTGGTTTTCCTAATAACTAATCATATTCAAAATTATGGAATATGAAATTTACATGTGATTGGAATAAAATAATAATCAGTACAATCCTTGGTTAACCATATGATAAATAACAGGAAACAAAATGATGATACATTCTATCTTCTGAAATCATGTGGGAAAATTACCATGACAAAATCCATAATGTGATAATCAAATCATGAATGAAAAATCACACTGTTTGGTCTCCCTTACATATTTTCATATGGATAAAAAGCAATCCCCAATATATTCCAATGGTATATTGAAGTTGTGTATCCTCTATGGGATTTACATACACTAAAGTGAAACAAAACCTCTTGTTTTATTATACACACTATGAGTGACATATCTATTCTTGACACATGCAAGGTTACCCAATGTTCTAGTTTTGTCCAAAATCATTAAAAAAATCAGGATTACAATTTATAAAACATTTTGAAATTAAATTCAACCCACTTTAAATCATGAATCCCGATTTTTATGAAAATACAACCATTCAAAAATTTTATAAAATACGTGGTGTTGCAAAACCATTTTTAATGAAAAACACAATTTTCAAAAAAAATTCCAAATAAAAATCATTTCAATAAAAAATAATATAAATTCAATGAATATACATATGAAAATAAAAAAAATAATAAAATCATATAATTAAACCATTTTATTGAGAAATATACCTCAAGAATGAAGGTATAATAAAATGCATTCAAAAGTAGAAAATAATGAAGTCTAGATTGGGTCCTCATGATCCTAGATCTATAAGAATCACATATATTCTCAATGAATCCCATTAAATTTGAAACACACTATCCTATTTCATTATAAATAAAAAAATTAGTATAGTTCCTATGACGATATTTTAAGAAAAGTAAAAAAATATATTTGTAACACAACATACCATGGTGATTTCAGTCTATAATAAAGTGAAATAAACAAGAATATGAATGAAGAAATATCTAGAGAAATAGAGAAGGATTAGGTCAATCTTGATTGATAGTAGGGGTGAATATGCACAAACATTTCAAGGGAAAAATTCTAAGAACCAATTATTTATGGATCAATGTGTTGTGAATGGTAAGACTACACAAATATACAATCTAGGGTCAAGTTGTTCATGGTCATTGAATAAATAATAATACAAGTTCTATGGTCTCCATCGAAAATACATTTGGTTTTTTCAAACCATCAAACCCCATTAGACAAACACCCTATCAAGATATTGTTTTCTCTGGTGAGTCATAGTTGAGTAAAGATACCCAAACAATGAAAATTCCCACTTTTGAAACACATACCCATACAACATGGTTACCACACTGTTTTTACTAATTGTGCACCAGTCATGTGCCATTGCAAACTTCTCAAAAAATATTTCTTCTTGACCCAGGATCACCCAGAAAAACTAGAACAATTGTACAGTCAAAACAAGATTAAATTAAATCATACTGGAGATCTGATGGGTGTTACAGGTTTGTTGGGTATTTATATAAAAAGTTAGCAGAATTCATTATTAATTTATAAACTTATATTTTGGGGTTTATAAGACAAATAATCATACCCACCAACCATCAGATGGATTTTACAATGGTTTCTACCATAGAGAATTTTTTCATTGTTATATAAATACAAGAACTTAATATATTAAAGTAATACCATTTTTGAAGTATAAGTGAGTCTTCGTAAAAATTATTGATTTCAAAACCCAAAAATTTAATATAGGTCGTCAAGTACTCATTAAAGGTTTATAAAATTATTTAAACTTCATCAAAAGTATTTATTTTAAAAGATAATCCTTTTGTGGTCATATATTTCCATAATATAATTTTTTATAGCATGTTTGTTAAATTATAATTTCATAATACATACTAAATTTTTATAACTAATTTAATTTTACACAAAAATTTCAATGGATCCAAAAATTATTAAAAATAAACTATTGGATAATAGAGATATTTGTATTTCAAAAAAATATTTATTTTATCCAAATAATTATCTAAATATGATAATATACACCTTTTATTAAAAATCCAATTTTAATAAAACTTACTTGTTTTATGATACTAACAAATTTCTGAACCATATAAAAAATAAATTGGTCATCATTAAACCACATTATCATTTTTATATATAAATGTTATTTTATACGAATATTTTATGAATACAATATTAATTTCAAAAATTATTAACTTTATCAATAAATATTTGCTTAATAGAATCTATAAATATTTTTTAATAAATATTTCATCGTATCAAAATCATATTTTTATCAAACTAATTATATATTCCTTTACAATTTAATAATAATAATAATTAATTAATACTTTATTATTAAAAATATAAATTATATAAATTCATATTTGTTAGGGTAATAATGTATAACCCCATTTTACACAATCATATACCATAAATGTATTGTGTGAAATGGTGGTACCTTCATTGGGTGGTTTAGAGAACATGTCTTAGGTCATGATCTCCAGAAGAGTAAACTTCTACAGCAAGTAATTTTGTACAAGTTCCAATTTTTGAACATCAAATTGGGCTTGGTCAAAGGAAACCCCTAATGAATTCATATTTCATGAAAAAATGGAAATAATGTCTTCATAAGTTATGATCCTACTAGTCAGGGCCATCACTTATTCCATTTGTATCAATTATAATTTATTAGAACCTATAATATATATAAATTTTTATGGTCACTGTAAAATATCTATATTATCAATTGGTATAATTAATAACAATCATTTAAATATGATACGATACATTTTATGTTGGTCAAAAATAACTAACGTAGTATTTTTTTTTAAATAACAACATTATAATTCATTAATTCATTTAAAAGGGATCATCATTTCTACTTGTTTAGGATGCTATTAGATAATATCTAGTCATGAACCATGGAACAAGGTTTCAATTGTTGTTTTCCTAAGGTTATTACAAGTTTTATTCTTGTGTTATGTCATTCAACCATTTAAAATATGTTTGTTATAAATTTCAGACCATGTGTGAACCCTATCTTCATCTTGTATTTTCTCTTAATAATTGGATTATTCTATGGTTATTTTAGGAGACCTTCTACCCACTACATATTAAAATGAATTATCAGAAATTTGAGATGGATTATTTTCAATTATATGGTTATTTCTCTCTCTTTTTCTTGTAAATTTTCTTATATTCATCATTCAGAGAACATTGATCTTAAATAGATGGATTATTTGGGTGATGTAGTGGATGGATATTAATAGGGGTGTCATGAACTATATTTTTCATCCACTCATAGTGTGATATTGGTAATAGAGATTTATGTTCTTCCTTACATCCTTTCAATGTGATTTAAGAAGGCCTTATTTGAGGCAAGGGGTCCTCATTCTCTACCTTTAAAAAGTGTATATATTATGTTTGAGTGATTTTGAAAACCAATTAGTGGATATTAAGTGAATACATATTGAATAGAATGAATTAGATAAATTGGAATAATTTGGAATTGGGATAAACCAAATTTTATTACCTATTTTTGTAATAGTTTATTGTGATATTTGTGTGTAATTGTTCCTAAAAAATAGTAGTTGTTGGGAACCCAGTTAGTGTTGTTGTTGATGTGAATGATTTGAACCTTTTTTTATTTTAAATTAATCACTATCCATGAATTATTTCAATCATGTATATATTGATAATAAACCAGTTTTATATGGAAATATGTATTTGATTTATAATACCCATGCAAAATAATATTTGATATTATGATAGATATTGTAATGAAATTTTGGAATATAAGGAAACTTACATGCACAATAATGTGTTAATGGGGTTCATGTGTTGAATAATTTCATGTGAGGATATCTTTTTGGTCTTTTACTAGTGATGGTGGTGGCCAAGTTCAGTTAGGAATGTGTTGGAAGTGAGGATATGTTTTCTTGTAATGAAAATGTAAATGGATGATGAACATCGATTGATTTATGAGGTTTTTTATATATTATTATTAGGATGAGACATTTGGTTTTTATGATTTATTGTAATATTTTGGCATGTGGAATTAATAAATGAAGGGTGGATGATTTGTTGTGTGTTGTGTTTGTGTTTGTGTTTGTTTCCTGGTTATCCATTGAATGAATTTGAAATAATAAAAAATGAATATCATGAGTTGGATTTAAATTAACATGTGATGAATTAGATAAATGACTACTAGATTAAATTAGATGAATAATTAATTAATGACATATGTTAATTCTAAATGAAATTGATTATTAAATGGGATCTAGTGTAAACACAAAAGTTCAAGATATTGTGGAACTTTTATTTTGAATTTGGTATTATATGGATTATTTATAGTTGTTGTATGGTGTGATAGATTAGCAGTGCAATAATATATTGGAAGAGGTTATGAGATGTTGTGGTGATGTCATGAGACACATTGGTACTCATATTTTGAACAAATAGGTTGGGATTTTGGGATATATATTTGTCATATATTTTATTTTAGTTCAATATGAACCACACATGAGTTGGATAAAATTACCTAACCCCATATATTATAAGCTCAAATATTTTTACACAACATCTTATATTGTGGTGAATTAGCAGGGTGGCTACCCCGTCTTCTATATAATTCCATCAGTATTAGTGATGAAGAAAGTTTGGTGTTTTAGATTAACAATTGATGATAGGTTAGTGATAGATATTTCCTAGTGATGAAATTTTATTTTTGTATATCACCCATTGAAGATGAGTTAGTGTAGTATGTCACTTAGTGAAGATGATTTCCCAATGGAGATTACATAGTGATGATATATTATAGGTGGAGATCTCCCAGTGATGATGGATTACTATTATATATTTCATAGTTATGAATTGGATGGGTGGTGGTGGTCATGCTTAGAATGAGGATGGAATGATGTCCATGGCCTTCATGTTTATGATACCCAAATTATATGAATATGAAAAATAGTGTTGTTAGGATTCTATGATTTGTGGAAATTATATTATTTTAGAATGGGATGATAGACCTTGTTAGAGTTGGTATATAGGGATTCATGTTGAACCACATCATAGATATATGATTATGTGATATGATATGCCTAGATGGTATGATAACACATAATGTTTGATGTTGGGTCATGAGAGTATATAATCATTGGGGAACAGTCTATGGGGAACCATTGATTATAATCTATCAATGATACATGATAATACTTGTATGTGTAATTTTATGTAAGTTTCATAATGACATTGATAATGGATTGATGATCTATTTTTGTTCTTGTGGGTTATATTGTTTGTTGATTGATGCCTTATTATTATCATACCAAATTTATAGGATATATATTCAGTATGATCCTACTTATTATATATTTTATTCTTACCCTATGAATTTAAAATCAATTTCCATGGTCTGTATGAGGATTTTATTGACTGAGATGTACCCTACATGCTAAAAATTTATTGATGTTATTTTGATTATATCGTAGTTTTCTCTTTTAGTAAATTACTTGGAGACATTTATTTGTACTAATTAAACTTGGTCATTCATTGTGGTATAATTTTCTATTGATTTTATTTAATATGATGGTGTGATTAGATTGTCAGTATCTTATTTTCTAATAATACTTTTCTATTTTGGGTAATTCCTCCCATATGAGGGGCGTTGTTTTATCCCTCGTTTGAAGTCACTAACTCGAGGTAGGACTTTGGGTTCATTATCACTCTTATTTTATTTCTAACTCAATAGGGGTACCTTTATGAAAGAGTTTTATCAGTGGTTTTAGAATATTGATGGGAAATAGATTAGAGTTATGCTCTATGAGTAATTGCATTGGTTTTAAGAGATGTAGTAACTTGTGTGATTTGTTAATAACATAGGCATGGGATATAGAATTGGAAACAAGATATTTTATTTTCCAAAGATCAATTTCAAGGGGTATGAGCTTTTTAAATGACCAAGTTATGTGGATACACATAAATAGTAGATACCTAGGTGTGGTACATTCATCGTCATTTTTGTACCTCTGATTGATTTCGGTTGATATTTGGATATATAAGAATGCAAATAAATATGTTATTTTATTGAATTCTACAATATTGTGTATATGGGTTTGTTTTATTATATTAATATATGATATATATTTCATCATATATAGAGTGGTGATTATTTTCCAATAATGATGCATTATTTCATGACACGTTTTAAATCTATGCTGGTGCGATATGGTTACCCAAAGAAGAAATGATCATATAATCCTTTGATTTGTGTTTTTTTGGATGCTCTGTTATGTTGATATTAGTTCTTTTTCATTGAGGAAAATAATTTGGTGATAACATTAATATCTAAGATTTAATAATACTCACAATTAGTAATTCATAAATGGAGTTTTCTAGTTTATGATGTTTATTATATGTTTCTATTAATTAGTAGTATTTTAATAACCTGAAGGATATTTAATCTTGGTTATAGATTTTTTTTCTACCCTATTTTTTGTAATGACTTTTATTTCATGTTTTGTAATTCCTAGGTTTCATTTTATGTACTTTGATATATACATTCCAAAAATAATGATTTAGTTTTTTAATTGTTGAGTAATTAATATATTGCATTGTATGATAAGTTATGATATTTAAATCTTTTAGAAATGAAACTTTAACAATATTTTAACCATTATATTTTTTTCTAGGTGATGAGTTTTTTTAACAGGTGTTAAATTATTTTTAGAGTGATATGGTAATTGGTTTACAATTTTTTATAAATTATTTTTTAAATATTTTTCTCTTAAAAGAAATTTTAATATTTTCTAATAAAATTGGTTTTATTGGATGATTTACGAACTCAATCCCATAAATGTTTTTCATTTATCATAATGGTTTTGATGAATGGGTTCGAATAAAAATAGTTTTTTTAAATAATATAACATTATAGAGTCCTTACATGTATTCTCTAAGATATTGGTACTGTATAAGGTGTCTGATCCTTTATTGAATTAAAATTTAAAATTTCATATGTTATCGTGATTATAGTTATTACTTGTGCAATATTTTACTCATATGATGAGGTACTTATTATAATAAGTAATCCATTTTAAATTTGGTATATAACATTTAAATCATGTTTCGTTATGAGTTATGAAATGATTAAATGCTTAGCCTTATTTAATTCCACACCATGATAGTTTTAAAATTCGATAATATTGTTTGAAAATTTTCGAGATCATATTGCAAATTAAAATTAACATTTTATATTGATATAATTATTATGATAAAATTATCATTAATGAATTTACCTCTCTTGCATATATTTATTTTCCTCAATAATTTTTTGAAAAGAGTTATTTTAACAAAACATGCCTTCGATGAAGAATATTTATTTATTTAATGGTATTTTTAAACAACATGATTTATATTTTCAAATTTATTAACATGAAATGTTATTCCATGTTCTGTTCTATGTTGATTACATTTTTTACATGTTTTACTGTGATTAATTTTTTTAATTAACATTCCAAAGGTTGTGTATAATTTTTTATTAACTTATTTTAATCATAGAAGATTTGTGTTGAATTTTTTTTTCATATTATTTTTTAAAAAATATAAATTAATAGCACAAGACTATTATTTATAAATAATGTACTAATGAACACAATAATCCTATTTCTCATGAATTATTAATCCTACTGAGTGTTGAATGTTTTTAATTGATATTTCTACGTGATTTTTGGTATAATATATAATCATGTGTGAATCATGAAAGGGAAATAGTATAAATTAGGGGGTTAATTAATACCATGATAAGAAAATAGTGAAAGAGTAATATGGTATAACAGTTTTGATATAATCATTACAATAAATTATTAATATGAAATCCCTATAAAAAGAAATATGCAATAATGTTTCCCCCAAGATATTTTGATCTAAAGATTTATATCTATTGTTGATAAAAAAATTTCCATAACCTATTTTTTCTTAAATTAAATTCATCCATTCTTGTCATGATTCGGGACATTTTGATCAAATTGAATGATAAATGTGCCTTTTAATAAATTATGCATCAAGAACACTTTGAAGCATAATTACTAAATTGATTATATTCAAAAAAATATTTGATATTTTTAAATAAAATATATATAGTGTGAAATTATTTTCATTTTATCGATGTAACAAAAATTTCATATGGATTTTCATTCCATGATATCTTATACACATGTTCTATAAATTTATTGTAAGAATGAAACATTCAATTTCCCTTATAAAATTCATTAATGATTCTTAGTGATAACAAATTAATATTTGTGATATTTTTCAGGGATAAACTTGTTTTTTCATTCTAATAGAGGATATTGTTTTAAGAGACTAAAATAACGGTGTTTTAAAAGATTTATCATGAATATCATTCCATGAATATTTGTTTTAAATATTTATCAAAATGATTAAGAGTAAGTTATTTATTTTAAAAATTATCATCACTGTGAAAAATAAATATGAAAATAATTACACATGGGGAATTTGATATACCGAATTTTTACATGAGTTAATATGAATCATTTTATAAAATGTGTTACATACCACAAACATGTTTTACTAAAATATTAAATTAATCTTATTTCATTCCTAATATATCGTGAAAGAATGATTTTCGAAATGGAAAAATGATAAAAGAATAATAAGTTTTTCATTTCATTTTTAAAGCATGAAATTATTGAGTGAATGTGTTTTACTATACTAAAATCAGGTATCCTCTGTTGTAGATTTCTTTGAGGGATAGTGTTCTTATGATTATCAATAATAATGAATGTGTAAGCTTATGCCAATATTAAATTCTTGTTTGAAAACCAAGATATATTATATTACTATTCCTAATATTTAACTATAAGATGTATAATATCATATTTGATTAAATTATTGATTCTTTTTTACATTATGGTGATTATTTTGAATGAATTTCCATGGTGTAATGATTTATTGTTATAATAGTTTTAAAATGAGGCCCCATGAAATTTAATTCACATACTGTCATAATGAAAATGGGTTTCTAAAAATATATAACCTTTTAATTATGTCTTCTTACACACAGATAATTTTTAAGAGAATATTTATGGAATAATGATAGGGTGATAAAATTATATATTATTAAATATTATTTTGTGGTTAGTCTGATTTTATTTTTTATAATATATATATATTCGTAAATGTTAATATTTAATGGTATATATAGTGTTGTGTGAGGAATAGTTTGTATTTTGGTTTGTAATAATCATAGGAATGTGAAGTTGTGACCATATTGTAGGAACAATGATATGGATATTTTTCTGGAATGAGATATATTTTTTTGGCTATTGTGTAGGTGAGGTGCTTGGATATAGTAGTATATAGATGAATTATTTTTAATCTTTTTGATGTTGAGGGGATTGAGTGTTTATGGTGTGGTCAATATATGTTATTTTTGGTTTAATAACACCTTAAAAAAGGCACTTTTTAAAAGCTATGTTACATGGATGATAGTTTAAGGAGATTCCCATATTTTAGTGGGAACAAAATACTATAAAAAAATAAAAACAAGTGACCGTGTATTGGATAATTCTATTCCATTTATTGTCCCTTTTATAAGTTATGAAGTAGTTTATCTTTATATTTGTATTCAGGTATAATAGGTCTTTGGTTTAGATATTTTTTTCTAGTGGAATTTATAAGAGTACTTGGGGACATGAGACACAAATACATGTTTGGTATCATCATTTTATGATTTTTAATTTTTTTTTATTCTTTTTGGGTAATGTAATGCTAGATCTTCAATATTTTATTTTATTTTATTATCCAGTATTATTGTTGTCCTATTCTAGTGGTTTCATTCAAATTATAATGGTAGCCTTGAGAGGAATCTTATATAGTTGTCTTTGAAACCATTATTTTTTCTTCTTGTGGGTTTTTTTTATTCTTGAGGATGAGAATTTTTTGAGAGGTAACTCATGTAACTTCCCAGTCTTTCTGAATCATTAAATTTTGGTATTTCATGTTATTGAGGTGTTCAGATGATTGTTTTGTGGCTGTAGGGGTAAATGGAGGAGTAACAACTAGTATTTTAGGTGAGAGAAGATTCTGAGGCTTGGGGTCCAGTTCTACAATGTGAACCCTAGAAGAGGCATTAAGCATGAAATATTCATATATATTTATTTCATAAAAGATAATTCATGGGGTTGGATTTGGTGTGGAGGTTTAAGTTGGTGGATTTTTTATTCCTCAATTGTTTTTAGGATCGTTGTGGGGTGTCTTGGTGTTTAGATGTAGTGGCATTGGGGTGGTCATATATTGGAATAGTGGATGTTGTGTAGTTTAGAGGATTGGGTGGTATTTTTTTATATCCCATATTGTTTAGGGTATTAATTCCATTGTTTTATGTATGTGTTTTTGCATTTTAACCATGTAGATAGGAACTTTCCATTATCCTTAGTGTGAGATTCAGATGTCAGTTGACCATGGGTGATTCTGACATAGGATATTTTTTTTCACTATAATATCATTAAAAATATATTAGGTATAATGTTTAGACATCCTTTTAATATTATCACCCTTGGAATTTTGTATTGATTTTTTTGGAAACACATTGTAGATGTTTGTGTCCTCTCAACAGATTCTTAAGTGATTTTATTATTATATTATGAATATTATGTGTAAGAAATTATAAGTAGATTCCTCACTTTTCTTTCTTAGTTTTTTCTAATTCATCGGCCAATAAGTGGTTTTTATTTGAATGATAATGGTTTGGGTGATTTGGTAGATGGATTTGGGTATACATAGTCATGTAATAGATTTTGATACATCCTTATTGTGTCATTGGTTGTGAGGATTTTTGATCTCTAATCCATCCATGCACAATAATTTATAATTCCTTTTTAGAGGAAGGGGATCATCATTCTCTCCATTATTAAATATGTGTGTAGGGATTTTATGATTTTGACATATAATGGGTTGATTATAACGTTCAAATGTATGAGTTTGATGAATTTTTTAAACTGAAATCCATGAGATTGTTGAGTAATAACACGTGTTTACTGTTTCTAATAAATTTCATATTATGATAATTGAATATTTATATATATAAATATAATGGTAGATGGGAACCTTGATTTTATGTGATTTATGTGGATTATGAGACCCTCATTGGGTTATTTTGGTTTACCTCACCATTCATGATGAAGGATAATGTCTTTTTTAGTGAATTAGTCACCCATAAAAATATAACTTTTTGTGATAATAGTTATACCACTGAAGATGTGATTATTTGGATTCCCCTGAACTAAAACTATGGAATATAACAAAGATGAAATTTTCCACTGTGTTTTGATGTTCATTTTCACATTATATTTTCTGATGTGTGTGGATATTGCGGGTAATTTATTAGTAATAGTGGTAACTAGGCATGAGGAAAAATGTTGATTTAGTGAGGCAATGTTTGTTTGAAATGGGAGGTGATGATCACTGGTGTGAACTGATTGATTTATGATTTAATTTTCATTATGTTTCTATTATTAGGCTTTTAGATTTGGGTGATATGTTGATAAATTTTTTGATATTAAATTTGTCTATGTTGTGTGGATGTGTTTTGGAATGGTTTTGTTGTGTTAGTTTCCTAGTTATTCAAGAAATGAATTTGAAATAATGCAACTAAAATATAATCTAATGTATTTAAATAAGCAAGGAATGAAATTGATTTGTGGAAGATGAATTAAATAAAATAAGAGATATATGAATGGTATATTATAATGTAAAATACGCTGGATTAGTCAATGGGTGATATTGGAAACACAGTAATTCTAAAAATGGTGGAACATGTAATAGGGATATGGTATTATGGGGTTTGTCTACGATAGTTTTTAGTGTAATGTATTATTGGTGGAAATCAATTGTGTGGGAGGTTTTGAGATCTTGTGGGGATTTTAGGAAACTTATTGTTTCCCTCAATGTTAACCCATATGTTGAGATTTTGAGTAATCTATTTTCATTTATTATATATTATTTCTATATATTCAAAATATGAGTGGGATAAACTATCCAACACAAAAAAATTACTTTCAGGTATTTTCTCTTACATCAAGGATGGTGGTGAATCAAATAGCTATACACCCCCTCATTCCTACTCTTCCATAAATTGTAGTGATGTTGACATGTATTTTCTGTAGATTTCCAAGTTATAAGAGGATGGGTTTGGAGATCCCCCTGTGATGACATGATATCTTTAAAGATAAACAATTGATGTTGGATTAGTGTTATAGATCACCCAATGATGACAATTTGGTGTTGAACGTCACTCACTAATGACAACATGGTTTTAGAGATCTCCCAATGATAATGGACTGTTATTGGATATTTCTCCAAGATAATGAGGGTTTGATTTGTTATGGGGGCCTTCAATTTTCATTGGAGGTAACTGGGTATATATCCTTCAAATTAATGATTCCCTACTTATATGGATATAAGGAATGAGTTTTTGTGTAATTTTTGATCTATATAAGGTGTGTAATTCTAGATTAATATGATAAACCTTGAGAGGGTTTTATATATAGGGATGTATTCCAACCCAAATAATAGAGGGATGATTACGTGATGTGAAATTCCAAGAAGTGATGGGAGAAAATGATGAATGATGTTGGTGTGACAGAGAGAAAAATGAATAGGTATATAGATTAGAGACACACTTTTATAGACTTATTCCATGATATATTGTTATAAATGGATGAGTTACTAGTTTAGAGTAGCATGTTGGTGATGTTAATGTATAAATGATCTTTTTATGTGATTTTTGGTTCAATTGTTTGGTCACTAGTGAAAAAGAATGGTCTTATCACATTTGTAAGAGAAACCTTAGGTATGATCATACTTATTATACATGATACAATCGCAAATTGTATATGTAATTTTTTTATGTTTCATTGAGGACATTAAGGACTGCTATAGACACTAATATCAGATTAATTATAGATTTGTTTTATTTTATTCCATAATGTAGTCTTTTGGTATTTCACTAGGATACTTTTATTTGTATTCCATGACCTTTTTTATTCATTTATGGATGGTTTCTTCATGATTTTATTTAATGTGATATAGTTTTTCCATGGTTGGTATCCAATATTTTTATCATACATTTCCATTGAGGTTAATGCATCCAATATAGGTGACATTTATTATACCCACGATGTAATTCACTGACTTGTGACCGGCTGGTTGAGGGATTCAATATTCTCCATCTCACTTCATTAATTTCTATATTAGGAGCTGATGTTTTATAGATAGGTTTGTGAAATTGGAATTTATTTGGTTAATAGATCTATGTTGGGTGGGATTTGATGTGTCATATCTATACTCAATGTTTTAGGGAAGACCTTTTCTCACTTCATGAGGTTTTAAAATCACTATGACATCCATTTAATTATCTATTTATTATAAAAAATGAAAAAATATAACATAATACATTAATTAACTATAATTGTTTATTAGTTATTTAAATTGAATTCATAGGGGAGCTAGAACAAAGAGGATGTGATAATTGGATGGTTTATCCTTGGATGTGCTTATTTTGTGATGGATAGGGAATTAAATGAGGGTATAACTCTCTCTATGAGGTGCATGGTTCCTAATATTACCAATTTATAAGTGTGTACTAGTACATTTTGGATGGTAGTTGTTCATGGGTGTGATTGACTGATCAAAACTAGTTCCACAAGTGGTTTCTTACCTACGAGACAAGACAAGTGGGTTTTTTAGACCTTAAAATGACTTTCTAGGTGTTTCACATAATATTATGACCACCAAGGACTCTGTGACCTATGTTAATGTCTTGGTAAATATGGAATTGGAACCAATAGTGGGTGTTAATTATGATTATATTCCTTGATTTACATTGAGGGGTCTTATTTGGGTTACAGTATTATTGTATAGGAATGTGGATATATTTGAGATGATGATTCTATTTCAGTTGTTTGTGTTATATGAAAGAGTGAGTGGGAAAGGAATAATGTAAAATTATTGTAAAAATGTGATTTTCTCGCTTTAACTAAGATCATGGTCTATCTAGATTGTGATAATTCCTATAGAATAGCTATGTTGAACTAGTTTGCACCAATGGGAATATTTTTTATTAAATGTTGTGAGTTGATTCCTGAATGGGACCATAAAGAATTTATTTATTCCAGATTTTAGTTGAGAGCATCATGTGGCACAATTTTTGGGTTATCAGTTCTTGAAAATAAATTATTAGTTTCTCCAGTTAGTGATATTTAATTTATATAAAACATATAGAATTACATGATCTTTAGTAACATGATATTTTTATGGTCTTTAATCAATCTCACATCCCCTATGTTTGAACTTGGATCCACATGCAATACGCTGCATATTTTCTATTCATTTCCATTTAAATAAATATTATTTTGAATAAATTATTCATTTAGATCACTGACTTAATAAATACATCAATAAATTTTATAAAATATTAAAATACATTTTGAAACATTAATATAAATATAGAATGTAATATGAAACATTATTTGTAAAAATATAATTGGTATAAACCCAAACATAAAAAAACACAACAAAAGTAAGTAACATATCCCCATATTTTTTATGTTGGACAATAGATCGATTTCAATAAATATATTTTAAGGATGATAATTAGAAATATAATTTACTTGTTAAAGGATATAAAAATAAGATGACTAATTTTAGGTCATATGTAGTAATTAAATTTGACTATTACATATGGTCATTCATTATATATTATAGTTGGGATTATATGGATTTTTCAATATGACAATTGAAATGGATGTTATAATTACAAGTAGCCACATTATGAAATATATGTATAAAATAGAAGTAAATGGAATCAAGTAGTATAATTCTTCCTTATGAAAAAATGTTTTTATATTAGAAGGGAGGTAGCATCAATAAGGTTTTCCAGAGACAATTCCCAATCAGGACATTATCTTTGGTAAAATTATTTAAACAATTTGTGGGGTAAGATGATTTTCATTGATGTATCCATGATATTAATGTATTATAAACTGCCAGTCATGAACACCACCAATCCTTATCATATCCTCTAATTTTAAACATAAATCACGAGGGTATATATAGGTAGACATAAATGAAGGTATAAATATACAATTATAATTGTAATGAATTTTTTTATGTATCATATTTATTTATATAATTTTATCATTACAACTTGTAAAAAAATTAACTATATTTTATAAAAAAATATTCTATTAGCGTTGCTAAATATACATTAAAATGTTTTTATACATAGTAATTAATTTCTCTAAAAAGTTTCCATTTATGGGCCATGTATTGTTTTCAATTAAATAATTATTTTAATAAAATAAAATATACATATAAATAATATATTTACACTCATTAAATTATTAATTGATTTAAAGTAACCATAAAAAAATTAGTATCTACAATTTCTATTTTCAAAAAAAAAATTACTATATATCAAATATTTTTATTTCATATTAAATTTTACAATATTTAGAAAATGAATTTGATTATATTAATATAATATTCATAATTTCAAAATTTAATTATATGTTTTATCTTATATTATAAGTAAATATTAATTACCAATATAAATATATAATTAACATTAACTATGATATAAATGGTTAAATTAAATTTATTCAAATTATGATAAAAGAACATCCCACATAGACCTTATATAATGGATTTGTTAAAAATACATATTTTAACGAACCAACCTGGGTCTACAAGGAAATCCACCCAAATAGTCAAGTCACATAAAATAGTTAAAATATGAAAATAGAAATCATTTATATAATAATATAGGAAATACATACAACTAGAGACTGAACCTGAAATAGATGAGATACCAAAAAACAAGTAAAGTCCAAAAAAACATGCTTGACTAGAAAGTAAATCATGTACCCACCTGACATATAGTCACCGCATGAAAAATCTATACTGATAGTAGTAACAAAAAGAGAAGCCAACATGCTAGAAGATGTTCTTCCCTTTATCTGAATCCTATAACAGAGCATCTAAAAACAACCAAATGAACATGTAGGGTGTGAGGAAAATACTATTAAAATAACACCATAATTTCTATACAAGTTATAATGTCAATAATGTACCAATTCTATATTTTGAAACAAAATAGTTTTACAATTTATTTTCATAAAATAATTCAAAATGTTAAACATATTTCCTTCCATTTCAATAAAATACATTAATATTCTATAAGCATAAATATGACATGTAAAAGTGATACAATAAGAATGAATATCCATTGCATCAAGAGGTACACATTTCCATGATATAACCTGTCATGAAAAGTTATTCATTACAACATCATATTAAGAAATAATAGATGAAAAAACATTCATGAGATAAATAACCATAAATGTAAAATGAAATAGAACATAATATTGGGATCTATCTTATAGGATAATGCATACTAGAAAAACATAATACTAAATAGGCATATAATGGATCCCATATATATTTATCTATAACCATAAATTTCCAAAATAAATTACATCAGAGTAGTGAAACACAAACAAGGATACCCATATCTCTCCCATGATGTATCTAGGATTTCCAATGTGTAATTACCTAAATAAATTTTTCAAAACATGCATAAAAATTCATTAAAATTTTCCAAAGAAAAATTTAATCCACACTGTAGTATGAAACCCCATTTTTGAATCATGAAAATAAATTTTCATGGCAGACCCCCTTTTTGAAAAAATATATTTTCCATGAAATCATTTTAAACCATTTTTCACTTCCAAATCATTGAAAAGACATAATATATTTATTAAAAATGATATAAAAGTCATTAAATTATACATTTTTCTAGAAAAACATACCTTACATGGTACTAACCTAACTGATTTCGACAACTTGGAGTAGAAACCATGAAAACCCCTTTTAAAATACTAGGCTCTCCATGAAATAGAAAAGGATCATTAGAAATCACTTTACAATAAAAAAATATGAACAAAACTATATAAAAAACCCTAGAAGTAACCAAATAAAAAATTATAAGGTATACATACCCAAAAAACACTTTGCAACTGTTATAAAGATTAATCATTGAACTAAACAATCAATATGGGTCATATTTCTCCAAAATTTCCTCAGAGGACCTTTAAGTGTAGGCAAGTAAGATATTAAAAAGGATTAAATGAAAATTTCATTGAGTGTAACCCTAGAAAATAATCCCTTGATATTTGTATGAATTTTAATTCCAATCCATTTCATGAAATACACAGAGCTAAAATATGTCAAAAACATTACTCTTTTTTATTAAAAAACCATAATTTTCAATTAAATAGTGTGATCCTATTAAAGAGAATGTAAACAACTCATTTTTTTATCCAGATCATGGATTCTTACTAAAAACATTATAGTTATTACACTCCCATTATAGGTGTGTAATCTCCCAGAAAACAGAAAAAATTGCACATTCTTGTTGAAAATTTCAAAAAATTCTGAAATCCACCATTATAGGATTCCTAACAACTATTTTTTCCATAAATAATATAATTTAAAAATTTTAATTAAAAATAGTGTTTTAAACATGACTAACAAAAAGGTAACTGGGTTTTATAATCTCCCTACTATATATGCTTCCTACCACAGAAAGGCCTCATGATATTGGACTAGAAAAAAGAGGAGGACAGTACTACCTCAAAAATAAATAATGTTCCCATATCTTATGGATATCCTAGGGGAAGTATAATAGTACCATAACTAGGGGGATTATTTTATCAAAAATTAATTTATCCTGGTGATCCATAATCTGAAAATATTTCTCAACCAATGTGGTATCAGGTGTAAGATAAACATTCTCCCATATAATCAAACAGGAAGGGTATCATATATACCTCATCAATAAGGAAACATGAAATAAGTCATATAAATAATTAAATTCATATAAAAATTCCATCTAACATTTCACCCTCTATTATCATCCAAATATCTCAAAGGGGCCCCCAAAGCATTTTCCAAACAAAACCTTATTACTCACCCTATGAAGTCCAATTAAATGTGTAAATATGATGAATACATGATCAACAACCTCAAAATCTATAATCTGATGAAGAAGATATATATCTAATTTCTAATGAAAATATTCTGTGATAAAATTACTCACGATCAATTGCACTATATTCATCATATTCTAAATAATTTTCATCCCAACAATGTATTTCTCTACCAAAACTACCCAAAAAATGTATATCTATATGGTCTCCCATAAAAATCCTCAAATAGATCCATATTTATCAAATACTAATAACTAATATTATATGAAATCTCAACCAAAGGAAAATAATTTTCTCATTTCCTATGAAATAAATCCCATATAAAATTATCTTGAAGATATATATCCCTCCATGTCTGCCTAAGAATTTATGGATGATAAGTTGTGTTTAATTTAATCTAGGAACCCATCACCTCCTAAAAACCTTTATATAACCTAGATGTGAACCTTACATCCCAGTCAATAACAATCTCATATAGAAGACAATAAAGATTCAAAATCCCTTTGAAATACAAGTCCCCAAGTTTTTCTTCATTATTAAACTCAAGAATATATATAAATATAAAATTATTATCTTTTATGAGCTTATAAATGATCACCCGGATCCCATCAATGTCATTAAGAGTACATATAAAAACAATACTATAATCCATAGAATACTCAACCCACATCCATACCGGATTGGGGAAATGATTAAAAAACTCTGTTGGACTATTTTGTTCTGCCTTAATATTATAAAAAGTATGGCACTCTGTTATAAAATTATAAATTACCAATCTACTCCCATACCACCAATACTAATTCCCTAAATCAAGAAACATCATGGTGGTACCTTGGTGCATGGAACAACACTAATGGTTTTCTTTATAAAAAAATCTACTTTTGGTGAAATATAACAACCGAACTACAACTTATCTATATAGATCTATTTAGATATAGAGATTGCTCCCCAAATATATCCCCATCATAAAGGATCTCACTAAAGCATTGAAACATAGTGTATGTCACCTACTCAACCTAAACCCACTCATCAATAGAAAAATTCATTTTCATTGAATCCAAGAACACCTATCTACCACCCTATTCTATGTCCTATAACAACTTAAAAACAAACTCATTAGAGTCCACAACTCAATTAATTTCTACATGGATTGCATCAGTTGTTTTTTGATAAACTCATCAGTAACCACATTCACTTTCCCATTGGTATAGAAAATATCAAATATCAAATTTATGATTATACTCCACCTTGTATATCTCTAACAAATTTATATCACTATATATAAAAATTATATTTTTAGGCTCTTATGATCAAAATATATAATCAACCTCTCCCAAGGAGATATTATTCCCCATTTTGAGTTCATTCACAACCACTTCTAACTCAACAATATAGATATGGTAGAAATTATCATGAGGTAATAACTTGAGAGAGTAGTAATCCACAACCTATTTCCCCTAAATCAATAAAATTATCTAACACATAATAGAATAATCTTATAAAACCTCATAACTTAATATTGGCTCTAGAAGAATAAAAACATGTTTGGAATCTAACCTTATCATTGGATCCTAAAAATATTTTAGGATATTTTCATTCAACTCATACAATACAACTTTATATTATAAATTTTTCATTGAAGATGAGAGCAGGGAGAAGTCCGGAACAGAAATCCTATAGTAAGCAGCCAAACCCAAGAAGATCCAAATCTCAAGAACATTTCTAGGATATTCCTAGGACATAACCTCATGTACCTTTTAGGATATACTAATACACCTCAAATAGATATAATATTCCAAATAAAATTCACTTTTTGGATCCAAAACAAACAATTGGAATGTGTTCCATATAGATGATGTTCTTTCAATTTTTGAATAATGATATACAAATGGTCCACGTGCTTCTCCTCTGACATTGGGTACCCTAAAAATGTCAACCCCAAACACACACACAATAGATTCTAAGAACTGATTAAATATCCAATTCATCAAATTCATAAACAACATAGAATATTTGGTGACACTGAATGGTATAGGCAAAAATCCAAATTCCCATGTCAAATCTGAAATGATGTGTTAGGTACATCCTCTTCTAATAATCCCAACTGTTCATTCCTTGACATGAGGTAAATATTGGACAACCAACAATCTTCTCTATATTGATCGTAGATATCATAAATTCTTTGTAAAAGATGTTTTTTATTAATAGTCACCCTATTCAACATTTGATAATCACTACAATGTTTTGGGATTTCATATTTCATTATATGAAAATAGATGGGAAAAGCACAAAGTGACACTATAGGATGAATAAATCCATCATCACATTTTCCCTTTTTCCATACATTATACTCAACAAAATCATGAGGTTTCATACAGTATGATGATATAAAAATGGAAATCATGTATGTGATAATATATATATTTATCATGACCTCTCTCTAGTGTGGAAAAATCATCTTGAAATGCCTTAAGGTACATCGAATCAAATTTTCGAATTTAACCACCAAAATAAGGGTTAAATTTTTATAGAAATATCTCTACAACTAGAATGAGATTACCATTGTGTATGGAACAACATGTCCTTCCTTCCCGATATAGAGTTCCACTCACCATGGAAAATGTGAGTGACCCTATTGGTAGATAAGAACATAACAAGATAGCGATAACAGTATATATGGGCATTTAAATTTATCATAAAATCAATGCCAATAATATTTTTTAATATGTCAAAATCAAGTACTAAAAATTACCACTCCACATCAAAGTTTGTTATTATCACCCAACGCGTAGGATATATGAAACCTTGTTTAGACCTATTTCCTAATGGAATGGAATGATCCAAAAAGAGTGGTATATGTTATGAATGAAAAATACGCAAGTAAACTATCATTGATATTATAAAAAAAAGTACCACTTGTATACAAAAAATATAGAACCATAGAAGATGAAATAAACATAGTGCATATTTTAATATATTTCCATTCTTTTTTTCCCTATAGAGAATAATCTACAGTATAAAGTACACTATTATTATCCACATGAACATATACCTTGGTCCCATGACTATACCCACCAACCTCAAAAGCATCTACATGATCTTAAAAACCCTCGGTGAAAGTGGATCCCACCGTACATCCCTAAGACATCATTTCACAAAAACATTTTAGATATAAATATCTTCCAAAAAGATGATACGTAATAGTATTCTCTTTATAGATAGTCATGGTAGGTTCTTTTTGTCCACACTGGTGGAAGAAAACCTACTTCTTCCATATTGGGGACCCGGAAATTGGTCCGGAGGAAAACTAACCACACTTACACATCCTTTTAAAGCCAGAAGATACACCATTGATAACCACCTAACCAAATGAATATCAACCCAAACAAATCTTTCTGTTTGTGTCTTTCATAGCCAAATAATATTTTTTCATCTACCTCCAAACATTTTGGATTGTACAATTGTATCAAAAGATACCAAATAAAAGGACGCGTTCATAACTTAGACCTATGATCATTTAGGTACTCACTAGGTTCAAGCTCTAATGATAGATACACAAACTAAAAAATGGAAATAATACTAAAAAATGGTATGATTACCCTAATATCAGAATATAAAAACACATGTATTTGAAACATATAATGTATTTGGGTAAAACATATACTTAAGAATTTTCATAAAGTGAGATCTGATAATATATTCATGAAACATATATTGTGCAACAGCTTCTCACAATATCTTTCCCAGTCTCACGAGAATATATGTGGCAAAAACCACCTTAAAATATTCCATAGTATTCAAGAAGTTTAATATCCAATATATCCTCTCATGGTACTCCTTATATTATTGGGTTCCTTTTCACCATGAAATATTAGTGGATTTTTCTTATTAAATCTTAATCCTTGATCAACTAGACAACATAGGTCCCAGATACCCTCTTGCATCAGAGTATGAAAAGTGAAAATAAAATCTTTTATCAAAATGTGGTTCACTTGATGTATAGAGACACTAACCTCATACATATAACATTACATTATTTTAAGAATAATTGTACATCAGAGTACAATCCAAGGATCGTAATGAATAGTGTCTTGGATGACTAAGTACATAAAATTAAAAACACGGTACTAAATAAGACATCTATTTATTTAATTTCCAAATTAATCTACTAATATCCATTGTGATCAAAAATATACCTAGGGTACACTATGGAACACATGAACAAAAGGATGAGATAAATATTCCAGGAATAACCATAGGAACAATTAATTAGAACATTTGATAGAAGGCTTGACATGCAGATATAAAATGGAATGTAACAGAAAGAATCATAAAATATAAACATGGAATCATATAATCAATGAGTCCTAGTAATGTGTCAACAATATAAAACATGACATTAAAATGATTTAAGGCTAATCGTCAAGACCATTTCCAATGGAAGCACATTCCATGGCTAACAAACATGATAGTCCCACATTGTAGCAAAAACCAAGGCTAACCTCCAAGATCGTTGCACATAACGTCTCATGAGACTCAACTTTACCCAATGCATTGAAGCGCTATCTGGCCTCTCCCATCTTAACATTTCATTAATATGTTTTCCAAATGAATAATCACACATAATCAATCTTACATAAAAATAACGGTTACCCGTGGAATTAATAAGTACCATATTCATGCCATAAAGCATAAAAAATGGGGGAATAATAATTGTCTCTATGAAAGAAAAAAACAAAAACATACATGAATATTCATAAGGGAAAATATTCATGAATCATTTTATGTGATTTCAAGTAGAAATTACGACATTTAAGAAAGGTATTAATGAAATTTTTTTGTTAAAACATTTTTTTCGGTTTTAAGGAAAATATTATAGAGCCATTAAAATAGAAAAGGTAGAAATAAGTTATATAGAACCATAACTGAAGAAAGAATATTTATATGAGAGTGGTTGTCTATAATATAATGTATATGACATTTTTTATCATACAAAAGATAAAATGGTTATAAAGTTCATTTGGTTATTTTTGTGAAGGTGAATCATTATATAAAGCATTAATGATAAATTCTATGATTAACATGGAAAATTTTGTCACAATTAACTTGTTTTGTTCTATTATTAACATCATGAATTTATAAGGATTTAAAAACATTAAATAAGATAAGATAAAAATTTTATGATATGTTTTAACCCTTAAAATGGTTTCATGACTGGTCTAGAATATGGTAACAAAAATGGAAAGCATGTCGTCCTTGAATGTCATAAATCAACACATCATGGACGGTGATTTCATTTTCCGTATAAAAAGAGGGAGGGGGTATATTATAAAAATAATCCATATAGAATAATATAATTCTAGAAAATTAATGATACTAGAGTTATCATACCATTTTGATGAAGGGAAGTGATATAATAAAAAAATAAAATAACATGAAAGAAAATGAATGTATCAGAATGTAGCATTTACTTATTGAGTTTATCTCCGTTTAGAGCCTCTTTAAGGTAGAGGTTTTGGATTGTTGATGATGCTAAGTGCTGCTAGAAATGGTAGAAAATATTTTAAAGATATTTGGGTAGAATTTAGGTAAGGCAAAATGATTAAGAGGAGTGATGAGAAGAGGTGATTGTGGGTGATATTTATAATGGAGGGGAGAGGGGTTTTCTAAATATTATAATCATTAATTTATTATTTTTCCACAATATAAGAAATAGTGATAATTCCACAACCAAAAAAATAATAAAATCATTTGAGTTTGATATTTGGGTGCTTACATCACTCATGAGATTTGGAATAGGGGATTTGAATTATAATGTATTTTTCTATTTACAAAAAATTCATTTATTTCAGAAAAATCCCAAAAATTAACTCTAACTATTTATCGACATATTGAATACAAAAATAAACACTATTTTTTAAAAAAATTAAATATGATTAATTTAATTTTTAATAAAAATCATAATTTACTTTAAAAATATAGAATATAAAAATATAACTAATTTTATGATGCATTCAAAAATTACATAAGGTCTTTTAAAAGGTTATTAAAACCATAAGACATAAATGTTTTATTTTATGAACACCTTTTAGGAAGAAAATTATTTTATTTTAATTAATTAATTATTGTAAATTATTTCAGACTTATAAATATAAGGCCCCATCCTTAAACCTTACTTAATCTTGAGTTATTACAAGATTACACATTGATGACCTTTTCAGGATTAGATTTTTAGAGAATTAGATCATGAAACATGCATTACGTTCCACATTTAAACAAAGTGGTTACATAAAAGATAGTATTCATTCATCCCATCAATGGAAACATATTTAAACTAAAACATGGATTCTTTCTTGACAAATCCTTGACAATATCATCACATCATTTACCTTTTCCTTGACCTGTGAAAAACATTTCAAAAACTTGGGATGAGCATAAAAAGCTCAGTAAGGGTTATAAAAATATGGAAAGGAAACATGAGTTCATATATACAAAAGAATGAAATCATACTTTACCCATAAAACATAGGCACTTTGACATACCTCATCAAATAATGAATAAATCATAGAAATCATAAGACATAAAAGGTAACTTGAGGCATTCATAACATTCTTACGTAGGGAGTAACCCTCTTGGTTACGTTTGGAATACCCACCATAGTATATTCCCTAAATCTCTATGAAGAAACCTTAATGTTTCACTCCTTCACATTAACCAATGCATTGGAGAGCTATACCGGGCTCACCCGCCCTTAGTTTATCACGGAATCACCTGTCTTCATAACAATGCCCAAGAACCATAACATAATATTATCACATAAAACATGAATAAAGGAAACATAACATTTCCACCTTTCAATAACAAGATATCAATATAGCATATTGCTATAAAAACATTATGAAACCCATTTTCAATACCAATATAAAAGAAAAGTAAAACATGGTATTTATTTTTCTATTAAAAAGATGGTATGTCTTGTAGAAGAAGCCCAAACTCAAATAATGGTCACAGAGGCGGAGAAGTCGTTGTCGCAGCATACGTATGACAAAAACATTCCCTTTTGTCATTTAGTAAAACGCTTCGTATATAAAATATTCCTTTTTGGATAAACGTAAAAGTCAAAGGGGTTTATACACCATATAAATGAAGGTTGTGTATAAAACAAAATATGCCTCAATGAATGGAGATTGAGACGAAGTCCCTTACAAAGACGGTATCCTTGGTTTAAGGATAAATCAATTACATAATTATGTGTGACAAACGAATACACCAAATATAAGTGGATATTACGTGTAAAATAATCAAAGGTCATTAACAGATATTCAAAGGATGACATATTCAATAACTACATGTTGAACCCAAAGAAATCGAATTTGGGTTAAGAAGGTCCCTTGACAGCCTAATGACGTCACATCAAAATGAGTTGATGAGAGATAAAAAAGGGTATCTCATCACTTGGACATAAAATTTACATCAATAAGGATATATGAGAACATATCCCAACATAACAATATGTAAATTAAAATACCCAATAAAAGGAGTCTTTTAAAAAGAGGAGGGTGAAAGGTTCCCTTACCGATATGGGTATCTTTAGAAACGTACACCTCGTGAAATAAGGACAATACAACATTGATGTAAATACTCATAAAAGAAAGTATATTACACAATGATTAAAATAATGGGCAGTATATACACCACTCAAAGGAAATTGTGGCAAATTTAGCATAAATCTCATGGGAATAAAAGTGAGATGAAAAATCCCTTACGAAAACTCGGCAGCCTAACGACGCCACATAAAACATACAAAAATGGATTGATGAGATCAAATAGGGTATCTCATCATATTAACATAAAGTTTATAGAAATAGGAATATAAAATAACATCCCCCAACATAACAAAGAGTAGCTTAAACGAAGTGACATAAAGGAGAGTACTTAAAAAAGAAAGAGAGAGGTTAGATCTCTTACGAAAATTCGGCAGCCTTACGGCGCCACTCAATATATCCAAAATAGATTGATGAGAGAGAATAGGGTCTCTCATCAAATTAACATAAAAATTAAAGTAATATTAATATAAAAGAACATCCCAATAACAATAAATATGTGCTTTAAAAGGAAAGACATAAAAAAGTGTACTTAAAAAGAAAGAGAGGAGTACGATCCCTTACCTCTGGTCCGACTTGACTCGATTGTTCGTTAATCTCCTGAATAATAAACTTTAGTTAATTTATACATCCTTAAGAACCATTTTTCAAGTTAATTATCCCTTTTATATCACTTGTTACCATGTCATGAACACTATTTTATTATTTAAGTTAATAATGGTCGTTTTAACGATCATTGGTACTTGAGTCAAAAATAATAATCTCTTTATAATTACAAGTTGTTCATGTGGTTAAATATCCATTATATCCAGAATTTTATTCATTATGTAGATATCATATATATCATATATAACCATTATATTCATGCATTTATAATATTACATAACATTTAGAGTTAAGAAATTAAATGCACCGTTCATGGAGACGGTAAGTCATACGTACACATGAACGCTACTTCCATTTCTATTTCATATTTAATGGAATTAAAACATAATGATACATAATAGTATTTTAATTCCATTATTGTATCATATATAATATCATTAAATATATCCTATCTACATACCACATATGGTATTAACGAATCAAATCACTTTGAGGGGGCGGTAGTCCGGACTTCCAAAAATGATGATATCGCGTATACCCATAAGGGAATCCATAAAAGTATGCAATAAATGATAAATACCAAAGCTTAAGGAAAACATAAACATATTATATATCATATATAAATATAGTTTCATCTTAATGGACACCTTTTAATGTGTCAAAAGAATGTGGAACAATCATCGTTTCGGGAGGCAGAAATTCTCCATCCACAGAAACAGTATGTTCTTTATCAATTATATGTAGGTGTGTGTAAGTGTAGCTCGAATCCTTCTTATAACAACATCCTATTATATTTAATATACTGGATTTGTTACAAAAGAAATGAATAAAAAGTGTTCAGGGGGTTAGAGAAGCAAAATAAAACAAAAGGACTCAAGGGAAGACATTACCTTAAAATCGGGTAACTCCCTTTGGTTTGAGCTCAAAAGCTTACTTGGGAAAGAATCTACCAAAAGTGAGGTAGAAAAGAGTTAGAGAGGGATGCGGAGAGACAAAATGGGCAGTGGTTGGCTGAACCAAAGGCTTTGGAAGTGTGGTTAAGGAGGTATAGGTGGGGGCCTTTTATAAGAGGAGAGGAGGGGAACTCTTGGAAAGGTATAAAATGTAACTTTATTTTCAAATGCGTTTCAGATTTTAATGGTCCCACTTTTATGTGTTTCAAGGATAAGGTGATAAGGGTTTGAAATACACCCGTCCAATAGGTTTTGGACATGTGTAGGTCCTAGAGTTTACATTATCCTTCCATTTTATTTAAATCCTTTATTAATGAGGTAATTGATGCATCATCATGATGTCATAAATAATTTAATAAAGATAATGTCTAAAAATTATAAGAAATATATAATGATGTAGGAAATATTTTTAGATTTCTAATTAATATTTATAGTCCAAAATATAATTTATTTAGTCAAAATTAGAAATATTTTACTTAGGTGATACATTCTTTGTTACATTTAACATTCTTTAAAAATAAAAAGATAAAAAGTCACTTTCTCACAAAAGTGATTCCATGGGGCCCCAAAGTTTGGCACAAGGCATCCCATTGTCGGAAATGAGACAACCATTAGCCTTAGGACACATGTTTTGGTCATTTTGTATTATTATGATATTAATTTAATATCTTTAACTACCCGATTACTCATTAATCAAGATAATTAATGATAATTACCGTCGTTACTATTCATAATGTCCAAAAAAGAGTCTTGATTACTTAATTTGGACCTTCTGATTCTAAATATGTAATCCATTTTACCAATTTCCAAACACATAATTTGAAATAATTAATTTAAAAAAAACATCCCATTGTCAAAACAAATAGCGGGTTTTTTTGAAACAACATTTATGAAAAGTTTTTCACTTGTTTATGCCAAATTAAAAAAGTGAAATTAATCACAATGACCATAATTGGATTACATGGTTAAAATATACTCTAATTACACTTTAAAACAAATTAAAAAGATAATGTATCCATATAATTAAATTGTATGAAAAAGTAGTTTTGATGTAAAATGCAGTATTTTTTACAATTCATTGAAAAATGAACATTGTCAGAAAAATACCAAAAATTTATCCAATGTAAATTTAAATGTCCCAATCATAAATAATATGTTTATTTTGAAAAATAGATCTCATAAAATTTTCAAAAGTTTTATTTAAAAAATGGTTTTCCATTAAAAGGGTAGTAAAGCAATCTTTTAAAAATACCAACGTATTCAATGCTTAAGATTGGATTCATTTGTATTTTAAGCCTCTAAAATTTATTGGATAAAATTAAAAACAATTAACAAACATATTTATTCGTAAATTAGTTATTTATATTCATTCCTTTCAATACAACGGCTATGTGTTAACTACCATTTAAAATAATATTATTTTATTATTAGAGTGCAACGTATGATTTCAAAGGAACGTGTTGTTGCATATTGGGTACGCCATCGAGCATAGCGTTCCCTTTAATGTAAAATTAATATTTTATTCACAAATATGGATAAATGTGATAATATCATACTCTTTATTTACTTGGGGTGTTACATCCTTCCCCCCTTTTGGGAATTGCGTCCTCGCAATTATAAAACTGGGCTTGGAAACATCATTGAAAATCCCACATCAGAACAAGAGTCGGTAAAACAATCACTTTAAAATAAAGAAATAGAACTGTAGAGGTCACCCGAGTTAACCCATACTAGTATTCCATGTAGGAAAACATGGACATGGAGGAGAAAACATAGGGTCATGTTCTGATGGAGAGTGATAGAAAACATGTTTAGGAGAAAGTTAACCACAAGAAAATCACAAACATGTGATGGGTTAAACGGTATTAGATTCCCCATTAGGAAAAGTTAATAGACAACATTTTTTTAAGTTACTTTTTATTAAAGAATTTATTCATAAGGAAACATAATCACTTATCATGTTGACTTTCAACTTTTATTAGATTCCTTATAGAAAATCATATTTTCTCCAAAAGATGAGTATTTAGGAAGACTTGTTCACATTAAAAGTACTATAATAAACTTCTAGAGAATCACCTAATACTCCAAAGAGAACTATATACTTCCCATGTCTTTAGACATTAACCAAAACCAAAACAAAAAGGTTAGTACAAGATCACATAATCAAGAAAAGGATAACCCTTTATAAAAAGAAAATATATGCATAATCTCCAAAAAATTTCCCAAAAAACCCAAAGTTCAACGAGGACCATTCGATAAAACATTTGTCCATAAAATTCTTCAATGTAAACCAAAATAAGATTGAAACCCAAATATTTTATGGATTTAGTCACAAAGTCTTCCAATTTAAATCGTAACATTTATCTCCAAACAACATCAGTTTCTCTTTAAGTCTCATATTGAAAAGTAATTAACCTAATCACATATCCTCCATGATAGGTTATTATATTTTCATAGATAACCCAAAATCAAATTACTCTTAATTCATAAAATCATCTAACTAAAAGGAATCGGTCAAA
Source organism: Viscum album (assembly GCA_963277665.1). Taxonomy (NCBI): domain Eukaryota; kingdom Viridiplantae; phylum Streptophyta; class Magnoliopsida; order Santalales; family Viscaceae; genus Viscum; species Viscum album. The sequence goes on along the minus strand of OY728133.1, from coordinate 1,900,027,853 downwards.
CTAACTAGGGACCTCACGTAGTCCAGTGGTAGGCGATAAATACTAGTTGCACTTTGGTTGTGGGTTCGATTCCCACAGCTTTATCCGACGTGACAGGTTGTCACACGGTCTGAGTGTTGTCCTTTTTCCAAAACTATATAATTCTCAATTCATTCCCCAAAAAGAGATAAAATCATCAAAAATAACTATAACATAATTTAACCTCAATTTTATCTCATGTCTTTCACTTCCATCATAACATATCGTAACCCATAATTACCTCAAAAGTGAGGATCATATAAACACAAAGGGTTCTTTATAACTATGTCCACAAAAGAACATATAACTATTCCTTGAATAAAATTTTCATATATTAAACATCATGGTTACAAATACTATAAAAAGTCTTCTAATGTAACCCAATCATCAAAAAGAGACTTAATACTCTTAAGAATTTCACCATAAATCTTGAAGCCCTTATATGTTGACTTCTTTCTCATTCAACATTCTTCATGATCCATTAACCATTCCTTTCCAACTTATTCTGAAATACTTTCCTAAAAACGAAATCATGAATCATATCCTAAGATTCCAAAATAGGAAAACAATAGTTATGAAATAATCCATACCTTTGATTGGTCATTTTTAGTTTCTTCATCCTCAATCGGAATGACATTAGGTATTGGTAAACGAACATTTGTACGATCTTGGTGATACCATTCATGAAACTTCTTTATATGAAATGTGTTTTCATAATGACCATGCAAACCACATTTAAAACATTCAATTGATCCCTCAGAAAGAACTTCTTTCCCTTTCCTCGAGTCAACTGGATGCTTTCTTTTTCCATGGTAGGTTCTTGCTTTATGACCTTCATTTCCACATCTATAGCATATTTCTGTCCTTTTGAAACATTTTCCTAGGTGTTTCTTTCGACATCTTTGACACATAGGTTTTTGAACACACTTACCTTTATGATTATTACCTGTAATTTCATAGGGAATTTTTTCTCACATATATGATGCCTTAGAGAAATCACCAATGTTTAGGTGGTCAATCTTGACTCCAGATAGTTGGTTGAGGATAATCACAAGAGTTCTCATTACAGCTCCCATATCATTCAGTTTCTTGCTCAAAAAACTGTCACATTTTCCTTCACATCCACTATTACTTTGGTGCCTACTAAATCCATCCATTTACTAAAACCAACAAGGTTAGTGTGAGTATATAAACAAAACCATCATGTACTAATGAGGAAGATAAATACTAAGATATACTTACTCATTCACTTTATCTAAAACTAGGACTCTTTCTGAAATCCTAACCATTATGGTAATGTCACTTATGTTTAAAGAATACAATAACATCTAAAGTTATCTAAACTGACCATTGATACCAACTATAAGGCCCCAGACTTAAACCTTACTTAATCTTGAGTTATTACAAGATTACACATTGAGGATCTTTTCAGGTTTATATTTTTAGAGAATTAGATCAAGAAACATGAATTACATTCCACATTTAAACAAAGTGGTTATATAAAAGACAGTATTCATTCTTCCCATCAACAGAAACATATTTAAAATAAAACATGGATTCTTTCTTGACACATCCTTGACACTATCATCACATCATGTACATTTTCCTTGACCTATGAAATACATTTCAAAAACTTGGGATGAGCATAAAAATCTCAGTAAGGGTTATAAAAATATAGAAAGGAAACATGAGTTCATATATACATAAGAATGAAATCATACTTTACCCATAAAACATAGGCACTATAACATACCTCATCAAATCATGAATAAATCATAGAAATCATAAGACATAAAAGGTAACCTGAGGCATTCATAGCATTCATACGTAGGGAGTAACCCTCTTGGTTACGTTTGGAATAAACACCACAGTAAATTCCCTAAATCTCTTCAGAGAAATCATAACATTTCACTCCTTCGCGTTACCCAATGCATTGGAGAGCTATATCGGGCTCAAGCGCCCTTACTTTTTCACTAAATCACCCGTCTTCATAACAATGCCCAAGAACCATAACATAATATTATCACATAAAACATGCATAAAGGAAACATAACATTTCCACCTTTCAATAACAAGATATCAATACAACACATTGATATAAAATCATTAAGAAAAAAATTTCAATACCAAAATAAAAGAAAAGTAAAACATGGTATTTAGTTTTCTTTTATAAAGCAGGTATGGCTTGTAGAAGAAGCCGAAACTCAAATAATGGTCATGGAGGCGGAGAAGTCGTTGTCGCCGCATACGTATGACAAAAACATTCCCTTTTGTCGTTTAGTAAAACGCTTTGTATAAAAAATATTGCTTTTTGGATAAACGTTAAAGTCAAAGGGGTTTATACACGGTATAAAAGAAGGTTGTGTATAAAACAAAATATGTCTCAATGAATGGATATTGAGACGAAGTCCCTTACAAAGACGGTATCCTTGGTTTAAGGATAAATCAATTTCATAATTATGTGTGACAAACGAATACACCAAATATAATTGGATATTAAGTGTAAAATAATCAAAGGTCATTCACACATATTCAAAGGATGACATATTCAATAACTAGATGTTGAACCCAAAGAAATCAAAATTGGGTTAAGAAGTTCCCTTGACAGCCTAACGACGTCACATCAAAATGAGTTTATGAGAGATAAAAAAGGGTATCTCATCACTTGGACATAAAATTTACATCTATAAGTATACATGATAACAAATCCCAACATAAAAATATTTAAATTAAAAGACCCAACAAAAGGAGTCTTTTAAAAAGAGGATGGTGAAAGGTTCCCTTACCGACATGGGTATCTTTCGAAACATACACCTCGTGAAAGAAGGAAAATAAAACATTGATGTAAATGCTCATAAAAGAATTTATATTACACAATGTGTAAAATAATGGGCAGTACATACACCACTCAATGGAAATTTTGGAAAATGTAGCATAAATATCACAGGAATAAAAGTGAGATGAAAAATCCCTTACGAAAACTCGGTAGCCTATCGGCGCCACATAAAACATACAAAAATGGATTGATGAGATCAAATAGGGTATCTCATCATATTAACATAAAGTTTATAGAAAGAGGAATATAAAATAACATCCCACAACATAACAAAGAGGAGCTAAAAAGAAGTTACATAAAGGAGAGTACTTAAAAAGAAAGAGAGAGGTTATATCTCTTACGAAAATTTGGCAGCCTAACGACACCACTCAAAACTTCCAAAATGGATTGCTGAGAGAGAATAGGGTTTCTCATCACATTAAAATAAAATTTATAGTATTATTAATATAAAAGAACATCCCAATAACAATAAAGGTGAGCATTAAAAGGAAAGACATAAAAGAGTGTACTTAAGAAGAAAGCGATGAGTAGGATCCCTTACCTCGGGTCCGACTTGACTCGATCGTTCATTAATCTCTTGAATAATAAACATGAGTTAATTTCTACTTCCTTAAGAAACATTTTTCAAGTTCATTATTACTTTTATATCACTTATTACGATGTCATGAAAACAATGTTATATTCATGCATTTATAATATTACATAACTTTTAGAGTTAAGAAATGAAATGCACCGTTCATGGAGACGGTAAGCCGTACGTACGCATGAACGCTACCTCAATTTCTATTTCATATTTAATTGAATTAAAACATAATGATACATAATAGTATTTTAATTCCAGTATGGTATCATATATAATATCATTAAATATATCCTCTATACATACCACATATGGTATTAACGAATCAAATCACTTTGAGGGGGCAGTAGTCCGCACTTCCTAAAATGAAGATATCGCGTATACCCATAATGGAAGCCATAAAGGTATGACATAAATGAAAAATACATAAGCTTAAGGAAAACATAAACATATTATATATCATATATAAATATAGTGTCATATTAATGTCCCCTTTTTAATGTTTTAAAAGAATGTTGAATAATCGTCGTTTCGTGAGGCAGAAATTCGCCATCCACAGAAACAGAATGTTCTTTAACCATGAGATGTAGGTGTGTGTATGTGTAGCTCGAATCCTTCTTATAAAAACATCCTAGTATATTTAATATACTAGAGTTGTTGCAAAAGAAATGAATAAAAAGAGTTTAGGGGGTTGGAGAAGCAAAAGAAAACAAAAGGACTGAAGGGAAGACATTACCTTAAAATCGGGTAACTCCCTTTGGTTTGAGCTCAAAGGCTTCCTTGGGAAGGAATCTGTCCAAAGTATGGATTGAAGGAGTTAGAGAGGGATTTGGAGAGACAAAATGGGCAGGGGTTGGCCGAACCAAAGGCTTTGGATGTGTGGGTAAGGAGGTAGAGGTGGGGGCCTTTTATAAGAGGAGAGGAGGGGCACTCTTGGAAAGGTATAAAATGTAACTTTATTTTCAAATGAGTATCAGATTTTAATGGTCCCACATTGATGTGTTTCAAGGATAAGGTGATAAGGGTTCGAAATACACCCATCCAATAGGTTTTGGACATGTTTAGGTCTTAGAGTTTACATTATCTTTCCATTTTATTTAAATCCTTTATTAATGAGGTAATCGCTGCATCATCATGATGTCATAAATAATTTAATAAATTTAATGTCTAAAAATTATAAGAAAAATATCACGATGTAGGAAATATTTTTATATTTATAATTAATATTTATAGTCCAAAATATCATTTATGTAGACAAAATTATAAATATTTTACTTAGGTGATACATTCTTTATTACATTTAACATTCTTTAAAAATAAAAAGATAAAAAGTCACTTTCTCACAAATGTGATTCCATGGGGCCCCAATGTTTTGAACAAGGAATCCAATGGTCGGAAATGAGACAACCAGTAGCCTTAGGACACATTTTGTGGTCATTTTGTATTATTATGATATTATTTTATTATCTTTAACTACCCGATTACTCATTAATCAAGATAATTAAAGATAATTATCGTCGTTACTATTCATAATGTCCAAAAACAAAAGAGTCTTAATTACATAATTTGGACCATCTTATTCCAAATATATAATCCGTTTTACCAAAGTCCAAACACATAATTTTCATTAATTAATTAAAAAAAACTTCTCGTTGTCAAAACAAATAGCGGGTTTTTTAGAAACAATATTTATGAAAAGTTCTGCACTTTGTTTATGCCCAATTAAAAATTGAAATTAATCCCAATGGCCATCATTGGATTACATGGTAAAAATATATTCTAATTACACTTCAAAACAAATTAAAAAGATAATTTATCCATATAATTAAATTGTATGAAAAAATCGTTTTGATGTAAAATGCAGTATTTTTTACTATTCATTGAAAAATGAACATTGTCAGAAAAATACAAAAAATTAACCCAATGTAAATTTCATTGTCCCAATCATAAATAATATGTTTATGTTTAAAAATAGAGCTCATAAAATTGTCAAAAGTTTGATTTAAAAAATGGATTTCTATCAAAAGGGTAGTAAAACAATCTTTTAAAAATACCAATGTATTCAATGCTTAAGATTAGATTCATTTGTATTTTAAGCCTCTAAAATTTATTGGATCAAAGTAAAAACATTTAACAAACATATTTAATCTTAAATTAGTTATTTATATTCATTCCTTTCAATACAATAGTTATGTGTTAACTACCATTTAAAATAATATTATTTTATTATTAGAGTGCAAAGTATGATTTGAAAAGAACTTGTTGTTGCATATTGGGTACGCCATCGAGCATAGTGTTCCCTTTAAAGTAATATTAATATTTTATTCATAAATATGGATAAATTTGAAAATTTCATACTCTTTATTTACCTGGGGTGTTACAATAAAAATACTAATACTTTAACTGTGGTCATATTATAACTTATAATATGACTAAATTTTATTTACACATTCATGGGTGAGGCTACTATTATTTTTGGAATATTTTCTCTTCATAAGGGTCATATTAATATTCTTAAGGGTAACATTACTATTCATAATGTTCAGTTACTATTAACCAAAAATTATGTTTATCTTATCAGATACCAAACATCTTACAGATCGCAGTTGTGAATGTCATATTTTCAAAATTGAAATCACTGAAGTGAAAATATTATGTTTAAAGGAAAAATAGTAATTTTTAGTTCATTGTGTTGTGATTTCATGTGATTATACAACATAATTATAAAAATTGAATTTATATTGATAAAACATTAGGTCGTTACATTTTTACCCCCTAAAAAGATTTCTAATTTTTTTTTGCCTATTATGCCATAAAAAAGTGAGGGTACTTTTTCGTTCATTGTCCACTCTAGTTCTCATGTTTATTCTTTGTACATATGGTTTAACCATAGTACGTTGTCAAGGTGAGTAGTCTTATTATGTATGGAATTATCTATATGACCCATGTTCGTCCTTCCCTACTCCTCATAAGAAATATCATCCTCTAACTTTACCAACTCTGAAGAGAGTACATGTTAAGGACAGGGTATGTAACAATTTAATAGGGATATGCGGAAGATATCATGTACTTTAGAAATGGTAGGCGGAAGTTCTAGTTGATAGTCCATATATCTGATTCAATAAAGGTTCTCAAATTGGTTGATTTACTTTGGACTTATATTTCATTATTCGCAAACCACTTGATCTTATTCCATAGAGATATGTATTGAAATACTATGTCTCCAACTTTGAATGCAAGGTATCGTCAACGATTCTCTGCATAACTCATTTCTCAATATTGGGTTACCTTGATGTGTTGCTGAATGGTTTTCACCTTCTCTACAATTTATTCAACTATTTAAAGTCCTAGAATCTTACACTCACTAACTTCATCCCAACACGATGGTATTCTGCACCATTTCCCATAAAGGGCTTTGTATGGTTCCATTCAGATAATCGAGTGGAAATTGATGTTATAGGAGAATTCAACCAGTGGATGATGTTTATCCCATACTCTAATTAAGTCCATATAAAACTCTATAAACAAATATTACGATGTTGGAATAGTTCGCTCAGATTGGCCATCAGTTTGAGGATGATAGGCGGTACTGATGTTTAGTTCAATTCTTATAGAATGTTGGAGATTTTTCTAAAACATTGAGCTGAATCTCAGATGTCCAAAGGATACAATAGATAGTGTTATTCAATTCATCCTTACATCTTATTTGATATATATCTATTCAATTTATTCTGTTGATAAGTCCTATATAGTTTTGATAATTTGATAATTCATTATAAGACAATCCACAATGATCCATACTTCCTTATTTCAACAAGATATCCATGGAAGTCTAATGAAAAAGTCCAAGGGTATGTTCTCCCACTTCCATGTCGGTATGAGTAGTTGCTACATCGACCACTTTGACTTCTATATTTTATCCTTCACTTTTTGATATACCAGGCACATGGATGTATATTCAACAATCTCCTTCTTCATATTGTCCCACAAAAAGTACCCTCGGTGATATTGATACATCATTGTGCTCCCTTGGTGAATATAGAAGGTTCAGCTTTGTGAATAATTCGAAAGCTCATTCTTTGTCTATGGATATTATGGTATACATAATCATGACCCAAATCATGAAACTCCTTCCTCGTTAATCATGAACTAAGATGATTTCCTATTTTTAATAGCTTCCACCCTTTTTTCACTTTTCATATCTTTTCTTTGAGCATATTTTATTTTCTACATGAGGGATAGTTGAGAAATAATTTGTGAAAAAAATTAATTATTTTCATCCATTAATGATTCCCATGTTAATCCCCTGAAAGTATAATAAGATCGTATCCTTTGCAATTCTCATCATTGATAATGGTGTCAGATCTTTTCTACTCATAGAATTCGCCGCCTTATTTGTCTTACTGGGATGGTAGTGGATTAAAGATTCTTAATTCATGATGAGATATTTCCATCTTCAATGGACCATATTAAGATCTTTTTTTAATATATTTTAGACTCTTATGATCAGTAGATGTCTCACACTTCTCCCAATAGAGAGATTACCACCATATTATTAATGAAAATATCACAACCGCTAACTCCAGATTATGTGTAAGATTGTTTTTCTCATTGATTTTAGGCTTCCATAAGGCATAGGCTACCAATTTATCATTTTTAATCAACACACAGTCTAAGACCTTCCTTGACGCAGCACTATACACCACAAATAGTACTCCACTTATTGGGAGTGTGAGTATTGGAATAGTGATTCGCCTCTTTCTCACCTCATTAATGCAGTTTTTCCATTCATGAGTTCAAAAAATCCTCACCCCCTTACATTTCAGCTTGGTCATTGGGTTTGAAAATCGTTAAAATTTCACAAAATAACATTTATAATACCCTGATAGACCTAGAAAGCTCCAGATCTCTGTAACAGATGTTGTCATGGGCCACTATACAATAACATTTATCTTGGAAGGGTCCATAGATATCCCATTTTTGGTGATAACATGCCCCAATATTGATACTTCCTCCATCAAGAACTATCATTTACTATACAGTGCATACAACTTGTCCCTTTACAATGTAATTTACACAAAATTCAAATTCTCATCACGTTCCTCCTTGAACATAGAGTTTATCAGAATATCATCGATAAAGACTACCAAAAATTTGTCAATGTACTCTCTAAATAATATATTAATTAAATCCATTAAAATTGAAAGAGCATTAGTGAGTCTGAAGGGCATCAATATGAACACATAGTTTTCATACCTCGTTTGAAAGGCAGTCTTGGGAATATCTTCTTTCCTCAATATTAATTGTTGATATCCGGACCAAAGGTCCACATTTGAGAAATAAATGGACCCACAAAGCTGATCAAAGAAGTCATCTATTCATGGTAGGGGGAAACTTGTTCTTTATCGTGATTTTATTGAGCTCGCAATAATCAATGTCGAGGCACATTGTTCAGTCCTTATTCTTGACAAAAAGGATTGGTTCACCACACAGTGAAGAAATCATGCACATAAAACCACTTTGTATATTATACTATAAATAATTATTCATCTCTTCCATCTATACATTGTTCATTCTATATGGTGTCTTGGATATAGGTATAGATATCCGAATAAGTTAAACTGAGAACTCAACCTCTCAATGAAGAGGAAGGCCAAAAACTTTTCCAAGAATACAACAGTGTAATCCCTCATTATGGCCATGTATTCAATAATGATTCTATTTTTTTCTCAAAAACTTGATCTAGACATGATTGATTATAAGGAATTAATATCTACATTTCATAAAATGATTCTCAAGGAGATTCATTTTCCTCATTACACTTTTAATGAATTGGAGGAGGATTTGGGATGTGAAGAGTGATCTCAATTTCTGACAGTTGATGTTGGATTAGTATAATGAGAGAAAATTGATGCCCATGATAGTTTAAAACTCAACAAAAGGAAGTATGCCGACATTTTTAGGGAGGTTCATCCAACAAATGTTAATCGGGGAGGAGTTATAAACCATGGATGCTATAGTTGTCACATTCACTACACTCACAGGCTACATTTCCTCAAAATTTTAATGTGGTGCTTGAAAGGATCTACAAAACTTGACAGATATAAAGAAATTCATAGATCCAAAATCAAATATTATGTTCCCTATTTTGAATGATTAACTAGCATACCAGTCACCACAACGTTTTCCAGCTCCACCTCAGTAGTAGTGATAGCATACACACATCCTTGTTTCATTAGAGGTTTTTTGGTGATTTCCCTCAACAACCCTTTTCTTAGGATAGTTGTTCGTATAATTCCCATGGAAATTGAATTTGTAACATTGCACTAGATGATGAGTGTTGAGATGAACATTCCATTCTTCTTCCACATTAGTTGGATTTTCATATCTTTTCAGGCATTTTAGCAAAATTTTCCATCTTTCTACATTTGAAGAAATTCTCGGTTCCCTTCTGAATGTTCCCAATATTCTTCTCCCCTCAAGTTTTAAACGTGGGGTGGTTGAGATTTTTTCAATAATGGAATTTTTGGTGGGACCAAACACATATGACTCATTTTTCCTCTTTTTTCCCTAGGCCTCATGATACCACTGATATTCTCTGATATCCATTTCAACCTTAAGGGAACAACAGAAAATATATTTATTACTTTCGATGTCTCAAATCACTAATTATTTTTGTACACTTTTATTTTGTCCTATAATTAATAAATCCACCTTTCTTTCGGTTTTTAAGACAACTCCAGAGGCATACCTTTCATGGATTATGATTTTTTCATCATACACCTCGATGGACTCATATTCCTTCTTCTTCAATCTGAGGAAATCTGTTTCCATCTTGAGATGGATATTTTGGGGAAAATATTCATTGAAAAAAATTTCTTTAAATTCCTACCAATCCATGGAATAAATTTCCACCTAGGTCTTCATATAATTGATTGTATTATACCAATGATCATCTTCCCCATCAAAACAGTTGTCCACAGGTATGACTTTATCTTCTTATAATCACTGAAGGACATAGAATATTTTTTCAATGGAGTTAATCCACTGTTCAGAGAGGAGGGGATCATAAGGTCCACTGAATATGGGAGGCCTTTTACTCATTATGGATTCAATGGAAACATGAAAATTCATTGGGTGAGGAGGGTGTTCCACAAGATTCATGTTATTTTTCCTAACTTGAGCATGTAAAGAAAGTACTATCATGATGTTTTGAGCACCCATCCCCATCATATCAGGAATATCATTAGAGTAATATTGACATTCCCTATCACATTTATTGTTGGATCATGTTCTCATATTTCCGGCCATTAACTGATAAAAAGTGTTTACAATTAAGGGTCTTGAATACTTAGATATTGAGAATAAAAATGAAAATTTTAAACTCAGGGAATAAACATGTATAGGAGAAGTATATCATAACTTGTGATTCCTTATGTTTAAATATAGGTTATCCTTGACGAATTTCTTATCTTATATTCTTATGAGATTTTATTTCATTCCCTTTATAATGGTTTGTATCAAGATCCTGAATTTTTCATTGCATATCTCTTGGGAGTTTCAAACCAAGAGTGCAACAAGGCCCATTGTCATTCAACATTTCCTGTTTGAGTCTAGCTCAATGTGGTGTTTTTGGGTTTTACCCCAAGATACATATATTACAAATCCACCGCTACCTATTTTTAAACATACAATGATGTATTTTATGGATAAACCACTTACTCTATACTTAAAAAAAATCTAGGGTTGTTTTCATATACCATTTCACACCCTTAAGTTTCTTACTAAAGTTCCCTATTCATAATCTAAAAAAATAACTATACCATACTCTAATACCAACTATAGAGACCCTATCCTTTTACATATATGATTACATAATTTTGAGCATAATTATATATCAGAGTACATGCCAAGGATTACAAAGTCTAGTATCTTGGAATATTAGTTTCATAAAATTGAAAACATGTAACTAATTAAAACATTTCCTTATTTAATATTGAAATTAAAATCCTAACATCCATTGTGCTCAATCATCTTCATATGGTGGTACCCTTGGTAACATGTTTACAAAGGGGTGATCTAAATAGCTGAGTAAGGAATTAACCATAAGAACAAAGCCATCACACAAGAGATAGAAGGCATGACATGATGATATAAAAAGGCATGTAACATAAGAAATTATAACATATAAACATGAAATCATATTAACATGAAGACATAGTAATGTGGAATCAACATAAAACATGACCTTAGCACTAGTTGAGTATAATCTCCAGAACTTTGCACATGGTAGCACAATACAAGGAAAACCTCCAATACCATCAAACATGGTCGCATAATCCAAAGCTTACTCCCAAGACCATCGCACATAATATCTCATGAGAATAAACTTTATCTCATGAATTTTAGTTATATATGGGTGCTACCATATTATCATTTCATAAATATGTTTTCCACATAAGGAATCATACATATTCAATCTTATATAAGCATTATTATTACCCATGGAAAGAATTTGGTACCATAATCATGTATAAAAGAATAAAAAAGGGCGTATAATAAATGTTTCCAAGAAATAAATGACCTAATATATACATGGAAATTCATAATGCAAAATAGGCGTGCATCATGGTTAGTGATGTCAAGTAAAATTGACAACATGTAAAAAAATTATTCAAGAATGTTTAGCATTAAAACATTTTTGTAGGGTTTTAAGGAAAATACTACAGTGCCTTTAAAATGAAAAAGCAAACAATCCATTATATGAAACCCTATGTTAATCAAAAAGGATTTCATAATAATAATGACTGATTTTGAATATAAAATGGTGTCTTAAAAAATAGCATATAGTGCACCTGAAATCGGATAGGAATTCTGGAAGTTCCCTCAAAACAGGTTTTCTTATAAGGATTTATTGAGGATGAAATCACATAAAAACATGTATATAACCAAAATAGAATGATGAAAAAGTCATGAAAAATTAATTTTATATATGTAAATAGAATTTAAAATGTGCACATAAAATATAAGATAATTTTATTCTAGTAATAGGAATATAAGGCAACCCAAAGGAACAAAGGATGATCGTGTAGATTCCCATATAGATTATTGGCATAGTATCAGGTGTACTTAAGAGGGAATAAAGAGAGATAAATGGGTTTATAATCACATATAAATCTTGTTTGAAATATTAGGGAGGTGAAAAATCATACCCCATTATTAGGTATTTAACATAAAAGGGCATAATGTATAGGACATTCATGAATAAAAGTGAAATAGAGATGATCCCTCACATTATATCCACTAGTGTTCTCCACATGATATTAATGTCCTGAATAATAAAATTAGGTTCACTATTTAAATACTAAAGAACCTATTTTACATGTAATTGGTTTAGTATAACCGTTTTATGTTCATTCATGTCTTTTTTTATTGGTTATGTGGTTCATTTGCATTGTTTGGGTCCATTTGTTTCATGTTTGGTTTACTTATATTCATGTTTGGATACACATGTTTGATAAGATTGGTTGTCCTGAGTTGAAGTTACATTAAATTAGTGAACATCCATAAGAATACATTTTTATCAAATTCATTTGGTTATTTTGAGTGAAGGTGAATCATTATATAAAACATTACTGGTAAACGCTTGGATTAGTTTGGCGATTTTGCTCATAATTAATTTTTTTTGTATTATTAATTTACATAATGAATTTATAAAGATTATAGATCATTAAATAATATAAAATACATATATTATGATCTGGATCAACCATTAAAATGGTTTCATGTCCTGTCTAGAATATGGCAATGAAATTTGAAAACCTGTCGTCCTTGAATGTGATAAATCAACACATCATAGTCAATGTTGTTGTTTATAGTATAAAAAGAGGGGGAAGGGGAAATTATTATAAACTGTCCCATTATCATAATTTATTTATAGTGCATGTTTTTCACATTAGTTATCATACCATTTTGGTGAAGGGGGTTGCAGAAAAAAAAATGAAAAGAAAATAACTTGAAAGAACATAAAAGGATCCAAAAGAGGAATTTAACTCTTGAGTATATCTCCTTTAAGATCCTCTTAAAAGAAGAGGTTTTGGTGTTATATAGATACCAAGGGATGAATGATGTAGTAGAGGACCCCGGGGATATATTTGGGTAGAATTTAGGGAAGGAAAAAGTCTTGATTGGAATGAAGATAATTGAGGAGTGTGGGAGGTATTTATAGTGGAGGGGAGAGGGGTTTTCTCAATATTATATTTATTAGTTTATTATTTCAACACAAGACATGAAATAGTGATTATTCCAAGACCGTGAATAGTAATAAGAGCTTGTGAGTTCGAGATTTGGGTTCCTACATCTGTCATTGTAAAGACCCGTAAATTTCAAGGAAATTTTTTTCTTAAATTTCTTTGGAATTTTTCAAGAGCGCAGCTTCTGACGGCACCTGATTCCGAGGCCCGGTGTGCCTGGAATCATGTTTCGAAGTTTGGCTCGGGTACGTTCAGTGAACGGACGAGCGGGTTTTTCTATCTTTTGAACCGGTGCCCGGAATCGAATTCTGAGGGCATCGATGAAATCGCAGCGCCGGTATTTTCTTAGAAACGCCTCTTCCGGAGTTGCGTTTGCTCAGACGTGGTTTTTAAATTTTGGGGCTTTAGGTCAGAAATAAAATAAAATTTGTGCGACAACTTTATTTTATTTCACTTAAGCTGCTTGGAAGTAACTTAGAAGCCACTTGAACTGAGCTAAAGCGGATAGGGTGCTATCCGGAAATATCCTACCCCTTGTTAGGATATTTGTGAGGTGGGGCCCGCACGAGCCCCGCCGTTTCTTTCGCTAAGTAACGCACCCGCGAAAACCCGTCAAAGTAACTGAAAAGTCAACCGACGCGTTTTCTTTAATTTCTTAACAGACCATTTAATTGGGCGGTTTATTTCGTGAATTAAATGGGCTGTTTCATTCGTTGAATTAATTCAACGAATTTAAGGGGTCGTTACTTATGTGTTGTGTTCGTTGGCAAAATAATAGACAAACTTGTCTATTTTGGAGGATCCTCCTGTTGTGCGAGATCCTCAAAACCTCCACCCTCCCCGTGAAGAACGCGAAGAACGCGAAGAACGCGAAGAACGCGAAGAACGCCGGAGACCGGAATTCGACGACGCACACCGTGATCTGCGACGTCGACGAGCTCTACCCGCGACGTTCTTCGGCGATGCCTCTTCTTCCGCGACCGATCCTCGTTCGGCAACTAAGGTGAGAATCGGATCTTTTAATTCTCACTTTTTTTTAATTTCAATGACAACGGATTTAATTAATTAAATCCGTTTGTTCTAGATCCGGAGATCGTCGGCGCGACGTTTTTCCCGCGGTGTGACGAACGTCTCTTCCGCGACGACGCGACGATCCCCTCCTTCCGCGACGAGCGATTCCGCGACGACCTCACGTCCGTCGGCGACTTCGAGGCAGGGGTTGTTGGAATATTTTTTTCCCCGTGTTTATTCTTTTAAAATAAAGAACCCGATCACGGAACAATTTTAATTTATTTAAAATTGTTGATTGGTTATTTCTTTTCCTCCAGTTGATTTTATGACTAACGCGGAGGGTGCGGATCTAACGAACAAGACCCGGCAACCCTCCGACGATCTTTTTGTTGTGCGGATTTGGCGGATGATGACAAACCGTGCGGAAAGGGCGATCCGTTGATCCTGCAGTGAAGATCGGCCCCCGGGAGGAGCAATGGCGCAGACGGGAGGCAAAACGGGCCACCGGAGCAACTCCGGCGGCCCGCGGAAGGCGGCGGCGCCCGGCGCGCCGCCGTGGAGGAGATCCGCCGCGGCTGAAGCCGCGGCCGCGCGGAACATGGGAGGGACGCGGCGGCCCGGCCGCGTCCGCGTGACAGGCGGCCCCCCGCGGGGCTGCGTTCCACCTAAGTCGCGGGTCAAACCCGCGGCGCCCCTTCGGCCGCTCGGCCGAAGCCGAGCCGGCCGGTCCGGTCAGCTGGGTCGCGCCCAGGCCGGACCGGACCCGGCCTAGCCGGGTCGGGCCGACCCGGTTCGGGTCGACCCGGTTCGGCCGACCCAGGGGGGGGGGGGGGTTTCATGCCGGGTCGCCCCGGGCCCAGAACCCCTGTCTTCGAGCCCTCTTCGGTCTTTTGCCCATATATTGGGCCTGGGACCTCCGATTGAAGAACCGTCAGCGGCTACGCGATCCTTGGATCGACACGGTCGTTTCAGTATATTACAATCAAGGTTTCGGAAGACTTTGGGTTCGGCCGGGTAGGTTCGTACACGAAACCAACCGGGCCCTCGGAGCGGAAACGCTCATATCTTGAGCTTCGGACGTCCGAATGACGTACCGTCAGCTTTGTTGAATTCCTCTCAGTGAGACGGAACTTTTGGATTACTCTGCTCGAGGTTTGGATGCCGACGGAGTACGGTCGTGTCGGTTCGTATACGAAACCAACCGGGCCCCTGGAACGAAAAAGCCAATAACTCACAGACCGGGCGTCTGATTGACGCGCCGTCTGTTTCGTTGACTTCCTCATTATGAGACGGAACTTTTGACATACTCCGCCCAAGTTTTGGATGCAGTCGGAGTAAGGCCGGATTGGATTTTACCCGAAATCCAACCGGGCCCCTGGAACGGAAAAGCTGATATCTTTCAGCCAGGACGTCCGTTCGACGAACCGTCAGCGGCGTTGGTGATCACGTTGAGAAACGGTCCCTATGTGCTTACCCTATGAGAGTTCGGGGTACAGTTGAGATATGGCCGGGTTTGGTTTGCTCACGAAACCAACCAGGCCCCTGGGACGAAAAGGCTAATAATTCACAGACCGGGCGTCCGATTGACGCGCCGTCTCTTGCGTTGAGACCCCTGTGACGAGGCGGACTTTTGTGAAACTTCTTCATGAGACCTTGTGATACTTGGAGTATCGACCAGTAGCTCGTGGAGCGGACCCTCCGGGAGATGAGCGTGCAGAGTACGGAGACCGTGTAGCCGGCTGAGACCTGACGACTGCTTGACCGACTCGACTTGGAGTGAGTCGACTATCCCAGTGGACGGAGCGCCCGGTATTTGGAGACAGACCCACGGCGGACGGAGCGCCCGGTAGTTGGCCGCAAACCCGCGGTACTCGACAGGAGGAGTACCTCAGTAGGCTATTTGGGTGAGTGCCCGGTATTTGGCGACAGACCCACAGCGGACGGAGCGCCCGATAGTTGGCCGCAGACCCGCGGTACTCGACAGGAGGAGTACCTCAGCAGTCTAAGATTAGTGAGCAGCACCTCTGAGTCGTGACAGGACCACTGTACACTCCAGAGACGGAGCTCTTCAGCAGTTACGGTTTCGATAATGAAAAATCCTGGTTTGAGCTGAGTCAATGAATCTTTGTGTTTCCTCATGATTGAGATGGGTCGCTTGATAACTTGGGTATATGTATGGGCATATACCTGGGTGATGGTTATCCGTTGTTTTCATGATTTTTGTATATCCTTGTGATTGGATGGGTTACTTGATGACTTAGGTATATGTATGGGCATATACCTAAGTAGAGTCTGATGTTACTTCGTGATTGCTGTCTTTACTTTGTGGATATCCATGTTGGATTTAGTGAGACCTTAAGGGTCTCGGGGTCCCTGCTGAGTAGCTTATACTCACCCCTGCACGGGCTATGCCCGCACTTCGTTGTGTTGGTTGCAGACGACGGACAGCGCAGATCGCAGTTGAGGCTTGCGGAGCAGGTCGGTACCTGGAGGAGGACCACTGGGCGGACGTACCCGGAGTAGACGACAGGACCCGAGGTGTAGAGGAGCTATCTGTACCTACCCTTCAGGTAGGATCCGTGGTGGACTATCCAGGAGTTGAGCCATCTGTACCTACCCTTCAGGTAGGAATCGAGGAGGACGACCCAGGAGCCACATCGTTCTACCAGCTGCTGTTTTTCCCTTTCGAGTTGTACTTTACAGTTGGGCTTGTATTTCCGGCCCTTTTACTTTTCTTCGCTTGTGTTTACTTTTCCGCTTGCTTACTCTGTGCTGTTTGTTTGCTTTTGTAATGGCAATGCCTTCCCAGTTACCGGGATTTACTCCATTGGTGCTAGTCGCCAGCCCCTGGCCTATGGAAGGCGGGCTTGGGGTAGTCACGGCATGGGCCCCGAGGTCGGGTCGTGAAAGATTGGTATCAAAGGTGGTCGATTCTACCGTAGACTCTGATGTTTCCTTTTCTGTGAAGCAATAGTGTTAAGAGTACCGAGTATGGTTTTCAGTTCAGGGAGTCCAGTGTTGGTGCGGGCGGCCGACGTATCCATACACCAGGACCCTGACAACTGAATTCCGACTTTGTGCACGAAAACACTGATTGCGGGTGTGTTTCCAAAGTTTAAAAATGTCAGCTCAAACCAGGTCATCTCACCAGGTTTAATCGTTTGACCGTGTTACGATGTTTCTTTCAGGATGCCTTTTCTCAGACGACCAGATTTAGCCCAGAGGGATGTGCGTACTGACAGCCTGCCGACCGACGAGGCTTCGGTTCAGGGCCCTCTTGCAGTCGAGGCACCAGCAGAGGCACCAGCGGTACTACCATACGTTGGGCCACCGATGCCACCAGCCCCAGCGGTAGGCGATGCACGCTACTTGAGAGCGCTGCACGAGTTCCAGCGCAAGAGGCCACCCAGGTTCCAGGGAGAGACGGACCCGCAGGCGGTTGAGGTTTGGCTGGAGGCTGTGGTGGGAGTCTTCAGGCTAGTGGGGACGCCAGCAGACTTCATGGCGATCTTTGCGGCTAGCCTTCTTCAGACAGCAGCAGGCAGGTGGTGGAGCCACTTGTTCCAGTTTTTCCGTGGGATGGCCTTCTCTTGGAAAGACTTCGAGACCTCCTTCAGGTTGGAGTATGTGCCAGTAGCTCTACACCCCGAGCGTGTTTGGGAGCTGCTGCCTTTGTCGCGTGCTTCTCGATCAGAAGCCGAGTCATCTGTGGGCAGTAGACAGATAATGCAGAGGCCCAGAAAGACCAGACCAGCAGTTAGACGGTCTCGGGATTACGACCGGTGGTGCGGGGCAGCCGGGGTGGGGCCAGAGCTAGGTGTGCCAGAAGCAGACTGTGTTACTCTTGCGGCGAAAAGGGTCACCTGGCACGTGACTGTCCGACGCCTCGTACAGATGACGCGCAGGTTTTGGAGGAGCCACTGAGGCAGAGGAAGCGTTGAGCGCTTGAGCAACAGCCGAGCAGTGGACGGGAGCAGAACTAGTGGATGCGTCCCTTTTACTTCTAGTTCCTTTATGCTGTTGTATTCGTGTCTTTGTATTATGAGCTGCAATAATAAAGAAGACACTTATCTCTTTGATGTTCACTTCCCTGTCCTTTGTTTGGTTAATACTGAGTGGTCCCGGTTAAAAAAAAACTGTTGACTTGACCCTCACTTTTGAGATTTCTACTGGAGGAGACCTAGTGACCTCACACTGATGCCGACACTGTGACTCGACCCTTGGAGGCGAGAGTGACAGTTCGATCTCTCAGTAGTTACGTCGAGGCCTTACGACGTCGTTCATGGCATGAATGTGAAATTTATGTTAGGATTGATTGTATTAGGAAATGGGCATGGTTCATCCAGGGGATGAGACCGGGTTTCTCTTTTCGGCAAAGGAGAAATTTTAGCAGCTCTTTCAGATCGCAGGCAAAGAAGGTGCAGATCATCCAGGAGCGGATGAAGACTGCACAATGGAAGAAGCAGGGAACCGACTCCAGTCTTAGAGACTCGAGCGTGTTAAATGTTTAAAGATGGGGAAGCTTAAAGGACAGATGAATCTGCGGAGTAGCAGACGTGGACGTGGAGGCACTGCTAGGTGAGCAGCATGAGGTGGTGTACATCCTAGCATGTTACAACCACCCGCCTTTGAAATCCCCGCCAGGCTCAGGGAGCAGGAGGGCTGGGAAGGAGAGTAGCTGCATGCGGTCAAGTAGTGTGACCCAGGGGCTCTAAGAATGATTCGGGGTACGGGCTATGTCTACTATGAGCTGCCATATCTTTAGACATAGGTACCAATCATTTTTTCCTTCCACGAATCTTGTCCCAGACCTAGAGGTTCCGGTAAGCCGTTGACTTGACCCTCACGTCAGGAGATACCTTTGGGAGGAGACTCGATAATCACACTTGCGCCGACAGTGTGATCTGACCACGAGGCGAGAGTTTTGGTTGGAATCTCTTGGTGGAAGCGTCGAGGCCTTGCGACGTTGGTCTGGTTATGGATCGAATTCACAGATCATACCCAGGATGACTGTTTTAGGCAAAAAGGTTGTGGTTTGTCTACAACGTTGGGATAGGTTTTCCTTGGTCGGCGAAAAGGAAACCCTGGGCAGCTCAAGATAAACTCATGCACAGGAGGGTGTAGCCGATCACTCTTGAGTCAGTCAACCTTACCCTCATAGCAGCAGTCGTTTTGAGTTTCAGTTCTAACAGAAATGGAGACCTCTGGAGTTCGAGGATGACGACCACGTCTTCTTACGGGTCTCACCTCGACGAGGTTTATGGAGTTGTAGCTGAGGTGACAAGTTACTTCCGATGTTCGACGGACCTTCTGGTATTTAACAGGGTAGGCGAGGAGGTTTACCGCTTGACCCTACCACCTCAGTTGCACCGGGTGCATAATGACATCCACGTATCTCAGCTGAGGAGATACGTGCTTGTTCCATCCCACGTCATCGACCACAGGGGGGTTGGACGTCAATGACAGGGCGACCTTTTCGGAGGTTCAGTAGAGATCGAGGATCGAGAAGAGCAGGTTCTGCGTAGACGGACGATCCCTCTGGTGTGCTTCTCCGGTAGCACGAGAACCTCCAGGTGAGCACATGGGAGCGGAAGGCTCAGATGCGTGCTCAGTACCGCTTTGTTTCCCTATGTTTGTGGTGAAGCTTTACGGGGATGTAAAGCCCTATGGTGGGAGTAATGTAAAGACCCGTAAATTTCAATTAATTTTTTTTCTTAAATTTCTTTGGAATTTTTCAAGAGCGCAGCTTCTGACGGCACCTGATTCCGAGGCCCGGTGTGCCTGGAATCATGTTTCGAAGTTTGGCTCGGGTACGTTCAGTGAACGGACGAGCGGGTTTTTCTATCTTTTGAACCGGTGCCCGGAATCGAATTCTGAGGGCACCGATGAAATCGCAGCGCCGGTATTTGCTTAGAAATGCCTCTTCCGGAGTTGCGTTTGCTCAGACGTGGTTTTTAAATTTTGGGGCTTTAAGTCAGAAATAAAATAAAATTTGTGCGACAACTTTATTTTATTTCACTTAAGCTGCTTGGAAGTCACTTAGAAGCCACTTGAACTGAGTTAAAGCGGATAGGGTGCTATCCGGAAATATCCTACCCCTTGTTAGGATATTTGTGAGGTGGGGCCCGCACGAGCCCCGCCGTTTCTTTCGCTAAGTAACGCACCCGCGAAAACCCGTCAAAGTAACTGAAAAGTCAACCGACGCGTTTTCTTTAATTTCTTAACAGACCATTTAATTGGGCGGTTTATTTCGTGAATTAAATGGGCTGTTTCATTCGTTGAATTAATTCAACGAATTTAAGGGGTCGTTACTTATGCGTTGCGTTCGTTGGCAAAATAATAGACAAACTTGTCTATTTTAGAGGATCCTCCTGTTGTGTGAGATCCTCTAAACCTCCACCCTCCCCGCGAAGAACGCGAAGAACGCGAAGAACGCGAAGAACGCGAAGAACGCCGGTGACCGGAATTCGACGACGCACACCGTGATCTGCGACGTCGACGAGCTCTACCCGCGACGTTCTTCGACGACGCCTCTTCTTCCGCGGCCGATCCTCGTTCGGCAACTAAGGTGAGAATCGGATCGTTTAATTCTCCTTTTTTTTAATTTCAATGACAACGGATTTAATTAATTAAATCCGTTTGTTCTAGATCCGGATATCGTCGGCGCGACGTTTTTCCCGTGGTGCGACGAACGTCTCTTCCGCGACGACGCGACGATCCCCTCCTTCCGCGACGAGCGATTCCGCGACGACCTCACGTCCGTCGGCGACTTCGAGGTAGGGGTTGTTGGAATATTTTTTTTCCCGTGTTTATTCTTTTAAAATAAAGAACCCGATCACGGAACAATTTTAATTTATTTAAAATTGTTGATTGGTTATTTCTTTTCCTCCCGTTGATTTTATGACTAACGCGGAGGGTGCGGATCTAACGAACAAGACCCGGCAACCCTCCGCCGATCTTTTTGTTGTGCGGATTTGGCGGACGACGACGAACCATGCGGAAAGGGCGATCCGTTGATCCCGCAGTGAAGATCGGCCCCCGGGAGGAGCAATGGCGCAGACGGGAGGCAAAACGGGCCACCGGAGCAACTCCGGCGGCGCCGACGGCCGGAGGCGGCGGCGCCCGGCGCGCCGCCGTGGAGGAGATCCGCCGCGGCTTCAGCCGCGGCGGCGGCGGCCGGTTCCGCGGCCGCGCGGAACCGGGGAGGGACGCGGCGGCCCGGCCGTGTCCGCGTGACAGGCGGCCCCCCGCGGGGCCGCGTTCCACCTAAGCCGCGGGTCAAACCCGCGGCGCCCCTTCGGCCGCCCGGCCGAAGCCGAGCCGGCCGGTCCGGTCGGCCGGGCCGCGCCCAGGCCGGACCGGACCCGGCCAGGCCGGGTCGGGCCGGGTCGGGCCGACCCGGTTCGGGTCGACCCGGTGCGGCCGACCCAGGGGGGGTTTCGGGCCGGGTCGCCCCGGGCCCAGAACCCCCGTTTTCGGGCCCTCTTCAGTCTTTTGCCCATATCATGGGCCTGGGACCTCCGATTGACGAACCGTTAGCGGCTACGCGATCCTTGGATCGACACGGTCGTTTCGGTATATTACACTCAAGGTTCCGGAAGACTTTGGGTTCGGCCGGGTTGGTTCGTACACGAAACCAACCGGGCCCTCGGAGCGGAAACGCTCATATCATGAGCTCCGGACGTCCGAATGACGTACCGTCAGCTTTGTTGAATTCCTCTCAGTGAGACAGAACTTTTGGCTTACTCTGCTCGAGGTTTGGATGCCGACGGAGTACGGTCGGGTCGGTTCGTACACGAAACCAACCGGGCCCCTGGAACGAAAAAGCCAATAACTCACAGACCGGGCGTCCGATTGACGCGCCGTCTGTTTCGTTGACTTCCTCTTTATGAGATGGAACTTTTGACATACTCAGCCCGAGTTTTGGATGCAGTTGGAGTAAGGCCGGATTGAATTGTACCCGAAATCCAACCGGTCCCCTGGAACGGAAAAGCTGATATCTTTCAGCCAGGACGTCCGTTCGACGAACCGTCAGCGGCGTTGGTGATCACGTTGAGAAATGGTCCCTATGTTCTTACCCTATGAGAGTTCGGGGTATAGTTGAGATATGTCCGGGTTTGGTTTGCTCACGAAACCAACCAGGCCCCCGGGACGAAAAGGCTAATAACTCAAAGACCGGGCGTCCGATTGACGCGCCGTCTGTTGCGTTGAGACCCTTGTGACGAGGCGGACTTTTGTGACACTTCTTCGTGAGACCTTGTGATACTTGGAGTATCGACCAGTAGCTCGTGGAGCGGACCCTCCTGGAGACGAGCGTGCAGAGTACGGAGACCGTGTAGCCGGCTGAGACCTGACGACTGCTTGACCGACTCGACTTGGAGTGAGTCGACTAGCCCAGTGGACAGAGCGCCCGGTATTTGGCGACAGACCCACGGCGGACGGAGCGCCCGGTAGTTGGCCGCAAACCCGCGGTACTCGACAGGAGGAGTACCTCAGTAGGCTATTTGGGTGAGCGCCCGGTATTTGGCGATAGACCCACAGCGGACGGAGCGCCCGGTAGTTGGCCGCAGACCCGCGGTACTCGACAGGAGTAGTACCTCAGCAGTCTTAGGTTAGTGAGCAGTACCTCTGAGTCGTGACAGGACCACTGTACACTCCAGAGACGGAGCTCTTCAGCAGTTACGATTTCGATAATGAAAAATCCTGGTTTGAGCTGAGTCAATGAATCTTTGTGTTTCCTCATGATTGAGATGGGTCGCTTGATAGCTTAGGTATATGTATGGGAATATACCTGGGTGATGGTTATCCGTTGTTTTCATGATTTTTGTATATCCTTGTGATTGGATGGGTTACTTGATGACTTAGGTATATGTATGGGTATATACCTAAGTAGAGTCTGATGTTACTTCGTGATTGTTGTCTTTCCTTTGTGGATATTCATGTTGGATTTAGTGAGACCTTAAGGGTCTCGGGGTCCCTACTGAGTAGCTTATACTCACCCCTGCACGGGCTATGCCCGCACTTCGTTGTGTTGGTTGCAGACGACGGACAGCGCATATCGCAGTTGAGGCTTGCGGAGCAGGTCGGTACCCGGAGGAGGACCACTGGGCGGACGTACCCGGAGTAGACGACATGACCCGAGGAGAAGAGGAGCTATCTGTACCTACCCTTCAGGTAGGATCTGTGGTGGACGATCCAGGAGCTGAGCCATCTGTACCTACCCTTCAGGTAGGAATCGAGGAGGACGACCCAGGAGCCGCTTCGTTCTTCCAGCTGCTGTTTTTCCCTTTCGAGTTGTACTTTACAGTTGGGCTTGTATTTCCGGCCCTTTTACTTTTCTTCGCTTGTGTTTACTTTTCCGCTTGCTTACTCTGTGGTGTTTGTTTGCTTTTGTAATGGCAATGCCTTCCCAGTTATCGGGATTTACGCCATTGGTGCTAGTCGCCAGCCCCTGGCCTATGGAAGGCGGGCTTGGGGTAGTCACGGCACGGGCCCCGAGGTCGGGTCGTGACAGTCATGAAGTTAGGAATAGTGTATTTAAATTATAATGTATTTATACAGTTAATTAATGTATATTACAAATCACAAAAAAACTCATGTATTTCAGAAAAATCCCAAAAATTCTCCCTAACGCCACGAATTATCAATGTGTAGAATCAAAAAATCAAATCTATATTTCAAAAATAAATTTTAAAATATGATTAACGTAATTATTAAATAAAATCATGATTTACTTAAAAAATACAGATTTTAAAAATATAACTACTTTTGTAATGCTTTAAAAAATTACAATAGTTTAAATAAAATTATCATAAAATCATAAGACATAAAAAAACTTATTTATAAACACATTTTAGGAAAATAAATTTTATTTTAAATTAATTAATTTATTATATTAATTTATTTATGACTTATAAAAATACTAATTATTTTATTATGGTCGTATTATCATTTATAAGAGGACTAAATTTATTTATATATTCATGGGTGAGTTTACTATTCTTTTGGATGATATACTATTCATAAGTGTAATATTTTTATTATAAAGGGTAAAATTACTATTCATAAGTGTCAGTTACTATTCACCAAAAAATAAATGTTTCTTATCAGAGTCCAATCATCTTACTGATTAATGCCATATATTTTTGATTTTCAAAATTCAAATCACAAAAATGTCAATATTATGATTAAAGGTCTCATATTACTTGTTAGGACTTTTTGTTCTAATTTCATGTGGTTATACCAAATAATTATATGAAGGAAATTTCCATTGAAAAAACATTTGGTCATTATAAGAGGATTTTTCTTACAGAATTTATCTCTTAGCTTCCTATATTAAATTTTGAGGATCTCTACACGAATTTATTTTCTATCAATAGACAAAAACCAAAAAGTAATTGGAAACTTCCAAAATCAATGGAATAATTGTAGGTATCAATTAAAAATAGTTAAAATATTATGAATTCAAATAAACCACCAAAAATATACATAAAAGGATATAGTCTATTTAAATAAATATCCCATAATGTACATTTAAATGACCTCAATCTCTATGTCTAAAAGATGGATAAATGTCCCCAACCACCCATGGTAACTCGGTTTTAGTCCAGATAATGAGAAATATGTACCCCATTTCCATATGTATTATATGAATTCTGACAGACTTATCTCCAATATTGAAAAAACAAAAAATCAAACATATATAGTCTTAACTCACTTTGTGATGAGAATCCCTTTGATACAAAATTGTAATGAACCAACCCAAATCAACAAGACAAGCCACATGAATCATCCCATCACATACAATTGTGAAATAGGAAAATAGAAATTAATCCAGAATATATGCATAATAAGTCATAAAATAAGATTATGAAGTAAAAATATGTGAGACGACAAATATTTCATACAATCCATGACAAAATGATCCAAACTATAAATTATTTCAAGTCTCTATATGACCAACATTCCCCTCTATACCAACTCAAACTGAACTCAATTTCTATAAGATAATCGTACTTGATATAATATGCATTCCAATTTTCATGAATCCTACAGTAATACATATAAAAACAACCAAATTCACAAATATTTTATGATAAAAATACAAATATAAAACCAAAAATGTTTCTATACAATGTATAATATCAATAATCCACCAATTATATCATTAAAAAAAATTTCAATGAATTTTCATAAAATAAATCCATATATAAATCATTTTCCATTGGTTTTTCATAAAATGCGTTAATATTATTGAAACTAAAATATTTAAGCTTGAAGTTATAAAATAGGAAATCAGATCCAAGCTTCAAGTGGTACCTATATCCGTGAAATAACATATCATATGTAGATATGTGATACAATCTCATATAAAATCCAATGATTAAAAATCCTAGATAAAATAATAATACAATAAATAATAAACAATTATAAGGGAAAAAGCCTCATATATTGGTATACTGACTTATGGAAATGAGAACTAGACAATAGAAAGCTAAAAATTTATAAATTGGATCCAACTAAAAATGACGCCTCCAATAGATATTTCAAAATTTTTCCTCCCAATGGTGTAACACTCACTAAGGGTACTTGTGTATATTTCCCAATGCACCTAAGGTTCCCAATGTATAGTATTCCAAATAAATTATTAGAATAATTATCACAATTTCCTTCAACATTTCAAAATCCATGAAAATCTACTTCAAATATTGAAAAATATTTTTTAAAATCAAGAAAATCCATATTGAAAAAAAACCACATATTTAAGTCATTTACCGGATAAAAAATAATTCTAAACCACTTATCATTTACAATTAAATGAAACAACATAATTCATTTATCAATAATGATATTTAGTTCAACTAATTATACATTTTTATAGAAACACCTACCTCACATGGTATAAACATAGCTGATTTAGAAAATAGAGATCAGAAATTGAGAGAACACCCTTCTGAAGAAAAAGCTCAACAAGAATCTGAAAATTATCGATATAAAAAACTATCTGATCATAAAAATGAACTCAACTATATTGAAAACCATAGTTTTAACCAAATAAAAATAAAATTAATCAATTATTACTATAAAAACACAATTTAATTTCAATAATGATTAAAAATTGAATGAAACAATCAAGAAGAGTGAGAGGTCTCCTAACTCCCCCTTAGAGTTTTAGTTAGAGAGGTAGAAGAGATTCCAATGGATGAAAAAAAATCATCTAAATAGCACCCTAATGACCAAAATATCATAAATTACAAGGTTTTTATTTCCATTACACGTCATGTAAAACCTGATGCTCAAATATTCTTATATATATATATAGTTTTATATTCAAAACCTGTTATTTCTATTTAAATGGCTTAATCCTTATATACAACATGTAAACCAAACACATTTTGTATCTAGATCATAAATTTTTAGTGGTGGTCATTATATGGTGTGTAATCTCATTATATATCAATAATCCCACAATAAATAGAAAAAATATTAGGTTTATGCTGAACAATACAACAAATCCCTGACATTACTATTATAGGTAGCCTAATAATTCATTTTCAAAATTATTCATCCAATGAAAATGGGAAAACTAAAGGTTAAAAAATACCTAGAACAAATGTAATGGGGCATTACACATACCCAAATATCTCATCATAAATTCATAAAATAATATACCAAACCCATATGTTATTATATATTAACCACTCACCTAAAACTCATTTCCATGAAAATGTTTATGATTTTCACCAATAAAAGGGCTCACCTCTAAAAATGTCATCCCCCATTTAAGATTAAAATTTTACTTAAAACCCAACCAATTTTACCCCTCCAAAATTCATATTCTTTTTTAATCATATGGTTGTATAAAGATCCAATTCTTTTAATTCAGTGGATACCTTGAAGAAAATATTCAAACTCTCATTCTGAGTATTATCTACTCTCTGACTTTTCATTCTCTATTTTTCTCATTGATCACCACAAAAAAAATTACACCCATTGTAATATAATGAAATTAGTTTCATTCATATTCTTAAATGAAATTATATTTACGTAATAACCATTTATTACCTCTCCCCTTATATTTGAAAAAAAACATAGCTCATGTTATGTGTGGGCGACCGCCTCTATCAACAACATATTTAATTTTTCATCAATTCCATTAATTGATAGTTAAAAAAATTTATTTAATGACTATATATTATATTTACTTCATGATTAAAAATATATAAATATATTTTTTTAACACTATTAATTATAATAACAATAACTGTTAATTTTAAATTTAATCACATAAAACGAGCATATAAAGAGGAAAAACAATTTCATCCTTTTAAGAAATCGATTATAATAAAATTATTATGTTCTTATAAATATTAAAATTTTGTTTTTATAAAATTATAAAAATATAAATAATATTTTTATTCTTACTTTACAATGATATTATAATAACTTTCGTAACCATACTCACCCATATAATAATAATATTACTTGTTTTGGACTGTTTAATGACCGACATGAGCAATGCTGAAAATTTATATCCTTTATGAACAAGGAAACCTAATTACTTGTAATATTGAATATTAATATTTATATAAATGTTTTTCTTCGTTTGTAAAATATAATACTAATATTGAAATTCAATATTTATATATCACTTTTTTTAAATGTCATTGAAACAAGCTTGTCAACGGCATCATCTACATAAATTAAATCTAAAAATATCATTTAATAACATTTGAATATTATCAATCATTATAGAACATATACTATATGACATAAAATAATACATTACTTTTGAATATTGTATAATTTAATGGGGAGTGATATCAATATTACAAAGTGTGTGTGATATTATCAAAATTACCAACATCGGTCATGAAAATAAACAATAATTAAATATTATATATATAATAAATGTCTATAATTTAATAGTACAAATGGTAATATATATGACTTAGGTTATTATATAGTCAATTAATATGGTTATATTTACTATACAAGAGGTTAACCGACTTTCATATAAGCAAAGACTAAATGTAAGAGTTGTTGTTTAAATTCCTCTTCATTGAGGCATGTTTTATTATTATTAATGTAATATTATTATACAATATATATATATATATAACCCCATTGGATTAAAGTATTTTTATCAAATTTTATTTCAAGGTAATTATATTAAATTTCATTAATCCTTTTTTTATATTCTATTTATTTAATTGTAACCAAATGTCTGTGGAGTTTTCACACATTAATTATCTTTCTTTGAGACATATAACATATTATCCAAAAATTAATTTTTTGTTATATATATATATTTGATGATTTTTATCACACCTTTCCTATAATTCAATGGATTTAAAAATCTATCACATATTTTTATTATCAAGTGTTTTTTATTCATTTGTTTCTAAAGTAATTATTTATTTTCATAACTCAAATTTTCATTCTTCGAATTATGATGTTATTTCATGAAATCCATTTTTATAAGATCCCAATAATTTTTTGCATACTATTTCATAGGAAATTACAACTTTTCATACTGGGGAATAATATATTTTAAATTTAAATTTTTTATTTTGATGAATTTATTTCTTAAAAATGTATAATGTAGTTATGTTTATTTTTCATCCACATTAAAAGTAATTTTCCCTCACCAACCATGTTTATTCATTAAAAAATATTATTTATTATTTTGAATCCCAAATATTTATCATCTCATATAACTATCTGATCTCTATTTTTATATTTTTAAATTAATTATTTTATCCATTTTAAGAGATCAGTTTCAATAAAGGTATATTTAAAATATTGGTAATATTTTTCTGTTCAATATCGCAGTTTTTATTTTTCACCCACTATTCTATTGAATTAAAATTATTTCATTTTTTTGTGATTATTTTTTGGTTTTTATTACTAATTTTTTTTAAAAATATTAATCTTGTAAAAATCGAAAATATTACCATTTTCAAATTTACTTGAATCTTTGTATATTTAAAGTGATTTTAGTACATGTTTTCTAAACACTCATCTTATATTGTTTGTCTATATTCTATTTAACTATAAAATTTATATCTCTTATAGAGTAATGTTTCATGAATCAGCCTCTAAATTTCATAATTAAATAATTTTTTTGTGTGGTGGATTTTTTTGTATTAACCAAACTAATTATTGAATCCATTTTATGTGATAAATTTTTGAAATTTTACGAAATCCATTTTCATTCATTGGGGTTTTTGATAAGATATATCATTGATTTCATATGGAACACATATATATATTAATGTTGTTAATTTGTCCCTATATATCCATATAAAATAATTTTGAAGGATATACATTACATGTGATAATAATTGTCTATAACATTGGGACACCTAAGATATTAATGGGTTATAGGTTTTTGATACATTAGACACTAATATCCATTAGGTCTGTGACACCCAAGAAAATAATGGGAAATAATTATTTGATACCAAACACACTAATTAATTTTAGGTTTTTAAATTCTATTACATTAATGGGACATTAGATTGGGGCGCCTAATCTAGTAACATGACATAGTATTCTGATCCCAACACACTATTTAATGGGTGGTAATAATTTGATTTTTGAGAGACCTTATAATTTCTTCCAATGATTATGTTTATGTTATAGTTCCTTGTTATGATACATTTCCATGGAACTCTAATTTTTTATGTTACATTCGTTTGATTATCCTCTGTGGCCCATGTTTATTATCTCCCATTTCTAAAATATTATTCCATGTTATATTTTTGTTCCTAGGGGGTTACATAACCTTTTTTTAACTTCTTCACAAATCTTATTTTTACATGTTCATTAAATTACATATTTATCCAATTATATTTTTTAATCATATACTTATATTCCAACATTTTTATGTATCACTGTTATTTTTTCCTCACTGATCTTTTGGTCTCAGCCTTCTCATGTTTTCCATTTCCTTAAGAAATTAAATGTCGAATAATGTGTAGAACAATGTTTTATTATGATATATTGTGAGTGATGTTTATGCAATTATATGAAATGAGATATTTATATTTTTATCATATAATAAACAATATCCATTTCATTTAAGGATTTTTAGGTTAATTATTGGTTTGAAGTTTACATAATTTGATATTTATGAAACATTATCTTATATCATCGTGATTTGTATCATATCCATATGGTAAAGAATATATATGTTTTGATTATCCCATGAGTTCAAGTTAGGGGAATCTAAATTGGTATTATAATAGTATTTGGTAATTTTTAGTGGTATGTGTAGATATTATGCTGATTACGATAGAGAGAATTAGTAAAAACTATTGGGACAAGTCTTTATGTGGGGAAGCATCATAAAATTTTGGTAAAGTATAGGTCAGGACATTTATAAGAAATAAGTCCATATATTGATTAAATAAATTAAATTTAGGTTTTCACATTAATTATTATTTGGTAGATAACACAACAAAAGGCTAGTTGAGTATTACCACGATCTTCACTTGATGTACGAAAAGTGGACCTTACTGCAAAAATTATGTAACACTCACTAGGGATATTCATCAGAGATTATCAACACAATTATGGAAAATTATTAAGGATTTAAATGAAATTTTACCATTTAATATATACCCATTTGGGTTAAAGAACCTAATAAGAATGATACTATGTATAATCCAAATTGAAACATAGAGATTCATATGTTACAAAGCACACATAATTTATAAGCTACTTCTTCAACATTTATTGATTCCATTAATTAAGTAATTATTTTATGTAGTCTAATACATGAACATCCCTTTATATAATATAATATCTATAACTAAATGGATTCATTTTTATAATGAAATAAATGATTTTGGGAATATAAGATGACCAGTATAATATCTTAATTGATTGAAATATGGTTTTCTAAAAAGGAAATTTAGTTTGTTTTAAGAATGAATGAATACATTTTAAGAGTATATATGTTTAAATTATATATGAGTTTTCATATGACTTATGGTTAATGGGTATTTTATATTTGGGATTATAGACATAAATTTTTTTTATAATATAGTGAAAAATTTGATGATAATTTTGGGTCAGTTATTTTTCCTATTTGGTTATGAAGTGTTTTAAAACCAAACATAAATACATATAGTGTAAACCTATTTTAGAATAGTTTGATGTAAATGTACCAAAAGAAATGATGTTATAGTATTATTTTTAATATTATTCTCCATTTATAAAAATATTAAATTGGAATATATATATTAATAATAATTTGGAACATTATATCCATTAATAGTCTCAATAATGTGTATAATGGGGTATCTAATGTTGAAATGGTCTTTGAATACTTGTTGATACTTATTTAAAAGGTATGAACATATTATTTCATACACAACACCAAACCAAAACATACCTTGATACATTTTGTAAATAATTAAAATGAATCATAAAACCTCAATTAATTATGATAATCCAAATAAATTAAAATTTACAAGAGGAATAAATCCACTAGTAATTTTATATACCACGAACATTGAATCCATGTCCTCATGGTTGACGTAATTCCCTAAAAATTCATTTATATTTTTAATATAACTATAATTTTATAATGAATGATTTATCCCGAAAACATAGAAATAAATTTATTTTTTATAATGTCTTTGAACATCATGTGTTGATATGAACTATTACAACAAGGAATAATAAGGGGAATAATAGTACATATTAGAAACCAACAACAATTTATATCATTATTTATTTAAAGATAAAAAATGACTAAAACAATTCCTATTATAATTCAAAAGACTACAATATAAAGACAAAAAGGATAAATAATGTTACATATAAAATTTTTTGTCACCTCAGTCCACTAGATTCATTTAACCTGTTATCTGTGATATAACAAAGAAACAAAGAGTTATTAATACTATATTCATCTTGGAAATGATATAGGACATTGATTAAAATATATATGAATGAAAAATCAAAATAATTAACGTGTTTTTATATGGAAATATGATGATAATTATTTTTTAAAATAATACTTTTTATTGGAATTATGAAAATTATTCAATAAAATAATTTTTCATTATTGTTTTTGGTTACATATAAACATTTAAATTATAGTCAATACTACTTAATAATAAAAAATTATTTTATTTTCAGATTCAACAAATATAATATATTAAAACGTGATTTATTTGGAATTTTTAAATAAAAAATTACTTTTTGATATAATTTTATAAAATTCAATTATAATTAGAAAATACAATAACGAAGGCCAATGGAATTTATATAATGGATATAATATTGATTTTACAATTAAATTGATAGTTTTAATTAAAATAATTATTTATCTATAAGTTCAAATTCACATAAATTGGTTATTATTTGGATGAAATTATTATTTTTTACTTAACATATAAATATTATATTTGGGTGAATTTTTTGGGATTTTCAATAGAATATTATTTTTTTTGCGAAAAAGTAAAAATTATTGCATTATGAGAATTTTTATTTAAGGAAATAGTTTTTAGGTCAGTATGAATGAAAATATTATGAATATTTCTATTAATAAGAATTAAATTTATTTAGTATAAAATTTAGTAAGTAATTTTCACTTTTAATATACAAATTTACACATTTTTAAAATTGATAATTGGATTTTTTTTTAAAAACTCATTTATTGGATTCTTTGCAATTATATGGCTAGTCATATTATGTGGATCGGTTTCAGAAGGAAATTAATTTCTAAAAACACTATGAAACTCCTAATTTTATAATAAAAATGTTTTATATGTATTTACGTTTCAAGTGGTTGACTTTTATAGTAAAATAACCTAAATTTTGTAAGTTAAACTCCACCCCTCCAAAATTATAAATACCACCCATTTTTCATTCCTATCTAATAAAAAATCATAATAAATTAATTTATATTTTATTCATCTATATAATCATTATAAACGGTATTACCAGTGTGTATCAAAATTCTTATGGTTCCCCACTTCACCATTTAAGAAGCAATTCTCCAAGGAAAGGTACCTTTCTCACTTCATTTCCCTCCAACCATCTTTTTTATATTAGGTCTTTTATTTCCAATTACTAATGTTGGAATGTGTTTTTAAACATAAATAATTATGTTAATTTTTTTTCAATTTATTAAATAACCTTTTTACACTCATTAATCCATTTTATGAATTTTTATCTATTGTAATTTTGCTGCCGAAATTTCTCTCTAATTTTTCACAACAAAATGTTAAATTAATGCACCCTTTTTGTATAATGTCTATTAATTAAAAAATTTGTCATTATGGACAATAATCATACATATCCCTATTACATAACTTTTTAAGAAAACATTATGATATTCCACATTCACTCTCATTAATCCATCCAATAAACCTTTATGTTCCCATGTTATACAATAAAAATTTCTCGATGATTTTCCATGAAAAACATTTGTAAATTCAATACTTGTACCCATTACCACTCATTGATACTCACCCAGTTATATATTTAATTCATTTATTTAATAATTTTACAAATTTAACCCACAATATAATTTTTTTTAATGTTATGAAATATTTTCTCATGATATATGATCTATGTGGCACACTTATTCAAGTACATGGTATTATTTTTATGGGCACACCCAGATTATGCCCGAATGCATTACGTAATGTTTT
Organism: Viscum album; assembly: GCA_963277665.1. Classification (NCBI taxonomy): domain Eukaryota; kingdom Viridiplantae; phylum Streptophyta; class Magnoliopsida; order Santalales; family Viscaceae; genus Viscum; species Viscum album. Next base: position 1,899,993,479 of record OY728133.1, on the reverse strand, counting down.
AATATCATGAAATACTATTTATGGTGAATGGGAGGATATCCTAAGGGAATTTTATTATGGTTTATTTATTTTTATCTGTGACATATACTTATGATTTCATGCTAAATGGTGTTTCAATATTCCAATGTTACCTTTGTAATATCATGTTATACCATGCATCATTTCTAATGACTATGAATCTCACCAATCATGATACATTGTTATTCGTAATATCTAAAATTTATTTCTTTAAACTATTCCATTATATTTTTAGTCCCTTAATATAATTTAAATAACATCAATTTCTTATGAATATACTTCTGTTATCCCATTCAGTTTTAAAAAATAATGATTTTTAGAAGAATAATAATGAATTATTCGATAATGTTGATGTATTCATGTATCATGTTGATGTTTTATGTACCTAATTTCTAGATACACTATTTATCCAGATCATTTTTGTTGTTATAAATATGTTTTTATGTAATAAATCATAAATTAAACTGTAATAAGGAAAAGGTTTTTCATAGTTGGTATTAGAGGAAATTTTGGTTATCATTGGGAATAGGAATAGAAAAAATATAGAATGATTTTGAAATAATAATAAAAATAATAATACACACTTGAATTTTTATAATAGATAGAGTTTTGTGGTATCTAATAAAATACAAACCTCTCTAGATAGTACATGAGGATATGTCTCGTTCATTGATATACCTAGAGGAGACACTCTAAAACACTATATTGAGATAGACTCTATCGTTAATGAGTTCATGACAATGGGACTTATTGCAAACCCAGTTTCAAACTAGCTTGGGATATGCTTTAGAAAATTCATAAGCTCATTACGATCCATTATTAGGAGAACACAAATATTCATAATACTTATGTTTAAGATATAGATTTGGGATAGCATAGATGAAAACCCACTAACTCATAATATATGGAATATATTAAATGATTTGTACTTTTATGGATAATTATATAATAAAATTTAATATCATATATTTTAAAGATTTTAGGGAATGATAATGATAATTTTGGGATATTTATTTAAGTAATTATGTTAAAAATATTAGAACACCCATCCTAATAAATACTATATCGATCCAATTCAAATATAAGATTACATGAAAGTAGACTTGTCTTAAACTAGGGAACCTAAGAATTTCATAAGATGGAATATTTCAAATTTATATACTTTATTCTCTTAAGTTATTCATGATCACACATAATTACATATATTCATTTTATTTGAAGACAAAAAAAATAAAAGGTAGGTGAGTTCATTATAAGGTGGTATGTAATTAATTTCACATATGAATTATATTCATATAAAATTGATTAAAATATTGATGGGGGAGATCGTCAATAACACATTTGTATCTTCCAGATGATCAAATTGTAAGGATTATCTTTATGTCATTATCCTATGACCTTGAAACTTTTTCCATTATCTATGTTATTTGAAATCTACTTTATGAGGCATCCAATACCTCTACCATCTACTTATACATTCAAGGACTGTGTATTGAGTATTAGAGAATCATTTAATCTCAACATTATTACCATGAAACGTTTAGGAATTACCATCAGGGTCATTTAAAATTCTCTTATTTATTTAAAAACATTAAGAACATAATAATTTAATATATTTTCTATAAGAGGTAGGACTTCAAGTAGCCTATATTTATAATTATATATTTCACTCTTTGGGAAAATATCAAAATTGATTTTTTAAAAACCAATTAATAAATATTTTATGTCAAATGAGTACAATGAAATTATAAAAAAACATGTTCAATAATAGTTTTTTATCATTATATATTAGAAATAATTTTTCAATGATATGTTTTGGCTTCCAAAAATGTAATCTAAGATGTATGATTAGTATTTTGATAAAGATACTATATGATTTTTTAAAAATCCTAAAGAAAAATTGTGACTCCTGGACCATTTCTCATTGAATGAAAACCCAATAAAAAAACATATTACCTCATTAAACAAAATAATAATGTGAATAATTAGACTTTTAATGTGATATTTATCATGTTTTTTTCATAAAAAATTAATTTTAAGAATGAAATTTTTTATGGGGGAAGAATGTAATGCCCCCAAAATCCATTATGTTATTAACAAGAACCGTAATTTATTATTAATGTTTTATTATGATGACATAAAAATAATTTGAATTTTTTTAATAATATTACTCATTATGTGTTGATATAAACTAATAAAACAATGACCAATAAGGGGAAATATAAAGCATACTATAATCCAACAAGACATTATTTCATTGTTTAAAATTGTTACATTCAATCTAAAACAATCCCTGTTATTACGCTAAAAATATAAATGGAACAATTAAAATAGAGTAAATAAAGTAAAATATAAACATTTGGGTATCCTTGATCCCCTATAATCATACCAAATGTGAAAAACTCAATGGAAAAATAGAGAGTTAGTGAAATAACATTAATTTTGGAAATGATATTAAACCATGATTTTAATTGCAGTGATTGATGAAGAGTATGAATGATGGTTTATTTATATAGAAATATTAACATCAAAATCTATTTATTTTTGGTAATATAGTTTATTGGAATTATGATCATTAGTCAGTTAAATAATTTTTCATTATTGTTGTTAGTTACATTGAGACATTTAAATGATCGTCAATTTTATTTAATAAGAAAAATTATTTTATATTCAAATAATAAAAGTTACATTCTATTAAATTATGATTTATTTTGATTCTTTAAATAGAAATTTATTTAATACTATAATCTTATATAAGATATTTAAAATTATAATATATTTTAATTAACCCTAATTAAAAAAATCATGTCTAAAAAGTTCTTTTTTATATTAAATTGTGAATTTTCGGTAAAATGATAAATTTTGAAAATATGAAATTATCAATCGTAGAGAATAATTTTGATAAATTAAAAAAATACACAATACTTAATACTTTTCATAGGAATTTTTTAGGAATTTTATGACAATGATGTATTTTTGGTGAAAATGTGAAAAATGCCACTTTAAGATAATAGCGATTTTAAGACATAAATATTATGTCAGAATAATTAAACATTTTATGAAATTTATTAATTAAAAAAATTAAATTTATTAATTATATAAATAAATTTGGAAATATAAATTTTAAATTAAAATTAATAAATTATTTTTAAAAATATAAATGGATTTCTTGAAAAAAAAAACATATTCATTTTTTTATCTCTGTAATTATATGGCTAGTTGGAGGTTGTGGTTCAGTTTTGGAGATCCATAAATTTCAAAAAAAATACCACTCTTAATTAGTCTAGAGAAAAATAGTTTTTATTGATTGAACTAAAAATGGTTTTCTTATATAGTAAAATTACCATTGCTTAATCCATTAAAACATTCCCATCCCAACGTATAAATATATCCCACTATCCATTCTTATCCACTCAAATATAATAAGTTTTTATTTTATTCCCTTTTACGCTCATTACCGGACATCCATGGTTTCCCCAAGGAATATACATGTTATTACGGATTCCCCATCTATGATATAGGAAGAAAATATTCAAGGTAAGGGACCTCTCTCTCTTCTTATCCATTCAAGAGCATTCTTTATTTGATGCTATTGTTTTAAAATTACAAATGTTGGGATATGATTTTAAAATTTCATAATACATTGATTTTTATGTTAAAAATTTGTGAGACCTCTTTCACTATCATTAATCAATTTTATTAATCATTCATTATGGTTGGTATGCTGTCAAAAGTTTACTATGATCTTTCATAAAAAATAATCAATTCTAGCACCCTTTTTGTCTTATGACATTTAGTTCCAAATTTTTCAAATTGGGTTATCATTTTAACATATCTTTATTACTTCACTTATTATGAACCTGTGATGACGTACCACTTTTACTTTCATTAATTCCACCTATGGACCTTTATTTTCCCCTCTTCTGTTGCCGGAATTGTTATGTGATCTTCCTTGCTAAATATTTTTTCAGTGTATACCTATTCCCATATCTACTCAAGATTATTAATCTGGTTGTACCAATAAATCATTTATTTGGTATTCCAATGTATGTAACACAAAATTATTAATTTTCTAATTAAATTTTATTACATATGTTCTAATGGTAAATGATGTGTTTGGAACACTTATGCAGGTGCGTTATATGATTAGGGTGGGTGTGAAAAGATCTAACCCTAATGCATTGGGTAATGTTTTTATATTGGGAAAATTATGTTATGAGGACTTGGTGGTTAACCATCAAATATGATTATTATGTCATGTATAATGTTGTTTCCATATATATATATGTTTCATTTATGCTATCATTTTATTACATGCCTCACTGCTCATGATTATGGCCCTCAAATCATGCGTTACATTATTATACCTCTTCACTTGCATATATTTTGTTACCCCTATTTCATGATTTTTTTATTAACAAACAGGGCATTACATATCACCCGATTCTTATGTATGACCCCCAGATATTCCATAGAGTTTAATAGGCTATAGTCTTTTCAAAGCATGAAAATGAAATATTCAATAATTTTTTTCTATTCATGTATCATGTTGATTTTAAATATACCTAATTACCATATAAAAATGGATTATCATTCTTAAAAACTGTAATGAGTTTGTGTTTGTATGATAAATCGTGAATTAATGTGTAATAAAGTCATGGTCTATCACAGTTCACCAGGTAGATCATGCTTGTCAGTGATGAAATGCCTAAGAGAATGAAGATGGTATTTTCTAGTGAATCCGGAGAATTTTACCCACTATCTGTGGAAGAATTTGAAGCAGCTGAAAAAGAAACACAATCTCCAGAACCTTTAAAAAAGAAAGGGAAGAAGAGAAATTCTAAGGAATTAGTTACTGATGAATAATTTCCTCAGCTGAAAGAAACTGAATCTGCACCACCCAAACTGAAGAAGCAGAAAATCTATACAGATGAAGTAGCAGAAAAATGGAGGAAAGATAAGGAAATGAGGAAGGAAGGGGATCCTCAATTCAGACTTGACCCTGCTGAGGCTAAGGCTTTAAAAGAAAAGGCTGCTGAGGAGCTGGAAAGAAAAACTAAGGAAAAGATGTTGAGGAAGAAGATGGCTGAAGCTGAACTAGTACAATCGTTGCTAAAAGGTACAATGTTGGATTCTGAAAGGCATCCAAATCCGGAACCTTTCGGAGTCGAACCTTCTTTACCAAAAACTCCAGCGAAAAATTATGTCACTCCGGAAAAGAACAAGGGTAAAGAACCTACAGTAGAAACTGAGAAAGAAGGTGATGAAGCAGTTGTGGAAGAAGAAGAACAAGTAGAGGTAGAAGAAGAGGAGGAGGAGGAGAGTGAATATCAAGATACCTTGATCAAAAAAATTCGAGATTATAAGGCCGAATCTGGAAAAATAGTATCTCCAGGGAAGGGAGATGAGGAAGTCGGCAAGCAACTTCAAGAGGAAGAAGAAGACAATGAGCTGTTTGATGAAGAAGAATCCTATCAAAGGAACTATCTTGAAGAAGGACAAGAAAGACAGCAACCAGATGAAGATCAGATTGTTCAAGTTTCTGAATGTGAGGAAGTTTCTCCAAATGTGCAATACATTCCGAAATCCGATAAAGGAAAGCACACTTTAATGGAGACACCTATTAAGGATATCATTAGAAAGAAAGAGGTTTGTGGTACATCTAGAAGGAAGCTGATGCAAGTTGAAGAAGAGGAATCTCAAAACGAAGTCTATGATTCGGAATCATTATCCCACGGGCATGATATTGTGGTTCAATCTCTGAGAAAGCTGGTGAACACAATACCGATTCTTCCAACTATAGAATCTAGATACCAGTTGCTGCAACAATCTATGAATCAAAAATCGGATTCTTTATCCATGGTAATTGATATGTTTGTGAAGTTGGAAGCTGAACAGAAATTTTTTCTGATCGAATATGACGTCCATAGGAAATCATGTAGTAAATTAACCAAGTGGTCTAAAAGAGTGGACGAAAATTTAGTACACTTTGAAAATTTTCAGGCTGAAGTTCAAAGTGCTTTTGGAATGGAGGACAAAAAGGTTAATGAAATTTTTGAGAAGTTGACCCACGAACAAAATGTCTTTAATGAACAGGTCAGGGATCTGAATGGAAAGATTAACTCATTATCTCAGAATTGGAAATCTGAAAGAGATTTCCGGATTGAGTTTCCACAGAGGATGGAGAAGCAGGATGAGTTGTTGAATTTGCAAAAAGAAGCCTTGGAGGCTCATGCACAGCTGTTAAAAGCTCTAGAAGAAAAGGTAAAACTTTGGAGAGGAAATGAGAGGAAGACCAAAGAGTCCTGATGAAACACACAGCATTGTTGAAGCAGCTTATTCTAATGGAAAAGTAAGACAAATGAACCCACTCCGATCTTTTGTTGTAATTGTCTTTCCTTGTAATTTTTTTCCCCAACTCCAATGCAATGATTATCTGTTCGATTTGTCTCTTGTTGTATACTAATGTTTCAGGTAGCATAATTTGTTTTCCATTCCCTTCAATTCATTTTGAAAATCACAAAGGGGGAGAAGGAAACAGAACTATTCCTGAGGAGGAGAAAAGAAAAATTTCTGAGAAAAATATCTTTAAGGAAAGGGGGAGTTTCCAACTACGTCTTGTTTCATTCTTACAATAATGAAAACTCTACTTCGGAAACCCAGAATACAATCCTTAGAGTTTCAATGCCTAAGGGGGAGTTAGTTGTATTCACTTCTATCCATGAACGAAGGGAGATAAGTTTTAAATAGTCTAATGAAATTTTTCAAAATCCTTATATACTTTTTCAAAAGGATGTTTGTGCTTTCCAAAAAGGGGGAGATTGTTGAGTCAATAAGTATTTCCTTATGAATTTTCCATTCCTTCTTGTTTTGAAAATCATGAACACCTTATACATAAGAAAATATTATTATTAATCAAATAAGGAAATATTAATTCCTTAAAGAAATTTACCTTAACCTAGATTTTCTTATACTTAGCTTTTTTTTAAATCAAAAACCGAAATTACAAAGAAATTTTTAGAGCCTTATTGTAAAGACCTGTAAATTTCAAGGAAATTTTTTTTTCTTAATTTTCTTTGGAATTTTACAAGAGCGCAGTTTCTGACGACACCTGATTCTGAGGCCCGGTGTGCCCGGAATCATTTTCCGAAGATTGGCTCGGGTACGTTCAGTGAACGGACGAGTGGGTTTTTCTAACTTTTGAACCGGTGCCCGGAATTGAATTCTGAGGGCACCGATGAAATCGCAGCGCCGATATTCGCTTATAAACGCCTCTTCCGGAGTTGCGTTTTCTCGGGTGTGGTTTTTAATTTTCGGGCTTAAAGTTAAGAAATAAAATAATTTTGCGACAACTTTATTTTATTTCACTAAAGCCACTTGGAAGCTACTTGAAGCCACTTAAAGGCGCCTTGAACAGAGTTGAACCAGATAGGATGCTATCCAGAAATATCCTACCCCCTTGGTAGGATATTTGTGAGGTGGGGCCCGCACGAGCCCCGCCATTTCTGTCCTCTAAGAAACGCACCGGCGAAAACCCGTCTTAATGAAAGTAAACTGACACGTTTCTTAAAATCCTAACAGAACATTTAATTGGGAGGTTTATTTCATGAATTAAATGGGTTGTTTCTTTAGTTGAATTAATTCAACGAATTAATTATGTCCTTTCTTAACCAGTTTTCAAATTCGTTGGTGTAATAATAAAATAAGGCCAACTCTCGACCTCTGGTTAGTTGCGCATTGAGAAGATTTGAGAGGACCCTTGTATCTTCTTCTCCCTCGCGAAGAACGCGAAGAACGCGAAGAATGTGAAGAACGCGAAGAATGCGAAGAACGCGAAGAACGCGAAGAACGCCGAACCCGGACATCGACAGTGCATCCATCCGAGATGTTCTTCCCCGCTCCGATCTCCGATCACCAACTGTTTGAGGTGAGTGATTTCAGATTTCCTCTCAAGGTTCTTTTCTTTTGGTTATAAACGAAACACAGATTTAAATATTTATAATTTAAATCTGTTGATCTTGGCCCGTTGAGCTCGCTGACTCAACGCCGGATTCCGCGACGACGCGACGCCTCCCCGCGATGACGCGGCGATCCCTTTCTTCCGCGACGAGCTTTTCCGCGAAGAACGCCCGCGCGCGACGATCAGCGAGGTAGGGATTTATTTTGGGATTTACCCCCTTTTAATTATTCCCGTAAGTGTTTTTTTAAAAAGTTAAAGAACTGGTTTCAAACGAACAATTTTATTTTATTATAATTGTCGGTTCACGTGTTGAACAAAATTCTCCCATTGTTTATCTCTAACGCGGAGGGTGCGGGCCAAACGAACACGGCCCGACGACCCTCCGTCGTTCTTCATTTTGTGCGGATTTGACAGGCGATGACGGAACGTGCCGCAACGGATGTTTGACGATCACGCAGTGAAGAACGAGTCCTGGGAGGAGCAATGGCGCAGACAGGAAGAGAATCGGACCACCGGAGCGATCCCAGCAGCCTGCCGCGGCGGCACCCGCGGACCCCCGACCGCACGGGTTCGGTGCCCTCTGATGCGGATGAAGCCGCGTCCCCGATTCAGTGCGGCCCCACGCGGGGGGCTGCAGCACCATCAGGCCGTCGGGGCGGCGCCCCGCGTGCCTCGGCCGTTCGGCCGCTCGGCCGAACCGGGCGAGGCCAGTCTGACCGGCCGGGCCGTGCCCTGGACGGACCGGACTGGGTCGGAATGGGTCGGGTCGACCCAGTTCGGTCGACTCCCGGGGGGGTCGGGCCGGGTCGGCCCGGGCGCGTACCCCCTGTCTTCGGACGATCTTCGTTAAAATAGCCATATCTTGAGCTACGGGCCTCCAAACAACCCGCCGTCAGCGGCAACACGATCCTTGGATCGAGACGGTCGTTTCGGTATATCGCACTCAAGGTTTAAGAATACTTTTAGTTCAGCCGGGTTGGTTCGTATACGAAACCAACCGGGCCTTCGGAGCGGAAACGCTCATATCCTGAGCTACGGACGTCCGATTGACGTGCCGTCAGCTTTGTTGAGTTCCTCTTTGTGTGACGGATCTTTTGGCATACTCCGCCCGAGGTTTGCACGCAGGTGGAGTACGGTCGGGTTGGTTTTGCCTTAAAAACCATCTGGGCCCCTAGGACGAAAAGGCCAATAACTCTCAGACCGGGCATCTGATTGACGCGCCGTCTGCGACATTGAGTTCCTGTTGACGATACAGAACTTTTGGATACATCAACTTCGGACTTTTTGTCAGTTGATGTATCAGCCTCTCGGCTCGTGGAGCGGACCCTCCCGAACGAGCTTGTTGTGTGCGGGAACCCTAGTGCTGGCTGCGACTGCTACTTCAACAGCGACGACTGGGCAGAGATCGTCTGTGGACTCCGACGACGACCGTGCAGAGATCCTCAGTGGACTGTGGCGATGACTGTGCAGAGATCCTCCGTGGACTCTAACGAAGACCGTGCAGAGATCCTCAGTGGACTGCGGCGACGACTGTGCAGAGATCCTCAGTGGACTGCGACGACTACTGCACTCAGCGATCCTACGTGGATCAGTGCTACAGGTCCTGCGTGGGCCCGGTCCTGTGTGGGCCCGATCCTGTGTGGGTCCGATCCTGTGTGGGTCAGCGCTCAGCGGTTCTGTGTGAGCCAGCGCCTACAGGTCCTGCGTGGGCCCGATCCTGTGTGGGTATGATCCTATGTGGGTCACTGCGGGGGTTAGTACCTATCGATCCTTCGTGGGTCCGACGACTTAGATGGACCAGTGATCATCTTTATCGTCATCCGAAGAAGTATACCTGTGTGAGCTGAATCTTCTATTTACTCTCCTTTGTGGATTGTGTTGAGCTATCCTGTGTGGATTTACTATTTACTCTCCTTTGTGGATTGTTTTGAGCTATCCTGTTTGGATTTACTATTTACTCTCCTTTGTGGATTGTGTTGAGCTATCCTGTGTGGATTTAATGTTTACTCTCCTTTGTGGATTGTGTTGAGCTATCCTGTGTGGGTATACGTTTTGCTTTCCTGTGTGGACTGGGTTGTTCTTGGGCTCGGACGTTGGAGCCGAACGGGAAATTGATGACTTAGGTATATGTATGGGCATATACCTAAGCCGTGTCAGATGTTACTTCGTGATTGTACCTTTCCTTTGTGGATTTCAGGAGACCTTCGGGGGTCTCGGGGTCCCTACTGAGTAGCTTATACTCACCCCTACACGGGCTATGCCCGCACTACGTTGTGTTGGTTGCAGACGACGGACAGCGCTGACCGTGGTGGAGGCGTGAGGAGCAGGACAGTACCTGGAGGTGGACCACTGGGCGGGACATACTCAGAGCGGTCAGGTGGACCCGAGAAGCAGTGGAGGCTATCTGTACCCACCCTTCAGTTGGGACTTCCAGAGGACGGCTCGACGCTGTAGTTATTCCTTTTCAGTTGTTGTTTTTTCATTTCAGTTGTACTTTATAGTTGGGTTTGTATTTCCGGCCCCCTTTTTTTACTTTCAGCACAGCTTGTACAGTTTTTACTTACTGTTTACTTTTCTGCTTGCTTACTCTGTGGTGATTGTTTACTTTTCAAAGGCAATGCCTTCCCTTTTTGTTGGTATTTACGCCTTGGTGCTAGTCGCCATCCCCTGGCCTATGGAAGGTGGGCTTGGGGTAGTCACGGCACGGGCCCCGAGGACGGGTCGTGACAAATTGGTATCAGAGCTGGTCGGTTCTACCGCAGACTCTGATCTTTCTTCTATGTGAAGCAATAGTATTTAGCATATTGTGTGTGGTTATCAGTCTAGGGATTCCAGTGTTGATGCGGCAGCCGACGTGTCCATACACCAGGACCCTGACTTCTGATTTCCGACTTAATGCACGAAAACATTGATTGCATGTGTGATTCAAGTTTTCATTGTGATTACTTGTGTCAGCTCACCAGGTATACTGTTCTGACCGTGGCATACTTGTTTCCTTTTCAGGATGGCATGACGACAGTAGCCAACTAGGGTTCCTAGAGTAGTGCGCTACGACAGCCCGCCGAGCGACGAGGCCTCGGTACAGGGCCCGTTGACGGTAGAGGCACCGGCGGTACCTTTACCCACCGAGCCCCCGATGCTTCCAGCACTGGCAGCTGACGACGCACGACACCTCGGAGCTCTTCACGACTTCTAGCGCCAGCGACCACCCAGGTTCCGTGGGGAGTCGGACCCCCAGGCAGCCGAGGACTGGCTGGAGGCGGTCGTCTGAGTTTTCAGGCTAGTGAGGACACCAGTATACCTCATGGTGATCCTCGCGGCGATCCTACTGCACGCAACAGCAGGGCGATGGTGGAGCCTGATGCTCCAGGTACACGATGAGGCCTCCCTCATCTGGACAGACTTCGAGAGCCTCTTCCGCTCAGAGTTCGTCCCAGCCACCCTCCGTGCGGTGCGCATCCAGGAGCTTCTTCAGCTGCGGCATGGCAGCTTGACGGTCGCCCAGTATGCGGTGAGGTTCACCGACCTTTCTCGATACTTGACAGACATGGTACGAGACCCCTTATTCCGGGCCCGGACCTTCGAACAGGGATTGAGACACGAGATCAGGGCATCGCTGATCTCCCTCAGCACCCCGACCCAGGCAGGAGTGCTAGAGCGAGCCCTCCTGATCGAGAGCTTCCTGGCTGAGTCCACAGTGAGACCTACCGCAGGGCGGTAGATAGCGGAGTCTTCGGCAGCAGGTAGCTGACGGATGAATCAGGGTTCCAGGAGGACCAAGCCTTCCGGCAGACGACCTCGGGACACTGGTTCAGCAGTGCAGGGCCCTCAGCGCGGAGCCAGTCTTCCGAGAGGCAGGCAGTGCTACGAGTGCAACGGGCAGGGCCACATGGCTCGTGACTGCCCGTCCCGTCGTACTGAGGGGCAGCCGACGGTGGAGGGACCACCCAGGCAGAGGCAGAGGTTCGACCATGGCGGTCCGCAGGGAGGAGGCGGACGAGGCAGAGGAGCTGGCCGATCATCAGGTGGTGGGCGACGCTTTGAGGCTCTGCCACCACCACCACCAGGAGGCCCGCCCCGACCACAGGGAGCTGGCGGGCAGAGACAGGCTCAGCTCCAGGCAGCGGAGGCCTATGACCACGGCGCGCCAGAGATGATTCGAGGTACGATCTATGTCTATTCCACCCTTGCTGCAGTTCTGATAGACACAAGAGCGAGTCACTCTTTCATAGCCACTGCCCTTTTTCGGAGCTCGGAGATTCCGACAGAGCCGTTGGCTCGATCCTTATGGCTAGATACTCCTACGGGAGCAGACTCGACGATTACGCACTGGTGCCGGTAGTGTGAGCTTACTCTAGGAGGCGAGATCATCGGCTGGGATCTTCTTGTAGCGGCATCAAGTCCTTACGACGTCATCTTGGGCATGGATTGGTTATCTACAGTCCATGCTCAGATTGACTACTTTAGGAGCAAGGTGCGATGTTTACGCACCGACGGGAGCAGGTTCACCTTCACTGGCGAGAAGGGAGCCTTAGCAGCACAGGATGGACTTAGGAAGAGGAGAGGTCAGCCCATCACTCATCAGTTGGCTAGCCTCATCCTGGGAGCAATTGACGTGTGGAGTCCCAGTTTTCCTGCAGTGGTGGATCAGTACGCGGGCGTCTTTCCCGACGACGTTCCAGGACTACCTCCTCACAGAGAGGTAGACTTTTATATTGACATGTACCGCAGGAAAGCCCCGATATCCACTCCAGCATATCGGATGGCGTCCGCTGAGCTTCGAGAGCTGCGGGTACAGTTGGAGGATTTTCAAGGCAAGGGGTTCATCCAACCCAGTGTTTCGCCCTGGGCTTCCCCGATTTTGTTCGCCAAGAAGGCGGACGGGAGCTTGCGACTGTTTGTCGATTATCGTCGCCTGAACCAGGTGACAGTGAGGAACAAGTATCCGCTACCCAAGATTGATGACCTCTTCGACCAGCTGAAAGGAGCACGGTGGTTCTCAAAGATAGATCTCAGGTCAGGCTATCATCAGCTCAGAGTTCGAAACGAGGATGTGCAGAAGACGGCCTTCAGGTGTCGGTATGGCCACTATGAGTTCTTGGTTAAGCCTTTCGGCGTGACCAACGCTCCAGTGGTTTTCATGAGCCTCATGAACAGGATCTTACAGCCATACCTCGATCGATTTGTCGTAGTCTTCATCGACGACATTTTGGTGTACTCGACGACAGAGGAGGAGCACGCCTACCACCTGTGGGTTGTACTAGAAACACTCCGAGAGAACCATCTTTATGGAAAGCTCTCGAAGTGCCAGTTCTGGTTACGTGAGTTCCACTTCTTGGGGCACGTCATTTCTGAGGTGGGAGTTGCAGTGGATCCCGCGAAGATCGAGGCAGTGCTAGCTTGGGAGCCACCCAAGAGCGTGACAGAGGTGCGGAGTTTCTTGGGCCTAGCCGGATACTATCAGAGATTTGTACCGGACTTCTCTAGAGTTGCAGCCCCACTCTCAGCGTTGACGAAGAAGGGGAAACCCTTAGTGTGGTCAGACAGATGTCAGCAGAGCTTCCAGGAGCTGAGGCAGAGGTTGACCAACGCACCTATCATGAGGTTGCCTGAGGAGGGAGTTGGATACGTAGTCTTCTGCGATGCATCAGGGACCGGACTCGGGTGTGTCCTGATGCAGGAGCGGGCCTTGATTGCCTAAGGATCATGTCAGTTGAGGCCTCATGAGAAGAACTACGCTACCCATGACTTGGAGTTGGCAGCAGTGGTCTTCTACCTAAAGACATGGCGACACCATCTGATGGGCGAGCGCTTCGCAGTCTTTTCTAACCTCCAGAGTCTTAGGTACATCTTCTCTCAGAAGGACCTAAACCTGAGACAGCGGCAATGGCTCGAGATCCTCCAGGACTATGACTTTGAGATATTATATACTCCTGGGAAGGGGAACGTGGTAGCCGATGCCCTTAACAGGAGGATGGGCATCCAGCTAATTGAGGAGGAGACAGAGCAGCTAGCCGCCTTGCAGATATCCTTCATGGATAGAGACAGAGCAACCTTCCTTCAGTCTCTCACAGTCTCTCCTCCACTTCTACAGCGGGTCAGAGAGGCACAGCGTGGGGACGCTAACTGTGAGACACGGCGTGCACAAATATCCTCGGGACAGGCACCTGATGGTTTCTCCCTTGGACCAGAGCACGACGTCCTTTTCAGAGTATGTATCTTGGTACCAGTCGCTTTACGATAGGATTTGCTGAGAGAGTTTCACACTTCTCCCTTGGCGGTAAATCCTGGAGTGGCGAAGATGTACCAGGATCTCAGACGACAACACTGGTGGCCGGGCATGAAGAAGGTTGTGGCCGAATTCCTCTCACGGTGCCTCACCTGCCAGCAGGTGAAGGCAGAGCATCAGGTACCAGCAGGCTTGGTACATCCCTTGGAGGTCCCGGAGTGGAAGTGGGACGGGATATCTATGGACTTCGTGACTGGACTTCCACGCACTTCCAGAGGTCACGACTCCATTTGGGTGATTGTTGACAGACTCACCAAGTCGGAACACTTCTTACCCATTCGAGAGCCGGGCTCAGTGGAGATCTTGGGGCGTCTCTACGTTCAGAAGATTGTATGGATTCACGGTGTGCCATCAACTATCGTCTCCGATCGAGACGCTCACTTTACTTCCCGGCTTTGGAAGGGGTTGTAGGAGGCGTTCGGGACGCGGCTACGTCTGAGCACCGCCTTTCACCCTCAGACAGATGGTCAGAAGGAGAGGACCATTCAGACTCACGAGGACATGCTCCGTGCATGTGTCCTCGACATTGGTCACAGTTGGGAGGACCACCTCCCCTTGGTGGAGTTCGCGTACAACAACAGCTACCACTCCACCATCGGGATGGCACCCTACGAGGCATTGTACGACAGACCTTGCAGATCTCTTTTATGCTGGACAGACCCTGGGGAGTCAGCACTTGTGGGACCAGAGATGGTCCGGGCCATGACAGAGAAGGTCCAGGTCATCCAGGAGCGGATGAGGACGGCACAGATCTGGCAGAAGTCATATGCTGACAGGAGGCGGAGGCCACTAGAGTTCGAGGATGGCGACTACGTCTTCTTGCGTGTCTCACCTCAAAGTGGTTTACGGAGATTTGGCCGAGGAGGGAAGTTGTCTCCACGCTTCATCGGGCCTTTCCAGGTCCTCAGCAGATTGGCGAGGTGGCTTATCGCTTGGCTCTGCCACCTCAGTTGCACCGGGTTCACGACATCTTCCACGTATCCCAGCTGAGGAGATACGTGCACGACCCGATGCACATCATTGACTATGGGGAGCTAGACGTGGATGATGGGGCAACTTTTGCGGAGGTCCCAGTGGAGATAGAGGATCGACAGGAGTGGGTCCTACATGGGAGATCGATTCCTCTTGTGCGCATCAGATGGCAGCACGGGATCCTCCAGGAGAGCACTTGGGAGCGGGAGGCTCAGATGTGTGCTCAGTACCCACATTTGATTCCCTAGTTTTTGATGTATCTTTACGGGGACATAAAGCCCTGAGGTGAGAGTAATTTAAAGACCCATAAATTTCAAGGAAATTTTTTTTTCTTAATTTTCTTTGGAATTTTACAAGAGCGCAGTTTCTTACAGCACCTGATTCCGAGGCCCGGTGTGCCCGGAATCATTTTCTGAAGATTGGCTCGGGTACGTTCAGTGAACGGACGAGCGGGTTTTTCTAACATTTGAACCGGTGCTCGGAATTGAATTATGAGGGCACCGATGAAATCACAGCACTGGTATTCGCTTATAAACGCCTCTTCTGGAGTTGCGTTTGCTCGGGTGTGGTTTTTAATTTTTGGGCTTAAAGTTAAGAAATAAAAAAATTTTCCGACAACTTTATTTTATTTCACTTAAGCCACTTGGAAGCCACTTGAAGCCACTTAAAGGCGACTTGAACTGAGTTGAACCTGATATGATGCTATCCAGAAATATCCTACCCCCTTGGTAGGATATTTGTGATGTGGGGCCCGCATGAGCCCTGCCGTTTCATTCCGCTAAGAAACGTACCCGCGAAAACCCGTCTTAATGAAAGTCAACTGACGCGTTTCTTAAAATCATAACAGACCATTTAATTGAGAGGTTTATTTCATGAATTAAATGAGCATTTTCTTTCGTTGAATTCATTCAACGAATTAAGTAAGTCGTTTCATAACCAGTTTTTGAATTCGTTGGCGTAATAATAAAATAAGGCCAACGCTCGACCTCTGGTTACTTGCGCATTGAGAAGATTTGAGAGGACCCTCGTATCTTCTTCTCCCTCGCGAAGAACGCGAAGAATGCGAAGAACGCGAAGAACGCAAAGAACGCGAAGAACGCCGAACCCGGAAATCGACGACGCTTCCGTCCGAGACGTTCTTCCCCGCTCCGACCTCCGATCACCAACCGTTTGAGGTGAGTGATTTCGGATTTCCTCTCAAGGTTCTTTTCTTTTGGTTTTAAACGAAACACAGATTTAAATATTTATAATTTAAATATGTTGTTCTTGGTCCGTTGAGCTCGCTGACTCAACGCCGGATTCCTCGACGACGTGACGCCTCCCCGCGACGACGTGATGATCCCTCTCTTCTGTGACGAGCTTTTCCGTGAAGAACGTGGGCGCGCAACGATCAGCGAGGTAGGGATTTATTTTGGGATTTACCACCTTTTAATTATTCCCGTAAGTGTTTATTTAAAAAGTTTAAGAACCGGTTTCAAACGAACAATTTTATTTTATTAAAATTTTCGGGACATGTGTTGAACAAAATTCACCCGTTGTTTATCTCTAACGCGGAGGGTGCGGGCCAAACGAACACGGCCTGACGACCCTCCGCCGTTCTTCATTTTGTGCGGATTTGAAGGGCAATGACGGAACGTGCCGCAATGGATGTTTGAAAATCCCGCAGTGAAGAAGGAGTCCCGGGAGGAGCAATGGCGCAGACGGGAAGAGAATCGGACCATCGGAGCGATCCCGGAGGCCTGCGGAACTCGCCGGGGGCGCGGGTCGCCAGCACAGCGGCGCCGGCAGCCGGGTGCGGCGGTGCCTGTAGCCAGGAGCGGCGGCGCGCCGCCGGACAGGCCGCCGCGGCTGAAGCCGCGTCCCTGATTCAGCGCGGCCCCACGCGGGGGGCCGCGGCACCATCAGGCCGTGGGGGCGGCGCCCCGCGTGCGTCGACCGTTCGGCCGCTCGGCCAAACCGGGCCAGGCCAGTCCGGCCTGGCCGTGCCCTGGTCGGCCCGGACCGGGACGGACCGGGTCGGGTCGACCCGGTTCGGTCGCCTCCCGGGGGGTCGGCCCGGGCCCGTACCCCCCGTATTCGGATAGTCTTCGTTCAAATGGCAGTATCATGAGCTACGGACCTCCAAACGACCCACCGTCAGCGGAAACGCGATCCTCGGATCGAGGCGGTCATTTCGGCATATTGCACTCAAGGTTTAGGAATACTTTGAGTTCGGCCGGGTTGGTTTGTACACGAAACCAACAGGGCCTTCGGAGCGGAAACGCTCATATCATGAGCTACGGACGTCCAAATTGACGTGCCGTCAGTTTTGTTGAGTTCCTATTTGTGAGACGGATCTTTTGGCATACTCTTCCCAAGGTTTGGATGCAGGTGGAGTAAGGTCGGGTTGGTTTTGCCTTAAAAACCAACCGGGCCCCTGGGAAGAAAAAGCCAATACCTCTCAGACCGGTCGTTCGATTGACGCGCCGTCTGCGACGTTGAGTTTCTGTTGACGATACGGAACTTTTGGATACATCAAATTCGGACTTTTTGTCAGTTGATGTATCAGCCTCTCGGCTCGTGGAGCGGACTCTCCCGAACGAACTTGCTGTGTGCGGGAACCCTAGTACTGGCTGCGACTGCTACTTCGACAGCGATGACTGTGCAGAGATCCTCCGTGGACTCCGACGACGACCGTGCAGAGATCCTCAGTGGACTGCGGCAACGACTGTGCAGAGATCCTCAGTAGACTGCGACGACTACTGCACTCAGCGATCCTACGTGGATCAGTGCTACAGGTCTTGCATGGGCCCGGTCCTGTGTGGGCCCGATCCTGTGTGGGTCCGATCCTATGTGTGTCAGCACTCAGAGGTTCTGTGTGAGCCAGCGCCTACAGGTCCTGCGTGGGCCTGATCCTGTGTGGGTCCGATCCTGTGTGGGTCATTGCGGGGGTTAGTACCTATCAATCCTTTGTGGGTCCGACGACTTAGATGGATCAGTGATCATCTTTATCGTCATCCGAAAAAGTATAACTGTGTGAGATGAATCTTCTGTTTACTCTCCTTTGTGGATTGTGTTGAGCTATCCTGTGTGGATTTACTGTTTACTCTCCTTTGTGGATTGTGTTTAGCTATCCAGTGTGGGTATACGTTTTGCTTTCCTGTGTGGACTGGGTTGTGCTTGGGCTCGGACGTTGGAGCCGAACGGGAAATTGATGACTTAGGTATATGTATGGGCATATACCTAAGCCGTGTATGATGTTACTTCGTGATTGTACCTTTCCTTTGTGGATTATCCTTTGTGGATTTCGGGAGACCTTCGTGGGTCTTGGGGTCCCTACTGAGTAGCTTATACTCACCCCTGCACGGGCTATGCCCGCACTACGTTGTGTTGGTTGCACACGACGGACAGCGCTGACCGTGGTGGAGGCGTGCGGAGCAGGACAGTACCTGGAGGTGGACCACTGGGCGGGACGTACTCGGAGCAGTCAGGTGGACCCGAGGAGCAGTGGAGGCTATCTATACCCACCCTTCAGGTGGGACTTATAGAGGACGGATCAACGCTGTAGTTTTTCCTTTTCAGTTGTTGTTTTTCCTTTCAGTTGTACTTTATAGATGGGCTTGTATTTCCGGCCCCCTTTTTTTACTTTCAGCACAGCTTGTACAGTTTTTACTTAGTGTTTACTTTTCTGCTTGCTTACTCTGTGGTGCTTGTTTACTTTTCAAAGGCAATGTCTTCCCTTTTTGATGGGATTTACGCCTTGGTGCTAGTCGCCAGCCCCTGGCCTATGGAAGGCGGGCTTGGGGTAGTCAACGAACGGGCCCCAAGGACGGGTCGTGACATTATAATGAAAAGTTGGAGCATTCTATTTTTAGAATCCGAATCATGGATGTGATCTGTAATATAGTTTTAATCCGATTTCTGGATTCCAAACTCTGAAGCAGTTCTAATCCAACTCTTAAGAAGTGCGACTCTGAACTCTTAAGAAGTTCGACATAGAACTCTTAAGAAGTTCGACTCCGAACTCTTAAGATGTTCGACTCTGAACTCTTAAGAAGTTCGACTCCGAAATATTAATAAGTGCGACTCCGAACTCTTAAGAAGTTAAACTCTGAACTCTTAAGAAGATCGACTCCAAACTCTTATGAAGTTTGACTCTAAACTTTTAAGAAGATCGACTCTGAACTCTACAGATTTAGAATCCGATCTCCGATGAAACCAGTCTATGATTTCTTATAAAATAGAATCCGAACATTTCTTAACAAAGATTCCGAACTTCATTTTGGTTAGACTCTGAAACTTTGACTTTCTTACACTCTGAACTATTAATTAGCCTTTACTTACATATGCTTCATTCCAAAATGATGTCGTACATTCAGTTATACAAATTTTGTTATAAAACGATGTCGTCTATTCTGTTTCTTATTAACCATTGGTTGAGTTACACGTGTACAGGTCCCTCCGATTTTTAAGGAAAATATGACCGTTGGGAAGGAGGCTGACCTTACCTATAAATAGGAGCTCATTTAAAAGAGCTCGATACTGATGACAGATGAACAACTTGGTTTTTTGCATACATGATGTTGAAGTGATTTCTAGAGAGAGAGGCTCTTATTAAATCTCAATGCTTCATTCGACTCCGAATGTTGTTGATTACATTCGAGGGCTTCCGGGGATAAGAAGACAGAGGTGCCGACTACCTTGAAGTTTGAGGGCTTCCTTGCTGAGGAAGACAGAGGTTGCCAAATACCTTGAAGTTGAGGGATTACGGGGATAGCACGACAGAGACTCCAATCTTCGTGTCGAGGGCTTACCCTGGTGTGGGTAAGACAGACTTGCTTGAAGGTATAAATTAAGGGACCTTTATCCAAGGTTGTTGGATACCATTTTATTTGGGTTAAAAGAGTTATATCTTGTTACTAGTAGTTCTACTACTTGTTTATATTCCGCTGCATTTTGTATTATAAGGAAAGTATAAATTTCTTATACTTCCATACTTGTACTCTATTTCATTTAGATTCTATACGCTTTAAGGTAGAATCTCATATTATAATATTTTGTTAAGTTTCAATTTCCAGAACCATATTTTCGGAACCTACTTTTAGAATCTCTTTCCAAGCTTTCATTCGGTGTTAGAGGTGTTGTGAATTTGCTTAGTTTAACTTTGTTAAACTTATCCCTTTCCTTTTATTAAGGAAAACATAGATATTCATAACTAACTTTAAAAGTTCCAAAGGAATTATTAAAGTGTACAATTCACCCCCCCCTCCCCCCTCTTGTATATTGAGCATCTACATCACTATTTCGATCCTACACATAGTTACCTAACTCAATAACAATGAAAAAAACAAAACTATGAGAATATACTACCATATCCATAACCTTGAGTGTAAAATAATAAGAAATGAATCATCCTTTGTTGGGATAATAGACCATATCCATTATAATAGTAAATAACCTATGAAATAGACCTTATAAAACTATTGGTATCACTATGACAGATTCCCACAAGGTGTAAGGGTTGGTGTCCTGAGAACCAACTGTTTTGTATGTTGATTACATGAATGTTCACTTATTATATATTGGTCATTGTTCTGCATGACTATAATATAATAATGTCCTGGGATATTTGTTGCATTAATAAGGTCATGGAAGATCCCCGCTATGATGAGAACCTTGAAATACTATAACAACATTCCTAAATAAAGTTCTATGGTTGGATGACATACTATAATAGGACACATAGTATAAATACTATCATGTGCAAGTACACATAATAAGATGAGTCTCACTCTCATGGGGTTCTCACATAGTAATCTCTAATATGGAAGATTATGAGAACAGACCCGCTAGTAGCAATTCTGCATTTCATGGTGTCATCAGATATTTCTATCTACGAGCATGTGTAATGGTCATTAGACTGGAATATTATCATTAAATCATGTCACGACTCACGCGCATAGATTTACTGACGAAAATCGTCACACAGACAATCGGCAGGAATTAGGGTACGTTGGGTGAGTCACGAGTGACATGTTGTTAATGTATATGTCGAAGAACGATTTCTCCCTTCCATTTATGGAAGTTGATATATCGTCCATTTATTGAAATTGAACTGTCACATTAAATTCCATGGACATGGTGTAATGGACTAGTTTATTTTAGATAGTCAAAGAATGATGGATCAAGCATATAGGTTTATGACACTGCCATGAAACCTTCTTGATGAGATATTGAGACAAAGGGATTAAATTACACAGTAAGCGTTCGTATGAGGTGATACGTCAATGCATCATCAACTTCTTTCTCTTGGGTTCCTTGACCCATTGCTAGATATTAGTAACGGACATTAGGCAAGCCTGCCTAATGCCAATGAGAAAGAGGCTGAGAGGGTCACACACTAAGTGTATTCATGTATCTCAAGTAGAATAAAGATTATTCTCGTACGTGGTTTAATAATTATTCAAAGAAGCCTAAATCGTTTTAATGATGGAGGAAGAAGGAAATTAAAAACAATATATAAACACCGTGTATTAATGATTACACGATATGTAGTTTTTCATGGAAAACAAGTACACTCCATGTAGTTTTCATTAGAGAAAGGAAATGAATAAATTAAAAGAAGATATACACGCCGTGTACATTGAATGTACATGCCGTGTAGATTTCAATGAAAAAAAGTACATGCGGTGTATTTATTAATACATGCCGTGTAGTTTTTTCAGTCGAGATTTTGTGGATATAATATTCTTTTAAATGCTATTTATTATAATCAGTGTGGGCACATGCTAAGGAATTAATTATTCAACATGGGTGTTTTAAATAAGATTCAATTAAATAAATAAAATGCGTAATGCATTTATTTATTGTCATAACTCTACAACCTCAAACCTGATTATAAATATCCTCACAACCACAACTCTTTTCCAACACACAAGAGAATCTTTGTGCACAACAACTCTGGAGAATTATTTCAAGGCTGAAAGAACCTCTTCCTCCAAGAACACTCTCAAGTTCGAGAGAGATCCTCTTCCATAGGATCAAGGTGATCTAAGGTATACAATGCAATCAAAGGTTTCTCCACGATAGCACTCGGAGACTCCTTTGGAAACGTCTTGAGATATGAGGTACATGTGTGGATCAATGCTAGAGGAATTATACACATGGATTCTGCAGTGCAGTGACGAATCACATCGGAATGTGATCAATAACCTCAACGAAGATAGAACCCCCAAAATGTATTTCTTTTCAATTGATTAAATTATTTATAATAAACTTGTAATGATCCTACTTTGTAGTTCTGAAACTTGCCTTTTCATTGTCTATTTATATGATTCAATCTGTGGAGACTGGTGTTTATCTTCGTACTGATCCCAGATTGATCATTCTAAATGAAAACAAGCCATGTGGGCACATCAACCCATGTGCTTCCGCTGCGCCTGGAACCCTCAAATGGTATCAGAGGGAGGTTACAACGTTGATTATAGTTATTTAATTTTCATTGATAATTTATGCGTTTATATTTTATTCAATTCTAAATAAAATGTTCTATAAATATGAATAAATGATATCTGTTCTTCCTCCTTTGTTTCCCAATTCATATCACAGAAACAGCTTTTAATTTTATTTTTGATTAAAATAAAAATGAGGATCTCATCCGGAGGAGCTGCCCTTTCTGTCTGTACAACACGGGAATACACGGTGTGTAATTAAAACTACACTCCATGTACTTAGGTTCAAAAAACTAGTACTGGTCCGCCAAACCACACCATGTGAATTGATTACACATAAGTATTTAACACCTCATTTTGAACAGAAATAAACGGCGTATGGGAACAATAAAACATGGTGTGTATGTTGGAGAAACATGTTGTGTAGTCCGATCCAGCCCAAGTGAAACCATGTACAAAGGAGAATCTATGTACCACATACATGGGATCGCCAGGCCGGTTACCTCATAAGAAGTAAGTACATGTCGTGTATGATTTAACTACATTCCATGTACTCCAAAATTTCCAAAGTATAGAGAACACGCCAAAGCACCCGGGGTGTACTTTGGATAAATTGTGAAAAGAAATACACTCCGTGTAAATATAAACTTCACGCCGTGTACATTCCAGAAATTTCACCAGGTTTCCTCGAAAAGTACAAAGACATGTACAAGAAATATGGATGAGAATAATCTTAAGGAAATTCATAAAGGATTTTAAGATAAGTAATTGAATAATTATAAGATCATAATTAATTGAATTCGAGCGCGAGTTATCTTAAATGATAGAACGATTAAAATAATTTGAATTATAAATATGCGTAAATTTCGTTTTATGCTATGAATGATCATTAGAAACACCAAAGACCCTTTGTACGTGTGTATGGTTTCATTTAAATTTGTTTAATTTAAATTTTTTATGGCCTGTGAGCCTTCTTCCAATAAAATGTAGGGCCAACATGCTCGTGGATTCTTTAATGTAAAACCCATGTAATGTAGGATCTCCCAAGCTAGAGGAGACGGTTTGAAATTTGAAGCTGAGGCGAAACCAACATAAGAAGATACTAAGGTGGGCAGGTGGGAGCAGCAAAACACGAACCATCAGTTCCAGGCATTTTTCCCTAGGTCAAGGTTAGCTTATCAAATAGCTTGGTAGGCTAACCAATAGAAGCTCATGATCATTCCATCTTATTTTATTACTGTCTGATTGTATGGTTTATTTATTATGTATGTTTTGTCATGATCACATAATTAATGAAATAAACAAGCATGCAAATATGGAGTAAAATAAAAATCGGGCTACGTGTAAGCATTATCAAATAATGATTAATCACTTAATCTTTAATCACGTAATATTAACAAGAATGTGATAATGTAAAACTACACATAAAAGACCAAAATCCCTCAATACCATATTAAGTCAGTCCAAGCCTTCCGTTTATTGATTAAGGGAAAGACTCAACACAACTATGTGTTTGACCAACCCTTGTTGGGACACTTAATTTTATAATGGAAGACCTTATGAAAGGTTTTGTGTTGACTTAACCATATTAAATCAAGATGAGTAGCCCATTATAGACTTGATATAATATTGGAGGTATGATTTGAGGAAATCCAAGTCAAGATTTCAGGATTGGGGAGTCCACTCAATAGATCAAAGAACAATAAGATCACAGTTGTCAAAGACATGCCTACCTAAATACCTTCAAATAGCTTGACCAACCCTTGATGGGGTTATGCTAAGGGGAATATGGATCATTTCTACTAGAATGTCAAAGAAATTAGACATTCTGAGTTCAATGGTGAGGGCCATTGGGACTTGATGAAATAATGGGAGAATTAATAAATTCATTTATTATTTCCCATAAAAATGTAATCAAGAAAGTACTGATAAATATACTCATTTAATTTGTATAATTGAAATGAAAAACTCATCAACTACATTTTCTCTATGATCAATTCAAGATAAAGAAAATATCCTCACCAGCAGTAACATTCAAGAGTGGTTTAGACGACTTCAGGTTATCCTACACCATGAACGAATGTTTTACATGCTGGAGTCCTCACTTCCTGATATTCCTGCCCAAGGGGCGAGTGATGAAGATTTCCTGGTCTATGATCAACATTTGAGCGATTCACTCGAAGTTCAATGTTTGATGTTGTCATCAATGTCTAGTGAGCTCATGAAGTCTCATGAAGACATTGATTCCTACAGCATGCTTGAGCATCTCTGTGGTCTATACCAAGAGAGAGCAAGGCAGGAAAGGTTTGAGATCTCCAAGGCTCTATTTCAGAGCAATCTTGGATAGTGTGCCCCAGATGGACCTCATGTAGTGAAGATCATTGGCTACATTGAGCGCTTGGAAGTTATAGGGTTTAAACTCCCTGAAGAATTGGGTACCGATCCCATTCTCGCATCACTCCCCACGGGCTTCTCAAACATTTTTGTGAACATCAACATGAAAAACATTGAGAAGTCTCTATCTGATCTTCTTATCCTTATTTTCCTAGTGGACAATGACATGAAGAATGAAAAGCCTTCTATCCTCATGGTGAATAAAAGGAAAGGGATGGAGAAGATATTTAATCCCAAGGCTTCTTCAATGACTTCCAAGAAAATGAAGATCACAGGTGAGGCAAGGTAACAGGATGACGTTTGTTTCACATGTGGAAAGAAGGTCCACTAGAAGGAAAACTACACCCAGCCAAGGAATCAAGGGGAAGCTTCAGGTGCATTTGTTATGGAATGAAATCTATTTGTTTCTACTAATTGGGTATTAGATACTGCTTTTTGTGCTCACATCTGTTTCCAAATATAGGAACCAAGTAGATTCAGGAAGATTGATCATGGGGAGGTAGATCTACGAGCATCCAACAGAGCTAGACTTGTTGCTGTAGCTTTCGGGTACTACCACCTCACTTACCAACTAGAATGATCTTGGTGTTAAAGGGTTGTTATTATGTGCCTTCTATTACTAAAAACATTATTTTAGTATCCATATTAGATACTGGTGGATTCATGTTCATGTTTGGAAATGAATGTTTCTACTTTATAAAGATAGCATTTGTTTTGGTATGGCACATTTATATAACGGCCTTTATGTGTTAGACTACACAACCCAAATAATGGAAATTGATGACAAAGTCAATTCACATGACTCATACCCCACCCAACATTGGCATTACTGGCTAGGTCTTTTCAATGAGAAACATTTGAGAAAATTACATCAAGATGTGTATTTAGATTATTTCAAACTCAAACCACTTGGTGTATGTCATGTGTGTCTACAAGGTAAAATGACCAAAGCCCCATTTAGAGGGAAAGGTGAATGGGCTAAAGAGATTCTAGAATCAGTTCACACATATGTGTGTGGACCATTTCCAGTTGAAGCAAGGGGTGTGTTCTTGTACTTCATAAATTTTACTGATGATTTTAGTAGATATGGATATATTTACTTAATGAGGTATAAGTTAGATTCTTTTGATCGATTCAAAGAATACAAGAATGAAGATGAGAACCAGTTTGGTAAGAAGATTAAAAAACTGCGCTCAGTCAGAGGAGAGGAATATCTTAATCAGGACTTCATTGATTTCTTATGGGAGTTTGGGATTCTATCTCAACTCACTCCTCCTTACACACCTCAGTGGAATGGTGTAATTGAAAGGAGGAACCGCACCATGTTGGAAATGGTGAGATCAATGATGAGTCATGTCAGTCTTCCATTATCCTTTTGGGGATATTCATTACAAACAGCAGCACACATACTAAACCAAGTACCAACTAAATTGATAAATGGTGTTCCATACGAGTTATGGAGTGGACGCAAAGCCATGTTATCGAATTTACATGTGTGGGGTAGTGAAGCATTTTTAAGTCCTCTTCAGGTAACAAACTTGCACCCTGAGGCACAAAGTGTATCTTTATAGGATATCCCAAGGATACAAGGGGATATTACATATACAACCCCTTAGACAAAAAAGGATACAGTGGTAAGACACACCATACTCGTTGAGAGGGAGAATATCTCCAAATGAGATAGTGGGAGCGAGATATACTTAGATGAAGTTGAGGCTCAAGATTCATAGGAGTTGGTAAAAGAACAGATTCCACAAAGCCATGTGGATGAACAATCTATTCCAGTGACACAGGAACTGCGTAGGAGTGCGAGGGAGGCGAGAAAACCATAATGATATGGTTTTCTTGTCACTGAGGATGGTGAATCATGACAATGATGGTCCTCTTACCTGCAAGGAAACAGTTGAAGGCATAGATGTTGACAAGTGGCAAGTAGCCATGAATTCTAAAATGGATTCCATGTACCAAAACCAAGTCTGGATTTTGGTAGATCCTCTAGTTGATGTAAATCCTATTGGTTATAAATGGGTATTCAAGAAGAAACTGTACAGGAGGGGCAAGTCAGCACCTATAAGGCACGAATAGTTGCAAAAGGATTTAGACAACGTCAAGGAATTGACTATGATGAAACATTTTCACCAATTATGATGCTAAAATACTTCACAATCCTATTGGCCATTGCCTCTTACCATGACTTTGAAATTTTGAAAATGGATGTCAAAACAACATTCCTTAATGGGAAACTTCAAGAAGATGTCTACATGAAACAACCTGAAGGGTTTGTGACTCCAAAGGATTCCAACATGGTTTTCAAGTTGAAGAAATCCATTTATGGATTAAATAAATAATCAAGGTCATGGAACATTAGTTTTGATGAAACTGTAATGGAATTTGGCATTGTTAAGAATTAATGTGACCCTTTTGTCTACAAGAGTTTTAGTGGAAGTTTAGTCATTTTCCTAATAGTATATGTTGATGACATATGTCTAATGGGAAAAGAAGTACCCATCTTACAGTCATTTAAGGCATGGTATCATAAATTTTTCACCATGAATGACTTGGGTGAGGCAGCATATATTATTGTGATCAAGATCCATCATGATAGATCCAAGAGAATGTTGGGCCTGAGTCAAAGTACAAACATTTACATGATAATGAAGAGATTCGGTATGGAATAGTCTAAGAGGGGATTGTTGCCACTGTCACATGGCATTCATCATTCTAAGAAAATGTGTCCTCAGACTCATGAGGAAAGAAAGATAATATCAAGGATCCCTTACACATCCACAATTATGTCAGTCATGTATGCTATGATATGTATGAGGCTAGATGTTGCTTACTCCTTAAGTGCAGTAGGAAGATATCAAGCTGATCCAAGAGACCGCAATTGGATGGAATTCAAGACTATCATTATGTATCTGAGGCGTACTAAGGATATGTTCCTGGTTTATGGATGAGATGAGGAACTAATCATTAGAGGACATGTAGATGTTAGTTTCCAGACTGATCAAGATGACATCAAGTCACAGACTAGATACATCTTCAGTTTGAATGGAGGTGTAGTGAGTTGGAAGAGCTCAATGAAATGTGTGGTGGCCGATTCTACAACAGAGTCCGAGTATATCACAACTTCTTAGGCAGCTAAAGAAGCAGTATGGATGAGAAGATTCATCCAAGAGCTGGATGAAGTACCGAACATTAAATATCCTATCACACTCTATTGTTATAATACTACAATATTGGCACTTGCAAAAGAGACAAGGTCACATCAGCGGACAAAGCACATACTTCAGAAGTATCATCTCTTGGGGGATTTTTCTCAAAGAGGTGAAGTTACAGTGAGCATTATTTCCAGGGAAGACAATGTGGTGGACCCCTTGACTAAAGCCTTGACTCAGTAGAAGCATGATAATCATGTGAGGTCTAGCGGAATAAAAGTCTTAGGTAGTTGGCTCGAGTCCAAGTGGGATTTTGTAATGGTTGGTGTCCTGAGAACCAACTGTTTTTTACATTGATTACATGAATGTTGACATATTATATATTGTTCAGTGTTTTTCATTACTATAATATAATAATTTCCTGGAATATTTTTTGCATTGATAAGGTCACAACAGATCCCCGCTATGATGTGAACCTTGAAATGCTATAACAATATTCTTAAATAATGTTCTATAGTTGGATGACATACGATGATAGGACAGATAGTATACATGCTATCATGTTTGAGTACTCATAAGAAGATGAGACTCTCTCTTATGGAGTTCGCACTTGGTAATCTCCAAGATGGGAGATTATGAGAATAGATCTGCCAGAAGCAATTCTGCATGTCATGGTGTCATTAGACATTTCTATCTATAGGCATTTCTAACGGTCCTTAGACTGGAAGATTATAATTAACTCATGTCATGACCCACGCACTTAGATTTACTGATGAAAACTGTCACGAAGACAGTTGGTGGGATGTAGGGTACGTTGGGTGTGTCACGAGTGACATGTTGTTAATGGATAAGATTAAGAAGGATTTGTCCCTTCCATTTATGGACATTGATATCTCGGCCCTTTGATTGAAATAGAACAGCCACATTAAATTCCATGGCTATGGTGTAAACGACGAGTTTATTTCAGGTGGTCAAAGAATGATGGATCAGGCATATAGGTTTGTGACACTGCCATGAAACCAACTTGATGAGATATTGAGACAAAGGGATTAAATTGCACAGTAATCATTCGTATGAGGTGATATGTCAATGTGGTGTCAACTTCATTACTTGGGTGCCTTCACCCATTGTTAGACAGTAATCTTGGACTTTATGCAAGCCCGCCTAATTCCAACGAGAAACAGACCTAGAGGGTCACACACTAAGTGTATTCAAGTATCTCAAGTAGAATAAAGATTATTACCATATGTGGTTTAATAATTATTAAAGGAATCCTAAATTTTTTTAATGATGGAGGAATAAGGAAATGAAAAACAATATATACACACCGTGTATTAAAGATTATAGGCCCTGTAGTTTTTCATGGAAAACATGTACACGCCGTGTATTAATAATTACATGTTTTTTAGTTTTCTTTATGGAATGGAAATTATTAAATGAAAACATGATATACACGCCATGTAGTTTTCAATGAAAAAAAGTACACGCCGTGTATTTATTAATACACACCGTGTAGTTCTTCCAGTCGGGATTTTGAGGATATAATATTTTTTAAAATGATATTTATTATAATCAGCGTGGGTTCATGTCAAGGAATTAATTATTCGACATGGGAGATTTAAATAAGAGTCAATGAAATAAATAAAATGTGTAAACCATTTATTTATTGTCATAACACCTCAACCTCAAACCTGATTACAAATATCCTTACAATAAGGACTCGTCCTTAAACCTTACTTAATATTGAATTAAATGAATAATTCACATTAAGGATCTTTTCAGGTTTATAGTTGTAGAGAATTTGGACATAACTGTTACATCTCAATAGATTACAAAGTAGACACTTCTACATAGTTTCCATTTTTTTACAAAACATGAACTCCTGAAAAAAAGAGTTATGTCAATTTCCATGTTTAAGACATCATGACTTTTCCTTGTTCACATCCTTGACCCTATTCCACATTATGTCCTGTGAAAAACATTTCAAAAACTTTGGATGTGCATAAAAAGCTCAGTAAGGGATACACAAAGAAGGAAAACTGTTAGTTTTTCAAAACAACAAGTAAAACATGAATTTATTAACATAAGTAATACTTTTCACCTTTATAAAGTAGTAAATACTCGTCAATGAATAAAAGATCATTACTTACCCTTTTGTAACCAAAATATTACCATAAAACCCATATAAAGAATACATACAATAATAAAGGTGACTTTGGACATAAACATACATAAATGAAATAACCATACAGTTGACTTCCACACATATCACTAAATAGAATAGCCATACGGCCGACTTGCATACCCAATGCATTAGAGGTTATAAGGTAACCACCCATCCTAGTATTCGTAGCACCACCCTTCATTTGTTTTATCATGTAACCACCTTCCAAATGTCCAAGTACCAATATAAAACCATATCACGTACAAAAAATATAAAAGAAAGAAAACTTTTCCACATTTTGATCACAATATATCACTTGAATATATTGAAATAAAAAATTCATTTTCAAAACCATTTTCATTACAAAAAATATGTAACAGTTTATAAGGTATTTATTTTCTTTTAAAAACATTATGGCTTGTTGAGAATGCCAAAGATCAAATAATAATTGTGGCGGTATAAAAGGTAATTGTCACCACGTATGTTAAAAGAAACATTTTTTTGTCGATTAGTAAAAGCTTCATAGAAAAATATTCCCTTTGAATGAAATCATAAGTCAAAGGTTTTTATACAGCGTATAAAAGAATGTCTTATATTAGAACAAAATATGCCTCAATAAAAGGAGATTGAGATGAAGTCCCTTACCTCGTGTCCGACTTGACTCGATCGTTCTTTAATATCCTGAATATTAATCTAAAGTTAATTTCTACTTGCTTAAGAACCTTTTTCAAGTTTATTATTATTTTATATCACTTATTACCATGTTATAAACATTATGTAATCATTTAAGTTAATAACTTTTGTATTGTCGAAATTTGGCACTTGAGTAAAAAATGAACACATTATATTTACATGTTGTCCATGTGTTAAATATTCCATTATATACAGAATGATATTCATGATTTAGATATCATATATATCATATATATCCAGTATATACATGTATTTATAATATTACATAACATTTAGAGGTATGAAATGAAATGCACCGTTCATGGAGATGGTAAGCCATACGTACGCATGAACGCTACTATCATTTCTATTTCTTATTTTAATGGGACAAAAACATAATGATAAAAAGGTATATTATAATTACATTATAATATCATATAAAATATCATTAACACTATCCTTTATACATCCCACATAAGGCATTAACAAGTCACATCACTTTAAGGGGGCGGTAGTTCGCACTTCCTCAAAATAGGTTATCGTATTTACCCACTATGGAAACAATAAAGGATTGATATAAATGGGAAGTACATAAACATAATGAAATAATAAACATAATATATATCATATATAAATATAGTTCCATCATAATGGCCACCATGAGTGGTGGAAAGATGTAATTGAAGAATCATCATTTCGTGAGGCGTTAATTTTCTATCCACAGAAATATTATGTTCTTCATCCATTAGATGGAGGTGTATGTAAGTGTAGTTCGAATACATTATATAACAACATACAAGTATATTTAGGATACTTGTGTTTTTACAAAATAATGAAATAAAAAGATTTTAGGGGTTGGAGAAGTGAAAAAATAAAAAAAATTTAAGAGAAACCATTACCTTTAATTTGGGTAACACCTTTGGTTTGAACCAAAAGAACTCATTAATGTGACTTCTACAATTGTTAAGGCATCTAGGGGGAGGAGAGGGATGTTGGAAGATTAAATGGGTAGAGTTTGGACGAGAAAAAGGGCTTGAGGGGTGTGTATAATTGGTTATAAGTGGTATCCTTTTATAAGGGGGAGGATGGGCTCTTTAGGAAAGTGTGAAAATAATATTTTATAATACAATGATATTCGGTTTCTAATGGTCCAAAAATCATTATATTCAAATATAAGATTAGTAATGGTCTAAATAAAATCATCAAATCATAATTGGACATGTTTTGGATAATATTTTAATCGTTATAATCTTATTTATTTAAATGATTTTGTAATGAGATAAATACTGCATCATTATTGTGTCATAAATAATTTAATTTATTTGATGTCGAAAAATTATAAAAAAATACCATGATATAGGAAATATTTTCATATTTCCAAAGAATATTTACAGTTGAAAATAGAACTTCTATAAAACCATATAAAAATTAATTACTAAAACATTATTGTTAATGTGAATTTTGAATTTACATTAAATTAATTAATCTAAAGTGTCATTATCTTTCATAAGTTGCTCCATGAGGTCCCAAAATCGACCCAAGTATTCTCATTGTCATCCACTACTCATACAATAAGTTTTGGACAAGTGTTAAGGTAATTTTGAATTATTATAATATTTGTTTAACCTTGAATTACCCTATTTATCTTTAACCACGGTAAATAAAAGTCCAAAGTTACTATTCAAAAAAAATTATTTTCTTCTTATTGAACCACATTTTACTTCTTGATAACAACTATGTATGTCTGATTTTCAAAATTCAATTCACAGAAGTGATAAAATTTCATTTAAATGAAAAATTCAGTTTTTTTAACTACCACTAAGTGGATTCACTATTCATCGAAAATTGATGTTTTTCAGAAAAACACGAAAAATTCAGCATAAGAATTATTTGATATTCAGAATTTAAAATTGAAGTCTATTTTTTCAAATTCAAAACATAGATGTGGAATTAATTAATTTTAAAATTAATTACCATTGTTAAAACAAATAGCTTGTTTTTAAGAAACAATAACTATCAAAAGATTGATAGTTGTTTATGTCCAATTTCAATGTGAAATTAATTCCAATGACCTAAATTGGATTAAATGGTAAAAATATATTTTAATTTAACTTTATAACCAATTAAAAATATAATCTAACCATATAAATAAATTATATTAAAAGACAATTTTGAAATAAAATACAATATTTTTCACTATTCATTAAAAATGAACTTTATCGAAAAAATTCCAAAAATTTACACAAAGTAAATTTTGATGTCCCCATTAAAATGATGGATTTTATTTGGTCAATTAGAATGTATTAAAGTGACCAATACTATATTTTAATAGGGGTTTCCATTAAAAGGCGGTAAATTGACCTTTCAATGTAAATTATGCTTAAAATTAGATTCATTCACATTTTAAGCCTCTAGATTTTATTAGATAAATGTAAATACATTTAAAAAACATGTATAATCATATTATAGTTAGTTTTTTTCATTCCCACTAAAACAATGGCTAGGAGTTAGTTACCATTTAAAATAATAATATTATATTATTAGTTTGCATCCTAAGATTTCAAAGAAACCCGTTGTTGCATATTGGGTATGCTATTGAACATAGAAACCCATTTAAAGATAAATTAATATTTAATTCACAAATATTAATAAATATGAAAATCAATTATTCTTCATTTACCTGGGATGTTAAATCCTTCCCCCCTTTTGGAAATTGCATCCTCGCATTTTTTATTCACTTATCAAAATTATTGGGGGTATTTATCCATCATAGCATTTTCAGATTCCCACATTTCCTCTTCAACCATATGGTTATTCCAAAAAACCATTTCCTAGTTAATTACCATATTTCACAACACTTTCTCTCTATGGTAATGAATCAGGACTGGTTGTTCTTTATAAGAGATATTATCTTCCAAGTTAACTATCTCTGGGCTTAAAACATGAGATGGTTCTGGTATATAAATTCTCAATATGGAAACATGAAAAACATTGTGTACCTGGGGTAAACATGGAGGTAAAGTCACTATGTATGCAACTTATCCACCTTTCTCCAGAATTTCATGAGGTCCAATGAACCTCAGAATCAGCTTTACCTTCTTACCAAAACACATCACACATTTCCTTGGAGAAAATTGGAGAAAGACATGACCACCTACCTAAAAGAAAGGTCCTTCCTCCAGTTATCTGCATAATTTTCTGTATTCTCTGAGCTATTCTCATTTGCTTCTAAATCAACTGAACTTTCTCTTACATTTCATTTACCAATTATAGTCCCATCACCTTCCTCTCACCTACTTCATCCCAAAAAGATGGAGTTCGACAATGCATTCCATATAATGCCTCAAATGGAGCCATCTGTATACTAGAATGAAAACTGTTATTATATGAAAATTCAACCAATGAAAGGTGTTGGTCCCACCTTCCATGTTAATCTTGTGAACAAGCATGTAGCATATCCTACATGGTCTTAATTGTTGATTCTGATTTCCCATCTGATTGAGGATGAGAAGTTGTACTACAATTTAATTCAGTGCCCAACGACTTCTGAAGGCCTTTCCACGACCAGATACAATGGAGAGGGGAACACCATGAAACCAGACTATCTCTTTAACATACAACCGAGAAAGTTGATCTAGAGATAAATTATCTCTAATAGGAAGGAAATGAGCAGATTTAGTCAATCGGCCAACTATTACCTAGATTGCATTATTACCTCGAGATGTCTTTGGTAATCCCACCACAATGTCAATGGATATATTTTCTCATTTCCACTCTAGAACTGGTAGAGGCTGAAGCATTCCTTTGGGTAACAATCTCTCTTCTTTAACATGTTGAAAAGTAAAACAGTTCACAGTAAAATCAACAATATCTCTTTTCATTCCATCCCACCAGTAATACTCCCGAAGATCTCAGTACATCTTAGTACTGCCAAGATGAACTAAAAATTGAGAACTATGAGCTTCACATAACAAATCATTCTTAAACTGTGATTCACAAGGTACACATAATATCTTCCCAAATCTCAAAACACAATCATTATCAATGTTAAATTCATGAAAATTACCCTTCTAAACCAACTCTACCTTTTCCTGGCACTCACTATCTTCTTTCTTCACTTGCTTTATTCTGTCTGATAGAGATGAATTCACTAACACTGGATACCAAATATAATAATTTCATGTACCAACAACTTCTATTCCAAAGTTCATTAAATCAAAAACCCAAGGATCTTGTTCCAAATGTAACATGGCTAATGAAACAGTACTTTTTCAACTCAAAGCATCAACCACTTTATTAGCTATTCCCAGATGGTAATAGATTGTGCAATCATAATCCTTGATTAATTCCAACCATCTCATCTGTCTCAGGTTCAATTCTTTTTGAGTGAATATATACTTTAAAATTTTGTGATCAGTATATATTTTACACATCACTCCATAGAAATGATGCCTCCAAATTTTTTTAAAAAAACAACAGATGCTAATTCCAAATCATGTGTAGGGTAATTTAACTCATGTGGTTTCAAATGACGTGAAGCATAAGAAATTACCTGATCATTCTGCATTATGACGCAACTAATTCCTTTCAATGAAGAATCATTATAGTTAAAAAACTCATCATTTATGGATGGAATTTCCAAAACTGAAGCATTCCCTAATATTATTTTCAATTCCTGAAAACAATCATCACATTATTTTTCCCAGATGAACATAACACCTTTTCGAGTAAACATAGTCACTAGACTAGATAGCTGTGAAAATTTTCAACAAACCTCTGGTAATAACCTACCAAACCATGAAAACTATGGATCTCAGTTATATTTGTGGGTCTTGGCCATTCTTCAACAACTCTTTTTAGCTGGATCAATAGTTCTGCCATTTTTTGAAAAAATGTGACCATGGAAAAAAATTTCTTATTAACAAAACTCAAACTTGTTTAATTTTCCATAAAGGTTATATTCCTTTAAGGATTGCAAGATGACCCTTCAATGACATTCATGCTTCTCTTTAATTTTAGAATAATCCAAAATATCATCAATAAACACAACCAACATTTATCACATTAGTCAACATAGCCATCGCTATAGTAAAATCTTCAATTATGATTCTGACCCTCTCAGTATACTGATTTGGAAGGTCTTTTACCTATGTATGCCTTCCCAAAAAATCTGCCCTGTTTCCTCTACAGAAAACTATTCTGAATACAAAAATATCTTAGATGAATCGACATGGTAATTTGGAAATGCTATATAATTTCAATATTAACATAAATTTCTTTATGAATATTAATTTAACAATACGCTAACTCCTAATGTTATCTAAACCGACCTCTGATACCAACTATATGGTCCCATCCTTAATCCATACATCATATTTAATTAAATGAATAATTCACATTTAATATTTTTTCATTTTTATAATTTTAGAAAATTAGGACATAACTATTACATCTCAAAAGATTACAAAGTAGACACTTCTACATAGTTTCCATTTTTTTTACAAAACATGAACTCTTGAAAAAAAGAGTTATGACTAGTTCCATGATTAAGACATCATGACTTTTCCTTGATCCCATCCTTGACCCTATTACACATTATGTCCTGTGAAATACATTTCAAAAACATTCGATGAGCATAAAAACCTCAGTAAGGGATACAGAAAGAAGGAAAACTGTTAGTTTTTCAAAACTATAAGTAAACCATGAATACTTTAACATAAGTAATACTTTTCACCTTTATGAAGTAGTAAATACTCTTCATTGAATAAAAGAACATTACTTACCCATTTGTATCCAAAATATTACCATAAAACCCATATAATGAATCCATAACATAATAAAGGTATGTTGGGACATAAACATACATAAATGGAATAACCATACGGTCGAATTCCACACATATCACTAAATGTAATATCCATAAGGCCAAATTACATACCCAATTCATTGGAGGTTATAACATAACCACATGTCCTGGTATTCACGACACCACCCGTCATTTGGTTTATCAAGTAACCACCCGTAAAATTTCCAAGTACCAATATAAAACCATTACACATACAACAAATATAAAGGAATGAAAACATTTCCACATTTTGATCACAATATATTACTTAAATATATTAACATAAAAAATCCATTTTCAAATCCATTTATAATACCAAAAATACATAAATGATTATAAGGTGTTTATTTTCATTTAAAAGCATTACGGCTTGTTGAGGAATCCAAAGATCAAATAATACTCGCGGGGGCATAAAAGGTCGTTGTCACCGCATACGTTAAAACAAATATTTTTTTTTTCATTTAGTAAAAAGCATCATAGAAAAATATACCCTTTGAATTAAATGAAAAGTCAAAGGTTTTTATACGTCATATAAAATAATGTCTTGTATTAGAAAAAAATATGCCTCAATGAAAGGAGATTGAGACGAAGTCACTTACCTCATGTCCGACTTGACTCGATCGTTCTTTAATATCCTAAATAATAAACTAAAGTTCATTTATACTTGATTAATAACATTTTTGAAGATTATTATTCCTTTTATATCACTTATTACTATTTTATAAACATTATGTAATAATTTAAGTTAATAACTTTCGTTTTGTCGATATTTGGCACTTGAGTCAAAAATGAACACCTTATATTTACAAGTTGTCCATGTGGTAAATATTACATTATTTACAGAATGATATTCAAGATTTAGATATCATATATATCATATATATCCATTATATACATGTTTTTATAAAATTACATAACATTTAGAGGTAAGAAATGAAATGCACCGTTCATGGAGATGGTAAGCTGTACGTACGCATGAACGCTACTTTCATTTCTATTTCTTATTTTAATGGAAATAAAACATAATTATACATAGGTATATTATAATTTCAGTATAATATCATATATAATATCATTATCACTATCCTTTATATATTCCACATAAGGCATTAATGAGTCACATCACTTTACGGTGGTGGTAGTCCGCACTTCCTCAAATGAGATTATCGTATTTACCCACTATGGAAACCTTAAAGGATTGATATAATTTGGATGTACATAATCATAATTAAATCATAAAAATAATATATATCCTATATAAATACATGTCCATCATAATGTCCATCATGAGAGGTGGTAATATGTAATTGAACAATCATCATTTCGTAAGGCGTTAGTTTTCCATCCATAGATACATTATGTTCTACATCCATTATATGGAGGTGTATGAAAGTGTAGTTAGAATACTTCTTATAAAAACATCCTAGTATATTTAGGATACTATTTTAGTTACCAAATAATTAAATAAAAAGAGTTTAGGGGTTGGAGAAGTAAAATAAATGAAAATAATTTAAGAGAAACAGTTACCTTTAATTTAGTTACCTCCATTGGTTTGAACCCAAAGGACTTCTTAAAGTGCCTTATGCCTAAGGTAAGGCTTATAGTGGGAGTAGAGGGATGTAGGGAGATTAATTAAGTAGATCTCTGATGATAAAAATAGCTTGAGAGGTGTATGGAATTGGTTATAAGTGGTATCCTTTTATAAGGGGGGGGCTATTTTGGAAAGTGTGAAAATATTATTTTATAATATAATGATATTCGGTTTCTAATGGTCCTAAAATCATTATAGTATAAGCTAAGATGATTAATGGTCGAAATAAAATCATCCAATCAGAATTGGACATGTTTTGGTTAATAGTTTAATCATTAAAATCTTATTTATTTAAATCATTATTTAATGAGATAAATACTACATCATTATTATGTCATAAATAATTTAATTTATTCCATGTCTAAAAAATATAAAAAAAATACCATTATATATGAAATATTTTTAGTATTCGAATAATATTTATAGTCGAAAATAGGACATATATTACACTATATAAAAATTAATTACTAAAACATTTTTGTTAAAGTAAATTTTGTCTTTACATGAAATTAATTAATCTAAAGTGTCATTATCTTTCATAAGTGGATCCATGGTATCCCAAAATAGACCCCAATATTTCAATTGTTGGACACTACTCATACAATAAGTTTTGGACAAGATTTAATGTAATTTTGAATTATTATAATATTTTTTTAACCTTGAATTACAATATTTACCTTTAATCGTCGTAAATAAAAGTCAAAAGTTAATATTATTCAAAAAAAATTTCATCTTATTGAACCAAATTTTACTTCTTGATAACAACCATGTATCTCGGATTTTCAAAATTCAATACACAGAAGTGGAAAAATTTCATTTAAATGAAAAAGTCAGTTTTTTAAACTACCAATAAGTGGTTTCACCATTCATCAAAAATTGAAGTTTTTCAGAAAAATACCAAAAATTTCGCATAAAAATTATTTTATATAATGAATTCAAAATTGATGTCTATTTTTCCAAATCCCAAACATAGAATTGGCATTAATTAATTTTATAATTAATTACCGTTGTTAAAAAAATAGCTTGTTTTTTAAGAAACAATACCTATCAAAAGATTGATACTTGTTTATGTCCAAGTTCAACGTGAAATTAATTCCAATGACCAACATTGGAATAAATGTTAAAAATATATTTTAATATCACTTTAAAATAAATATAATAGATAATATAAAAAAATAAATAAATTAGATTAAATGGTACTTTTGAAATAAAATACAATATTTTATACTATTCATAAAAAAAATGAACTTTATCGAAAATATTCAAAAAATTTACACAAAGTAAATATTGATGTCCCCATTCTAAAAAAGGATTCTATTTGGTAAAATAGATTTTATTGAAGTGACCAAAACTAAATTTAAAAAGGGATCTCCATTAAATGGCGGCAAATCGACCTTCTAATGTATATTGTGCTTAAAATTAGATTCCTTCACATTTTAAGCCTCTAACTTTTATTAGATAAATGTAAATAAATTAAAAAACATATATATTCATATTGTAGTTAGTTTTGTTCATTACCACCAATACAACGGCTCAGAGTTCACTACCATTTAAAATAATAATATTATATTATTAATGTGCATCCTAAGATTTCAAAGAAACCCGTTGTTGCGTATCGCATACGCTATTGAACATAGTAACCCTTTTAAAGTGAAATTAATATTTAATTCAAAAATATTAATGAATATGGAAATCTATTATTCTTCATTTACATGGGATGTTACAATCACAACCCCAACTCTTTTCCAACACACAAGAGAATCGTTGTGCACAACAACTCTAGAGAATTCTTTCAAGGCCGAAAGAACCTCTTCCTCCAAGAACGCTCTCATGACCGAGAGAGATCCTCTTTCATCAGATCAAGACGATCTAAGGCGGACAAC
The DNA here is from genome assembly GCA_963277665.1 of Viscum album. NCBI lineage: Eukaryota > Viridiplantae > Streptophyta > Magnoliopsida > Santalales > Viscaceae > Viscum > Viscum album. The sequence continues at coordinate 1,899,953,103 of OY728133.1, read as the reverse complement.
GCAAGAAAAGGGTTCTCCAAGTTATCACCCAGAGACTCCTTTAGCGACGTCCCAAGATAGGAGGTACACGTGTGGATCCCCACTAGAGGAATTCAACACATGGCTTCTGCGATGCATTGATGAATCACATCAGAACGTGATCAAGAACATCAACGATGAAAGAACACCAAAAATGTATTTCTTTTCAGTTTTTTAAAATAATGATAATCATCCTGTAATGATCCTACTTTATGGTTCCGAGACTTTCCTTTTCATTGTCTATTTCTATGACTCGATCTGTGGAGGATGGCGTTTATCATCAATTGATTCCAAAGTGATCATTGTTAATGAAACAAAGCCAAGTGGGCACATCCAACCACGCACTTCCGCTGCGCCCGGAACCTTTACAAGGTCGGTACTCATAGAGAATGATTATAATCATAATCTAGTGTTTCATGTGATCTATCATTGTTGTCATGTAAATGAGGGTACAATGGAATATTACTAAAATTAACCTATCTTTGATCATCTGGAAGATCTCGTTCAAATTTCAAAAAAACAATTTTAGTAAATCCTAACTAGAAAAAGGTAACATCAAATACTCAAAGAAAACATAGTAGCTTTAGGAAGCCATATTTTGTAAATCCACCTCCCGAACCTGTGTATAGTGATAGCCTATCCTAAGGTTAATCTCTGAGAACCACTTCACACCTAACCATAGGTCGAATAATTCATCAATTATCGGGGGTGGATACATTTCATTGATAGTCACCTAGTTGAGGAGGCATCAATCCAATCCTAAATAATTGATCTCTTAGGAATCCTTGGAAAACACAAATGGGATACAAGGTGAAAAAATAGGATTAAAATACATCTTTATAAAAAAACATCTAACTATAACCTTGGAATATGAAGCTAAGAGGGAGTGACTATACATGTTGGAACTGATATAGGGGTGGACCCCAAGTGAATGATTCTGTATAATTACAACACTTTGTGGGGAGGAAAACATAGAATATACCCAAAAAAATATCCTCATATTACACCACCTATACATGAAGATGGGAGCCCATATAATCCACTCTGATGGAAATACTAGCCCATAAAATATATTTCAATGGTATACACTTACATAGGATCACATCGTTCTTTTCCAAGGATCAATCCTTAAAAATTTATGAAAACTCAATCTAATTGCTTAGAAACAATGCAACCCTCAATAGTTATAGTTAACTAATGATATATGGTCAACAAAAAGTATATTGTATGGAAAATATCATAGGGTATCACTATAACTATGTAATGTTTCGATGTGTGGCATTATCTCTTCATAGTGTTAGGTCACACTATCAATAGAATCGTATGATCAGCAATCCCCATTGTAGAATCCTCTAAACACAAGGGTTGATCTAGAAGTATATATATGTATTTATTGGTCTCGAAGATGGTATAAATCAATGGAAATGTCTCCAATGAATTTGTGATAATACTGAAGTTGTTTAATAGAATACATAGGTTGCACCTCATTCCACACTCACAATATCTAATTCACAAGCTTCAACTGTGCAACGGTATATATTACCTTTACTATTAACACCAACTATTCATTACATAAACACCCCTTCACATAAATCAAAATTGAGCACATGTGTCAAAAGAATTCATGATAAATGAATTGAAATTATACACTGTGGGGACACTGACTCTCTTAAGAAGTTTTATATTGTGTCACAAGAACGTTTCTTGGTGGGGGATGAATCCATATTCCTTATGTGTCCAATGTCACATCAAATGTCTCAGTGAGGTATCTGGATATCCATGGATCATGGGTGATCTCTATCTATAGAATCCATGATCCACACCTTGTACAACTATGTAAAATATGGGTATCATTTTAACTAACTATTTCTCCTCAAAATTATCTAGATTCAAATGTAATCATCTAGTTTTTTGGGGTCAAAGAATTATCAAACCCGAACAACTACCTCAACCCAATCATAAAATTCCTAATGGTATTTATTTCCATTGAACCTCAATGGTCTCTATTTTTGTAACTTCAATAATTCAAAAGGATTATATAACATTTTTCAATCCTAATGAATCCATATACATATAAAAACATTGACAATCACAGAGATGGAAAATTGGAGATGTGTCCTAGAACTTCATAATATGGGTGGAACTGCATTTTTTCCTCCTATGGGAAAATCAACTCATGATGTGTGATAAGTTGGCATATATCATCATTCAGAACTAATAGAAAAAAAGTTAGTCTTTGGGTGGTTGAATTTCTATAAAATAACACATATGTTCCACCTCCTATGCAGATCCCTAGAATGATGCCTCATCACATGGCAGATCATCACTTTGACCTAATGAAAAAAATTCAATTTTTCAATCCTCATGAAAGTAAATGGGGATATCCAATATAAAGTACATATAATATTGTATATATAGGTATATTAATCAAGAAGGAAATTTAATCCACAACCCATTCTTATATTATGAATTTATTAATTTATTCCATACAACCATTTCCTAGATGTATCATGTCAACAAGATAGTTATTAGTGTCCTGATGAATGGATACATCAACCACTACACAAACACTAGATTCTATGGCCTTAAATCCTAACTTGAGACACATTAATAAAATTTAAATAGGTTCTTAACCAAACCACATATATAACACACCAATATTTTATGTTATGTGTCTTCTTAAATAAATTCTATTTTTTTGACATCTTATGTTTCACGGAACCCCGATCTTAAATGAATTGTGATATAGTATTAAATATTAACATGATTGTTGGAATAGTAATGTGAAATTTAGGAAACTTAATATGGTCCTTATAGTAATAAACTAAACATTTAATGTATAAATAAAATTTAGTTATCTCATAAATGAAAACATGATATATTTATATCATGGAATATGTAGCTAATTTTAAAAAAAATAATAAATTAATTAATTTTTTTTGTGAAATGTAGATGTTTATTTACAATTTGATAATTTATATTAAAATTTATAATAAATTTATTTTTATAAAAATATTCAAAAATTAATAATCTTTTCACATTACAATTATAAGATAAATTTTTAGACCATAATTAATTATTCAAAGTGTCATAAAATCACATATAATAATAAAATTAGTATTTATCGAATAAATGATTACATTATTTAAAATTAAGATTTACTAAATTTATGAAAATTATTTTCATAAAATGGATTCCATTTATGAAATATTCTTGTTAAATAATGGTTAGGATGAATTTTTGGGTTTTCCCTAAAATAGTTGATTTTTTATGAATATTGAAATATAGTAATTTGTCATATTTAACATTATATGTAAATAAATTAATTGTGAGTCATGGATTATGTATGGATGAGGTAAGAACCCATTTGATAAAAAAAATAATTACGGTATTTAGTCACGGTAATTAACACTATTGATAGTATTGAGACAAAATAATAAATAAATGAATAAAATGTTCAAAAAACACCCCTCTCAACCACTAAAAATACCAACCCTTATATTCATACCTTATACACCTTGAATATTATCTAAAATTATCCCAATTACCTTCAAAATCATCTTACCCATTCCAAATACATAATTCTATTTCCAAAGACCAAATCTATTTATATTAATGGGGTTCCCAAGGAGATGATATTCAAGAGGTTAAATCCCCATCATTAATCAGAACAATTTTATTATTTTCTTATCCACACCTCATATCACCAATAAAAAGGGTCATAGTAACTCGTATATTATAAATAAATTATTATGTTATTGTGATATTTGATTATTCATCATCAAATACATTCTCCCTCCATTTATTTTAAAAACCAAAACATCATTTGTGAAGTGTTGATTCATCACATTCACAGACAATGAGTTTTCATTTTCCATAACCACAAACAATTTTGGTCCTAAATCCATTATTATGTATAAATAAAATTTTAATATAAACATTTAATGTTATAACATTATTTGGAACTAATATATGAACATAATATTAAATAAAATTACACAACGTCTTGATGGTCATAAAAACCACCAAAACAAAATAAGACATTTTCATCAACATTTTATGTAATGAATGGTCCTCATAACATATAAAAATGATATATTAAACCATTTAAACATATAAATTATCGTTAATACAAAAAAATATATTTTTGGAGAATTTAGTTCCATTGAAAATAACCCCATAATTATATTCAAGTGAACTGGCCATAAAACTGTGAAACGAAGCTCCCAGGACAATGAACTTAACCATTATAACTCATCTAAATTGAATTAAATGATCATAATAGAATTATTATAAATAAAATATATGTTTAAGATTTTATTAATTAATTAACTAAGGAATAAAATTTTAATATCATTGACATTAATTTCAAGTGAAAATGGTTTGGTATATAAGTTAAGTGTTTATCATCTCACTTTTACTCCTGTGAGATATATTCCCTATTCCAAAATTATTTATCATGTGGGGTGTACATAAAAAACATTAATATATCATTTAATTATTCTCTTTATAATCGTGAAATTCAGTGTTCCATTTAATGATTATTTAGTATATGGGACATACAGTTATAATTACTATAAATTGATGATTGAAATTTTAACAAAATTAACATTATTTTTGTCAAACCATGACTCCATTAAATATATCATTCTATGATTATGCATGAAATGAATTTGTCTTATATTATGTAGTATTTCCACATTTTATTGTGGATTTATAGATAATACATATAATCAATTAATTTCATTAATGAAAAAAATTAATTTTTAAATACTCACATAAATGCTTCTTTTTTAATTTTTAAAGTGAATGTTTTTTTAAACATATAATAAAATAGAATATTATTCCACATTCATACTGTCATAATTTATTTTGGAATACTTTACAATTTTACATTGTTATTTATGATGAAATTGATTTCTTTTATAATTAAAAATCTATATAATTAAATATTTTCATAGTAATGTAGTATTTCCCTCAAGAATTTATCAATGATTTTGTTAGAGTATTATCATCTATATTAAAACATTTTTTATATTTTATGATTATGTGATGTAGATATTTTAATATACATTATAAAATATTATACTGAATTTTTTTTGATCAGTTTGATTGTGGACGTATTATTTTGATACTATTCAATATATTACACTATGTTGTCTGTGATTATGTTTATTATTTCGGGAATTTAATCGATATAGTAGTATCAATATGGATTTATAAGTTTATTATGTTTCACCCATTTTATATTAGTAAATAATTATACTTTATAAGTGATGGGAAGGACCACTTATATCCCCTTAATTTAATGGTATGACTTATAGGAGAAACTAGATTGCATATTGGATGATGTCATACTTAACTATGTATGGTGTCTTGGTAGAACCCTTGATGAATTGTTTATGATGTCCCTAATTATGAATTCACTCATTATTATATTAGTTATTTATAATCCATTTAATTTTTTTACTAATAGAATATGCAGGTTAAAGTTTCATTCTCATGTTATAATTTATATGTCCTTATTAGGTCAGGTTTATTGCAAAAATATTATTCTAAATATGATGTTTTAATGGATTGTGTTTTTAGTTATTAACCTATACATATTTTTTACGTTCATTTATGATATATTGTTTTGTTTTCTTACCCTTACAAAACAAGTGAGCTCACCCCTTTCTTATTTTTTGTTTTCCTCGGGATTCATATATTTTTAGTATGATTAAAATTCATGGATAATCTAGTATAATATGGGTTTCTTATTGAGTTACTATGTATTATTCCATTTAAATTTATAATTTAATACATATTTTTGTATTTAGTTTTAAAATTCAACAAAAAATTTTTTTATTTGGGATGCAATTTCATACACTTCATATCAATTAAATAAAATTAAGCATATGATCTAGGAAACTATGTTCATGTTATTTATAGTTTCTTCAAGAGATTTTTTGATAAAGAATTTGGAAACTATATTTAGGAATCATATATTAGGGAAATATAACCACAGAAATAAATTTTATAACATTCCCAGTGTAACCAAGATTATAAGTTTTTGATTAGTTATACTAAAATAATTACTGCTTCACTGTTTTTAAAATTTCATAGTGAAATATATTATATGACATTGTTTTGAAATGAAACCAAGTGGGAGGAATGGAAAAAAAATGTGTGTATTATATATATGGATTCCCCTCCTAGGAAAGATAATTATGTTGGTTTTGTATATGAAACTAGAGAGGAACAACTTATAACTATAATAGGAGAACAATATGAGGTTATTTTAAAAAACCATACCTGCATAGAGTAGCCTGATCCACAATATGGTTTAATAATGTTAGAATTCATAATGTGATAAAAACCTCTATAATTAAATTGAAATGAAAATATTTTTTTTAAAGGAATGGTTATGTTCTGTAGAGAATATATTTATCAATTTGGGATGTAACGAAAGGGGGATGGTTTTCATTGAATTTATCATCTCTCATGATATTCAAATCCATGGTGGTCCTTAATTAAAACCAAAAAATGATGATGAAGATATTATAAATTTATAAGATAAGGATTTTAATGAAATTTCATTGGAGAATATTTTATTCACAAACAATAAGATAATTTGGAGAGACAATTTTTGAGTCTGATACAAAAAGAGGATGATAATATTGATAAGAATGAAGACAATATTACAATGTTTGAAATGTATATTGTGGACTACATACATAATCCATATATAAATAGTTACCATTTGTTTGATGGTATAAATCTAAATCAACTATGGGAACCAATCTACCACAAATTCTCATTATATGAGAATATTGTATCATGTGCCATAAATTTGGAGACACAAATTTCCAAGGCATATGTATTTTAAGGGAACCAAGATAATAATATTTTTATTGAGTATTATGGAAAAAAACTGGATAAAGGAAATGAGGGAAGAATATAATTTCTAACCATTAATAAATATGGAATTAAATATCATGGAATATTCATATAATGAATTGAAGGTTGTTACAAGTGTGGAGAAAAATCCAACTAAGCCTATTATTTGAAAAAATGAATGTGAAGAATTCTTTAAATAACACAATAATAGATTCATGAATTCTAAAACATTTACTCTACGATTGTGAACTTATAAATGTTTTATTTATATTTATGCATTTAAGAATTTAATTTTTTGTGTCCATAAGTATAATGATAGATTTATTTCATATGCATCAATATAGGTAAAACCCGATGGAAAAAACTATAGAACTCGTGATATTTAGTTATAATCTTATAACATTATTCTAAATATATACATACAATATATCATGGGTGAAAGATATGAAATATATACATATGAAATGATTTTGAAATATATATTATCACAAAAAGAACACGACATGAGGAAAAGGCGATGGGTTGAGCTACTTAGGGATTAGGATTGTTCAATATAGTACCACCTAAGGAATGAAAAACAATGTAGTGGATATATTTAACAAAAATGATAAAGGTGTTTTGAACCAAATTGTGATTTATAGGAACCTATGTACCTAGATCTGGTAAATATGGATATGAGAATTGTTAAGGAAGGTGAAATAACCTAACATTTTCAAGTGTTTTCCAAACCATATTTATTATAAAAGATAAAAACTCTCATTCAGATTATTAGAATTTAAAAAAAAATATTAAATATATGAATGATCCAAAATTTTCTAGACAATGTGTATAAATATATAATTTTGTAATATTAGATGAGGTTATACATTCCCTATATATGGGAGATAAAAAGGAAATTATTGGATGATGCTCATAGCTCGAATTTCTCTATACACCATTTTAGCACTATGATGAATAGAAAATTGAAGAAATAACTTTTGTGGGATAATATGAAGAAGAAAATTTATTTTTATGTATTAAGTTGTTTAGTTTATCAATATATAACTTCTATAATAAAACATCCATGTGGATTCGTGCAGTAAGAACCCTGTTTTTGGCTACAAAGGGCTTTGGAATATTCTTGATATTATTCCAGAGCATCTCCCTAAGACGGAATGCAATTCCATGCCCCGGAGTGGTCGGAATTAAATTTTTAGTGCGTTCTAAGTAGGAACGTCAAATAAAAGGGATAACTCCTAAATGGTGATCCGAATCCGAGATCTGATTATGCGGATGGGCCCGAAATGGGGTTTTTACCCTAGGAACGACATAAAACTTGTCGGCGCGAGACGTTTGGACTCCTCTCTCGCTTTCAGAACGTTAAACGGATAATTAAATTAATTAATTTTTTCATTTAATGGTGGATCTCAAGTATCTCTTGAAAGGTGGCTCTAATTGGAAGACTGAGGGCATCTTTGAGTTCAAAGCATGTCATTTTCCCTAGGAGGGGTGTATGTTTCGCGGGCGCGGCCCGTCTCTGAAAAATGGCCCTATGGGATTTTTTGTAATTTGGCGGCTTTGGGCGTTTAGCATTATAACATTCAAACGGAAGCTCATAATCAAATTATGAGACCACAGTTTTGATCGGGAGGTGGTTTTTACCCTAGGGGAGGTTTAATTTTTACCTCTCCAAAAGTTTCAAATGTGGGTTAAAATTGAGGATTAAATTAATTATAATTTAATTAATTTAATTTTCTTTTTAAACCATACCCACCCCCTCCTTCTCCTTTGGAACCCCCCTGGTGGAAGAGCTCACCCAAGGAGCTCATCTGACAAGCTCCATTATCCTCACCTCTTCGTCAAGGCGTGACAACTCCTGCGGACGTGCGGCGAAGCTCCGGGCAAAGCCCAACGAGGTAGGATTTTTCGTTCCATTTGCTTTTCTCGCATCTACTTTGAGCTCAAATTTATGTATTGAACCTCTGTCAAATTAGCAAGAAAATCCCAGGAATGCCTAAAAGATTTTATGCTCTTTCCATCACAATTTTCATATTTGAATTCCATGTTCGGAGGATCTCGCTATTGTCCGGAGAAGTTTTTGGGTATTTGGGTTTTTCCAGTGGGTTTGAGCGGCCGAGCGTGGTGGCCGGGTGAGCAGCGAGCCACGGAGGCAGGGTTCGTCATCGGTCTACCGAGGGGGTCGATGCGAGGGCGAGGACAGCGGAGGCGCATGAAGATGAGTTGGGGCATGCGGTGTCTTCCGGGACTCACAGACGGTGACCAGAGGGCGGCGTGAGGCAGAACGGTGGCTGGCGAGGGAGCGCGGCATGCGGCCGCCGTGCCAGTAGGCAGAGACCAGGGCCGACCTGCCCTTGCCGGTCGGTGCACCTGAGGGAAGACCAGGGTCTACGAACCCTTGATGTCCATCTAAGAGCTACCTTTTACGGGTCCTGTTGGGAGAAGAAGACCGGCCGGATGGCCGGTCTGGTTTAAAAAAAGCGAAAAATAATAATAATAATAATAAGTTTATAATAATAATAATAATTATTATATAATTATTATGGAAATGATTTATATTGATAAATCATCTGTTGGGAATCCATTTTGCGTGTTGTCTACGGTAGTGCGGAGCACATGTCAAGACGAAGTTTTTTAGATGGTTTCATGGGTTTTTAACTCCCGAAACGGGGGACTCGGAGGCACGTCACGTGTGTCAAGAAGATTGGCGTTTTCCGGGGGATTTTGTTTTGGATGGCACGGACGCATCCGACATCAATTTAGAACACCGTCAGTGGCGTTGGAACCCTAGCACCGAGACAGAGCGTTCCAGGGTGGTTTCGGGCATTGAATCCATAGTTTAGGCTTGGGCCCCACGGCCTGTATTTTGAGCTGCGAGCATCGTTTAGTGAATTTCTCATCGGGCGTCCGATCAGAGTGTGCGAGCGGTCGATTCTGGATGTTTTTCTAAGGGGATTGCAATGGTGCAATCTGCCCGCCCTAATTCCGCACGATGGTGCGGGCCCCATGAGGGTCATTTGGGCAGTGACGATGATTTTCCCATCTCTATAACTGGGCGACCATTTTGGACAAGTGAATAGTCCATCTTGTGTAATTTTTCGACAGGATCGCATCGGTGTGATCCGTTCGTTTTTTTTCGGGACTGGGTTGCGGGTCCCATGAAGCACTGCTCATGTGCGGTGTGCCGGAATGCATCTTTTTCCCCGGATATCCATTGTGCTCAAGTGAGCAGTCTTTTTGACTTTTTTTCCTGAGGAGATCGCAATGGTGCAATGCGCCCAACTGGTTTCGGGGCCGAGGCTTAGGATCACTGGACGTCGTTCGGGCATGAGGCGGTGTTGGTGACTTTTCCATCAGATATCTGTTTGAGGCGAGTAAGTAGTCTGTCTCGCATGTTTTTCCGTGAGGATTACAAAGGTGTAATCTATTCAGGTGATCGGAGCCTCTTACACGATCTTATTAAATGGGGAAATATTTAGGTGCCCCAGTGGCGGTTCTTCTACCGTGTTTGTAGCGGACCCTTGGGGTGTGATCACGTGCACTCTCGTGTGAGTGATGTAAATGCTTGAAGAAATTCGGATGGTTGTTCCTCAGTCGTTGAGGTGTTTGGTTGGAGTAGTTACATTACAGATTCGTGTTTATGTTGGGTGTCGTGTGCACGATAGACTTTGGGATGGAACGTGGTATACTCTGGGAGTATACAGGAACGCTGGGAGGTACATGTGGAGGTTGGTACCTAAGAATGTTTGTGCACTTGGTTGGGGTTGACTTGGGCCCACACATCGTGTGGGCCCCATGTGCGTGTCATGCTCTGCATTACGTACTTTTTACCTCTCGCGACGTAGAGGGTTCCTCTGTTCTTGTTTGTTGAATAGTTGGGTTGAGTTTCCCCTCCTCCTGTTCTCTCTTGTTGACCAGCAGGGTTAAGTTTTCCCCTGGATCTGTTCTCTTTTCGCCGATAGAGATGGTTTGGTTCCTCTCTTTATTCAGTTGTGAGGGGTTTCAGTACTGTTCCCCATTCACCGGATTGCGACATTGTTTGCGACTACGGGTGTTCGTACAGTGTGGGTGTTTCCCCACATTCTGGGATGAGTTTTCTCAGTCCACTTCGACAGTGACTCAGTGGATTGGAGCGTGATCGTCTTGTGAGGCCTGGGGAGATTCTCCCATCATTCTGTGTTCCCTGGTAGAGTTCTTGTGGATTCGGTGTGACCAACACATTACACGGGCACCGATCCTCTACACAGAAGGTTGTTACCAGTAAGGCTAAGGTTTTTTACAGCAGGGCTAAGGTTGTTTCCAGTAGGGCTACGGTTAATACCAGCAGGGCTGAGGTTGATTCGAGCAGGGCTCGCCAGTTGTACCATCTAGCAAGGATGGCCAGTACAGTGGTGTTCACTGAGTAGTACCATCCAGCTGGGATGGCCAGAGCAGTTCTGGGATTACCTCCAGCGGGGTTGTGCAGTGGACCCCGATGCCGGGCTTACCTCTAGCGGGGCTGGGCAGTGGTCCCCGATGCCGGTCTTACCTCCAGCTGGGCTGGGCAGTGGTCTCCGATGTCGGGATTACCTCCAGTTGGGATGGGAAGTGGTCCCCGATGCCGAGATACCTCCAGCGGGGCTGGCCAGTGGTATCGTCGCCGACTATAGACATGTCACCATCCAGTGGATTACCCTATTACGCGAATGGTTAGTGTGGCAGCCGTCGACTCTTGTCGTTATTCCCTATAGTTTGAACCTGTCGACTTCTAGGGACCCTCCAGCGGGGCTGGGCAGGGGGTCACCTGTCGACTTTGAGGAGACCTCTCAACTGCGGGGCAGTGACAAGGTGTAGTTTGACGTACCCCTAGAACTCTCAAGTACGAGGGGCGCTTTCCCCACCGAGACGCGTCCCTGCGATGCGACCTAAAACTGTGCGGTTGAGTCAGTGCCGCCCAAAGCAGATAGTTTCGAGGTGCGGTGATTTGAGCCCTTGACTTGTAGTTTGGGGTAGACGTGCGGGATACTGGGCATCGATGGTTTACTTCTGGGACTGTTGGCTACTCACTTTTCTTGGGATGAGCTACGGGATGGAGATACCCTTACGATCTTTTTTGGGCTTCTTGATTGAGCATATGGACTTGAATATACCTTGTTCTAGTACCCACTTTGTGGGTTTGGTTACTCCCCTTCCAGGAGTGGTGAAGAGGCATGGGGTATGCCATGTGCTTTTCATGTCTAGCTTCTCGTGGTTGGACGAGTCTACTCTCCTACTATAGGAAGCGAAGACTCGATGGTAAGTTCATCTTCTCACCATTTCCTGCTCCTTGAGTCTCGATGAGTCTACCTTCTTTCTTCTTGTTGGGTTGAGCTGGACTCTATATTGTACTCTTTACGGAACTCTCGGTTTTACTCCTTTACTTTTCATGTTCGCTATACTGCTCACCATTTGGTACCTCCTTTGTTTCCCCCTATATCCTTCAGGGTATCCTACTGAGTACTTTTATACTCACCCCTGCTTGGGATTTTCATGCACTTAGTGTGCCCTTGCAGACGATAGACAGGTTGGTCATGACTTCAGTGGAGTTTAGGATTTCGATAGCATGGACCACATGTGGTGGTCATAGTCAGGTTCCAGGTGGGGGACCCTTCCAGCTATTGTCTTTTTTATTTACCTGTTGTCGGGTTGTGGCACTTTTCTGGTTGGGAGCATGTTTTCCCCTTTTCCTTTTCAGTTACTTTCAGCACATTCTTTTTACTTTTTAGTAGTCGATGCACAATTGTGGTTTATATATAGCAGTTTCCCTTTTCTTTGCATGTCTTTCCTTTTACTCTGCACTTTTTCATTGAGTGTGTTGCGTGTGTGTGTGTGTGTATAGGTACATAGGCAAAGGCCTCCCCGAGTTGTTGTGCCTTCGGTGCTGGTCGCCAGCCCCTGGCCTATGGAGGCGGGCTTGGGGTAGTTGCAGCTCGAGCCCGGGTTGGTTCGAGACGTGAAATAGTGGTATCAGAGGTGGTTCGTTCCTTGAGACATTATTTGGATGTCCCTAAAAAGTAATTGGTTGGGATTTAGGGCAACAGTGTTAACGTGTCTCAAGAGCAGCTCTCAGGCCAGGGAGTCCAGTGATGGTGCGGCGGCCGACATATCCATTCACTAGGACCTTGATAACCCGTTTGTCGACTCGGAATGTAGAGACACTTGTTTCAGGGAAAATTGGTTTGTCCATCACATAGTATTGAGTTTTTGACTGTCTTTCTTGAGTCATCTCCCCATTATTGTTATTGGTATATACATATACGCTCATCTGATCGTAGAACTCCATGATAAAATTCAGGATGTTTCCGCGAAGACAACCAACCAAGATACCAGCTCTGGATCGTGACGATGACCCTGTGAGCTACGAGGCCACAGTCCATGACCCATCATGTGAGCCCCTTTCTCTGAGTGGTCCGGTTGCAGCACCCCCACCTGTTGAGCAGAAGACAGCTCCAGCAGAGCGGACTGAGCTTGTGCACAGGTTGAGTGCACTCCGTGAGTTCCAGCGGCAAAGACCACTAAGGATCAGTGGTGAGCCAGACTCTCAGGCAGCAGAGGTTTGGCTCGAGGTAGTGGTTTTCCTTTTCAGTTTTGTGCAGACGCCATTAGATCAGAGTGTGGATTTGGTAGCCAATCTTTTTCGTGGAGTAGCTCGGCGTTGGTGGAGTCTGGTGACTCAGTTCCTTGACGAGTTGTCGCTTTCATGGGGCGACTTTCAATTGTTGTTACGTGAGAAGCTTTTCCCATCTTTCTTGTGCTCCGTTTGGATTCAAGAGCTCATTCAATTTCAGCAGGGAGGGATGACGGTGGCTGAGTACGCAGCTAGTTTCGCAGACCGTTCACACTTTTACCCAGACTTGGTCCATGACGATGACATCCGAGCACGGAAGCTGAGTAGAGTCTCCGCTAAGAGATTCGTGGTCTCATAGTACCCTTGTGAATTTCCACATATATCAGGGTTCTAGAGCAGGCGCTGGTGACAGAGAGATTCATGTCACGTTATAGAGTTGGTGGTGGCAGCAGGCACATAGGAGTTGGGACGTCTGTCACAGCTAGCAGGCTTCGGCAAGCAGAACCTCGACGCAGGAAGATTTCCGACAACTGGACTCAGGGGTGTGGTCGTACACCACAGTGGCGCCGGAGGGCACCAGTGCAGCCCAAAGAGATTCGGTACTATGCTTGGGATGGGTGAGGTCACCTGACACGGGACTGCCCGACCAGGCATGCAGAGAGCTTCGGGCAGGCAGCAAGTGCACCACCACGATGGAGGTGGTTCCATGATCAGAGTAATACCCAAAGAGGTGGTTCTAGTAAATCAGCGGGATGAGCTGGTAGTGGGGGAAGGATTTACGAGGTGTTCCCAGCACCACTAGGCGGTCCACGTCAGGCTCTATGAGCTGACAGTTGGGACCATAGATAGCCGTGAACTTTGGATGTCTATGATCCTGCAGAGCATGAGGTGATAAGAAGTATGCTCAATAGCTCTTCTACTTATTTCAGTATAATTGATAGACACTGTGTATGGAATGCTTTCCTCCATGCTCCTTGTTTGAGGTGTTATCACGGTGGCACAGGGAATCGCGTGTAACCCTGTGTTGGTATGGTAAAAGGCATGGGACCTTTTCTCTAGTCGATGGTGTCGACTCCTTTGTCTTTCGAGAGTGTAAGAGAGCCTTGGTTGTGGGACATCGACTGTGGAATCTTCCATGACCAGATATCCTTGGGTGTTTCACCATATGGATATTCTGAAGGAGGAAATGTCTGGGCCTTGTTCTAGGTGTGGGCGGTGATTCCAGTTGCGACATGCGATGTAGTGTTTTGGTCGTGAAGGTGGGCTTCCCCTGAGATCCTTCGGGCTGTTTGAGACTATGTAAAGTAGTGGCGGGGTTCTCTACCGCCTTTCCCTAACCCCAAAGTCAGGAGTGGGTGCACGACGTATCCCGCGTGGCTTACCTGAGGAGATACATGCATTACCCTATGGATGTCATCGGTGAGGGAAGACCATGCGTGAAAAGATCAAATCCTTTGGTCTGTGTGCGGTGGCGTAGAGTTGTGCGAGAGTTCTTCTAGGTACGGGAGAGCCAGGTGTGGGCCTAGTACCCTGAGTTGTTCCCTAGTTTTGGTTTTCGGGGACGAAAAGAATGAAGGGGGGAATGATGTAAGAACACTGTTTTTGTCTAAAAAGGACTTTGGAATATTTTTTATATTATTCCAGAGCATCTCCCTCAGACGGCGTGCAATTCTGAGTCCCAGAGTGGCCGAAATTAAATTTTCAGTGCGTTCGCACTTGGAACACCAAATAAATAGGATAACTCCTAAACGGTGATCCAGATCAGAGATCCGAGTGTACAAATGGGTCCAGAATGGGGTGTTTACCCTAGGAATAATAGAAAACATGACGGCGTAGGAAATTTGGACCCCTCGCTCGCTTTCGGAACGTTAAACAGATAATTAAATTAATTAATTTATTCTTTTATTGGTGGAACTCAAGAATCTCTTGAACGGTGGCTCGGATTGGAAAACCAAGGGAAATTTTGAGTTTAGAGCATGCCTTTTACCCTATTAGGGGTGTAATTTTTACGGGCGCGGCCCGTTTGTGAAAAATGGTCCTAGGGGTGTTTTCGTAATTTGGCGGCTTTGGGCGTTCAGCTTTATAACTTTCAAACGAAAGCTCAGAATAAAATTCCGAGACCACCGTTGTGCTTGGGAGGATGTTTTTACTCTATGGGAGGATTAATTTTTTCCTCGCCAAAAGTTTCGGAGGCGGGTTAAAATTTAGGATTAAATTAATTAAAATTTAATTAATTTAATTTTCTTTTCAATCCAAACCCACCCCCTCCTTCTCCTTTGGCACACCTGGCGAAAGAGCTCACCCAAGGAGCTCCTCCAACAAGATCCATTATCCCCACCTCTCCGACGAGTTGTGACAACACCGGTAGACATTCGGCGAAGCTCCGGGCAAATCCCAACGAGGTAGGATTTGTCGTTCCATTTTCTTTTCCCGCATCTACTTTGAGCTCGAATTTTTGTATTGAAACTCTATGGAATTATCGAGAAAATACCATTAATTCCTCGTATATTTTATTCTCTTTCCATCGCACTTTTAGTATTTCAATTCCAATTTTGGAGGATCTCGCAAATTTCCGGCGAAGTTCGTGGGTATTTGGGGTTTTCCGGTGGGTTCAAGCGGCCGAGCGTGGTGGTCGGGTGAGCAGCGAGGCGCGGCAGCGGGGTTAGGCCTCGCTCTGCTAAGGGCGTCGGCGCGAGGGAGAGAGGGTGAGGCCGACAGAGGAACCTACAGACGAGTTGTGGTGTGCGGTGTTGGTCGGGACTCACGGACGGTGAGCGGAGGACGACGTGAGGCGGAGCGGCGACCGGCGAGAGAGCGCGGCAGGCTGCCGCGATGCCAGCAGGCGGAGACAAGGGGCGACCGGCCCTTGCCGGTCGGTGCGCCTGAGAGAAGACCGGGGTCTACGAACCCCGGCTGGCCGACCAGGACCCGCCTTTTGCGGGTCCTGTTGGGAGGAGAAGACCGACCGAATGGCCGGTCTGGTTTAATAAAAGGGGTGGAATAATAATAATATGTTTATAATGATAATAATAAAAATATTGTTATTATTATTATGGAAATGATTTATATTGATAAATCATCCGCTGGGCATCCATTTTGTGCGCCGTCTACGACAGCATGGAGCTCGTGTCAATATGAAGTTTGTGAGATGGTTTCACGGGTTTCTAACTCCTGAAAAGGGGGACTCCGAGGTGTTTCACGTGCGTTAAGCAGATTGGCGTTTTCTGATATATTATGTTTTGGACGGCACGGACGCGTCCGACGTCCGTTTTGAACGCCGTCAGTGGCGTTGGAACCCTGGCACCGAGGTGGATCTTTCTAGGGTGGTTTCGGGCATTGAAGCCAGAGTTGAGGCATGGGCCCCATGACCCGTCTTTTGAGCTGCGAGCAGCGTTTATGGGATTTCTCATCGGGCATCCATTCGGAGCGTGCGATCGGTTGATTTTGAATGTTTTTTCGAGGGGATTGCAATGGTGCAATCCTCCTGCCCTAATTCTGCACGATGGTGCGTGCCCCATGATGGCAGTTTGGGTGTTGGCGGTGATTTTTCCATCTATTTCACCGGGTGACCATTTTAGACAAGTGAAAAGTCTATCTTGTGTACTTTTCCAAGAGGATCTCAACGGTGTGATCCGTTCATTGTGTTTCGGGAGTGAGTTGCGGGTCCCACGAAGCACCACTCGTGTGCGGTGCTCCGGAATGCATCTTCTTTCCCGGATATCTTTTGGGATCAAGTGAGCAGTCTTTTTGACGGGTTTTCCCGGGGAGATCGCAATGGTGCAATGCGCCCGACTGGTTATGGGGCCGAGGCTCCGGATCACGGGACGTTGTTCGGGTGTGAAGCGATGTTGGTGACTTTTCCATCGGATATCCGTTTTAGGCGAGTATGTAGTCTATCTCACATGTTTTTTCGTGAGGATTACAATGGTGTAATTTGTTCAAGAGAGCGGAACCTCTTACGTGATCTTATTAAATGGGGAAATGTGTAGGTGCCCTAGTGGCGGTTCTTCTACCGTGATTGTAGCGGACACTTGGGGTGTGATCGCGTGCACTCCTGTGTGAGTGATGTAAATTCTTGAAGAGATGTGGTTGGTTGTGCCTCAGCCATTGAGGTGACTGGTTGGAATTGTTATGTTACGCCTTCATGTTGATGTTGGGTGTCGTGTGCACAATAGCCTTTGGGCTGGAACGTGATATACTCTTGGAGTATATGGGAATGCTGGGAGGTACATGTGGAGGTTGGTAACTAATAATGTTTGTGAGCATGGTTGAGGTTGACTTGGGGCCACACGTCGTGCGGGACCCATGTGGGTGGCGTGCTCTTCTTTACTTACTTTTGACCTCTCGTGATGTAGCGGGTTCCTCTGTTTTTGTATTTTGACCAGAAGGGTTGAGTTTCCCCTGGTCCTGTTCTCGCTTGTTGACCATCAGGGTTGAGTTTTCCCATGGTTTTGTTCTCGTTTGGCCGATAGTGATGGTTTGGTTCTTCTGTTGCTTTAGCTGTGAGGGGTATCCATACCGTGCCCCTTTCACCGGACTGTGACACAGTTTGTGACTACGGGTGTTCGTACAGTGTGGGTGTTTCTCCTCTTTAGGGGATGAGTTGTCTTGGTCTGCTTCGACATTGACTTGGCGGATTGGAGTGTGATCGCCTTGTGAGGCCTGGGGAGATTCTCCCATAACTCCGTGTTCCCTGGTGGAGTTCTTGTGGATTCGGTGTGACCAACACATTACGCGGGCACCGATCCTCTACCCAGTAGGTTGTTACCAGCAGGGCTGAGGTTTTTCCAGCAGGGTTAAGGTTGTTTCTAGCAGGGCTGAGGTTGGTACCAGCATGGATGAGGTTGTTTCGACCATGGCTCGCCAGTTGTACCATCCAACAGGGATGGCCAGTACAATGGTGTTCACCGAGCAATACAATCCAGTAGGGATGGCCAGAGCAGTTCCGGGTTTACCTCCAGCGGGGCTGGGCAGTGGTCCCCGATGTCGGGCTTACCTCGAGCGGGGCTTGGCAGTGGTCCCTGATGCCGGGCTTACCTCCTGCTGGGCTGGGCAGTGGTCCCCGATGTCGGGCTTACCTCCAGCTGGGCTGGGCAGTGGTCCCAGATGCCGGGTTACCTCCAGCGGGGCTGGGCAGTGGTCCCGTCGCTGACATTATCTGGGTCGCCCTCCAGTGGGTTACCCTATTACTGGACTAGGCAGTGTGGCACCCATCGAATCATGTTGGGTTTCCCTATAGTGGGAACCCGTCAACTTCCAGGGACCCTCCAGTGCGGCCGGGCAAGGGGTCGCCTATTGACTATGAGGAGACATCTCGACTGCGGGGTAGTGAGGATGTGTTGTTTGACGTACCCCTAGAACTCTAAAGTACGAGGGGTGCTTTCCCCACTGAGACGCGTCCTTGCGATGTAACCTAAAACCCTGTGGGCTAGTCAGTGCCGCCCTAAGCGGATAGTTTCGATTTGGGGTGATTTGATCCCTTGACTTGTAGTTCGGGGAAGACGTACGGGATGATGGGCATTGATGGTTTACTTCTGGGACTGTTGGATACTCACTTTTCTTGGGCTGAGCTACGGGATGGAGATCCCCTTACGATCTTGTTTGGGCTTCTTGATTGAACATATGGACTTGTATATAGCTTGTTCTAATACCAAATTATTGGGTTTTGTTACTCTCCTTCCAGGAGAGGCAAAGACGCGTGGGGCATGCCGCGTGCTTTCTGTGTCTAGCTTGTGGTGGTTGGACGAGTCTACTCTCCTACTATAGGTAGCGAAGACTCAATGGGAAGTTCATCTTCTCACCGTTCCCAGCTCCTTGTGTCTGGACGAGTCTACCTTCTTTCTTTTTGTTGGGTTGAGCTGGACTCTTTACTCTACTCTTTACTGCACTCTCGGTTGTATTACTTTAATTTTCATGTTCCATCTACTTCTCACCATTCGGTACCTCCTTTGTTTCCCCCTCGAGCCTTCATGGTATCCTACTGAGTATTTTTATACTCACCCCTACTTGGGCTTTGCCCGCACATGGTGTGCCCTTGCAGATGACAGATAGGTTGGTCATGACTTCAGTTGATATTAGGAGTTCGGGAGTGTGGACAATGTGCGGTGGTTGTAGTCGAATTCCAGGTGGGGGACCCTTCCATCTGTTTTCTTTTTTTGTTTACCAATTGCTGGGTTGTGGCACTTTTCTGGTTGGGCATGTGTTTTTTCCCTTTTCTTTTTCAGTTACTTTCAGCACTTTCTTTTTACTTTTTAGAGGATGATGCACTATTGTGGTTTATATATAGCAGTTTCCCTTTTCATTGCTTGTCTTTCCTTTTACAATTCACTTTCGCATTGAGTGTACTGCGTGTGTGTGTGTGTACAGGTACTTAGGCAAAGGCCTCCCCGAGTTGTTGTGCCTTCGGCGCTGGTCGCCAGCCCCTGGCCTATGGAGGGGGGCTTGGGGTAGTTGTGGCTCGAGCCTGGGTAGGGTCGGGACAGGACACGTGCAACCTATACCTATTCTTACATTTCACTAGGATTACATTACTATGTATTTTTTCACATTATTTCCAAATACTTCATGATATAATGAGTAAATTTGGGTAATTATTGATCAACACCCCAAATCATCACATTTATTCGATATAAGGGCAGAAATTACACTAGAATTCCTTGAATGACTCTATATTAATGAATTCATAAGACTTCATGGTGCACTTATATAGATTAGGTTTGATTGAGATCCCCATTTTAAATTAAATTTCCAGAAGACTCTTCAGAAGGCATTATATATTGATCTTCATTTGAGTACGGTTTATCACCCTCAAATTTATGAAAATTATAAATGTACTAATCAAAAAATATAAACATTTAATATGTTAATCCCATGATGTTCATGGTATGTGGGGTTAGTATTTAAATTTGGTATAATTATCCATCTGTAATATTTTCCTTTCAAGTATTCAAATATCACTGTATTAATCAATAAATGGAAAGTGATGTCATATAACAACTTGTTGGGATGAAGTTATTGAAAGAAATATTATAGTACCAAAACATGTAAAGGATAAAACAGAAAAGTTAAATTCTATTCAAACCCATATTAAAGCATCTCAATGTAGGTAAAAGATTTATGCTGACAACTAGAGAAATGATTTGGTGTTTCATGTGGTAGATAATGTCGTTATAAAATTATATTCATTAAATGGTTTTATGAGATTTGGAAATAAAATTAAAGTGAGACCTACACACATTGGAGCCATATTTTTCTTAATGATAAGATTGTATTGAAATTCATGACACAATAGAGAAAGTATTGAGAAATTAGAATACTGAAATGGTAAAATTTCATTAATGAAACCATAAAAATTATTATGTGATGTGGGAACCAAATGGAAATATGATGAAGAACTACTGAAATATTTTTATGAGATGACATTCTAGAAATTTCAAGGATGATGGTTTTTAAAGGAGGGGTGTATATAAAACCCTAATATTTTTCAATATGTATCATATAAAATAAAATAAATTTAAATGATAGCTTCCGTTGTACACAACACTAAGCTTAAATTTACCACGATATACTATTAAATATTTACATGACCATTGGAATATTAATGTTACCATTAGGAATAGTAATAAGCCCATTCGAGTAATAAAATCACCTATGAACACATAAATATAATTTATATATCTCATAAATGAAAATATAATAAATTTTTATCATGAAATAAGTAAATAATTGTTTTTAAAACAATAAATTACTTGTTGGTGTTTTGGGGAAACAAAAATTTTTATTTATTACATAATATTTAATATAATGATTTAAAATAAAATCTATTTTCATAAAATAGAAACATAAATTTTTTTTGTTTCATATTAATTAGAAGATAATTTTATTATACCGTAATTAATTTTCTAGACTTACATAAAATGCATATTAATATTAATATTGTTTTTTTGAATAAATGGATATTTTAATTAAAAATTAAATTTAGAAATTTTAGAAAATTATTATCATAAAATGAAGTAAATTTATTAATTCTACACATTAAAAAATTGTTGGTTTAATTTTTTGGGTTTTTCTAAAATAGTTTAATTTTTTATTTATAGTGAAATATGATTATTTATGGTATTTAACATTATAAGTTAACAAATGAATTATTGAGTCATGGAAAATTTATGGATGAGGTAACCACCCAATATTTCAAATTCAAATGATCTAGTTACATTGTATATTATCTGGTGTTTACACTATTGATACTCTTGATCCAAAATAATAAATAAATGAATAAAATATTCAAAAAAAAATCTCCCCCTCTCCAAATACAGTACAAGAAAACTATGTTTTAGTAGCGGTTTTTTCGCGGCGGTATTTAAATCCTCCGATAAATGTTTTTTAATAAAAAATATAGTGGAATTTTTTAAAACCACCATAATATTTGTTATTATTTGTTATTTTTTTTAAAATATCTTCAAAAAAATCCTTTTTTAGCGGTGATTTTTTTAAAAAAAATGCGCGAAATAACTACGGTTTTTTCAAAACTGCCGCATTAATTTAGAATTTTTTTTAAAAAATATTCATTTATTATTTATTAATTAAAATCAACTATAGATTATTATTTATAATTTTAAATGAATTTAATGTGTTAATTAATTAATATTTATAATTATTAGTTAATAATAATTTTAAAATGAAAACAAATCTTCAATAAGTCGAAGAACAGACGTCGGTATCAAATGACCATAAATTCTGATATGAGAGTCCATTTTAGCTTTACAAAAAGTCAAATCCAAGTTTATCAAATGAGAAAAAAACAAGTTAGATTTAAATCATGTTATAATCAAAGGGAAAGAATATATTCAGAATTCAAATGTCAAAAATTGAACTTGAACTTCAAACGACCATAACTTTTAATCCGAGTGTCTGTTTGGGCTATACCACTTATCAAATCGAATCCTACAATGAGTTATACGCCGCTTAGGTCCGGTACCAAATTTATTATTATTGTACACCATTTTATTCTGCCAAAAAGGCCCATAAGCCCTTCGAAACAGAGGTTTTTGTTGCAAACACTGATTTTTTAAAATTCAAACCATTATAACATTCGATACAGGTGTCTGTTCGGCCAGAACCACATATCATATCGAAGATAATTTCATGATCTTCAATATCACTGGTTGTAGCACTGAAAAGGGAGTCTCAGACTATATTGTATGGTCATTTTAGGGTTTTTATGGTTTTCAGAAGTTCTTAACATTTTATGATTCATTTATTTATTTAATTATTTAATTATTTAATATTTATTTATTTAATATATATTTATTTATTTTTAAATAATTAATTATTATTATTTATATTAATTATTTATTTTATATTTAATATATATATATATTTATTATTTAATTATTATGTTCACATTAATTATTAATTTATTTTTAATTTATTAAATAATTAGCTATTAATTATTAATTATTAGTTTATTATTCATTTATTATTTATTTTTTTATTTACTTATATATTCGTTATTCATTATTTATTTATTAAATTTTCATTACTAACTAAATAATTATAATTTATATATTATTTATTTATTTAATATTAAATATTGAATGTTAAAAATTAGATATAAATTATAAATTATAAATTATTAATAATCAATTATTAATCATTAGTTGTTAGTTATTGTTAATTATTAATTAATTATTTTTTATTTATCTATTTATTTATTTATGTATTTATTTATTTATGATTCGTTATTTATTTTTTATTTTTTATTCTTTATTATTTAATCATTATTATTTTTTAATTTATTTTTAATATAATAAATATTCATTTATTAGTAGTTTATTATTCATTTATTGTTTATTTATTTATAATTTTTTATTATTTATTAATTATATATTAATTAAAAATTAATTATTTATTAATTATTAAAAATTGTCTATAGAATATTAATAATTAGTTATTTTAAATTATTAATTATTCATTAATTATTAATTAATTATTGATTTATTTAGTCTTTATTAGTTATTAATTATTAATTTATTTTTAATTTATTAAATATTATTTTCCTTATATTTTTTATTATTCATTTATTATTTAGTTTTTATTTATTTAATATTTATTTATTTATTCAATAATCATTATTTATTAATTTTAAATTAATTAATTCATAAGTATTTATTAATTATTAATTAATAATTTATTAATTTTTTATAAATCTTTAAATATTAAATATTAAATATTAATTCTTAAAGATCAATTATTAGTAATTAGTTATTATTAATTATCAATTATTTATTATTAATTAATTATTATTTATTATTAATAATTTATAATTTATAATTTATAATTTATTACTAATTACTAAGTATAAATTATTTACTATTTACTATTTATTATTAATATTTTATTATTTATTTTTTATAATTTATAATTTATAATTTATAATTTATTATTCATTATTTATTATTTGTTATTTATAAATTATTTATTATTTCTTTATTATTCTATTATTTATTAATTATTTATTACTTTTTTATTTATATATCATATATTCAATTACTTTTTAATTAATTTATTATTTATACATTACTTATATATTATATGTTATATATTATATATTATATATTTTATATTATATGTTATATGTTATATGTTATCGATTATATATTATATATTATGCAATATACAATATAAAATATATATTATATATTATATATTATATATTATATATTATATATTATATATTATATATTATATATTGTATATTATATATTATGTATTATGTATTATGTATTATATATTATGTATTATATATTTTGTCTTATATATTATATGTTATATATTATATATTATATATTTTATGTTATTTTTTATATCTTATATATTATATGTTATATATTATATATTATATATTATATGTTATATATTATATATTATATATTATATATTATATATTATTAATTGTTAATTATTAATTATTGATTAGTATTTATTTAGTGTGTATCTATTTATAATGTATTACTTGTTTTTTAGATTAATATATATGGGTATAAGTATATTAAATTCGATTTATTGACCACATGAAGTGCTTGCAGAAGTGGTAGTCTTTAGAGATTAAGCATGAGGTAAAGGGTTCAAATCTCACCCAACACAGAATTTCTATATATTGCACAAGCAGGTGCATGGGTATGGACTTATGCATGGAGATGGCCACGAGTGTGGTAACAATAAATAAATAAATAAATTATGTAAATATATATAAAAAATAAATATATAAAAATTATGAAAATATATAAAAATAAAAAATAAATAAAATAAATAAATAAATAAAATAAATAAAACAAATGAAATAAATAGTAAATAAAAAATTGAAGAAAAATTAAAAATAAATAAATAAATAAATAATAGATAAATAAATAAATAAATAATTATTAAATTAATTAAAAATTAAAAATTTAAAAAATGAAAAAAAAATTAAAACGATTTAACGATGGGTTTTACCACCACTAAAAATCCGCCGCTGATTGGTTCCCGACACACGATTTAGTGGCA
The DNA here is from genome assembly GCA_963277665.1 of Viscum album. Lineage (NCBI taxonomy): Eukaryota > Viridiplantae > Streptophyta > Magnoliopsida > Santalales > Viscaceae > Viscum > Viscum album. Next base: position 1,899,928,079 of record OY728133.1, on the reverse strand, counting down.
GTTTTCCTCCAATGGCCAGAAGGCCTTCATTTTGTATTGATTTTTGATAATCCACCTTTCACAGGGTGAGGCGGAACCCTTACAAGCCACGTAGGTGTAACTATTACATGGCCCATAGGCCATAGTGAAATTCATTTCCCGAAGCCTTCAAACATTACAGAAAATATACTAAATCCATGTGTCTTAATGCAGTTCTCAAGGAGACGATATTCACTAGGTAAAATCCCCTCTTACTTTTTCTTTTCATTTCTTCACTTTTCATATTCTACCATGAACTCCTCAATCCAAGGTTACATGGATACACTGCTATCAAACATATACATTAATATTATTGTGATAATGGATTATCCATCATCAAATCCTTTCTCCTCTACATTTATTTTAAAAAATAGAACATAGTTTGTGATTTGTCGATTCACTGACTTCATGGATGTCAGGTTTTCATATTCCATTACTGCCATCAGGGCTAGACATAAAACAATTTCTATGATTAAATCATATTTTAATGAACATATTATTAATTATATCATGTTCTTGAACCAATATATAAACATAATATTAAATAAAATGACACACGTTTGTGATGGTCATAATACCCATCAAAATAAATTAAGACATTTTTGTAAATATTTTATTTAATAAATCATCCACATATGATTTAACCATATCATATAAGAGAAAATTTAAACATATGGAATTTTATTCATACTATATAATTACACTTATGGAGAAGATATTCCAACTTGAAAAAGAACTCCCATATTTATACTCAAGGGGACCGACCGTAAAACCGTGAAACGAACGCTCCTAGAATAGCGAAATTTAATATTATAACTTATATAAATAGACAGAAATAAACTTAATAAAATTATAATAAATAAAATATATGTTTAATTGGTTATAAATTAATAAATTAATGAATAAAATTATATTATACTGAACATTATGTGCACATGTAGAACGCTTTCAGGCATATATCATGGGGTTTTCAACTCCCATTATCTTATATGAGATATATTCCATATTCAACTATTATTTATAATGTGTAGTGTAAATAATCTCATTTAATATATTATATCATGAATATTGTAATCTTAATCTAATTCAATGTATCATTATACGATCATTAATTTTATGGCGAATATGAATGATTGATTACCAAGTGGTAAGGGAATTCCTAACTCAATTTTAATTCTTTATGTTAAACTTCTACTCTATTGATTTTTTCATTCCTTGATTATGTATGAAATTAATTTTACATATCTTATGTTTTACTTCCACATTTTTATGTGTATTTATAGTGGATATATATAATTTATATATTTGGTTAATTCCCCCACTTTATCATAAAAATAATCTTTTAAATGTTTACTTTTAAAAATAATAAGGAATGTATTTTTAAAATATATATGAAATGATTGGGTTTTCACAATATCATGATACTTAATTTATTAATTAATCTTTTAATATTTTACAATTTTTTCAGAATAAAATATTTCTTTTATAATAGAACAAATTTTAAATTAATTGATTTCAATGTACTGTGGTATTTCCATCATTAATTTATCATTAATTTTATTAGAGTATTTTCATCTAGGACACCACCTTTTGTGGGATCATATTATTAATTGAGATCTATCTATTATGATACCATCTAACATATTTTATTTAATTTTTTATGATTAGTTTTTCTTTACACAATCCATTTCGATATGAATAATTATATTACACTAGATGGTTTGTGATTATGTTTATTGTTTAGGGAAATATATCACATATTATAGTTTCAATATGAATCTATATGTTGATTATTTTTTATACATATCATATAAGGAATGAATTTTACATTGTAAGTTATGGTCATGGCATGTTATAACCCTTTTATTCATTTGTTGGTCTCATGTGAAAGACTATTTTGGGTTTTGGTGGTGTCTTACTGGATTATGAATGGTTTCTTATCCTAAGTCTTGATGGTATTTTTTTGTATGTCCTACATTTTCCATTCCCTCATTATGGGATTAATTATTGACAATAAATGTGATTATTTTACTAGTAGAATATCTATGGTTATGTTTAATTCCCATTTGATTATGTATTAGAATTTTTTTGATAATATTTTATTCATGCCATATTTTTCTCTAGATTATGTTTTAAAAATATGTGTACTCAGTTATTCATCATTCATTATTATGTTTTATTATCTGTGGTCTCTCCCCTTGTATACTTAACCTTTTCAAGAATCTAAACTCTCCACTTTCTTATATTTTATTTTCCCCCAGGATGTTAAGATGTATATTATGATTTATATTCAGTGATAATATATGATAATTAGTGTGCTTCTAATGGATTTACAATATTGTATTCCATTTCAAGGTTTAATGTGATACTTATATTTGAAAATATTTTCCCAAAGATGATAAACTATTTGGTCCATTGGGATGTGATCACTTATACTTAGTACCAAGGTAATAAAGTAAGGCACTAGCTTTAGGTTACTAGGGTTGTGGACTTAAAATTTGGTATTAGAGAATGATTAGTAGAATCATTCGAATCTATATTTAGGAAAACATAAACTTGGGGAATATTAATTAATAAATGACTTTGAGAATATCTCCATGGTAACCAAGAATATGATTTTGATACAAGTTATACATAAATTATTTTAGGTTTTTAACATGTTTTTTAATTTAAAATTCTAATCCTCTATATTCTATTTTTTTAAATGATTCGGAGTGGAAGGATTATAAACTCTATTAATTCATGTATTCCATATTGTTATTTTTCACCTATGAAATATAATTATGGTGGATATGGAGCTGATACTAGTTGCGAACCACTTATAACTATGCTGGGACAATTTTCTCAAGTTATGAGAATAACCTTACTTACATGGAGTAGCCAGATCCACAATGTGGTGTGAAAATGTTAAACTATTTCATGTGACAACCACCCCCACCATTCAATTGGAATACAAACCAAATTGTATCTGAGAAATTTATAAGTTAAATAAAAAAGGTATTTCTCATTTTTTGGAAGTAACGAAATAGAGAAAGTTATAATGGAATTTTATCATATCTTTGGATATACAGATCATTAGGGGTCATTAATTCAATACATAAAGGTGAAAAACAAAAAAAATATGGAATGGAAGGATATTTACAAAAAATTATGGGAAAAATATTTCCCTCTTGAATAGAGAGTATATATAGAGATATAATTATTTATTCTCAGACAAAAATAGAATGAAATCATTTTGAACTATTAATAAAACTTTAGAATGTTAGAAAATATTTTCAAATACAAATAAATAATACAGAGATCAATGTTGGACATTGAAAATATTTTATTAATACAATTATAAATATGGAACATGTCTCCCAAACATTCTCCTCATTGATTATATAGTAAAACATCACATCTTGATGTAGAAAGAATTTTCCATGCTATATGTCTTGAAAGTAATGAAATATAAGAATAATGATGCTGAGTATTCTAGAAAAGGAAATAATTAAAAGGGGGAAAATGTAAAAATATAATTTCCAAATTGTAATAAATGTTGAATGAAACATCCTGGAACATTCCTATTGGTAATTGATGTTTTTTATAAGTTTATAGATAATGGTCATTAAGCTCATGATTATAAGGGAATTAAAGAATTTGGTTATGTCATATGCTTCAACTATAAGGATATCAGACATTACGCATAAGATTTTCCTAGACATCAAGAAACATTCCTTGGAAATGGATAAGAGAACAAATCAATTCTTATGTTGTCACGAATGATAATGCTAGTTTTCGTAATGATGTGGTGTCAAGTAAATTAATAATATTCTTAAATTCGGCTAAAAATCATCCTATTTCTTGATCATCACATTCTTTTATGTCTACCCAATTTTCTACAAAAATAATATATTTCCAATTCAAAAAAAATAGATTTTTCAATCAAAAAAATTATTGGAATCCTTATTGCAACCAATATGTGTCAATTAGTTCCTATTATGACACATAAATTTACTCTTATTTCTTATATTATTATCATTCCTATGTTGGATTTTGATATAATCCTTGGTATATAATGGATTTCAAAATATAATGAAAAAATTGATAAAATGAAATGGAAATTAGGATTTGGGGTGAATATATTGAATTACATATCTTCATTGGGGAGACATCATTATATTAGTAATATTTGTATCCACCTCTAGTGGATCTATTAAATGAGATTATTAGAGAATAAGAGAAGCTCAAATCTACTATTTAAATAAGTTATCTTCATATTTTGGGTGTAAATATTTTAGGGGAATACATTTAAGTATTTCGAGATGAATTTAATAAATATCATCCTAAGAATGAAGATGAATTTTATAATGACTTAATCCTGGATGCAATACATGGATAAAATACTCTATATAAAATGGCCATAGTGGACTAATATATTTAAAGAAACAACTAGAGGAAATGTTCTGTAATTGATTAATATGATCTATTGTTTCACAATGGGGATCTACTATTCTATTGAATAGATAAAAAATATGGGTCAATGAGGTTGTGAATTTACTATTGAGATATATGTTATATTTTAATAAAGAATTATCATCATCTTCCTCATATTGATGACTTATTTGGTTTATATCATATAACTTATTATTTTCAATGAGTATTCATCATTCTAGATAACATTAGTTTAATGTAAAGAAAGAAGATATTTCAAGACAATATTTTAAACAAGGTATGAATAATACATGTTTATAGTAATCCGATTTTTGCTAACTAATGCATCATATGATTTTATGGAAATAAGGAATAGAGTATTCAGGGAATATATTGTAAATTTTTTTGGTATTTATTAATGATATCAGGTTTTACTGTAAAATATACGATGACCATGATATCTATTTATATATTTCTATAGAGAAACTTATATGAATTGTTTATAAAGTCTGAATTATGGAATCAACAAATTTCCTTTATTGTCCATATTGTCTCCATGGATGAAATATAATTTGACCTTGAAATAATAAACATGGTCCACAAATGGGACACCCCAAAAAACATAATTGAGGTATCTATTTTCATTTGTTTAGCACATCACTATTATAATTTGATTTATACTTTTTCCCAATTAGATAACCCATTAAACAACCATACTTTTAAACTAGTTATGTTTATTTTGAAAACCCAAAGTGAAGAATTATTTAATGAATTGATGTGAATATTAGTGAATTACTGTATCTTTACTCTACCATCATGAAATGGTGGGTTTCTCATTTATATAGATTAAATAAAGAATCGTCTTGGTTGTATCTTTTTCTGAATGATAGAGTTATTTCATAACCTTAAAGGCAGTTAAAAATCCATGGAAACAATTATCCAGTACATGATTTTCAATTAGAAGCTACTGTAATTTATATGATGATATAGAGACATTTTCTCTATGGTGAATGATGTGGGATATATAAAGATTGAAAAAATATGAAATATATATTCTCATAAAAATAATTCAACAAGAGACCAAGGTGATGGATTGATTTACTCAAGGATTATAAAAGTTAAATAGACTATTACCTTGGGAAGGAACATAAGGTAGAAGATGCAATTTTAATGAAATGATCATGTATTTCTAATCAAAATAATGATTGATAGGGGTCTGAATTGCAAGGATCTAGTAATGATGGATATGTTAATTATACAGAAATTTGAAATATCACTTATTTTTCAAATGGTTTCTGAACCATATTTATTCTAAAAGTGAAGAATTTCTCAGTTTTATGATGATAATCTTCAAAATAAAAATAATGTTTTGGATGGTGAAGATTTGGTAGACTTTATATATGAAGATATAATTTTCTAATTTGGTAATATGATTTTTGTTCCCTCAATACCTGATCTAAAAAATATAAATATTCTATGGTGCTTATATCTCAAATTTTTTTATACACCCAGGTAGCACAACGATGTATATATATTTTAATGAACATTTTATTTGATAAAATAACCTGAGAAAATTATGTTTAAATAGAAATAAGTTATGTTTTATAGTAGGTTAATGTATTAAGATTGCATCCTAGTGGATTAATAAAATATCAACCTATTCCAATATGTAAATGGGATGACATTACGATGGTTTTTCGTGTCTAAAATACCAAATACTCTAATAATGAGTGATTCAATATGGGTAATTGATTATTGAATTTTCAAATATACGTATTTCCGCACTACAAGGGAGGATTTTATAGTGTATATCCATGCATGGATCAATATTAATATAGTTCTAAGACCTCATGGTGAACCTCTATTGATTGTGTCTGATTGAGATTCAGGTTTTAAATCTGAATTATGAAAGATTATTTAGAAGGATTTGGATATTGAGCTTCATTTTAGTACTTCTTATCATCCTCAAATCAGTGGAATGTCTTAAATAGAATATTAAAACATTAGAAATAATTTAGAGATCATGAGATATTTAATTTCATGTTTTTTTGATCAAAATTTATATTTGGTAAAAATATTATACAATAACAGATTTCATTCAAGTATTTAAATATCATTTTATAAATCATTATATGGAATGAGTTTTCATACACAAACTTGTTGCGATGAAGTTAGCAAATGGAAGATTGTAGGCCCAAAACATATAGAGAAAACAACAGAAAAAGTGAATACTATTCCAACCCATATTAAAGTATCTCAATATAAGAAAAAGATTTATGATGACAATCGAAGAAAGGATTTAGAGTTTCAATTAGCAGATCATGTCTTTCAAAATGTAACTCCATCGAAGGGTGTTATATGATTTGGAAATACATGGAAACGTAGACATAGGTACATTGTAACATGATATATTTTACTTGAAAGATAATATCAAGATTCATAAAACTATAAACCGATTATTGAGAAATCATATGACTTGACTGGTAACATTTCTTCTATGAAAAAATAAATTTAACGAGGAAACATGGACATCGAGAGGAATTATAATGATGAAATACCAAAATATTTTTATAAGGTTCCATTCTAGAAATTTCTAGGGTGAAATTTTATCAAGAGAGGGTATAATATAACACATGAATATGTTACAGTATATATCTTTTTAAATAAATTCTATTTATTCGATAACTTATGTTGCATGCAATACCGAGCATCAAAAAAATGTGATATATTCTTAAATATTAATATGACCATTTGAATAGTAATGTGACCATTAGGAACTATAATATGGACATTATAATAATAACCTCACATATGAATATATAAAAAATTTAGGCATCTCATAAATGATAATATGATGTATTCATTTCAAGGAATAAGTGAATAAATGTTTTAAAAATAATAAATTTATTGTCAGAATTTTTATGTAACAAAGATTTTAATTTAAAATATTATAATTAATATAATTATAGAAAATAAATTTTTTTTTCATAAAATAGGTACATTAATTATTATTATTTTATTAAAATTAGAATATATGTAATTTTTTAATGTATCAAAAAATCGATTGTAATATTAAAATCAATATTTTTCAAAGAAATGGTTGTTTTATCTAATAATATAATTTATCATATTTACAAAATTATTTTTATAAAATAGATTAAAAATTAAAAATCTAAAAATAAAAAAAACTAGGCACATTTTTTAGATTTTTTTAAAATAGTTGAAATTTATTATTAATAGTCAAATATGACAATTTATAATATTTAACATTATAAGTAAATAAATGAATTTTTGAGTCATGGATTGTGTATATATGAGGTAATAAAACATTATTTTTAACTCACAATATCATTTTATTGTAATTAGTCAGGTGAATCAACACTATTGATACCCATGATTCATTATATTAAATAAATGAATAAAATATTCACCCCCTCCTCCCCTATTAACACCACCCCTTATCCTCACATATTATAATCATTAAATAATTTATTAATTCGTCCCAATTTCCTTCACAATCCTCTTCCCTTTGACCAAGAAATTTTGGTCTTACCAAAAGGCCAAACCCATATATCTTAGGAAGATTCACAGGGAGACAATATTCCACAAGTAAAATACATCATTATTCTCTTTTAATTTATTTTCTATTCTTATCCTCTACCCAACTCTCATAATCAAAGTCATATTTAAACTATAGTATCATATGTATATTATTATTTTATTGTTTTAGTTCATTATCTATCATCAAATCTCTACTTATATCCTTTAATTATAAAAATGAAAATATCTTTCATGATGTATCGATTCACTGCCTTAATTGATGATGATTTTTTATTTTGCATTACTACCTTAAAGAATGGTCATGAAACAATTATTACTTCTTAATAATATTTTAATATATATTTTTATGATATTTCATGATCTTGAACTAATATATAAATATGATATTAAATAAATTGATAAAACTTCGTGATCATCGTATAACCCACAAAAATAAATTAAAACATTTTCATCCACATTTTAACTAATGTATCGTCCTCATTATAAATAACCAAATGAAATATAAATCCATTTAATCTTATGAAAGATAATTAATACAAAATAATTTCTATTTTGGATATTCAATTCCAATTTTAAAATAACTCCCATAAATATACTCAATTGAACTTACCATAAAAACATGAAATGAAAACCCCCGAATAACTAAATTAAAGATTAGAACGCATCAAAATGAACATAAATGAAATTAATTGATTTATAATAAATAAAATATATTAATATTTGTTCTTAATTAAGTAATTAATGAATCAAATTTGGTTATCTGGGATAATAAGTGCAAGTGCAGAATGATTTCAGACATACGGTAATGGTTTCTCATCTAACTTTTACTTATGTGGGATATATTCCTTTTTCAAGACATGTTTCATTTGTGTGGTGTGAATACATTAGTTTAATATAAGATATAATAAATCACTTTGTCTTCATGTAATTTAATTTTTCATTTTATGATCATTAATTTTATGGGGCATAATTTTTGACAATTGGTAATGGAATTCTTAACCCAATATTCATTCATTAGGTTAAATATATAATCCATTGATTATGTCATGCTTGCATTATGTGTTAAATAACATGTGGATATAATATATTTTATTTCCACTTTTTAATGAGGATTTAAATCTAATAAACATAATCAATTCATTTGGTTAACTATCACACTTTGTTTTAAATATATTCTTTTAAATGTATCTTTTAAAAAAATTACAAGGACTGACCATTTAAAATTTTACAGAATGAATGGATTTTCCAAATCCCATGATTAATTAATGACATGATGAATAATTTACAATGTAATATAGTTATGTTAAAAGTAATTACTTTCTTTTATAATTGGTGCACATTTTAAATAAATGAGTTCAGTGTAAAGTGGTATTTATTTCAATAATTTATCAATGATTTTATTATAGTATTTTCATCTATAAAAATAGAAATTGTGGGACATTGTGATTAATTGAGGTTTAAATATTATGATACCATCCATAATATATTATTTAATTTGTTGAGATTATTTTGACCATGGATGTTCAATTTTGATAAAATTAATTATCATACATAGGATGGTTTATGATTATGTTTATTATTTTGGGGAATGTTTTTTCATATTATTGTTTCAATATGAATGTATATGATGATTTTGGTTGACCCCATTAATATAAGAAATTAATTGTAAATTGTATGTTATGTGTGGGGGCCCAATATTACCCATAGATTCATCAGTAAGTCTTATGATACAAACATGTTTGGGTATTGGATGATGGCTTACCTGATTATATATGGTGTCTTGTGAAGGGATGGTCTATCTAAGGGGTGATTTATTTTTTCCATTAAGTTATTAGTGACATCAATATTAATACCATTGGGAGTATTGTTTCAATTAAAATGGACATGAGAAAATCCAATGAATGAGTGGAATGAGGTTTGGTTTATACGGTATTAGAAAGTATGGGTCTCTCAATCTGGGTTGTTGATCTCTTCTTTCATTTCATTAGTTTATAATGGATGGCCACTACTTTTATGGGTAAATGGTTCGGTTTTTTCAAAGCTTCAAGGGGTTTGAGGCAAGGTGACACCCTTTCCCCACCTTTGTTCATCATTGTACAATATTTTCATAGTAGATTTTTTAAACATTGCATTGAGATGGGTAGTGTTAAGCCATGCTATAATAAGCATAAGGATGGAAATATATCTCATCTTATGATATCAGAAGACACCATGTTTGTTGTGAATGGTATTAGGATGACGATTTAGTGGGCCGATGAAGCTTGAGAGATTTTTTGTTTGTGGAGTGGGAAAGTGTTCAATCATGATAATAGAATATTTTTGGGCATAAAAAATGCCCAGTAAAGGGGATATGGTCCTTGGAATCCAGTTTAGTCATGAGGGAAGGTGCCATTTCCATGATCTACCTTGGTGACCTTATGTCCTCGAATCCCCTGCACATCAAAAAATTTGACCTTGTGTTGGATAAAACCATGGGCCATATTCTCAACTGGAAAAATATATTCTTATCCTTTTGGAGAGTGTATTACCTTGAGCAACTCAGTTTTATCAACCATCCCCATGCATATTTTTTCTACCTTGAAGGTCCATAATAATGTTGTTTCCAACATTGAGAGGAATCTAAATCACTTCCTATGGGATGAGAACTTGCAAGGGAAGAATCCCTAGGTCTTCGGGGCCAATCTTGCTAAAACTATTAATGAGGGGGGCTTAACATGAAAAGTGTTTTGGGATCTATGGATGGGTTCCATGCCCAAATTTCATTGGAGTCCCTCAAAGAGAATAAATTGTGTGGAAAATATATATAGATAACCTATAGTTTAGATGGGGGGATGACCAGATTGAAACCCTCGAAGATCAGGAAGATGATTCGGCCTCATATCCCTCTTCTCCAGTAACAATCCTGATGGATTATTGGCAAGGTGGTATCAGCTATTGGCATCACAACTTTAGTGGATGACTTATTGGATTCTCGAGCTATGTGTCCCCATATATTTCTTTTTGGGGAGTGTCTGATCATCCTACATTCATTATAGAAACCTTGGATGATGATCCGTAGATTTTCTTTGACAGTGTTGAGATCTGTAATGATACGAACAGATGTGTCTTCACTGGCTCGTCTACAGGTATTTTAATGTTCATGATTTTTTTTATAATTCATACTCATGATTCTTATCAGGATCTTCGTGCAGAAATGTGATGGTGTAAGGATCTCACCATTATGTTCATGTTCCTGGTATGACATATCAGGCACCGTACCATTCCATTAGATGAGAATATTTTGTGGATGGGTATTTTTCCTTGATTTGAGATGATCGTGTTGTAGGGATCATGATCCGAATCCATTTAACACTTGTTTTATGAAAGAAATTTGGAAATGGGATTTTGGAGTGTATTTGGCCAGTTTACCTGCTGGATAGACTAGCACATCTCAACCAAATATATCCTCCAAAATTGGTTATGTGGTGTGGATGGTCCCTGTGCAGAGGGAATGGGATGAATACTCATTTTCATCATAGGTTTTTTTATCTACTTGGAAAAATTGGACTGATAAATGTCATCAAGGTTCTTCTGAATCTATCACTGGTGTTATCTCCCACACCAACAACATCATTGTGGGCTTTCCCAGGCTGTGAAAAGATTCATTGAAAGAACCTTCCATCACTTATTTGGTTCCCTCGAACTTCTTCCCCAATTACATCACTTCTTTTTAGATGAAATGGATCGATCGGACCCCCCAATGGGATTAAAGCTAAACACGAATGGTTCTTTTGTTTTGGGTTCTACGCACGGGGGAGGTGTTAGTAGAGATATCAAAGGGTCAATTGTTTCATCTTTCATTGCTTTCTTTGTTAGTGGGGATTCTCTAAAAGAATAATCTCAGGTGATGTTTATAGGGATCCTCATTTTCCATCATTGATGCATTTTTATCAAGGAAGCTAAGATAGATTCAATGGCTATCTTAAATGTTTTTTAAGGAAGAGGCCCCACTCTATAGTCCATTGAATAAACCATTAGAAGATGTATGATGCTCATGGATAATCACTTGAACATTCTTAATACTTTTTGGGGAAGAAATGTGGTGGATGATTTGTTAGCTACTAATGTGTCTCAGAATTACTTACTCATTGTTTTTCTATCTCGTGCTCTTTTCATCCTATGGGACCAACATTGTTAGGTCGTAAGCTGTTGGCATCCAGTATTTTTGACCCACTTATTTGATTTCGTTTATACTTTTCAGACCATTCAGGATTTCTATTCTTCCCTTCCTTCTTAATAATAAAAAAATTCTCTTTTGGTGTAGTGTACAAAGACCTGACGACATTTTTATGGTGTCTTGCATTATTAATTCCATGATTATTAGATTTTTTTAATAATCCAAGTGATTATTACAATTGTAGAATATCCATGTGGAAGTTTTAGTCTCATGTGATTATTTCTATGGATTTATTTGATCAGATTTTTTTATTTCTATATTATACTCATGAATAAGATTTATTGGAATGTGTTTGTAGTTATTAACCTTTCTTTATTGTTTATATATATTGATGATAGCTTCAGATGTATTATAACCCTTACTGTGAGTCTGATCTTATCCATTTTTTATTTTTTATTTTTCCATAAGGAAGCACGATGTATATTATGAATTATATTCAAGGATATTGTAAAATATTAGGGGGGGGGGGTTATGCTGAGTGTCTATTTTGTATTCCTTTTCATTTTGTATTTTAAAAATTATGTATATATATAGTTACCCAAATCTACTAAACTATTCGGTCCTTTGGGATACAATATCTTGTACATAGTACCAATGCTATAAAGTAAGTCATTGGCTCTAGGACACTCGTGTTGGGTTCTTTACAACATTGATGGAAAAAAATCTCTTATAATCATTCATAAGAATCCAACTTATGATACTAATATGTCATGAAGAGACCCTCTAAAGACATCCTAGCTAGCAGTAAGCTGAGTGTGACTACCTTGTCCCACGTCCAATCAGATAGGGACTCACCTCCAGCATCGAGTAGGTATATCACACACATGGGAGGCCTTACCCAAAATTAATTGTACATATAAAAAAATTAATATCCATGAAACAATGAAGAGATAAAAAAGTAATGTTTGAACATAATGTGTAAAAAACTCATTCAATTTTTTTTTTGAAAACAACATATTATATAAGCGTATTGGAAATAATAATGGAAGATATTAAATCATACCATAATATATAAAGGCATCCAACCTAATATATTTTAGTGGAAAACAATTAAATGAAACACTTGATAAAATACATAGTCTATCAAGACCACTATGCTCCACCTCTTTTTGGTCCTCCTAGGACATCGGGAAGAGGCCTATCATTTTTATTAGAGTTGAAATGTGCGAAAATATACCATGTAGTGGTGAGTATAATAAAACCTAGTAGGCTTCATAAACCACCAATGAGAATGTGAACAATTTAAAGGAATTAATAAACACTATCCATATTTAAGAGGGCACAAGGAATATGAGTTGTATGAAAAGGTTGATCTTCATCTCCAATGTTCAGCTATGATTAATGAGTCATCTTATCATAAACAAGGTGTGAAAATCATGATATAAGACATACCAACCAGAAAAAAACACATAAATAGTCAATATAGTAAACAAGTCACAAATAGGACTTAGCCATACTTAACCATATGGTTCCTCTCAAGGATGAGGATAACGATCTTCATAGATAACTCGCTCCATGAGTTTTTATAACATTGATGAAACTCAAATGATAATTTATATTGATCAGGCTTACTAAGAATAATTTCACATTGGAGCCCAAAAAATCACTATAATCATATAAGGGGTAACACCCATGACTTTTCAGGGACACTAATAACCCTACTAGTACTCATAATATCATAATACATAGTGAGGGGACAACACCTAGGACCACTAGGGGGCCCTGGAACCCTCACAGAAACATTTGATACATTAAAACATTGATGGTGGATGAAACATAAAACCATCGGGGGACACAAAAACCCAAATATGAAACATAAAATATCATGATACAAAGATCGGGAATCACACAAAGATCCATCATGTGGAAATGAAAATTGAATTGAGCATAATCCCTTGAGTATGGGATCATACTCCCATGTAAGATGGTAATGACTTTTCCAAAAACCCCGCCTAAGGAGGACTATGTGATAGAGGATCCCAATCCACGTTTCATGGATGGATTCTATAACCTCAATATGTTAAAATATCATTTATGTTACTATAATCCATTTCTCCAGTCCTAATTCCACATTATATATTAATAGGGACATGCTGAGGAAACACACCAAATTGATACCAGTCTACGAATATCTAAAATAAGTTCCCCCCCTATAACCACATCATGTATAAAATCTAATGCCTAATCAGAATATTATATCATTATATGTGTACAAAACCACTAAGGATAGGCTACTCATAGTCATCGATCCAAGTGTTTAAAAAACACATGTGAGGAGTAAGTTTATCAGGTGAGTACATGGTGTTTCTTTTTAGGGTGTATGCTGTGTCTCTTAATTATTAACCCTGGTTGTGTCCCCTTGTATTAAATTACATGTTAAATAAAATTATACATCTTTTTCATATACTTACATGTCTTGTAGTCCTAATTAGACACTAGGGGTATCCTTTACTTCACACTTCTCAGATAGCCCTGTCTATATACACAATCTGTACATCGGGTGCCTGACATGTCCTAGAAACTCATGTGTATGTTCATGTCCTCCTTCCAATGCCCTTGTATATCAACTTATTCCCAAGAAAATTACCCTATTATCATGTATCAATCCACTTTTAGGTACCCTAACCATTTCCAAGAACACAGTTTGTCCCATGTATCCAATTGTGTACTATAACATGATAATGTCCTCTCAACATGGTAGGTATGACCATGTTCCCGAGCACATGGAGAATTCCCAAAAACAATGTGTAGTCCCAGTACATGGAACATAATTCACAATACTCAATATCAAAAAAATGGAAACAACACACAAAATGATCTCCCACAATACATTTCATGTGATTGGTATTTCTAAATAATAAGTCTATATGATCCTCTCAAAACATCTGTTTTTTCACAATTACTCATAGATCGACCCATATAGTATCCTTAGAAGTTATAGTAGGGATATAAAACTCGAAATCAAGACATATAAATGGTTCATGATATAAAACTAAAAATCATCCAACCACATGGAGAAGCATAGAAGATTCGAGTCTGGATATGTTCTCTGAAGCTACTAACCCACCGATCTGGGAGATATCGCCATCATGAATGATTTTTGGTTGTGCCTCATATCTTAAATTATTATCGGTTTCCCCATCTCACAATGGGATCCACCTCCCTCAATCATTAGTGTAAAACAATAGGGGAATGGGGTATCATCTCTGATATTAATAAAATATATTTTCATTAATTAATTATTGGTTCAACTAACTATATCCATCCATGAAATGAACTACACCAACCAAATTTGTGCCAAATGTAGGGTATAGTACATATTATCAATTTAATTGTGGTATTATGTTTATAATATCATAAACTATTTTGTAGATAATATATGAGAACCCAAAAATAATATTTATGTGATAAAATATATCTAATATTTTTAAAATCCTCACACTAAGGTTATGTAAGCCTCAAAATTTCATGTCTTCTCAACCCCCACGGTAAATATTCCAATAATATTAAAAATTATTAAATGAGGAAAAAAAGATTCCTTATAAGGAATTTCAAAATTATATAAGTATAAAATAAAAAAATAGATGGAATAATGAGAAAAAAAGCTAGTGAGTTCTTTTCAAGTCCTAATTTTATCCTCCTACCAAAAATCAGTTATCAATAATCAAATACTTGGCCCCTTATCACTTTTGTGAAATTAAATCATTAACCATTTTCATAGCTTCTATGTTTTCTATACATGAAAGGGTGTGAATTTATTCCCTCATCATGAAAAACAAAATATGTTTTTCATATCAACCCTAAATTATCAATCATATGTTAAATGATAATATCATCCCATCATCATTTCTTAAACATCACAATAAGTGAAAATAACAAATTCAATTCATCCAATAAATTATTACACATAAGGTTATTATATCAACCAACATAAATTAAATTATAAGTATATTGTTTTACACAAGCTAAAAATAAAACTATAAGAACAACCGATGAATAACAAAACGAATTACATCAATTTACACTGTAGGAATACTCACCAAATCACAATTCAGCTATCCATAAGATATTGGGAAGATAGAAAAACCATAAGGGTTGAATATCTTGAAAAACACCCCAAAACTAACTTCCCCTATATAAAAGGTGATTAAGTTTCTAAATTAATATATATAATATCATAAAAATACTCAATGAAATTAGATTATATAATCAAGAAACATGGTCAAGACTCTTTACATTGGGATCATGGCCATAAACGACTATCACATAATGGTATAAAAAATTAGTTTCCATCATGGACCTAGACATTATTAACTTACTCAATAATGTTAAATAATAAAAAGAATTAGAATTATACCAAGATAAATCAGACATGGGAAAAGTATCCATGTAACACATGTCTTCTAATATGAGGAAACACTGTAGGGATTAGTTTTGGACTACCATCTTCAGACTAATAGGGTTATGTTCATCAAATATCTGATTTTAATATATCCGCAAATGCGAAAAATCCAAAAAATATTATAAAATCAACATAAATTATGATTCAACATCCAAAACACAACATAATAGCTTGGGATAAAATGAAAATACGAAATATTATTCTTGGAATCTCCAATAACCCAACAATATAAATAATTTAATGATCATTTGAGACTGAAAAATATATATACAAACATGAAAGGGGTGGAATCAAGAAAGAAGATGGAGATGGTTTATGAACTATTAATAGGCGAGAAGAGGTAGAAACCACATTATTGAAAAAATGAATTAAAATAATCAATTAAAAATATAAAAATACCTAGGATTTTCATGAAAACACTGGTGGCCACTCACTAGGCTTATGCTGGATTAATTAGTGGAAAAATACGACTTGATGTGACTTCATAAATGTAGTCCCTAACCACTATGGTTTTCAATGTAAATAATATAATAAGAATATTTATCCACCTAAGACATGTTTTTTTAAAATGTGATCCCCAACCAAACTAAAACTCAAAATACTCGAAAATAAATAGAATTTTTCCTTAAACGGGTTGAGAAAATTACTTTTTAAATGATCATGGTTTTATAATCATCATTGTGTTGGTAATCCCTTTCAAACCTTGATTTGTGTTATGGAAGGGTGGATCATGTTATATGGATGAATGGTAAGCTCAATTGTTGGAATATATATACTAGAGAGGTGGTCAGTTTGGTTAGAATGATGCGTATTCAGATGGAGTATAGTCCATGAGAAAATTTATGTTTTATGAGATTATGGGATCATATGACCATCTTTACACAATTTGTTATGTTATGTTATTGGGGATGTATAGATCACCACTATTATTAAGAGAGGGTAATTTCCTATAGTATGGTTGGACATTATCTTAATTCATAGTCTGTTTTAATTATATACTGTGGAGACATATAATGACCCAAGAATTAGTTACTACATCATTTTAGATGAATATTAAATACATCTCAAAAGTGTACATGACAAAGAACCATACATTTTTATTTTATTTGAAGAATATATACATAAAAAACATATTTCATGGAAAATATTAAATATCTACCAAAATTATTATGTAACAAAATACTCTTCTTATACATACCCTATAAAATACATTTCTTCTTTGCCTTGGGAAAAGGAAATATATGAAATGAATATATTTGATGATAATTATGGGTAAAATGGGAGATATCAGTAAACGATCATAGTAGAGCATAATATATACATAAATTTATGAGAAAATAATATTAAAATATAAAAATATACCAAATTATTTAAAGGGAACAAATCATGATTCGTGGACTAAGGCTTTGTCATATCAAATGTCAGGAGTCGTATGTTTGTGAAATAATCATAAATAATTCATGATCCAAGATATAATATCATACGAATAAATCATATGTTTATATTATACACATATGTGATGTTTCTTTATTTAATCAAAATCCTTACGCATCATATTTTTGTATTTATTTTCTTTTTAATGAAATAATGATCATGTAATGGAGAATTAATTATGTTTGATTATATTGGGAGGAAAATATTATTCATAGAATTTTTGATAAAAAATATTGAATCATTGGGATCAATCAATTATTGGTTATTTGGTTTAGTCCTTTAATATTTTATGAACTATTTATTTTTATTTTAATAGTTGAATATTATTTAAAACATTATTTTTATTGAATTTTAATGATATCTTGGTTTATAATTTAACTATGTAAAGTCCCTTGAATTTTTCATCAGTATTTTTTACTAAAAGATTTTTAAATTATTATTTTTTTATGTTTGGAGATGATTATTTATTTTATTTTCATTCCTGGTTTAATAATTTCACATATAGTAATTAATCAAGTTTGTAGTTGTACCACAAAAGTTATTGGATTCATTTGGGAAAATAGAAGCACTATATCTATCAATCTATACCAATTCCACCCTACTCATATCGCCAAATTTAGGGTGTAATTCACCTAAATGATTTTCTTTACATAGCTATATAACAAATTTAATTCAATAGACTCATGTACCCAATATATACATTTGGTGTTTTTCAAGGTTCCCATATATTAAAATCTGGGAAACCAAATAATATGATTTTAAATAATAGTTATCCATGTATCTATTTTTTAGTTATGTAAATAATACATTCCAGATTCCTATATGTATCCTTTTGATGAAATTTGGTTTTTCAATGGGCAGTTCTCAGAAAAAATGAGGCCAGTGTGAGGCCATTTTCAATGATTCATGGTTTTGAGGCCAAATGATCTCGATTTCAGGTTTGTTTTTTCCAGATATTTCAATGATTATATGTTCACTAAATTGAGTTTATATTTCCACTTGAGCATGACCAGATAAGTTGTGAGGACTCTTCCGAAGCTGAAATATTTTGAAGATAACACCATGACATAATATCTCTTATGTGTCGTTAAGTGATTTTTGTTGGATTTCTTTAAGAGACTCTCCAAACATGATTGATTCTATGCAGTGTTGAAGTAGAAAATTGAAAAAACAAAAAAAATCCTTTTATATATAGATTTTAATCATGTGTGTTAGAATATAGGATTTTTTAATATATTTTTTCCAACCTTGACACTCTACTGACATTGAGATTCACCAAAGAAGATAAACTAGTGTTATCTAGTTTAAGAAACAACATTTCTCTATGTGATCAATCTATTTCAATTTATATTAATCCTTGGAAAATGAAATATTGGATTTTGGGATCACAGATTTTGGGATCAATATCATGAGAAATGGAATTGTTTTTTATTACACGTTATATTGGAGACAACGAAAATGAATCAAAATTATCCAGGTTTTCAAAATCAAGAACGTAATTGAATGAACTGTATATTATTGGTAAAATGATTGAGCAACCATGGGAGGTTTATTAAAATTGTGGGTGTGTGATGGTTGTGTGATAATAGTATAGGGATTGTTGTGACATTAATTTATGATAGATATAGTTAACAGTATTGATAATAGTGGTTTTACATTTCATTATTTTAAATAATAAATAAAATGAATTTATAGACGTAGTTTTTCATATGTCAAAATAATAAAAATGTTTTGGGTGAAGGATTCCACTTGTAAGAATCATATTTTGTTATTATTTTGTGGTTTTTCTTCCATTAGTATTTTAAATATTTTATAATGTCTATAAAAAAGTTGGACTCATCCTGCATTCTTATTTTTTATTTTGTTTCTCTTTCACTTATATGTACTTTATCATAAATAATTCCCTATTTCTCGATAAAATAGTTTGTTGTTTCCTCTTCTCTATTTTAATTTGGGTTTCTATGGAGGAATAACTCATGTAGCTAGTTTCAGTTGGTGAAGCTCATTCCTTCCATGATATTGACTATTGAGTTTCACTATCAACATTTTCTACACTCTTGGAAATTTTTAAACATTAGTAAAACATATTTGACCACCCATTCATTCATATGAATTTTTTTCTATGATATTCTACTATATATTTGAATATATTATTCTTCAAATCATTAAATAATGTGTCTTTTGAGAGTTCATGTGTTTTAAATATCTTATGATTATCAGCATTTCATGGAATATATTCATTGGGAATTTTATTTGACCTTCTAAATCAATCCATAGTAATGGGAGAACATATAAATGTGAATACATTCCCTGTATGTTAGTTTACAATTTTAATAGAGGGAGAGTGAGATGTTTTTTTAAAACATAAATAATATAACGTTTGAGGTATAATTGTAGTGGTATAAACTCCTAGAATAATGATAGGTAGTAGATAATTGATATTTATAAAACAATTTGTCATTCCAACTAATTTTCTTTTCATTATATTTCAATTTCTATTATCCGTTTATTTTTTTCATCTATTTATCATTTTTAACACATTCACTATTTTTTCTTCGAAATAACAAATTCCCAAAAAATAGAATAGTAACTAAGATAAACACAAAGCCTGCATGAGATTGACCCCTATTATAGAAAATATTCAATATTAATGGAAATTATAAATTTATCTTTGATATATAAGATGAATATATAAGAAATACTGAATAATTTCATTAGTTGGATATTTGATTTAGTGTTTCTTGACTTTATTTTATGTATTTCTATTATCATTGGTGTAGTTACAAATTATTGAAACATTTTAACTATTTTAATACTCCCAAGTGCAAGATTTTACATATATTCTTGAAGGATTATAGAGTAGGTCACAAGGAAAGATGTTAAAGACACATCTTACATTGTATATTACAAATTTTTAGAGGAAATATCATATCATCAAAGGAAACAATTTATTTCATGTGAATAAAGTGAGTAAGGTGTCACTATAGTAACAAATTAAGGAAGAATATATTAAAATAATTATTAAAATAGAAACAATTAAGAGTGGATATAAGTAGTTGGAAATAGAATTTTTTATCTCAACAATCCCTCAAAATCTAAATTAGAGTTTTAAGATCTGTATTGTCGGAATTTTTTTAAAGCCAGGTAGGATAATGGACACATTGAATTTATCAAATATAAAAGGTATTTCGGAAGAATAAATTCCTATAAATATACAATGTAATTATTTTAATTACAATCACTATTAAAATGACTTTTCTACCTTTTAGAGGCCAAAAAATGGAATATAGCCTAATTTTTACTTCGGAAGATTAAAATAATTAGGATTTTTTAAGAGATGATGGTGGAGGTTAATTGCCTTAATATTGACTAGGACACACTCCTAAGAGTATCACCAATAAAAAAAAGAAGTAAAATAAAACCAAATACCAAGATTTTTTATCTTTATAATAGAAAAATATGAAGTATTTCATTTTAATTAAAATGTAGTCGATCTTGATTATGCTTCTCCCTATATTGTTTCAAAATAGGCAGCTGAAAATCATGATTTCTTAAAGGAACCTAAGAAGGTTGTTACTTCACTTGATGAAAACTATTTTAAAATCCCAAATTTTGTTGTAAATCAATGAATTATAGTAATTGAAGAGAAATAGGATGTTTTTAGTTATGTACATGTGAAAAAGTGATGTTGATAAATATTTCCTTTTTTTCGAATAATGAATTTGTAGAGATTATTGAGTTGGAAGAAAAATCATATTCAACGATTGGATTATTAAAATATATTATGACTACTAAATATATTGAATAAGAGGGAATATAACGCAATGTTTTCAACTTTCCACTACTCCTCAAAAGTTATAATGCCAAAATGTGGTCATTAATAGTAGGAAAAAATTGATTATACCAAAATCTAGTTATGTTGAGAACTATATCTATAAAAAAGTCATGATTTTTCCTTTTAAGGAAGATTCAAATCCTTGGAAATATTTGGGTTGAAATAATATTTTTTAGCTTCAGAATATTAAAAAATATAACCTGTGGAGGTTAAAAATAATATTTTATTATTTTCATGATATTATTATTTTTTCAATTTTTTAGCTCTTTACTAATTTTTTTATTTTATTATTTCAAAATAAAATAAAATGTTCATGTATTTCATTGTTTAAAAACATATCTTGGGTAAAAAATTTCATTAAACTGTTTTTACAAGTTTCGTCATTCCATTATATACTTTTCAAGAGTAAAAATTCATACCTTGTTTTTAAATTAAATAAGGGAGAAGGGTACATTATAATTTTATTTTTGGTATAGTTTTCAGTTATTTGGGTGATTGTGATTGCTAAATTAATTTTCAAACAATATATATCGGTATTTTTTCTTACAAATCCATTTTTTCCATATATAATAAATGAAAAAACATTTTAATTTCTTTTTTGTATGTATTTTATTGAGAATACTTTCTACATGCTAGTATAAAAAAATTCATCATTTTCCAAAAATCAAAAGAATATACATTCTGTAGAAACATTAGGATAAATTCATATAGTCACACTTTTATTATTTACCTATTTAGATTTTTAAGATCTTTTAATTGGAAACAATAGGGACATAATAAAAAATGAAAAAGTTAGGCATCATGTGTTAAACATTGAGTTATAATTCTTCTAACTAGGAGATTAATTGTTTAATTATGAATTTCGTTTATGCTTATTTTAATGTTGAATAAAAACCCACTTATTTATATTTTTGGAGATTTAAATGATTGAAAATTTTTAGTTAATTGTTTTTTAAAGTAAAAATACAATTTTAAATGATATTTTTTCTACTATAATTTTTAATTCCTTTGTTTCTTAAAAAAATGATTTTTCTATCAATTTCAACACTTTTCATAAAATGTTTATTGAACATCAAATATTAAGATTCATCTTATTTGAAATATTCGAATTTGAATTGGATTTGTGTATATATTAACTAGTTTTAATATTTCAT
Source organism: Viscum album (assembly GCA_963277665.1). Classification (NCBI taxonomy): domain Eukaryota; kingdom Viridiplantae; phylum Streptophyta; class Magnoliopsida; order Santalales; family Viscaceae; genus Viscum; species Viscum album. Next base: position 1,899,905,046 of record OY728133.1, on the reverse strand, counting down.
TCATTTATTGGGATTATTATAAATATTATGGAATGTTTATTTTTTAATTTTGTTCTTGAACATTTAACGTGACATTTAAAATACTGATTTGGTACATCTATTTGGAGATCATATTATTTTAAAGTGTTTCTCGCAAGGTGGAGTTCATCAATGGGGATAATTTTTGGATATAATAATATGAGAGGGGTTTAATTTAATATAAATTATAAAAATTTAAATCCCATAAAATCCATTATATTTCTATTATATTTTGATTTTTGAGCATCACTTTTAAATTTTTTAGTCTGGGATAATTTTACATAAAATAGATCGTTATGATCCAACATCAAAGATATTAATATTAAATACCATATAGATTTTTTTGGATAATAATTTTTTTAACACAATTTAAAAAATGGATTTTCATAAAAAAATGTGGAATTTTTTTACAATAATCATTAATTTCAACATTTTAGTTAGAATATTATAAATAACATATGAATCCAAACAGATTAATAAATGAAAATCCAAACCCTGGTTTAACTTATTCATTTAATCTCATTATAATTTATTCATTAACTATTGGATGGGTATTTTATTCCACTAACAAATTATCACACCTACCATTTTCAACAATGTGTTTATTTATTAGGCCTTCTTAAATTATGTGAGTTTTTTCCTGCAAGTTTGGTCTTTTAGTTGGATGTAAAATTATAATTGTAAAATATACCTTCAATTATTAAATTTAATTACAATTTTAAGTACTAAATTTTTTTTCATAAATTACTTGTAATTAGATAGGGTATTATCATTTTAATATTGATGGAATCGATTAAGGAAAATAATTTTTAAAATCAATTCTTTGTGTAATTTCAAGTTTTCCAATTTTCAAATTTATATTTTATCATAAACTATTTATGAAATATAGAATTAGGAAAAGTAATTCTTTATGTGTGTGTGGATTTTATGTGTTTGTATTTAATTAAATGTATTTATGAATTTATTTTCTTTTTAATGATAAAATGAGTTTATAATTTAGAATTTATTAATTTATATTTTTTGTGTAAAAAATAATATTCCCTGACTATTTGATGAAAAATTATGATTCAATGTTATCAATCAATTTTATGTTATCTTGTTTGATTATAACATATTTTATAAACTATTTGTTTGTATTTTAATAGTGTGAGATTCATTAAAATATTATTTTTGTGAAATTTTTATTATCACCTTGATTAGAATTTTAATGTCTAATTTCCAATGATATTTTCATAAATATTTTTTAAAACACATTTCAATTATTTTGTTCAAGTATGAAGTATATTATTTATTTTATTTTCATTTTGGATTTAATGTTTTCTCAACAGTTTTTAATATAGTTTATAGGTGGTCCACATAACCAATTGTAAAGATAGGGAAATATTAATGAATCCCATATATATACATAACAAAATTTTACTAAACTCGCATATCCAAATATTATTTTTCATTCGCACCATTAGTAGTCAATTTTGGACCATTCATCTTTGATATTTCAGGGATGTGAGGTCAGGTAAATCAATGTAATCTCACAACTCTAATGATACTAATGATGGTGTGAGGAATCCAAATGAGCTCAAATTTTAATAATATGACAATTTTATGTGGTTTCTTTTCTAAAACATTGAGTGAACCGAGCTAGATCAAATTTTATGTCCTTCTAAATTGGTTTGAATCTGACTTCATTTAAATAATATAAATGGAGAATCAAAAACTTTTTTTTATGATCATCTTAAATACATTTATCTTAAAGGTATGATGTTTAAAAAAATAGAATTCACTATTGAAGCCTAATAGAGATCGATATTAAAAAAGAAAGTTAAACCATTTTCAACTTACACAGGAAACCACATTTTTATATTTCCTAAAACAAATTAACATCATAAAAAGACTTTTTAAAATTACAATTGAAGTCATGGATCATAAATATTGGAATTAGTGTCATGTTCATTGGTTTTTTTCATGATATAGTCCAGAAAGAATATGATTTTGGGTACTCAAAAGTTTTTATCATTTTGGAATCATCCATTGATTTGAATAAACTAGATATTCGTGCTAAAATGAACCATTTTTCTTCTATTGGGTATTACCACTATAGGTGCATGTTTTTTAGTAGAATAATGTAGGTTGGAAAATGGCATTACATTATGATAGTTGAACTAAATATTTTTGATTATAGTGTTTTTACATGTATATTTTTTCAATGATATATAAAATGATTTTGTATATGGAGATTTTTTTTCTCATGCGAATAAGGAAGTGTTGTTTATGTTTCCACCTAAAAGTATATTATTTTATCATTAATTTGGGGATATTTTCTTCAAATATAATTATTAATAAGGAATAATTTATAATAAAATTGGTACTCATTCTACATTAATATTTTGTATTTTCTCTCTTTTTCAATTCACTTTTAATTCTCTCTTATAGTCTTATATTTGAAACGAAAATTATGTTTCATAACATCTAATGTCTCTTCATGGTGATGTATAACATCAAGAAATGAATAACTAAATCATAAATCCAGTTTTAGGGGTTGAATCCAATTGTTTATTAGATAAATAATATCCAATTTTAATGACTACATATTATACACTAATCTTCAATTGTGAATTCCAACATAAGTGATGTGCCCACACACTCATTAAAAAGAAAAAATCATAAAATATTTATAATATGTAATTTTTTTTCTTTTGAAAATGTAATATTCAGAGTGTTTCATAAAAGTTAAGATGTTTCAAAGATTTTATAATGATCACCATTCCATGAAAGAGAATTTGTGAGTTTTTGATTTGGATTTTTTACTCATTTCAAAAATAGTATATCACTTATGTAAAAGAAAACATTTCTTTCTTGTTTGTTAAAATTTTTTAGAGAGGTAGATTTTTTTCAGGACATCAAGAACACAAAATACATGTTTTATTGATTATTTTATAATCTCTTATGTCAGTGATAGGTAGTATATAGTATATTATTCTGGAATTGGTTTTAATTCACTGCGATTTTTTTATTTTTATTTTTTATTTCTCATCTTTTTTTATATTCTTTTTTTTCATTTCTCATCAGCTTCACCATTTAGTATTCGATTTTATTTTTTCTAAAGTAATTAAAACCATAATATTATTTTAGAATATTAATTGATATAAAATCATTACCTTCATTAGATCCACCATTGGGTTACCCATTATTCTATATCTAGAGAAATTTTAGATGAATCCTTGATAGTTTAGAAGATCATATATCAATAATTTCCACTATTTACCAAGAGGTACATTTTTCAATGTGACATTTCTCTTTTACATTAATTACTTATCTTATAAATTATGGAAATAAAAATTCCTGAAACATTATCACTTTTATAATACTCTATGGTTCAAGAGATTACTCAAGTGGTGGAAGGATTCTAGAGTAGCACAGAAGCATGGATTATAAAGGATCTTTATTTTTAGAACATTGTATATTTTAAGAGGTTAATATATGTCTTTTATGCTATAAATTCATCTCTAAAAGACTATAAAAAACACTCTAGTAATAAATTTGATATGTCTCTATGAAGAAAAAGAGTAAAAATGAGAAATTAAGTAATAAATTAAATAATTATATAGGGAATCAATTTTTTTGAGATACAAAATACCTTTGATTCTATTATATAATTTCAATATATCAATAAGTATAATTATATTGAGGGTTTCATGGAGAAGTTTTAAGAATAATTTAAAGAATATGGACATATTTTGGATGATCAAATTCATTTTAATATTCTATGAGATGATTTTCAATTTATCCCAACCATTATATGGGATGATTAAAATATTGAAGAATTTTATTTTTAATATATGCTACAGTAATTTAGTCAACATACAAAAAACACGGAAATAGAAAAAGGTGGACGAAATATCAACGAATAATCGAAAACCAAACAATTTAAGGGAGTTTTTTTGTTTTTGGAAGAATATATTTTGTTATTTTATCATAATTATAATTTATTTTATTTTTAAGATTCTTATACCTATATATAATCGATTACTTTTTGAAGCATAAAATTTTATGTTTTCTAAATATCAAAATATTTGATATTTGATGTAAAATTGGAGCAATGTATCCTACTTGTTACATGGTTTATTTTATTTTAAACAACAAAATTATTGAATTTAATTTTATTGTATTTCCATTTATTGAATCAATAAATGGTATGAAAAATAGACTTAGTCAAAAAATAAAAAAATGGGAGGTGTCTCATTCTGATGTTTTTGTGTCAAATTTTTTAACTAGAGGTGTAATAGTTCAAATTATGTTTTTAGATTATGAACATTATCATGTTTAATGAAAATATTTTTTTTAGATTGGTATGAATTAAATATTTATAGATTTTATATTGAAGTGTTTTCTCATAATTAAATACTTTTTTTAAACTACTAGTTTTTTCAAAAAAAAGACTGACTACCTTTGTGTGATGAAATATTGATTTTCATGTCAATTAATAAACCTCACAAAAAATTAATATCAAACATAAAATATTGACATTCATATTATAAAAAAACATTGAAAATGTGTGTATTGTTTTATTTAGTAAATAGTGTGAATAATTCATGTATGGGTTTTTATTATTATTAACAAAAATTAATGATTATTTTTTATTTTTCTTATGAAACATTAAAAATGTCTTTTTTATTAATTGATTAACAAGATATTTTTTGCTTATTTTGTTTTAAAATGTTTCTCCCACCATATAATTACTCAATGGTAACAATATTAGATTTAATGTTTGGGGTATGGTACTAATTTTAGAAAAACTATAAATCATTATGAGCCAATAAAATCACTTCTTTTTAAAAACAATTTATTATTCAAGCATCATATTATTATTTTTATGCGGCTTCTGATTTTTCTTAAAATTGATTGTTGTTATTACACATTAATAAGATAAATAATAATTAAATTATTTATTTTATTTAATACTTAATTTTTTAGTAAAAATTTAGAACAATTTATTTTAATAAAACATTGGGATATTTTTGTACAATAATAATTTATTTTTAGTTTTTAAATTACAATTCAATGAATTATATATACACCTTGATATATAATTATTTTAAAATAAAAATCATGGTTGAACATATTTTTTTATAAATTTAATAATGAATTCCGTAATTATTGGATTGGTTCTTTATTCAACCCAAAGCTTATCACTCCAACATAATAATTAGTGTGTTTATTTTTCAAGGATTATTAAATTATGTGAGTTTTCTCACCTCTATGTAATGGAATGTTTAAAATTTAATTTTGGAGGAAATTATCATTTGTTAAATTAAATATCAAATTTAAAATATATATTTTTAATAATAAATATACCAAGCTTCAATAAATAAATTTAAATTGGGAGTGTATTAACATTTTCAACATTATAGAATTTATTTTGAATGTAAATTATTAATGGAATTTCAATTGTTCCACTTTTAGATTTATTTTCAATAATCAATTATTTATAATGTTTTTCTTGAGGAAAAATAAGTATTTATGTGTGGTGTAATTTATGTGGATTTTTTCCCTTACATATTTAATACATCGTATTTATGAATATATTTTCCTTTAATGACAAAATGAGCATATTATATAGAATCAATCAGTTTAAATATTTTCGCTACCAAATAATGTTTGTTTAACACTTAATGAAAAATAATGATTCTTTTTGGTCACTCAATTATAAATACTATAGTTTAATCATCATATATGTTAAAAACTATTTATTCATATTTTAATGGGGGGATGTTCTTTCAAATGTTATTTTTAAGCAATATTTATGATCTTAAGGTTTTAATTTAATTGTTTAAATTCCAATGAATTTTTTTGGAATAAGTTTTGATTATAACACATCATATTTATTTTTTGAATTATTGATTTTATTTTTTATATTATTTTCTTTTTAGAAGTTATGAATCCACATATAGTTTTTAATATAGTCTGTAGGGGGTCCACATACCCAAATGGACACATATTGGAATCTAATAGAAATAGATCTATCTTTGATCGGAAATTATTCCTAGCTGACATAGTAAAATTTTATATGTCATTCACATAGATGATATCTTTAGGCCAGCTATCCTTCAAGTAATATTTTTCAGGTTCCTGTAGCAAAATTCTTATTTAGGGTCTTGTTTAGGGTACCCGTGTATCTAAATTAGCGTATTCCACATAAAAATATTTTTAATTAGAGATATCCATATATCCATTTTTATCGATACATGATTACCACATACCTAATTATTCTATACATCCATTAGAATAAAAGGATATTAGGTATTGATAGCTCATTAGATTACTGAGGCTATGCGTCTATCATTTTCACAAATTTGGGGGTCTAAGGAAAAATGAACATTATTTTAGTACCATTGTTTCTCAAGCATTTAGTGATGATAAGTGAGATAAGTCAAGATAAAATCATCACTTGAGTATGATAGATTAAGGTGTGAGGAATCCAAAAAAGTTAATATGTATAGAAGATGACCAGGGATGTGGTATCATATTTGTGTTGTAAGGTGATCCAATCTAGTTAAGATACTAAAACTCATCAAACGGGTTTGATTCAAAGTTCTTTTTAAGAGTAAAAATGAATAAATGAAACCATCCATTTATATGTATGACCAAATTACAAGAATTTTAAAGAGGTAAGTTGTACCACATTTGAGACCCCATTGATGATTTATTGAGATTTAGACTCCCTGTGGTAGATGAACCAATGTCAATTGATTTAAGAAACCAAATTTTCAAATGTTTTCAACCAATGTCACATAACTAGATGTTTATTTCAACATATAATTAATGGTAGGAATTATCAATTATAGGATCAGTTTCATGTGCAATATAGTTTTTTTATATTTAATTTTATATTGGCTTTGATAATGGGCACTCAAAATTCCCCATCACTAAAGAATAAATAAAATAGTTGAAAGAACATGCCTGTATTGGAAAAAATATTCAATAATTTTGGTATTTGTATTAAAATTTTATGTACATGTTGGTTGTTTTATGATTATCAGAGGTTAGTATTGAAATTCATTAATGATAGTTGTATTGATGATTTATTATAAAAAATGGTTTACAAATTACTTGAAAAATTAAAAAAAATATTATCTAGAGGGTTTTTGTTATTAAGTCACATAATGAAGAAGGTGTTGGTGAAAATTTTCACATCGAATAATATTATTTTCCAATTTTATTTATTTACTTTCTTCTTTTATGATTATAAATCTTCCATAATTTCGTCAAATAAAGGAATTTATTTTTTTTTCATTTTTGAACATGCCTATCTCATTCACTTCTCTCTTCATCTCCTTTTTTAGTTGTATGATTGTAAATAAAATTCAGTGTGAATATATATTCTATCTCTTTATGGTTATATGTACCATATAAAAATATATGAATACATATATATCAAATTCTCAATTGTAAATCTCATTACATCCTAGAGATAAAATTTTCAACTCGATTGTCGACGTCATCAAAAAAAATTTAAATTACCAACATGAATATGGGAGATGTAACCACACACTCATTCATAATAGTTTTATCATAATTTTTTATTTTGTATCCATTTTTATATTCCTATCTGAGTTATTTATTATAGTGTATTCTGATAGGTTATTTGTTTTCAATATGTTTTTATGATCACGATTAGATGGAGCACATTATTCGAGTTTCTGATTTGATCTTCTGAATCATTCCATGGTTATGAGAAAATTTTTGAACATGATGAAATTCTATACATGTTTGTTTAGTGTTATTTTAGATCGGTGATTGTGTTGAGGAATCATGCACGCCCTAAGTAAGTTTGAGTTCTATTAGAATAGTTTCATAGATTGTTGATAGATATTAAAGAGCTAATCATTCGAGAATTTTGTTTCATTCTCGCTAATTTTATTTTCTTATTCTTATTTCATTTTCCATTATCCATTTATCTTACTCATATTTTTTAATTTTAAATTAGATTCCCTATTTCTTGTTCCCTTTTCATTATTTTTATATTAAATAATAAAATATATTTTTTCAAAGATTCCTTGATATAAACACACTGACTCTTTCAGATAATAATTCAGGTTATCCAATATGTTATATCTAAGGAAAGTAAAATATTATATTTAATAAATGAGATGAAATGATATCAATAAATACATAAAATAATTTCCACTGTGATAACTCATTACAAAAAAAATCACGCTGTAAGGAATCTCACGGTGGAATGAATTCACCCCCCATCCCCAATATTTTTTTAGGATCACAGTAAGACTATTATATTTGACCATGTCCATTTGTAAACATTTTTCACTACCCTATACGGTTTATATAATATCATGAGACATAAATAAATTTGTAATAAATTAATTTGATATATAATTTTTGGACCACCCATCAAATGATGAGTTTATATATATATGGATAAACATCATAAATATATTATTCAATTCCTCATATCAGGACATTTGGAAAAGAAATGTGTTTTATGAAATCAACCTTAAAACATCATCATGACAATAAATACTGATAAATAATGGGAATAGTATCATAAGATCATATTATTAGTGAATAATAATATTAATTAATGGATTTTGACACATATAAAAAATATGTTTTATAAAAAGTTAAATACGATTTAAAAATCAATAGAAAACAACCCTTTTATTTTTTAATGTTTTAAAAACTATAATTTCATGGGAATAAGATTTTTATTTCAATAACTTGGAAATTTTTTAAGGAATACTCATGTAGAACGATGAAAATGATGAAATAGAAATCATTTCACACGTTATACGTTAATAACGAACAATATTTTCAAAATTTTATGAAGAGTCAAAAGTGGGTTGTACAAAACACCATTTAAAATATTAAATTTAATTAGTATAATGAAAGATAATAGTAGTGAATATATCCATTTTAAAATATTAATTTATATATATATAAATCCATAATAAATTTCCAATAACATCATTATGGATGTGAAATGGTCCAATCAAAAAATAAAAATAAGGTAATCTATTTTAAAAACCACATATCTATCCTTTTTAGTACCAAATTTCACAACCAATATTTTAATAATGGTAATTCATTATTTATTAAATATTGGTCATTTTAGTAGTCTAAAAATATATTTATTCTGTTGTATTTGTTTATATACATTCATGACATAAAAATGTAATATACGAGTACAACATCATTATTTATAAACTCTATGGCATTCCCTTATATTATATAGATATTCTAAAACATAATGGGATAAACTAGAATACTACATAAGAATGTGGTGAGACATAAAGCAGTATATGGGGATTAAAAATTAATATAATAAATTAAATTAGTGCATGATAATCAAACATTATACCATGGTACCATAAGCGGGGTGAGAATTATAATCTCAAACAATGGGGTAGATATAACAGGACAATATAAAGGGAACATAGGTATGCCGAAACAATATAAAACATGAAATCATAAATATTATTCAAGGATAAGCATGAACATAACATAATGTATTATTATTTGGATAACCTCAAGTGCACTATTTATAGAATCTCATGATATAAAAATACATTTCCCAAATTAGTATAGTGCTATGTACTTCTGATCCCACTCATCACTATCATATTATTCACATGCATATGTTTGACATATAGATCATCCAATATAAGTAAATATTCAAAATATTTTATCTCCGTGATTACAGATTTCGGTTACATAAAAGTAAATAACTAATAAATGAAGTGTAGGTAAAACTTGGTGAATACCCTTGAGCCTATATACAAAAGGGATTTTACTATAAAAATTATTTTCAGGGAAAATAAAAAGATAATGTTTGAAACATTATAGGTGTATCAAAAGGGTTATAAAAGGTGCAAAATAGAGGTAAATGGAAAAATAATTACATGAGGTTCATAATAAAAGTAATATGTATGTGTAAAAAATTATTCCAAATGGAACAATTGGAAATATAATTATTGTAAATTCATTAAGGACACTTGGACAACAAATAAGAACTCCTAAGGTATCTAATGATGATCATCATAAGAATTGTATTGAATCTGATCTGTCAAAATGCTAAGATGAATCAACTGATTCATGGTTGTCATCTCTTAGACCATGCTCAATCCAACTAAGGAACTCCCACCAATCTCCGACCAACACAACATAGACTTAAAATACCAGACAAATGATGCTTTAAAAGGAGTCATCTTGATCACATACTGGTAACTATTTTTATATGAAAACTCATCCAGCCATAAATTATCATCCCATGATCCACTATAGTTGAGAATACAAACACATAGCATATCCTCTAGAATCTATATAGCTCTTTCAGTCTAGACATCAGATTGCGGGTGGTATATTGTTTTATAAAAGATGTGAGATCCTAGTGCCTTATGAAGGCCTCTCCAAATGTGAGATGTAAACCAAGGACCTCTATCTGAGAATATAGAAGATGGAACTCCGTTCAACAAAATAATCTCTTTCACAAAGAGACTTACCAACTCCTTAAATTTGGTTATATCGTGAATGGGTATAAATTAAGACGATTTCATTAGGCAATCTATCACCACTCAAATCACATTCTTATTCCTCTGCATATGTGCAATTCCAACCAAAAATTCCATTGAGATCTCATCCCACATTCATGTATGGATTGGATGTGGCTAAAGAAACCATGAAGGTTTCTAGTGATCATCTTCCACCTGTTAGCATGTATATAAATGAGAGAAAAACTCAGAAATGTCATGCCTCATACCAGGCCTCCCAAACTACCACATCATGTCTTATAACATCTTTATGGACTTTGGGTGCATATACCACTGTGAATTATAGAAATACCACATCACCATAATCCATACTGAATACATTAACATAAAACAATTATGATAGATTAGAATTTCCTTCTTTGTAGAATGAACACTGGGAAATTGTCTCCCCATCATTAATAGAGTCTCTAATTCTATGGAATTTATCATCAAGCAATTTATCTAGATGAATCATTTCAATAATTGAGGATGATAACTTAACACTATCATTGGAAACCTCACCCTCATATTCATGAACTCCAATATGTAATTATGAAAAGAGAGCCATAAAGTTACACTCCTCCGATGATTCTTTCACTGCATGGTTTAGAAAATTTCTACTCAAAGCATCTGAAATGACATTCCCTTTCATTGGGGTATAGGAAATTTCAATATCAAAAGACTGCAGGTATTCCACCCCCATCTCTGGTGGGGATTCAAATCTTTTTTATAGAAGTTGTAACTCATGCTCTTTTGTTCAGAAAACTTTGTAAACCTATCTCCATAAAGGTAATGCTACCAACTGTTCAGAGCATGCATCACAACTACAATGTCAAGGTCATGGGTGGGATAGTTCTTAATGTGCGGCCTAAGCTGATGAGATCCATAAGAAATAGAATGACCACCCTTTAAAAGAATGCACCACATGCCTGAATATGATGCATTAAAAAATACCATGTATCCCATCCAAAGAATCTTCACTCACTTCCGAGTAAGAATATTCATCAGAGAGTCAATCTTTCTGAAGTCTTACACAAAACGGTGATAATTTCTAGATAAACCTAAGAAGATCTGAATCTCAAAGATATTCCATGGTTATTCCCATGCCATAATAGATTTCACATTTTTAGGATCAACTTAAATATAATTTTACAAAACCACGTAGCCCAAGAACATCACTTCCTGAATTGATAAACCACACATTGAAATATTTTCATAATGTTGGTGATTTATTAGAAAATATAGAACTGTTCTCCGAGGATGTACCTGATCCTCCATAGATTCAGAGTACATAAGTATATAATCCATAATCACAATCACAATGGTGTTCATATACTCATGAAAAATCATATTCATTAAATCCATGAAATATTCAAGAGCATTGGTATGACCTAGTTCATGACATGTTTATCATAATGGTCATACTAGCTTCGAAAATAAATTTTCTAATTGTTAGATTCTATTATCTTCTAATGATGGTAACCCAAGCGAAAGTCAATATTCAAGAACCACATTTCCTCTTTCAACAGTACAAATAGTTCATTAATCCATTGAAACTGATACTTTTTATTTACCATTACTATATTGAGCTTTGGGAAATCAACGCAAATGTGGTGTGAACCATCATCGTTCTTGAAAAAGAGATCCAATTTCACCCAAGGTGAAATGTTCAGGAGTATAAATACTATTTCAAAATATCATCCAATTATGACTTCAAATCTTTCTATTTGTTTAGTGTCATGCGGTAAGAGTGAATAGAAATTAGATGAGTACCAAGCATTAAGAAAATGGAAATCTCTTCCTCTATTACTAGTGAAAAACCATAGAATTCAAGATGATACACATCAGGAAATCAACGACAACTTGAGGGATATCACCACTCAAATGGTCCCACTCTAGATTAAAATAAAACACTAATATAAACGTCCCCAAATCCAGATAAGAAGGTCAGAACCTACTCAACATTGAGTACCATTCTCTTTGAAACAAGAGAGACACACCACTAGGCGTAGTGTATGAGACCCGTCAAAGATGAAAATCAATCTAGGATTTATTATCTATGTTCTAGTCCATTCATAATATGACGCCAAACGATTACATATTGACAACCAGAAATTCCCATGCTAACTCAATATCAGATATTGGGAAAACCCAAGAAGGACTACGTAGACCCTACTCTCTCTTTATACCAAGGGGTTTAGCAATATTCATTTCACAAGATAAAATATCCATAGGAATATTAACCATATTATAAAATTTGTTGTAATAAACAAATGAGATAAACTGGAAACTGATTAAATAGTTTATAATGACGAATCTATTATGATGGTAAATGTCACGATTGTTGGACCAATTTATTCTTCCTCTGGAGACTATTACACTGTTTGATGAAACTGCGTTCTGGATGCGAGTGGATGAAACCCTTTTTTACATGATGAATCTTATTTCAATGTAGTTTTAAGAGGAGTCTATCATCATGTAACACTACGTGTAATGGAATAAATATGGTAGAACCTCTGCATGTTCCCTGAATTCTGTTACGAGCCACAATTCTTTGGTTCCTAAGTTAAAATAATTATATAATTCTCTGGCTTGCCACACTGGTAAAAAACAAGAAGGTCCCCTTCCTAGAAGTACAGCAGGTCTATAAAAAACCCTACCATCGAGAAATTCCATGAGAATCATCACACATATGCTTTCCCTTGAAGGAACTCACACTGCCACAACGAGAAAATGAGACTCATGATAACCCTGACATACCCGCCAGGTCCATCTTGACCATTATCATTATATATAGTAAATCATCATATGAGGGAATCCTCAGTAAGAAAACCTGAGAAAAATTATCTTGTTGATGTCCCAATTAAAACCTTCGAGCCTTTATCATATCATTCGATACTATCTCATGTACGAAGTGGACCAGCTCAGCAAAAACATTTTCACAGTCTTTCATACACCTGTTAGCCTAATCATGTCTAAAAAACTCATTAGACATGGAAAACAATATAAAATATTGATAGAACTTGTCAGTGGAATGAATTTTGATGTCTTTCCACTATAATCCATCATGTTTCATCATAGTTACTATAGAGTACCACCATATTTTTCTCCGTCCTTCTATCCTAAAAGTGAAACACTTCACATTGATCTCATTGGGGGTGTCCAAAACCCCAAATAAGTGTTCCAAACTACTCAACCTCTTCAGGGTTATTTGAGTCATTATGTGATACTGGTTTCTTGTGATAAAAGTCATTAAAAAAACATCTAAACGTCCCTATAAGGTTCCACAATGGGAGAACGAATAATAACAAGAGATGGTGTGTATATTAGATCTTGGATAGTGTGCACAATCACCACAATTAGATTTGTATCCACATCATGATTTCTCTGCTGAGTTTCAGTTGAAGCTTCCTCCTAGGTCTGATTCGCACATCTTCTTAGAGGAATGATGCTAGAAAACATCAGAAGAAAACAAGGAATACATTAGGCAATGCTCAAACTGATCACCTAGAGAAATTAATCACAATAGATAGGATGTACAGAATTTGGATTTCAAGCTATCCATATGAAAATAGAAAAACAACTTGAACTAAACAACATGATGTATTTACCTTATCACCCTTGGAAAATTAAGGTTCATTATGGTGAGAGATGGCTAGGAAATCAATCGCAACTACCTCCTATGTCCCAAAAAGATTTCACAATGCATATTGAATTCAAGAAAAAAATAATAACCTAGACATATATGAAATACCACTTTGCCATAAATCATCCTGGGTACCCTTGTAACCCAATAACCGAGTCCGTCCTGACACAACTCGAAGGGTGTTCCTGATCTATACGGGTTGGTGACTAGCACCTGGAAGCATACAAATTGAATGTGTGAATGATTTTTCCACTAATAATGTCTAATAAAAATAAAACAAGATAGATTTCATATCAAAGGAATACTCAAATGGGTGTAAAGAACCATAAGTTAAACAGTAACCATGACCAAATTAATACACCCCGAGTACAAAAAATAGAATAAAACCAAATGTCCCTTTGTATACAACTCACTAAGACTAAAGTTCAGCAAATGAAACCACCTCTAAGTGATCATTTTCCCTTCCTCATACCTAGAAGGAGACAATCTACAAACACAAACACCTAAATGTAGAAGCAGGATGTGAGGCAAAGATAAGTAATATTTCACCCAATGATCAATAATATATGCCAATATCCATTTAAACAAAATGATCCTTCAATTTGAAAACAAATAGGTTTGGAATTAATTTAGAATATTTAAACAAATAATGATGTATAGTTTAAAAGATGGAAATAACTTTATACAATCATGATGTTCTTTTCAAATTATGGAAAACATATCAAAAGATTTAATTCACTTTAAATCAAAGGATACTTTGCATAAATAGTAACTCTCAAAATTGACATCAATAATAACTTTATATAAAATTTTTATATAAATTTGCAAGGCATTAAAAACAATTTATAACATTGGCCTATATATGCATTTAAAAAATGGAATTAATAAAGAAACATGGTAATGTTCTAAATATGTACGATAGTTCCAGGATATATAGATCCAATGCTTTAAATATGAAAATTTGTGTACATACACCCCTTTAGTCCTAAGGTAAATGGATCTCATGACCATTTTTTAAGGAATGGGATGTCCGGATATATTGATTTAGAACATTGTATAATCATAAAGTGCCACTCGAAATAACCCACTAACTACCTAAGGCTTACATGTTATCATGTATAGTTAAATGATGGAAAATTCATTTTATTATAGAAAAAGTACATCATACCGTTCTCCATTTCAAATAGGTCAATTTTCTCTTTAAATACCATAACATATTTTAAATGAAAAACATTCCTTTTCACCACGATGATACCCCAAGGTCTCTAAAAAACATTTTAATCGATAATTAATAAATCCTGGATTTGAAACCAAATCAAACAATTCAATCATTTTCATCAAAAACATCCAATTCACTTGAATCATGGTTTTTTCACAGAGTTTCCATATGACAAATTTTTCTTCAATTAATGTCAACATTTCAATTGATTAAATTCCTATCAAAACAAATGTTTAAATTAATCAATATAAAACCTGACAAATTCCAATTCCATGCCCAAACCCAATTTTTCGTCAAGTCTCCTAATTAATCTAAAATGGGTTCTTCCAAAAAAGTTATTGAAATCCATTTGATTCAAATCAAAACATTGTCATTTACATCTAACTATTGGACTTTAAACAAATCAATTAGGTTAAATAAAAATTGGGTATCGTAATGGATAAATCTACCAAAAACAACATATCTCGCAATGAGAAACCCTAATCAAGATTTGTCTATGAAGAAAAAATATTACACAAACAAGAATATAACCTGGGTTTATATTCCAAAAAACAAAGGGTATTAGATCCAAAAATCAATAACATGTTCTATATATCCCTAAGGAGAAAGGAAGAGAATGCGGGAGGATGAGAACAAGAGGAAGAAACATATAGGAATGAGATCGATTGACATTCTCCTAGCTATGTTTCACTTCTGTAAGGGGTTAGAGGGACAATAATCCTTCTTGGGAGCTCCAAAGAAGGGATAAATTCATTTGGTTCAAAGGAGGTCTGTCTGGGACCTAAAAAGTGGGCTCATGAAATTTTAATAAAAAATTTGGATATAGAAAAAATTGTTTGCACAGTTTCTAGGGAAACTACCCAAATTAAGGGAAAACCATGCACAGACCATGCAGAGACAACTTTTTTATACATGGAACTAGTGCACTATTTTTCAAACCATGCCCAGGTTGTGGGAAAATTTTTCTATATCCTAGAAACCTCTAAAATTTTAAGAAAAAACGCACTAAACAACTACAAATGAAACCCAACAAAATCTCATCTAATAAAAGAGTTTAGGAATATTATAAAATAGTAATGGGATATTACAATTTATATCAAGGTAACATATGATTGGTGATAATAATTATCTTGAACAATGTTTCATGATACAATAAGATAACATAATGGAAAATATGAATATGGAACAATATAAATCATGACATCATATATATAGATCAGTATTAATCGAAAATATAACACAACATAGAGTATTTAAGATAACCTCACTTGAAAAATTAATGTCATATCATGATATAAAAACCTTACCCAATGTATTTTAGGGATATATAATTTCAGTGCCATTCATCACATTGACATCATGTACATGCATAAGTGTGCCACACAAATCATACAATATATAGGTTTCATTAATCAGTTTTAACCATATTATTATGTAGTGTTGGTAAAATAATTGTAATTCTAAAATAAATTAATGATAGGTATAGCTAGGTTAATACCCTTAATGAAAACAGATACATTTATTCACTATAGTAATGTTTGGAATTGAAATATTGCATCATAATTCTGGTAGCATAATGAAATTACATTAAGGTTTATCTAATAGATTCATAAAAGATAAATGTGTATGTCATTACTTGAGTGAAACTTGAGAGGGATATACATTGATAACTGTATAGTAACTTCATGATCCATGTGTTTTGAGTGAATTTTAATTTGAGGTTGTGTCACTAACCAAGTCGGGTCGCCATACGATCCAGCGCCTGAACCATTCTGCGACAAGGCCCGAAGGGTGTTCCTGATCCCCACAGGCTGGATGAAGTGCCCGAGTATCAAAACTAACTCATGGGAACGATTTACATGAAATAGTAAACAAAAAGCAATTGATAAGATAAAAAACTGAAACTGAAAATAGACAACCAAACATGGCCTTAAACTAAAAACATGTTTAGAGGTTTACGACTCTAACCAACATCCAAAAATGAACGACATCAAAAGAAACTAAAACTCTAAATCAAACCTCGAAGAAACAATAGAGGTGCAACATCCACACCCCACAAACACCAACCTGTACGAGAAGAACACCACGGACAAAATCCATTGTCGGTGAGCATGATGTCACAACCTGGAATACACAAGAAATAAAGTCTACATACACCCAATGGTGTATGTAGGGTGTGATCCAAGAGCCCATTAGGATGTGACCCAACAAAAAGGTTCCACGTGTAAATATTAGATATCAAATACATTTTCAAGCCTAATAAAATAAAATAAACCAATGCTTGAAAAACATTAAAATAACAGTTTCTATAAAGAAAGCACTTTCAAGTAAAGCATCTTAAATAAAAAAAATTAATAAAAGTCCCTTGAAGTTAAGAAAACTCAAACCTTTAAGAGAACCCATAATGCTACACTGTATGTCGATGGTGGGTGTGTAAAATTCCAGGAGCACCAAAAGTGGAAGAGACCCTATCGGTACTAGTAAAAAAAATGGGACCCTAGAACAGTGCATCTCGGTGAACAGTATTACAAGAAACGCAACAAAATATGTTCTCGTGCACAAGCCACTAGTAGGGAAATAGTTCCATAACCTAGTGGTCTATAATCATCATCTAGTATTTAGTTAGTGTTGTAACTGTCAAACCAGCTAAGTGAAACCGTGCCAGAGCCGCTTCCGAATCACTAGCATGCTAGATCTAGTCCACCCACCTAGTACCCAAGCTTCCCCTTTTGTGCTCAAGATGATCCAATTTCACATTTCCTGTCAAAATCATACAAATAAAACAATCATGGTGTTACATAATCCCAACACCACACTTTCTCACACATAGAAAACCATTTGAAAAAGTACGCACGCCAAAAGTCTTTACCCAACTCAATTAAAACAATTACCGCATTTCTAATAATCATTTATTAAAAACATATTATGATTTTTATCGTTTATAGTTTTTATTAAATCATATTAAATTCTTTTTAAACAATTTATTTAAAAAGAAACATAAGACAGCTTTAACATTCAAAAATAACTCAACCCTCCTCCCTAACAAAACATACCCGACACCACATCACGATCACAACCTACACAACTTGCATCAATTAATAACCTAACTACAATGTTAAATGAACATTTTATCGACTAAACAAAACACTACAAATTTTATTAAGAAAATCAAGAAGATAATACATGACTTTAAACACCAGATACGCACTCAAAAATCCTTTTTGGACAAAAAACATATGAATGCTACACCAGAACATAAATTGTGCACCTGGTGCATTTTCACAAAACAAACACAAACTTTATGAAACACTATAAGACAATTCACATAGGTTTTCATAGCAACAACCTACTCGACCATTTTAACACATTCACTTACAACCAATAACACACTGTGCTATATCGAACACAATTAGCACCACTTGCACCAATAAAAAGGCTAACTGCAAACATTATCAACCAATAACAATTTACTAATGATATGTTTTCAACCAATGAACGCACCCACCCATACGACATAATACCCAATGAAATCCAACACATGGAATTCTTCAAGAAAACAAATCCCGCACCCAAAATAATTAATGATAGAAAATTTTAATCTTTCAATGAAAGCAAATTAATTGATTAAATAATGATTAAAACGCAGAACCATGTACTGGGTGAACTGTTTACCAAAAACTTGTGTGAAACATCAATTGCACCTAATGCGCACCGTAAGGGAGACATAGGCGAACCCTAAACAAGAATTCAAACCAATAAAAATTTAGGTCAAACCCTAAAATAACCCCATACCCACAAGTGAACAAAAAATTAAAGATAAAAAAGGTGAAATAAAAAATAAGAGTGGAGACTTACAAAAAAGTGGGGAAGGTTTCGGTCACAGGAGAGCCGGCTGGTTCACACCAGGGGAGGTCGAGGGAGGTGGTCGGTGCATCCAAGTTTCTGGAGACTCGTGATAGGGATGGACGAATGGGATGTGCTACGATGGCAGTTGTAAATTGAAGGGAGTGCACGAGCTGGGTCATAGGGGTTGGATGAGGGAGGTGCGGGCAACGCCAACATGCCAGCTGAGAGGTGCGGTAGATGAGGTTAGGAGAGTAGGGTGGAGTGTGCTGGGAGGCCGAGAGATGGGTGCAATAGATGGAGGGTTGCGCTTGGAATTGGTGCAACGCGACTGAAAATGGAGGAGGCGCACGACATAAGGGGTGCATGATGGGGTGTGTCGCGGGTCGGCTCACGCCGGCAGAGAGGGGATGAAGCTGGGGGCCAGCCGGATGGTAGAGTGGCACAACACAATAGCATGAGGGAGATTGAGGGTGTTTCACCACGAGGGAGATCTGACGGGGAGGAAAGATTAGGGGTCAAGCCACAAATGGAGGAGTCGCGCGCAGACCAGCTAAGGGGGAAGAGAGACCCTACCGCAACTATGAAGAAAAAAAATTTAAATTTAAATTAAAATTAATTTTAAATAAAACCAATAATAAAATTAAACTAAAATTTAGGATATTAATTGTAATGTTAATAAAAATAAACAAACACACTTAATGGTAATTATTGAAAATAAAAATCTATAACATTTATGATAATAATGATGATAATAATAATAATAATAATTTTTACCATTAAAAAATCCATTATTTTCTTCTCTTTCTTCTTTATTAATTAATTTTATTAAACTATCAGAGCATTGGAAGCATATACGGTGAACTTGGAAAGGTTGCGCGACGACCCAGGCGATGCTGCTTTGTTTCGTCCGTGGTGCGCTGGACTCACTCAACGCCAAAACACACATTTATATATAAATACTCAATAATAATTATAAATATCCTCAAATTATAATAATAATATTATAATTATCATTAAAAAACATCATTAATTTTTTATCACTTTTGTTATTTAATTTTATCTTTACTTTTCCACTTATTTAATTTTAATTATTTATTACTACTTACTTTTATTTAATATTTATTCATTATAAATTCATTTCATTTAATTTGATGAATATTGGGCAGGTGTGCAGGGAGTCAGGCAGTGTTGCACGACGTCCTATGCAAGGCCTTGAAACTTTGATAGCATCGCACTGAACGCTGTCAAGGCCTAAAACGCTCATTTATCAGCGGAAAAACTCAAAACCACAGTCAGTCTTGACCCGCATTTCATATAAAAAGCACCATAATAATTAGAGGATTATAAAATTATAAGATAAAAATAAAAATTAAAACATGACACAGCGCAAAGTCTAGGTGTGACAATTCTCCCCACCAAAAAGCATTATGTCCCTGTAAATCCACAACTAAGGTTGAGAATCAAATAAGAAATTGATACCGCACCAAGGTTCAAAGAAGATCCCCAAAATCAACAAGTGAAAAGAGGTAAATGCATCATGCTCATAGAATTTGACTGAAAGAAAACATCAATAAACATGTAAAAAGACTTCATGATATGTGTTTCCCACCACAAAGAGCTAGACTTCCTACAGTTGACTGATCAAAGAAAGTAACTCTCGCACCCATGGAAACTAATATCATAAGCTGAAACATCTCAAGATCTATTTAACAAAAACCACACCATTTTGTTAGAATGAACAAAAAAGGTCAAACAACTTCCAAGGAACACACTTATCACTATTCACCAAGGTATCCTTAGAGACAAAACCAAAAGGTCAACATGGGGAAGTCTGTGGGGAATCCCACCATTACGAACCTACCAACACCCAAGACAAGACTGGAAAACCGACACGAGGTGGTCCGAGAAGACTCCCCACCATTATAGAAAATTCCAAAATCGATTCATTACAGAGACATTCATGTGAGACTCAATGTGGGTCTCTCCTCCATTAGAACTAACAGAAGATATATAACATTGAAAACATTCCTGACAGTGACAAAACACCCCACCACGAGGGGCGAGGAATGAGGGGCCAAAACACCGGGGAGTAATAAACCCAACCTAAGACCCGACCAACATATCCACATCCCGGGATGTGAATTATTCAAATTTGGGACTGATTTACCCATAAAACTCCCAAGGACCACTAAAAGTGATTACATCCAGTGGGAAGAAACCTCCAATACTTTAAGGCAACGAGACGAACATGCCTCCACATGGTCACGAAAACCTTATGAAACCAGACGGAACATTCGGAGTGGAAAAACCAATGAAACAATTTAAAGTACCTCTAAATTTAAAAATGATGATAGAAATAAATTTGGGGTCCCATACAATCCCAGGGTTCTTGACCATGCGCTAGCTTCACTCTGAGGCCAACGACTAGAGCCTTAAGGTTTGAAGCATCTCCTACCTCTCCTGAACGGAGCTTCTCCTTTTGGTGTCACACACAAACAAACTACAATCAAGGCAAAACCAACAAACACAACACCTTATGACATCCAATAGATCATACACGAAACATTCACCAACACAAGAGCTGAAATGGTTCATGCGCTTCACCCTTTGTCACATTGAATGAGACCACGATATCACAAATCATCACCTAAACATGACCATTGCTATAGAGAGGAACATTATATGGAGAGGGACTTAAAACTAAATCATAAACAACACATGATTCTTGAAATTTACCATAGTATCCTCATGTGACTGGGACTTCCACACTATTGGCCTAACGTAGACCCTTTCTTAAACGAAACCAACAAAGGACCAAAGGTCATTTAGAATAGTGGTCAGCACTGACCAGTCCAGGCCGCTTCCACCTTTCCCTATTAGAATCTCCTTCACCATTTACAAATAGAACATCAAAATTAATGATGTCTAACTTCACCCTTGACTAACAAGGAGAATTCACACTGCATGATGTCACCAAACATGACACTTGCAACCAATGATAATAAAACAAAGCCCTTCAATACACAGGTCATCATTGATCATTCTGAACCGCCTTCACCCTTCCCAGTGGTAATTTCTTTCACCGCTTCCTAGGGAACCCTTAGAAACAATGATGTCAACTTCATACCTGACAACTCACACAACCCCAAGAGACCAAAAGTCCTTCAACTCCCCTCACATATTTCATCCCACTGCGAGAGGATATGTTTAGTAATTAAAAAATTACAGGTGGGATTAATTCTAGATTTCAAGAGGTGATTCCTCTAATCAATTGGAGGGATGGAAAACGAAGAACTGCCCGTGGCCATACTTCAATCGCATGTTAATGCTACATGGGGGGTGTAGACTAGTCAAGAAAGAAAACCATGGACCCAACCAAATTGGTTCAATGGTCACGACAAATCACAAGAAAACACTAGACATGTAGAGGGAACCACTGTAAGGGCTTCCCAAAGAACCTTTAAAAATAATCACTAACCACATACTTTTATACTAACATACAAATAAAAATTCAAACTCAAGACACAAATCATTCAGAAAGGGCCCTCAGCTCAAAACCCCTCACATATGACATTTCCAAAACACAAGGACACACCACACAATCACCGGTTATTTAAAAACACCAAATTTTCCTTTAACAAAGCATTTTAAAAAAATAGGCAAAACTAGTGGGTTGTAAAAACCCCAATGGAGTCCCATGGGCCTCGCACTGGCATGTTCCTGTGCCACACTGACACCAACCTCATGCCCATCCAAGAATTCAACAGTTCGTTCCATTGACCACTTCTCTTTCCACAAACACCCATGCATATGGTATCCCATGAGAACACCAAGGATCAAAACCAGAACTTTTTCTATTTTTAAAAACCAAACATTCAAAACACACTTTTCAAACCATATACATCATTTCGTTTATAAAGTGCTTCATTTGAAAACATTTTCCAAGACCAAAACATTTTTACTTAATAACCAAACTTCTACAATTCCAAAACAAAGAGATGGGGACAATAAAATAAGAAACTAGTGTTAGAGGGTGACTGGTACATATGGTTGGAGGCCATATTCCAGTCACACCCCTGCCACATAGAGTATTATAGGATAGATTCCCCAGCTCTACATGGCTTGCCAGACCCTACGAAACTCACTGGGACCAATGACCCTACTCCCTGTTCATTCCCCTCAGACAAGATTAACTGCAAGGACCAAAGACTCAGAAAAACCTCAACTTTCTTTGGTAACTTGAGTTCTGCCACAAGGTGTGCTGGCCAGGCACCTTACGCGTAGCTAGGACGTCGAGTCCCGACAACCTTAACTCCATTCTACCATGACTGTATCACAAAATAACACGACCCAAGAGAGAAAAAATACGTATGATACCATTTTTTTCATGATCCAAACCGGGTCGCCATCCGATCCAGCACCCGATCCGGTCCGCGACATGGCCCGAAGGGCGTTCCTGATCCCCACGGGCTAGAAAAAGAGCATGGGTATCAAAACTAACTCATAGGAATGATTTACCAGAAATAGTAAACACAAAGCAACTGATAAGATAAATAAACTAAAACTAAAAATAGACAACCAAATAGGGACTTAAACTAAAAACAAGTTTAGAGGTTTACAACTTGAACTAACATCCAAAAATAAATGACATCAAGAGAAACTAAAACTCTAACTCAAACCTCCAATCAAAAAGAGAGGAGAAACATCCAGACGCCACAATCACCAACCTGTACGAGAAGACCACCACCGACCAAAACCAATGTTGTTGAGCATGATGTTACAACCTGTAATACACAAGATACAAAGACTACATACACCCAATTGTGAATGTAGGGTGTGATCTATGAGGCCAGTATGACGTCACTCAGCAAAAAGGTTCCATGTGTAAACATTAGATGAAAAATACATTTTCAGGCTTAATAAAATATAAGACACCAAAGCTTGACCAACATTAAAAGATCAGTTTCTATAAAGAAAGCACTTTCAACGAAAAAAACGTAAATAAAAAAAAAAGAAAATAAAACACCCTTATAGATTAGAAAACTCAAACCTTAAAATGAACCCAAAATGCTACACCGTATGCCGATGATGAGTGTCCAAAATTCCAGGAGCACCAAATATGGGAATGGCCCTATAGGTAGTTGTAAAAAGAATGGGATCCTAGAACATCACATCTCAGTGAACAGTAGTACGGGAAATACAACAAAATACATTATCATGCATGAACCACTAGTAGGGAAACACATCCATAACCTAGTGGTATCCAATCATCATCCAATGTTTAGGTTGTGTTGTAATCGTTAAACCAGCTAAGTGAAACAGGGCTAGAGCTGCTTTCGAATCATTAGCACGCTAGATCTAGTCCGCCCACTTAGTAACCAGGCTTCCCCTTTTGTGATAAAGATGTTCCAATTTCTCATTTCAAGTCAAAATCAGAAAAATAAATCAGAATGGTTGTTACATAAACCCAACGCCACACTTTCACACACATAAAATGGCATTTTACAATGTACTCATGCCAAAATACTTTACCCAACTCAATTAAAACAATGTCCGCATTGCTAATAATTGTTTATTAGAAACATATTAATATTTTTTATCATTTATCATTTTCATTAAATCATAATAAATTCTTTGTTAACAAATTCTTTACAAAGATACATAACACGACTTTAACACGCAAAACCAACTCAACCCTCCTCCCTAACTAAACATACCCTACACCACATCAAGATCACAACCTACACCACATGCATCAATTAATAACCCCACTGCACTGTTAATAGAACATTCTACGGATTCAACAATGCACTATAAATTTTATTATGAAAATCTAGAAGATAAAACATGACTTTAAACACCAAATACACACTAAAAATCACTTTTTGGAAAAATGGAATATGAATGCCACACCAGAAAAAAAACTTTGCACCTTTCTCATTTTCACAAAACAAATACAAACTTTATAAAACACTAAAAGACAACTCGCATAGGTTTTCATAGAAACAACCTACTCGACCATTTCATCACCTTCACTTATAACCAAGAACACACTGCACCATATCGAACACAATTAGCACTAGTTGTACCAATAAAAAGGCTAACTAAAAAAATTATCAAACACTAACAATTTACTAAAGATTAGTTTTCAAAAAATGAAAGCACCCACCCATACGACATAATACCAAATAAATCCAACACATGGAAGACTACACGAAAACAATGTCCGCACCCAAAAGAATTAACAAAAGAAAATTGTAAACTATCAAAGAAAGAAAATGAATTCAATAAATAATGTTTAAAAGGTAGAACCACATACTGGGAGAAGCTTTTCCCAAAAACAGGTGTGAAACACGAATTTCACCTAATGTGCACCACAACGGAGCCAAAGGAGAACCCTAAATAAGAATTCAGACCAAGAAAAATTAATATGAAACCATAAAATAACCCCATACCCACTAGACAACCATAAATTCATGACAAAAAAAGTGAAATAAAAATAAAGAGTGGAGAATACCAAAAAAGTGGGGAAGGTTGAGGTCACCAGAGAGCCGGCTCATTCACATGAGGGGAGGCTGAGGGAGGTGGTCGGCGCATCTGAATTTCTTGGCGACTCGCGACCGGGATGGCCAGCAGGGAAGTGCTGTAAAGGCAGCTATCCATTGAAGGGAGTGCACGAGCTGGGTAAGAGGGGCTGTCCGAGGGAGGTGCGGGTGACGCCTGAAAGGCGGTCGGGAGGCGCGGTAGAGGAGGGTAGGAGAGTTGGGTGGAGTGTGCTGGGAGGCCGAGAGCTGGGTGTGATAGATGGAGGGCTGTGCTTGGAATGGGTGCGACGTGGCAGGAAATGGAATAGGTGCCGGTCATAGGGGTGCGTGATGGGGTTTGTCGCGGGTCAGCTCATCCGGCAGAGAGGTGATGAAGCAGGGGTCATCCAGATGGGAGAGTGGCGCAGCGTAATAGCCTGAGGGAGATTGAGGGGGGTTCTCCAAGACGAAGATCCGACGGGGAGGCATGCTTAGGGGTCAGGCCAAAAAGGGAGGAGTCGCGCGCAGACCAGCCAAGGGGGGATTTTTTTACGTTTTTAAAAAGAAATATTTTCCAGAAAATGTATAGGGCAATTTTTTTTAAAAAAAATTGCACCCCAAAGGCAGCATCCTGGATGCCACCTTTTCATTTTGGGGGGCAAGGTGGCATCTGCGATGCCACCTTTGCGCTGCGGGTGAAAGGTGGCATCCGTGATGCTGCCTTTCTCCTAAAAAAATCTTTTTTTTGAAAATTTTTATTTTTGTTTTTTGTTTTGTTTTGTTTATATATATATATAAACAAAACAAAAAATTTCAGCAGAATTTCTCTACTATTAAAGATCCAGCGCTATAGCCATTACAGCAGTCTGGATTTTTAATGAAACACTTACCCAAGCCTCCCTTTTATAAGAGGGCTTGCCCTAAAAATCATTCTGCATTTTCGATGTGGGATTTAGGTTCTACCTTTACTGCGCAGTACATTCTGCATTTCCGATGTGGGATTCTGATTCAAGTACGTGACTTTGAAATACAATGAAATATAAACTATAAGGCCAATATAGATGAAATTTTAAAAATTGATTAATCATATAATAAATAGTTGAAACCAAAAAAAATTTTCTCAAAAATGTTGATGAAAAATAATCTTTAACCTTTCAAAACCGCTTACATGAA
The DNA here is from genome assembly GCA_963277665.1 of Viscum album. Lineage (NCBI taxonomy): Eukaryota > Viridiplantae > Streptophyta > Magnoliopsida > Santalales > Viscaceae > Viscum > Viscum album. Next base: position 1,899,878,079 of record OY728133.1, on the reverse strand, counting down.
ACTTAAAAATGTTTCAAATACATGAATTTGAAAGACTGTAAAATATAAACTATAAAACGAATAAAATTGAAACTTTAAACATTGATTAAAAATATAATAAATAGTTGAAAAAGAAAAGAAATTTCCAAAAAAAATGTTGATGAAAAGTAATTTATAAGCTTTCAAAACCGCATACTTGAAACTTAAAATTTTTCAAGTGTGTGAATTGGAAAGACCATAGTACATAAAATAGAAGTCCAATATAAATGAAATGTTAGACATTGGTTAAACATATAAGAAATAGTTGAAAACAAAATCAATTTCTAAAAAAAGTTAATGAAAAATAATATATAAGCTTTCAAAACCACCTACTTGAAACTTAAAAATGTTTCAAGTACGTGACTTTGAAAGATTATAATTATATTACTAATTAACTAATTAATTATTATATAATTAATTATATAATAGTTAATTAGTAATATAATTATTCATTAGTAATTATTCATTAGTAATTATTAAAAATTATTAATAATAAATAAGTAGTTAATTAGTAATTTATTTATTCATTATAATTATTTATTATAACTATTAATTATTATTTATTATTTATATAATACTTAATTTGTAATATAATGATTAATTATATAATTATTAAGTATATAATAAATACTAATTTAATTAGTAATATCATTATTAATTATATAATAATTAATTAGTTAATTATAAATAAGATAATTAATTATAATAAGTAATTATAATGATTAATTAGTAATTATTAATAGATAATTATGTAAAAATTAATTAGTTAATTAGTAATATTATTATTAATTATATAATAATTAATTAGTAAATTTGTATTATGATTTTTAATTATAATTATTCATCATAATAATAAATTAGTAAATTTGTAATATGTTTTTTAATTATAATTATTCATTATAATAATTAATTAGTAATTAATAATAAATAATTATATAAAAATTATTCAGTTAATTTGTAATATAATTATTAATTATATAATAATAAATTACTAAAATAGTAATATAATTTTTAATTACATATATTCATTATAATTATTAATTATTAATTAGTAATTAGTAATTAGTAATTATTTATTATTAATTAGTTAATTAGTAATATATATTAATTATAATCAGTCATTATAATTATTAATTATTAATTGTTAACAATTAATTATATAATAGTTAGTTAGTTCATTAGTTATATAATTATAAATTATATAACAATTAATTAGTAAATTAGTAATATAATTTTTAATTACATTTATTCATTATAATTTTTAATTATTAATTAGTAATTATTATTAATTAAATATGTTATAATTAATTAGTTAATTAGTAATATAATCATTAATTATATAATAATTAATTAGTAATATAATTATTACATATAAAATAAATATTTAGTTAATTAGAAATACAATTAATAATTATAACTAATTAATTAGTAATTAGTAATTAGTAATTATTAATTAGTTAATTAGTAATATAAATATTTATTATAATTATTCATTATAATTAATAATTAGTAGTTAATAATTATTAATAAGTAATTAGTAATTATTAATTAGTTAATTACTAATATAAATATTAATTATAACTATTCATTAAATTATTAATTATTAATTATTACTCATTAATTATTACTTATATAATAATTAATTAGTTAATTATTAATATAACTATTAATTATAAAATAATCAATTAGTTAATTAGTAATATAATTGTAATCATTCAATGTCACGTACTTGAAACATTTTTAAGTTTCAAGTAGGCGGTTTTGAAAGCTTATAAATTATTTTTCATTAATATTTTTTTGAAAATTGCTTTTTTTCAACTATTTTTTATATTTTTAATCAATATTTAACGTTTCATTTATATTGGTCTTCTATTTTATGTTTTACGGTCTTTCCAATTCACACACTTGAAAAAATTTAAGTTTCATGTATGCAGTTTTGAAAGCTTATAAATTACATTTCATCAACATTTTTTTAGAAATTTATTTTGTTTTCAACTATTTATTATATGTTTAATCAATGTTTAATGTTTCAATTATATTTGTTTTATAGTTTATATTTTACAGTCTTTTAAATTCACGTATTTGAAACATTTTTATGTTTCAAGTAGACGGTTTGGAAAGGTTATAGATTATTTTTCATCAACATTTTTGAGGAAATTATTTTTGTTTTCAACTATTTATTATATGTTAAATCAATGTTTAAAATTTCATTTATATTGGACTCATAGATTATATTTTATTTTATTTCAAAGTCACGTACTTGAAACCGAATCCCACATCGAAAATGCAGAATGTACTGCGCAGTAAAGGTAGAACCTGATTCCCACATCGAAAACGCAGAATGATTTTCAAGGCAAGTCCTCTTATAAAAGGGAGGCCTGAGTAAGAGTTTCTGTCAGAATCCAGACTATTGTAATGGCTGTAGTGCTGGATCTTTAATAGCAGAGAAATTCTGTTGAAATTTTTTGTTTTGTTTATATATATATATATAAACAAAACAAAACAAAACTAAAAAATATTCAAAAAAAGATTTTTTAAGAGAAAGGCGGCATCGCAGATGCCACTTTTTTCCCGCAGCGCAAAGGCGGCATCGCAGATGCCGCCTTGCCCCCGAAATGCAATGGCGGCATCAGGGATGCCACCTTTGAGGTGCATTTTTAAAAAATTATTTTCCATAAGCGTTGTCTGGAATTTTTTTTTTTAAATGTAAAAAAAAAATCCGCCAAGGGGGAAGAGAAACCCTAACGCAACTATGAAGAAAAAAAATAAAATTAAAATAATACCAATAATAAAATTAAACTAAATTATAGGATAATAATGGTAATGATAATAAAAATAATCAAACACACTTAATTGTAATTAATGTAAATTAAAAGCCATAACATTTATGATAATAATGATGATAATAAAAATAAGAATATTTTTTTATCATTAAAACAACCCATTAATAATTTTTTTCTATTGATTCTTTAATAATTCATTTTATTAAACTAACTGAGCCTTGGCAGGGTGTATGGTGAACTTGGAAAGTTCGTCCGACGACCCATGCGAGGCCGCTCGGCTTCGACCGCAGTGCGCTGGACTCAGTCAATGCCAAAACAAACATTTTTAAATAAATACTCAATAATAATAATTAATATCCTCAAATTATAATAATATTATTAAAATTTTCATTAAAACAGACTTCGTTAATTAATTTTTTTAATCACTTTCATTATTTAATTTTATCTATAATTTTCCACTTATTTAATTTTATTTCTTTATTACTGCGTCAGCTTATTTAAATTTATTAATTATCAATTAATTTCATTTAATTTTTTGAATATTGGGAAGGTGCTCGGGGAGTCGGGCGAGGCCGCGCGACAAACTAGGTGAGGCCATGCGACTTCAACAGTGGTGCAACGAATGATGTCAAGGGCCAAAACGCTCATTTAGCAGCGCAAAAACTCAAAACCCCAATCGGTCTATGCCCGCATTTCATATAAAAGGAACAATGATAATTAGAAGCTTATAAAATTATAAGATAAAAATAAAAATTAGAAACGTGACGCAGTGCAAAGTATGGGTGTGATGGGTTGGGTGGGATTATATAAAGAAACATATAATGATTCTTTGTCAATATCAAAACATTGGTTTTCGAATCTGTACGATAAAGTAAACAAAACCAAAAATCATAATAGGGGTTTTGTTAAAAGTTTATTTAAATAAGGATCTAATTCTATTATGATATGTAAATTAAATTAAATCCCCAAAATAATTACCCCAGTGACATTGAAGTGATTCATGTTTATAAATAATTTATTTTAAAACAATAAAATATATAGGGATTTAGAGGATTAATTATGGATTTAAAAAATTAATCAAATAAATAAAAAAAATATCTTAAACTAGAAATATAATTTTTTGTGGATAATTTTACAGTTTTTATTTTGTCACTTTTTTAAATTATGATGTAATAATACATATTGTACAGTTATACCATATTTAATTTTTACCTAAAAGTTAAACATTCTTAAAAATTATGAACTAAATCTGTGTAGATAATTTAAACATGAAAATTTCAAAAATAATATTTATTTTTCAAAAAAATTATAAAAAATATAATTTAAATTTTTGAATTAAAAAACCCCATTTAATAAAAATTCTGGTTTTTTAAACATAATTTTTTTTCTACCCTTATAGAAATTACATTTGACATTCTAAAATTATTTTATCATATATATTAAATAACTATTATATAGTAATAAATTTGTTTAAAAATATCAATTATTTAGAAAATTATTAAAACCATCAGAAAGTGTTTTCTGATCAAAACTATATATTTTCCAAGAATTCAATATTTGTTTTCTTTCATCAAAATAAAATTTTAAACAAACCCAATTTGTAATTATATATAATTAAATTAAAATAAAGGATAAATATAGATATTATTTTATAAAATATACATATAACTTAATAATTTTCTTGTCAAGATATGTAACCCTTTATTACCCCAGAAAATTCTCTAGGGGAATGATGGGGAATTGTTATATTTTCATTGGGTGGTACAATAGAAATGGTTAGGCCCAAGATATTAGTGAGATTGAATATAAACCATGAATGGTTTATTTCATGATTGCGTTTTTTAATTTTCTCTTGGATGTGGTGATGGTAAAATCCATGTGATGATATCTCCCTCAAAATCTCAAATAAATTTTATTTATTTGGTATAATCATATTGGTTAAGGAAATTGATTTTTTTTCTGTGTCGATTCTTAATTATCACAACTTTTAGTATATATTAAATATATGATCATTTAATAATATATATACAATCAATGGTTATGATTAATTGTGATCTTTTAAATTTGAAAATATTTAACTTATATCACTCCAAAATTATAAATGTAGTGGATTTTTTTCCAAAGCATCATTAGTTGATATGGACTTTCTTTATTTAGAAATGGAATTTAATTTATATAATCTATTTTTATTATTCCAAATATAGGGGAAAAATTAATAATATAAATTCTCATAAATATATTAATTGAAATAATATATTTTGGGCTTGAGGGATTAAAAATATATAATTCCCCTAATGATATTGAAGAATAAACAATCCCAGTTAGAAAGAATTGGTCGTAACATAAACCCTTACCTTAGGTCCAGAAATTCATTGTAGAAAAATTAAACTCTTATATTATAAATTTAAATTTATTATATATCTATAATAAAATAAAATCAATACTTATCTTTCATTCTATTTTTTCATTATAATTTCAAATTGCCAATTTAATAATGAATCATAAATTAAAATTAACATTTGGGGTGTTAACTATTCCATTTCCCAAGTGAGATTCAATTTGAATTCTTATTCCTTGCACTTTTGTTGTGGTTTTATGAACACTATAATAAAAATAATTTCATAGGTATCATATTTATTTTTTATATACACTTTTATAACCATTTATATAATGTGGTGCTAAAAAATAAATTATATCACTTGTTATGACCTACCCTAGAAAATCCATCCAAAGGACCTATAAAAGAAACCACGACTGGACCCAATGGGCTTTCCAAATTCCCATGGGTTGGAGACAAGCACAGGGGCATCATAAAATTAAAAAGGAAATAATTTCACCAATATGAACCAAGATACATGGCATTCATACGTAGAAAAATATACATAAAAGAAAAGTATGATAGTCAAACAAACAAAAAATTGTTGTGATACAACCAATACAGCTAGTAACAAACCAAGGTACATGTCCAAAAAACCCAAAGGACCAAAATAAATATACTTATATTCTATTTTTTTGATATGTTTCGAATATTCCACCCTCTTAATACCTTGATCCCATTCCCATATGATATAAAACATTCCCCCTCACTGTGGTGGCTTTCCAATTATTCCATCAGAAAAAACACAGTCGAAACACCCTTAAAAGAGTGTGTAGGGAGTTAGCCAAATAGACTTAGATTTATCTCACATAATTGTTCTTGAAAAAGCATCAGTAAAATTATATAGATATTCTAAATATAAGATAAACATGGACGATTAATTTTTTCTATTGTAATATCAAAATAATTGTAAAATAATTCCACTTTTCCATATTTCATAGAGAAAAGATAGATAATACAGTTTCAAATAAAAATTAAAAAAATTGGTTTATCAAATAATTATTCACATGTTACTCTGAATACATTTTTTGAAATTTCAATCATATAATTTTTTTTGGAGTGAGAACCATTCCAAAAAACCATCATGCTAATGGTACACAATCCAAAATAGCCCATCCCATAGAAAAATATAGCCATATTTATATGCTTCTAAATTTCATATTTGATACCTACAAAAGATTAAGATATATATATATGAACTACATTGAACCTATTTTAATCCAACAAAATCATCCATGACAACATTTTTCACCTACCATATCAAGTAAAAAATTTAAAATCCAAATAAAAAAGGAGATCACACCAAATATAAAATAGGTCAGGGCTATCTTGGTCAATCACACCACAATAATCAATGAAGACTATATAACTAAGGATGTCTCTATGAAAATGTTATATAGAATATTGGGCGACCACTAATGTTTAACACCCTATGTGGTCATATAATAAATTCATGAACATTGTTTAGAGAATAAAGGAAAACACCCTAAATGAACCCCCTATGGAAATATGGAAAATGCCCCATACTAATCCTACTACATACCAAAGTAACTCATGTGATTCATGTTTCACATATGTTTAAATTTATATGGTCTTATCTCATTTTATAAAAATTTTTAAACAACCCTTTCCATCAAAATCATTATTTTAAAACAAATATCAAAAAAAGATTCTTAATTCTGGGAAAACCATCGTCCATTTATCAAAAAATGGGGTAAACACATTTTCTCAACAACTACTTATGAACTCATTTAAAGACATAAATAATAATCCAAAATTAATTCATAAAACAACTTAGAAAACCCAGAGCATATATGTATCACTAAACATAGGCTAGATACAACACCACCCATCTTATACATGGTTCGTATTCAAAAGAAAATGCGATCCAAACACTGGAAGGAATGAAAACACTATAAAAACTGAGATAAGTTAATGAAAATTGATTATCACATCTTAAAATATATTTTACATTCACATACATAGCTTATTTTAAATGTATTTTTATTTTAATTTCCATTAATTCTTTGTTTTGGGTGGTTTCCATAGTTTTTATGGAGAATAGGCGAGTTTTCATGAATTGGGCAAACCGTGAGCCCAATTACAGTTTTAAAAATAAATTTGGTTTCTTTTATAACTTATTAATTTTTTAATATTTTTACCTCATTCCACTCCTAAATATCCTTCCCTGACATATTAACACCACAATTAAAATTTGGAGCCTTCGGAAATCCATAACCAAGGTGTATATGGGTTTTTATTTAAGGGATTGGGCCTGCCCGAAATCCCAATTTCAGTTTTAAAAATAAAACTTGATTAATTAATAACATATTAATTTCTAAGGGTTTTTCGGTGATTCTATGTTCCAAACACGCCCCTTGAACCCATCCGTGCGTCCAATATCCTCCCACACTCTTTTCAGCTCATTTGCATCACGGTTTAGGTCGAAACTTCTGAAAAACTCAAATTTTGGGAAGATTTATAAAGGTAATTTGTTTCCTTCATAACTCCTTCGATTCTTACTCTTTTTCCCCCAGTAAAATTCATAAATGATCTACCTATCCTTGTTCGAACCTCCCTTGATGGTTTGATTATTTTTAAAATCAGCTAATGGTATTTTTGGGGGTGATTTCTACAAGATATTTTAAGTAAGTTGTTCCCCTCCTTTCTTCTTTCAATTTGGTTAGGGTTACATCCAATTTACTTAGGGTTTCTTCCATTATCATTCAGGTTCCTAATTTCCAGGAAGTAGGGTTTAAAAATAATGGTTTTATCTTGTGTTTCATGGTTTGAAATTCTGGTTTTAGGTCTGGTTTACCTTCCTTGAGGTGCGGCGGTGGTGCGTTTGAGTTTTCGTACAAAGGATTCAAGGGTTTCCTTGGTTTTGGTAGGTGATTCCATTGTGTAAACAATTTTTGTGAATAATAATACTGTGTTCATGGGACCATAATGTTTATTACACTGGAATGTTTCTACAAAAATTGGTTTTAGTTGCATTATTAATGCAAATGAATTTTAAGTTTCAAATTTTGGTGAAATTTGGGGTTTTTCTTTCAAATATTTTATTGGTTCATTTTGGGCTGACCTATAAGTAATTAGTTGATTTTAATGAACTGTAATAGGACTTAAAATACTGTTTTGATGATTGTATCATGTGTTTGTTGCTGTGAAAGTTGGTTTTAATGGTGTTTGTGTGACACATGAATTTCTATGAGCTGTGTTGTTGTAAAAATGGAGGTTTTACAATGATGTCATTTCTTGAACCATATGAGGCTTCCCTAAAAATGATTTTTTGTTTTAATTTAAATGTATTGGGATGCCCTTTATGTATTGTTAATTCAAATTGTGCACATAGTGTGCAATTGGTGTTCTCAAGGTGTTTTTTTGTGCAAAACACTACTTGATTTTGAGGAATTGTTTTATTAAAAATCAAATTGTTTTGTTGTGTGTTTTAAGTGGTATAAAAATGTGATAGATACTTTATTGATTGTGTGTGACCATTTGTGGTGTTTTATTTTAAAATTGATTTATTTGGCATGCTGAAATTGTTTGAGCACAAAAGGGGAAGCCCGGGTACTTAGGTGGGTGGATTTGTACTAGTACGACTAGTGGACCGGATGGGTGTTGTCCCTATTTCACCTAGCATTTGGATAATGAAAACTCTAACTAAACTATGTGGATGTTGATTGGAAACTACTATGTTGTGGGTATGTTCCCTACTAGTGGCTCATGCACGAGAGTGGATTTTACTATGGTTGCTTTACACCGAGGTACGAGGTACATAGGGCCCGAGACAACCTAGTGCCTAGGGGTGTTCCTGGTTTGTTGCTCACTGAATTTTAGTATTTACCCTTGTATTTGGGTGTTTTTTTCATTACTTTATAGTATCTATCATTTAAATTTAGATATGTTAACATTCTGGAAATTCTAGTTTGAAATTTATTTTTAAATGAAAGTTGCATTTCTTGGAATTTCATCATCGTTGTTCATTACGAATTAAAACTGTTTGCTTCTTCACCTTATATTGTAACATCCCAGGTAAATAAAGAATAATGAATTTTCATATTTATTAATATTTACGAATTAAATATTAATTTTACATTAAATGTGTTTCTATGTTCGATAGCATACCCGATACGCAACAAAGAGTTTCATTGAAATCTTACCTTGCACACTAGTAATATAATAATATTATTTTAAATTGTAGTTAACATGTAGTCGTTCTATTGGCGGGAATAAATAGAAATAACTATAATATGATTATATATTTTTTTTAAATGTTTTTACATTTATCCAATAAATGATAAAGTCTTAAAATACGGAATGAATTCAATTTTAGGCGTATAATACCTGGTTTTCACTAAAGGTTCACTTATCGCCTTTTGATGGAGAACCATCATTAAATATGGTTTTTTTCACTCTTATACATTCTATTGGACCAAATAAAACTCTTCTTTAGAATTGGGACATCAAAATTTACGTTGTGGAAATTTTTGGTATTTGTCCGATAAAGTTCATTTTTTTAATGAATAGTGTAAAATGTTGTATTTTAATTCAAAACCTCTTTTTAATCTAATTTATTTATATTATTATATAATCCTATGAATTGTTTTTTAAGTGAAATTAGAATATATTTTTACCATTTAATCCAATAGTGGTCGTTGGAATTAATTTCACTTTGAAATCGGACTTAAACTGGTGTTAATCTTTTGATACTTATTGTTTTATAAGAACACGCTATTTGTCATGACAGCAGAATTAATTATTAAATTTATTAATCTGACTTATATGTTTTTAATTTTGTAAAATAGACTTCATTTTTGAATTCGGAATATCAAATATAGCTTAGGGTGAATTTTTGGTATTTTTCTGAAAAACTTCAATTTTTCATGAATAGTGAAACCACTAAGTGGTACTTATAAAAACTGATTTTTCGTTTAAATGAAATTTTACCACTTCTGTGTTTTGAATTTCAAAATTCCTACATAAATGGTTCTCATTAATAAGTAAAATTTGGTTCAATGGGATTGAAATAATATTTTTAGTGAATAGTAACTTATTATGTTTTTAATTGCGATTAGAGGTAATTAGTGTAGTTGAAGGTAAAAATAATGTTTTAATAATATGAGATTAGCTTGACACATGTCCTACCCTCATTGGATGTGTCATGGACGACCAAGACAATCCATGGGTCAACTTGGGGACCCCATGGAGCCACTTTGGATGGGAATGACATAAATAACTTTTTATTTAATGTTAAAGTAAAAATAACACAAACATGAGATGTTTTACTAAAACAATTTTTACAAGGGGTTATACAAGTCAGATTTTTGACTATAAATATTAATTAGAAAGATATAAATATTTAATACATCATGATATTTTTTATAATATTTAAACATTAAATAAATTAAATTATTTATGACATCATGATGATGCATATAGCATCCCGCCTTTTTATAACATAAACTTTCATTACATTACGCAAAACTGAGGATATTTAAGGTTTAGTGTCTTGGAAACCAGGAACATAATACATGAAAACAACATAAATCATTTTTCTTAAACACTTGAAAGGCTTCTTTTTATGTTCATCCAAGGTTCATTACTGCATCTCATAACCTGGGGACATTCATCAAAAGAAAGGGTGAGCAGAAGGCCCAGTAAGGGAAACAAGAGGAATATTTTACATGTGAACTTGATATACTTCAATAAGAACATGAAAATAACTTTAAGGCATGAGAAATAAATCATGAGGCATTTCATAATAAAAATAACATTTTTCATAACTTGAATATTTGGATACATCATTTAACATAGACAATCATGAACATATCACCAAGGTCCATCCCCAAGGTGTCATTTGAAAATTACCAAGGTTATTCACCAAGGTATCATGAAAATTGTAATCTCTAGTGGTTACACCATTACCCAATGCATTGGAGTGCTATCTGGGCGCACCATTGACATGAATTTATTACCATTTGAGCAACATATATCATCATCAATAATTTCACAAACAACCCATATAGCATACAACAAATGGGGTTTATTTAATAATCATAACGTTTTAAAAACTGCTCTAAAGACATGATCTTTATGTCACTTTGAACCCACAGAAAAGGGAAATCGGGTTTCATGTATGTAAATCCCAGAATTTAAAATAGAACAATTTTATATATATATGTGAATACCACTATATAACTAAGATCTTTGAGTATTCTCTTAATAACATAAAATAATTTTGGGATAAACAAGGAGGCATTTTGAGACGAAAACTATACAGCATAACGTCTATGATACATGGTTTTAGAAAAAGTTGGAAAGAGAGGGGACATGGGTCACCCACTAAAAAATGATACATAAAACAGTATGGGAACAAAATATAATGTATTTAAGAACATGGAAATGAAATTTGAATGATATACCATTTGAAACGAAGAACATGAATGGAAGACAAAAAATAAGATTTCTCTTATGAAAATTGGGCAGCCTAACGGCGTCACTTAAATCTTCAAAAAATGGATTGACTAGATCAAATAGGGTCCCTCATAATATGAACATAAATGATAAGTATGATAGATATAGAGATCATTCCACAACATAATAAAAAGGAACTTGAAAGACTTGACATGAAAATAGATCTTGAAAATGAGAAGGGTGAAAGAACCCCTTTGAAATTCAACAACCTAACGACGTCACTTAAAATTCAACAAAAATGAATTGATGAGACAAAATAGGGTCTCTCATCATATGAACATAAATTATCAGTATGATAGATTTAGAGATAATACCAGAAAATAATAAAAATGAACTTGAAATACTTGACATGAAAATAGATCATGAAAATGAGAAGGGTAAAAGAATCTGTTACAAAAATTACGGCAGCCTAACGGCGCCACTTAAAACTTCATAAAAGGAAATAATGAGAGTAATATGGGATCTCTCATTATATGAACATGAAAAGGGCAGTAATATGAGTATAAAATAACATCCTCCAACATAAGAACATGGAGCATAAAAGGAATGACATAAAAGAGATTACTTGAAAGGAAAGAGAGAAGTCGGATCCCTTACCTTAAAACGTAACTCTTAAAACTCAATGGCTGGGACCTTGAGGGATTGGGGCAACCTTGGGAGGACTCCTTGGGAGTTAAGTAGACCGGAAATTCGTTGAGGATGTTTTTGGAGTCGAAAATATTAGAGGAGGGCTTGGTATTTATAGGGAAATTGAGAGGACAAGGCATTAATGGCCAAGGGACACCTCAAAAGTGGTTTTCTCAAAAGCATGGGCCCTCCCATGGTACTTCCCATAGAGTTAGGCCACATGGGGACCCCCACACAATAATTCATCATCTTTATTCTACCATACCTTAAAATATCTCATGAAATCATCATGACACAGTTATGATGTCATTAAACATACCGAAACCCTAAAACTGTATTTTTACTATTCACTGAAAATTCAGCTTTCTCAGAAAAATCCCAAAATTTCACCTTAGACAAATATCAATGCTCTGATTTCAAAAATAAACTCCATTTTATAAAAATAATTTTCTAAATATTTTTATTTTATTTTTTAAATAAAGACACTATTCACCAAAAATTCATTTTTTTAGAAAAATCCCCAAAAATTAACTTAACATAATATCGATGCTCTGAGTTCAAAAATGAAAACCATTTTATAAAAATAATTTATTAAATATTTTTATTTTAATTTTTAATTAAAAAACACTATTCACCTGAAAAAACTAATACTTGAATAATAATTTATGAAACCGTTTTTTAACAATTTTATTGAATCACATTACTTAATCAAGGTGCCTAGATTATATTAAAACTTTCTTTAAGTGAGATTACTAATCTATTTGGTCATGTTACTAATCCTAAGCATAAATTCACTATTCATAATTTACTATTCATTAAAAATCAAGTTGATCTTATTAGACTCGAAATTTCGTACTAAACATAATTTTAGAAGACCATGTTTTAAAATTCCTTACACATTTTTATTTATTTAAGGTTTAGATGAACATTTTTAAAATATCCTTTCTCTAAATTCATCAAAAATATGCATACTATATTAAGGCGATCCTGTTCTAGCTTCACACGATGAAGTTCAGCTAGGGTTTGGTCCAGAGAAAAGCCCAGTGGTGCTACCTCCTTCCCAAGTTCTGTTAGATGGGCTTTGATCGGTCCAAGACTACATGGTGAGGCCATCGAATCTTCTTTCTATATTAATTAACCAAGATTGCTTGTATTTAGAGACTATAAAGGCACATAAATTTCAAGGAATTTTTTTTTCTTATTTTTCTTTATGAATTTTACAAGAGCGCAGTTTCTGACGACACCTGATTCCAAGGCCCGGTGTGCCCTGAATCATTTGCCGAAGTTTGGCTCGGGTACGTTCAGTGAACGGATGAGCGGGTTTTTCTAACTTTTGAACCGGTGCCCGGAATCGAATTCTGAGGGCACCGATGAAATCGCAGCGCCGATATTCTCTTAGAAACGCCTCTTCCGGAGTTGCGTTTGCTCGGGTGTGGTTTTTAATTTTCGGGCTTAAAGTTAAGAAATAAAATAATTTTGCGACAATTTTATTTTATTTCACTTAAGCCACTTGGATGACACTTGAAGCCACTTAAAGGCGGCTTGAACCGTGTTGAAATGGATAGGATGCTATCCAGAAATATCCTACCCCCTTGATAGGATATTTGTGAGGTGGGGCCCGCCCGAGCCCCGCCGTTTCTTTCCGCTAATAAATGCACCCTTGATAACCTGTCTTAATGAAAGTCAACCGACGCGTTTTCTAAATTCTTAACAGACCATTTAATTGGGTTGTTTCTCTCGTGAATTAAATGGGCTGTTTCTTTCGTGAATTAAATGGCCTGTTTCTTTCGTTGAATTAATTCAATGAATTAATTCAATCGTTTCTTAACCTATTTCGTGTGTTGGCATATTAATAAAATAAGACCAACCTAAAATCTTTGGAGAAGGTTTGAGAGGATTCTTGTTTCTTCTTCTCCCTCGCGAAGAACACGAAGAACCGGAAGAACGCGAAGAACGCTGAACCCGGAAATCGACGACGCTTCCGTCCGTGACGTTCTTCCACGCTCCGAACTCCGATCACTGACCGTTTGAGGTGAGTGATGTCGGATTTTCCTCTCAAGTTCTTTTCTTTTGGTTTTAATCAAAACACAGATTTAAATATTAATAATTTAAATATGTTGTTCTTGGTTCGTTGAGCTCACCGACTCAACACCGGATTCCGCGACGACGTGACGCCTCCCCGCGACGACGCGACGATCCCTCTCTTCCGCGACGATCTTTTCCGCGAAGAACGCCCGCGCCCGCCGATCGATGAGGTAGGGATTTCATTATGGGAATTACCCCCTTTTTAAATTTATTCCCGTCAATGTTTCTTAAAGAAATTAAAGAACCGTTTTTGTGAGCAATTTTTTTAACCTTATTAAAAATTGTTGTTTCCTGTGTGGAATAAATTTCTCCCGGTTGTTTATCTCTAACGCGGAGGGTGCGGGCCAAACGAACACGGCCCGATGACCCTCTGCCGTTCTTCGTTTTGTGCGGATTTGACGGACGACGACGGAACGTGCCGCAGCAGACGTTTGACGATTCCACAGTAAAGAACGGATCCCGGGAGGAGCAACGGCGCAGACGGGAAGGAAAATGGGCCACCGGAGCGACGCCAGCGGCCGGAGGCGGTAGTGCCCCCGCTGAAGCCGCGGCGGCGGCGTCCAACGGACACGCGGCCGCGCGGGTCCGGTTCGTCCAGGCGGGCCGCGGTTCTCTCTCGGCCGCGGGGGCTGCGCCCGCGTTCCACCCGCGCCGCTCGGCCGAGCCGGACCGGCCCTGGCCGGGCCGGGCCGGGCCAACCGGGTTGGACCTGGGTCGGGTCGAACCGGTTCGGGTCGACCCGGTTCAGGCCGACCCAGGGGGGTCGGGCCGGGTCGGCCCGGGCCCGTACCCCCCTTCTTCGGGCGTCTTCGTTCAAATGGCCGTATCATGAGCTACGGGCCTCCAAACGACTCGCCGTCAGCGGCAACGCGATCCTTGGATCGAGACGGTCGTTTCGGTATATTGCACTCAAGGTTTCAGAATACTTTGAGTTCGGCCGGGTTGGTTCGTACACGAGACCAACCGGGCCCCCGGAGCGGAAACGCTCATATCTTGAGCTACGGACGTCCGATTGACGTGCCGTCAGCTTTTTTGAATTCCTCTAAGTGAGGCGGATCATTTGGCATACTCCGCCCGATGTTTGGATGCTGGTGGAGTGCGGTCGGGTTGGTTTTTCCTTAAAAACCAACCGGGCCCCTAGGACGAAAATGCCAATAACTCTTAGACTGGGCGTCCGATTGACGCGCCGTCTACGACGTTGAGTTCCTGTTGACGATACGGAACTTTTGGATACATCAAATTCGGACTTTGTGTCAGTTGATGTATCAGCCTCTCGGCTCGTGGAGCGGACCCTCCCGAACGAGCTTGCTGTGTGCGGGAACCCTAGTGCTGGCTGCGACTGCTTCCTCTACGACGACGACTGTGCAGAGATCCTCCGTGGACTCCGACGACGACCGTGCAGAGATCCTCCGTGGACTCCGGCGACGACCGTGCAGAGATCGTCAGTGGACTGCGGCGACGACTGTGCAGAGATCCTCAGTGGACTGCGACGACTACTGCACTCAGCGATTCTCTGTGGATCAGTGCTACCGGTCCTCTGTGGGCCCGATACTGTGTGGGTCCGATCCTGTGTGGGTCAGCGCTCAGCGGTTCTGTGTGAGCCAGCGCCTACAGGTCCTGCGTGGGCCCGGTCCTGTGTGGGCCCGATCCTGTGTGGGTCCGATCCTGTGTGGGTCACTGCGAGGTTAGTACCTATCGATCCTTCGTGGGTCCGACGACTTAGATGGTTCAATGATCATCTTTATCGTCATCCGAAGAAGTATACATGTGTGAGCTGAATCTTGTGTTACTCTCCTTTGTGGATTGTGTTGAGCTATCCAGTGTGGATTTACTGTTTACTCTCCTTTGTGGACTGTGTAGTGCTATCCTGTGTGGGTATACGTTTTGCTTTCCTGTGTGGATTGGGTTGTGCTTGGGCTCGGACGTTGGAGTCGAACGGGGAATTGCAGACTTAGGTATATGTATGGGAATATACCTAAGCCGTATCAGATGTTACTTCGTGATTGTACTTTTCCTTTGTGGATTTCGGGAGACCTTCGGGGGTCTCGGGGTCCCTACTGAGTAGCTTATACTCACCACTGCACGGGCTTTGCCACCACTACGTTGTGTTGGTTGCAGACGACGGACAGCGCTGACCGGGGT
Organism: Viscum album; assembly: GCA_963277665.1. Lineage (NCBI taxonomy): Eukaryota > Viridiplantae > Streptophyta > Magnoliopsida > Santalales > Viscaceae > Viscum > Viscum album. The sequence goes on along the minus strand of OY728133.1, from coordinate 1,899,861,567 downwards.
GGAGGCGTGCGGAGCAGGACAGTACCTGGAGGTGGACCACTGGGCGGGACGTACTCGGAGCGGTCAGGTGGACCCGAGGAGCAGTGGAGGCTATCTGTACCCACCCTTCAGGTGGGACTTCCAGAGGACGGCTCGACGTTGCAGTTTTCCCTTTTCAGTTATTGTTTTTCCTTTCAGTTGTACTTTATAGTTGGGATTGTATTTCCGGACCCTTTTACTTTCAGCACAGCTTGTACAGTTTTTACTTAGTGTTTACTTTTCCGCTTGTTTACTATGTGGTGCTTGTTTACTTTTCAAAGGAAATGCCTTCCCTTTTTGTTTGGATTTACGCATTGGTGCTAGTCGCCAGCCCCTGGCCTATGGAAGTTGGGCTTGGGGTAGTCACGGCACGGGCCCCGAGGATGGGTCGTGACAAATTGGTATCAGAGGTGGTCGGTTCTACCACAGACTCTGATCATTCTTCTATGTGAAGCAATAGTGTTTAGCGTATTGAGTGTGGTTATCAGTCCAGGGAGTCCAGTGTTGGTGCGGCGGCCGACGTATCCATACACCAGGACCCTGACTACTGATTCCCGACTTAATGCACGAAAACATTGATTGCATGTGTGTTTCAAGTTTTCTTTGTGATTACTTGTGTCAGCTCCCCAGGTATACTGTTCTGACCATGGTGCACTTGTTTCCTTTTTAGGATGGCACGACCACAGCATCCTGCTAGGGTTCCTAGAGTAGGGCGCGACGACAGTCCGCCGAGCGACGAGGCCTCGGTACAGGGCTCGTTGACAGTAGAGGCACAGGCGGTACCTTTACCCGCCGAGCCCCCGATGCTTCCAGCACTGGCAGCTGACGACGCACGACGCCTCGGAGCTCTGCACGAGTTCCAGTGCCAGTGACCACCCAGGTTCCGTGGGGAGTCGGACCCCCAGGCAGCCGAGGACTGGATGGAGGCGGTCGTCCGAGTTTTCAGGCTAGTGAGGACACCAGCAGACCTAATGGTGATCCTCACGGCGAGCCTACTGCACGCAGCAGCCAGACACTGGTGGAGCCTGATGCTCCAGGTACACGATGAGGCCACCCTCATCTGGACGGACTTCGAGAGCCTCTTCCGCTCAGAGTTCGTCCCGGCCACCCTCCGTGCGGTGCGCGTCCAGGAGCTTCTTCAGCTGCGGCAGGGCAGCTTGACGGTCGCTCAGTACGCGGCGAGGTTCACCGACCTATCTCACTACTCGACAGACATGGTACGAGACCCCTTCTTCCGGGCCCGGACCTTCGAGCAGGGATTGAGACACGAGATCAGGTCATCGCTGATCTCCCTCAGCATCCCAACCCAGGCTGGAGTACTGGATCGAGCCCTCCTGATCGAGAGCTTCCTGGCTGAGTCCACAGCGAGACCTATCGCATGGCGGAATGTAGCGGAGTCTTCGGCAGCTGGTAGCCGACGGATGACTCAGGGTTCCAGGCAGACCAGGCCTTCTGGCAGGCGACCTCGGGACACTGGCTCAGCAGTGCAGGGCACCCGGCCCGGAGCCAGCCTTCCGAGAGGCAGACAGTGTTACGAGTGCGGCGGGCAGGGCCACATGGCTCGTGACTGCCCGACCCGTCGTACCGAGGGGTAGCAGACGGTGGAGGGACCACCCAGGAAGAGGAAGAGGGTCGACCGTGGCGGTCCCCAGGGAGGAGGCGGACGAGGCAGAGGAGCTGGCCGAGCAGCAGGTGGTGGGCGACGCTTTGAGGCTCAGCCACCACCACCACCAGGAGTCCCGCCCCGACCACATGGAGCTGGCGGGCAGAGACAGGCTCAGCTCCAGGCAGCGGAGGCCTACGACCACGGCGCACCAGAGATGATTCGAGGTACAATCTGTGTCTATTCCACACTTGCTGCAGTTCTGATAGACACAGGAGCGAGTCACTCTTTCATAGCCACTGCCCTTGTTCGGAGCTCGGAGATTCCGACGGAGCCGTTGGCTCGATCCTTATGGCTAGAGACTCCTACGTGAGAAGACTCGACGATTACGCACTGGTGCCGGCAGTGTCAGCTTACTCTAGGAGGAGAGAGCTTCGTTTGGGATCTTCTAGTAGCAGTGTCGAGGCCTTACGACGTCATCTTGGGCATGGATTGGTTATCTACGGTCCATGCTCAGATTGACTGCATTAGGCGCAAGGTGCGATGTGTGCGCACCGATGGGAGCAGGTTCACCTTCACCGGCGAGAAGGGATCCTTAGCAGCACAGGATGGACTCACGCAGAGGAGAGGTCAGCCCATCACTCATCAGTTGGCTAGCCTCATCCTGGGAGAAGTTGACGTGCGGAGTCCCAGTTTTCCTGCAGTGGTGGATCAGTACGCGGACGTCTTTCCCGACGACGTTCCAGGACTACCTCCTCGCAGAGAGGTAGACTTTTATATTGACCTATACCCCGGGACAACCCCGATATCCACTCCAGCGTATCGGATGGCCCCCACTGAGCTTCGAGAGCTGCGGGTACAGTTGGAGGACTTGCAGAGAAAGGGGTTCATCCGACCCAGTGTTTCGCCCTGGGCTTCCCCGATTTTGTTCGCCAAGAAGGCGGATGGGGGCTTGCGACTGTGTGTCGATTATCGTCGCCTGAATCAGGTGACAGTGAGGAACAGGTATCGGCTACCCAGGATTGATGACCTCTTCGACCAGCTCAAGGGAGCACGGTGGTTCTCGAAGATAGACCTCAGGTCAGGCTATCATCATCTTAGAGTTCGAGACGAGGATGTGCAGAAGACGGCCTTCAGGTGTCGGTATGGCCACTATGAGTTCTTGGTTATGCCTTTCGGCGTGACCAACGCTCCAGCAGTGTTCATGAGCCTCATGAATAGGATCTTCCAGCCATACCTCGATCGATTTGTCGTGGTCTTCATCGACGACATTTTGGTGTACTTGACGACGGAGGAGGAGCACGCCTACCACCTGCGTGTTGTACTAGACACACTCCGAGAGAACCAGCATTATGGCAAGCTCTCGAAGTGTCAGTTCTGGTTACGTGAGGTCCACTTCTTGGGGCACGTCATTTCTGAGGCGGGAGTTGCAGTGGATCCCGCGAAGATCGAGGCAGTGCTAGCTTGGGAGCCACCCAAGAGCGTGACAGAGGTGCGGAGTTTCTTGGGCCTAGCCGGATACTATCGGAGATTTGTGCCTGACTTCTCCAGAGTTGCGGCCCCACTCTCAGTGTTGACGAAGAAGGGGAAACCCTTCGTGTGGTCAGACAGATGTCAGCAGAGCTTCCAGGAGCTGAGGCAGAGGTTGACCAGCGCACCTATCTTGAGGTTGCCTGAGGAGGGAGTTGGATACGTAGTCTACTACGATGCATCAGGGACTGGACTCGGGTGTGTCCTGATGCAGGAGCGGGCCGTGATTGCCTACGAATCACGTCAGTTGAGGCCTCATGAGCAGAACTACGCTACCCATGACTTGGAGTTGGTAGCAGTGGGCTTCGCCCTGAAGACATGGCGGCACTATCTGATGGGCGAGTGCTTCACAGTCTTTTCTGACCACCAGAGTCTCATGTACATCTTCTCTCAGAAGGACCTGAACCTGAGACAAGGGAGATGGCTTGAGTTCCTCCAGGACTATGACATTGAGATAGTCTGTACTCCTGGGAAGGGGAACGTGGTGGCTGATGCCCTCAGCAGGAGGACGGGCATCCAGCTACTTGAGGAGGCGACAGAGCAGCTAGCCGCTTTGCAGATATCCTTCGTGGATAGAGACAGAGAAGCCTTCCTTCAGTCTCTCACAGTCTCTCCTCCACTTCTTCAGCGGTTCAGAGAGGCACAACATGGGGACGTTGACTGTGAGATACGGCGTGCACAGATATCCTCGGGACAGGCACCTGATGGTTTCTCCCTTGGAGCAGAGAACGATGTCCTTTTCAGAGGACATACCTTGGTACCAGTCGCTTTACGAGAGGAGGTGCTAAGAGTGTATCACACTTCTCCTTTGGCGGTACATCCTGGAGTGGCGAATATGTACCAGGATCTCAGACGACAGCACTGGTGGCCGGGCATGAAGAAGGCTGTGGCAGAGTTCGTTTCACGGTGCCTCACCTACCAGCAGGTGAAGGCAGAGCATCAGGTACCGGCAGGCTTGGTACAGCCCTTGGAGGTCCCGGAGTGGAAGTGGGACGGGATATCTATGGACTTCGTGACTGGACTTCCACGCACTTCCAGAGGTCACGACTCCATTTGGGTGATTGTTGACCGACTCACCAAGTCGGCACACTTCTTACCCATCAGAGAGCATGGCTCAGTAGAGAGCTTGGGGCGTCTCTACGTTCAGGAGATTGTACGAATTCAAGGTGTGCCATCGACTATCGTCTCCGATCGGGATGCTCGTTTTACTTCCCGGCTTTGGAAGGGGTTGCAGGAGGCGTTCGGGACGCGACTACGTCTGAGCACCGCCTTTCATCCTCAGACGGATGGTCAGACGGAGAGGACCAGTCAGACTCTTGAGGACATGCTCCGCGCATGTGTCCTCGACTTTGGTCGCAGCTGGGAGGACCACCTACCCTTGGTAGAGTTTGCGTACAACAACAGCTACCACTCCACCATCGGGATGGCACCCTACGAGGCGTTGTACGGCAGGCCTTGCAGATCTCCTTTGTGCTGGACAGACCCAGGGGAGTCAGCACTTGTGGGACCAGAGATGGTCCGAGCCACGACAGAGAAGGTCCAGGTCATTCAGGAGCGGATGAGGACAACACAGAGCCGGAAGAAGTCATATGCTGACAGGAGGCGGAGGCCACTAGAGTTCGAGGATGGAGACCACGTCTTCTTGCGGGTCTCACCTCGACGTGGTTTGAGGAGATTTGTCTGAGGCAGCAAGTTGTCTCCATGCTTCATCGGAACCTTCCAGGTCCTCAGCAGGTTTGGCGAGGTGGCTTATCGTCTGGCTCTGCCACCTCAGTTGCACCGGGTGCACGACGTCTTCCACGTATCCCAGCTGAGGAGATACATGCACGACCCGATGCACATCATTGACTATGGGGAGCTAGACGTGGATGATGGGGCGACTTTTACGGAGGTCCCAGTGGAGATAGAGGTTCGACAGGAGTGGGTCCTGTGTGGGCGATCGATCCCTCTTGTGCGCATCAGATGGAAGCACGGGAACCTCCAGGAGAGCACTTGGGAGTGGGAGGCTCAGATGCGTGCTCAGTACCCACATTTGTTCCCCTAGTTTTTTATGTATCTTTACGGGGACGTGAAGTTCTGAGGTGGGAGTAATGTAAAGACCCGTAAATTTCAAGGAAATTTTTTTTTCGTAATTTTCTTTGGAATTTTACAAGAGCGCAATTTCTGACGGCACCTGATTCCGAGGCCCGGTGTGCCCGGATTCATTTGCTGAAGTTTGGCTTGGGTACGTTCAGTGAACAGACGAGCGAGTTTTTCTAACTTTTGAACCGGTGCCTGGAATCGAATTCTGAGGGCACCGATGAAATCACAGCGCAGGTATTCTCTTAGAAATGCCTCTTCCGGAGTTGCGTTTTCTTGGGTGTGGTTTTTAATTTTCGGGCTTAAAGTTAAGAAATAAAATAATTTTGCGACAACTTTATTTTATTTCACTTAAGCCACTTGGAAGCCACTTGAAGCCACATAAAGGCGGCTTGAACTATGTTGAACTAGATTGGATGCTACCCAGAAATATCCTACCCCCTTGATAGGATATTTGTGAGGTGGGGCCCGCATGAGCCCCGCCGTTTCTTTCCGCTAAGAAACGCACCCGTGAAAACCCATCTTAATGAAAGTCAACCGATGCGTTTTCTAAATTCTTAACAGACCATTTAATTGGGTTGTTTCTCTCGTGAATTAAATGGGATGTTTCTTTCGTGAATTAAATGGCCTGTTTCTTTCGTTGAATTAATTCAACGAATTAATTCAATCGTTTCTTAACCTGTTTCGTGTGTTGGCATATTAATAAAATAAGACCAACCTAAAATCTTTGGAGAAGGTTTGAGAGGATTCTTGTTTCTTCTTCTCCCTCGCGAAGAACACGAAGAACACGAAGAACGCGAAGAACGTCGAACTCGGAAATCGACGACGCTTCCGTCCGTGACGTTCTTCCACGCTCCGAACTCTGATCACCGACCGTTTGAGGTGAGTGATGTCGGATTTTCCTCTCAAGTTCTTTTCTTTTGTTTTTAATCGAAACACATATTTAAATATTAATAATTTAAATCTGTTGTTCTTGGTTCGTTGAGCTCTCCGACTCAACACCGGATTCCGCGACGACGCGACGCCTCCCCGTGACGACGCGACAATCCATCTCTTCTGCGACGATCTTTTCTGCGAAGAACGCCCGCGCGCAACGATCGACGAGGTAGGGATTTCATTATGGGAATTACCCCCTTTTAAAATTTATTCCCGTCAATGTTTCTTAATGAAATTAAAGAACCGTTTTTGTGAACAATTTTTTTAACCTTATTAAAAATTGTTGTTTCCTGTGTGGAATAAATTTCTCCCGGTTGTTTATCTCTAACGCGGAGGGTGCGGGCCAAACGAACACGGCCTGACGACCCTCCGCCGTTCTTCATTTTGTGCGGATTTGACGGACGACGACGGAACGTTCCACAGCAGACGTTTGACGATTCCGCAGTAAAGAACGGATCCCGGGAGGAGCAACGGCACAGACGTGAAGGAAAACGGGCCACCGGAGCGACGCCGGCGGCCGGAGGCGGCGGTGCCCTGGCTGAAGCCGCGACGGCGGCGGCCAACGGACCCGCGGCCGCGCGGGTCCGGTTCGTCCAGGCGGGATGCGGCAGAGCCGCGTTCGCGGTTCACCAGCGAGGCCCGCACGCGGGCCGCAGTTCTCTCTCGGCCGTGGGGGCTGCGCCCGCGGCTTCCACCCGCGCCGCTCGGCCGAGCCGGACCGGCCCTGGCCGGGCCAACTGGGTCGGATCGACCCGGTTCGTGTCGACCCGGTTCGGGCCGACCCAGGGGGGGTCGGGCCGGGTCGGCCCGGGCCCGTACCCCCTTCTTCGGGTGTCTTCGTTCAAATGGCCGTATCGTGAGCTACGGGCCTCCAAACGACTCGCCGTCAGAGGAAACACGATCCTTGGATCGAGACGGTGGTTTCGGTATATCGCACTCAAGGTTTCGGAATACTTTGAGTTCGGCCGGGTTGGTTCGTACACGAGACCAACCGGGCCCCCGGAGCGGAAACGCTCATATCTTGAGCTACGGACGTCCGATTGATGTGCCGTTAGCTTTGTTGAATTCCTCTAAGTGAGGCGGATCTTTTGACATACTCCGCTCGAGGGTTGGATGCAGGTGGAGTGCGGTCGGGTTGGTTTTGCTTTAAAAACCAACCGGGCCCCTGGGACGAAAATGCCAATAACTCTCAGACCGGGCGTCCGATTGACGCGCCGTCTGCGACGTTGAGTTCCTATTGACGATACAGAACTTTTGGATGCATCAACTTCGGACTTTGTGTCAGTTGATGTATCAGCCTCTCGGCTCGTGGAGCGGACCCTCCCGAACGAGCTTGCTGTGTGCGGGAACCCTAGTGCTGGCTGCGACTGCTTCCTCGACGACGACGACTGTGCAGAGATCCTCTGTGGACTCCGACGACGACCGTGCAGAGATCCTCCAGGGACTTCGGCGAAGACCGTGCAGAGATCCTCAGTGGACTGCGGTGACGATTGCGCAGAGATCCTCAGTGGACTGCGACGACTACTGCACTCAGCGATCTTCCGTGGATCCGTGCTACCGGTCCTGTGTGGGCCCGATCCTATGTGGGTCCGATCCTGCGTGGGTCAGCGCTCAGCGGTTCTGTGTGAGCTAGCGCCTACAGGTCCTGCGTGGGCCCGGTCCTGTGTGGGCCCGATCCTGTGTGGGTCCGATCCTGTGTGGGTCACTGCGAGGTTAGTACCTATCGATCCTTCGTGGGTCCAACGACTTAGATGGTTCAATGATCATCTTTATCGTCATCCGAAGAAGTATACCTGTGTGAGCTGAATTTTGTGTTACTCCTCTTTGTGGATTGTGTTGAGCTATCCTGTGTGGATTTACTGTTTACTCTCCCTTGTGGACTGTGTTGTGCTATCCTGTGTGGGTATACGTTTTGCTTTCCTGTGTGGACTGGGTTATGCTTGGGCTCGGACGTTGCAGCCGATTGGGGAATTGCAGACTTAGGTATATGTATGGGCATATACCTAAGCCGTTTCAGATGTTACTTAGTGATTTTACTTTTCCTTTGTAGATTTCGGGAGACCTTCGGGGGTCTTGGGGTCCCTACTAAGTAGCTTATACTCACCCCTGCACGGGCTTTGCCCGCACTACGTTGTGTTGGTTGCAGACGACGGACAGCGCTGACCGGGGTGGAGGCGTGCAGAGCAGGACAGTACCTGGAGGTGGACCACTGGGCGGGACGTACTCGGAGCGGTCAGGTGGACCCAAGGAGCAGTGGAGGCTATCTGTACCCACCCTTCAGGTGGGACTTCCAGAGGACGGCTCGACGCTGCAGTTTTCCCTTTTCAGTTGCTGTTTTTCCTTTCAGTTGTACTTTACAGTTGGGCTTGTATTTCCGGCCCCTTTTACTTTCAGCACAGCTTGTACAGTTTTTACTTAGTGTTTACTTTTCTGCTTGCTTACTCTGTGGTGCTTGTTTACTTTTCAAAGGCAATGCCTTCCCTTTTTGTTTGGATTTACGCCTTGGTGCTAGTCGCCAGCCCCTGGCCTATGGAAGGCGGGCTTGGGGTAGTCACGGCACGAGCCCCGAGGACGGGTCGTGACAGAGACAATAATCAAAATGTTTAGTTTACAGCAGTCATATTGACCAATGGTCATATAACGACCAAAACCCAATAGTCTCATTTTAATTATACTCATGTTATCAAATGAAACATTTTTTTGAGTATAAAAATAAAATATAATAACACATAAAATTAGGAAACAAGATTTATTCAAAATTTCGGGTCGTTACAATATTCCCCCCTTTAGAAATTGCGTCCTCGCAATTTTTAAAATTGGGTTTTGAAATTTCATTGAATGTCCCACATCGGAAAAGGAGTCAGTAAAACTATTACTTTAAATGAATGAAAGGGAAGTACAAATGTCACCCGAGTTAACCCACACTAGGATTCCATGTAGGAAAACATAGACATAGAGGAGAAAACAAAGGGTCAAGTTCTGAGGGTGAGTGATAGAGAACATGATTAGGATAAAGTTACCCATAAGAAAATCCCAAACTTATGATGTATGTAAACGGTCTTTGATTACCTAGTAGGAAACGTAAACCATAATTGTTTTTGTTTTACGTTCCTCTTCGTAATTTTGAAGAATTCATTTACAACATAAAACAAAAACATAAGAAAATATACCAATCTTCATATAGAGTTTCATCCATTAATACGTTTCTACCCAAAACTAATCTTTTCTCCAAACTATGAGCATCAAAAACACTTGGTCTCATCAAAACACAAGAATCATCTTCTAGATAATCACATAATCCACAAAAGATTAATAATCTATTTCATCTATCTTTAAACATTATCCCAAAAACAGAAAGGTTATGGTAAAACAACTCTTCAAAAAGAAATGATCCCATAGGAATGGAAACTACTTTTAAATCTTCAATGTTCCATGGTACTACCTAGAGTTCATCATAGACCATTCCATAAATAACTGTCCTTAAAAATCCATTAAATAAACCAAACTAAGATTGAAACCCAAATACAAGAAGGATTTGATAACATAGTCTTCCAAGGTAAACTTTATCATTCATCTCCAAACAACATCAACCACTCCTAACATCTTATAACAAAAGTAACTAACCTAAACATATTTACACCAAGATAGGTTAATCATTTCCATAAGTAACCTAAATTACTATAATTCCACGTTAAATTCATCGATTCTTCAAAATATAAGTCAACCTTACTCCTCAATGAAAATATCATAGTAATCTATTTACCTTGATCATATAGGGTCCCCAAAATAGTGAACGTCTTCCAAAATAATAATCATCTTTTAATCCCCTAATCATATAAGTCATATTAATTCTGAAATCATCACATTTCCTATCACATTGGTTTTTGGGACATGTTCTTCCATTTCCCACCATTAACTAAGAAGATAAATTATAATTAGGTTCTTAAATACTCCGCCAATAATCATGAAAAGGAAAATTTAAGCATAAAAGGATAAACTTGTAGAATAAAAGTATATCCTAACTTGTGATCCCCTAGGTTCCAATCTAGGTTATCCATGATCGTATATTCTTATGTGAATCTTTATTTTATTTTATCTTTGTTCCTTTAATAATGGTTCATAATAAGCTTATTAATTTTCCAAAGCATATCCCCCGGGAGTGTCATATCTAAGAGTGCAGCAAGGCCCGTTGTCGTGTACCAGTTCACGTTCAAGTCTAGATCAAAGCGATGTTTTCGAGTTTTAACCCTATGTACATCTGTGCCAGAGCCACCTCTACCAGCTCGTATCCAGAGAGGGATGTATTTTCTTGGAAACCCCTTACTCAATACTCACCAAAATACCAGGATGATTTCCTATATTTAAACTTTTCTATAGGGTTCATACTAGAGTTTTAATATCCTAATTTCCATAAATAACTAAACCATCCTTTGTTACCAACTATAGCATCCCACCTTTTTATAACATAAACTTTCATTACACTACACAAAACTGAGGATCTTTAAGGTTTAGTGTATTGGAAACCAGGAACATAATACATGAAAACAACATAAAGCATTCTTCTTAAACACTTGAAAGTCTTCTCCTTAAGTTCATCCTAGGTTCATTACTGCATCTAATAACCTAGGGACATACATCAAAAGAAAGGGTGAGTAGAAGGCCCAGTAAGGGAAACAAGAGGAACATTTTACATGTGAACTTGATATACTTCAATAAGGACATTAAAAGAACTTTAAGGCTTGATAATGAAATCATGATGCATTTCATAATAAAAATATCATTTTTCATAACTTGAATATGTGGCTACATAATTTAACATATACAATCATGAACATATCACCAAGGTCCATCCTCAAGGTGTCATTTGAATATTACCAAGGTTATTCACCAAGGTATCGTGAAAATTGTAATCTCTAGTGGTTACATCATTACCCAATGCATTGGAGCGCTATCTAGGTGCACCATTGACATGTCTTTATTATCATGCGAGATACATATATCATCACCAATCATTTCATAAACAACCCATATAGCATAAAACAAATGTGTTTCATTTCATAATCATAACGTTTTAAAAACTGCTTTAAAGACATGATCATTATGTCACTTTGAACCCACAGAAAAGGGAAAGAGGGTTTCATGTATGTAAATCCCATAATTTAAAATAGAATATTTTTATATATATGTGAACACCCCTATATAAATAAGATATTTGAGTATTCACTTAATAACATAAAATAATTTAGAGATAAAGAGGGGGGAATTTTGAGATGAAAACTATGCAGCATAACGTCTATGATACATTGTTTTAGAAAAAGTTGGAAAGAGAGGGGACATGGGTCACCCACTAAAATATGATACATAAAACAGTAGGGGAAAAACATATAAAGTATTTTAGAACATTGAAATGAAATTTGAAAGATATGCCATTTGAAACGAAGAACTTGAATGGAAGACAAAAAATAAGATTTCTCTTATGAAAATTGGGCAGCCTAACATCGTCACTTAAAACTTCCAAAAATGGATTGACTAGATAAAATAGGGTCTCTCGTCATGTGAACATGAATGATCAGTATGATAGATATAGAGATCATACCCAAACATAATAAAAAGGATCTTGAAATAATTGACATGAAAATAGATCTTGAAAATGAGAAGGGTGAAAGAACCGCTTAGAAATTCGACAGCCTAACGGCGTCACTTAAACTTCAAAAAAATATGAATTGATGAGATAAAATAGGATCTCTCATCATATGAACATAAATGATAAGTATGATAGATTTAGATATCATACCCAAAAATAATAAAAAGGAATTTGAAAGACTTGACAAGAAAATAGATCTTGAAAATGAGAAGGGTGAAATAATCTGTTACAAAAAATTCGGCAGCCTAACCGCGCCACTTAAAACTTCATAAAACGAAATAATGAGAGTAAGAGGGGATCTCTCATTATATGAACATGAAAAGGGCAGTAAGAGTAGTATAAAAGAACATCCTCCAACATAAAAACATGGAGCATAAAAGGAATGACATAAAGGAGATTACTTGAAAAGAAAGAGACAAGTCGAATCCCTTACCTTAAAACGTAACTCTTAAAACTCAATGGTTGGGACCTTGAGGGCTTAGGGGAACCTTGGGAGGACTCCTTGGGAGGTAAGGAGACCAGAACGTTGTTGAGGATGTTTTTGGAGTCAAAAATATGAGAGGAGGTCTTGGTATTTATTGGGAAAGTGATGGGACAAGGCATTAATGGCCAAGGGACACATCAAAAGTGGTTTTCTCAAAAGCATGGGCCCTCCCATGGTACATTACATACAGTTAGGCCACATGGGGACCCCCACAAAATAATGCATCTTCTTTAGTCGACCATCCCTTAAAATATCTCATGACATCATCATGATATAGTTATGATGTCATTAAACATACCGAAACCCTAAAAATGTATTTTTACTATTCACTGAAAATTCAACTTTCTCAGAAAAATCCAAAAATTTCACATTAACCAAATATCAATGCTCTGATTTCAAAAATGAACTCCATTTTATAAAAATAATTTTCTAAATAATTTTAATTTATTTTTTCAATAAATACACTATTCACCGAAAATTCATTTTTTTAGAAAAATCCCCAAAAATTAACTTAACATAATATCGATGCTCTGAGATCAAAAATGAAATCCATTTTATAAAAATAATTTTTTAAATATTTTTAATTTAATTTTTATTTAAAAAACACTATTCACCCAAAAAAATAATACTTGAATAATAATTTATGAAACCGTTTTTAACCATTTTATTGAATCACATTACTTAATCAAGGTGCCTAGATTATATTAATACTTTCTTTAAGTGGGATTACTAATCCATTTGGTCACATTACTAATCCTAAGCATAAAATTACTATTCATAATTTACTATTCATCAATAATCAAGTTGATCTTATTAGACTCGAAATTTCGTACTAAACATAATTGTAGAAGAAAATTTTTTAAAAATCATTACACATTTTTATTTATTTAAGGTTTACAATTACATTTTTAAAATACCCTTTCTCTAAATTCATCAAAAATATGCATACTATATTTATATGGATATTTTAAAATTCATAAACTTAATCATAAGAAGAAATCCCAATTTTTTATTTAAAACAAAGGATTACACAAGGCAGTTACGGTCTCCTTACATAGCCCCATATCACACCAGCATAGGACCTAATTGTAAGGTGTGCTAAGGTGAGAGAATCCGAGGGAGGCTCGGCCAACATCACATGAGTAGTAATTTCTATTAGTTTGAATTTCTCGCGAAGGCGATCCCGTTCTAGCTTCACACCATGAAGTTCAGCTAGGGTTTGGTCCAGAGCAAAGCCCAGTGGTGCTACCTCCTTCCCAAGTACTGTTAGATGGGTTTCGATCAGTCCAAGACTACTGGGTGAGGCCATCGAATCTTCTTTCTATATTAATTAACCAAGATTTCTTTTATTTAGAGACAATAATCAAAATGTTTAGTTTCCAGTGGTCATATTGACCAATGGTGAAATAACGGCCAAAACCCAATAGTCTCATTTTAATTATACTCATGTTATCAAATGAAACATTTTTGTTGAGTATAAAAATAAAATAAAATAACACATAAAATTAGGAAACAATATTTATTCCAAATTTCGGGTCGTTACAATGCAGCGATTACCTCATTAATAAAGGATTTAAATAAAATGGAAAGATAATGTAAAATCTATGAACTACACAAGTCCAAAACCTATTAGATGGGTGGATTTTGAACCCTTATAACCTTATCCTCGAAACACATCAAAGTGGGACCATTAAAATCTGAAACTTATTCTAAAATAATGTAACATTTTCTTACTTTCCAAGTGTGCCCCTCCTCTCCTCTTATAAAAGGCCCCCACCTCTACCACCATACCCACACTCCCAAAGCCTTTGGTTCAGCCAACCTCTTCCCATTTTGTCTCTCCACTTCCATCTCTTACTCCTTGAAGCCTCACTTTGGGCATAAGTCTTCCCAAGGAAGCCTTTGAGCTCAAACCAAAGGGAGTTACCTGATTTTAAGGAGATTAAAGAACGACTGAGTCAAGTAGGACCCAAGGTAAGGGACTTCGTCTCAATATCCTTTCATTGAGGCATATATTGTTTTATACACAACATTCTTTTATACGGTGTATAAAAACCTTTGAGTTTTTCTTTTATACAAAAGGAATCTTTTTCTACGAAGCGTTTTACAAAACAATAAAAAGAAATGTTTCTTTTAATGTACGTGGTGACAACAACATTTTCCGCCGCCGCGAGTATTATATCATCTTTGGATTCCTAAAAAAGCCGTAATGTTTTTAAAATAAAATAAATACCATATAATCTTTTATGTATTTTGGTATTGTAAATGGTTTTGATAAAGGATTCTATTATGTCAATATATTTAAATGATATATTTTGATTGAAATGTGGAAATGTTATCATTCCTTTATATTGGTTTTATGTTTTATGATTTTATATTGGTACTTGGACATTTGACGGGTGGTTACGTGATAAAACATATGACAGGTGGTGCCGTGAATACCAGGACGGGTGGTTACGTTATAACCTCCAATGCATTGGGTATGGAAGTTGGCCGTATGGATATTCCATTAAGTATGTATGGAAGTTGGCCGTATGGCTATTCCATTAAGTGATATGTGTGGAAGTCGACCGTATGGTTATTCCACTTAAGTATGTTTATGTCCCAAGTTACCTTTATATGTTATGTGTTCTTTATATGGGTTTTATGGTAATCCATTGGTTACAAAAAAGGTAAGTAATGATATTTTATTCATTGAAGAGTTTTTACTACTTCATGAAGGTGAAGGTATTACTTTGATAAAGTTATACATGGTTTACTTGATGTTTGAAAAACTAACAGTTTTCATTCTTTGTGTATCCCTTATTGAGCTTTTTATGCTCACCCCAAGTTTTTTTAAATGTTTTTCACAGGACTTAATGAGGAATAGGGTCAAGGATGGGATCAAGGGAAAGTCATGCTATATAAAACATGGAACTAGACATGTTTCTTTTAAAGAGTTTTTATTTTATGGAATCATAGTAGAAGTGACTACATTGTAATCTTTTGAGATGTAATAGTTATGTCCTAATTCTCTAAAAGTCTAAACCTGAAAATATCCTCAATGTGAATTATTCATTTAATTCAATATTAAGTAATGTTTAAGGCTGGGGCCTTATAGTTGGTATCATAGGTCGGTTTAGACAACATTATGAGTTAGAAAAGTGATAAATTATAAATTAATTTAGGGTATGCTTGAAATGATATAGCATTTACGAATTACCATGTTTCTTCTCATAAGATATTCCTGTGTTAAGAATGGTTTTCCATAGAGGGAACTGAACAGATTTTCTGGGAAGGCATACAGAGGGAAATGACATTTCAAATCAGTATCCTGAGATGGTCAGAATCAGAACTAAACAGTTTGTTGCAGTGATAGCTTAGTTTTCTCAGGTGATAAATGGTGGTTGTTTTTATTGATGATATTTTGGTGTTTTCTAAAAATAAAGAGGAGCATGAAAGTCTTTTAAGGGTTATCTTGCAAACCTTAAAAGAAAAGAAACTATATGGAAAATTCAGCAAGTGTGAGTTTTGGTTGCAAACAATTTCTTTCCTTGGTCACATTGTTCCAACAGATGGCATAACTGTTGATCCTGCTAAAAAAAAGTTGTTGAAGAATGTCCAATACCCACATATGAAACTGGGATGCATAGTTTTCTTGGGTCGGCAGGTTACTACCAAATGTTTGTTGAAAATGTTTCATGGTTATCTAGTCCAATGACTAAGCTAACTCGGAAGGGTGTTAAGTTTATCTGGACAAAAGAATGTGATGATTCTTTTCAGGGGTTGAAAATAAGATTGGTGAATGCTACAGTTTTGGCACTTACATCGAGGAATGGTGAGTTTGTTATATATAGTGACACTTCGTTGAAGGGACTTGGCTGTGTCCTTATGCAGAATGATCAGGTAATTTCTTGTGCTTCACGTCAGTTGAAAACACATGAGGTAAATTACCCTACACATGATTTGGAATTAACTGCTGTTGTCTTTTCTTTAAAAATTTGGAGGCATCATTTGTATGGAGTAAAGTGTGAAATATATACTGATAACAAAAGTTTAAAGTATATATTCACTCAGAAAGAATTGAACATGAGATAGAGGAGATGGCTGGAATTAATCAAGTATTATGATTTCACAATTCACTACCATCCGAGAAAAGAAAATAAAGTGTCCGATGCTTTGAGCCAAAAAAAGTAATGCTTCATTAACTATGCTACGTTTGGAATGAGATACTTTGGTTTTTGATTTGATGAAATTTCGCATAGAAGTTGTTGGTGCAGGAAGATCTTCTATTTTGTTTCAGGTATCAGTGAGATCATCCCTATCAGAGAGAATTTAGAAGGCACAAAGAGAAGACAGTGATTTGCAGAAAAAGGTAGAGCTGGTTCAGAAGGGTAAGCAGCCTGAATTCAACATTGATAATGATTGTGTTTTGAGGTTTGGGAAGAGATTATGTGTGCCTTTTAATTCACAGTTGAAGAATGAGTTGTTATGTGAGGCTCATAGTTCCCTATTTTCAGTTCATCCTGGCAGTACTAAGATGTACAGAGATCTGGGGGAGTATTACTGGTGGGATGGAATGAAAAGGGATATTGATGATTTTACTGTGAAGTGTTTGACTTGTCCGCAGGTTAAAGTATAGAGGAAGTTACCGAAAGGGATGCTTCAGCCTTTACTAGTGCCAGAGAGGAGATGGGAAAATATATCCATGGATTTTGTCATGGGATTACCGAAGACATCTAGAGGTAATAATGCAATCTGGGTTATTGTTGATCGTTTGACTAAATCTGCTCATTTCCTTGATATAAGAGATAATTTTTCCCTAGATCAACTTTCCCGTTTGTATCTGAAAGAGATAGTTAGGTTACATGGAGTTCCTCTCTCCATTGTGTCTGATCGAGATCCCAGGTTCACTTCTAACTTTTGGAAAGGCTTTCAGATGTCGTTGGGTACTGAATTAAATTTTAGTACAACTTTTCATCCGCAATCAGATGGGCAGTCAGAACGAACAATTCAGACCTTGGAGGATATGCTACGAGCTTGTTCGATGGATTATCAGGGAATTTGGGACCAACATCTTTCTTTGGTTGAGTTTTCATATAATAACAGTTTTCATTCCAGTATACAGATGGCACCATTTGAGGCATTATATGGGAAGCGGTGTCGAACTCCAGCATTTTAGGATGAAGTGGGTGAAAGGAAGATGATGGGACCAGAATTGGTAGAAGAGATGGTAGAAAAGGTTCAGTTGGTTTAGAAACACATGAGAACAGCTCAGAGCAGGCGGAAGAGTTATGCGGATAACTGGAGGAAGGATCTATCTTTCGAGGTAGGTGATCATGTTTTTCTCAAGGTTTCTCAATGGAAAAGTGTGATGCGATTTGGTAAGAAAGGAAAGCTGAGTCCAAGGTATATTGGACCATATGGAATTCTAGAGAGAGATGGATCAGTTGTATACAGAGTGGCATTACCTCTGAGTTTATCTCAGGTACACAATGTTTTTCATGTTTCGATGTTGAGGATGAATATGCCATATTCATCTCATGTTTTGAGTCCAGATCTAGTTCAGTTGGAAGAGAATCTCTTTTATGAAGAACAACCAGTCCAAATTCTTGACCAAAGAGAGCAAGTGTTGCGAAATAAGGTAATCCACCAGGTAAACGTTTTTTGGAAAAACCATATGGTTGAAGAGGCAACGTGGGAATCAGAAAATGCTATGGGGGATAAATACCCCCACTTATTTTGATAAGTGAATAAAATTTTGAGGACGCAATTCACAAAAGCGGGGAAGGATGTAACATCCCAGGTAAATAAAGAATAAAGAATTTTCATATTTATTTATATTTACGAATTAAATATTAATTTTACTTTAAAGGGGTTTCTATGTTCGATAGCATACCCAATACGCAACAAAGAGTTTCATTGAAATCTTATGTTGCACACTAGTAATATAATAATATTATTTTAAATGGTAGTTAACATGTAGTCATTGTATTGGCAAGAATGGATAGAAATAACTAAAATATGATTATATAGGTTTTTTAAGTGTTTTTACATTTATAAAATAAAATATAAAGGCTTAAAAAAAGAAAAGAATTCAATTTTAGGCGTATATGCCCCAGTTTTCACTAAAGGTTCACTTATCGCCTTTTGACGGCGAACCGTCATTAAATATGGTCTTTTTCACTCTTATACATTCTATTGGACCAAATAAAACTCTTCTTTAGAATTGGGACATCAAAATTTACATTGTGTAAATTTTTGGTATATGTCCGATAAAGTTCATTTTTTTAATGAATAGTGTAAAATGTGGTATTTTAATTCAAAACCTCGTTTTAATCTAATTTATTTATATGATTAGATAATCTTTTGAATTGTTTTTTAAGTGCAATAAGAATATATTTTTACCATTTAATCCAATAGTTGTCATTGGAATTAATTTCACTTTGAAATCAGACTTAAACTAGTGTCAATCTTTTGATACTTATTGTTTCATAAAAACATGCTATTTGTCATGACAACAGGAATTAATTATTAAATTAATAAATGTGACTTATATGTTTTGAATTTTTTAAAATAGGCTTCATTTTTTAATTCGGAATACCAAATATATCTTATGGTGAATTTTTGATATTTTTCTTAAAAACATCAATTTTTGATGAATAGTGAAACCACTATGTGGTACTTATAAAAACTGATTTTTCATTTAAATGAAATTTTACCACTTCTGTGTTTTGAATTTCAAAAATTCTACATACATGGTTGTCATTAAGAAGTAAAATGTGCTTCAATGGGATTAAAATAAATTTTTGGTGAATAATAACTTATTATGTTTTTAATCGCGATTAGAAGTAATTAGTGTAGTTTAAGTTAAAAATAATGTATTAATAATATGAGATGAGCTTGACACATGTCCTACCGTCATTGGATGTGTCATGGCCGACCATGAAAAGACATTGGTCAACATGGGGACCCCATGGAGCCACTTTGGCTGGGAAATGACATAAATAACTTTTTATTTAATGTTAAATTAAAAATAACAGAAACATGAGATGTTTTACTAAAACAATTTCTACATGGGGTTATACAAGGTAGATTTTTGACTATAAATATTAATTAGAAATATAAAAATATTTCCTACATAATGATAGTTTTTTATAATATTTAGACATTAAATAAATTAAATTATTTATGACATCATGATGATGCAGTGATTACCCCATTAATAAAGGATTTAAATAAAATGGAAAGATAATTTAAAATATATGACCTACACATGTCCACAACTTATTGGATGGGTGTATTTATAACCCTTATCACCTTATCCTCGAAAAAAATAAAAGTGGGACCATTAAAATCCAAAACACATTCTAAAATAACGTAACATTTAATTACTTTCCAAGAGTGCCCCTCCTCTCCTCTTATAAAAGGCCCCCACCTCTACCACCTTACCCACACTCCCAAAGCCTTTGGCTCGTCCAACCTCTACCCATTTTGTCTATCCACATCCATCTATTACTCCTTGAAGCCTCACGTTGGGAAGAAGTCTTCCCAAGGAGCCTTTGAGCTCAATCTAAAGGGAGTTTCCCGATTTTAAGGAGATTAAAGAATGACAGAGTCAAGTTGGAACTGAGGTAAGGGACTTCATCACAATCTCCTTTCATTGAGGCATATTTTGTTTTATAAACAAATTTCTTTTATACGGTGTATAAAACCCTTTGACTTTTACTTTTATACAAAAGGATTATTTTTCTACAAAGAGTTTTACAAAATGACAAAAAGAAATATTTCTTTTAACGTATGCGGTGACATCGACCTTTTCCCCCGCCGCGAGTATTACTTGTTATTTGGATTCCTCAGCAAGACATAATGTTTTTAAAATAAAATAGATACCATATACTCTTTTATGTATTTTGGTATTGAAAATAGTTTTGATAAAGTATTCTATTATGTCAATATATTTAAATGATATATTGTGATTGAAATGATGGAAAATTATCATTTATTTATATTGGTTTAATGTTTTATGATTTTATATTGGTATTTGGACATTTGAAGGGTGGTTACGTGATAAACCATATGACGGGTGGTGCCGTGAATACCAGGATGGGTGGTTACGTTATAACTTCCAATGCATTGGGTATGGATATTGGCCGTATGGCTATTCCATTAAGTATGTTTGGAAGATGGTCGTATGCCTATTCCATTAAGTGATATGTGTGGAAGTCGAACGTATGGTTATTCCACTTAAGTATGCATATGTCCCAAGTTACCATTATATGTTATGTGTTCTTTATATGGGTTTTATGGTAATCCATTGGTTACAAAAAGCTAAGTAATGATATTTTACTCAGTGAAGAGTTTTTACTAATTCATGAAGGTGAACGTATTACTTTGATAAAGTTATACATGGTTTACTTGAGGATTGAAAAACTAAATGTTTTCATTCTTTTTGTATCACTTACTGAGCTTTTTATGCACACCCCATGTTTGTTGAAATGTTTTTCATAGGACTTAATGTAGAATAGGGTCAAGGATGGGATCAAGGGAAAGTCATGCTATATAAAACATGGAACTAGACATGTTTCTTTTAAAGAGTTTTTATTTTATGGAATCGTAGTAGAAGTCTCTACATTGTTATCTTTTGAGATGTAATAGTTATTTCCTAATTCTCTAAAACTCTAAACCTGAAAAGATCATCAATGTGAATTATTCATTTAATTCAATATTAATTAATGTTTAAGGCCGTGGCCTTATATATATTGCATGTACTTTGGAATCATTGGGTGGTATCCTATTGGGCTTAGAATCACACCCTTCTTACACACCTTGGGTGTAAGTAGACTTTGTTATATTTTACTCAGGTAAAAGTAAGGCCTCAGGTGAAGGCGGTTTGGGTTGTTATCCCCTCCAACTATGCGGTGTTGTGGAACGGCTCGTGGGTGATGACCCCTTGTTGTGTGGATTCTTGGTGGTTATTTTTATAATGTTTTCATTTATTTATAGACATATTTTTTTGACTCTAAACCAATGTATTCAGTTCTGGTTTTTTTTTAAATATTGTTTGGTATAAATTTTTCAGATTCAGTTTATTGATTTTTTTAATGGTTTATGCCTTCATATTTAGGTAAATCATTCCCAAACCTAAATAAATGATACCCGGGAACTTGTTCCAGACCGTGGGGATAGGGAAAGCCCTTCGGGTCATGTCACGGGTAGGGTTTAGTACCAGTTTTGGCAGTGACCAGATTCGGTTCGTGACAAAATGGTATCAGGGCAGGTTCGCTCCTTGGGTCATGTTATTTGGGGAAGAGTCAACATAGTCTGGAGCTAGGATTTTGGGACCTGAAATTTCAGTAATGGGTAGTGTGCCTGGCCAGCGCACCTCATGATGGGATTCAAGTCACCATGGGAAGTATGGATTTATCTATGTCTTTTGATTTTCTTAGTCTAATGATGATTATGGGAAATGAAAAGAGAGTTGGATTAATGGTCTCAGTAAGCTCGCAGGGCCTGGAAAGCCATGTGGAGCTGGGGATATTACCTAGAACACTTTCTATGACAGTGAAGTGATTGGAATATGCCTACCAACCATATGTCCAAGTTATCCACTGAAACATGTTTCCTCTCGCATTGTCTTGTGTTCTTTAGTTTTGAAATCTTGGAACTTTGGTTTTAAACAGACTTGGTTTTAAGAAGTGTAAAGTTTTTGTGAAATGATTTTCAAATAAATATTGAATGTTTTGATTTATGAAATGGTGGAACTGAATTTTTAGAATTGTTTTGAAATGGAAAATAGTATTCTTACACCTCTTTTGAAAGCCAGAACCATATTGAAGTTTGTTTTCAAAAGTGTTTTTATTAAATTATGGATTCTTTTCTAAATGGTTGCGTCCTTATGAAATTTTTTCTAAGATGTGAAGTGGGATTTTGATATCATTGTTATAATTTTAGAGAAAAGGGATGTGTTGGTTGACTATTTTGGTTTTGAAATGTGAAACGATTTTTTTAACCGTTGGTATTTTTGTGAGTAACCACATGCATGGGGTTATATGGGATGATGGATGTTTGATGGAATGACTGGATGAGTGCTGGAATGGATATGAGGAGGGTACCCGGTGTGGCACAAAAACATGCATGTGTGAGGCCCATGGGGTATCATTGGTGGATATGCTTACTGATAAACCGTTTGTTTTCAACGAATTGGTTTTAAAGAAAAACTTGATGTCTTGATGAATAGTTTGGTATTGATTGTATTATTGGTTTTTGAAAATGTTGATGTTGTGGGATATATTGAGTTCAAGAACCCCTTCTTTTTGAACTATGTTTTGGGTTTGTGTTTGGTCAGTAAGCTGTGTTGTAGGGACGGTTAGTGGTCTATTTTGAAATTATTTTTTGGGATGCCATTACGGTGGTTCCCTTCATCTGTTTGGATCTGGTTTGTGGCATTTTTTGACCAATGGACCAGATTGGTTGGGTCCTTGGGTTCTCTCATTAGATAAGGTACGCCCCCATTACGGGTTAATGCACAACTGAAGTGCAACCCATTTTGTTTCTCCATTAGAAAATCCTCTAGTTGATCAATATAAAGAATATTTTATCTAACATTATTTTCGAGTCTACACCCATTCATTTCTCTGATTTGTGGATCCTCTTGTAGTAGGATAGTACTTGTGGATGTTTGAAAGGGACCTTAGTTTTTTAAGTTTCTTGATTCATCAAAGGTGGGAGTGTTCTGTTGTTGTTAGTACGGATGAGTGTCTTGATGGTGTCTAAGAGGGCCTCTGGGTTCTTTACAGTTTCTTTGAAGAAATATTTATTATTAAACCACCAATTTTGAGATTTGGGTCATGATAGAATATTGTGTCCACTTTTTGGACTTATCTGTTGTTTAGGGACTTTGAATATGGTCCCGTTACATGTATTGTTTCTATCAATCGCAAGGGTCATGTTCGGTGACGCATTGTGATGTTGTGTGATCTTTTGACCATAAAGGTGAAGGTCACACAATCCCCTAAGGTTATATGTTATGTTGGGATTATGTCTCCCATGGTAAAAACATCAAATCCTCTATCTTAGAGGAAGGTGTTTATACGTGTCTTTCCCTTCTGTTGTTTCTCACCCAATGAAACAAGGTGTGATGTGTGTGCATCTTCTGATCCCTTGTTTCAATGAAATGTCTGGTTTTGGTAAAGTGGGTTATGGAGTGTGTTATGTCTTGATAAACCCATCGGGGTGTGCGATGTAGTTGTTTGTGGCACCAAAAGAAGAATTTCCACATAGGGGTTTCAACAGCCAAACTGCATGGACGAAGATGCTTCAATATTTTGAGCTCTAGCCATAGGTCCCAAAGAGAAGCTGGTGCATAGTCAGGGGAAACACCAATGTCGTTTAAACACTTGTACAAAGTCTTATCCTTAGTATGAAAGATAGGAATAGTTTAAACCTATGGTGTCATCATATTTCTTCTATTGTACCCATTCGGTGGAAAAAGGTGGAGGGTCTTATACCCATGTCATCACACAATGTTATTCCCTCCCCCTTTGGTTTCCATTGAGTCTTTGGAGAATGATTGGAAATTTGGCTAGACTAGTTGAGCACACGGTTTTCACAAGGTTAGTTCTAACCATGAACAAAAAAATAACCATGAAGATATAAGGATTCACATAGTATCTCACAGTTTTCCAAACTGTGTTGACTAACCGTGCGACCGTCCCAACTCCTTAATTTTGGGGTCTTTTCGAGTCGGCCCACGCCAGTCAGTTAAGATGGTTGGTTCTTGTGGTGGGAAGACCCACTGTGGGTATCATGTATATTATTTTGTAAATTTATAATTTATGTATACCCCTTGTACTAGGGAGTCTGTTTGGGCCTCCCCCTATTAGTGTCTTGATTCTATCTCGGGGAAAAGAAATTAAGTTGTCTCTTACAGTGGGGAGCCCATTTGTGTCTCTTCATACGAGTAACTCATATTTTTCCTTGGTTTTGTATGGGAAGTAGGTATTATAATTTGGATATTTATAACTACCTACATCTTACTTTGGTAAACACTTATATTGGAGAGTGACCAATGGTTTAGTTATAGTAGGGCAAGTGTAACCTTGTTCGATGTTGTTGTTTATTTGGGTAAATTGATTCACTGTTGTTCAGATTGTGTTTGAGGAGTTTTCATTTGGGAAAAATCCTGAATGTGCTTGATTCTTTTAAGAATGTGGTGTATGTTAGGTTTGTGAGAGTATTCCTTCCTTCATTGATCACTGTAAGTGTTATGGCCTTTGGGGGAGAAACCTGGCAAGAGAGTACCTCTTGGTTTCTCAGTTGGGTTTGGTTGTGGCTTTGGCCTTACTGTGACTTTCTAGGGCAGAAAGTTTTAATAGTGGGGAGAATTGTCACATACATAGCTTATTTTAAATGTATTTTTATTTTAATTTCCATTAATGCGTTGTTTTGGGGGGTTTCCAATGTTTTTATGGAGAATAGGTGAGTTTTCATGAATTGGGCCAAACCGTTAGCCCAATTACAAATTTAAAAATAATTTTTTTTTCTTTTATAACTTATTTATTTTTGATTATTTTTCACTCATTACAACTCCTAAATTTCCTCCCCTGATATATTAACACCAAAATTAAAATTTGGAGCCTTTGGAAATCCATAACCAAGGTGTATATGGGTTTTTATTTAAGGTATTTGGCCTGCCCGAAAGCCCAATTCCAGTTTTAAAAATAAAACATGATATATTAATAACATATTCATTTTTAAGGTTTTTTTGTGATTCCAAGCCCCAAACACGCCCCATGAACCCATACGCGCGTCCAATATCCTCCCACACTCTTTTCAGCTCATTTTCATCGTGGTTTAGGTCGAAACATCTGAAGAACTCAAATTTCTGGAAGATTTGTAAAGGTAATTTGTTTCCTTCATAACTCCTTCGGTTCTTACTCTTTTCCCCCATTAAATTTCATAAATGATCTTCCTATCCTTGTTTGAACCTCCCTTGAGGGTTTGAGTATTTTTAAAATCATCTACTGGTATTTTTGGGGGCGATTTTTACAAGATATTTTAAGTAAGTTGTTCTCCTCCTTTCTTCTTTCAATTTGTTTAGGGTTACATCCAATTTACATAGGGTTTATTTCATTATTATTGAGGTTCCTAATGTCCAGGAAGTAGGGTTTAAAAATTAGGGTCTTATCTTGTGTTTCATGGTCTGAAATTCGGGTTTTAGGTCTGGTCTACCTTCCTTGAGGTGCGGCGGTGGTGCTTTTGAGTTTTCGCACAAAAGATTCAAGGGTTTCCTTGGTTTTGGTAGGTGATTCCATTGTGTGTGAAATTTTTGGGAATTATCTTATTGTGTTTATGGTACCTTAATGTTTATTTCAATGGAATGTTTCTATAAAAATTGGTTTTAGGTTCATTTATAATGCAAATGAATTTTATGTTCCAATTTTTGGTGAAATTGGGGGTTTTCATTCAAATATTTTATTGGTTCATTTGGGGATGACCTATAAGTAATTAGTTGATTTTAATGAAATGTAATAGGAATGAAAATACTATTTTGATGATTGTTTCATGTGTTTGTTACTGTGAAAGTTGGTTTTAATGGTATTTGTGAGACACATGAATTTCTATGAGCCGTGTTGTGTAAAAATAGAGGTTTTACAATAATGTCACTTCTTGAACCCTATGAGGCTTCCCTAAAAATGATTTGTTGTGTTAATTTAAATTTATTGGGATGACCTTTATGTTTTGGTAATAAAAAATGTGCACATAGTGTGAAATTGGTGTTCTCAAGGTATTTTTTTGTGCAAAACACTACGTGATTTTTAGGAATTGTTTTATTAAAAATCAAAGTGTTTTATTGTGTGTTTTAAGTGTTATAAAAATGTGATAGATACTGTATTGGTTGTGTGTCACCATTTGTGGTGTTTTATTTGAAAATGGATTTATGTTTCATGCTGAAATTGTTTGAGGACAAAAGTGGAAGCTCGGGTACTTAGGTGGGCGGATTTGTACTAGTACGGCTAGTGGACTGGATGGGTGTTGTCCCTGTTTCACCTAGAATTTGGATAACGACAACTCTAACTAAACTATGTGGATGGTGATTGGAAACCACTATGTTTTGGGTATGTTCCCTACTAGTGGCTCGTGCACGAGTGTGGATTTTACTTTGGTTGCTTTACACTGAGGTACGAGGTACATAGGGCCCGAGACGACATACTGCCTAGGGGTGTTCCTGGTTTGTTGCTCACTTGATTTTTAGTATATACCCTTGTATTTGGGTGTTTTTATCAGTAATTTACATTATATATCATTTCCACTTTGATATGTAAACATTCTGGAAATTCTAGTCTGAAAACTTTATTTTTAATGAAAGTTGCATTTCTTGGAATTTCATCGTCGTTTTTCTTTACGAATTAAAACTTTTTTCTTCTTCACCTTATATTGAATGAACTTTGGAATAATTGGGTGGTATCCTATTGGGATTAGGATCACACCCTACTTACATCCCATGGGTGTAAGTAGACTTTGTTATGTTTTACTCAGGTAAAGGTAAGGCCTCAGGTGAAGGCGGTTTGGGTTGTTAGCCCCTCCAACAGTGCGGTGTTGTGGAGAAGGCTCGGGGGTGATGACCCCTTGTTTTGTGGATTCATGGTGGTTATTTTTCTAAAGTTATCATTTATTTATAGACATATTTTATTGACCCTAAACCAATGTATTCAGTTCTGGTTTTTTTGTAAACATCGTTTGCTATTAATTTTTTAGATTCAGTTTATTGATTGTTTTTAATGGTTTATGCCTTCATATTCGGGTAAATATTTCCCAAACCTAAATAAATGATACCCTGGAACTTGTTCTAGCCCGTGGGGATAGGGAACGCCCGTAGGGTCATGTCACGGGCTGTGTTTGGGGCTGGTTTTGGTGGCGACCAGATTCGGTTCGTGACATTCCCTAAGAATATGTTTAGAGGAAAGTATTAATAAACACATATATCAACGATATCATGCACTACATGAAAATAAAAAAGTAATACAACCTATAGAGTTAAAATATAAGATGAATATTTGTTGGGTTTAGATATATCATAATGCGATCAATATATTTAAATAACTCATCCAATAATAAATTTTGATTCATTTAAGAACATAAGAAAACAATAAGAAATTTATAAAAATTACAAAATAAAGAAAATTTGATTGATTGGAGATCAATTCACTATGAAAAGATGTGGTATAGATCTCAAATAATAATTCTAGATCCCTTGGATTCATACATGGAATATGATAATTGAATCGGGTAATGAGTGGTGTAAAATATTGGGGTTGGCTTTACCAAAAACTAATATGCACGTAATTAGATCCACCTACCCCTTGGATACCGACTACACAGTGGAGACCACTAGTATGCAGGTGGTGTCATGTAGTGATCCTACATAACTGAAAGTCCCATTATCCACTTGGTGGATTTCAATTATGAATTACAATCTATCATGATGACATTGGAGGGCCAGTGGAACCCACCAGTTAGTCGTTGTATTTAAAATTCCATTGTTCATCCCATTTTGGTTACCCCCTCCTCCAACACTCAATTCCGATTATAAAGCCTCCAAAAAAATAAAAAATATTCTAAATTATTAAAAAATGGTATTTTATGTGGATCATACCTAATGGTAATGTGATATGTTATATTTCTTCATGGATATAGAAGTTTATGCATAAAAATGACCGATGATTTTATTATAAAATGAATTGAATGAAATAAAGGTAAATAATTTTATACCATTATAAAATTATTATAATTTTATAAATATCAATTAGATTCATTAAATTATTCCTTATTAACATATAGGTTAAAATTAATTTATAAATAATCACATCACCATTTAGAGGTTATATTATACACTTATGCATAAGGGACTTTATAATTTTTCAATGGATATAAGGGTTTAAAACTGAATAATAACTTATCATTATTGAATAATAATTATTTTATATACATAAAATATAGAAATTGAATTAATATATATACCCATCAATGATATATAGTGATGTAACAAAAATCACATCACTTAATTGATGTCTCATTCCAAACATATGCCTGAGCGAGGTGTTAATTTTCCAAAAGATTAACAAGTTGACTGAATGTATGTGTACCATACACATAATAACATTTATTAATATTTGGGATGATAATTTTATTATACCATTATGGTTATGATAGGTTTTATATATGTCAAAAAAATAAAAAATGGAATAAATCAGTTAAAATTTATACCTATTCATAGGAAAATGTCCTTTGATATACACAATATGTATTATAAGTTGGACTTTTGGTGAAAATAGGACTATCAATATGGGTGTAGAATGATTGGTTATGTATTTGGTTCAATTATTTTTCCTTTTTAATGTACTCAATTATGGTATGGGTTTTGAGGATGGAAGGTTCCCTATTATAAGTGAGCGGAGTGGCTCACTTATAATTATTCAATACTTTTTACAATTATAAGATCCTTAATATCGGTAATATGACACTAAACTATTCAAATTTAAGAAAATGTGATAACAGTTGGAATAAAATATTCCAATAAGAATTATTAGGTGATTTTATGGCCATTCTAGAAAAATTAACCTTAATTAACCCATTTGACTACTTAACCATGGTGAAAATAATTTACCAAGGTTACTATTCACAAAGACAATATATGAAATTTACCACATTACAAAATCCGTAACTCATAACTATAAATATGATATCCATTTTTTCAATATTCCTTTTTAAGAGTTGATGAAATTAAATTCTTTACAAGTGTGAAAAAAGAAATAATTTTTTTATAAATATGTGTTTTAATCATAAAAAGGAAATTATACAAATATAAATGTAAATAGGGATTGCTATCAAAATAATTAAATTATTTATAATACATTATATCTTATTTTAATTTAAAACAAATTAAATAATATGATTGGCCTTTTAAAAAACATGATTTTAAGGAAATTACTTTTTTTTTGAAAAAAGATGACATATTCACTAATCACTCAAATATTAATCTATTTATAAAAATATAAAAAAATTACAAAATGAAATAAATTTAGACTATTAATTCAAAATTGTAATTATTTTGTGGAATTAAACTTATATTATTTATAAAATTATCATTCAAATATTTAACAAAAATATGATTTTTAAACATTGCATTTTTATTAAGCTATGAATAATACAAGTAGTTTTTATTATAATTGATTTTACTAATTACTTATAATTTATTGGTATCCATAAATATTTCACAAATAATTATTATCTTTACTTTTGTGTTTCTTTATTTACAAGACAGTTAACTGATCAAATATATTAATGAAAAATATTTTTTAATATTTAGCATCCCATATTCTACCACATTATAAGAATGTCTCCCTCGAGATTCAATTATGTTATAGAAAAAAATGGGTATAATTATTACTCACTATATCATCGAGTTCCCACATAGGTTCATGAAATTTATGGTTAATATAGAAAACCAAATACAAGTGATTGGTCATATTCTATATCTAATTATAATTTTTTTTTCCGAATATCCATTGTGTTTTCTCCACAAGAAATATACATCTCTATTGGTATAACCTATGAACTTAGTAAATGTGAAGGATAATGTAAGAAATAAATCTAAAGAGAGAAATAAAACACATTTTAAACATGGGAGTTTTTAGGTTGAAGCTCCATGTTATAATATAACATATTGATATGACCAATGACATTGAAGGGGCTGATATATCAGGGCCCAATTTAATTTCTCTGAAAATCTCATAAACTTACTCCAAGGTGATATTTGAAGGAAGAAAATATCACTAATTAAAATGATAGATATCCATGATGGTTATTATCATAAATTTTATATCTTGTAAATGATACCCTAATGTACTAGAGAAAATTTCTAACATTATATAGAATATCCTTACCATGATTAGTTCCCAATGGCCTTATTTCCCCAACTTCATCCAAGAATGTTTATGTTCATCATATCTTTAAACTGAGGTATTAATTAGGATCCATATTTTTGATCCATATAAAGTTATAGTGTTAAGAAAACTTGACCATAGTAAAGTATTAATCCCAACCACATTTGAAATCCATAGATCAAGAACACACCATACCTTATTGAGTATAAATGTTACTCTCAAAAATGTTTATTTATATATAGATACATGTTGTGATAATGTCATTTATATATTAATTTCTTATTTAATACATATCTAAAAAATTTATGTAAACATCATACCAGGATCTGAAATAATTAAGAGTGTTACTCCATAAAATTACCATTTCATTAATTAATATCCTAGGATCATTATCATGAGATAAATAATATATAATAGAAATAAATTGAGATAATTTTTTAAGGTGATTAACTTCAAACAAATTTGTTTTATTAACTTGATATTACTTGGATAGTCATAAGAATACATACATGGTAATATTATCCATTTCTATTTTCTGCATGCGTAAGGGTTATACCATCACTTAAAATTATAATGCTCAGACTTGACATTGCGGCATACAAGTCATTGAGATACATAATATAAAATATCTTCCCTTATATCCTCACACTATAAATGGAATCTAACATATAAATTCATATTCATGTTTTGAGGAAGAATTGAGAATTATAAGTTTTGTGCTCTATCAAAAATCTCTCTTTTTTTAATTTGGTATTAATGGGACACATATCTAGTTTTTTAATATAATCATTTCATTGTGGAATATTTTGATCTCAAGAATAATCTATACATTCATTTATATCCACACATATTACTATTTTTCCTCTTTAATATTCACTTGGATGGATTGTTTAACATTACTCTGAGAAATATAGGACAGTTCACCATTTATTATTATTTAATTTTCCTTCCAAAATGAATAAATATTTATTATAACCCTTCCAATCATTATAATGTGAAAACATGCATGTTCCTTCCAACATAAATCATCTGGAACAATATTCACCGTCCGAGGGTGGTAATGTTTTAGGTAGTCATATTCAATAAAAAATTCAATCAATCTCCTTTTCCACATATTCAATTATTTCTATATGAATATTTAACTCATTATTTTATAAAAAATATATATATCACACATTCAACCATAAATATAATTCCCCAATCTTTGAAATGATAAAATAACTAATTCTATAACCAAATAATGTTTTAGGTATCTTTACTCATGAGAAATCAATTGTATCAAGGAATATATTATCAAAATTTTATTCTATATAAAATTATATCCCAATACCATCATTGATTCATTAGTATATATCATAAAATGTTATCCACTATAGGTTATTTTAATTATATTTTCACTAGACAATATCATATTTAGCTCCTAAATATTTTCTCAACATTTCTCTATCCAAATTTACTTTACTACTTTCTTTATAAATAATATTACATGTTTTGATAGCCTTAAGAAATTTATCACATAGTATTCGTAGTATCTACCAACCCACTAAAACTATAGATCTCAGAAGCTTTTGTGAGTATATGACATTTTTTAAAAACATCCATAATTTAATGATCCCTTGAGATACCCTAACTTGTAATTACATTATGCATGAATGATACATTTGGTATCTATAATTAACACTTTCTAAATTTGGAAAAAAAATTCCTTTGTAATTTTCTTCTACACAGTTTTAAATTGTACTTATCTCTATTCCATTCTCACAGAATAAATATGAATAAAATATATATAAGGATACAATAATAAAATTAGTGTAATCTCATAATAATTTATTCATTATATTTATAAATATATTAAAGAACATGGATTTACAAATAGAATATCTAAAAATTTAATATTTATATACCCCATGCATAAGGATTTCTAGGATATATCCTCATTCTTGACCATCCATTGACGATACGAAGAATTATTTTCAATATTTGAAAAGTTTATAGATCAACATATGTTATCAAAAATCTCATCTATAGAGGGTATGATATTATTTTTCTTGATATAAATAATTTCATGGGCTTGAAAATAAATTGAAAGATGAAATGAACTATCATTATTCTTAACAAAAATAATAGGTTCACCCCATGATGACACACTTGGACATTGAATAACTTTTTTATGATCTTATTAGTGTTTTTATTAAATTCTTATAACTCAATTTATGAAATTCGATAAAGTGTCTTCAAAAATGGAAAAACACTATGTATGACTTCTATTGAAAATTTATCTTCAGAATTCAAGGGAAGACTACAAAACTAATTAGGTAATACAAAAATATATTCCCAATCAATATTAATATATAAAATATGTAGTTTATCTATAACCATTTTAGTTATATAACACATACGAAGAGTTATTAAGGCCCATATAATGGAAGTAATTTCCTTTGAAATTTCACTTTCTCCCTCCTAGTAATTGATAATCCAACGTTGTTTTAGAATATAGAATTTAAAATAACGTGTTCATAAATTGATTATGTATCCTTTTGAAGAGATCCAATCCACGCCATCTATCACATTATAAATAACAAAGATAATAATTAAAATATTTACCAAAATCACATTCACACAATATTTTATTGGATATGAGTTATAAGATTGAGAAGAGATCATCTTACCATTAATGGTATTCCGAAATAATTCAATATATAATACATTAATATATGAATTATGTTTCCTAAATAATTTTCATGACATAAAAAAATTTATATGAATATTATCAAATAATAAATTTCTTTATCTGAGCATACCTATAACCACCTAAACTTGAAAATTCCATACTTAATCCTTTATAATAACCAATACAGTTAACATGGTAATCAAGAACAATTAATCAGTGTGAGAAATAATAGAACATTAAAAATAATTCCAATAATTTCCTAAATTATTAATTATCCTTATCAATCAAATATAATTTAGGTTAATCGTATAATTCATTAAATTAATAGTAAGTCGTCATATGTTTTATCCTTATTTTCTTCATAACCATATCTTAAAAATTAAGTAAACCCAAATATAAATCCATATATAATGAAATGAGTAACAATTTCATACATATTACATAATTTTTAGTGAATATTCTATACATCTCACAAATATAAAAGTTAGAGCACCAAACAGTATATTGTATTCTAGTACTAGATTCATAAAATCATATTTCATGAATGATATTCAATATCTGCAAGAAATGCCTTCTCATAATATACCCTTCTTATATATATTCTACATAATACCTTTTTTAACAGCATGTGGATAAGGATAAAACATAAATGATGATAAATATTTTATATTAAGTCTAATAATGCGATAACCCAATATATGATCATAAGAAATAAAATGATAAGTTTAAATGCATGAGAACTTAATCGTAACCTAAAATAAAATGCCTAACATTTCATAGACCATAAATCAAAATTCAAGCAATAATACCTTCCCATAACAAACTATATGAGTCATAGGAGTGTATATTCACCAATACTAAATCATAATCCATGAGATAATATCATAGTAAAATTGGATCACTCTCTATTTCAATCATTTACAAAGTAAAGGGTAACTATAAAGACTATCTTAGTGGATAATGTGACACACTAAACTAGGTTATCTCCACATTCCAATTAATATTATATAATGTGAAATAAATCTTTATCCAACTAATTTTATGTACATATAATTCCATTCCCATACATAACATGATGAAATA
This sequence comes from Viscum album, assembly GCA_963277665.1. Classification (NCBI taxonomy): domain Eukaryota; kingdom Viridiplantae; phylum Streptophyta; class Magnoliopsida; order Santalales; family Viscaceae; genus Viscum; species Viscum album. Next base: position 1,899,827,592 of record OY728133.1, on the reverse strand, counting down.
ATTATATATATGTGCCAAAAGATCATAAAAATAATCTTCATTTCATCAATGTATAACTCATGGACAAGAAAGATGTAACATGAAAAAATATTTAAAGAAAAATCATCATAATACATATATTGGAATATATATAATGGTATCATTTGATCTTATATCATGGGAATAATTTTATTCCTTATATTTTGTCATCATAGGTGAAAAACTTGTTTTATAAAAACATTTAATTTTCATATTGAAAATCAAAAGAAAACAATCGTTTTGTTTTTGTAAAATTTTAAAACTAAAATTAAAATAAAATGGGAATTATAAATTAATAATAAATATTATAAAATATTTTATTTATTGATAATTATTAATAAATTAAATTAATATTTTAAAATCCACTCATTTTGAATGTGTTAAAAAATAATAGCCTCATCATACCGTTGAAAAAATTCTAAAGTTATTCATTTAAAAAACCATTGAGAAAATTTATTTGTTTTATTTGTAATGAGTGTAAGATTTGTTGAAAATGAAAATTTGAAAACATTTATTTTTTGGTAAAAACATCAATAGATGAGTTTTAAGAACATAGATATAAAAGTGATGTTTTCCCAATAGAAAAAAGAAACAATGTCATCTTTTTTTTACAATATATTTTCATTACATTTGAGAAATTAGGAGAGAGGAAATGCTAAAAATACATGAAAACACCATAATTAAATATATTATAAAAATATATATGTGTTTCTTAGTATATGTAAAAAATAATTCCCCAAATTAAATTGAAACATGAATTAACCCAATTAGAAATGAGATTATAACTCAAAAACACTTACCATTGGTGATGAATCTTTTCATAAAATTTCATAACCTAGTATATATTAAATTTATATTTATTATATGTATTTAAAAAATCTATATTTATTTTTATTACACTATTTTATTATCTAATAATTTCTAGTTAAACATTTACTAACAATTATTCATTATAATTAACTTTATGGGGTTAACTATTCCATTTCCCATGGGTGACTCAATACAACAGTTTCATTCCATGATACTAGGTATTTTTTTAATCATATTTATCATAATGATAATGTATTATGTAAAATATTTATTCATTAAATACACTTATAAAAAAAATTCAAATAACGAATTGGTGTAAATTTTTTACATCACTCTATGGATTTATCTGTTTTTATATATGCACGGGTAATATTTTAAAATTCCAATATATAAAATAAAATAAAGTTAAATAAATATATATCATTATATAATCATAATTATATCATAATTATCTTGTCAAATCATTAAATACATCTTTAATACAATGAATGTTTATAGGAAATGAAAATTAATCACATCACTTCAATGTGCTCACAAATACCCACAAGTGATGTTATCATTTTCCAAAGGATGGAAGTGTGAAAATGTATAAAAATTTTTGTCATTAAAAAATAATAATTTTGATATAAAATTATACATATCTATGAAATATTTCTATTTTACTATCCATGAGAGATGGTGATTAAAATAAAAAATACATCGTGTTGTGGAGGTGGTAGTCCACACATACGCCCGAGTGAAGTGTTAATTTTTCATTGGATGGAAAATGTGATTGAAATTGTGTGTAACACAAACATAATAACATTAAAAAATATTTTAGGTATTTATTTTATTATAACTACATATTTACAATAGGTTTTAAATAGAAAGGATAAAAATACATATTAATGAACTTGGTTAATAGTTATACCTATTCATTGGAAAAAATCAATTGGATTACACCTTAAGACCCCTAGGGTTGCAATTTAGAGAGGATGTAACTCTAAGTAAGATCATATAAATTTTTCTAGGATTTGGGTAGATATCATTTTATCTAAAATGATTATCTTTTTTGGATAAGTGGGTAGAGGGTATTTCCTTTTATATGTGAGGGGAGTGACACACTTGAAATTATTGTTAGCCTCTAAATATAATAATTTTCATAATCATTGTAAGTTGAAATAAAAACACGTTTAAGAATATAAAGTGATAATGGAATAAATAAACTCATTCTATAGGAATTTATATAAGATTATTTGACCTTATCTTAATATTTTAACAAAAATAAATCTGATTTAAATCATTTCCATATAGAAAAACTTATTGGCACAGTTTTTATTCATAAGCACCAAATTTGAAATTGACCACAATACTAAATTTTAACCACATGATTCAATATATGAAATATATTTTTTAAAAAATTCAATTTTTTGTTGTTGGAATAATATATTTTAAAATATGTTTTTAAAATAAAACGAAAAGTATTTTTCTGAAAAATCAGTTTTTGAATAAGAAAATGTACTTATTCCAAAATAAGATATAATTGAAGTTCCTATGGAATAAATTAGATTTTTTTTAATAAACATTATCTTATTTTACTTTTAAAAAACTAAAAAAAAATTTTACATTTAAATGACATGATTTAAAAATCGATGTTTTTTACTATTCACTCTAAAATTTATCTTTTTAGAAAAATCCAAAAATATTGACAGTAATAGTAATTTAAGATGATAAATAAAAAAATAATTATCATTTTACTATACTAAATTTTTTAGATTTATAAATTTTTATTTTAAATATTAAAAAATTATTATTTTTAAACAATAATTAATTTGTCCTACGAATACTTAATGTAGTAGTCCTTCTGATTTTTTAAATATTTAATTTTATTGTGTTCTAAGATATTTCAAGTGGAATTATTATATTTATATTATTTTTGTTTACATCAAATGATATCAAGCACAGTAAATTTATTAAAGTCGAATATATATTAAAATCATAAGGTCCTATAAAACTTGTTTCTCCCCTAAATCATTGGGTGTGAAAAAGCACTTGGTACACAGTGACCTATTGTGTTGGTAAGGTATATTTCACATGAATAATTCTATATTCACTAGATATATAAAGATATATGTTTCTAGTATGATGTTCATCCCTAAATGAGGATGATAGGAGGGATGTATTGTTTCCTAATTTTTGTTGTCGATATTCGAAGGTATATAATACCCTTTGAACACATGGTTTATGAAATGTTATATTTTATTACCCTATTATTTGTTATGATAATAGTTATGATGTTATTCCCCCAATAATAGTTGATTATTAGAGGTGGGACATTATGCCCCCTTTGGCTAGGGATAATGTCAGGAGGTTTTTTATGCCCCTTGCATTTGGTGAGTTATGTGAAGAGGGATGTACATCAATATATATTTGATATTTTATGTCAGGTGGAATTTATATTCCATTTTTATTAATGATTATAACAATATGTATATACTATTTCAAGATATATTGAGACACGATTTAAATGCAATATTTGACAATAATTAATTCATATTCTATTTAGGATAGACTTCCCTCAATGTTTCATTATACTCCTTAGGTTGGCTATACTACCTCTTAGTAGATATAATGAGTTATAGAGAGTGTTTTATTTCTTTATTGTATGTAGTCACACCGATAGATATATACTCTCTAGAATTAGATAAAGTATGCTTGGGTCACTATTACTGACGTTTCGTGAGTACCCTTTGTTTGACTGGTGCATGCATGTGAAGTTTATATGTTTTTATCATTCAATATTTGTGATAAAATATGCCTTCATTTTTTATTTTAACACCATTGGTTGTGTCCCAATTATTTTTATTCTCACACCCTATATATGCACCCTGGTGTATGAGAAAACACTTGATTGACATACCGGTCATGGTGATAACCTAAGTTCTGGTATACGAGCTTGAGGAGATTAGTGAGGGTGTAGATATTATTCTAAGGAAAGAATAAGGATAATTGTTAGATTTTATTTTATTTTATTTCTGTATTTTACCTAAGCTATATATTATCTACACCATTTAACAATCATGCATTTTTTAAGGATTGTATACCTGTATGTATTAATTTATTATTATCTGGAATTTTTTATTAAGTTTATTCTTTAAACTATAATTCTATATGTTTAATATATGGACCATTTATTTTTTTTGACTTTTTAGTTATATTATGTTATTTTTATGGTTATAAAAGTGTGTATGGTCTCCCCATGTGGTATTATAATACCATCACTATTAGTATGTATCCTCTACTGTATAATGAGGCACATGTGAGGCAACCTCATACCTCAGATCTATTCTCATGGTGGGAAGTTTGGGATGAGATTATAAAAAGTTATATTCAATAATTTTTACATTTTTTATACTATTTTGGATTTGGTATAATGTGATATAACTACTCTAAAATTGGGTTGATTGATATTTATTATAGTAATCCAACACCTACAATAATGTATGTTTATGTTTCAAGGGAGGTAGAATAATTGAAATTTTTTGGTTATTATAATATTTGAGTTTATTTTTTAGAAACAATTGTTTTTTTCCTTTATGATTTTGATTTAGGGACTTTCTACTAGTATAGCGTGTAATTTTTCATGAATTTATGAATCATACATGGATTATTGGATTCACATGATATTTTTATGCATGTCTATGATTGATGGCCTAATTATAATGAGGGTTTTGTTGTTTAATGTTTTTGTAAGAACTCATATAATGTATTCACATATAACTACATTATGGTATTATAATTTACTATACCATTTTTTCTGATTCCAGATCATTATATATATATAATTAATGTTTATATTAATCTATTCAATATTTATACTTGATATTAGATCGGGTTAGAGGGGATTATAATACATGATGTTCATGATATCCCTATGATGTGGGGTTTTCTTTTTGTGTTTCCAAGTGGAAATTAATATTGAATTAAAGAGATAATTCATGGGATATGACAAATAAGGATGTATGGTCTATAGAAAAGGTGGTAGGTCCCAGTGGTGATAGATAATATTGAAGTTTTTCTTGAATTAGGATAATTTTGATAGATAAAAATGAAAATTTATTATTATTATTATTCATGATAGGTTGTGATATATGTATATACATTTGGGTGAGGTGTCATCCTAGAGACATGGATTACATATAAATAGGAATAATTTATAGATAATTTTTGTTTAAAATCGATGAATGAGAGGTGGAATTGACAATTTATTACAATTGTGTGAGGGATGATTTTTTTTAATATTAGGAATGAAAAACCATATGATTTTTCATGTGTAAGATATGATGGATATGCATGTGATTCATTGTTATTTTGTGGGTTATGTGTCTATGAATAGGGCCAATGGGATATGAAATATAAGAGTACATTATGATCATTACAATATGGTGGAATATAGTTTTACATCTTCCTGATCAAATTATTTAATCAATAGTGATGGTTCGGTTCCAATATGAGTGGTTTTAGAAGTCACATTTGCAATAATTAATAAATAGTGGGGTTTTTCACAAAATATGTTGTATTTCTATTGTATTGTTTATTCTTACATTGAAAAAGTGATATAAATATTTGTGTGGGAGTTATTTTCCAAGAGTGACATGAGATGTATAAAATAAATGAATATTGGATATTATACAAAATTGGTGGCTTGGAATGAGAATTTAATGATACATGGGGAAAGGTCACAAATAAGATTTTGATGATGGTTATTTCATGAAGTCATGTTAGGATGTGTTTTTTCTATCCCATGAGATTGAATTATATATCAGTGCATCATTGGTGCCTATATTTGGTGGCAAGGACTACTACATCATGTATTTATCAACTAGTTGGGGATTGGTCTTTGGGTACTATTATTTTTTGATGGATTATCATGCATGTATTGTGATCTTGGTTTTTAATGTATTTGGATATTTCTTATGAATTTTTTTTAGAGTTTTTGTAAGTAATCATTTTATTATGAATGAATTAGTGAAATGGTAGTTATGAGGAAGATCAAGGATGATTGGTCCATCGAAACCAGTTCATAATGATGACTAGTTCTTCAAAAAGAGTCTCTGTTGAGAAACAATGAAAAGGATACAAGGTTATGAGTATTTTGATTATACTGGATTGCTCATATCCTAAGAGATATTAATTGTTCCCTTTTGTTGTATGTGATATGTGGAAATATGTGTTTTTATCATTTTTTATACATTGCGGTCTTAGTTGGATCAAATTAATTTATAGAGTTTGAAAATTAGCTCGACGAGGATTTTGTGGGTGCTGATGTATTCTCTTTTTCGTGAGGGGTGATGTTGATACTACAATGGGTAGGAACATGATAGTCACAATTGGCTAAAAAATGTCATAAAACATGACTAAATTGTGTTGGGACATATTTTTTTTGTGAAATAAGATGTTGATTAAATTTAAAATTAGTCTGGGAGGAGTATATTTGGTTTATATGAGTGTGGTTTTTGAGTTTCAATGTTAAGGTGATGGTTTATTTTAGTTTTTTTTGAGATCAATTATATTTAATTTGTTAAATTCTATGGTGGGTACCATACCATATATCGTATAATAACTTTACACTCATTTTGAGATATTTTTTATAGACATCAGGGATGGAATGTGGGTAAACCCAATCCCAGGGCAGTTATAGATTTTCATTGGTTATTGGATACAGAAGTATTGGTTATGCTGGTATGTGGGAAATATTTTAATATGTGTGTTGAATTTATTATTTATTCCAGATATGTTCATTCAATTTCCAACAACCAAAGTAAATGGGATAACAACATGCTTGTATAACTAGGTGTGTGTTTTAGGAGACATATTACTAGGTTAATTGAGTCCATGAAGTATCAATACACACAGGATAATTTGATGGTTGGAGTGAATGAGTAGATGTTCATATTTTGAGTGGGATATTTCGAATGAGACTATGAGTTATGAATATAATGGTTGGGAGATACACTAGTGTGATATCAAATGGGTGATGTTTTAGTTTTTAAAAGTGATGTAAAACAATGGTGTTTGATATAAATGAATCTAAAGGTCATGTATTTTGGGTCATGCATTTTCTTATAGTTAGTGTAATTAATTAGTATCACGATGCACAAGATTATGGGTCTCTAGGGAGAGTATGTACAATGGGTTATTGTAAATACCATTTCACTAACAATAGATCTTAATAGATTAGATAAGGATTAGAACATCTCATTCTAGTTAAGACTGGTCCTTATGATAAGCTAGGTTGAGAACATTTCTGGGTGGTAGATAATTTAATAGATTATGTACACCATTAGTACAATCAAGATAGTATGTATTTCAAAATTTGAGTTTATATTTTATTTTTGAAAGAATGTCAGTTTATAATTTTTTCACATGGGGACTTATCAAGGAAAAAATGAATTATTATGGGAATATTTCAATGAAACCCACCATTTTGTGTCAGTGGAGTAAGAGGAAAGAGTGTTTTTAGAGTATTTTGGAGTAAATCGTATTATAATTTCATCTTTCTTTTTGAGAATTGGCGGTGTAGAAACATTACGAATTGCTATGTTTATGTTTTTTACATTCTATCTCATGTATAGGATAATTGAGATGAGTTTTGGCGGATCAAGAGGCCATATGGTGTATATATGTGGTTATATAAGGCTATTATATACTTATTGGGTGACATAGGGTGATTGGTGGATATCCCAAGTAGAACATCCCCCTACTTATGGCTTTGGGAGGTTGGTGTTATTATATAGGCTACTGAGTGGTATAATATTTTTTAATGTGGGATAGAATAAACATTATATACTAAATTATTTAAACATCATATGCATGTGTGTTTTTCTTGTGATGACTAAGAGGAAGGGATGAATCACTATATAACCTCTCATTATTAACACTTCTTCTCATGAGTGTGAGACTAATCTGAGGTGTTTTTTAATTTAGGTGATCCTTTTCCCGCTTCTAAAACCACACATTCTTCTATCCCATTTACTCAAATTTTTTTAATTTGGGTTAGGGGTTGAGTTTTAATTCACCTAGATCATTAAAAATATGAACATGATGACTGGTATGTAGCATGGATTGGTTAGAGGGGGTTATTTGAGGGTATTTTCATTATTTTAATAGGGTTTAAGATGAGTTAATCCACTAGCCTTATTTAAATAATATATCAAATTTAATTGGAATTGAGTTGGATGTTGTATTAATGTTGGGTGTTAGGTGAATTATCTTATATTATCCATGATATGTTCCAAAGGGAGACCCCACCCCATTGATTATGTTTTATAATAATTTTTTCAACTGATGTGTTGTTTGTAAGGGAATTAATTTCAATTTAATGTATTAAATATTTTTAAATATTTTATAATCAAACAATATGGATTTTTTATTTATCTAGAACACTATTGAGGTGACCTATGTATGGTATGGTGTTGGATGAGCTTGAAGAGTGATGTTGAAGCATATATTATTGGAAAAAATATATGATTTAGGTTGATGAATTAAAATATCTGTAACACTGCAAACTTCCATAGAACGTTTCCCTTTAAATAATTCAATAGCTTGCATTGTATGCAACTTCGAGTTCAAACACAACACAACAAATGAAACTAGCCGTTATGATTAGTAATACCCACATTCTGAAATTTTATCAATTATATATTTCAAAATGGACTTCTTTTCTGGATTTAAAATATTGAAATTATCTTATGGTGAATTTGTGGTATTTTTCAGAAAACATTCATTTTTTGGAATAGTGAGAAACACAGAGTGATGGTTTAAAACTGAAATTATTTAAATAATTATTAATTTTATTTAAATTTATTTCTGGTAAAAATAGATACATAATACCTATATAAGTTCAATGTAATTTATTGGAGTCATTTTATAAAAAGTTTAGATTTATAAATATTTTATCGAACTATTTACCGTCTTTTACCCACCTCCATGGAGCATTTGCAAATTTGCATAAAACTTTTCACTACTTATAGGAGTTGGATTTAAAAAATCCAGGAGACACATATTACATCAGTATGTAAAACGTGGTTCAATGAGGTAAAAATAATTTTTGGTTAAAAGTATCTTTTTATTTTTATTTACCACGTTTAAAATTAAATAAGGAAAATAAGGGTAAAATAATATTATAATTACCCTAACACACATCCAAATTCTATTGGATTAGTGTATTTATACCCAAAAAACCATTGAAATTAAATATGGCCCCCTTTGGTTCTCTTCTATTTGATTAGGACATTTATTAATATTTTATTTTAAGAAGAGTTAAAAGAGTTAAATTTAAAGTTTAATAACTAAAAAAAATATAATATAAGGAAATACATAAGATAAATTCGACTTTATATAATCATTAGAATGATAAAAAGGTTTCCTACTTAATGGTATTTTATTTATAATTGTTAGACATTAAATAATTTATTTTATTTAGGACACAATAATGATACAGTAATTGCTTTATTAATGAAAGATTGAAATAAATTATATTATAAATATCATGATAAATGTAATTTGAGACTTTTGATAAATTCTGCTAATTTTATAGAATAATATGATATTTTAGGGAAGATTAAATAATTTTTTTCTGAATTAATCATACTTTTATAATTTTCCATAAAACCAAATACTAAATTGTGTCAAAATTGACATAATTGAGTTAAAAAAAAACTATATTATTAATTGATATAATATTCCTAGAAATCTAAGGTTCTGCCAAAGAACATATATAATGTTATATATATTAATAATTAACCACTATGGGTTCAATTATCTTGTTATATAATGTTTATTAACCATATAATAAAAAAATACAAAGAGACATTGTAAATGTAGAACTATTTAACTAAGAGTTAAATGTAAAATATCAGTTTAATATGGTCACCTAAACCTGTCTAAAACCTATTTTATGAATGGTTTTCAACCCATACTCACCTTATTATCTAAATAAATTATTTTTGATCCATTACGAACCGAAAATAATTTTATTATAATATAATATTTCAATATTTTTCTAATGTGGCCCCCACCACTCTTATAATAGGGTACTTCTCCTTCTCTTAATTTCACACCTCGAAAGCCATTTGGCTCGGCCAAACCCTTACCAAATATCCTCCAAACTTCCCTCACATAAACCTAGAGTCCTTACATGGACCATAAAGAAATCCTATGGAGCCCTTTTTTATCAACTCAAAAGGAAACACCCGAAGAAGAGATAATAATTTCACCACCCTCTTTCAAGTTCTTTTTTTCTTCCACATCATCATTGTTTTTTTCCATAAAAAAATAATAAATCATATACCCTCTAAATAATTTGATATTATTATAAATATGGTACAACAATATTCATTATTCAATCCATCCTATAAATGACAAAGTCATCATACGTGCATATGTACGGCTTACCGTCTCCACGTTGCAGTGTAGTTATTCAAAAACTTCACTATCTGGATGGGTATAATAATTAGTATAACTAATGTAAATAATAAATATAACACATTAATTATTCTTTATATATTATATACCATCCAATTACATATTATTTCACCATAAATATAATTATATTGTCGCTCATGTGTACGACAGGATTACAGTCTCCATGAACGCGATGAGAATCTTTCCCCGTCATAATAATTCAAGAATAATTTTCATTTAATGATTAAAAAAATGTTTATGAACTTAATATTATTCAGGATATGAATAATATACATCCTATCCATAACAAACATTGCTTATGTAACCTAGCATATAAAGGAAAACGGATCAGTTAACACCTGAAATGATGATACCACTAAAATATTATTAACAAAGAAATATTAGAGGATCATATATGATATAATATTTATATATATAGTTCTTTTCTCATTTAATAACAATTATTTAACTATTATACAGGAGGATAATGTACACTTGACCATGGAAAAATAAAATTTAAGGGTTAGTTTCACAATCTCTTTAATATAAAATGTTTTTTATGTAAGTATCTACTGGGACTTATTTATTATCCATGTCCATGATTCATAAAATTATTTTAAAAGGGATTCTTTTTAAGGTACTTTTTACTAAAAGATTATCTAAAATTATTTAAATATTTATTTTTCTAAATCTTTCTCATTAATGCCCATGTTTTCAAAATCGTTTTAATGATATAATTATATAGACATGAATGTTTTAAAATGTTAATTACATTCAAAAGTATCAAGTGGTATGGGACACTTTGATTCTAAACTATCATATAAATAAATTCCTTTATATGAATTTTAAATGATTTCATGAAAAAGGAATATTTCTCTCAATGAATTTTATAGATTATTTTCAACTATGTCAAAATATTTTATGGGATATTATTCTTGGTCGAGGTTGATTTATTATGATACAAATCTTTCATATTGTATTGAAGTTTTTGTGATATGTTTGACCGTGGATGTGTTATTTTTATACCATCCATGGTTTATGGATAATGTATAAACATTTTGTATGCTAGTTTTAAGATGAATGTATATGTTATGTATAAACCTTTTCATATGAGGAAAACATTGGACATAGTAAGTGATAGGTGGAACAAGATATATCTTCTCAATGCATCGGTAGGTATGATGAGACAAACGAGTGTCATGGCAGAAGGCCTTGACAAAATCATATTTGTAGTATTGGATCAAGGCCTTGACTATGTTGTTATTATGTCTGGAATTATGCATTCCATCATTATGAAAATGGCAATTGATATTGCATGTGATTATTTGACTAGTAGAATATCCATTGAATATGTTAATGGAATTATTTGTTTTTTCTTTGCTATATTATGCTGATGTTTAAGATTATAAGGCTTTTGTTTTATTCTTATACATCGCCTTAAATGTTTATGCTTATTTATGAACTTTTCTACAATATTGTTATCCTTACTGTGCATCTGAGCTCATCCCTTTATTTGTTTTATGTTTCTCAGGATGTGAAGAAGTATTTTATGGTTGACCTGTAGAGATAGGCTAAGTATTTAAGTGTGATCAAAATGGGAAAAACTATTTTTGATGTTTTTATTTCATGATCTATTGTAAATCTTATGAATGTATCTAGCACTTATAAGGCTACTAAATTGATAATCCTTCAGGAAATGGTTCTATGTATGATGAAAATGTTATGTAATAATGCAACAACTATGGGTAACTAGGGTCTGGGAGTTACAATTGGTATCAGAGAAAGTTTAGTACAAACCATAGAAGCTAGATTTAGAAAAACTATGATTAGAGAACATTTCCCTAAGATAGACGTTGAGGATTTCTATATAAGAATATCCTTGAATTTAGGTAATGTAGATAATTTGTGTGTTTTCCATGAAGTACATCTCTTTCTGGATATGAGTAGGTAGAGACTCCTCCGGAACAGATGTACCTAGGTGTATAATCCAAAAATACAGCTTTGAGATAGACTTGAATGGGAATTGATGCACGACAGTGGGTTTTGCTTCACTCCTGATTATGACACTATCGTGGGATATTCATAGGAAAATTAACATTTTATTTACAAACCATTATGAAGGATTTATGAGTATATACCCCCTCAAAGAATTTTTTTTTATAATTATTGATTATATCCATAAAATGTTCAATATATGTTAACCTTTTTACAAGTATGGAATTATGTATTGCGATTCATAAACTAATCTAGTGTATGGAATTTTTTAGAAATGGTTTCTAGTGGAAGGAATGGAAACCGTATAAATGAATGTAATCCATGTAGGTATTTCCCACTAACTCAAGATAATTATAGTGGAGCTTGTGATGCAACTGATGCTGATTAGCTAATCACCATACTCTGACTACTCACATGGCTTATACTAATAACCTAACCCATATGAATCACCCAGGTCCACAACGTGTAGGTTTAATGTTAGACTAATCCATGAGACAAAAAACACAAAAATTCAATGGGAATACAAATAAATTTGTATCCAAACAATGGATAAGTTCCTTAGATAAAATTTTTCATGCTTTGGAGAGTGGAAAAAGGGTTAAAGTTTTCATGGATGTGTATTTCCTCACAGGAGATCCAAATCAATGGTAGTCATTGATTCATAACACAAAGGAAGATGATGAAGTATCAAATATAGAATTTAGGGAGTTTAAAGATATTTTCTTAGAAAAATATTTTCCTCATGACCATTGAGTGGATATGGAAAGGAAATTTTTGAGTTTGAGACAAAAGGAGGATTAAAATGTTGCAGAATATGAGGCTAACATTACAAGGATGGAAAGGCATGCAGCAGATTATATATGTAACCCATGAAGTAAGATTTATCGATTATCTTATGGGTTAAAACCATTTATATGGAATGAAGTAGTCTCAAAATCCTCTTTATTATAAAAACATATTTCCTCATGTGCTACCAAAACATAAAAATAATTCACTATGTCTTGAGAAATTAAAGCATAGCAAGAGACAAAGAGATCATCTGAACACTTGGGAAATGTAAATAAGGGAAAGAATGGAAAAGATGAATATCCATCCTATGGTAAATGTGGAAAAAACCTAGTACTTTCCTGAATGGAATGGGAGTCCGTTACATGTGTGGTGAAAAAGGACACCAAGCTTGTGATTGCAATGGGATGAAATAGGCTGTCAATGGTGAATGTTACAATTGTTGAGAAAATGGATATCATGCAAATAAATGACCTAATCACCAAGGGAACACCCCTCAGAAAAGGACAATGGATAATGTTCAAGCATATGCGATCACTTCTGTTTAGGTTAAAGCTTCAAATGACGTTGTGGCAGGTAATTTAATGGTTTACTCAAGTTTAGCCAATGCTTTATTTTATTCTGGATCATCACATTGTTTCATATCTTCCCAGTTTTCTATGAAAATTAGTAATTTTCAATTTGACATAACATGAGAGTTTTCAGTCACAACTCTTAAGGGAATTATCATCACAATAATGTTTTGTGAATCAGTTCCCATTAGGGCATACAATTGTTCTTTATTTATTGAGGTCATCATCATACCCATGATTAAATTTTATGTAATCCTCAGTATGGATTGGATTTTAGATCATGATGTGAAAATTTATTGTAAGAAGAAGGAGGATACAATTTTCAATTAAGATATGGAGTACATTATATTTAGAGAAGAAACGTCACCACCTGATTTTTATCTAGATCCACCCCCAGTAGCTCTACTAAATTAAATTATTTAGGAGGAAGAGAAAAAAATAACTATGGATGAGGAAAAGAATGTTCAAATAGAGGATGTACCTATTGTGTAAGAATATGTTGATGTTTTTTCTGAGGATTTACCTAGACATATTCTGGTGTGTGAAATTAAGTTTTCCATGGATTAAATTCCTGGTTCAATGCACATATCGAAGACCGCTTACAAGATGACCACTATGGAATTAGTGGAACTAAAAAAACTATAAGAATTTAGTAATAAGATATTTATTCACTATAGTGTTTCTCCATGGGGAGCCATTATTTTTTTTGTTAAGAATAAAGATGGATCTATGAGGTTGTGCATTGAATACAGGGAGATCAATGTTATAACAGTAATGAACAAGTATCCCCTACCTCGCATAAATGATTTATTTGATAAACAACTTGGATAAAAATATTTTTCAATGACTGACCTTCGATCTAGATACCATCATTTGTGCATGAAGAAGGAATAAATTCTAAAGACAGCATTTCGAACCATGTATAAGCATTACAAGTTTACAGTAATGCCTTTCGGATTGACTAATGCACCCTCTATCTTCAGCGATATAATGAATAATGTTTTCATGGAATATCTTGATGACTTTATAATTATATTTATTGATGATATATTGTTATACTCTAAAAGATACAAAGATCATGAAAATCACTTAAGCATTATTCTAAAGACTCTTAGAAAAATGAATTCTATGGAATGTTTAGCGTGTGTGATTTCTGGATTCAAGAGATTTCTTTTCTTGGCCATATTGTCTCTAAGGATGGAATATCTGTTGATACTTCAAAGAAAAAGGAAAACCAATAATGGCTAGAACCGATGAGTATAATTGAGGTACATATTTTTAATGGTTTAGCAGGTTATTATCGTCCTTTCATCCAGAATTTTGACCAGTTTTCTAATCCATTAACCAAGCTCACTCCTAAAGGGGTTAAATTTTTTTGGCCAAAAGAGAGTGAAGAATATATTGAAGAACTGAAGAAAAGATTAGTCAATGCTCTTATCATGACTCTACCATTGGGGAATTCTATGTTTGTTATTTATAGTGTTTTTCAAATAAAGGACATGGTTGTGTCCATAGGCAGAATGATAGATTTATTGCCTATAAGTCATGACAGCTAACAATTTTTGAACAAAACTACTATACTCATGATCTTGAGTTGGAAACTATATTATTTTCATTGAATATATGGAGACATTATCTCTATATTAAAAAATGTGATATTTATACTGATCACAAGGGTTTGAAGTTTGTTTTCTGACAAAAAAAACAACATGAGGAAAAAACGCTGGCTTGAACTAATCAAGGATTATGATTACACTATACACTACCACTTGGGCAAGGAAAATAAGGTGGATTATTCTTTGAGCAGAAAGGATCATGGTGTTTTGAACATGATGAGAGTTGAAAGGGATCCTATTTTCATGGTTTTAGTAAAGATGGATATGGTAATAAATGTTGAATGTGAAACATCAATACTTTTCAAATGAATGCTAAACCATCTTTACTAGAAAAGATAAAGAGTTCTCATACAGGTGATTAGGAGTTTCCAATGTAGATTAATGCTTACAATGATGGTCGATTGAGGGAATTCATATATGAATATGGAGTTTTGAAATTTGGGAAGAGACTTTGTGTTCCTAACATACCTGATCTAAAAAGGAAATTGTTTGATGAGGCGCATAGCTCCAATTTCACTACACACCAAGGAAGCCCCATGATGTATAGAGATTTGAAAGAAAAGTTTTGGTGGGAAAAAATGAAGAGGGAGATTTCTGATTTTGTGTCAAGATATATGGTTTTCCAACTAGTGAATGCAGGAAGACAACATTAAGAGGAGTCATGCAACCTCATCCCATTCATGCGTGGAAATGGTAAGATATTACGATGGAATTTGTCATTGGAATACCAACGACTCATAGAAGAAATGATTCAATATGGGTAATTTTTGATCTTCTTACCAAGTCAACACATTTTCTTGCTATAAGAGAAGATTTAACACTTGAACATTTAGCAAGACTATATATTAATGAAGTTGTAAGACTTCAGGAAGTACCAAAATCGTTTGTTTCTGATCGCGATCCTTGTTTTACATCGCGATTCTAGAAGAGAATTTAGAAAGCCTGGGATACTAAAATTTGTTTGAGCACTGCATACACCACTCAAACAGATGACAAATCACAATGAACTATTAAAACCTTAGAATACATGTTGAGATATTTCTACCCTGACATTCAAGGTATGCGGGATCAATATTTACCTCTGGTAGACTTTTTCTATAACAATAGCTTCCGTTCAAGTATTCAGATGGCAAAATATAAAGCATTATATGGAAAAGAGATGTCTCACACCATCTTGTTTGGATGATGTTGGTGAATGAAAGCTCTTAGGCCCAGAGAATGTTGAGGAAATGATGGAAAATGTGACGGTTGTCCAAACCCATGTCAAAGCAGCTCAATGTAGGTAAAATGCTATGCCGATAATTAAAGGACGGATTTTGAAGTTCAAGTAGGAGACCATGTTTTTTGAAGGTATCTCCATGGAAGGGTGTTATATGTTTCGGTAAGAATGGTAAATTGAGTCCCAGGTACATCAGACCATTCGAAATTCTAGAACGACTTGGGGTTGTAGCTTAACATTTGGCAATGCCACTAAGTCTCTTCAATGTTCACGATGTGTTCCACATGTCAATGTTGAGAAAATACAGACTGGAACCAACGCATGTACTCACCTATTAAGAATTAAAACTAGAACCTGATCTGTCTTATTAGGAAGAGCCTATCAGAATTCATGATACCAGAGAATAAGTGTTGTGAAATCTGTTGACTCTTCTAGTGAAAGATCTTTGGAGGAATCATAAGATTGAATATGCAACTTGGGAACCTGAGGAAATAATGATGAAGAACCACCTGAATCTTTTTTTGTGGTAATATTCTAGAAATATTGAGGATGAACTTATTATAAGTAGTGGATATTGTAACACCCCAAGCATCCATTGTACATTTCCCTTTGATAAAATAAAATAGATGCATAGTACACAACTTTGAGTTCAAACACACCACAACCAATCAAACTAGCCATTATGAATAGTAATGCCCACTTTTGGTAATTTTATAAATTTTATCATTCAAAATGGACTTCATTTTTGTAATTGGAATATCGAAATTATCTTAGGGTGAATTTTTGTATTTTTATGAAAACATTCAATTTTTGATGAATAGGAAAAAACACATAGTTATTGTTTAAAACCGACTTTTTATTTAAATATTTATTTAAATTTTGTAAATTTATTTAAGGTAAAAATAGATACCAAATACCTATATAAGTTCAATGTAATTTATTGGAGTCATTTTATAATATGTTTAGATAGGGAAAAATTTTATTGAACTTGTTACCGTCTTTTACCCATCTCCCAGGAGCATTTTCAAATTTGTATAAAACATAATTTTAACACTTCTGTGAGTTGAATTTCAAAAATTTGAGAGACACGGTTGACAGAAGAATTTAAAATTTGGACAAATGAGATGAAAATAATTTTTGGTGAATAGTAACTTTTAACTTTTATTTACCACAGTTGAAAGTAAATATTGTAATTAAGGATAAAAATGATATTATAATTACCCTAACACATTCCATAAAACTATTGGATAAGTGTAATTCAACATTAAACAAAATTTTGAATAAAATATCTTCCTATTTGGTCCACTTGGATTAGATTATGACATTTATTATTATTTTATTTAAAGAAGAGTTAAAAGAGTTAAATCGAATGTTTAATAATTAAGACATTTTTAATAAAGGGTTATACACAAGATAAATTCGACTATAAATATTCATTGGAAAGATAAAAATATTTCCTTCATAATGGTATTTTATTTAAAAATTTTAGACATGAAATAATTTATTTAATTATGACATAATGATGGTGCATTATTTACCTTATTAATGAATGATTGAAAAATTCATATTATAAATATCCGAATAATTATAATTTGAGACTTTTTATGAATTAAACTAATTGTTTTTGTTAATATGATATGTTAGGTTTGATTAAATAATTTTATTCAAAGTAATCATACTGTTATAATTTTCGCAAAAAACAAATATTAAATAGTGTCAAAATTTACATAAATGAGTTTTTAAAAAGAATACTTTATTATAAATTGATATATTACTCATATAAATATAAGGTACTTCCAAATGGCATAGATAATGTTATATATATTATTTATTAACCACTTGGGGCTCTCTTGGCTTGTTATAGTAAGTTAATTAACCATATAATATACAAATAAAAAAGACATGGTAAATGTCAAACTATTTAACTAAGAATTAAATCTAAAATATATGGTTAATATGATGACCTGAACGTATCCAAAACCTATTGGCTGAGAGGTTTTGGAACCCTCCCCACCTTATCATTGAATTAAATCATTTTTAAGCCATTAAAAACCAAAAACGATTTTTATTATAAAATAATATTTCATGTTTTTTCTAAAGTGACCCACACCTCTCTTATAAAAGGGTACTTCCCCTTCTCTTAATTTCACACCTCGAAAGCCATTTGGATCAGCAAAACCCAAACCAAATATCCTCCCAACTTCACAAAAATCAATTAAGATTCCTTATATGGTTCAAAATTCCTACCTACGGATCCTTTTTATCAACTCAAATGGAAACACCCGAAGAAGAGGTAATAATTTCATCACACACTTTCAAGTTCTTTTCTTCTTCTGATTCCTATTTCGTTGTTGTTTCCTAACCAAAATAATAAATCCAGTACCTTCATAGTACTTTGATGTTATTATAAATATGGTACAACCATATTCATTTTTCTTTCCATCCTATAAATGACAGTCACCATACGTTCATACGTACGTCTTACCGTCTCCACGTCATGACGTAGTTTGTTATTCAAACACATAATTTTTTTGATGGGTATAATAATGAGTATAAATGATTTAAATCATAAATATAACCTATTAATTATTATTTATATATGATATATCATTTAATGACATACAATTTCACCATCAATATAATGATATTGTCGCATGTGCGTACGTACAGATTACTGTCTCCAGGAACACAATGAGATGCATTCTCCATCGTAATAATTCTAGAATAATTTTCATTTCATGATTAAAAATAATTTTTAAGAAGTTAATATCATTCTAGATACGAATAAAATACATCCTACCCATAACAAACATGGAATACATAACCGAGAATATAATGTAAAACATCTTAGTTAACACCTCAAACCACGATACTACTAAAATATTATTAAAAAAGCAATATTATAGGTTCACATATGATATCATATTTATGTTAATATTTCTTGAATAATTTAATAACAATTACTTAACTATGAGACAAGAGTTTAATGTACCGTTTACCAAGGAAATTTACAAGGTATGGGTTAGTTTCACAATCTCATTATTATCTGAGGTTGTTTTAAGGTAAGTATCTACTATGACATATTTATTATCCATGTCCATGTTTCATAAAATTATTTTTGAATGCGTTCTTTATAAGTCACTTTTTACTAAATCATCATTTTAGATTATTTAATGATTTATTCTTCTAAACCTATCCAATTAATTTCCATGTTTACAAAATGGTTTTAAGGAGTTATTTATATGAACATGAATGTTTTAAAATGTTAATTCTTTTGAAAAGTCTAAAAGTGTTATGGGACACTTTGATTTAAAACAATCTTTTAAATGACTTCCTTTATAATACTTTTAAATGATTCCATGAAAAAGGGATATTTCTTTCAAAGATTTTTACTGATCATTTTCTACTATGCCAACATATTTTACGGGATATTATTATTGATTGTGATTGATTTATTATGATACAAATCTTCCATATTGTATTGAAGGTTTTTTGATATGTTTGACTGTGGATGTGTTATTTTTATACCATTCATGGTTTATAGATAATGTATTGAATTTTCGTATTCTAGTTTTAATAAGAATGTTTATGTGATGTTTAAACCTTTTTATAAGTGGAATGCATTGGACTTAGTAAGTGATGGGTGGAGCCGGCTATAGCTACTCGATGCATCGGTAGGTCTCATGAGATAAACTATTTTATTTTCACAAGGCCTTAATGAAATCTTATTTGTATTCTTGGAACAAGGACTTGACTACGTGGTTATGAAGTTTGGCATTATGCATTCCATAATTATGAAAGTGGCTATTGAAATTTAATGTAATTATTAGACTAGTAGAATATCCATGTGAACAAGTAAATGTCATAATATGATTTCATATTTTCCATATTATACTAAAGTTTAAGTTTATAATGTTTTTGTTTTAGTCTTATACATTGCCTAAAATGATTATGCTTATTTTTGAATGATTCTGATATATTGTTATCCTTTCTAATCATCTAATCTCACCCCATTATATGATTTATTTTTTCCAGGATGTGAAGACGTATTTTATGGTTGACCTGTTGGGATAGGATAAGGATATAAGTGTGTTCAAAAAGAGACAACATTTTGTTGATGTTTATATTTAATGATATAATGAAAAACTTATGAATGTATATAATACTTCCAGGGATACTAAACTGATCATTCTTTTGGGACATGATTCCTTGTATAAATCAATTTTTATGTAATAATGCACCAAATCTGGGTAACTGGGGTCGGGGTGTTTCAATATCACCTCTATATATGTGTGTTACTATACTATTTGGATAAAAATAGTGAGAGAGTGGTCTTTAATGAACTGATCTATGACTGATAGTGGTTTCATAAAAATGATTCAAGTATGTCGATTATATTCATCCCTCCGTAACCCCTTTAAGGTTGTTTAATTTTTATTTTATCAAATAATGATAATATGAATAGTTTTGGAGGCTTGTTAATAGTGTAATTAAAATTAAAAGTGGATGTCTATTATGGGGATATGTCTTTTTTAACCAATATATATCTTTTTTAGGCTATAGGATGCCTAAATAGGCCCTTGTATAGGGTTGAGCCAATTTTTTTAGTTTAGATAGATGCGTGATATACTAAAATCAATGGGCATGCAATAATGACGTATAATTGAAAAAATTGGGATTTAATTCCATATTCAGAGGTGATATTTTTCTATCTAGAACATTATAGGACCTTTAGTATTTGTTTTTCAACTTTTGTCCAATGATATAAATTTTGTCTATGGAAAGTGGCATGGAACATAGGGAAATATTCCATTAGTGGTTCCCTTATATATAATTTTAATGTAGGTTAGGGAAAAATATAGGATGACCATGATAAGTGGGGAGATAATATTTGTATTGATACTTTTACATAGAACATTCTCTTATAGCGAGATCTGTGTATTATGGGAAAGTCCTATGGGATATATATCCATATCAATATAGGGATGGGCTTAGTGTATGAATATGATATATTCTATCCTGAAAATGGGCAGCCAAATGAGGGTGTAGATTATCATATATTAATTTATAAATAGGTAGATCAATGACAATGGGAATAATTTTTTATATGGTTATGGGATTAGGTGTCCTTTCCACCATTTTTTTATGTCACATGTGTTTCACTAGTCACTCATTGGATGAGGTGTTGAAGATGAGAGACACCGTATATGTATTTAATCTCAACTAATGGTGTGATGACTCTATTAAGTTTATACATGTTTCCCCTTATGACTTTAGGTACCATGGGTAACATTCTTCCTCAAGACCTAGTGTGTTGGAAAAGTATGTTCTTACATGAGACATAATTATGCACTGGATATATTATTTTGTTTAAGCTTTTATAAGGTATGTCCTAGGGGGACATGATACAATAGTATATAAAAAATAGGTATGTGATACACCTTGAGACTAGTTATGGATATGAGGTGGGGTGTACATTCCATTGTGACTGATCATGTATGAGAGGATGGATATTATTCCCTATTTGTTTGGTGCTTTATGTAAAATGAGACATTATACACCCTACAAAATGTGTTTATATGTGGTAATAAATTTTAACATGATGTGGGTTGTCATAACCTCTGTGAGAGGTGATGATTAAATGTGGAATAATACACCCATTATGACATGTGATGACGTTATGTGGGATTTATTTCCCCTAATAAATGAATAATGAAATGTGGTTGGATATACATTCATCTTTGATTGATAGTGTTTCCGAGGTGGAATATATTACCTACATGAAATTTTTTATTATAAAATGAGGGTTAAAATATCCTGAAAAAGGTTTACACACTAATTGGATGATATTTTTGACTATATTCATAGGTATGATAGGTTGGATGTAATGACTCATAAGTGTTGACATGCTTCATAGGATAGATTTAATTCCTTAAATTAAATATTATTATTCACATTGAGTGGGTTAAATCGTCAATGGAGGTGGTCCTATATTTAAATTGAGACACCCAACATTATAATAAGTAGGTCTGACTCATCCATCAGGTTGGTTTCTTGAGTATCCCTACTATAGCGGGTGTATGCATATGAAATTTATCAATCCTTTTTTCATTCATTTTATTCATACACATACATTATGTTTTTATTAAGTGAATCATTCACTACAAAATAATTATCTTTTTCTAGCAGAGGTATATCTATTTGTAAAATTATATTTTCAATTGGTAAAACGTTTTACCAACATAAATTTTCCTATAACTCAATTGTCTGTGAAAACATTATTGTTAAATATTATTGTGATAGAAAAAATAGTTCTGCCGCAATTATAATAATACCAACAGTTAATATAACGGTTGCTCAAAATATTTAGCACCATATTTCTATGACAAATTTATCTATAGGTAATATTATTATCAAATCTCATTAAAAATACCAATCATTAATATCTTTTTGTAATTTATATTTTATATAAAATATTAGGTTTGGGTATTTCAACATTTATTTAAAAAAGTATATATTATATTTATTAATTTATCATATAATAATCATTTTTGGATTATTAACCTGGAAAAAATTTTCACACATGTTCAAACATAGAAAATGATTAATCATATTAATAATAAAATTTAATAAAAAATGAATAATAAAAATTAAGTATATTAATACCTAAAAAGTTCATAAAAAACAAATACATGGGATCCATTTGTCATTACCACTACAACACCCCCACTCCAACACACTCTCACTAAAAATGATAAATGAAGATAATGTAACATGAATCAAATCCTCCAACACCTATCATTGTCAAAGAATAGTTTTTCCCAACAAATAATTTTCATCACCACAAGTATTCCATTAGATGAAACAAACCATGTCAGCTCCATTACCTATGTGGACCCTCTGTTCGTTGTTATGCCACACCTTTCAGCTCCAAAATCTATTCCACACACAACCAAAGAGAATACAGACAATATACTGCAAAATATCTATATGAATGGAAAGAAAAAAACGAATTAAAAAAATGATGTGCATAGAATGAATATTTTCCATTCATTATCCTTGTTGAAATATCGACAACTCAATTTGGCTTCAGTGCGAGTGAGGAACCTCGAGACGTTGCTATGACACAACCTTCAATTACAAGACCTACATCAAACAACCACTGAAAACCACCCTATACTTCCATTTATTATTTATAAAATTAAAATCTTAAAGAAACATATAAGATAATAGTCATAGAATCCAAACAGGAAGAAATAGTTCCACAATAAGAAACCTAGAAAGAAAATTAAGAAAAACATATGTGAAACCATATCTATCAACCATTTTCAGAATTGGGGATCTAGATTCTTCAGAAACATCAATAATACAGACCAACTGACATGTCATGAACTCGTGATGAAAGATATCCTTCTGAACATAGCTTCAGGAAAATCCTTGATCTTCAGTCTGTAAGAGTTATAGAATGTTTGGAAGTGGATATGAATTCCTTCTCCGGTCGACTTAAAATGAATCTGTCTATTTTCCTAGAATAGAAGAACTCAAACTTGTGTTGAAATACTATTACCAAAATTGATCTACAATGACCTAGAAAGAGTGAGTAGATATATCCATGTGAATCATACGAGGTTGCAATGACTCACTACATATCAGGAAATTAATTAATAAAATTGATTGATCCTTAACCACCCTGAAATCAATAGAAAAAAAATCAAGTGTATAGGTAATTAAAATAGATATTCAAAGGATATTGAGAGAAAAATAACTTACATATATGCTGCAACAAGGTAACATGGCTGATGGGGTAGTGGCATAAAAGTCTAATGGCATCTAAATAAGGTAAGTCATGCTAAACCCCCACTGTGTAAAGGTTTATCTCTTAGTATACAGGCTATGTCCAGGAAACCCAGACCATGAAAAATCAAGAGCACAACATATATATGTCATCATCAATAAAATTTTTAAAAATTTATCATGTGAAGATACTAGAGGTTTTCACCTAGTTTCTAGGGAAGTAAATTTGATTCCCCTCTATTAAATTTATAACGAACCTCTTCTTTTACACACCCATGGGGACCTTCTTCATCTGCTACAAAAAATTTTCTCCTGAATCCTATTATATTCTAAATGGTTTTACTTACTCAGTTTCATTCTACCCTTATGATTTATCTTCTTTTAGTTTTTATAATAATTCCATCAATGATATTTATCAAATATTAGAATATACTAGTTAATTATTTTTAAAGGAATGTCCAAGAAAATGTGACTGAATCATAATTGTGAATAAATTAACTCAAAAAAACACATCAGAGTATCAAACCAAGACCCAAAGACACCTCTATCAAACAATTATGGGAATTAAAATAACTAAAATATCACGTGTTGAGGAGGAATCAGCATATCAATTAGATTCTACAATCTACAAGTCATCACCATCCTGTGTCACAAGAGCTACCCTCCCAAAAAAAATTGATATGTACCTGTACACCTTTCCACTAGAATGCCAAAAAAGTAACTTGTTAATGAAATAAAATATAAGAATACTTACAATTAGTGGTCATAACACTCAATATTAAACATAACTTGATGATCCCATCTACTAGAACTTCACTATGAACGCCCACTCTAAAACACATCACCATCTTATTCACATTCCCTATTAGGGATGATGATGAGAATACTTAAAAATATACCTAATTCTAAAGATACATGATATGAAAATACTAAAAAAGATTCTAGATTTTAGATATTAGATTTAACACATAGTTCGTGGGTGAAATCTTGGTAAAAGCAAGACCATGTGTGAAATGTGGAACACAAAGAAACTCATTTTAAAAATAATTGATGGGATAGATTTCATAGAAATTAATTCACACTGTATTTATACCAAATAAAATTATGAACATGTCTAAAAATATTCCCTCTACCCAAATTTTTTTGTATATTTTCAAATTACTCTCTTCACCTTTAACTTGTGCACATTTCAGTTTTCCAATGGTTCTCTATAGCGGGATAATTAATGAGTTATAATAAAAAGAGGTGAATGTACCATTTTTTCATGACATGATTATCCATTTTCTTAGTAGTTGAAAAATGTCGGTCAATATAGATTCATACATCTGATAAACTTCTCAATTACATGTTCAGCAAGTATCTTATTGTGGTAAGTACATCTATTCTCTTCTCCGTGACCACAAGCATCCACATCTGAGGCTGGTAATATTGCTCCACAGCCAAACTATGTAGTCTGGGGCTTCAACAGTCACACTCTCCCAATAAAGAAAATTCCATATTTCATAGATTTCAGGTTTCACAGATATTACATAGATTCTATATTTTAAAAATCCCAGACATCTACATAGATTCACACAAGGATGAAGCATAGATTGCATAAATGAAAGAGGAATCAATATTTTGACAGTGACAACCCTAAAACTGATTCCATATTTCAAAACATGGAATTATACAGAGGTGAGGAGAATTAAGATGTTTGTGAGAATAGTAAAACGGTAATAAGGCGTCAATATATTACCTTAAACATCATCATGACCCCTCCACACACTTCATGACCATCCACGGATGATGTAACACCTTTCAGCACTTCATGATACACATTATAATTGCATTAATGGAATACCAAATGTCCTTGTCAACATATTCGACAACATTACTATTTTCATCCACAAGAGGTTGAGAAATCTACAAGTAAAAACACAAGAAAAAATCGAAATGGTTTGTGTGAACTTTGGGGATTTTTCTGAAATAGTTGTTTTATTGGTGAATCGTATATAATTTTGTTTTGAGTTTTGGTGTTTTAATGACATAATTAAGGATGTAATAATGATGTAATAAATATGGCAGTATTCTATATAGTAAAATAAGTTTTGAGGAGTCCCATGTGTCTTATACAAAGGGAAAATACCATGTGCAAGCCCACAGTTATGCAAATACCACTAATGATGTGTCCCTTGGAAATTATAAAAATAATCCCTCACTTTTTCTATAATTACCAACCCATTACTTCATTAAATACATTCCAAAATCCACATCAATGAAGCTCTGGCCTCCTTACCTCTCTAGTAGTCCTCGTACGGTTTCCTCAAGCCCCCAAGGTCTCAACCATCGATTTCTAGGAGTAACTCTACAATGTAATAAAAATCTCAATTTATTTCTTTTTTCCATTCACATTCTATTTTATATGGTATAAATTTCATGTTTCAATACCATGTTATTACATAATTCTTATTCATAATATATTATGTATTATGATTTATTTCTGGATGGGGGACCCTTATCCCCTCCCATTTCAAAATTTTCTAAAACCATGTTGCATAACCGTTAGGTTGCCAAATTTTTTTAAGGGAATTCTTAACTAGATTTCCATCCTTTGGGTTAACCTTATTCTTAATTATTTTTGTGGTATTTAAATTGATTGTTTGATGAATTATGAAAATACTATGTTTAATTATGTATATTTTTAGAGTAAATAAAAATTCCATTAACTCTATTAATTCTCACATCAATTATTTGACTTTTATAAGAGAATTTTAATTAAAAATCCTCTTTTAAATTTCTGTTTTGTAAAATTCAAAAGCAATGTTTTTATGTTAATATTCATGTTGTATAATTATCTTCTAGATAATGGGAATTGTTTATGATAATGTTAGGGACCAATATTTCCATCAAATGAATTTCGTATGTGTAAGTTGGAGGTAAACCATATGGTTACTCCAAGTGTAACTACGATGGTTACAAAAATAGTAAGGTAGCCATAAGGGTTACAAATTATAAGTTAACCTAGAGGGTTACAAGATTATGTATGTAATGCCCCAAGATAACTTTATGGTTATACTTATGTTCTTAGGTATTTTTAAAATATCATGTTTCACAAAGTATGTTTATATATACAGGTGGTAAGTATGTCTTATTAAAATGATTTTATACGTTACAAGTATTCATGGACGAATGTGTTCATTCCTTCTTTTTGTATCCCATACTGAGTTTTGTGATAATCGTATGTTTTAATGGATTTTTCATATGCTAATTGAGTTCTTTAAGTTACTCATCAGGGTAAGAAAATTCTCAATTTCTTTCTTTTTCCATTCAATTTCTCTTTTATGTTGTATAAAATTCATTTTTCCATACCATGTTTTTATTTCCTTCTTAGTCATGATCTATTTTTTATTATGATTCATATCTGGATGGGTTACCCTTGTCCTCTATTGTTTTAATATTTTTTGAGACAAAACCCTCCTTATTTCAATGGATCTTCTACCCAGTAATTGCTGAGGGATGGATTAAATCCCTTGAAAAGATAATTGATGTAATGGGTTGTTCAGATAATCAAAAGGAATATCTTTCCATTTATAGTTTTGAATGTGAAGATGATCAGTGGTGGTCAATGGTAAAGAATGTCTGGGGTAGAGAGGATTTCGATGCATTAGTGTGGGATGAATTTAAAAGTCTTTTCCTGGATATTTTTATTCTTAAGATGGAGTGACTTAGGATAGAGAATAAATTCCTTGAATTGAGGAAAAAGGTGGAATATTTGGTGGCTGTGTATGAAGCAAACTTCACCCGACTATCGAGGTATGCTCCAAATATTTTTTTGGATCTCGATAGAAAAATCAATCAATTTTACTCAGGACTGAAGCCAATTTATCGAAGTGCATTTTCCACCCATGAATTCAAAAGTCATGAGAAACATGTCTGATGTGCTATGAGGGTAGATATGGAGTTTGCTGATGATCACATTCATTTTAAAAATGAGGAGACGAAGAGGTCAAGATTGTATGTGATGGGTAAGATTCAACCAAAGAAATATGATAGTTAGAAAATCTAGTTTCTAGTTTGTGAAAAGTGTGGCAAGAAACACCCTGGGGAATATTACATCAAAAAATGGATGTAACACCCCAAGATTACATAGTGCGGTATCTCATTAAAGTAAATTAATAACTTACGCTACACTCAATACCGAGTTCGAGCGCACCACAACTTACCTAACTAGTTGTTCAAAAAGTGGTTATGAATAGTATTAATTGAATTTTTTATATTATATACTCTATAATTTTAACATCCATATTATGTGTTTCTTATACATTGTATAAGAATGAATTTATTTTTTTCAGATAAAAGCAATATTTTCAAAAAAAATGCAATTTTACAACCTTTTACTGGTGAACATTCCTTAAAAACAATATTTGAAACATTTATATATTCAATTGAATTGAATTGATTTATTATTTATATGAGGGATATAAAAATATAGAAGTTATAAATTTTGGGTAATATTTTGATTACATTCTTATTTTGATGAATAGTGAAAAATACTATGTTATAATTGAAGACAACTTTTTTCATCAAAATATTTTATAGTGGTAAATTATTTATTTGAAAGGTTTTGAACTATAATTAGATTATATTTTTATCATTTAATAAATATAGGTCATTATAAGTAATTTCACATTTAAATTTGACATAAACACATGTCAATCTTTTGATAGTTTGTACTTTTTAAAAACCCGGTTTTTGGTTTTGACAACGAGAACTAATTTTAAATTAATAAATACAACATATATGTTTTGAATTTGAAAAAATATACTTTATTTTTTAATTCTTTATAATAAAATTATCTTAGGGTTAATTTTTTTGTAATTTTCTGAAAAAATTCAATTTTTGATGAATAGTTAAAAACACTACATTATTTTTTAAAAATGAAATTTTATTTAAACAATTACATAATTTATTTAAATTTTGTTTGGTCAAAATAGATATATAATATCGATATATGTTCAATATAATTCATTGGAGTCATTTTATAATAAAATTAGATGTATAAAATTTTACTAAACGTTTTAACCTCTTTTAGCCACCTTCTAGGAACGTTAGCAAATTTGAATAAAACGTAATTTTACCGCTTCTATGAGTAGAATTTCAAAAATACAATAGGAAAAAATAATATCAATAAGTAAAATGTTGTTCAACAAGGTGAAAATAATTTTTGGGGAATAGTAACTTTTGAATTTAATTTACCACAGTTAAAAGTAAATTGGATAATTAAATGTGAAAACGATATCATAATTACCCTAACACAGGTCCTAATTCTATTTGATAAGTATTATTAGACCAAAAACAACCATATAAATAAAATATGATCCTCTATGATGATCTTCGATTAGTTGAGGACATTTTTTATTATTTTATTTAAAGAAAAGTTAAAAGAGTTAAATTCAAAGTTTAATAACTAAACCATTTTGAATATAGAGTTACACACAATATAAATTCTACTATAAATATTAATTATAACGATAAAAATATTTCCTAAATAATTCTATTTTATTTATAATTTTTAGACATTAAATAATTTAATTTATTTAAGACACAATGATGATGCAGTAATTACCTTATTATTGAAATATTAAAATAATTGTTATTATCAATATCCATATAAATGTATATTGAGACTTCTGATGAATTACACTAGTTTTATTGTTTATTGTGACATGTTAGTGTTTGTTGAATACATTTTATTCGAACTGATAATGTCTTTATGGCTTTCAAAAACTCAATTACTAGATAGTGTCGAAATTGACATAATTGGGCTTTTAAAACAAATACAATATTATTAATTGATATAATATTCATAAACATCTTATGTTCAGTAAATGGACTTAGATAAAGTTATATATTTTAATAATTAACCAAATGGGGTTATCTTGACTTTTTATTGTATGTTTATTAACCATATAATATGAAAATACAAAGAGACATGGTAAATGTCAAACAATTTAAGAAAGAGTTAAAACTACAACATAAGGATAATATGATGACTAAAATTATCAAAAACCTATTAGTTGAAAGGATTTAGACCCATCCCCACTATATCATCTAAATAATTCATTTTCAGCCATTAGAAACTGAAAATGATTTTATTATAGAATAATATTTCATGCTTTTCCTAAAGTGACCCTCACCTCTCTTATAAAAGGGAACATCCCCTTCTCTAAAAATCACACCTCCAAAGCCATTTGGCTCTTCCAAACCCTACCTAAATCTCCTCCCAACTTCCCAGAAATCAACCTATAGGTCTTACTTTGATCATAAAGCCAACCTAATGAGCCCTTTTGATCAAATCAAAAGGAAGATCACGAAGAATAGAAAACTATTTCATCAACTCTTTCAAGTTCTTTTCTTCTTCCACTTTTTATTTCTTTGATGTTAATAATAAATAATTTACCTTCTATGTACATTGATTTTATTATAAATATGTTACAACAATATTTTTTATTATATCCATCCTACAAATGAAAAAGTTTCCATACGTTCGTACGTACGGCTTACCATCTCCATGTTGTGGTGTAGTTTGTTATTCAAACAATTCATTGTTTGGGTGGGTATAATAATGAGTATAACTGATGTAAATAATAAATAGAACATGTTAATTATTCTAAATATATGATATAACATTAAATTATATACAATTTTACCATCAATATAATGATATTGTCGCTCGTGCCTACGTGCGGATTACCGTCTCCATGACGCGATGAGATTCGTTTCCACATGAACCAATCAACGATGATTATAAAAATATATATTATTAATAAGTATGTAATATATGAAAAAATAATTATAATGGAGATATATATATATATATATACTTACATATATCTTATTCACTTACTTATATTCAATATGATGTGAAAACAGAATTAGCGTTTATGCGTATGTACGACCTACCGTCTCCATAAACGGTGTCTTCCAATTCATATATCTATCTATTATAAATAAAAATAGTATAAATATATATTATATATAAATCAAGTTTTATATTATGTAAGTATTTAAATCATGATCAAAATGATATGATCATGAATTACAAGTTAAAACACAAACGATTAAGAAAGCGATTATTACCCGAAATGTTAATTTAACATGGAAACAATTATTAAATGGGTAGTATAAAGTCATAAATGAATCATATATGATATAATAAATAATAATATGGTTCTTTTATAATTTACTAACATACTATGGTCATTATTCATGAGGTTAAACATACCCTCGACCCAAGGAAAGTGCAAGGTAAGGGTTAATTACACAATCTCTTTATGATCCGAGGTTGTATTTATATGAGTATCTACTATGAAATATTATTATCCATGTCCTTGATTCATCAAAGTGTTTTCATATAGATTATTTTTAAAAAAATATTTCACTAAATCATCATTTTATATTTTTTAATGATTTAATTTTCTAATCACTTCTTATTAATGTCCATGTTTTCAAAATGGTTTTAATGTTTTATTTAAATGAACATAAATGATTAAAAATGTTAATTCCTTTCAAATGTTTCAATGTGTTATGGTAAACATTAATTCAAAAATATCTTTTAAATTAATTCCTTTATAAATTATGTGACTTTTAAATAATTTCTTGAAAAAGGATATCTCTCTCAAATAGTTTTACAAATCATTTTCATCTATGTCAACATCCGTTGATTGATTTTAAACTTGTTTGAAGTTGATTTATTATGATAAAATTCATCCATATTATAGTAATGTTTTTGTGAACAATTTTGACTATGGATGTGTTATTTTAATACTATTCATAGTTTATGGTTAATGTATTGACATTTCATATGCTATTTCTAATATATATGTTAATGTTATATTTCATCATTTTCATATGAGGAATGTATTGGACATAGTAAGTGATGAGTGGAGCCCGCTATAGCCTATCGATGCATCTGTTGGTCTCATGAGACAATTAGACGTGGAATTAGTTGAGGCCTTTCCTAAAATGATATATGGATTTGGATGAGGCCTTAATCATTTTTAGATGTCTTGGCTGAGGCCTTTAAAAATGTTTCAGAATTTATGGAATTATTCATTCCCTAATTACGAAACTAATATTGATGGTTTATGTGGTTATTAGACTAGTTGAATACCCATGAATATGTTTTATTATGGCATAATTTACTCGGCTCATATTTCTGCCATAAAGTGTTCATGTTTATTATTTGTAAAGGCATGTGTTTTCAATTATTAACCATATCTATTATTTATGTTTACTTCCGCTAAATGGTTTACCCTTACTAAGCATCTGAGCTCACCCCATTGTTATGTTTTATTTTATCCTGATTCTAATAAGTTTATTATGATTGGTAAATAGGGTTAAGCGAAATTGAATAATTTCTTTCTCAAAGAACTATATATGTTGTGTTTTATGTTTTAAATGGTAATTTAATGTCAATCTATGTAATCTATTTTCCAAGAATGCTAAACTGATCGGTCCTTCGGGACATGATTCCTTATAATAATTAAAATGTACTAAAATAATCCACCGACTCTAGGATTCTGGGGTCAGGGCGTTACAGTTGGTATTAGAGGAAGTTTTGCAAGAACCTTGGAAATAGATTTTGATAAACTCTGATTAGAAAACCTTAACCTATGACAGAATTTGAGGAATAGTACAGATCTGTCAAGATTTTGGTAATATAGAGATTTTTTTTATTTTCCTTGAATGAAAACCATGTCTGTATACGAGCAAGTAGAGGAGGCTCTAGAAAAAATGTACCTAGGAGTGAAAACTCCAAAAAAGAGTTTCGGGCTTGACCCATGGTATCGTGGTACAGGACAACGGGCCTTGCTGCACTCTTGGTTGCGAAACTCCTATGAGATATGCTTAGGATAATTCAAATTTACATTACATGCCATTATGAAGGATTTAGGAGTAAATGCTTTCTCAAAGAAAACATTTTATTATTATAGATTATATGCATAATCTTTTCAATTTACATTTGGTATTTTACAAGTTTGGAATTGTGCATTGTGATTCATAATATAACCTAGTGTATTCCATTGTTTATAAATGGCACTTAGTAAAATGAATAAGAATACCCACAATAATACGCATGATCGAAATACTAAGAAAGATCATATAATTCATGGAATTAATCCAACATTTAAAAGGGAAATAGTCTCCCACATATTCTCATCATATGAAGAAATAGTATCATGTTTAAATAAGATATTTAACGAATTATCTAAGTCCTATGTCTTTTAAGGGAAGCAAGAGATGAAAGGAAGTATGAGAGAAATATGGAAAAAGGGAATTGGGAAAAGAACAATTTTCCCATATATGATAACTTTGGAAAGAATCACCTTGGTAAATTCTTGAACAGAATGGTGGTTTTTTATAGATGTGGAGAAAAAGGACACCAAGTACATGATTGAAAGGGTAAGAAAGAGTTTCCAAACGTAAAATTCTCCATCTGCAAGGAGTTGGGACACTATTCGAAGAAATTTCCAAATCATCAGAGTATACCGCAAATGCTTCTATTGGATAATAATCATGTTATGGTAATACCAAAGATGAAGATGAATTAATAGATTTATTATGTTGCTATTAAAGTATTATGTCATTTGAGTATTGTACTAATGATGTACATGTTATATGAATTATGGAGTATAAAAGGATTGTACTGCATTACTACTTCATTAAGGACATGATATTGTGTGGAACCAAAAAAAGTGACTCAGTAGTAGGTTACTGTTTTTGGAAAATATATAGTTCAAATAAAGAAAATCCATAATATGGTTCTAATATTTAGGTAGTGATTTTGGAATAATATATGATTGATTTGGATAAATTATATTGGTTATTTTTGACTACCTTGAAACAAATTAATGATTTGCACATTCCATCATTGTCGGAGTTTAAAAAAGTTATGGATAGAATACGTATATCCGGTATCCTATAAAGAATAAGAGAACATGAATTTAATCAATAAGGTTTTATGGTAATTCAAGGTGTTATAGTTTTTTAGAATAATACATGATGAAGGTATTCACGTGTTATTATATGGTGAAAAGGATCTTCATTGTGTTCACCTTCCATATAAATTTTGGACCGTGAGTTTGGACATATGTTTTTGGGATAAGTCTAATGGTTAGAATAGATTTTTTTTTCTAAGGTTAAATAATTTTTTGAGATTATTTTTGGATTGTCATAAAAAGGACATCCCGGAGGTCGGGCGATAACGTGTCGCATCCAGCAAGGCCCCGAGACATGAACTCGCAACTGAAGGGCGAAAAGGGTAGATCACCTTCCACTGGAATATGTGATTTCCTAGTTTGTAAAATGCAGACATTTATAAATAGTCAGAAAAATGAATTATAAATTCAATAATTCTGGAACCCTTTATAATTAGGATAAAGAGAATATGTTTTTTGAATTCTATTATCTTTTAGAGTGAAATGTGAGTTTGTGGTGGCTATTAGATGAAGGATGAAACTCAACATATCAAGTATTTTTTCACCTTGTTCTATAAATAAATTAGTTCTTAATCTTTAAGGAAGGGATCATAAAACCAAAAATGTATAATCCTAATAACTTATGTTATGTTGAACTGGATATATTTTAATCATCTTAAAATGATGGTTTTGAAGCCCTAAATTTTACACTTGTTTTTGATTGATGACCTCAATCACTCCCTATTAATATTTACATTTTCCCTCCAATTATGTGTTTCTAATTTCCACCAATGTTCTCTTAATCGAGATCTTAATTTGGAGGTGACCTTTTCATTCCCCTTTCCCTCTTATTAAGATTAAATTTTATTTACCCAATTTCGGATGTGGGTTTTCCACAAAGGTATTCTTCTATTTTTAACGTTTTATTCTTGAAGAACAATTTCAAATTTCAAGGATGATATTTATTGAATTAGGGGACAATGTAACACCCCAAGATTTCATAGTACGTTATCTCATTAAAGTAATATAATAACATGCGCTGCACTCAACACCGAGTTCAATCATACCACAGCTTACCAAACTAGCCTTTCAAAAAGATATTTTGAATAGTATTAACTACATTTTGAATCTTATAAACTCAATATAATTTTAAAATTCATATTAAGTGTTTCTTAGACATTATATAATAACAAATTTATTTTTTTGCCGCCTTTTAATGGAGAACCTTTTTTAAAACCAAATTTGACATTTTTCTAAATTTAATTTAATGAAAATAATTTTTTTTAGAATCAAGACATAAAAATTTATTATGGATAAAATTTTGGAACTTTTTGATAACTTTAATATTATAATGAACAGTGAAAAATACAAAGTTTTAATTGAAGACAAATTTTTCAATCGATATAATTTATAGTGTTAAATTATGAATTTGAAAGGTTTTTAAGTATAATTAGATTATATTTTTATCATTTAATAAAATTCAGGTCATTATAAGTAATTTCACATTTA
Organism: Viscum album; assembly: GCA_963277665.1. Lineage (NCBI taxonomy): Eukaryota > Viridiplantae > Streptophyta > Magnoliopsida > Santalales > Viscaceae > Viscum > Viscum album. The sequence goes on along the minus strand of OY728133.1, from coordinate 1,899,791,867 downwards.
AATTTGACATAAACAGATGTCAATGTTTTGATAGTTTTTACTTTTTAAAAAACCGTGTTTTGGTTTTGAAAATGGAATTTTTTTAAAATTACTAAATTAAATTTCTATGTTTTTAATTTGAAAAAATAGACTTAATTTATGAATTCAAAATATCAAAATTATAATGTGTTGAATTATTTGTATTTTTCAGAAAACTTTCATTTTTTATAAATAGTGAAAAACACTACGTTATAATTTAAAACCGAATTTTTTATTTAAATAATTCTTTATTTTAATTAAATTTATTTTAAGATTTTATATATACACTACCTATATAAGTTAAATTTAATTCATTTTAGTCATTTTCTAATAAAATTTTATGTATAAAATTTTATTGAACATTTTAACCTCTTTTACCCACCTTCAAGGCATGTTAGAAAATTTGCATAAAACACAATTTTAACACTACTATGAGTTGAATTTCAAAAATCAAAGAGACATAGTAAATATCAGTAAGTAAAATTTGTATCAATATGATGAAAAAATTTATGGTGAATAATAACTTTTTACTTTTATTTACCACGGTTAAAAGTAAATAGGGTAATTAAGTGTAAAAATGATATCATAATAAACCTAACACATGTTATAATTATATTTTATAAGTATAATTCGACCAATAAAATCCTTAGGAATAAAATATGATCCACATAGATTAGATTAAGAAATTTTTTATTATTTTATTTAAGGAAGAGTTAATGGAGTGGAATTCAATGATTAATAAATAAAACATTTTTAATATAGTGTTACAGACAATGTAAATTATACTATAAAAAATCATTAGAATTATCAAAATATTTCCTACATAATGGTATTTTATTTATAATTTTTAGACATTAAATAATTTAATTTCTTTTTGACACAATGATGATGTAATAATTACCTTATTAACTAAATATTAAAATAATTGATATTATAAATATCCAAATAAATGTAAATTGAGTCTTCTAATGAATTACAGTAATTTTATATGTTAATATGACATGTTATATTGGGTTAAAAAAGTTTAATTATATGTGAAAAAGTTTTTATGGCTTTCAAAAAAATCAAATACAATATATTGTCAAAATTGACATAATTGTTTTTTTAAAAAAATTACTATATTATTAATTGATATAATATTCTGAAAAATCTATTGTTCCACCAAAAGACTTAGATAATGTAATATATATTAATAATTAACCACATGGGGTTCTCCTATATTGTAATAGTATGTTTATTAACCATATAATTAAAAAATACAATGAGATGTGGTAAATGTCCAACTATTTAACTAAGAGTTAAATCTAGAATATAAGGTTAATATTGTGATCTAAACTTGTCTAAAACTTATTTTTTTAAAGGTTTTAGACCCACATCCACCTTATCCTAAAAATAAATCATTTTTGAGCCATTATAAATAGAAAATTATTTTTAAAAAAAATAATATTTCAAGCTTTTCCTAAAGTGACCCTCACATCTCTTATTAAAGGGAAATTCCCCTTCTCTCGAAATCACACCTCCAAAGCCATTTGGTCAACCCAAACCCTGACCAAATCTCCTTATAACTTCCTTCACATCAAACTAGAGTCCATACTTTGATCACAAAGCCATCCTGTAGAGCCCTTTTGATCAAATCAAAAGGAACAACTAGAAGAAGAGGTAAATATTTCATCACCTCTTTCAAGTTCTCTTCTTCTTCCAGTTCCTATTTTTTGGTTGTTTACATTCTAAAATAATAAATCCATTACCATGTACATATTTTTATTATATTATAAATATTGTACAACCATATTTATTATTCTATCCATCCTACAAATTACAATTTCACCATACGTACGTACGTACGGCTTATCGTCTCCACATCGTGTTGTAGTTTTTTTTAAAATATTGAGGTAATGCCTCTTTATTGAATTTAAGAAATAAGAGTAACCAAGGAGGGGGAAGGGGAATATGTAAAATCCATATAAAATAAAACTATTTTCCTAAATTGTTCAGCATTCACTCAGTTACGCTTCGTTATTCATTTCTAATTGATTCCAGCTCCAATATTCCTCGCCCACGGGCCCGACCTCTAGATCTCCTTCTACACGCACTTGTCCTATTCGAGAGCTCTTGAAGTCTTTTTTGAAGTGTCTCCCCATCAGTTCTCTCTGAATCTGAGCTATCTCAGACTCCTCATATTTTTCAAGAGAAACATCTTTTGAAACTGGTGTCACCATTTCATCTGCAATAGGCCACTCAACCACCATTGGGGAAACAAACGGCGGCGGTTCCTTTTTGTATGAAACAATTTGGAAGCCATCATCATCCAAAAATGGCTTTAATGTAGGGTGAAAATCCTTAGAGATGACTGGGGAGTCAGAATCTATGGTTTGTTTACCTTTTCAAATCACTGAGGGACCAATGCTTTCCTAAGATTGCGCTTCTTCTTCTCTAACTTTCTCTTGAACATTTCCTTCTTCCGAGAAAATATCATCCTAGGATTTCTTGATTATAGTAGTGGGAGAAGATACCTTGGGTGAGTCCCGGAAGGAGCCTTTTATATCAACTTTAGCTGCTTCTTCATGAGAGGTATTTTGCGGTTCTCCCTCAACAGGATTAACAGAAGTGTTCAAATCATCCCGACCCTTACCCAAGTCTTCTTCATCCTCATGCAACAACTGTGGGTTAGTTTTCAAAGTAGATGAAGTTTTTCTCTTATTGAGATAGTTGTTCACATTATGACCACGAAAAGTATAGAAGCAGAAAACTAAACATCGTTGACATGAAGAAGGGTCATGACCAATAACATTGCAATCATTGCTGAATTTAGGCATTTTTTCATAAACAAGTTTCAGCTCAATTATATCATCCTCAGTAACAAGAATAACCTTGTCATCAAGGGTCAAACCCATCTCAACCTCAACCATAAACCAAGAAAAGTGGCCAAAATGAGAACCCTCCATTTCTTTATCAATTTTTATTGGAATACCAATGGATAAGGAAATATCATACAATATTTTTGGATGCTAGAGTATCCAGTTTAACCCATGAACTCTAACCCAAATTTGGGTAGTAATTTTACCAAACTCCCATGGATTAAACTTTTTATCCCATTCACTCAAGTGAATAATTCCTGGTTTGAGTGAAATGGATCCAAATCCCCATGCTAGAGTTTTCAATTCATCGGTGGGGAAGAGCATATGAAAATATACCCAACCAAGCGAGACACATTTCCATAATGAGAATCCCCAAATCAATGGCACACGGTCCTTGAGTTCATCAATTTTCAAGGGTTTCAAACCATTAGGAAGGAAAAGGTGAGAAATAATTGAGAACTCACCCATCATGAGTCATTCAGAGACCGTAGCAGGATCCTCTTTGATGTGCGCAATGTTTCCTTTTCTTCGGATGGAAGGTTAAAGTCCTTCTTTGAGACAAGTAAAGCTGCGAACACCCATGCCCTCATGGAGATATTCCATGGAGGAATCCATAAATGGATCAAGGTTACCTGAGCTAGCAAAAATTGATCCATCCCAAAATGCAGTCAAAGGCACCGATGAGTGTTTGCCAACAGTCCCTAATGAGGTCACTCCCGGAGGAGGCGCAACCCCAATCTGGTCAGCAGAAGAGCAAGAAACCTTCGACGTGGGAGGTGCACCTCCCACAATAGATCCCTGACCCGCGACTGCTGAAATCGAAGCCCTATCACGATTCTCCTCTTCCCTCGAAGAAAAGGACATCAAGGTCCATCTGCTCTTAGAATCCACAAGCGGCATCATCCTCCTCGTCTCCCCAGATGGCATGTCCACCATTTCTGCACTAGACAAAACCACCAAGAATCCTCTACTTCCAGGAGAAACATTAACCTCTATCGCCTTACCCACGTCTAGGTTGACAAACCTACACACCATAGAAGAACGGTAGCAATCGATCCTACCTTGATGAATGATATCTGAAGCAGCCATCATCTTCTACAAAACAATAAAGAAACCCTAGATGAAACGAAATGTAGAGTGAGAGGTAGCCACATATCTGAATATATGATATACCATCCAATTAGATATGATTTCACCAACAATATACTGATATTTTCACTCGTGTGTACGTATGGATTACTGTCTCCACGACGTGATAAGATTCATTTCCACATCCACCATTAAACAATGATTATAAAAATATATATTATTATTAAGTATGTAATATATAAAATAATAATTCTACAGGATATATATATATATATATATGTATATACTTACATATATCTTATTCACTTACTTTTGTTTAATACGATGTGAAAATGAAAACATGGTTTATGCGTACGTACGGCCTACCATCTGGATAAATGGTGCCTTCCATTTCATATATCTATCTACTATAATTTTTTATATTATAAATATATATGATATATAAATAAAGGGTTATATTATGGAAGTATTTAAATCATGATCAAAATGATATGATAAAAAATAACAAGTTAAAACACGTACGATAAAGAAAGCGATTATTACCCGAAATGTTAATTTAACATGGGAATAATTATTAAATGGGTAGTATAAAGTCATAAATGAATATTGTATGATATAATTAATATTAATATGGTTCTAGTATAATTTAATTACATACTATGGTCATTATACAAGAGGTTAAACATACCCTCGTCCAAAGGAAAGTGCAAGGTAAGGGTAAATTACACAATCTATTTATTATCTAAGTTTGTTCTTACGTGAGTATCTAGTGGGACATATTTATTATCAATTTCAATGTTTCATAAATGTGTTTTCAACAGGATTATTTTTAAATGAATCTTTTACTAAAACATCATTTTAGATGTTTTAAAGAATTATCCTTCTAATCATTTCTCATTAATGTCTATGTTTTCAAAATGGTTTTAGGGATTTATTTATATGGGCATTAATGTTTTAAAATGTTAAATCCTTTAAAAAATTTCAAAGTGGTATGGGACACATTGATTTAAAACTATATTTTAAATTAATTAATTTATAAATTATGTGACTTTTATATGATTTCATGAAAATGGGATATCTCTCTCAAAGAGTTTTATAAATAATTTTCATCTATGTTAACATGCTTTGATGGATTTAAAACTTGTTTGAAGTTGATTTTTTAGGATAAAAATCAACCATATTATACTGAAGGTTTTGTGATATGTATGGCTATTGATGTGTTATTTTTATACCACTCAATTTTTATGGTTAATGTATTGACATTTTGTATACTATTTCTAATACGAATGTTTATGTTATATTGCAACCTTTTCATATGAGGAATGTATTGGAAAAAGTAAGTGACGGGTAGAGCCCGCTATAGAACCTCGATACATTAATAGTTCTCATGAGACAATTAGATGTGGAATTGGATGAGGCCTTTCCTAATATGATTTTTTTGGAAGGGGCCTTAATCATTTTTAGACGTCTTGGCCGAGGCCTGGACAAAATGATTCAGAATGTATAGCATTATACATTCCCTCATTATCAAAATAAATATTTATTGTTTATGTGGTTATTCGACTAGTAGATTACCCATGAATATGTTTATTAGGACATTATTTACTTAGATCATATTTCTGCAGTAAAGTGTTCATGTTTATTATTTGTAAAGGCGTGTGTTTTCAATTATTCACCATGCCTATTGTTTATGCTTTCTTCTGCTAAATTTTATACCCTTATTGAGCATCTGATATCAAAACTTTCCTATTTTTTTGTTACCCAGGTTTCCAAGAAGTGTATTATGATTGATATGCAGGGTGAAGTGAAATGGAATAATGGTGTTCTCAATGAACTACCTATGTAATGTTTTATGCTTGAAATTGTAACATAATGTTAATGTATGTAACATAATTTTAAAGAACGATAAACTGATCGGTCCATCGGGACATGATTCCTTGTAATCATTCCAATTTATTAAAATAATGCACTGACTCTGGGCTTTTGGGGTTGGGTTGTTACAAGGGAAGTGTATTAAATGTGGTAAGATTGGACATATGGCCTGAGATTTCAATGAAAATGATACTATGACTAATCCTGATAAGTAAACTATAAAGTGATTTAAATATGGTGGGATGGGTCATTATGAAAATTCCTTCTCAAAGAGAGATCTGAATGATGCAATGAAGCTAGAATATAAGCAAAAAGGTGTAGTGAGATCCTCTGCGACTACATCATCAGATGTCGGTCCATCCAATGAAGTTATATCAGGTACTTTGTTTGTTCACTCGTATTTTGCAAAAGTTTTGTTTGATATGGGTTCTACACATACCTTCATCTAGGAGAAATTTTTGGGTAAATTTGAAATATAACCTCAAAACATGAGACCATAAATTTTTGATAAAACAATGGCGAAAATATTATAGAAAAAAGGATTTATAAGAATCAATCTATTGTGGTATGTGGAGATAATTTACCAGCAAACCCTGCTGTTTTACCCTTAGTCAAGTTTGATGCTATTTTGGGAATGGATTAGATTTCTGTTTATCATGAAATGATTGGATGTATAGATAAAGAAGTTTTTTCTCAGAAAGAGTTTTAGTTTTTATACATGAAGGAAAAAATACAATTGATAACATATCAGGAAGCTGCAAAACTATTGAATGATTGAAATGAATGTTATCATTCTCATATTGTTGAAAACAATGGAACTGTTCAGATTAATGATGTGCCAGTGGTAAATGAATATCTTGAATTTTTTTCTGTTGAGTTACCTAGTGTCATACCTAATCAAGATGTCAAATTCACAATTGAAATTCTAATACAATTTCAAAACAGCCATATCATGTTGCTAAAATATAACTTCATTAATATAAAAATCAGTTGCATGATTGTCTTGATAAAGGCCTCATTAATCCTTGCACTTCACCAGGGTTATTCCATATTTTGATCATTAACAATAAAGATGGTTCCTTGAGACATTTAATTGATTATAGATATTTAAATAGCATCACTATTAAAAATAAGTATCCTTTTCCACATATTGATTAATTGTTTGATCAGCTCTAGGGAGCTTAGTACTTGTCCAAGATTGACTTCAGATCCGGATACCAACAGTTGAAGCTGAAGGAGGATGACATCCCAAAAACAGACATTCATACTAGATATGGGTATTATGAATTTTTGGTTTGGCCATTTGGGATAACAAATGCACCTGTTGTATTCATGAATATTATAAATATAATATTTTATGAGTTCATGGATGTGTTTGTTGTTGTGTTTATTGATGACATTCTGGTATTTTCTAAAAATAAATAGGATCATGTAAAACATAATAAGGGTTTTTCTACAAACTTTAAATTAAAAGAAACTGTATGTAAAATTCCTCAAGTGTCATTTTTGGTTCCAACAGATTAATTTTCTGGGGAACATTGTAAATAAGGATGGAATAAAAGTTGATCCAGCCAAAACAAGAGTGGTTGATGAATTGCAAAGACCAAAAAATGATATAGAGATTTGTAGTTTTCTTGGATTAGTGGGTTACTACCGATGGCTTGTTAAGAACTTTTCATGGTTATCTTGCTCGATAACCAAGTTAACAAAAAAAGGTGTTAAATTTATTTGGACTAAAGAATGTGATGTTTTTTAGGAACTGAAGAATAGATTGGTGAATTATCTAGTTTTGTCCTTGCCTTCCTGAAATGGTGAGTTTTTCATCTATAGTAATTCTTAATTAAAGGGACCTGGTGGTGTTTTGAGGCTGAATGATTAGGTAATTGTGTATGGTTAAATACAACTAAAAACTTAGGAGTTAAATTATCCCACACATGACTTGGAATTGGTAGTTGTGCTTTATTCATTGAAAATATGGAGGCTTCATTTATACAGGTGAAAATGTCAAATATATATTGACCATAAAAGTATGAAGTATATATTCATTCAGAAGGAATCAAACATGAGGCAGAGAAGATGTCATGAACTATTAAAGGATTTTGATTGCAAGATCAATTACCATCTTGGAAAAGAATACAAAGTGGTGGATTCCTAGAGACAAAAAAATAATGCATCTTTAACCATGTTATGTTTGGAACATAATCCCTTGTTTAATGATTTGATGATTCTTTTTAGAAGTGGTTAGTGTAGGGAATACATCTATTTTGTTTTTGGTTTTAGTGGAGTCTTCGTTGTAAGATAAAATTAAATGGCCATAAAAGGGAGAATGTGAGCTACAAGGAAATATAGAATTAGGTAAAATGGGTAAGCTTCCAGAACTTAACATTGATAATGTTTTTGTTTTAATATTTGGAAAAAGTTTTGATGAAATATTTGTTCTGTGAATATCATAGTTCACTATTTTCGGTTCATCATAGCAGTACTAAGATGTATAGAGTTTTTCGGGTGTATTACTGGTGGGATGGAATGAAAAGGGATATTGATGATTTTACCATGAAATGTTTGACATGTCATTAGGTTAATGCAGAGTGGAAGTTACTGAATGGGATACTGCAACCTTTTTTAGTGCCAGAGTGGAAGTGGTAGAATATAACCATGGACTTTATGGTGGGACTATCGAAGACATATCAAGGTAACAATGAAATTTCTGTTATTGTGGATCAGCTAACAAAATCCACACATTTTAATTCTATTTGAGATACAATGTCTTTGGATAAGATTTCAAGATTGTACCTCAAAGATATTGTCAGGTTACATAGAGTTCCTCTTTCCATTGTATCTGACCGGGATCCCAGGTTCACTTCTAACTTTTGGATGGAACTTTAGAAGTTGTGGGGCACAGTGTAAATTTTATTATAACTTTTTGTCCTCAATCAGATGGGAAGACATAACGTACGATTCCGACATTAGAGGATATGCTTCGAGCTTGTTCAATGGACTACCAGGGAAGTTGGAATTGGCCCCTTTATTTAGTTGAGTATTCTTATGTTAACAGTTTTCATTCTAGAAATCATATGACACATTTTGAGGGTTTGAATGGGAAGTCGTGTCAGAATCACTATAGTGTTTTGGGATTAAGCCAGTGAAAGAATGTTGATGGGGTCAGAATTAATAGAGGAAGTGGATAAGAAAGTGAAGATGATCCAGTAACACATGAGGACTGCTTAGTGTAGGCAGAAATTTTATGTAGATAACATAAGGAAAAACTTATCATTCAAGGAAGGTGACCATGATTTCCTTAAAAACTGTCCTTGGAAAAGTGTGACACGTTTTGGTAAGAAAGGAAAGCTAAGTACACGGTTCATCGGCCCTTTTAAAATCCTATATCAAGTTAGATCAGTTTTATACTGAGTAGCTTGGCCTCTGAGTTTGTCTCAAGTACACAATGTTTTTATTGTTTTGATCTTGAAAATGTATGTTCCAGATAAATCACATATCTTGAGTCCATAAGAAGTACAATTTGAAGAGAAACTTTCTTATGATTAGAAACCAGTTATGATTTTTGATAGATGGGAAGAGGTATTGCGGAATAAGGTAATTGACATGATAATGGTTTTTTAGAGAAAGCACATGGTTTAAGAAGCAACAGGGGAGTCTGAAAATGCTATGAGGGAAAGGTATCCTCACTTTTTTATAAAGAAAATAAAATTTTGAAGACAAAATTTCCAGAAGGTGGGTATAATGTAACACCCTAAGGTTTTCTAAAAATAAATTAAGAGGCTTGAAATTTTGTTTAAAGGAGATATTTATAATTATCCTTTATAGATAATTTTACTTCTTCTATGATTTGAATTTCGAAAAATGTTCATCTACAATTGTGTTCATTATGATATATAGAGTATATTGGAACCATCTTGTTTTTTTGGTGAATAGTAACATAGCCTTATGAATAGTAATATGACCCTAATTAATAGTAAATTGTATTATTATTTTATTTTAATATGTCTTCAAGATAATGACATATTGTTTAATTTTTAAATGTGATATAAAAGAAGTTATTGTTTTTAAATTATTATTTTTTGAATTAAGTATCATATTATTTAAAATTTAAATTAAAAATATTTAGAAAATTATTTTAATAAAATGGACTTCATTTTTGAATCTGACAGTTCGATAAACAGTTTGGTTGAATTTTGAGGATTTTTCTAAAACGGTTGATTATTCCGTGAATAGTAAAAAAATACAATTTTGAGTTTCAGTGTGTTAATGAGATCATTAATGATGCAATAATGATATAATAAATCTGGTTGACTTGTGTATAGTAATATAAGATGTGAGGCGTCCCATGTGGCATATACTAAGGGTAAATACCATGGTCAAGCCCATGGTTTATCAAATACCACTAATGTGGTGTCCGTTGGAAATTATTAAAATAATCCCGCATTTTTTCTATAAATACCAACCCATTCGTTTATTAAATTAATTAAAAAATTTTTATCAATGATTCTCTAGCCTCTTTACCACACTAGAAGTCCTCCCAAGGATTCTTGATACCCCCAAGGTCCCAACCATCGAGTTCTAAGAGGTACTCTACAAGGTAAAAAAATATAAATTTCATTCTTCTTCCATTCATGTTCTCTTTTATGAGTTATAAGATTCATGTTTCCATACCGTGTTATTATTTCATTTTTATTATTGATCTATTATATATTATGATTTATTTTGGGATGGTTTACCCTTTTCACCCATCATTTTAATATTTTCTAAAACCATGTTGCACAACCGTTAGGCTTGCGATTTTTTGTAAGAGAATTTTAATTATTATTTTATTTTGACTTCCTTCCTTTTCTAATAAATTATTAATATCTTAATAACCAATAGACATGAAATATCTAAAAATCATGTATATTCATGATATTCTCATGCTGATGGAAAAATCAACATCCTTAATCTTCTCCTCTCCCACTTATTCAAGGAATAATAAACATTGTCTGTGATGTGTCAAATTACCGACATCATGGACGATGTGATTTAAATTTCCATTAATTATTTAAATTATGGTCATAAAACAATTTTTATTATTGAACTAGGTTTTAATATATGTATTATTTCTCATCCATGGTTATATAATTTTTTTTACTCATGGTTTTAGTTTATAAGACAAAATATGGTTGTTATTATCAAAGAACCACAAAAATGATCTAAACGAACATCATTAATGTTTTAACATATGAATCATCCTCATATAAACATCAAAATGATAAATGGTATAAATAATGGTGCTGTAAATATTTAATTACCTTTACATTACAATTATAATGTTTCACTTCTAATCGACAAGAACATCTATCATGAACCGATAATGGAAATCTTGTAAGGAACTCACCCAAAACAATGCAAGGAACAAAATACTAACAATTAATGGGTGAAATGAGGTTATAAAATTATAATATAAGATATTTTAAACATTAAAATGTTTCATTAAAATAGTGATAAAATTATTTTAACTATTATATAGGAAGATTAAACTTGTTTGAAGTATGGAAAGCCTAAGGTAAGGGAATTCTTAACCAGATTTCCATCCTTTTGGTTAACCTTCTACTTCATTATTTATGTGGTATTAAAATTTATTGTGGGATGGGTTTTGTTTATATTATGTTTAGTTATGTCTAATTACAGTTTATATACACATTCCATCCACTCTTTTAAGTATCACATCAATTATATGGTTTATGTAAGGGGATTTTAATTTAAAAATACACTTTTAAAATTTCATTTTACTAAATTCAAATGAAATGTTTTTATGATTTTATTCATGTTGTATGATTATTTATGGTTCATGTGAATTTTTTTCAATGAAGGGTAGGACCTATATATCCATCCAATTCATTGGTTATGTGTATGTTTGAGGTCAGCCGTATCGTTACTCCATGGGTAACTGTGATGGGTACACAAATAGTAAGGTTGGAGTGAGAGTTACAAATTATAAGGTAGCTGAGAGGGTTATAAGATTTTGTAAGTAATACCCCTAAGATACCTTTATGGTTCTACTTAAATTCTAATGGATTGTGGTAATGTCATATTTTATAATGTACGTATATATATATACAGGTGACAAGTATGTCTTTTTAAAGTTATTTCATTTATTACATGTATTCATGGAATAATGTGTTATTTACTTTTTCTATATCCCTTTTTGAGTTTTTTGTGATCATCCCATGTTTTAATTAATTTTCCTAGGTTAATGGATTTGTAAGAAACATAAGGAAGACATGTTAAATGTTGAAGAATATTTATGGAATCGTGTTTTATGTTATAATGTTTTATATTTGGAAAAATATGAAAACTGCTTTTATAGTACCCACTCTATAACAATTTATAATGTTACAAATGTATTTTGTCCCAATTATATAAAGCTCTAAACATGAAAATATCTTCAATGTAAAATGAAAATTTTTTCTTGACTAAATTCAATATTATGTATGTAATAAGTCCAGGTCCTTAAAAACCATATCCATAAGAAGATCTTGTTCCTCTTCCATAATGGAAGGATGGTCTACAAATCCATCTTTCGGTATCCAGTACATCGATGAGGTCTAGCATGACACCACTTTGTTGTTTCCATCCAATCCTTAATAGTGAGAATATGCCAGGTTCTCGGTTGATTTTTTTTAATAAAGTAAATAAATTTTGAGGAGAAAAATGATGATGATATAAAGAGAAAGAAATATAGGGTGAAGAATGAGCTCATTAACAACTTAGAGGTGTTGAAAGGTAAGATTTGGGAGATGATTCACCTTGGTTTCAAATATATAGGGTACATGGACATCATTTTGGTGAATTTATATAACTAGAAAGAAAATAGAATCATTGAAACTAGGGATGAGTGCCCAATTCACATTACACGTGCAAGGCTTCCTGTACAGATTTGGGGGGAATCAGGCAACTGGGTGGTTGATTTTATTGGGCAGCAATGGAATTATTATATTATGTGTTTTTTTCGGTGTTTTTCTTTTTTAGTTTAATTGTGGGATGGAATATGCTTTGATTTCTCTTTGTCTTAGGCTAATGATGATCCATTACTTGTTGGCTTGCTAGAGTTTCCGTGTTTTCATGATGGTGATCATAGATCGAAGTAGAGAAGCAAGATGACACTATTGTGTTTGGGAATAAAAAATAATTACTGGTCTAAAAAATAAATGTGATCAGTATGGGAAATCGATTTAGTGTATATTCACTAAATAAGAATATTGTACATGATAAATGAAAAGGGATACAATAATCTAACTATTTCATCACTTCTCAAGTTCAACTCACCCATAAATAGGGATATCTTTGTGAATAATTATTTTTTTGATTACAAAAAAATGGAAACTTCTTACACCACTAATCACTTTTTTAATGTGAATATATATATGTTTTTTCGTATTTCTTATTAAATAAATGTATTTTTGAAACTAAATTAAGTGGTTTTATTTTATAAATTATGATTTTTTATAATTATGACAATAACCACTTATTTTTTAGCATGCTCGTTACAATTTATAACTTCTATTAATATCCCATGTGAAGAAGCATGTGAGAAATTGTGTGAAAAATGATCATCGATAACAGAATAATTTGACACTTAGATATAGTTCCAATTTCAAGTTAATAGGTTCTTGTTAACAATATATAAGCAAGATTTCACAACATTAGTTTTTATACAGAACTTCTTCCCATCAAGAGAGGAATCCATATTACTTCACAACATTTCATTTTGAGTGTCAAGTATCAGGTTCACATATATGTACATATTTGATCCTATGAAGGATTGATAAATGAATAGAATGACTTGTATATATTATATTTATAAAATATTCTTATTCAACACTGACATAAAACCACTGATCATGAACAGTTTATTTGAAATTGGAATCATACATACATATATGCAAATTAAAATCTATGTGGTGTTGAGGTTTTGCAAAACTGTATTCTTTTTCTTACCCTAGGGGGTGGATTGAAATAGGGAATCCTTTGTATCATCTCCTCTCATTAAAATATATTTTCAGGAGTGTAGAAAATATCCTCCAATTTTATTATTTGTTTCACTTTTGAATTTAATATCTCATTATGATATGCATTTGAATTTGTAATGGTGCAGATTGAAAATAGTAATGCCACTGTATCACAACATTTGAGGTTGAATAAATAAATAAATAAATTCCCTTATGAATTCCCAACTAATTTATTGGTTTTCAATTCTCCTAAAAACCTCATACCTATAATAATCATCACTATCTTTCCATTCTTTATTTTATATAAACATGCTAAAAAGGATTTTAAGGACATAACCGTTAATGAGGATTTCTCCTTCAGATTGACGGATAAAGATGTATCCTTCAATAATTCAACCAGTTGTCTGGTCTGGAGGGGAGCTTCCTTCTAGTGTTCTTGTGGCACTAGATCTGGTCATTTTCCGTCTCTTGGCGGTCTACGGGGGTCCTCCACATTTTCTCGGTGCTAATTAGGTTGGTGTTTCTCCCCTTCCTTCCATATAATTATGTCGGCCCCGCATCAGCGTTCCTCCTTGAATTGCGGAAATAGGTCGTTATAGACCCCCTTGGTAATTTGTCTTGTTCGACCTCTGTGGGATCTGGCAAGGTGGCTTCAGGTGGGTTCTTTTATAGGGTGGTGGTGGGCGTGACGACATTTGACATCCAACAATGTCAACGTCGTGGGAAATGAAGCTACAATAGAGGGTGGATTTCACTCGTCCATTGGAACATCTGCTGGTGGTGTCTGGTCTCAATTTTCAGCATGAGCACACTATATATGGCTATTGGGATTTGGTATTTTTGTTTTGGACTATTTGGTATTGGTCCTTTGGATAAATTTTATTTGTCAGGTTTTGTTTCTGACACATATTTTGTGTTTTGGGTTTCATGTCATGTAATTGGTTATCAATATCAAAAACGGGGTTCTATTTTCTTTTTAATAAAATTATTTTGTCCCTAAATTTGATTCGATTAATAAATAACATTGAAAAATATAAATACTGTTGATATATAAAAAAATTGGTAAATAAAATAAATAATATATTTTAAATTAGGCCATAAGAAAATATATAGACTTCATTCATAAAAATTTGTTATATATATACACTTTTTAAAATTAATATTATATTGGTAAAATAATTGTTGTTATCAAATGGAATATTGTAAAAAAAATTTGACAAATAAAAAATATTTGTTGTTAATAGTTATTATTAATAACAAATTCATGTGTTATTAAAAAAAGTTGGTATTGGTATGATAAAGAAATATATTCAAATGTTTGTAAAATATATTTTTGTGTTAAATGAACAATACCAGTAGATCTATAAATTGTTAAAAAATGTGTTGGTATTAAAAATCAATACTAATAAAACTCAACATATATTAGAATTTTTCATTTTTACCAACAAATATATCATCTGTCAATATGATTCTATTGGTATAAGTCATTTTATGTAGTGATTGTTCATATTGTGCTGGTTTTTCTTCTATTTACCTATATAGGTATCCGGATGCACATTCTAACTATGGATAGACATGAACATTAGAGAAATTTCTATAGGTTCTGTAGATAATCTTTATGATCTCAGTGTGGCTGTTGATGTCAGTTTTAGGGGAGGGTAATGATTACAGATTGGTATTCATTTACATTTTCCCCTTATCTTTATATAATCAAACACATTGGGAAATCATTCATAGTTATTTGACCATTTACCTATATGTGTTCACTTATTAAAACAAAGTGGTCTTTATTCATTTTGTACCTTGCATTTTAATTCCATATTAGTAATTTAGAAATGATTTATTTTATAGTTTCTCTGTTACTGGTTTTTATTTCTAGTATAAAACAAGATTGTATAGTATCCTCGCATGGTATTGTCAAACCATTACTACTACTTAGAAACCATTTGTGTGTGTGGTGGTGACTCTACATCAACGTGGTTCCTTTGGTCTAGTCGATAGTCTTGTAGAATGGTCCATGATGTTATGGATTATTATTCTAAAAGAAAAGATATATATATTTCTAAATTAATCTATCTTATTAACATTTTTTAAAGGCTGCTAACTAGGGGTTCATATACTATTAAATAATTATTTATTTTTGTATAATTATGTGATAAAACCCAAAATACATCATCACTAATAACCTTAAGCATTTGATAAACCGTAATAGTCATTTGTTTGGATTTTAATCCCAATGAATGAAATTATTAAATCTTGTCACTTTTAATGTGAAACTAATGGTTTAATTTTTTTTACTCAAAATGATTGAACATTTTTTTTTAAAATAAAATGAATCTATAATCCCAATGATTCATTTTTATATATTTGATTTCATGTATGTTGAATGTTATTCAATGAAAAATTATGAAACTGGAACTAAATAAACATTTCATGTGTTTTATTTCATGGAATATGTAGTTACCATAAAACAATCCTTCCCCTAATAAAAATAATTTCTAGCTTATAATAGAAGTACTATAGTGAAATATATTTGTTTTATTATTAGATAAAAATGAATAGTGACTAAAATGATTTCATGGCTACGGAAGAAAATTTGTAATGACCTCTCTTGAAACATCTTTTGTATTCTTGAAGATTATATGTGGAATTTATATTCATGATTTTATGTGTGATTTTTAAAGTATATTTCTCAACATGAAACAACCTCTAATGAATATAAAGAAAAAAAATGAGATTGTGACATACCTATTATGACGATGAATAATTCTAAGTTCTAACTATGAAATATATTATTTTTAACCCAATAATATTTCTATATCCCAAAGATAAATTAATATAAATAATATATCAAGGCTAGTCATATAGTTATTTACAGGATGTATAGATGGATAATAGGACAAAATTTATTTTCATAGATTGATACGAAACCGATTGATGAAAAAAATTATATATTTGATAATTTTTTGATGTTATTAGTAATAAAATTATTGATTTTATTACATATATTTTATTATATTTATTATAAAAACATTACCCATAAATATACCACTAATCTTTACCAAATGTTAGTGGTTCACCAAAATTTTACCTATAGGTTTGACTAGTCACTAACATCATAATTAGGGTGTCAAATCCACCATAACCGAATAATTGAACCCTGAGACACATTTATGTAGTTGAGGGATATGAAAATATTGTATCAAACTATTTATAGTAAAAAAATATAAATAAAAAACACTACAATATAATATTTAGCATAAATTTAAAATATTGGTTGATCCTAGGTTTTTATTACAGCTTGATTGGATGTATATTTTTTCTAAAAAAATGGATCATTATTTATGGTTTTATCCATTAAATGAGATAAAACAAACCCCATAATTTTATAATTTATTAACTATAAAATTATAAAGATAATAAACTATGAACTTATAGAATCACTTTCACAGTCATCTTATGGTATATGAATGTATGAGCACAAAAAATATGTTGTTTTTAAATTTGGAGAACAAGTTGAAAAAATAAGTAAAAATGAGGAAAATAAAGATAAATAATGGATTGTGATTTTAAATAGTATAAAATAACATTAAATCCAAAAAAATCCCAATAACAAATTGGTAATAATTTTTTCTTTCTATTGAAGTATATCACTCAATAAAAAATTGAAATTGACTCATAAGAGAGGGATTGATGAAGAGAAAAAAAATAAATTAATGAGCAGTCTACCATTATGTAAAGAGGTTGATAACATTAAAATCGTTATCATCATTATAATTATTTTAATATAAAGAATAATGTTTGTAATGTTTTTTATGAAATTATTATGTCTGGAAAACAGATAAATAAAGAACACAATTATAATTATAAAATAAAAGCATACCACTTTTTAAAGAATAGAAAACTAAAAAAATCAAATTTACTCACAAAATCCACCTAAAATATATTTATATAGGATTAAGTCAATTAAATTATTTTGAATTTCTAAAAATTATTTAGGGTATCCCAAAGAGTGGTCAAATGTTTTTGTGAACTGATTTTATGTCATTCTTAATGTTCCATGGTTGTTTTCCTCTATCCTCATTGATTTTTCTCACTAATCATAAAGATGGTTGAACTATGGTGGATTATAGAAGAATAAAAATTTACCATTATTCCATATAATATCGATTAATATTCCACCCCATTTGGGTAATCTATTTTGATGTTATGATGGGAATAGTATGATACTATTTTAATTTAGGGAATGTAGATAATTATTAAATCATAAAATTGGGCCTCCTATATCACATTAAAAATATAGATTTATCTTAGGACATATATGAATTAAATTTTCCCATGATATGATATGAATTTTTTAAAAACATAACTTCATTAGATTTTTATTGAGGGTTTTAATTTATTTTATTTCTTGGATTTCCAGTTTTCATTTCCTTGAGAATTTTTTATATAATATAAAAAATGATGGAATTCCATTGTGAATGTTAAATTTCTCGAGAAGGAAAAATAGTCACCATATATTTTGTTATATTACAATGACAATTATTTTTGAAACTGTGATTAATTATATTTAAAAAAATTAATGCTAAAATGGGTCGTGATTAGTACACTTTAATCAATAATAGCATATCTGATGAAAATGAAGTATAAATTGAAAAATACATTAATGTAGTAATGTATAAAAACAGAATCACATGAAAATTCTTTTAAATGAAATTAAAATTATAATATTTTAGTGGATAATATGATTCCACGAATTTAAATAACTTATAATTACATGATTTATAGAAAATATTTCATTACATGTTGTAACGACCCCAACCCCTGTACCATAGAGATGGGGACTTACTTTATTACATTTTCATATATACCTAGAGTAAAATCCCAAATGAATGATTAGTTTAGTAGTTTTGTATAATAAAATAAATATATGATACCCATTTTTCATTGGGAATAGAAAATAAAACAAAATACATTACAAAATTTAATAAACTACATCCTTGAAAACACATTCAATGATATCTTATTTATAAACAGTGTAAATGATACAAAATAAGGGTGGTATCAAATTCATAGTAAGGGTTGAGTATTGAAAAATATATCATGAATCAATAATATTAGTCAAAATGGAAAGGTAAATAAATAAGCACACATTCTATTTATATTACGTGACTATATGAAAAGATATAGCATAATCTATTTAGAAAGATAAATAACTAAAAACTCATGAAATTTAATCAATAAATGGAGAATGAAATGCATCCCTAGATAATATCATAATTAAAATATCATAGGAAATAATAGCTGAATTATGAACTATGTAAATTCTAAATTATTGAACATTATGTTTCCCAAGAACATGATACATTTTTTGTCAAAACATTTCATAATATTATTTAAAACATATTAGGGGAAAACTGTCTAATTTAGTCAATTGATTTGTCTCATGACAATACTGATGCATCGAAGTGCTATCCTTTACTAATACCCAATCATGTACGATGGTCGAAATATTTACTCAAATATCAAATAATTGATTTAATATATGAAACAATATTCCTCTTCATCTAATTACTATATTGATTAAAATATACTAATTTATCAACACATCCCTAATTGATCAAATAACATTCAAATTAAACACCCCATGTAAACATTTCTATAAGGATTTGTGAATAATCATATCCATCATAAAATAACGTGGATATATATGCTAAATTTAATTTGTAGTGAATTTTTTAATAAGAAATTGATTGTTTTATGGTAAATTTAACAATAAAATTATAAATTGAGATAGTTTCATAACTTTTACAACTTGGTAATATTAAATTTAAAACCCATCAGAAGAAATAATTCAAATTGAAACATTAAATTACCACGATGTAAGAATGAATAATTATATTAAATGTATTTATTTTTATTACATACACCATATAAATGAGATTTTGTGTATAATAACAAATAAATATCAATGGAATTTAAATTTAGAAGTAATCCATTAACTTATGCTTCATTTTGGTTGAATACTCATTAACCAGCTATATAATGGTATTAATATTGTTATTAAAAATAATAAACCATAATCATATTTATCATATGATATATAATCGTTTTAAAATATCTTATCACTTATATGTTAATAATAATTCATTATTTTTATTATTTCATTTGTTAATTTCTTTGATTTTTCATTATTTATTTGTCATGAATGTTCTGATTCCTGGTCATATTATATAGTTCTATCATGTAAAAAATAATAATCATTTTTGAAAAATCATATTAATTATTTAGTAATAGTTATACATCATACATTTATTGTGGTCTTAAAAATAGAGTAAAATTACTTCGTGAACGTGATAGTCGACACGTACATGGACAATGTTATCACCTTTAAGTGAGTGAAAAGGAAAAAATTAAAAGGAGATATATTTATATATTATATTTCAATAATGATAAATATGTCACTAATATAATAATTATTTCATTTATATCATATGTAATCATGAAATTTATATTTATCACCTTCCATGTGATGGGTTTCTGAAACACGAATCACATTGCTTCGTGAGGTGGAAGTTTGTCGTACAGATAGGTTATATTATCATATCTCCTACAGAATGAAACCTAAATATATATATATGATATTTTTAACCCATAGGTCTAATTATTATATATATATATATAATTTATATCTATATATATACCAACCTGGATAAGTGGAAATGGAAAAATGAATGACACCAGTTCATGAGGCGACAGACCAACAAACACTTGAACGGTGATTTCGAAACCCAAGAGATGGAACATTCTAAATCTATAGCACACAAAATTATCATAAATAAATTTCATTATTTTTAAGATACCAATGTTATTATATCATCATTTTTTGAAATTAATTTACTAATGTGGAGGAATAAGTGAACTAAAGACGCATATTATGAAAATTATCTCATCTTCAGGTATTCTCCATAGGTTTACACCGAATCATTCCAAGGATTCATATATGTCCAAGATATTGAATATATGATGATGGAAGGTAATTTTTTTTATTGATTTGGGTTGGTATTTTTCCTTAAAAAATTTTAATTTGTGAATAAGTTAGAGGATTGAGTTCACTTTTATAAATGGTGATGAGTGGCATTATTGAAAATAATCAAAAGTATTCACTGTTAGGAGGTCTCCCTTTCCTCATGTGAAAAAAATTGAAAACTAATGTATTTTTGGGTTTATTTGGTCAAGAAACGCCGCTATCAGAAAAGAATTAACAAATTTTTATCATATAGATCCTTTGAATTTATGCTTGACCAATTTTACAAATTTAGTTTTTACCTTGGTAAATTGTATCAATTTATTCACATATGTAATTGATACATTAAGAGTATAATAATAATGGATTTATTTGATAATTTATACATACTTATTCTAAATTATAAATAATATTTATTGTTGAAAATTCCAATTTGTGTGTATAATTAATTTTAACCTAATGCATGAAATGTGAAAGACCATGTTTTAACCCTAATCTCATTAATTAATTTTAATAATTATCATTAATAATTTTCATAAAAAAAATGTTAACATTTTAAACAAATATATATTATTCTGATTTCAAATATTAAATCCAGTTTTATAAATTCAACTCCTAAAAGAAGAAGAATTAAATTTAAAATTATTCCTATGGATGAGATCAGAAATCTTGTTATTAAACTAAAAATGTTCAAAAATTAACAATTTGTTTATATCTAAATTCTATATAAAAAATGATTCAAATTGCCTAAATTTGATTAATGGATACTCATTTGATCTTATGATACATTAAAACCAACTTATAATATAATTTAACATTATATATTATTTAAATGGAAGGGAAGTATTTAATTAAAATAAAGTATATTTCACTATTCATAAAATAACTAAATTCTCTGAAAGATCCAAAAATTTATCCAAAGATATTTTTTGTATTATTATTTCTGAAATGATATAAATTTTACTAGTAAATTTTATAACATTTGAAAAATTTAAATTTTAAATTATGTGCGAATAGTGTGACTAATCCATGTTTTGTATAAACCCAGTTTTGAGTGCATTGCATGCTATTAATAAAATTTAATTTATTCTAAAAGGAAGGTATTTTAAAGTATTGGGGTGTTACATTTTTCTCTCCTAAAAAATTATCATCCTAAAAATTTCATGGATATTACCTTATAAATATAGGATGGTAGTTCTACATCATAGTATCCACTGGTTCCCATGTTGCTTCAATCATTTTTTGATTTCTCTAAAGAACCTTTAGTAGACAACCATTCCAAACCCTAAATAATTTCTCTCTAGTAACCAGAATATAGATTGGTTCATCATAGTAGTTAATATCATGTCCCAATTATATTTCATCCGAGTTGAGCATAAGTGGAAGTTCAGGAAGATGAATTCATAAGAAATATATTTGGAACAGATTCTGCACTTTTCACGGATTTAGAGGAATTTCAAAACGATAACATACAACTCCAATTCATTAAAGGATTTCAAAGAGTCCAATGAACATAATTCTCATTTTATATATCTTATTAAACCTTATAACACATGTCTATGGATATAGTTTCAGTAAAACAAGATATCCCACATAAAATTCCAAATCATTCCTCTAATTATCATCATAACTCTTTTTCCTACTTTGAGTTTCTTTAATTTGATCCTGAATAGACTTTACATCTACTATTGTTCTTCGATTTGTTCTTTCCCTACATGATTTCATTCACCATCTTCATCCCAACATGTTTGGGTGAGAAATATATTTATATATAATACTTTATAACGATCCATTTGAATAAATGAATAGAAACTATTTTTAGAGAAAAACACTACCAAAGGTAAATATTGATCCCATATACCTTGAAAATCATGTGATAATGAACTCAAAATATATTCCTTTGATTTTAAATTTCTTTTGGTATTTCCAGTAGTTTGATAATGGTATTAAGTACTAAAATAAAGCTCAATATCATGAGCCTATTGAAGAAATTCCTATAATTTTGATGTAATAATGGGATTATGATCAAAAACAGTTGATAGAGGTGGACCACGAAGTATTACAAAATAATAAATATCATACCTTTTTAGGAAATAAATAGTAAAATCTGCCCTTATAGTATGTATATGTGCATATTTTATTAGTCATTCAATGATAACCCATATTTCCTCATATTTTCTAGTAGTATTTGGTAGTCCTGGGAAAAAGTCCATAATAATGTCATCTCATTTCAACATTAGAATATGAAGGGCTGAATAACACATCTAGAATGATTCATCACTATATTAACTTGTTTAAATACAAAAAATTTGGACACAAAATTATTAATTTACTACTTATTTTTATCATGCCAAAAATGTTCATTCATGTCGTTGTACTAATTCATTCTTCCAGTTTCAATAGTGAAATTTGAGTTATGGGTTTCATCTAAGAATTCCATTTTTATATTATATATATATGGAACACATTATCTATTTTAGAATTTCAAGAAACCATGTTCACAAATGACGTCTTCTAATTTAGCTTCATTAATAGCATTATTTTTCTTAGGAATGTTCTCAAAATCAGATTAAGAATTATTTATCCTCTCTAACAAATATTGGTTTTAAATCATTTTAAAATTGATCGATATACCCACATACATAGTAACTACCATATCCATCATTAGTAAATCCATGAACATAAGATCCATCTCAATCCTCATTTATCCCAAAATTCCATGATCTTTCCATCTTAATGAATTTTTTACCTTATTTTATTTCTCTTGGAGGTAGTGTATTGAGAAATCATTATCCTTTTTTAGTTAAATACTTTTCTTTTGCCTAATGTTGAGAACTTTCTCTGAAATATGTATTTAAATGTTTTATGAAAAATTTATATCTCATATCTTAATACATTGAGATAATGCATCCATATCATCATATAAAATATTATAGCAACTAAATCATGAACCGGGGCTTGGCAGTTTTGTTTATGAGTCATCAATTACAATGATGTATATGTAATAACCTTATCATTCTGCATTATGACACAAAAAATTCCCTTATTTTAGGCATAATTATATATTACACACCCATAAATTATAGTTGGTAGTTTCAAAATCAGGGAATTTTTAAATTTACTCATTAGTTCAACAAATCTTTCTACACATTCATTTTTTCGAACAAAAACAAAACCATTTCATGCCATATTTCATAGCAGGTTATCCAATCCGAAGAAACTCTAAACAAATCATTTATAGTAACTTATAAGAGAAATGAAACTATTTTCCTCAGTTATGTTCATTGGCATAGGTCATTCTATGATTGCCTTTGTATTTTCAAGATCAAAAGAGATTTGATTCTTTGAGACAATATGCCTAATAAAAGTAGTTTCATGATGCCAGAAGTCATACTTAATAAATTTCCAATATAATTATTTCCATATATGGTTCTCAATAATAAATCAAAAGTGGTTCTCCGGGTTTTTATTTCTCATAAAATACACTAGAATATTGATAATGAATTCCACAACAAAACCATCAAGATATTCATTGAGTATTGTGTTCTTTAGATCCATACAAATAGAGTGTGAATTATTCAATACATATGGAATTTTGGTACAGTCAAAATTTTGATGCCCCGTTAAAAAACAAGTATTTGGAATGTATTTTGTATTTACTTGCAATTGATGATACCTAGATTTAATGTCAAACATTAAAAAATATTAGGCTCCATAGAGTTGATCGAATAAGTAATCAATGGTGTAAGAGGTTAATTTTCCAATATTTTAATAGAATTTATCTTCATATATTTAATTCATATCTTCATGAATCCATCTTTATTCTTAAATAAGAGAATACGGGCTCCCCGTAGTGAAACACTATGGAGAATAAATAAATTACATCCCAAATACATTAATTTTTTCCTCAAATCTAGTAATTACAAAGTGTATATTATATAAGGATTTTTTTATATTATTATTGCATCAGGGATTAAATTAATGGAAAACTAAAATTCATAATCTGGCGTATGTTCAATTAATTCCTTAGGAAATAAATTAATGTTTTCCTATAGAATAGACACATCATAAATATTAATATTACATTATATATCACTAGATTGTGTCTACTCTTGTTCACCATAAATATCATTTAGTAGAGCTACTAGGGTTAGATCTAAATATGAGTCAGATGGTGATGTATATTTTCTAATGATATGTAGTTTTACATCTTTCCCATAAATCGTAAGTAATTTATTCTTGAAATATATATTTTTATAATATTTTTAGATCCATTTCATAAAAAATATTATATCAATTTCAACCATAGCTTTGATAAGAAAATAAGCAAATAATCCATGTTTTTTTATAGTTGAGACTTACCTCTATATTATTGATGTAATGATACATCCCTTTAGTGTTATTATTGATAACTCTCTTATTAAACTATAAAGTAAATGTATAAATTTCCTATCAAACTGGTTGTATAAAAAAGATAAAGAGGATCTGAAATAAATTAAAAAAATTCTAAATATGAATATAAGATTAAATTACCTTCCATTACAACATTTTTTACTTCCACCTTAGCAGTAGTGATTGTATAATATTGTCCATATTACCTTGGCCTCTTAAATGGCGGATTGCCATGATGTGTGGGTAATTGGAGTGAGTAATTACCCATTTATCTATAACAAAAGAAATGAACACCATTGATTTGTTTCTACCGTTTTCATTATTTAGCATGGTGTCCCTTATCTCTGTACTTATGAAAACCATCTAATCCCTTAAATCATTTCATAGGGTGATCTATCCAATGTTATTATATGGTGGAAATTAATTCATTTTATTATTATTATTTGATGCATTACATTTCTCTTTGTGATCATATGACCTATTATTCTCTTGAACTCCCTTAAATATGTAAAATTTAAAGAATCCCTTCTTTGTTTTCATGGTGGATAAAAATATTTCAACATATGGTGGAAATGTTTGAGTGACCAATTCCTTTTAGAGATTTAGATTAATACCTTTACTGAAATGGTCTATTATTCACTATTTATTTAATATATAATCCATATAATAACTATATAACTTTGTAATAGTTTTCTCATACTCAGAAAACACGTTTTTATTCCATTTCTATAAAGTCATGGAACATTATATTCATTCCAATTTTTTCTCATGGGGGATTTATTTTTTGAAGAATGTGTCTTTATAAAGATTCCATTCCTTGAGTTACATTTCTTCCCCTTCCTAGTATTCTAGTAATATTACCACCGTATATATAATACATCATAAGTGTATCATTATAATTTTCACCACATCCAAAGGCCGTAATGTTTTTTCACTAGAAACATAATCAATTTCTTGGCTATAATTTGATTAGTGGTACAACTAAATGATGGGGACTTATATCACATAAAGTGATCCATTATAAGATATTCTCACAATAGAGAAGGTTTTTCCAATTGTAAAATGCTTTTTCATATCTTAATTAATTTTCCCCAATATTTCCATAACCATCTCATTCCCAATAAAAGGATTATTGGATTTTTTAGTAGGAAAGTCTCTTCACTAAACACGAGTATTGATTCTCTTCTTCCTTCTAGGAAAAATTTCTAAATATTGAAATAGGCAATATTTTCTCATAATCATATAAGTTTTAAATCAAAATGTATTATTCCAAATATTATGTAACACTTAAGATAAATTATAAAATTTATGCATTGTTAATCTCAGAATTATAAACATTGTTTCTTTTTGGATATATTTATTTTCTAATCATACATAATGGTTTGTAAGGAAAATGTGAATTATCATAAGAATATCCCCTATGGGTGTCATACATTGTGAGCATTAAGACCCATTTTCAAGTACCATGTAGTGCTCTAGTGACTGCAGACACAAATTTTTCATAGTTATTACCCCTAAGAACCTCTCTTCTAGAAACACGTCCACATATATTATCCAAATAGAGATATATTTCTTATAAGACCAACATAATATATTATTTAACAAATCATTAGGAATTTATTATATACTTCTAATCAATATCTATCATATGGTTATTTTCCCAAATCTACTTTTTCCTAAATATAGATCCCATTGTTTTTATTAATCATTCATTAATACAAGCTGTAATGACCTCGACCCTAGTATCCTAGAGCCAGTTCGTGAAATTATTTCATTAGAATATATAAATTTGGCCAAACCCCAGATAACCAATCATTTTTTTTAGTTTTGGAAGAAAATATGCATGTAAGATACAGATATACCAATGTGAATAGAATACAAAACATAATAAATAATACAATGTAAACTGCATTCTTGAAAACTGATTCAAACATACCTTCTTCGTTACATGGTGAATAGAAAAAAATAATTAAGAGATGAAATGATAATTAAAGGTTCAGTGAAATGGAAGTTATCATGAATAAATAATAATAATGTACATCGTAAGGAGATTTCATTAATACACATTCCATTTAAATGACATGTATCTATTAACAAATAACTCAAAATCTATATGTAAATGCATAGAACAAGAAACTCATTCCATTTAATCAATAAACGAAGAATAAATTGAATCCATAGATAATATCTAAGTGAAAATGTCCTGAATACTAAAAATAGAATTATGAATGAATGAAATTATAAAATTCCAGATATCATGTTTCCTAGTCACATTTTAATGTCATCATAAATACATTTCACATAACAGCTTAGAACATATAGGAAAAAACTCATCTTATTTAGCCAATTCATTCATCCTACAAGACTACTAATGTATCAAAGGGATGTCATTAACTGGAACCCACCAATTTATAATGTTCTAAATATATTATAAAATATATAATAATCGATTTAATTCATGAACATATACATTAATCATCAAATATCCATATTCAATAAAACATATATATTTATTAATATTTTACCTCATAATCAAATAGAATTCATAGTAAAAATAAATTATTGATATTGGTATAAAGTTTATTAAATGATAAAATTCATCATGGAAGAATATGTTTATGTAATATAAATGTAATTTATAAAGAAAAATGGTCACAATAAACTAATTTTTTTAAGATAATGTCAATAAACAGAAAATAATTTGATATTTTTAAATAACATTTACCACGTGGTAATTTCAAATTCGAACCTTCGATAAAAAAATAAATTTAATAACTAAAATACATTGATGTTTGAATAAATCGGGATATTACAAGTATCAATGGGTAGTACATACACTAGATAAAATTGATTTTGTTTATAAAATTAATATTCCTCAATGAAATTTAAATTATGTTGAAATCCCTTACCTTATGATTCTTTTTGGTTGAATTATATTTAACCCAGTGTATAATGGTAATAATAAAATTATCAACTCATAAAAACCTGTATTAAAATTTTTCTTGTCTTATATGATCTTGTTATAACATCTTATCACCATTAGTTTAATAATAATAAATTATTTTCAATGTTTCATGTGTCAATTTCCTTGTTTTATTATTCATTATTATAATTAATTTTCATGTTATTTTACATATTATATACTTAAAGAATCTCTAGAAAATTAATAATGAAATAATTATCATATTAATTATTTAATTATAGTTATATATCATCCATTTGGTTTGGTTTTGGAATCAGAGTCGCATCCCTTCTTGACTTCGGTTGTCCACACGTACAGAGACGATGTTATAACCTTTACGTGAGGGAAATGGAATAAAAGAAATTGATATATATATATATATATATATATATTATATTTCTAGAAACATATATATATATACATATATCATGAAAATAACAATTAATTCATTTATATCATATGTAATCATTAAAATTATATTTATCACTTTCCATGTGAAGAGTTAGTAAATGATGAATCACATTACTTCGGGAGGAGGTAGTTCATTGTACACATGGGTGAAATTATTGTATATACATTAGAATTAAAGGTGAAAAGATATATATGATATAGTTAATCTAGAGGTTTAATTATGTTATAAATATTAAATATATAATCTATATCCATCGTCATACCCAACCATGGTAGGTGGAAAAGGAAACCCGTACAACACTGGTTCGTGAGGCAATAGACCGCCATACATACAAATGTTGGTTTCATAACCCATGTGATGGAAATGTGTCAGTTTTTAAGTCATAACCTTAAAATGAAAAATACAATTATATTTAATATACTTACTATATTATATCATCATGGTTTGAATATAATTGTAAGAGGTTGAGAAATAAGTGAAATAAAGACGCTCGTCGATAAACCTTACATATTCTTTAGGAATTCTACTTATGATTGAACTAAATCATTCCAAGGATATATTTCTATAAATAATAAGGCATCTAGTAATAAGTTAAAAAACATGGTACCTTATTTTGTAAGGAATGGTCTGATCCAAAGTGTTTTAAATGTACATAATGGAAAGGGGAGTGAATTCCATTTTATAGTTGAGGAGTGGAATAATTATAAATACTCAAAAGAATTGTCTATTTGCATGAATAACATACCTATAGTTGATCCAAAATGGAATAATAATATATTTTAGGGTTTATTTTGTCGATAAAAATATCCACCATTTAAAAATGAAAATAGTTTTATCATACTTTTCCTAAGACTATAAGTTTACTCAATTTTACCATGTTAGTTCTTACCCTGGTTACTTGTATCATGTTATTTACCAATTTAATTTATCCTTTAACATTATAATCCAAATGAAATTTATTATAGAATTTCTGAATATGTATTAAAATTATTATACATTATTTATTAAATGAAAATCCATTATACATGTTAAATTAATTTCAACATGGTTCATGTAATGCGCAAAAACCTATTTTCACCTTAATGACGGTATATAATTTTAAATGTTTTTAGGAAATAATTATGGTAAATAATTGTTTTGAGCTTATTAGATAATATAATATCTTATGATTCTAAATTTAGAAACCATTTTTTCAAATTCAACTCACAAAAGAGGCAGAATTTAGTTAAAAATTAATCAAATGGATGGGATGAGAAAGTGATATTTTAATGTCAATATGGAATTTGTTTTATAAAAATTATATATAAATTAAATATAAAAAAGATTCAAATTACCTCAATAGGATTAATAGATAAAATATATATCCTATTTTACTTTAAAATAAATAAAGAATATAATTTAAATTTATAAAGGATTTAAATGAAATGGATGTTTTCAATTAAAATACAATGTATTTCACTTTTCATCAAAAAATAGAACTCCGAAGAAAAATACCAAAAATTCACTCGAAGATAAATTTGGTTTTACCGTTTGAATTTTTTTTATTTTTTAAAATAAATTTTTTAAATTCGGGAAAAATATAATTTTAAATTATGTTCACAAAGTGTGACAAAATAATGTTTTTCATGAACATGGTGTTGTATTCATTATAAGATGTCAAAAAATTAATTTTTTTCTAAATTGAATATATTAAAAATTATTTGGTCGTTGAACATACATTCCCAAAAACTTTTTAATATCGAGATTTGTATAATTATGATTAAAAATTAATGATGAATCCCATATATTTCTAAACTAATATAAATATATCCCACTACATTATGAAAAAACTTAATCTATATTAAGACTTTCACATAAAAAATAAATTCACTTCATAATATATTATTCTAGTCATATCATTTTTAATACATTTCCTAATGATATGAAGATGTGTAGACATAATTAGGTTGATCTAAAACATATATAAAGGGAATATGTAATATAGAAACTATCCTAGATTAAATAAGGCTGGAATAATATGGTAGGAAATAAGTAATAATAAAATAATTCTATATAATTTATAACAAAATCTTGAAACAAATCCATGGTTTATAATATAAATATGGATGTAAACAATAAAAATTGATTTCATAATGATAGAATGCATAATGGTGTACTTATAATGTTCGTGTGGAATGATATCACATAAGATTATGTCAATGTTCTAATAAATCTACTTATTTTCCACACTAAAACCAATAAATATAATTTAATTGTAAATAAAACACAAGTATCAATACTAGTTTGTCTCTTCAAACCTATATATAAATCATGAGTCTATTCCAAGCTCCAACTATTACTAATTATGTCTAATCCAATTATTTTATAATGGAATGAATACAGTGTTAAATATATAACCAAAAGTACTTGGTATTCCATAAAAATATATATTCAAACAATAATAATAATAATAATAATAATTAATATTTTCCCAATCAATAAATTATATATCATTATATGTAAGAATCAATCTAACTAACATCGTATAGGTAATTGGATATATTGTAAAAATATTTTACATATTAAAAAAATATAATTATATGATCATAATAAATCCAGATAAAGAATGTGGAAGGTGTACTTATAAAATATCCCAATTGTAACTTAATAACATTGAAGGATATTGAAAAAAATGACAACAACTTCCAAATTAGAATGGTCTGAAATTTATCACATTAGAGGTGAATAAGAAATAAATTATTTGATAATGAATGATTAATCCCTATAAATTAACATATTATGAGTGTATATAGAGGGTAATGCATTAATAATAACTATAATAATGGTGAGAACCTTTTATAATAAAGAGTATAATTGAAAGTAAATGGTATATTTATTTAATTAAATTTTATTAACAATACCACAATAAATGGATTTTTTGAGTCAGATTAAAATTTAATTTTCAAAATGGAGAAGTTATATTTTTGAGAATATTTACACTTTAAAAGAATCTTTATTTATTGGTTCTGAAAAAATTCATAAGTATTATTTTAAGGAAGTGTAGAGTAGAGGATAAAAAAGCAATTAAGCAAGGTTTACTATTTTTTACATTTAAAAAACCACTATTGAAATCCCACTTCATAAAAACTGATAAAAAAATAATTTTTAATCAAGGATAATGGAAATATAAATACAAAATTATAAAACACATAATTATGTTTCGACAAATAATGTATAACAATATTTTAAATTCAATATAATAATGTGGGATAAAAATTATCATTAATGTAAATGACTTAATCTTTTAAATTTCATACTTTTATAAGAAATAAATTCATCATAAAAATATTTTGGAACTAAAATTTTTATTTACGTAGAAATATAATAGGTAATGTCATATTATATTGGTAAAATAAGAATACTGTTGAATTGTAATAATTAATTTAATGATGTAGATTTATAACTCACTAAAGTGAGTTGAGTGTCTAAATACGTATACAAATTTGGAACCATTTGAATAAAAGGTCTAGGATTTCTAGAATATCTGATGTAATTCTAAATCCCACAAATTGAATAAAAATTATAGAAAAAATTATTCCAAAAATTTGTATAAAACAAAAAAATGTGTGAATATAAATCTTATCTCAATTAAAAAGATGAGACTAAAATGTCCTCATGGTTGGGTAAAACATGAATCAATTGATGATTTAAGAGAATAACACAATATATTTTTTATATCCAATATATTAAATGAAAAAAAAATTTAATACCTTTATTTAATTTAAATCAAAATTTCCCAATATACAAGGAAAATGGTGATAAAAATATAACATGTCTCAAATATTGAAAGTTCAGAAAAGAAACCCTAATTATGGGTTCATATTCAATATGTGAATATTGCTAACTTTCTAAAAAATAAAATTATATATATTCAAAACTTTAGTAATAAGAATTTACATATATATTTCTATTTATATGCAATGGCCCGGACCTTCCTGGCTATTTACATTTCCAAAACATGGATCCACCAAAACGATCGCACCGGTCATGGTGGCACATTGTCCTCACCGAGCCGTTTGTTCTTTTTCTAGTCCCCGAATTTTCTACTCCTGTAATGTATCTTTTGACGTAAATTAATTTTAATACCCTTTTTGAAGTCATTTAAAGAATATAATTAATTCCTAAAAATTCGGAGAAACCTCCCCGATGGGGGGGGAATTATATAACACCTTAATATCATTGTGTGTAACTTCCCAACAGCATAGGAAACCAAGATATAACTTTATAGGCATTCAACATTCCATATCCCGTAAAAGTAGGATATCCTCTTTATATCTCACGCTAGAGTTTCCTTCTTCATCAACTTGGCTGGTTTTCTTCTTTCTTCCTTGTGTGCCTGGATTCCCTCCTTCCCGAGGCATGTGGTGCACTTGTGCTGGAGTTTTCTGCTCATCCTTGGAGTCCCTGTTTTTCCTCCCCTGCATGTTTCACATCCCCTATTCCTGGCGCGTGGAGAAGAGCTTTGATCATTGATCATGCAGGTAGGGTTTTTCCTTCGCCTCTTCTTACTGTGTATTATGCAGGGTGGGTATGCTATTGTTTTTTTGGGGATTTATGGAACCAAACTTAATGAATATAATTAAAGGACCTTTAAAGAATGAAGGGGGGGGGGTGTAATCGATGTTTCTCTCTTTTATTTTGATATATGTTTTGAACTATATGGGTTCGTGCTCAATGAAAATCATGGTCATCGGTGGTATTTCCTTGCGTCATAATGAACTCTTGTCTTCTGAGATGAGTATATAACGGTAACATTGAATTGATTAGTTACATAAACTCAGTTTGGTTTAAATGGATGTCCAGTAAAACAATAATCCCTATGTGATCAACCTGGTTAACAAATAGAAAGAAGAACCTAATAAATAATGTGATTGAACCAGGAAGTTTCCCTCTCTGTTTTGGTATTAGGTGTGTTTTTTTTTGTTGCTTGAGGGATGATGTGGTTGAGGATGGGATCCTCTGCTATGGAACAATTTTTGGTTGTGAATATGAAATGGCATGGGGATGCATTTCGAGGTTTGGTTTGGTTTTAGTACTTTGAGGGATCTCACTTATTCCTTTGTTGATTGTGACTTCACAAGAGAACCATGTGTGAATGCTTAAATTTCTGTTTGGCTGTATCTCTTTTCCGGGCCTGTGGTTATTCCCGTTAGTTTCCCAGTAGTGTAGAATTTACTTAAATTAGGTCACTTGAACATGATACTAAGAATGGGTTAAACGAGGAATTAGTTTTGGGAATGAGTTATGACTTGG
The DNA here is from genome assembly GCA_963277665.1 of Viscum album. Lineage (NCBI taxonomy): Eukaryota > Viridiplantae > Streptophyta > Magnoliopsida > Santalales > Viscaceae > Viscum > Viscum album. The sequence goes on along the minus strand of OY728133.1, from coordinate 1,899,757,945 downwards.
TTGTGAGTGTTGTGGCTTCTTTTATGAATGAATAGTGACAAGGGTGTTATGCTTGGTTGGATTAAGGAACCATAGGGTGGGATGAGTGCTTGTTAACTATACATATACCTGTAGTTTTTATGTTTTTCTTATTCGCGCCACACCCAAGTTGAGCACTTAGTTTCGAACGCCCCGCATTTCTTGGGGGAGGGTTTTTTTCCAACACTTCCATGAGTGTTTGGTTATTATCTCCTTTTATACTCTCTTTCCTGAATATACCAAGACTCTTCTGGTAGGCTATGATGACCTGAAGTCCATTATTTTCCCATGAATCTTCGGGCAGGGTAGTTGTGGTGGTTGGCCTAGGTGTTTGCAGGCAGGTTGTTTCCCATGTATCTTCGGGATGAGGCCCACGTGTCTTCGGGCGTGGCAGTGGTTGTTCTGGCCTAGGTGTTTGCGAGTATGGTTACATGTGGTTGTTGTGGCCCAGGTGTCTGCGGGCGGGAATTCAGTTATGGACTAGGTGTTTGTAGGTAGGATGTGTGGTTGTGGCCCAGGTGTGTGCGGGCGGGGTGTGGTAGTGGGACTGTAGTGAGGATGGCGGGATTGGTTCGATGTATAGGAGGTCTTCAATAACCAGTGGGAAAGTGGCACAGGGTACCCAATCATCAATGTTCTATTACTATATATTACTGGACTTGCGTTATTTGGGGAGTGTTCCTTGGTGAGGCTTGGGTGGATAGTTTTCCTTGCTAGGGGCTTTGGTTATCTTTATCTCACAGGGCATTAGAATGCCTCCCCACAAGTGCATGAGAGTATTTGGTTTTCCCTACTGAGTATACTCGTATGCTCATCCTACGTATATAAAACTTTTTTCAGGTTTCCATGAGGACTTCAAGGATCGTGCGAGATAGTACTAGCTCGGACCTTGGGGCAGTTTCTGTTTTTGTTTTCCATTTCTTGGTACTTTACCATTGGAGTTCTTATGGATTGTATCTTTTACTTTTAAACATGCCTATGGGAATGGTTTAATTTTGGCTTTACCATTACTTTCAGATTTGGTTTTGTTGGAGTTTCTATCTCATCGAATGATCCTATAAATAATAAAATGGGTAATGCCTTCTATCTTGTGTCTGATTCTATATCCTCGGTGCAGGTTGCCACTCTAGGACCTATCAAATGCGGGACTCCGGGGTCATTATCTCTCCTTCAGCTTAATGAAGGAAGAGTCTGACAACCTGTTGTCCCTTGTCTTCTTTTTGGTGAAGGTGGGTCATGAGAGAATGGTATTATAGGCTGATGATTGAGAGATAGGATGGAGTTTGGAGTTAGGAACAGTGATTATTACATGGGATGGTAGGGAAACATTGTTGGTTGATCTTGGTGCATGAAATAGGCCCTAGAATACTGGCTATGACATGAGATTTTAGGGCCCCCATGATCCGATGCAAGGGCTCTGGACCTACAAAACGACCAAGTGAGGCTACACTGATTTGCAGGGTAGAGACCCTAGGAAAGGTACATGAATCATAATTACATTTGTTCATGTGTTTAATGGGTATTTTGGGGATTTAAAATGAATAATAAGTCTAAGAAAAATTTAAGAACAATATTCTACACTACGCGGGCTTAGGCATTCCTTGTTTACCTTGAAACTATACCACAAGGGAGATGACCATGAGTAGTGCAGAAGATTTAGGCCCCAGAGGTTACTTTTGATGGTCGAAAGAGGGCGGACAGAGAGGAGGACGATCAATGTTAGAGGATTCTTTGTTCCTTTCACCAGCAGACCCTTGGGAAGTATGAGGGTAGCGTCTCAGATGGGGAGACAGGGAGCTGGCTCGAGGAGCTAGTGATATCTTTCGGCTTGATTCGGGCTCCGTCGAAGTACTGGGTTCCTATGGCCATCAGCTAGATGTTGGGAGCAGTGCGTCAGTGGAGGATGCTTTACCTCGAGGAAAAGAAGGAGGCTAAGGTTGTGTAGGATGACATTGATCGAGAGATCCGGACGAAATTCCTCTCATCGACGATGAAGGTTGAAAAGAGGTAGGAGTTGCTATCCCTCCAGCAGGGGATCATGTCATTAAGAGAGTTGGGGATCAAGTTCAAGGATATCCTTCTCTTTCCTCCGGACCTCTTTCCGGATGAGGAGTCTCGGGTGAGACGTTTGGAGGAAGCGCTTCGACCTTATCTTCAGAATGTTGTTACTCCATTCACCTTACCGACCTACTTAGAGGTCCAAAAGAAAGTTGAATTGGTGGAAAGGATGCACACGCTGGGCGGTGTATCACATGGGGGAATCTAGTTTGGCTCGTCTAAGGAGAAGGCCTTCAGCCGCAAGCCTCCAGTGTCCGGACCCTCTAGGATTTGACCAGTAGGAAGCATGCCTCAGTAGCTCCAGTTCTGATCCCCCTGTCCACTCCCTTTTCATTCGGGCCCAGGACCGAGGTTCTTCGTGTGTGGAATCCATGAACACCTTCATAATTAGTGCCCAGACAGATTACAATACAATGATGGTGGGCTGGTTCAACGCCCACCTCATCCACAACAGTTTCCAGCTAGGCCTTTTCAGCAGCAGCAACTGGGACAACAGGCCCCCGGCCCTCTGAGACCAGACATGCCAAGAGGAGGCTGACCACAGGGTGCCCCTCAAGTACCTCCACCAGGGTGTGGTCAGGGAGGCGGCTGACATTTGAGAGGCATGGGAGGTGGGCGTGGACAGTTTCACGCCGCAGAGGTTGCGGTTTCAGTTGGGCCAGAAGTCGTTCGAGGTATAATCAGCCTGTTTAGTACTCTTGCATATGCCTTGTTCGATACAAGAGCATTACACTCCTTTTTTGAACCTAGTCTGGCACGTGCTCTGGGATTAGATGTTGTGAGACTTCTAGTGCCCCTAGTGCTGAGCACACCGGTCAGAGGTCAGACCAACTTGTCTTATGTTTTCTGAGGGTGTAAGCAGATGATAGGTCCACATTAGTATATCATGGATATTTTAATGTTGCAGATACATCTATAAGATGCCATCCTAGGCCTTGACTGGTTGTTCTTTGTATGTTCCTTCATTGACTGCATCCATGGAAGGGTCGTGTTTTCAGACATGGGTGGCCGACGTGTAACTTTCATCCGCAAACGGGGTGGCCAGAAGAGCCACAAGCGATTGGAACCCCTCCTTTCTTTGTTAGCTGAGCTGTCAGTGGAGTCGATGGACGTGGAGATGGTGGATGTTCTAGGGATCGTCAGTTATTTTATGGGTGTCATCCCTAAAGAGGTTACAACTCTACCCCCTCGATGTGATGTTGAGTTTGGGATAGACTTTAAACCTCGTGCACTTTCGATTTCGATGGCTCCCTACCGGATGGCACCTTTTGAGTTATGGGAGTTGCGGATTCAGATTGACGATATGATGATGATGGGTTTTGATTGACCAAGTGCATCGCCATGGGGATCCCCAGTCTTGTTCACAAAGAAGGAAGATAGTGGTATTAGGCTGTGCGTAGACTACCAGAGACTAAAAAAGGTGACGGTGAATAATCGCTACCATCTTCCAATGATAGAAGGTCTCTTTGACCAGTTGAAGGGGGCATGATGGTTCTCTAAAATCGATCTATGGTCCGGATATCACCAGTTGAGGGTGATATAGGGCGACATCTCTAAGACTGCCTTCAGGTGCAGATACAGGCACTTTTAGTTTGTGGTCATGTCGTTCGGTGTTACGAACGTTCCATCTGTATTCATGGGGCTCATGAACTCGGTCTTTCGGGAGTATTTGGACCGGTTCATAGTCGTGTATATTGATGACATCCTGATCTACTCCAGATCGAAGGAGGATCAAGCTAAGCACATGAGAACAGTTTTAGAAGTAGTCCAGCAACACCAACTCTATGGGAAGTTGTCCAAGTGCATGTTCTGGACGCGAGAGGTGCACTTCCTTGGTCACGTTGTGTCCGAGCAGGGGATAATAGTGGACCCATCAAAGGTCGAGGCAGTTGTTTCTTGGGCAGCACCCAAGAACATGGTAGAGGTTCGAAGTTTTCTTGGACTGGCAGTCTACTGTCAGAGGGTCGTGCCCAACTTCTCTCCAGTTGCAGCACCTTTGGCAGCTTTGAAAAAGTAGGACCAGGCTTTCATGTGGAATGGGCAATGTGAACCAGCCTTTAGCTGTCTGAAGGAGAAGTTGGTAAGTGCGCCAGTGCTGAGGTTGCCAGAAAAAGGGGCGGCATATGAGGTGTTCTGTGATGCTTTAGGAAAAGGACTTAGATGTGTGTTGATGCAACAGCTAGGGGTGATCTCCTATGGGTCTAGGCAGTTACATCTCCATGATCAAAATTATGCCACCCACGACCTGGAGCTTGTGGTGATCGTTTTTACACTAAAGGTCTTGCTGAATGACCTCATCGTGGAGTGATTCAGGGTCTTCACCAATCACAAAAGGTTGAATTATTTCTTCTCCCATTGGGACATTAACTTTCGGCAGCATAGGTGGGTGGAGTTCCTTCCGGACTATGACTTTGAGATTTCCTACACATTAGGAAGAGGAAATGTGCTGGCTGATTCCTTGAGCAAGAAGTCGCAGAATGATGTGGTTTGAGACTCGGCAGATGCTTGGAAGGCCATTGAGGAGTTGGTTGCACTGCACATGGATGCAAGGACGGATGGTTGTAGAGGTTGCCTATATCCGATGAAAGTGAAGTCATCTCTACTACGGCAGGTGGAGGAGTCCCAATGGGGAGACTCAGAAAGTGAAATGATGTGTGACCGGGTCAACCAAGGTGTTTCTCTGGAAGGGTAGAAAGAGGATAGTTAGAATCAGATGCTTTTCCAAGGGATGTTGTATGACCCAGAGGTGATTCATGGAAGGGTTCTTCGTGAGTTCCAAAACTCACCCCTAGAAGTGCACCCAAGAGTTTACATGTTTTATTGGGGCTTGATGGGTCTGTTTTGGTGGCCCTGGGTAAAGCGGGTGGTGGCAGAGTTCGTGGCCATGTGCCTAGTGTGCCAGCAGGTGACGGCTGAACACCATGTTCCAGGCTATTTGTTGCAACATTTATATGTTCCCGAGTGGAAGTGAGATGACATATCGATGGATTTTCTCACAGGTCTGCCCAAGGATCAAGGAGGTTGCGATTCCATCTGGGTGGTGGTGGACCTGCTGAAGAAATCGGCTCACTTTTTGATCATCAAGAAGTCGGGCGCAGTGGATGCCCTAGAACAGAGGTATGTGGATTAAGTGGTGCAGTTTCCTTGAGTTCCAAGGTCCATAGTCTCAGATAGGGATATATGGTTTATCTCACGAATATAGAGTGGATTGTAGCATGCTTTTGGCACACATCTATATCTTAACACTGCTTTCCACCCCTAGACATATGGAAAGATGGGGCGCAACATCCAAAAAATGGAAGATATGTTGTGGGAATGTATCCTGGATTTTGGGGATCGTGGGTGCGAAACATGCCTCTGGTAGAGTTTTCCTACAAGAATAGCCACCACTCTACCATTGGCATGGCTCTGTTTGAAGTTTTGTATAGAAGGTCATGCCGCTCAACCGTGTGCTGGACAGGAGTCGGGGAGGCAGATGTTCTTGGCCCGAAGGTGGTACAGAGAACGACGGAGAAGGTTCAGTTTATATGGGAGAGAATGAAGGCGTACCAGGACCGACAGAAGTAATATACCGACAATAGAAGGAGATCCTTGGAGTCCGAGATTGGGGACCTCATGTTCTTGATTGTCTCACCTCGGTGCGGGCAGCGGAGGTTCGGTAGGGGGAGTAAGCTTTCTCCATGGTTCATCAGACCCTTCGAAGTGTTACAGTGTGTTGGAGAAGTGGCTGATCAGCTATCATTACCACCACTGCAACTAAGGATACACGACGTCTTCCATATGTCACAACTCCGACAGTATCTGCATGATGATTCACATGTCCTCGACTAGGGAAAGCAAGACATCGAGACCAACATGACTTTTTGGAATGGCTAGTGAGGATCATGGAACGTGGTGAGAAGGTGCTTCGTGGGAGAGCCATTCCCTCGGTCCATGTGTTATGGAGGCATGGTAGGCTTGAGGATAATACCTAGGAAAGGGAAGCACAGATGTATGCCTAGTACCCAGAGCTGTTTTGAGTGTTGTTTTTTTTGTACTTGGTTGATGGAACTCTTTACCTTGTTAACTATGGAATGTGCAGTTTTCCTTTTTTTGCAGATGTGTGTGAAGTGTACCGAAATGTGGGAGGGGAAGACCTGATCCCTAGTCAAGACGCATTAAAGTGGGTGCGCCTAAACCTATGTGGGCGAGTTAGTTCCACCCAAAGCGGATAGAATCTTAGCATGGAGGAAGGGATACCACTTACCCACATGAACATATGGTTTAATATTTTTTTATGCATGGTTTCATGTGGGAAAGGAGCGGTATGTTTGTGATTATTCAGGAGATAGATGGTGAAGGGGATGTTCTATGGTAACAAAGAGGTTTACTCCTGAGAAGTATCTTTCAAGGTGGTTGTTCGGAACCCTCTCCTTTCATCAAGTCTAGTTTTAATTGTCAAGGACAAGAATAGTTTGAGAGGTATCTTATGTAATGGACCGAAACTTCCTGGACATTTAATTTTCCAATACACTACTCCATCGGTCACCGTGGCACCGTGTTCTTGAGAAGCCCTTTGTTCTTTTTCTAGTCCCTGACTTTTCGGCTCCCGTAACATATCTTTTGACATAAATTAATTTTAATACCCTTCTTTTAAGTAATTTAATGCCCATAATTAATTATTAATAATCTCGGGAAACCTCCTCGATGGGGGGGGGTATTAAATAACTCATTAATATCATCGTGTGTAACTTCCCACCCACGTCAGAATCCATGATATGACATTCCAAGCATCAAAATTCCATATCCCATAACAATAGGACCTCCTCTTTATATCTCATGCTAGAGATTCTTTCTTCTTCTTCTTGGATGGTTTTCTTCTTTCTTCCTTGTGCTCCTAGAGTTCCTCCTTCCCGAGGCTTGTGATGCACTTGTGCTGGAGTTTTTTTCTCGTCCTTGGAGTCCATGACATTCCTCCCATACATGTTGTGCATCCCTTGTTATTAGCACGTGGAGAAGAGCATCAATCTTTGATCAACCAGGTATATTATTTCCTTCACCTCTTTTTACTATGTATCATGCAGATTAGGTATTCTATTGTTTCTATGGGGATTGATGGAACCAAACATATTGAAGATAATGAACGTACCTTTAAAGAATTAAGGGGGGGGGTCTGATCGATGTTTTTGTCTTTTATGTTGATATGTGTTGTGAACTGTATGGGTTCGTGCTCACTGAAAATCATGGTCGTTGGTGTTCTTTCCTTGCATCTTAATAAAACCTTGCCTTTTGAGATGACTATATAACCGTAACATGGAATTGGTTATTCACATAAAATCATTTGGTTTGAATGGATGTTTAGTAAAAAAAGAATCTCTGTGTGATCACCCCGGTTAACAAACAGAAAGAAGAACCTAATGAATAATGTGCTTGAACCTGGAAGTTTCCCACTCTATTTTTCCAGTAAGTGTGTTGTTTTGTTTGATGCTTGAGGGATGATGTTGGTGAGGATGGGATCCTCTACTATGGAACGATTGTTGGTTATGAATATAAAATGGCACGAGGCTATATTTCGTGGATTGTTTTTTTTCCAGTACTTCGAGGTATATCACTTATCCCTTTGTTGATTTTGACATAATAAGAGAACCAGGTATGAATGCTTAATTTTATGTTTGGTTTTTTCTCTTTTCCTGGACTATGGTTATTCCCATTAGTTTTCTAGTAGTGTAGAATTTACTTAAATGAGGTCACTTCAACATGAAACTAAGAATTGGTTAAATGGGGAATTAGTTTTGGGAATGAGTTGTGACTTGGCCAGGAGTGATGTGGCTTCTTTTATGAATGAATAGTAACAATGGTGTTCTGCTTGGGTTGGACTAGGGAACCCTAAGCTGGGATGAGTGCATGTTAACTATACAAAAACCAGTTGTTTTTATGTTTTTATTATTCGCACCCCACCGATGTTTAGCACGTAGTTCCAAACACCCCCATTTCATAGGGGGGGGGGGTGTTTTACCCACACTTCCACGAGTCGCAAGTCATTATCTCCGTTTCTGATCCCTTTCTCGAATATCCCAACACTCTTTGGGAAGGATGTGATGGCCTGAAGTCCATTATTAGCCCAAGAATCCTCGGGAGGGGTAGTTGTGGTGGTTGGCCCAGGTGTTTGTGGGGAGGTTGTTTCCCAAGTATCATCAGAAGAGGGCCAGGTGTCTTCGGGCGTGGAAGTGGTTGTTCTGGCCTAGGTGTTTGCGGTCATGGTTGGATGTGGTTGTTGTGGACCAGTTGTCTATGGGTGGGATGGAATTTGTGGCCCAGGTGTTTGTGGGGGGGGGGGATGTGTGGTTGTGGCCCAGGTGTGTGCGGGTGGGGTGTGGCAGTGGTACTGCGGTGATGATGGCAGGATTGGATCGATGCGTAGGATGTCTTCAATAACCAGTGGGATAGTGGCATGGGGTACACAAACATCTATGTGATATTACTATACATTACTTGACATGCGTTATTTGGGGAGTGTGCCTTGGTGAGGCTAGGGTGGATAGTTTACCTTTCTAGGTGCTTTGGTTATCTTTTTCTCATAGGGAATTAGAATGCCTCCCCACTTGTGCATGAGAGTCTTTGATTTTCCCTGCTGAGTATACTCGTATGCTCACCCAAGGTATATAAAACTTCTTTTAGGTTTCCAAGAGGAGTTCAGGGATTGTGCGGGACCATACTAGCTCGGACCTTGGGGCAGTTTCTATTTCCATTTTCCTTTTCTTGGTACATTACATTTGGAGTTCTTGTGGCTTGTATCTTTTACTTTTGAAAATGCATATGGGAATGGTTAACTTTCGGCATTACCTTTACTTTTAGCTATGGTGTTGTTGGAGTTACTATCATATCTCCCAAGCCTATAAAAAATAAAAAGGGTAATGCCTTCCATCTTGTTTGTGATTCTATACCCATGGTGCTGGTCGCCACTCCGGGACCTATCGAAGGCAGGTCTCGGTGGTCATTATCTCTCCTTCAACTTAAAGATGGAAGGGTCTGGAAATCTGTTGTCCCTTCTCACCTTTTTTGTGAAGGCGGTTCGTGACATTATATGTTCTATTTATTATAATGTACTATTTTTTTATTTTATATTTTTCACTTATTTCAATTAATAAATTTTGTTCAAAAATGTTTCCTAAAACATACTCAATATATTAAAAAAATTTAATATGCTATAAAATAACTTCATAATAAATCAAGTTTTGGAGTATTATTTCATTTATAATTTTATAAGAAAATAATTTATGTAGTATATTAGGTTTTCCCCAAATGGGATCAAATTATAAAATATCCCTTATATGTTCATTTTATAGAGTTAATTTTACTATGGAGGGTTATTTTTAATAAAACATATAAAATGTAAAATAATTTCTTTATTGAATAATAAATGTCTTATAAATATAATTTTAAATCATTAAATAAATTTTAAATGTCATCCAAACTTTGAGGTATTAGAAAACAATATATGTAAATCTGTGGAGGGTGTAGATGCACATACAAAAATGAAACAATATAAAAATTCATATAACATGATGGAGGAAGAAAATAAAATAATCATTCATTTTATAATCATAAAAATGTAATAAATATTAATTTTTTTAGTAAATCACTCTTTCATACTATCTAGTTAAGGAGGATTTCAAAAATAATACACGTTGTTCATGGAAGCGGTATTCCACACGTAGACATGATGTCACCACCATTTTTACAAATGGTTTAATATGCACTTATAAAATCAATGATATATAATTATAATTAAATTATCTCACAATATTAATATATGTTTCATCATAATTTCATGAAAATAAATTTTATAGTGGATTAAAAAAGGAAATAATTAAGAGATATTAGTTGAGAATATTACATATCCCTTTGGATGTTCTCTCTTGGGAAACATCATAAAAATATTTAGCATAGAATTTTGGAAATAAGATGAATTCTAAGACATGCGTAATGATATTTGGATAAACAAAGGAAGATATTTGAAATATCTAATTATATTAAACTAGAGTATAGTTATGGTGGTTGTGATCTCCTTTTATAAGTGAATAGAATTTCATTTTTTAAGTACCAATTGTTTTTCCTTTATGATATGATACTTTTCAATAGTAAATGTCTCCAATAGTTATTAATAATAAATTTTGATATCTGATAAGATTTTCAATTAACCTATTAGTCATGTTCAATAGTTTTTATATATTTTTCAATTCATTTACAATTAGATTTTTTCATTTTTTTGAAATTTTCTTATTTATCTTCGTAACTAGTTTTTACACTTTTAATTTATATATAACTAAAAATTGAAGGTAAAAATTCTACCAATTATTTTTCTTCTAAACATAAATTTATACTCTATGTAAAATAATTCATTTTCTAATTATTTTATGATTATCTTTTTAATTAAATTGTTTCATATATAGGAAATCTATTTTGAATGAAAAGGTAATTATTTTACCCTTATGAGTTGTCAATATTATTTAGATTTTATTAAAAAAATTATTGATTGTTAATATATTAATATAGAGGTATAAAAGTTATATTATTTTCCATGATGATATGTTATTTAATTAACAAAATTTCACAAGTTTAATAGTATATATCCTTGTAAATAATAGTTATACAATTATCAAAGTAATTAACATTCCTTTTAATATTATTTTTATATATGAATGTTGAGTTAGTATTTTTAAATAATTTGATCTGATATATTTTAAATAATGAATTGTTTAAATAAATTTCTACAAAAAATAAAGAAGCGCAAGGAATGAAATTTTTTTTAGTGGAAAACAATTTTTTAAAAATATTAACTATTGTTATGATTAGTTCTTATCAGTTACTGATAATTTTTTTGGTCATATATTATTTATATAAATAATATATGTTATCCATAAAGTTATTATTTTATTAAAATAAATCACACAAAATAAAATTTTATTGAATTTGAAATTATTAAATATAAATCATCATTTTTAGTTATTTATCAACAATAATTTTATTTATCAATTACGTAGTACTAAAAATTTACTTTTTTCTATTTCAAAATATCATTTATAATTTTTTTACCTTTATGAATTCCTTCCAATTTAATGACTATAATCTAATAGTGATTAAATTGTCCATGAATCATCATTTTCAATCTTTTATGTGTGAAGAAAGTTATCAAACACTTTAGGCTTCATAAGAAAATAAAATTTAAAATCACATGGTGTTAAAAAAACCACCACAAATGGAGATTTTTTATTCAATAAATAATTAAATTCGTAAAAATATTAAAATTCATCACTTCCACACAAGAAAATTTTATACTATAATGTTTCACAAAATGACCTCGCATAAAAAAATGATATATCCAATCAAAATAATTTAAAATAAGACCAGTAATAAAGCATATCTAAATTCCAAGACCATTAAATTAATAAAATTAACCATCGACCTTCATTATATTCTAAAAATTAATATATGTTTTTTGTGCATTTTAAAAGGCATGGTTGTTTATTTTGTCTCTTGGGAACTAATAGAATCACTATGTCAAAATGTTTTTAAAACATTATTTTATATAGGTTTTATAAATAATATAGATGTAATGGTCAAATACATGATTTGTTTTTGGATTTACTGTCCTTATGAGCTGTATTTGATACAATATACTGATTCTATACTCTATAGTAGGGATGTAAAAGATATTTCTGGGAATGAAAACAATAATTTCACTATCCTCATGTTTTTAATAAATAAATATATTTAAAAATAGTTATCTAGACAATAATTTTATTATTATTTTTAGTTCATTAATTCATTGGATACACAAATTAAACAAAATTTGATCTAAAATCCAATATTATAAATAATGGAATCTAAGAAATCAAACTCACACCCAAAAATATGAATGATGTACACTGTGAGAATTTTATTAAATCAATGAAACTATAGATGTTGAAAAATATCATTGGATAATAACTCTATCAAAAAAAAATTCTCATGAACTAAAACTAGAATAAATATTAGAATTATGGTTTAAAAAATCAATTGTCTTTCAATTTTCATTATACAAAATGTACATTTTTACATGAAATGATATAGAATGTAAATTTTTCATAAAATCACTATTTTTTAAATAAACATATCAAATCATCACCGGTAACATCGAATAGAACTTCATTTAGTTTTGAAATAAATAATAAGAGAGAGGTTATAATAGGAAAAAATATGGACAACATATATTACAAATTGAGATTTAAAATTAAATAATGCAATAAAATGACCCAATTTGAAGATTAAGACCCAACTATAATCAATTGATTGTTCCTACTCCATGGAACATATAGAATATTCATGGATGATTAATAGTAGTTTTTGAACTCTATAAGGTATGTGGTTTAATTATAAAAAAAATATTCTTCTCCTAAATCTCACAAAATAATTTTAGATAACCATGGAAACCCCATGGGGATCTAATTAATAATAAAAAATAAAACCAAAAAGAATAATTAAAAATAGACACCTTTTAAATTTTTAATTATAAAATAAAAAACAATATAACATATTATATAAATATATCTTGGGTTTCCTCATAGAAAGAGATTAATTTTCTATTGTTAGCACTAAATTTCCCCCCCCCCCCAACTTACCCAATACCAATATTCAATATCTTAAGGATTTCAGATTTTAATATGTCTATTATATTGTTGTTGAGTCTACAATAGGGTTTATGAGATGTTTTAGAATTTTTTTTGAGAGAAATATTTTAGTTCTCAATGAGTGGGATAATATTATAAACATCTAATTTTGTCCATAAAATTATATTCATATTATTTGTTAAAAAAAATTAGAATAATTGTCACTTGTATAGATTTAGTAGAATAAGAAATAAAACATGGATGTGTTCGGTTATCCCGGAAGAATGAATACGTAATTAAAGAATTTAGGACCTTGATTTTAATTTTTTATTTGTTAAAATTACATGATAGTTATGGGAAGTAAAAATTTTACTGGGCTTCCTTCACTATAAATGATTGAATAATTTCTAAGTTAGATTAAAGTTTTTAGCTTCCAAAATAGTTTTATTAGTGATGTGAAAGAGTATAGACTTGATGTTAATTATTTATTCCAAAGGATCATTGATTTAAGATAAGAAAATATTATCATTGGAGCTATATGAATGAAGTTTAATATAAAGTGGAAAATTTAAATCACGGGGATAAATAAAATTTTATTTCTACTAAAGTTAGATGCCATTTAACAACTCATCAATGTCCCCTGGGTTCACATTTAATAGTAGTTATTTGATTATCCTCATAATACTCCCCATAACCCCAAATTTGAGATTTTTGGAAATATATTTCGAGATTTAGTTTCATTTAGGTGATGGTTATAGTGTTGCATCATTTTCTAGATTTTATGATTGAGAAAGTTTTTAATCAAAATAGATACCAATAACAGTAGTGGTTTTCCCCATAATAGCTAATCTTGAATGATTATCTTCGAAAATAAACAAAAATGTGTATGTAAAATTATTTACTTTTCCCTGATCATCCTTCAAGATATCCTTATCAACACAAATAATATTATCAACATGTTATAGATTAAAATATATAGTTTCAAGGTCATTAATCCCTAACTAACAAAATTTTGAATATTGAATGAGGCTAACACAAGATCCTACATTAAATATGTATTGGAGTTCATTATTTTATCCTAGTTCATAATACAACCAGATATTTAAATAATTTATTTATTATTAATTGGAAGATTGTTGGATGTAAAATTATGTGCATTTTATGATTTTTATGATGTACGTTAAGGTATTTTTTATGTACTTTTATGGTTTTAGAAATAGAAAAATCACAATATGAATCAAAATTTGTTGGTGTAACTGAAGTTGAAATACCATGAAAATAGGAAAGCCTATAAACTTTCAAAAGGTTCATTAATATTATCAAGAAATTCATTTAGTTCATTAATCAACATGTAACACCATAATTGATGTTTTACAAAATATTTGTGGTTATGCAGTTTAGATTTACTATCCACAACAAATACATCATGTACTAAATGATTCATGGTTTATTTTTAGTGCATCTAGAAATAAAATTTATACAACTAGATGTTCAACAATGCCACGAAGGATATGAATTCATTTACTAATTGAACTATCCATGTTATCTCAGGTTGTGTAATGATTTTTATTAATAATCAAAATTTATAAAATATTATTTTAGGTAATCATGCCTTGAATTCCATCAATTAAAAAATACATGGCCATGAATTTTCAATATCAGTTTTCATTTATTTCATTCATTAGATTATTCTATAAATCCATACATCCCCTCATGACCCATTTGGTATATTATTATAGTTGATGATAAAATATACCTATGATTATATGAAATTGGATGTCACCTTATGGTTTATGTTTTCTATAAAAATCAATCAAAATTAAATATGTGGAATTATCATATTGATTACATGTTTTTTGAGAAACTAATCACCACAAATTTGAATGTCTATGCTAGTGTTGTACTAGGTGTTCATATAGTGAAAGTATTTAAAATAAATAAATTTATAATTTATTAATTAACATTAGTTAACATTTTAAATTCAATCATTCCATAGATATAGAAAATCATAGAGTGAAAAAGAAAATTATTACTCATATATAATAAATAGATGAATCTTGATGTCTTAAAAAAAGTGGACTAGAATTAACATTTATTTAATGAATTGTATTAATAATTTTAGCGTGATCAATATTTTTTATATTAAATAAAAATCTGGAAATGATAATCTAATATATATATCCCTAAAAATATATAGGGTAATATTTGAGCCTTATAGAGAAACCCCATTTGTTGGTGTTGACTATTTTTATAGATATCATTCAATATTGATATTTTTATAAATTATATTTTTGTATCTTTATTGAATGTAGTGTTAAATTTTGGTAGAGGTCATGATCATTTATAATTAGTAATGTCTTAGTAATTTTGTTAATAAAAAACTAATGAATTTATGGTTAATTAGTATATAAACACATCATTGATATATTCTCCTTGGATATATCATATTATAGTTGAATCATGGAAAATCATCTATCTATGATCTTTACCAATTTTTCATTTATTTCTTATTATTGAATAGATTCCACGTGTATTATCCAAAAAAAAAGATGATATACATCGTGTTTTAATGAATATTAATGAATTAGAGATACCATAATTCACCCAACGTTATTTGTGTGTAATGAGACCTCAGTCTTCAACAATTTGTATTAAATATAGGATATTTATTTTATATATAGAGATAATGATGATATCTAAGAGAATATTTTTAATGTAAATGATGTAATCTTATTTAATCAATTGAACTATCATATTCGGAAAAAGATAATGAGATAATATTTAAGATCTCTTAGGATTAATTTCTAATAGAAAATAGTTTATTGAAATAATGTTTGTGATTCCACTCTAAGATCTACATTTGTTACAAATAAGAAGATGTTGAATAATGATGGAATGGATTAGAACGGTTTATTATAAGAATTAAGTGATAAAATATATATGAAGGTGACATATTCTTCAACTGATAATTTTTTTTATTAATATTCAAAAAATTATGAATGGGATTTTAAAATTATTAATGAAAAAATAACGATATTTTAAAACATGTTTGATGATATAGAAATGAGTACTATTGAAATCATGGATTGTTTTATTATAGTATTACTAATGTTATTGGTCATATAATTGGATATGCTCATGAGATAAAGGATTATAATACTATAAATAATATATTTATAAGGTCACCAAATAAGTATAAAAAATGGAAATCCCTAAAGATAATAACCTTAGATAATTATCTCATGATGAAATAAATAGAAATCTCATAGTGTATGGAATGATAGTGAATCTAGAAGGCTCTTAAGAAAATTTATATAAAGATAAATAATTCAAAATAGATGAAAATAAATAGGTTTATTTGGATGAAAATAATGATGATTTTTCAGATGAGTTCTTACCATTAGTGGAAGGATAATCTAAAAAAGAAAACGGGATAATTTATAGTTAATCAAACCAAAAAAAATATTAATTATGGAAAGGTTGGATATATCCCTACTAGACATCTTATTGTGGTTGATGCAGATGATAGTGAGGTAGATTTCTCATAAAAAATATATGAATAATACTCCAAAATAAAAAATATTAACACTTTTAGTAGAGGTGGGTATAAATTTTAAAGGAATATAGATGAAACAATAATGTATTTAGTAGAAATTTATTTAAAAAATGTTTTAGACAGTGATCAATTAGATTGATTTATATATCTAAAATTAGAATTTGAATGTTCTCTTATGGATCATAATCTAAAGATAAAGATGAAAATGAAAATTATATGACTTATTAATTATATTTAATGTTTTGTTGATGAAAATTATGTAGAAATTGATTTTCGCTAAAGGGTAGATGAATAATGTGAGAATAATATCATCAAATTTTTGAAGCTATTAATTTAAAATTGATTAACATACCAAGAGAAATAGTCCTCTTAATTTGTATGTCCATTTGAAATTATTTTTTAATACGCTTTTAGGTAGATAAATCATTAATAATTATCTTTTTAATGTGATTTTAAAATATAAATATCAATAAAGAAATATAAATTTACTAAATTATCCAATGAAGTTTTGTAGGAAATGGAAGTCCGATGGACAAAACCCTTTAATGTGATACCATGTCCTTAATTAAAAATTAATATAGATATAATTATTCTTGGAAATATTAAGGAATCAATAAAGTAAAATTATGCTAGTATAAATATAATAGGGATATATATATAAATATATAAAGTAATCCAATATTGATAACTTATCATTAATCAATATATTAATAAAAAGAATGATATTTTTAGAGAAATTATGGAAATATGATATTTTTTAATTAATTATCCATTTTAGTTTTTTAGTGATTCTATAGAAAACTATTATAATGAAAAAATATAATTAGGAGGAAAAAATGGTGGAATTCAACATAGGAGAGTTGGAAAATGATTTTCTTATTTAGGAAGAAATTTGTTTGATAGTTACTATTTAAATATCGTTAGCATTGAAAATAAATAAGTAGATTACTAGAATATATGGGGTAGATCATCTTATGGATTTCCTAGAAAAATGGTTCATTAAAATCGATTTTCATTCTTTTAAAAAATAGGTATTTTCCAAATCAAGATGATGAATTAATTTTGATTTCTTATGATAAAGTAAATGTGAAAAGAAAAAAATTCCAAACTCATTTAAGAATTTCATATAACGAAAGGAATAAATTTATAAAGTAAAACATGGATTAAATTTCATTTAATTCTTGAAAAATAGTATCTCATCAATTCATGAAAATGTTTGTTCATCTTCTATGATTTTTAAAATGGATCAATTGAATAATTTGAATGGTGGAGTTGAAATACTAACACATTTATTAAATGATTGAGAAAGATGGATTTATGGAAGTCCAAAAACCAAGTAGGTTGGTTTTTATGTTATATTCAATCATAATGGAAACCTTTTCAATGAGTATAGTGGGTATGTTTCATGAAATTATTATGGAAAAATTGTTTTATATATCAGGAAGATAAAAAATAGAACCCACATATTAATAAAATAGAAAAATTAAAAAAATATATAAACCCAAATAATTTCCCATATTTATTATAAATAAATAATGAATTTTTCAGTGTTGAAAAATATTATTGAGATCTAAACTCGAAGATCAATGAATATTATAAGATAACATAATATAACAGAGTATACATACTAGGAAGATAAAAATATCCTTTAGATGTATGGTGTTAATAATGATGTGTCTTCTTTATGAACTCCATAATAGAATGTGGTTGAAGAATGAAGATACTATTTGTTTAAATAAATGGAGGAAAATTTTGATATTATGTGTAAAAACACTTCACTACAAGAATAATGAAATAACTATATATTTTTATACTAATAATATAGCTTTTATCAGTTTAAATATATATAAGAATCAATACTATTTTATTCATTTTAAAAATCTCATTTTATAAATATTAGTGTATTGGGAAGATAGTGCTTCACTAATAATAAATGTGGGATCACATATATTTTTTTTGATACCAAGAATGTTTTATTATATGATACTCATTAAAGAAGATATTATATATATTTTTAAATAAAGTTATCAATAATATTGTTGTGATAGTGATGAGACAACTATCAAGAATGAAGAAAAAAAATTAAGAATGACTTTTGATGTTTAATTTCATGATGAGGGTGAATAATAAAATGTAGAATCTAGATAATCTAATAATATTTTGTTATTGATGACTTCAATGTTTATTCATTTGAGAGAAAGGTAAATAAGTTATTCAACAAATGATTTAATAAAGAAATAAAAGAGTTTAAATTAATGTAATCATTTTTATTGGAGGTAAATATACTTCAACATTGACTCTAATATTAAATATAATGGTTCATAGATCTCTATTATTTGATATTCAACCAACATAATTAGAAGTGGAAGAAAATATAGAATCATTGATATAATACATGAATGAATAATTAGATCAAATTGAGGAAAAAAATATTGGTATCTTATAGATAGATGAAATATATTAATGAGACTAGTATACATTGGGTCTTCCAGAAAATGAAGTATAAATATGGATGATTAATATAAATGATATATAGATTTTTAAGGATTCAATTTTTAGGAAACATTTCATCCAGTAACATGAGTATAGTATATTAGACTTTTAATATATTATTAAATTTATCAATATATGAAATGGATGTGAGGATAATATTTTTTAATTAATTCATTAATGGGGAAGTCTATGTAAGGAACCATGTTGGAATTTTTATTGTAAATGGTGATTCAATGGT
This sequence comes from Viscum album, assembly GCA_963277665.1. NCBI lineage: Eukaryota > Viridiplantae > Streptophyta > Magnoliopsida > Santalales > Viscaceae > Viscum > Viscum album. The sequence goes on along the minus strand of OY728133.1, from coordinate 1,899,738,954 downwards.
TTATAGGTCGTCAAAGGCCTTATACATTGTAGATGATTCTCCTTGTTATTGGTATGCATGATTTGAAACATTATTTAGAAAATATATTTTAAGATATAAGGGCTTGATCAGAACATCTACATGAATTTTATAGATGAATATTATTTATAAAATATTATATGTCAATGAAATAATTTTTAGTGTCAAAAATAAACATTAAACTAATAAGTTTACTAAATTAATGAGTTATGAGATTGAGATGGTATTCATTATAATGTAGAAAAAATTTCACGGGATATAATTAAATAATATGAAGAAAATATATTCATTTAATTTGTTACATATTAATGGAAAGTGTTAAAGAAATTTAGAATTGAAAAAATGGAAGAAAGTTTCTACATCTATAATAGTAGGAAGAAAAATGGGAATGCGCAAAGACAACAAGGGTGTGGACTCAACTGTTTATAAAATAATTATAATTGTTTACTATATCTAAATATTACTAAGATATTAATCATTAATTTTTTGTTCCTGGTATATGATTTCTAATGTTTTATAAATAATGAACACCTTTATAAAGAGAAGAAAATATTTAGGTATTTTAGGGTACACTACATTATTGATTGCTATTAAAGGCTATAAAATATTTGTTTTTGTTTTTTTATTTACTTGTATAATGGGTGGGTAATGATGGAGATTGAAAATCCATAAGTTGAAGATCAGTTTACATTGGAAAAAATTATGATTTCTGGATATGAAAGGAATATTATTTTATTTCATTAAATTAATTATGAATCATGTATAATAATATAAAAAGCCCATTAATATCCACTAAGATTTTATCAAATATATGTTAGAGAAAATTGTGGTGAAATTGGAATTTGTTTCTAGGAAACATCGGGTGACATATATCTTAACAAAACCATTTGTTGAACATGCTTTTGAGAAGCACTAGTTAATCCTTGGAGTTCATTGAATTCAATGAAACTAGATAGGTGTGAATTACCATCTCCCCACATAGTATCTAATACTATAGTTTTCTATTGGTTAGGTATTAAAGGGTATATCTTTTCTTAAAGTAAGAAGTAAGGTAAATACTATCTATAGATAATTTTGAAGTAGTGAATTTTTTATCAAGTGGTTTATTCTTAGACAGCATAATTTTTTTTAATATTTCTCTTTATTCCTCTGAATATTTTCAACAAACATTGGATTTGAGAAATTTTTTATTTTTAATTTCCCAGTATAGCATATTGAATGTTTGAAATGATCCAATTTGAAGTAGTTGAACCATTTAAATTATATTTTTAAAGGGTTAATGAATTATGGAATGAGGAAATAGATTTAAAAAGATAATTTATGTAAATTAAATGATATTATTATAGTGTATAGTGATTCACTATAAAAGAAAAAATTAATGAGTTATCAAAAAAATCCAATGGAGGGAAATATTGAAACCATTGATTTATTTACTTTATTTTTTTAGTTATAAATTTTATTTATGTAAAATTTAGTTGTTATAAGGTTTGTAAATATGTCTACTGATATTTTATATAGATATTCCAAAGGATGTAGAAAAGATAAACAGTTTTTGGGATCCAATTACATTCCATGAATGATGAAAAAATTGAAAAGATAAAAACATCCAAAAATTCCTATAAGATTCGTCAATATTACCATGAGGGCCATTTATAACATGATATAATAAGATATTATATTAATTTTGATTGGTAAAACATTTTTTAGTTTTGATGTTTAATATTAGACACCATAAAATATATATCATGTCATGAATCATGCTTGGGTGGTTTTGAGTGCCACTGGACAGTGAATTCACACTATGAGAGATTAGAATACTCCTTGATGGATTTATGGTGATTCTACAGTGGCTCTATGAATATTAAATATCTCTATTTTATGATTATCACATTTTGACACACATTAAAAGTAAATTATTATTTTAATGAGTCCCACTAAAAAATTATACGATGATAAATCTATTGGGTGATGATTTTTGAGTAATAGTATGCTTTGATACTATTAATCTGATTATTTTTTGAAGCAATAAATCACAGTAAAACCCATCAAAAAGTTGAAAGTAGTTATAATAAAAACTAATATATCATATTGTTAAAGATTTTTTTATGATGTAAGTTATATAATCCTGTAAATTTAAAAAAAATGTATATGTTTTAGTCACATGATTTTTTGTTTTTATTTGGGAAACTACTAACTACTTAATTGAATTTTCTAATTAATGATTTAATGGGAGTTTATCTGAAGGATGGATTTAAAATACTAGAATTTTGCTTTTATTTATTATTTTAATTTTAGAAATAAATTTCAAACATTCTCTTGATTTTATGAATATTACTATATAGAATATGTGAATTTCATAGAGAGAATAAATAGATTAGTCAAGGTATATATATAAATAGAAAATTAGAATTAATGTTAATTCAATACTTGTTATAAAAAAATCAGTGTGATAAATTCTATTTAGTTTAATGATTTGGGAAAAATATAATATATTATACATTTCAATTAAAACATAGAATTGATTATTGAAAATTTTTTAGGGACACCCATTATATAAAATATATATTATCTTGACCTATAACTTTTAAGTTTGAACTATATGTCCATAATATTCCTAAATACCTCCAAAAAACATTTAGTGGAAGAGAATAAGACGTATTTTATATTTTTTTGTGAAGTGACATATTCCTAAATTTTTAAATCACATTACAGAGTAGTAGTTTTTATTTTCTATTTCAATACACCACTGATATATACTACTTTTACATTCACTATTAATGGTGAACCCAATAAAAAGATATTTACATGTTTTTTAATGATTTTTCATTTAATTATTCTAATAAAATAGATTAATGTGGTATTTTAAATGAATATATATGATAATATGTGTTTCCAAGAATGGAATAAATTTACTTAACCCTTAATTCACTCCCTCCCCCACACCCCCATAGTGGGATATTATGTTATAAAAGTTACACATTTAATTGATTAAAACTAAGTTCCCTAATCTTCGGGGTTTTTTCTGAAGTGGTGGAGCTCACGTTTGTATCAAAAATTAACTTATCTATTGTTAGGTATATTTAATGTACAAAAAAAATTTATGGTACATGGAGAATACATGTATGGTTTAAACTTACCACACATATGATTTCATTGTTAGGTTTGAGACTCATGAATTTCATTTAATTATTATTTTTTATTCTTGGGTTGGTTATTGAAAAATGGTATTGGATATTGATACTTGATTTAGGATATTTGGGAATTCGTGGTATATATAAGATATGATCATCACAATTTGACGAGTAATTATTGAGTCATTTTTTAGAAAACACTCTTCATTACATACCATATGATTATGTGGTATTTTAGGAAATGAGTAATGATTGATGTATTTTTTTTATGTTTGAGTTATGTGGGGTTAAAATTAGGGGAATGGAATACATGATTATGGAATATGATTAAGGCACATGGGATATTGTCAATGTGGTGTTACTATGTTACCTTAATTGAAGAGTTTCTATAGAGAACCATACATTTTATATATCAATAAAAAATAATAATATATGAATATTAATTACATAACATAATGAAAATTTCTATAACCATATAGGTCAGGTTCATTATAAAATTGGATTCATATGAAACATGTTCATAAGTGAACTAAATCATCTCCCACTACATTATTTATACCATGAACACTAATTTAATATATCATGCACAATACCTTTATTCATTACATGTGTAAAAAAGACATAATTAAGTTTGATCTCATATTATATGAGAAGGTATATGTAGAGGATATAAATTATCACATAAACAACTTTATCATAAGGGTATGAGAACATCATCATTGAATTTGAAAACCATACAAAAAAATTTGTGATCATAATCATGAGTTTGGAAAAAAGCATAGAATTTCATAAGACATGGATCATAATAGAATAAATTAACATGCGATATGAGAACATAATATTTTAATAAGAAATATTTTTTTAATACACATAATAAGAAAATATAATTTCCTTAGTATTAAAATATTACATAAAAATATATCTTACTGGAATAGTTTTGCTCACTAAACTGTCATAGTAGCCAAGGTTCACTCCCATGACTATCATAGTTGACATACAACCTTACTAAACCATGTTCACTCATCATTCAAGTCTTATTAATATTATGATATTTCAATCATTACCCAATTAATTGGATGTGTATATAATTTTGGTTCCACACATCATATAATGATAATCAAACATCTGCGGTTGATAAAATAACAAAACATTCATCATTTCATATCTTATTAAAAGAAAATGGGTTTCTTAAAAATTTCATCATAGCATAATTCATGGAAAAATTGGTTTCATAAATATTTCATCATAGAATAACCCATGGAAAATAAATAGGTGTCATAAAAATTCAGAAATTGTATTCTTAAACCATCATGTAATGAAATGTGGATGGAACCATCAGATCATATCCATAATAAAATTCTGTTATAATCATGGTTTTTTGACAATGACAAGTATAAATACCATTACAATATCAGTAAAGAATTATTAATGAATATAACCATTGAAATATGAAATTATATATTTAAAATATTTATAAAATTATTAATATAAAAGAAAAAATATTCCATTAAAAATACCACAGAAAAATATAAAGGAATCACTATCTCATTGATATGTCTTGATGCTAGGAAATATTTTTCATTCAATACCTGATAAAATAACTATTACTTTCACAGTTTCAATAAAAATTTAAAAGTACATCATCAAATAATTTAAAACAATCATTTATTTGGAAACATTTTGTAAAAAATTCAATCAAGTGTAAAAATAAATTTTAAAAATAATATTTTAAGAGTAAAATAATTTTTTAATACATTTTATTAAAATTTTTCCATGATAGAGAAATTATTTTTCTACAGAAGTGATAAAAATGTTGATTTTACATAAAAAAATTTTTTGGTCAATTTATTCTAAAAGAGATGAAAATAAGGAAAATAAGAATTATATAAAAATATCAATATGATAATAAAATAATTTAGTTTATTAATATGTATATCATAATATTCATTTATCAAAAACATAATCATGAAGAATATTGATAAAAAACGAGATTATAACATAAAACCTTTACCACTATTGTAACATTTGAATCATATTATTTAAGAAGTAAATAACATTATATAGATTGTTTAAACCATAATTTTCATGATAAATATCATAAAACACATTCAATATTATTATATATACCACAGAAAAGAATCATGTTATGAATATATCATGTATCTAATGTGAATAAAAGTGAAACATAAATCCCCCATCTGAAGTGTTGTATTTTATTATACACAGAAAATAATCCTATAAAATAAAAATAGTTTTATTATATGTCTAGTAATAAAGTATAATAATGTACATCATAATGTATATGATTTATAAATTCCCTTAAATCACCTTTTTGTTTAAAATTCTTTGTTAAAATCATGTTTTGGGTAATAAATGCTTCGTATATCATTTATATTTTTGTTTTATATTTAGGTACTTTTAATTGGATAATGTTTTCATAATAAATATAATTCATAAATGATATAAATATCATATATTTTTAATATTTATGTTTTTCTAATCTTTTATAATGATAAATATAGAAAAATTATTTACACCGTTCGTAGGGATGGTAGGTCATATGTGAGCATGAACGTTGTTTCTAATTTCATGACAGATGGAATGGAAGAGAGATAAATATTAAAACACCTTCGTAAAATAATTTTTATATAGTATATATCGTATATATTCATTAAATATATTATTATTACCATCCTGGTCAATATAAAATGAAAAACATATCGCATTACTTCAAAGAGGTTATAGTCCACTTGTATGCACGAGCAACATTGTCATCTTCCATAAAATAGGAATGAAATGAGGTATCTGTGATATTATAATTCCATAAGTAACCATATTTTATAAATATAATATATATTAATTAGATATATAATTATATCCACCAGTTAAATTAAATGATTGAAATGGAATTACCTCGGTTCGCAAGGTTGTAGTCCCCCACACACACAATCAATTATTTCATTTTCCATTATTAGAATAGGATTGAAATATATGATTGACCATTAATATAATAAAATATAAATATATGGTATTTATTTATTTTATGATATTGTAAAATTTCACAAATATTTAATGGGATGTAAAAAGAGATAAATAAAAGTATGGGTTATGATCTATATATCTTCTTCGGACAACCTCTATTGGATTGAACCAAAATCCTTCCAAAAAGATTTAATTAATTATAATAATAATTATAGGTCATTATAAATAATTCATGAATATATTTTGGATATTTTTTTAACATACAAAATGTATTGGTGTGTGAATAGGAGGGGAGAGGTGGTTCTTTTTTATAAGTGAAAAAAGGGCAGACCTGGAATTTTTGAAACGAAAAAGTTATGCGAACATTTTGAAAATTAAAAAATGATAAAATAATGATAGTTAATAAAACATATATGAAATATTTTAGAAATATGGATATAAAATATGAAATGAATTTTTATTGTCGTCTTAACCGTTATCTTTCTTTTTTGATCACTGGTGAACCCATTTTTTACTTTAAATGTGATAATTAATTTTTACTATTTTAACTATTAATTTTGAAAAAAATTATTTAATATTTCTTATGTAATATTAATTATCCAAATTTAAATTATGGAATCCATTTTTCTAAAATCATTTCATAAAATTGGTTAAATTATTTTTAGATTAAACTCCTCGATGTGAAGAAATGGAAAATTTCCCAAGAAATAGTTTCCATAAGTTTAAGAAGATTTTATATTAACAATGAACATGGAATTGATTCTAATTAAAAAAATTGGATTACTAATAAAAATTTTCAAATAATTTTAAAATTTTAAACAAACTAAAAAATTTGTTTGGGTTGTAGATGAATTAAAAAAAAATCATTTTTCAATTAAAAAATTATTTTCACATTTCAATAGAATTTTTGTTAGAAAATTATAAAAAACTGACACTAAGATAATTTTGAAATGATTATTTCAAAATTAATCCTTATTTTTTAAAATAAGTTTTCTATAAGGTTAAAAAAATTAATTTTATTATTTGGTCAAAAAATGAATAGAATTCTTTTTGGAGAATAGTATTTAATAATCATATATATACATTAATAGTAATTATATAATTTTCCAATATATTTTATTTAACTTAAAAAATTATAAATATTTTTTAAAAAAATTTATTCTTTTTTATACATGTAATTTCAATTTCTAGGTTTTGATAGTAATGTTTAAATTATATTGTTTATTGTATATTATTGTATATTAAAACTTGGTATTGTGTACAATATAAGCAATAAAAAATATTAAATATATTTAAAAAAGAATAATTCACAAATTATTAGGGATCTATATTTAAAACCACTTAAAATGAATTATATCATTTAAATTTCTCACATTGAAAAAAACAATAGAGGATACTTCTGCCTGAAAGTGTCCCTAAGTTCCCACAAAGCTTCTTCAAGTTAGTGGCTTCAGCAGAAAACATTGACTAGGTGAGTGGTCTAATTTCATAAAGCAATCTCTCGATAATCCAAAATCTCTACCAATTACTACTCATAAGAATGATCTAACTCAAGTGGTATAACCAATGAGTTCAGTACATATGAAGGATCATGTATGTACTTCCTTAGGAGTGATTCATTGAACACATCGTGGAATTGAGTGAGGTTTGGATGAAGTTACCAGTGATAAGAATCCATAATTATTCGATCAATAGTCTTATAATGGTTAGCAATGGCTTATATATTTTTTCATTTCTGAATCTCATATATTTTATCCATGTATAGATTCATAGAAACAACTTCTCACCAATATAAAATTCTAGAACACATCGATTATTGTCAAAATAACATATTTATCGACTTTTTAGGGTCCTGATTTGTTGATTAATATCCAAAACCATGTATTCTAATTATTTATAATATTATATTCCAAATATATATATTTGTATAAGATTTTTCAAATATGATGTATTTCTAAATTTCTATACATATATGGACTCGTAACGAACAATCTAAAATCTTGAGTGAAGGTTATTTTCGTAGAAAAAGTCAAATAATGGGAAATATTGATCCAAACCACCATAAAAATCCTCAGAAAAAGATATCTTCCTATCCTATATTATGTTAATAATTCCCTCATATTGACCATAAATCCGAGGATAATAATTTTCCCTAAAATGTATCAATGTATATAGATCCTATTAAAGAATCTGTAGAACATCATGGTAATCCTCAGATCTTGATCAGACATAACTGAATGTGGTATTACATAAAACATAATACATACTTATTATATATCATTGAAATATTATATAAAGTGAAATATTCTCTGATAGAAATGATTTATCATGGATTACTAAGGTTATTGAAAACAACCCATATAACACTATACCCTTTAGATGTGTTAGGGATTCAGATGACAAAATCCATGGTGTTGTTTTCCCATTTCCATTAAGAAATTTGTAATGTATGTAATGTCTCCAGAGAAATTTTTATATAATCATAAAATTTATGATATACCAATCACTAATATACTTATTCAATAATATGTTTGTTCATGTTGTGCCACCATAAATACTTTTTCAAATCCATATAAATATTCATTCCTGAAAGAAGAATCGATAATGAAGATCCATGAGAGATTATTAAAATATCTTTAATAAAATCTAGAATTGATGGAATAGATACAAAATTTCAAAACAATACTATTCTATAATAATAATTGTTAAACTCGAGAAGATTTCAGACATTATTCTGTAGATCAACATATTCTTTATGCACCTCTTTAATCTTCACTTGGAATAATTTTTGAATAATCTGTTGATAAAAAAATTATTTTTACCCTTAAATGTTTATAGGTTTATAGCTTTAAAATATAGAAATATTATATCTTTTTTTAGCCTCATCATGGAAAATATATCATAATTATCTCTACTAAAAGCATCATTCACCTTTTTCCTTTCCCAAGGTGGTAATTTAGTAATAAGTATTAATTTTTAATCATTACCAAACATATTATTTAAAAAATATTCAAATACATATATGTGAATATGAATTTTATAAATTTATGATTTGTATATATTACACCCTTATCCATAATGATAATTCCTCCATATCATTAATGAAAAAATTATCATAGCTAACTCAAAATCATGGGTTGTGTAATTTTACTCATAAAACATAAATTTTCCTGAGGCATAAGATATTACCATGTCATCCAGTATTTGAAAAAATCACAATAACATAGTTGACATACCACTGTATATTAAAAGAAATTCTCTTCTATCGGGTAAACTAATCTGATGTCCTCTAACTAAACTTCTCTACAATTTGTTGAAGTTTTCCACAAATTCTTTTGTCTAGGGAAATATAGATCCCCTTCTAGATAAGATGGTGATTGGAAGATATATCCTTGATAAAACTATTCACAGACCATTAATAATATCAAAAAAAAATCAAGAAAATGATATATCTTAGACATCATGGAAGGTTTGGAACAATGTTCAATTGAATCAATCATTGATGGATCCATTGATATACCCACTCTTGATAATATATGAAATATAAATGTAACATTTGTCGTCCAAAATTCTTACATGGTAAATTTTTCATATACGTAATCCTTTATTATGGCCTTAATAATAATTCTAATGTGATATTCATTCAATTCCATATACCTTGAATAGATAAGAATATCAACTATAAGTACAATCAACAACTATTCAAGGAAATATCTAAAGACCCTATTAATTAAATTCATGAAGATAAAGAGAGAATTAATAAGACCAAATGGAATCACTATATATTCATAATTTCAATACGTTGTATGGAATACCATCTAGGGTATATCCTTATTCTTGACCCTTAATGGATTATATATAGAAAGAAGGATATTCATGATAATGTATTTTTATATACATAATTGATCAGATATTTCATGAATATCTAGTAGAAGAAACCTTTTCACGATTTTGATCTTGTTTAGTTCTTAATAATCATTGTTGGGTCATATTAATCCACCTTTCTTGTTAACAAAAAGAATATTTTCACCATAAGGTAACACAGTTGGCCGAATAAATCCCTTTTTAAGATTCTCTTAGAGTGGATTATTTAATATCATAAACTAAATAGAGTACATTTTATAGAGAGTCTTAGAAATATATGTTGGACTTGGTATGAGTGTTATATAGAAATCTACTTCACGGTTAAGTTGATGAATAATATACTCTTCCGAAAAGACATCAACAAGCTCCTGAAAAAGAGAAATATTTAGATCTATGAGTTTCTCCCCATCTATCTCATATAAATACCCCTTTTGAATAAGACTGAAGACTCGTACCATGGATGTGATCTCTATCATAATTTTATCTTTATCATCCGATAGATATATAATATTAGGTCATTTTAGAATATAAAATGTCACTTCCCTCCTTAGAAAATTAGATATAGAAAAATCAAATCCCTTCCTAAGATAACATCCAATTTGAAAAGGGGGAGGACATCAAGATTTACAAGAAACACATTCCCAAAGTCATTAAATCGCTAAGAATTATAGGGGTGATAGGTGATTATCATTACATTAGTGGTTTTTATTGATAATTCATCATATAATCATTGAATTGGTATTGTGTTACCCATATAAAATTTTTCATATATAAAATAGTGGATTGTTTAAAATAAAATAAAATAATTACGATGTAATAGTATATTATAAGTGCCGATAACACTAAATCCTTATCGTAACACATATCAGAAATAGTGATCACATGAGATTATATTTTTCTATGGGATTAAGAGGTTTCAGACATTGACCATCATCATTAAGAATTGTATTTGATAACTTGTTATCATAATTTCCATAGTCCTTACATTTGAAACATTGGACTGTGGGGGTGTATCTTGTGGATATTTCTCAGAATTTTCATCATTATCTGACATCTGCCATCACATTATCATTAAATTTCCCAATAAACTTCACTTCCACACTTAAAACATATAATATTCCCCTTATTCCAACTTATTTAATGTTTATATCCTCACATTGAGCATGAAAGAAAGACCATATTCTTATTTCATTAGTTCTTATAGTTTCCCTTAGATTTCAACATTATTTTAAACCCAAAACCATGAGATTTATGGGTAACTACAATCACCATTTCCACATTGATTTCACATCAAATGATTTCTTTATATCTACTGAAGATCCTTATGGGTAACACCTTTTAGACATATTGTGTTAAGCCAATAACAAATTTATCAACCTAAAATTTAAATTGGATGATAACACTAGAAGGATACCATCATTTTCTTATAATACATTCCTCATAGTTCCAAAAAATTAATAATTATTCAAAATTTTATCAAGTAATTGCCTCTTCAATTTTATATAAAAAAGGTAAGGAAATTAATTATTGAAAAATAAGATGTTAAATTTATCCCACTCCATAGAGTCAATTTCGTCATATTTTATTGTATTATTTCCAAGAATCCACAATTCATACACTTTTTAATCTAAATTATAAACATCCAAAATGACGATTCCTTCTCCAAACACAATAGATCAAAAAATATCTTTTAGACGATACTAATCAATTTCTCATAAGCTAGTTGACCTATGGAACCACGAAAAGAAGGTGGGTGTTCCCTCATGAAAAACTCAATATAAAAATGTTAAGTATAATTCTCATTTTGAAGTTCATCATTAATTATATATTAATTAGTTTGTGTGATCATATCAGTGAAATTTATTATTTTATCTCCCATAACATTTTGTTTCTTAGGATAACAACCATTGCATTGTTTATAATTCTCACATGTAAAATTATTCCTCTATGTTGTATCAATCAACTAAAACTAAAAATTATATTCTGATTAATGATAATCATTGCGGGGAACACGTAGTCTTAGAAAGAATCATATATTGGGTGTCTAAATAATGAAAAATTCTTTTAAATATAATATATCTTATGTTTCACCAAGGCCATTCATGGTCATCTTTTATTCATATTATTCATTATGGTTCATAAAGAGTTTTTTAATTTCTGAGACATATCCCTCATGGGATTAAAACTAATTGTGTCATAATTTACAATATCATACACTAGGTGATGATCGAGTCAAATCATAATTTTTTTTTCATATTATTAAAAAAGGTGGATTTTTTCTAGATTTTAACCAAATTTTAGAATCTAGGAAGTTATGTAATTTATTGAAAACCACTGGATATATCCTTTTTTAAAATTTAAATATATTTTCATTTACATATACATGTACTTATGGTTATATATTTAATTTTCTCATCCTACTTTCAAAAAAATAACTAAAACACTTTTTTATACAAACTATGGACACCCATACATTTCTTAAATCAACAAAACGTATTCTAAAATAATTGTTCATTACATAACATAAAGATCCATGGAAACTTCATATAGGCTTGTTCTATTGGAACAGTGGACACATAATAAAATTTATCATAAGTGAACTAAATCATTTCCCACTAAATTACTCATAAATAACTCCCTTTTTTAAAAATCAGACATAATAATTATATTCATAACCCATGAATGGAATCATATGAAATTGTAATATTAGAAGATCAATAAGACTAAATAAGTGAGTTATCAATGATAACATGAACATAACTTGACTATAAAGGTATGATATCATGATCATTATATTTTATACACTTACCCACAAAATCGTTGATCATAATGTTGATTCATGGCATAAATCATTGAAATTCATAACACATGAATCATAAATAAATCAACTAATATGAGGCGGGATGAAATAGAAATGGCATAAGAAACATATTTTTTTCACACACATAAGTATATAAAATTATTTATTTAGTAGTAAAGGCTTACTTTCATGACTATCATAGTGAAATGGGTTCACTCTGAAAACCATCATAATAGTCATGCTCACACCCAATAATATCATAGTTAATAGAGACCCTTATTGAACATGGTTTACTTCCCATTCGTTTCTGGTTCATCTCATGTGATACCACTCATTACCCAATGTATTAGATGGATAAATAATTATTGGACCACCCTTAAAATAATGAAAATAGTCAATATTTGTCCCACAAGATTATAAAATATTCAACATATCACATCCCATGAAAAGAAAATGTGTTTCATAAACATTTAAGCATAACATAATCCATTGAAAAAATGGTTTTCATAAAAAATTTATCATATTATAACCCATGGTAAAGAAACTGTTTTAATAATCTTTTAACTATCGTAATAAAAAAACATCCCATTAAATAATATTGTTAGTATCATTGGATCATATCCCAAGTAAAAAAAATTAGAATCATGTTTTCTACATGGATGAATATAAATACCTCTAAATGATCAATAAAAAAATTCTTGAGTAAAATACCCTTCCCATTTGAAAATAAATTTTAAAAATATAATCATCTCTAAAATATTAATGAAACAAATTTATTCTAAAAACAATCGAAGAATGTAAAGGAATATTTAACTATTTAATAGGTAATGATGAATAGAAATATATCTCACGTCGTACACATTAAAAAAAATTCTTTTGAAATTTTGGGAAAATGTCCAAAGTAAATCATATGTAAAATGACAAATAAAATAATTTTTTAATTATTTATTAACATTCAAAAAATCCAAAAAAAGAATATAAAAATTATTTAAAAATAGTAGAAACATTATTTTAATATTTTTTGAAAATATAGTCATGTGAACGAAATGATTTTTGAAGAAAAGTGGAAAATAAAGACAATTTTCTATCAAAATAGTTATTGGTCTCCTTAGTTCATAATGTGATTGTACTAAGGAATGAAATGAAAGCCTATGGGAAGCGGATGAAAAAATTAATCATTAGAGTAAAGAAACTATATCATGTGTGTTTAATTATGTTTTGGTGGAGGATTGGGTATCTTTTATGAATTATTTTAGAATATAAATAAATTAATGGTTACCTCAATCAAATAAATGGAATATTTTACTATAGCTCATCACCGTTAATTTTTGATCAAATGATCCTAGATCAAACCCCTATAGATCACCCACACATGTTTCAAGAGTCTATTTGGAATATAATCATTTAATTTTGGGTTATAGTGTAGATCTTTGATGATTCCTTTGACGTCACAATATTCAATATGATTATATCTATTTGATTTGAGTACGCTTTATTAAATTCATATCACAGATGTATCATATCACTCTCTTGGATTTGGTTGGAAGAGATAAGGGATACGATTTAAAAATTGATAAATATTAAATGTAAAATGGATTCTCCTATACTTATGTTGTGGAAACTCAAATAACCATAAGGGATTCCTCGGTAGTTGTAAATAAAATTCCCACTAAATAAGTATTAAATGTCAAGATATGATAAACTGATATTGTCATAATTTAATTTAGATTTTTATCACATATATGTAACATATAATAAAATATTAGATGATAAACCCAATCCATTAACTTGAATTATAATTCGTGAAATATTAAATTAATATTCCTTTTTATAATACATTCTAATGTATTCACTTATTACCTCATGAATAAATTTAACAAATAAATTGAACTCCTATTATTAAATACATGAATAATAATGAATTTGTTTATTAATTAATGAAAATATTACTAGGAAAACTCTCAAAATAAATAGTGGGGCTAAGCATTTCATATAATCCTATTCACTAGTGTAGGGAAGACTCCTGTATATGCTATTTTTTATGACACTATAGGCCCTTATCTCGATAAAAGTGAATAATATTCATAGAGGAAGTGTGAAGTATGTGAACCAATCAAGGAACCAAAATTGAAATGTAATATTCATAATAATCGAAACAATCCTTTGAAAAATTATATATTTATTATAATAATTTAGTCTTGTGATATACCATAGAGAAGGGTGCAAAATTTTTTCACCATCCTTACTTGATTTTTTTGCCATATTATGTGGAATTTACTGCGCTTCGGTCTCATTCCCCTATCCTCTGATGGAGTAGGGCATGGCCGTGACGCCACCTCCCCTCTTCTACCCGCATAGGCCAGGGAGGGGAGTCTCAGATTCTTCCTTGAACTCGCTCCCTTCTCATATCTATTCATTCTCCCCTTTCACAAATCCGTCCCCTCTCCCTCCATTTCCTTCGATTGAAATAATCCCCAAGGTGCAAGCCTATAAAAACGATGTGATATCGGTCCCAATTTCTCCATTGGAGTTTAATAATGCTTCTTATCTACTATATCTTACTCTGGTTGCCCTATTTAGAAAGAATCGTCAATCAGTTGATGCATTCGACCGATATGCCTTTTTTTCTTGGAATTTACAGGATCACGCAATTGTTGTCCTTTTAGATGCGAGACATATTCAGATCCATTTCTCAAATGATGAATAACTAATATATTATTGGTACTTTTATCCACAATATATGGAGGGATCTAGGTTTTCTCTATTCCGGTGGACCTTCTATTTCCACCTAAAGTGAAACCCTCTGACAAAAGTGCTCTGGATAACTCTAACGGGACTACCTCTACCATTTCTGGACCCGACCATCCTCCGATTGATTGGTAATGTGTTAGGACTCTACCTCTGTTCGGATACTCGTACCAAGGCTATTTGTCATCCAGTCGCTCCTAGGATATGTATCGAAGCTGATCTTTCTAAAGGGCCTCACAAATCTATCATCATCAATATTGAGGGCAATCTTCACTAGAATCAATCGGTATGTTACATCAAATGTATCCCTTTCTATTTTGGTTGTTGTAGAATAAGTCATGAATTTTCCAAATGTTGTCGTAAAGTTGGTTTCCAGAATATGCTTCCTTTTGCTATGAAGGTAGTTGCGATGGAAGTCAACAAGGAAACTGATTTTTAGCCAGTGATGGGAGAGGTTGTTTCTGGTTTGAAATCAAATATAGCTGCTCTGGAGGAGAATCAAGTGGCATCAGATCATCCGGCTACCATGTGCAAGGAGGAAAGTCCGAGAGACATTCTGAAGGTGGCGTATATTTTTAATAGTTTGAAACAGGACCTGGGTATATACCTCCATGTGGAGGATCCTGGAGAGAATGAGGGACATTTCCCTAGACATCCTGGATATAAAATCTCAGAGGAAAAGGAAGCTATCACTAGGGATTTAACCAGAGTAGAGGTCGATCCATCTTGGTATTTATAGGACGCATCTGATGCAATTGCATATCAGGCATAAGGGAGGTAGGGTGAAGTGGGAGTATTGGGTCCATTAGACCCCAACATTTCCACCATAGAACTCTCTTCCCATATGCAGACTTTGAGTAAGGGGAAGATGAAGGGCCCTGAAACAGGGAAGGCGAAGGTGGTGGTCAGACAGAGTCCTTCCAAAGAAGGCCTAGTGGTCGAGTTAAGAAACCTCTTTGAAGGTCTGGATGTATAAGGACCAACACTTGATCAATAAGAAGAGGATCCAAGTGATAACAGCTATAGACAATTATCAGTGGATCGTTTAGAAAGAATTCAAGGGAAAGGTCTTCACATCCCCAGAAGGAAGAAAGGGGAAAAAGAAATAGAGACTCAACAAAATGTATTTTGGTCAAGGGAAAAAACCAAAGGGATGCATGGATTATTCACACTTGACTCATCATATGGAAACTAGGTTGGCTAAGTAAGGTGGAAATAAGAAAGGCAAGACTTCTCAAAATGGGGATGGTGGTGAACAGAAAGGGAAAACTGGAATAGTTGAGAAAGAGGAAGGGGAGTTCTTGAAGCTCCTCCTCCATTCCAATGAATAAATGATT
This sequence comes from Viscum album, assembly GCA_963277665.1. Classification (NCBI taxonomy): domain Eukaryota; kingdom Viridiplantae; phylum Streptophyta; class Magnoliopsida; order Santalales; family Viscaceae; genus Viscum; species Viscum album. The sequence goes on along the minus strand of OY728133.1, from coordinate 1,899,722,074 downwards.
GAAAAATAGGTTATATAAAATGCTTAAAAAGAGGATATCGAAAGAATATATGTAATAAGATTGCGGGTTGACGCCAAGGAGGATCAAGAGGTGGGGTTTGACAAACATGACCGAATACTGGCATGTGGCTTTATCCAAGGTATAATAAACTCAAAGGAATCCATACAAACAATTGACAGAATGGCTAATTACCTGGAAGAGCTCATGAACATGGATCCTTACATCTAGGTAAGCAGTTTCCACTAGGAATTATATAGATTGGCTAATTCTAATAATCTCAGTATCTTGTTTAATAGATTTTTAAGCTCTTTCACCATGTAGTAGTACCCTTGTTTTGTGGACCATGGTTTCCCACTTCTTCCTTAAAGTGGAATAATAATTATTATTATATTTGGTGGTATGTGGACTTACCTTCTTCATACCATTTATCTTGATTTAGAAATGGTGCTACCATCCTGATCAACCTGACCCAATATATCTCATCTTACTGGAAGTAAAATATTCCTTCTTGACTATTTAATCATTACCATATTACTAATTAAGCACCCAAAAAAAGCTAACATTGTATGACATCCTAACTATAGTTTTCTATTAAATAAAAGTACCTTATCAAATAGTGTACATAGAGAATGATACCAATTTAGGAGACTCTTTCATGTTTTTATATATAGGATCTACCAATGACATCGAAACATGTGATATTTCTATTGGTGGGTCATTTTTAATTATCTCATCTAATTGTGATCACTAACTAGGATGTTCATGAGAATAAGTCTCAATGGTTATGATTCCCTAACACATGATTGTCTGACATCATCTGGGTATATCAAGAATTATGTATCTTAACTGTATGGTAGTTTTTTAAGATTAATTTCATAGTTTCTCAAGAATATCATTATATCTAGGGAACTGCTATATTTTTTTGATATGAAAATTAATCCATGGGAATTAAAATATAAATAATGGATACATTAATATCAACAGTATTATGGTAATACTATATCATGCTTAAATCACAATATAGAAGATATGGTATTCAAAATGTACTATTTATTTGGGTCTATGGAACCCACTATCACAACACTCCCACATTAACTAGATAATACATGAAATTTATTCCTATTATCTCTCACGTGATAATAATATGTCTCGATTGCGTTATGGATTTAGTCATGGGATTTACACGTCTTCAGTGCAAGGTTATTCTTGTATATGTGACCTCAAATTTTTTTGTAAAACTTTGCCAGATATGTATTTCTAGAGTATATATCATTTTTACACTATCTAAGTATGAAATATTTCTTATACAGTAAAATAATTATCATCATGATAAGATTATATTTACTAGGTTCGATTCTAAGACTAAGAAAAATTCATTACAAAAATTTAATTACTTATTTATCTTACTCAAAAGTTACGATACTCATGGTATTTGTAGACATGGACACCACTATCTTTAATGATATTTTCATTCTCATTACCTTATCCAAACTGTGATATTAGATCATATTGATCTATATGAAGAATAGTTTGTGTCCCCTTATAACTAATGTTCATTCCTCTCCAAATTTCAAGTACATATCTTATTTACACTCTTAAGTTCAATTGTATTTTTATGACTCCTTCCCTTGAATTTCTCTTTGATATAGCTCACATTTTTCAAACATAATGTATATATTGAAAAAATCATATATATATTACATCACATAGAATACGTGATAGATCCATTACTGCTACTTATAGAATTATAATCATCACTTTAATCTCCTCCTACGCCCTATGCATATCATCATGGAGATATTTGTTCTATGTGACATTAGAAATGTTCTTCTCCATAAATGGAACAACATTTCTTTCAATGCTATTTATGAATATGTTCTATTGTCTAAGAACAAGAAACAATTATATCTAACATAGTGGATATTTTTCTATTAAACAAAGGTTGATGCATTTTCGATTATCATTAGATATTTAAAGTCATTTTTTTAAACAAATGTAATTCCAATGGTTGTTTCCCATATGTTATCAATTATATTTTACGTGGAAACAATGGTTCTCCCGTTAACCTCCTATAGACATATAGAAAAATTATGTTCAAGTGAATATTCTTTGACCTTGTTTTCTTATATAAATCCAAACCCAAATTTCAATATATTTTCAATGTTATTGAAACATTATGGTTTCACCTGTACGTTCTAAATTTATTCCAATATTGGTCATGTTAATATCCAATTCCCAATAAAATGATCATAGAATGTATCTATGACATGAATAATATTATAATGGATTTAGTCTTAATTACTTCATGTTACTAATTTATATTTAATGCTACATTACTTATACCTCTCATATATAATATTACTTGAATACTCCCCACATTATTTAAAATAATTATCTCTTGTACATTGATACATGGAATACACTATTTAATTTTAGCTAATCTTTTCAATCATATCATGTTTCTATTTACTACATACTTGTAGGATTCATTACATCCAAAGGATTTTGTATCACCATCTGTGGTGAATATAAAATCAATAAAATGGGTTTTTCCATACTATATAGAATATGTTTATATAAAATTCACTTTTAATGTAATCTAGGGTAATTTTGTGCCTATTGCAACTACTAGTGCATCTAAATAAGTCACTAAATTGAGGTTAGACTTTATCTAAATATCTTATTTAAATACGATTAACCATCTATAGAAATGTAGTCAATAATTAGAATAAAACTTTTATATCATAGGGATTTTATTAATATCAAAGTAATGCTTTATGGGAATTTACATATATTCACATTGTGTTTTTCATGATGCAATATTGGTAATTCATTATGACAAATATTTAATCTTAAACACATTCTATTATAACATGATGAATTTACATCATACTATAACTCATACGATATCCATTTGTCCTTATAGTTAAATTCTTATTATAGAATAATGATACTATTTTGGATGAATGTCATGAAAAATAATGTATTTATGTATAATGAATATATGTTACAACATTGATAAGACATTTACTTTTATCATTAATCTTATGTGAACTAGGACATGTTTTTTTTGGGAATTATTACACTATATATTGTATTGATCAATGTGAAAATGTAAGTCTCATTATTAAACTCCCTTTGTAACCTCTTGAATTTAATTTTTATGAAGTTAATTTTTATTTAGAAATTACTCTGTGCTACATTACTATAATTGAAATATCATTGGTCATGATATTATACAATGCATTATCCCAATGAAATCATAACTTGTTACCATGAATATTTAATAATTAAAATTTATATACATTAATAAATTTAAAATAATGTCATGATGTATATAAATACACCCCTAGATTCTCCTTAGAATAGTTTTCACCCTCATGTTGAACTAATTTTAAGAGTTTTGTGACTAGCCATTATTTATAAAGGATGATTTGTCCAAAGCTAAATATATTTTCTAATATATTTGATGCAATACTATAGGGAGTTTAAATACCAAAGTAGTCATATCATTGACATCCACTTTTAGTTTTATAGGCAAAGTAATTTCTTTCCAAAATTGGGTATTAGAATCTTACATTTTTAAATTCACCATTTACTATCAATGATTCATGTAATAATAAACTCTTAATTGAGTATTAGACACCATAATGAAAATTAATTTGAAAATTGGAATCATATATCCCTTATTTCAATGAAAACATGGGATAAGTTTTATTATTATACTCATTAAATTTTCAAATATTGTTTACTTTGTAATTGGAAGTTATATGCTTCTCACCACAGACATGGGAATCATCATTTATCAGCCAGTTGGAGAACACAACATTATTATTATAACATTTATTTCTAAACATGATTACTATATTCAAATACACATTTGTGGAAGGAATATTTTAAAACACCAATATTGTAAGAAATATATTTTTTGAAAATATTTATTTTCGTTGATAGCTTGCGTTACATGCAACATTGAGTATTAGACAACTGTGAGAAATTATTAATATTATTATTTTAATAGGAAAATTATTACCAAGTTTTAAATATGGATTAATTAATATGAATAACCTAATTTTAAATATTATGTGTTGTGGTTTTATATAAATATCACGTATTGACAAAAAAATTATTATTTTTTAATAATGTCATTATATGTTTCGAAAATAGTATTTTATAAAAAAACATATTCATGAACAAATAATAAATTAATTTTTTAAATAACTAGAAACCTTATATAGAATATTTTATTTTTAAAATATAAATTTTATAAATAAATTAGGGTGTATTTTTTAATTTTTCGGAAAAGAATTATTTTTTAATAAATAATGAAAAATTATCATTCTTACTGAAAACTGATTTTTAAATTTAATATAATTATAAGTTTTTTTGTTTTAAAATGGATTTTATAAATTAGTGAAATTATTTATATATTATTCCAATTACGATCATTAGAATCAATTTCATATTTAATTTAATTATATAAACATTTTAAACAATTGATTATTTTTTCTTTGGAAAACAACTTACTCATCGTGTTATGTGTCTCATTTTTAATAAAAAAATTATATTTTTTCAATATATTTTTTAAAAATGAGTTAATTATTTTTAAAAACATTAATTTATATTAAATAATATTTTAAATATAATTTTTGATCAAAATTAATTATAAAAAATTAAATATTATTTACTATGGTTAATGTTAAAACTGACTTATATGGGAATAGACTATATTGTTAAGAAGTAAAATGGATATAATATACTCTAAAACAAATTTTATATACATTTTTTAAAATTATATCATATAAGGCTCGATAATTATTAATTTGGTAAATTTTTGTAAAGTCTAAAACATGGGTACAATTTATTCTTTTTAAATATTTCATGTGCGTCAAATCCCCCACATATAAAAATCCACCCAAACTCTTCTCCACTTCATGCTTAAAAACCTTTTTTAAAACAATTTCGTATCAATATATATTACTTAAATCCCTCCCCATATCCTATATACCTTTTTATATCATAAATAAAATCTAATAAGGCTTTATGTTAAACATAAAGTGGTTTTCTAAAGAATAAGTATTTTTTAAACTATATGTTTCTTTACTTCTTCTTATAAATCCTTCAAATATAATTCATTTCTCTTGAAATAATTAAAACATAATCTCCCATATAATTTTATTTTATTATTTTAATGGTATAACTTATATCCATTATCTTTTTCATCAAATGGGAAACAAAGTCGTCGATCATGTGTACATCAGACTACCACCTTCTGAATTGATGATATTATTTTTCCATAACCACCTATAATGGATAGATATAACAATTTATTTAATGTTAATATGTTATATTAATGTTATTATTTTATAACTATCATTATAATATAACATAAACCATCTAACATCCCAAATCATTCGAAAATTATAACGTCGCTCATGTGTATGAAGGTCTATCATCTCATAAACTGGTGTGATGTATTTTTTATTTTTATTTTACATGGATGGTAATAATGGTAAATTAAATGAATATATATGACAGTTTTAACATATTTATACTTATTTAATTATTAATAACATATACATTATAAATAAACTTTGAATGGAGGACTATCACCTCATGAAGCGATGCGATTCTTTTTTCAGTAAAGTGTTTTATGGATGTTAATCCGGGTAAATTTAATAAATACATGTGATATATATGACTTAAAAATTATTATTTAAATTAAATATATTTTTTAATATTTTTTTCATTATTTTTTTAAAATAGAATCAGCATTCATGCCTACGTACGCTATGCCATCTCTATAAACAATGTATTTCATTTTCTGTCTCAAAATATTAAGAATTACAATAAATTCATATATAATCAATATAAATTATATTTATATAATTTTTAACATTCTTTATATGATTTAACCATAATCAATGTAAGAGTATTGAAAATATAAAATCAAAAAATACTTGAAAATCAGAGTAGTTATTACCCGAAACACGATTTAAACATGGAATTGTTAATAAACAGGTAATGAAAGGTCAAAAGTAAATCATTTATATTATAATATATAAATATTTGGTTATTTAATATATTTCAAATAAATATATATTTATTATATATGATAACTTAATGTGTATAAAGGATGTTGAGTCTTAATATAAGAAATTTCCCTCTCACTTTTATTTACTGTGAGATAGAATTCATATTCACTATGTGTTTCTTTTATGGGGTGTATATAATATCAATGATTGATTTTTATTATTATTATCCTAAAATTATTGGTATTTAAATACCTATTTTAAGATATCTATTTCATAGGGTTTATTATTCAAATGTTACCAATGTGGTAAAGGGTTTTTCTATCAATTTTTCTTTTATGGTACATACATTATGTCATGTGATTACCATCTAGTATGAGGTGTATATAAAAACCCTTTATCATGTTATATAATTATTATCATTTTAATCATGATATTTAATGTTTCATTTGATATTATTCAGTAATGGGACTTTTGATTCAAATGCAACAAATGTGGTAAGGGTATGATGTTGCAATCTTATTGTTCAATGGGATTATTTATGATTATGTTTTTCATGAAGAAATATTATGTTCCATATCCCAATAGACATATTAAATTTATCTTATATTTCTATATCATGAGAATATTCATTTTACCTTTATTTTCCTCTTTTTATATACTCAAGAGTTCCAAATAAGTTTATTAATAAAAATTATAATTATTTATCTGTTTTATTAAAAACCCTTTTTCTTCTATATCCTTGTTTTCTAAAACTGTGTATAAAATGGTTTAAATGATCATATAGAATTTTTGATATTTATTTTTTACAAATTTATACTTTAAAAAAAATAATTTCCAAGAAAAATTTATTTTTTTTCAAAACACATACCATTTAGATTTTATTAAAATTTTGAAATGAATATTTATTTTAATGTGTTTGAAATATCCCACTATCATGACTACTCAATGTTTTAAATCATACTTTATAAGTTTCAAATGTTTTTTTTCAATGAAAAGTATTCTGGTTTGTTTTTGTTTTAATAATGTTTTAAGTGTAAAGTATATTTTCCTCTTAATTTTTTTGAAATTATTAATAATGACTCCTTTATAAATTTTCTAATTTTTTTTAAATAATAATATTTGCACAATATTTATGATTTTTGTTATTTTTAGAAGGTGATTTACAAAGAAATTTTATTTTTCAAGTGAAAATTTCACGGTGAGTTTTCTTCAAAATCATTTTTCATATATCATGACATCCTTTAAAGTTATATAATCTTTGTTTTGGATATTATACAATGGGGCCATATTGATTAATTCAATATATAGTGTATGTTTATGATGATAATATGTTTATGAAACCCATTTATTTTTCATGGGATATTTATTGATGACATTTTATATGAAGGATAATTATATTTATGGGTTCTAATGTGATTACTTTTTTACAATTTTATAGAAAAAATATGTATTATTTTCATTATTTTATGAGTGGGACATATATCTCCCTCAAATTCATTATGTAATGATTAATGTTATATGTTTGTAGAGGGTACACGAGAGCCAAAATCTTAAAAGAGGGTACATGTGAGGTTATCCCAATCCTTTAGTTGGTACATTGGTGGTTATTCCAATCATAAAATTTTTATGAATATCTTGGTGGGTATCCTTAACATAATTTTGTTATTAATATGTGTTTTTCACAATTATATGACATTTTATAACTTTATTCTCTCGTATTATGTGTCCTTTTATTCCAATATTATACTTGTCTTATTAATATTGAATATTTGTGTCATGACTCATGTTTATGATTTATTATTGGCATGGTATTTTTTTAAAATTTTATTCTCATGTTCCCATAACCTTATTCTCATGTAATGTTGAAATGTCCATTATTAACACTTGCTAAGAATATGATCCCCCATTTTCTTATATTTATTTTCCACGGGTTATAATGATAGGTATTTCATGTGATGTGTCTATGAAGGGTGCTCGTTATGATTTAATATGTTGGAGAATGTTTTTAACTATTATAAACCGGTTTTTTTTACATGTTTCGAGAGGAAATATACCTTTATGATCCTCAATACTATGTTTGTTTAATATAATGAATATTCATCTAAAAATCTGTAATATCTATGTATTAAAATCATGGGACACTGAAGTTGGAATTATAAGATATGATTGATTATCTTTTGGAAACTATGATTTAAAAAAATTATTAGGATCCCTATGGATATGTATAAAGACATGTCTATGGATAATTATATGAATATGTGAATATCATAAAATGTTATTTAAGGATAGAGTGAGTGGTTTATAATATATTACATCTTAGTCTAGAAAAAAAAATTGGGCATTGTTTTATAATTGAAGTACCAAAGGATAATAACTCAGAATAAGGAGCATAATTCATGAATTTTGAATCACCTTGTACATGAAAATGTTCCTTACTATACTCTTTATCTGACACTCCCAGGGGATATGTTGTGGAAATTCAAAACCTTCTTATAAACTATCATGAAGGATTAGAATAATTAATAAGATTATCCCTAGTTAATCATATGGTGTCCTAACTTGAATAAGGTTTAATGATTTAGAGATCCTATATATGATTTTAATGATTATATGGTTTCCCATTATGATTAGTATTTCTAACATTGTGATTTTTTGTTGGATTAAATGGATTCAGCCGAAATAATCCATTTTAATGCTAAATTAAATTGATGAAGACATTATTTTCTATGAAAGCAACTAAATTTTATTAGATATGTTATCAAAAAACTTGTTTATATTATTAATATATTTCTCAATCTATGATTTATAATGATCTTTCAAATAAGTAAAGGAGGGAAAAACATTACATTTAGTCTTTTATGTGGTTGAATACATTATCTTTTAAGGTTTTACAGATCTACTAGTTACATAGAAATTGATCAGTTCCATGAAAAATATTTTTTTTATCCAATTTTTATATCATTAAAAATTAATATTATGAATCTATCATTTAGAATTTGAATCAAATCAACTATGGAATCATATTATGAATATGAGAAAAATGGATGAAATTGAATCTATGTAGTGGGATGATTTTAAGATTATATTTTCAAATAAGTCTTACCCAATATTATTCACATTAAAATGAGAAGGAATACCTTGGGATAATGAATAAAGAAGATGAATCTGTCAATAAATATGTGTAAAATTTTACAACACTTTTGAGATATAATTTTGGTAATATCATCCAACCTAAAAATATGGTTGGTTTATTCACTATTGGCTTAATACCTTGTCTTCTAAGGTAGTTAGACAAAAGGGAATTTTTAAGATAAGAAGAAAACATTCCATACAATCATGGAATAAATTGAGATTGGAGTGAACCATCAATCTCATGGTTTTGATATGAAAAGAAATAATAATTTCAAGGTAAACTCTAAAAATCATGGAGATAAGAAAATGAGATATCCTTTATGCCCAAATTTTGGAAGAAAACATTTAGGAAATTTAAGGGGACTAGAAAATATTTTATTTTGGGAAATAATGGTCCTTGATTAGATGAATGTTTTAGTGATGGGAAGAAGTTGAATAATTGTATTAATAAAGAGAAAGCTTGAAAAAATTATCCTCCCACCCTCCAGTATTTAAAATTCTAGGTGTTTGGGAATTATACAAACATGTGACCTAATATAATGGATGATGACAATGATAACATTCAAAAACATTAGAATCATAGAGACAATAGGTAATATCAGTGATCACTATTTTAAATGAGTAGGTGATAATGACGTGTTGAAATGAACATATACCATCAACTCTAGAACTACTAATGTCTTATTTGACTCTTGATCAAACCACTCACCTATATCTAATGAATTTTATAAGGGAATCAAAATAATACATAAATTATTAGATGTTTAATTAGTAGTAAAAAAAGATATGATAATCTCATCCTAATTATATGATTCCTCTCTGATTGAACTTTATGGGAATGTGGTTACTAAAAACAATTTCATTCTTCCACTAGTTGATTTTATGATATATTAGGCATGGTTTGGGAATCCCTAAATAAATCACCCATTAATTTTTGAGGAAGGGATGCCTAATTTTATATTCCAAACCAACATTTGAGTACGTATTAGTGGAAAAATATTTATAAACATTTATTGGACATCAAATCCATTTTATTAGTTTTGATTCCATTTCAATGTGGTATTTATCTCATATGGTTGGGGAGAAAATAGAAATTTATGATATGCCTACTATATGAGATTTTTTTTCTTTATAATGTATTTTTCTAGTATTCCACTAAATCATGGAGTTTATTTCTAAATAGTATTGATACCTTGTGCTAGATCTATTTCAGATTCACCCTAAGGAATGTCCATCAATAATTAATGGAATTAAATAAGAATCCCTAGGATAATCTTGATAAATAATTCATTTGGCCAAGTGTGTCACCATGGTCTATAACTATTTTTTTAAAAAGTATGATAGATCGATGTAGATCCTCATTGTATATCTGTATCTGAAGAAGATCATGATCAAGAACAATTATCATATGCCTTATATTGATTTCTTCTTTGACTAGCTATGTGGATCTAAAAACCATTCCAATATTTATATTTATTTTATATATCATCCAATTTGGGTCAATAAGGATGATACACATAAGATATAATTCCATATTATATATGTAAACTATGGTTATAGTGTAATTTCATTTGGTCTTACTAATTACCCTGTTGTTTTCATTGATTTTATTAATAGTGTTTTAGTCTTTATAGATGGTATTATTTTTTATTTATAGTTCATTGATAACCTGAATGTATCTTGAAAATTATTCTAATGTCCTTAATGATGGAGAAAATTTATAAAAAATTGAAAAAGTGATAATTTTGGATATGAATGGTTTCATTTTAGGTCTTATAATCTCAATTGAGGGTATATTAGTGGACCCATCAAATATGGAAGTTATTTAATATTGTCCTATAATAACCACTATGAATACAATAAAAATTTTTCATAGTTTGGATGGATATTATGAATTGATTATGGAGAATATATCTTCAATATCTAATCTAATCATCGTGCTAACTTAAATGGGAGTCATGTTCCTTTGAACATATGACTGTGAGGGAAATTTCACAGAACTAAATAAAACATATGTCGGAACACCATGCTTACATTTCCATATAGTGGAGATGGGTTAGTAATCTAAAATTATTTATCAAATAATGTATTATAATGTGTTATTATGTATAATTAAATGTTTTTATATTTTGAACCCCAAAAATTGATTGTTCATAAGAAAATTTACCTATCTCATGATTTAGTGTTATCTATAACAATTTTTACATTAAATATATGGATGAAATGTATTTAGAATGAAATATGTGTTATATATAATGATCAGAAAATATTAAATTATATACCCATATATAATTATTTAGACATACTCCATAAAATATTTCTTGAGTTAATTAAAGATTATATCATCCAAATACATTACCACCTTGGGATATTGAACAAGGTTCTTGATGATTTGAGTCAAAATGATCGTGCTAGATTATCCATGATGAGGAATACAAAAAATACAATATCTCAATATTTTAAATGGTTTTATTTGTATATCAAGAAGGAATATAACAAATCTTATTTTTCTAAAATGAGTGTTCAAATATCTATCATTATGAAGATTAAAAAGGCATAGAGGTAAGATATAGAGATGAAAAAGATGGTGTGAAATTCTCTTTAGTTAAACATAGAATATGATAGAAAAATATTTTTTATGTACTATTAATGTTGTCAATTTATAATTAATTTAAATTATTAGTTATAGGAATCTTGTGGTTCATTATTCTCTATTTATCATGGATGTACAATGATGTATAGAGATTTGAAGTGTATTTTTTGTGGAATTTTATGAAGAGATATACTACCAAATTTTTATCTCATTTATTGGTGTGTATGATAGTTACATATTAAGGATAAAAACCTAAAGATATGTTAGAAAAACTACACATAAAATAATGAAAATGGTATTCATCTCTATTGAGTTTCTCAGTGGACACCACAAAACTCAAAAATGGAATAATTATATATGGTTCATAGTCAATCACCTTACTAAGTTAACACACCTCTTCATAATCTAAGAAGACATCTCTCTTGATTTTATTTTTGGAGTATACATTAAGAAAGTGGTAACGTATAATTAGGTACCATATTCCATTATATCAACCCAGGATCCAAATTTTAACTCAATTTTATTGTGATGTCTTTAGGAGTCTCTTCAAATAAAGTCGAGTTTTAGCAATATGTATCATTATCTGATAGATGGATAGTTTGTGAGAAAAATATAAATGATAGAAGATATGTTGATATCTTATTATATAGAATTCAATGTTGGTTATGAACAACACTTTCCTCATGTTTAATTTTTTGAAAAAAATAACACTCATTCAAACATTCAGACAGCTCATTATGGAGCCCTCTATAAGAATAAGTGTAGAACTCCTCCCCATTGGAATGAAGTTGGAGAAAGAAGCCTATTTTAACCAAAAATAGTTAAATAAGTTACATATAAGTTTAGATATATTCAACATCCCATAAGGGAAGGATAAATTCTAAAAAAGAAATATGTTTCATCATCAATGTGATGTAGAATTTGATGATAGTGAGATGGTTTTCATATGAATTTCCCCATATAAAAAGTTAACGAGATTTGGAATGAATATAATACTATGACATATTTATATTCGTCTTTTTGAAATTAATTATCATATTTGGACCGTAGTTTATCACTCGATGGTTCCAAAGAACCTCTCTTTGGTTCACAATGTCTTCCATGTATTACTCCTGAGGAAGTATGTACATTACCCCTCAAATATACTAAAATAATAGGTCATACCAATGGATCATGATATCTCTTATGAGGAACAATTAGTAGAGATTCCAAATCATACAGATAATGTTATATGGAATAATACCTATCTCATGGTCAATGGTTTGTAGTTAAACCACTAGCTTGAGGAAGGTATGTCAGAAGATATGGATATAATGATAAACAATATCATCAGTTGTTTATACCAAAGTGATGATTTTTAAGGGATAAAATCATTTGGGGGGGGGGGTTAATTTAACACCTCAAGATTTTTTGAAATATATGTTTTCAATAAATTTATTTTTATTAATATCTTGTATTACATGAATTACATAGTTTTATCAAATTGAGACAAATAAATAATATATGTATTTAAATAGTACAGTTATTAACATGTTTATAAACATGGTGGATTGAATAATAATAACAAAATATTAAATTATAAGTATTATTTTTTTCTAAAAATAAAACATATAGATATAAAATATGTAATTTTTTTGAAAGTCAATATATGTTTTGAAAATACTATTTTCTCAAAAACAAATTTATTCATGAAATTATTATTTAAGTATTTTTTAAATTATTGATGAAATTTATATGAAAAAAATAAAATTCATTTTGAAATATTCTCTATAAATTGACTTAGATTTAATTTTTTGTTTTTTTCTAGAAATGTGATTCTTTCTGATCAATAATTAATGATAATATTTTTTATTGAATGCTTCATTTTTAATTTAATGAATTATTAAGTTACCTTATTTTATAAATGGTTTTTAAAGGTAAAATATTTTAATAATATTCTTTTTAATACAAATAATTTCATTAGAATCAATTTCATATTGAATTTCTCTTTAAAAACATTTTAATCATTGGTACATTTTCTCTTTAGAAACTACTTTCTCGTTACATCTGCAGGTTTAATTTAATATGAATTTTTTTCACTTCTATTAATGAAGGATGAAAAAATTGATTCCATATTTAGAATCCGAATTAGTTATATTACATAATATGGTTAACCTAATTTTTTTTCAAAATTAATGTTTCAAAAGTACATATTAAATACCATGTTTAAGGTTAAAACAAGATTTCCAAGGGGTTAAAATAAAAATGTTTGTGGTTAAATTACCAAAAAAGTATTATTATATACATTTTAAGATCATATATAAACATTATCTCCTACATTTTGTTATAATGAACTATTTTTAATCATTTTTTAATGAAATGAATAAATTACGCTTTATTCTTTTCAAATATTCTATGTGTGTCATCTCCCCCACTTATTGAAGGACACACCATATCCACTCCTATTCACCATTGGAAAACTATTATAATCATCCAATAACAACTCGAATATGTTCTTCAAATACCTACCTACATCCCAGATTTATTTATAAGATCATAAATCAAATCAGGGGATACTAGAGGTTAAACCTAAATAGTTTATCCGAAAAGATGATGTAATGTTTCAAACTATATGTTTTTATTTTACATATTTTTCAATATATTTAAAATATCCTTCAATAATTTTGGTATAATAAAAATATTATATAAAATATATTTATATGTTATTATTTTAATTATATAAATTAAATCCATCTCCTCTTCAATCTAATGTGAAGTGAAAATGATGATCATGTGGACGGAGGACTACCGCCTCGCACACCAATGTTATTTTTTTTTCATCACCACATATCAATACCATATATAAGTATATATTTAATTATTATATTATTTATTATTTATTTTATTATACTTATTGAGTAATAATACCATATATACCTTCTTTCATCGTAAACAATTGTAAAAAAATAAAATCGCTCATGTGTACGGTAGACTGCCACCTCATGAAGTAATGTGATGTGTTTTCATTTCTATTACAATTTGATTAAAATAATAACTTATTAAATGAATATATATGATATTTTTAACATAGTTAATATTATTTAATAATTATATAAAATATAACATTAGCTTTTCTTTCAATGTGTTATTTGATAACCTCATTCATGTGTATAACGGAACATGCCTTGCTAAGCGAAGTGATTCTTTTTTCACTAAATCATTCCATGGAAGGTAATTGTTGGGAATATAATAAATATATATGATATATATGAAATAAATATGATTTTTTAGGGTAAAATATAATTTAAATTTCTTTTATTACTTTATTTGTGAAAATAGAAATAACAGCCATGCATAAGTACGACATGCCTTCTCTATGAACTGTGTATTTCATTTTCTATCACTAAATTTTATATATTAATATAAATACATGCATATAGAATATATTAGATATTTATATCTTGGTTAAAATTTACATTATTTGTAAACATGATCAATATAAGAGGGATAAATATAAAAAATAAAAATATACATGAAAAACAAAGGAGTTGTTGTACAAAACATGATTTTAACATAGAATTTTTAAAATATAGCTAATAAATGTTCAAAATTAAATCATATATGGTATCATATATCTATATATTTATATGTAATTATTATTTTCTAAAATATTATTAATAAACATATATTTTTTCACTATAGGTTTGATGATGTGCGAAGGATGTTGAGTATCTCCACTACACTATTATATTTTGTAAGACACACAAAATATTCACCATATTATCATTTTATGTAGAGAAAATAATATCCTTTATTTTATTTTATAACTTGTATCCTAAAAATTATGGTTATATATATATATATCATGTTTCCATTGGGTTTATTAATCAAAAGTTATCAAAGTGGTATGGAATTTTTGTCTCAATTTGTCATCATTGGGATGTATTTAATGTTAGGAACTTATCTTCTTTTATGAGGTTTATATACTACCATCATAATATTTTATATCATGTACCTAATTATATTCATGGTATATAATGATTATTTTGATTTTATTCTTCAAATGGGCTTACGGTTCAAATGTTTCCAAAGTTGTAAGGGTTTGAGGTTACTATATCATTTTTCATCAAAATGTTTTTGATTATTATTTTAATGACGATTCATTATGATAAATAATTAATGAAACTCATGACTATTATTATCCTCTAGTTATATCATTAGAATCCATTTTCCCTTCATTATTATCCTTTCAAGTACTAAGTAGTTTAGTATAATGTTTTTATGAAAAATCTACCTTATTTCATTCATTAGTTGAAAAAACACATTCTTACATATCCATGTTTTATAAAAATAAATGAATTTTTTAAAGATCCTCTATTAATTTCTAATATAATTTTTAACATCATTATATTTTTATCAATTTTTTTAATACTATTATTATTGTCATTTTCAAAAGAAGAACCATTTTTCATTTAACAAAAATATGCATGGAATCTTTGTTTTATAGTGTATGGTATTTCCCTCCATCATAACCACTCAATGTGTCAAATTTTTTTATAAGATTAAATGTTTTTTAAAATAGATTAAATTTAAAAATTAATTTAAAATTTTGTTTTTACAATGTGGAAAAGATATTTTCTTTAATAATTTTTCTAAATATTTTTTAATTAATCCATTATAAGATTTCAATGTAATTTTAAAGAAAAATATTTTAATAATATGTGATGAATTTATAGTTTTAAAAAGAACATTTTTTAAGAAATGATATTTTCCACAAGACATATTCCATCTTATTTTTCATTAAAATTTATTTCACATCTATGATGACATCATTTGATGTAATATAATATTTACTATAGATATGATCCGATGATATCATATTTAATAATTCTCTTGATTGTTTATATTTATAAAGATAAAATTTTTTGGAAACCCATTTCTTTTTCATGGGTTAGTCTATGACTAAATGTCTTATAAAACAATTTCAATTTATTTGTACTAATATGAAGAATGTTTTATAATCTTGTATAATTATTAATTATGATTTTCATTAAGTGATGAGTGGTAATTATATATCTCTATAATGAATTGGTTAATGATTAATGTTATATGAGATTAAAATGGAACATGGGAGGTTATCTCAAACTCAAATAGAGGGTACATGGGTGGTTACCGAGAGTATGATGTGGGTACATGGGTGGTTATCCAAAGCCTTACAATTTATGAATGTATTGGTGGATAGCCTTTCAATATGGTTTTATATGATTATGTTTTTTCCCCAACTATATGTCTTATGTCAATGTTAATCTCTCATGTAATATGTTCTTTAATTATTTTATTATTTGTGTATTATAAACTGCCAAGATTTATTCCATGACTCATATTTATGATCTATGATATATAGGGAATGATTTAAAAAAATATACTCATGTTATTGAATATTTATTCCCATGTTATGTTGATATCTACCTTTTTTACCCAAATTGAGCATCTGAGCTCACCCTTTATTGCGTTTATTTTCCCTAGGTTTTGATGACATGTATTATGTTTGATATGGATAAAAATAATTCTAGTTATAAGTAACTATGTGTTAGATGGTGTATAACTCTTATGAACTAGTTGTTTAAGTTTCCACGTTTACAAAGGAATTGTACCATTATGATCCTCAAGCATGTGTTTTTATAATGTAATTAATATTCATCTTAAAATATGTAATATATATGAATGAATAGTAAGGGTCTCTATATTTGTTCTATTAAATAACCAAAAAGTATGGACTAAAATTTTAATTTTAATTTTATTAATATTTAGAAAGAAGATGTAACTACTTGAATCATTTATTAAGTTCATTTCATTTAAAATTTCATAGATTTACCTCATGACATGTGAATCAAAAATCCACATGTATAATGATTTCCCTATTTTATTTGAAGGATTGCATGTTGTTTCCTTTGGAATAACACATTCCATAATATTTTTCACCTTGTATTTGAAATTTTTTACCTTTATAACTAAATATTATTATTATTTAGGTTCTTATTTATTTGGAATACCATTCAATATAAGGTAATGAAGTGTTTACTTGATACCTCTTGTTTTTTTAATATAAATAGAGACATGTGTAAATGGGTGTTAAATATATAAGAATGGGTTATCATGAAATATCATGATTAAACTTCTTTATATAGATGTAACTAGTGTGATAATTACCCTTTACTATTGTGCTTCGCATTATCCTCATATGATTTTCAAAGATGAGACGACATGTTAAACAAATCAAATCATGATGTCATTAACACCACTAACATTGTATGTTAATGACAAAATTATGAAATGACCATCATATTCATCAAACAAGATTCCCCTTTAAAAATAGTGTCACACCATCACTTCTTAAGCGGGATCAATAGATATTTGGGGATCTAGCACCATGAATTTCTAATATTTTAGTACTTTGGATATGGGAAAATAATACTCTCTGAATATCATGCCAATTTGGAGGTGTTCTTTGTCCAGTTATTATCATATTGTATTAATGGTATTATATTGAAATTTATAGAATGAAAAAATATATAATATTAATTACTTTATCCTGATTATCAGTTATACATTATCAATTTATTAAATTATTAAATTTATCTAACTATTTTATTGAACTCTACTATCTCTTAATCATTGATTCAGAATAATACATTGCTAGAGCATTCTTATTGCAGGGATCCTTAGAACAACTCCATATGTTCTACAATATTTTTTTCTAAATAATTAGAGAGTTTCAAGGTTTTATCTATCAAATACAACTACATTGAATAGTGATTACTTGAATTGGTATGTATAGTCTCGCCTTCTCATAGTCATAACATTGATCCAGTCAACAATTTTTCATTAAAGCGATGGAAATATTTCATTGGCTACCTCTTTGATACCAAAATAAGTTAAGGAAACCTATAACTGTCATTATTACTCCTCAGTGGTGTAGGTACCCCCAAAGAAGGTAGATGAGAACAGTGTAAACCATGTCTTGTTATAATTTGAGGGATATAAGTAATCGATTAAAAAATATTTCATTGAGTGAATTTTAATATTTTTTATAAATATAATCCATTTCTGTTAAATTTGATTATAATTTTTCTTCATTATTACAACTAAACATACATTAATAGAAAAACATTCATCACATCTTTAGGAATTTTATTGTTTATTATTTCATGTGCTCTTTCAGTAAATATTAAGATACATAAAATAATTAAAAATTCATAAATCAAATAAATTAGTCGAATGTTATGGAGAATATAATATTTGTTGATCCATTTAAAACCAACAGAACAAAAAATACCTAGGGGAATAATACATGATTTGGATTTTGAATTGTATTGTATCTTCTCAACATTCTAGTTTGTTCTAATCTCATCTGGATTACTTCCTTGTCATTCAGTGATCCAGGTCTTACTTCATGAGATTATATAGTATAGATGTACTTACACGCCTGAGATATGGTTTTGGGAAGCGCAATATACATATAGAAATGAAACTAATGGGTGTACAGACCCTTATTAACATTGAATAAAGAATGATGATGTAAATACTGTGAGTAAAATCTAACTAAATAGTACATATCTCACATGATGTTTTGATAAATAATTAAATATGTAAATCTTGACATGAAATGTAGGTCACTAATAAATATAATTTGGTTCTTAAAATAAATACCAGATAAAATTAAAATGAAATACATTTTAATTATAGGGACATTCTTAGAATGGGAGGTCGATCCAGGAAGTGGAGGTTTAGGGTGCATCGTGGGTGGCTAACCACTATAGAAAATATCAATAGTGGGTTTATGTGGGGGAGAGGATGGTCATGGTGGGATCAGCCACTCAATATGATGACGACATCAGGCTGACCAGGGTGGTGATAGTGCAATGGAAAAGATATAAGGGAGGTGGATTTAGCTGTTTGATGAGACAAATAAGAGGTGCCTGGGTATGATAACAGTTATAGTAGTCTGGAAAAATGAGGAGGAGGCTAGAGGGCTGGCTAGTGGGGAAAGTAGTTTGAGGATGTGGCATGGGGAAAGATGAATAACCCCTCTAGTTTTAATTTATGTATTTATTTAAAAAACATAGGGCTTCTATAAAAATCCAACAAATATATTTTTATATTTTATTTAACCTATGCTTTATTGAATATATGTCACCCCCACTATATTTTTTTAAAAATCATTTATCGTCTAAGAAAAAAAGGATCCTTTGATTTTTTATCTATTTTTATATGATATAATTTATTTATAAATAAAAATAATCACTAATAAAATTTTTAAAATCTCATAAAAATCTTCAAACTATAATATCATTATGTATTTAATTTATAATGAAAAGTTAATAACAAATTAAAAAAATAGTAAAAAATAATATAAATATTTATAAAATAATTATTGTAATTTAAATTATGACTATAACATATAGAAGGTTGATGTTTATTGAAGTATCCCTAGACTAATGGTAAGTGGAATCTCTATAGATTTCCTCTATTTATTGAGTTTATTTCCCTATATTCAAAATATTATTTAATGTGTTGTATTATTTCTTATAAATGCATACAATTAATTTTACATTTCTTCTTGTATATTTATTTTAATTTATATAATCAATTTTAATTAACTATGATGTTTCATTGAAACTCATGCTTTTCTCATCAAAATAATATTTTCTCTATATATTGTTTTTAGAAAAATTAATGGAATTTTATTTTTTAAATTTTATTTAGTTTTTATGAATTTTATATGGGAATTTAAATTTAATTTTAAATTAATATTTTTTTATATTTTCCTAAATAAAACATAAAAATGTAATGGGGTTATCTTCTCTTTTTTCATGTTAATTACTTTTTGAATTAATTTTTAGTGAATTCTCTAATAATGTATTATTTATATTTTTTGGATGATTTGAAATGATTTCATATTATTATAGACTCACATTATAAGACTGTTTCATTATATAAAGGATTTACAAAATGATTTTTTTTGGAATAATCATGTCACCTATTTATATATTGTGAAAATAGTCATGCAGCCCTCTGGGAAATGGGTTATCATTGAATGACTTTGTAAAATAAACCAATTTTGTTCTTTAAATTTTTTTAAATAGTTTAAATACTTGAAATATAACTAGGTCACTTTCCATGTGGTTGTTAAAATTCTCAGTTTAGTTTTTAATGGTAATTAACTATTTAAAGGGGTGTCTGACACCAATTTTGCCTTTAAAATGTTTATGTATTGTTTTAGAAGCATATTTTTGGAATTGTTGGTAGTTTACCATTAATATTTTTTTAAATTGTTTTGAGACCCCAAGTCCGAAGGTGGCTTGAAATGTTTTATAAAGTGGAATGTTTGGCCATGAAAAAGCGGTGCTTCACACTAGTTAACTTCTTTTAAAAAGGGTGTCTTGCGTTCAAAAATGAATTTTTGGAAATAGTTAGATTTATTTATTGGTATTCGATGTTTGTTTTGATAAATGATTTTAAATGAAAATTTTAAATGTATTTTTCAAAATTGTGAAAATAGATTCGATTTTTATGGTCATTATGAATGCCCGATTGACTCTTTAAGAAATGAGTTTTTGTAAATGTGTGGGACCCTCTTAAACCTCATGTTAAAATAGTTATTCCCAATGAGTGTTGTGATCACATGAGGGGATGATTATTATTAACATGTCTTGGTGTGTTAATTAATGATTGTATGGTTTTTATGTTGATTATATTTTATATAATATTATCCATGATTTATGTACATTTTTACTTTGAACATTTTAGTACTTATATGAATCATTTTACAACAACTTGGGTTGTGTTTTTTTACTTCCATTTATATCTTTTCCGACTTTTTAATACTTATGTGTTTTAATTTTTTTTTAAAATTAGGTATATTGTGATATATATGGATAAATTTTGGAGCACATTACTGAGGAACAAACCTTAGTATGCTGAGGGTTTGGAGGAGTTTTTAGATTTTTCAATTTCCAATTGATTTGTTTATATGATATTAAGATGTTCATGTCTTTAATGTACATTTATAATATGGATGAAGTAACATGATGTTTATGAAAACTTCATATTGTAGAAATTCCCTGCTCAATAATTGTGTTGTATTTGGTATGGGGAATTGAACAATACTTAATGTTCGAGCATTGATGTCAATCAATAGAATGAGCTCCAAACATCTTCGACAATGGAAATTGAAATTCAAAACCATATAAATTAGTCTTTTATCATTGCAAGATAACAACTTTAACATCCAAACATATCAAAACTACCAGTTGAGTGTGCTAAAAATAGAAACATAACAAGTGATGTATTTTGGACTATAGGAAAACTAGTTCAAATATGTAATGCTTCATGGGATCCTCCGCTTTATTCTATACAAACTAATGTAAAAGAGAACATCATTGATCAGAAAAATTTGATTCGCGATTAAGTTAATGATGGAAATCAATATCTGTATGGTGGATGATTGAAATATTCAAAACATTATTTTCGTCTAAAGTTTTACTATATCAAATTCTTATGAGGAATTACAAATAAGGGTATGTCTATGATATTTTGTTTTTTTCTTGATGCATTTCCTAAAAATAAGATCCCTAATTATTTTTTTATATGAAAAAAGTTTTTACCAAGCATGGTCTATATTTTAAAAAAATACATATTTGTAGCAATGATTTTATTATTTATTTGGTAGAGTATTCAAGTAGACAAGGTTACATAAAATGTTATCCTTCATGATGGTAGTCAATAGGTGATTTTGGATGTCTGAATCCACATAATACTATAAAGAACAATAAAAAGAACACACCTACAATGGTTTTTCATTACTTACCTTTTAATTCTAAATTTCAAAGATTATTCATGTCAATGAAAGCAACCCAGAACATGATGTAGAATTCTATAGATAATAACAATGATAGGTTAATGTGACCTCCAAGAGAATCAAGACCGTGGAATAAATTTGATTCATTATATTCATATTTTTCATTTGATACAAGGGATATATAATTCAGATTAACTGTCGATGGATTTAACCCATTTGGGACATTGAGCACTAGTTATAAAATCTAGCCATTTTTTTGATCCCTTACAATCTACTTCCATGGATGTGTATTAAACTAACATATTTTATCATTTTAAGGATTATTCCTAGAAATTTTTTTTTTTAAAATGATATTGATGTATACTTTCATCTTATATTTAAAGAATTACCAAAGTTATGGAGCAAAAGTGTTGAGAAATATGATGCATATTCTAAAACAATGTTCAAGATGCCGATTTTTATAATGTGAACCATTATTAAATTCCCTATACATGGGAACTTATCTAGTCTATAAACATACACGGGTTTGTCATATCCTATTTGTAAAATTTATTTTAACCACAAATGTCTACTATATAGTAAAAAATGGATCATTTTTCTCATCAAATAATTTTTGATTCATCTCATAAATTTTAGTTGAACATGTAAAAATTCAATGGTTTTATTGATTGTAGACCACCTCCAAAGTAGTTGAAATGTTATGTAATGTTGTAATAACATTTAAATTTTAAAATATAATTTAGTATAGTCCATAATTTGAATGATAATAAGAAATGAGTTGGGATTTCATCATCAAGTGAAATTGGAAAGGAACAATGGAATAAAGAAGGTAAATTATTCAAACTTCCTTATTGAAAATTTAATTGTTTATGGTATACTATTGATGTTAAGAATATTGAAAATGTATTTTTTTGGAAATTTTATCTTCACATTACTTAATGAGCATGTAAAATCAGAGGACCATCAAAATTCTCGGAATGACTTATAAACATTGAACATAAAACATGATCTCTGGATATATGATAATTGAAAGTATGATCCATAAATTTTTTTGATGAAAATATGTATAAAAAACAATTCCTTCATATTTTAAAACTTGTGAAGTTATATGACATTTATTCAAATAATATCTCCAGGTGTTTCGACATAAATCATTTTAGGTTAAATGCATTGAAAAGTCATGATTCACATATTTTGTAACATCAATTACTATAACTGGAATTGAATATATTATTAACTGAATAGTTTAATGTAGTTGTACTATAATGTTTCCCATTATTCAAAAAAATATTTGAAAAAACTATATAACCAGTTGATCTAGATAACCTTCACGATATTGTTTTATTGACACTATGTGCAATGGATATGATCTTTACCCCATTTTTTTTACTATCATGATGCATTTAACTATACATTTGGATGAGAAAACAATGTTATGAGGTCCCATATAATGGATAAGAGTTTATATATATATTTTACTACATCATTGAAGAATATTTATTACATAATATATCATAAAAGAGGATAGAACTGTATAAGTTTAGTGTCTTTAGAAACATGGGAAACCCAAAAAATTGGTTTATAAAACATCTACATTGTCTCTTGCTTATTTATTCAAAACTAGACTCTTTTTTGCAATATCATACTTAATACCTTTCTTCACGGACTAGGAAAAAACATATTAAATGGTGAGATAAAATGCTCTGTATGGGTAAACTAATTAAATATCAATCATATCATAATTATAAGAACATAACATTTGAAATTATTATCCTTCATATAAAAGAAAATAATATCATGTCATGGGATAAATCTAAAAAGTGAAATGTAATCCCAATAGTCATAAAGTAAGACAAGAAATTTCATGGAATTCCCTTATAAGCATATAAAATATTTTCATATTAGTCAAGGCCCATTTCCAAGACCATCAAAATGGACAAAGTCCATTACTGAACTAAGTTCACTCCTCCTTCAATCTCGGTACTACTGAACTAGATTTACATTTCATTCAAGTCAAGTCTATCTAATGAGATACAAATCTATACATAATTAATTAGAAAGATATATAGGTCACAACAATCCTATAATGAAATCATTCTTACATGTTCCACAAAAACATAAATCATTAATCATTGCATAACCCATGAAATAAAATGGGTTTCTTAAACATCATTCCATTATAATCCAAATAAAATAATTTGATTTCATAAAAATATATATATCATAAACACTATCAAAATAAAAGTAATAACATTGATATAAATATAACCCTATGTCATCTTAGATGGAATATAATTTTGATAAAACACTTGAACATAATTTTTGAGGAATATATTCTTTCTTTTTCAAAATCGTTTTTTACCAAAATTCCATACAATTTTGAATGAAAATAATTTAGTTGAAAATAATGATAAAATTTTGTAGAAGAAGCTTAATGGAAATATGGTTTCATGAAAATGTAAAAATCTATTCATGTGGTATAAGTTAATGAAATATTTTTAACATAATCTTTCAAGAAATGTAAAAAAGTACCTCAAATTGAATAATGACAAAAGATTCCTCTCATACCGTTTAATAAAAATTAATCAAAGTGTAAAACTAAATTTAAACTATTGTAGAAGAATATAAATAATATCAAATAATTATGAATCATGGATGTTGACGATAAATATACCCTGATAAATACTTATGTATAAACAATCTCAGATAAAAATGAGATTGAAAAATTATCCATTACTTTAGGTCTGATATGCGTCGAATGTATCTGAACCTCCTGTGTAATGATTTAATAATGTTACTGATTTATCACAAAATTATAATAATTGTTATGATAAGATTTATGATCATATTTGCATCTATTTGTTTGAAACATTTCATTGTTACACGTTATTCGGTTATTATCAATTTTATGTTCTTTTGCATTTTTTTCGGATTAGTTCTTATTCCTATTTTTTAGCTTAAGTTATATCATTTTCAGTACATTATTAGTATAATATATATCATATTTATTTGTTCAATTAATTTATATAATTTTTGTTTAATTATGATTATGTAAAAAAATCACATCACACCGGGGAGATGGTACGTTGTATGTATACACGAGCGATGATATCGTTCCGATAATTGATGTTATTTAACTGGACGGTGTATAGTATCTCAGAATATATATAATTTTATATTAATCATATATATATATATACTAATTAATTAATTATACCCATCCATATAAGGTGGTGGTGAAAATATATTACACCATAGTATGGAGAAGGTAAGTCATACATATGCACGCGTGGTGATTTCATTTTTTAAACTACCACAAAACAGGGTTTCTGTAATGCCATCCTTTATCAATGATTTTTTTATCACTGTTATAGCGGACCATTTATCAGTTCTTTTTTATTACTGCTGAGAAATGAGGGTTTTATCTATGCTTATTTCTTATGCTGATAATGTTTATATTTAAAAAATAATAATTTTTCATGAAAAATAATATATTGATATATAAGTATATTTATATTATTATAAATATAATATATATATTTTTTAAATATGTTTTATAAAATTATAAATAAAATCTTAAATTTAATATATAATCAATTTTTTGAAAACAGATTTAAAATATTTTTTGAAATCTTATTAATTAATAATTTCATAATTATCATCAACTAATAATTACTTAATAACAATTTGAAGGCACAAAAAATCTAAAAAGTTAATAAAATATCTAAAATAAGTAGAAAGTGTAACTCAAACTTCAAAAGGACATTACATTTGATCCGAGTATCTTTTTGATCTCTACATCATATCAAATCAAAGCCTACGATGAGTTATACGTGCTTCTAGCTAAAGGGAACCTTTTGCCACAGTTTTTATGCTAAAAATCCCATAAGGCCTCCAAAATTGATTATTTAGTCTGGATACCCCAATTTTTTCACATTATGATAACAATAAAATCTGAAATAGATTTCCTCTAGGTCTATACCACATATTATCTCAAATATTGTTTCATTTTCATTGATTTTACTAGTTGTGGAGTTGAAACAACCTTCTGTATTAGATGTTATTCTCATTTTAATATTCTATGGATTTTCAAATACACATATATATGTTTTTATTCGTAAATATATATGTGTGTGAGAATGAGTGTGTGTCTGTGTCTGTGTGTTTGTTTTATATATGTATTTAGTTAATTATTTATAAACACAAATAAAAAATATTTTATAATTGTATTTAAAACTAATCATATAAATATATATTAATATACAAATAAATATACGAGTAAAAAATTATAACGAAATATATATATATAAATAGATATTAATGTAACAACTGGACATGTGGGGCCCACCCCAAGGTCCACCAATGTGCCCGAACGGGTCATCTGACTAATGATAGTCCCCACAGGCCAACACATGTCTTTTCTTGTGTGGTTTGTCCTCACTCACACACACCCTGAGAATCTTCCCAGAAGGTCACCCATATTTATCACTACTCCAATACATACACACTTAACTGTGGATTTCTAATCAGATAGTCTCCCGAAAAGGAAGGTGCACCTTGTTGACATGAGTCATATCATTTAGTCATTTAACCCTGTTTCATTCAGGGATGATACAATCACCCCCCTTTAGTGCACAATGCCCTCGTTGTGGGACCTACACTCAACCTAGGATGTGCACCACACTTAAGGCTGGGTTCCTTCTTTGATACCAAATGTTACAACTGGACCCCTCCCACTAGTTACCCTGTAGACGTGTGGGGCCCACCCCAGGGTCCACCCAAATGCCCGAACGGGTCATCTGACTAATGACAGTTTCCACAGGCCAACACATGTCTTTTCCATTGTGCTATGTCCTCACTCAAACACACCATGAGAATCATCTCAGAAGGTCACCCATCCTGATCACTAATCCAAGACAAACATGCTTAAATGTGGAGTTCTAATCAGATAGGCTCCCAAAAAGGAAGGTGCACCTTATTGACATGAGTCATATCATTTAGTCATTTAACCCTGTATCATTTGTGGATGTTAAAATAACGCCCCCTAGAGCACAGTGCCCTCGTCGTGAGCTCTACATCTCAACCCAAACAATGCTCCGCACTTAAGGCTGGGTTCCTCCTTTGATACCAAATGTAACAACTGGGCCCCACCCACCAGTTGCCCCGCAGACACGTGGGGCCCTCCCCATGGTCCATCCACGTGGTCGAATGGGTCAGCTGACTAATGACAGTCCCCACAGGCCAACACATGTCCTTTCTAGTGTGCTTTGTCCTCACTCACACACACCCCGAGAATCTTCCCAGAAGGTCACCCATCCTGATCACTACTCCAAGACATGTACACTTAAATGTGGACTTCTAATCAGATTGGCTCCCAATAAGGAAGGTGCACCTTGTTGACATGAGTCATATCATTTAGTCATTTAACCCTATATCATTTAATGATTATACAGTTAATATATTAATATATATATATATATATTAATATATTAATAAATATATATGTATTAATATAACTAACTCTATTTATATTAATATGAATCTATATGAATATATGAATATATGAATATATATATATATATATCATTAAATGATGAAAAAATCTAAATGGATCTGTGGTAAAGGATCTCGCACATAATGGGTTGAGGTCTCAGATTCGAGTTTTGGTGGAAGCAAGGGCATGCAGGCAACTGGGATGGTGTTCTGCGGGCAAGTACAACATGGGCGGTGAGGTGGAGGGGTATCTTCCTAACGCTGATAGGGGGGTTCAAGCAGTACAAAAATTTCCCCGAAGTAATATGTTCTTTTTAAGATGATTTATTTTTATTTTTTTGACTTTGATCAGCACTTGAAAAAATCGCATTAAAAAGTGGTCTTTAATCACTAATAAAAAAAGCGCTGATAAAGGACATTTTTATCCATGATTTTTTTATCACTGATAAAAGACACCTTTTATCATAATTATTTTTATTGATAATAAAAAGGTTCCTTTATCGGAGTTCTCGGTGAACTGATAAAAGGGACCCCCTATCTTCGCCTCAATTAACAATGCTTTTCTAGTGCTGTTAATGACCTTTTCAAGCGCTGATAAAGGCAATATTCACTATAGTGTAATAGGATGGGTAGAAGGTGGACTATAGTTTCTTCATAATCAAAGTAAACTATAATTATATAATTACTACTAGAGATAATAATTTATAATGAAAAAACTCACTAGCTGGAGGTCGAAGAAGAAAGAAGATTGAAAGAATCTGTAAATGATATTACCTCTTCTTCGATGTGCCTCATATAAAATTCCTCTTTGAGAACCAGAGTTTTTATTTGAAGATTAATAGTACCTATATAATGTTTCTAGGTATGTTCAAAATTTAAATGGTCAGGGGATGGTCAAGCTTGAAGGCTCAAAATGAAGTGAAGAATTGAGGGAGGAAGTTCCCTTTTATAATTGAGGTGAGAGGTACTTTTGGAAACCTCAAGAATATTAATTTATAATAAAATAACACTCTAATTATAAACAACTAAAATTTAAAAATTTAGAATATGAGATGATATGGGGTTTTAATCTCATCAACCAAAAAAGTTTATGCCAGTTTTTAATCCAATATAAGAATTATCGTTTTAATTTACTCATAGTTATTATATTTAATTGATAACTAGGATAAAAAATATTTCAATATTCAAAGGGTGAAATATTTACACAGTTTAATTAAATAAGAAAATAAATGAATACTTTTAAACGTTTTATACCATATCATAAATAATCTTTAAAAAATTGTTTTATGATTTTTATATAATTTATGAAAACCTTATTTTGATAAAATATCAATAGTGTCAATTTTGACACTATTTATTTCATGGATTTTATAAAATATTAAAATAATTATTGAACCTAGATAAAAATATTTTATTATATCGCTAAGGGATCGTGGTAGTCTATAAAATTTATTTTACATAATAATTATACCAAATTTTATTTACTAAAATATTTTTAATAACATTTATATGATCTCTTCATTAATAAAAATAATTATTATCTCTATTTTGATTAATTAATTTATATACTTATTTTTTGAATAAAAATTAAAAATTAAATAATATAATGAATATAGATCCATTAGATTTCATAATAACATATATATAATAAAATTTATCTTTTAAAAAACCCAACATTAGAAATGCTATACAATTTTAAAACCTGAATGTGACAAATTTTTCATCACTATAAATAAAATAATATAAGTGTCATAATCTCTTCTACAAGCCAAAAAATGGTCAATAATTTGACCCTTGGATGGTTATAGTCTAGATATACTCGACCAGTACATTTTGGTCAAATGTTTGGGCCTTTTGATTGTTATTACTATATTTAAATTTTTTTTATTGATTTCTCATCAATTAATTGATTTTTTCATCATACAATTATAAGTCAGTAATGTAACTATATATTTCGTATAAATTACAAATAAATTTTCATGAAAAAAAAAATATTTTATCTTTCAAATGATAATTTTAAATAGAAAATTTTTTCTATATAAACGTATATTAAAAATAATTTAATTATTGAAGCTAGAGTGAGACATATTATTATTTTCAACAAAAATAAATAAATTAAATGTCCAAATATCATAAAAAATCACATGATTATGTTATCATATAAAAATTATTAATGTGTCAAAATCATAATTTAAAAGGTTTTCTATATTCAAAGGTGAAAAAGTAAACGTTTTTTAATATAGGTTATTTATACATAAAATAGTGTTTCATTTGTATCCTATGACCAATATATCCATTGTATTAATATTTAAAATATTTTATTAATTATATAACAAATTTATATGTCATTAATTTAATTTTCAAAAGAAATTCAATCAAAAATAAAAATATCTAATTTATTTATATTTTTCATAAATAATTTATTGCCAATAAATTCTTAAGGAATTCTAATAAGTTAGTTATATTCATTCATGCTATCCAAAATGCTAGGATATATTGGTAATTTTATAATAAAGGATTCTCATGGTTTCGTTAAATACATGATTCCATGAAAGAGAGGTTACTGAATAATACAAATTATTTAAAGAAAATATTTCATAAAAACTACTTGGTGTAACATTATACACCCCTTAAACTGAATGTCACCCTTGAAATTAGTTTCTTGCAAACAAAAGGATGTAGATACCTCTCCCTATTCATATTCTCATGTTCCCATATAGATTTTTCAAATTGGCGGTTCCTCTATAAAACTTTTACCAAGCAAGTGGTCTTGTTTCTTTGACCTTTTTCGCAACGATCAAGATTCTATATCGGTTGTTCTTTATAAGAGATATATAACTCTAGTGGTAAAACTTCTAAGCTTAGTACATGTAAAGCATCGGGTATGTACTTTCTCAGAAGAGATATATGGAGCACATCATGAACTTTAAAGAGATTCGGTGGAAGAACCAATTAGTAAGATATCTTCTAAACATAATCTAGTATTTCAAAAGGACAAATATAACTAGGGATCAACTTATACATATTTATAAATGTTATCACTCCATTATTGGTAGATATAATTAAGAAAAACTTATCACCAACTTCAAACTCTAGGTATTTTATTCATTTGTGAGAATAATGTTTTTTGTCAAATCTTTGTTGAATAGATCTGACCTTTTCTTCCATTTCAATAACTACATCGGGTCCTAATAGCATTATGTCCCCAACTTTAACCCAGTAAGTTAGAGTTTTTCACTTCTTTCCATATATAGATTTATAAAGAGTCATCTGAATACTGGAGTGAAAGCTATTATTTTTGGAAAATTCCATCAAAGGTAGGCGTTGATCCAAACCATCTTTGAAATCCATTAGGAATTCTCTCAACATGTCTTCCAGAGTTTGAATTTTCATCTCTGATTGATCTTCTATATATGGATGATAAGAAGTGCTGAAACATAACTCTGTATCTAGATAATTCTTAATACATCTCAAGAACATCAAGGTAAACTTTAGATCCTGATCAGATATAATAGAACATGGTACTCCATGAAATCTTACCACTTTCGTTACATGTATCTGATAAATCTAATCAAGATAGAATCTCTAAAATCAATAAAGTGTTTTGGATTCATAATTAGATCAACTATAACATATAGAGTATTAATTCCTTTAGATGTTTTGGAATGTCCAACAATAAAGACCATAGTTTTTCTTCACATTTCTATTCTTGTATGGGTAATGGTTGGAACATCCCCGTAGACTTCGGTCTCTCTGCCTTAACTTGATGATAATCCAAGGATCGGGATAAATATTTGGCGTCATATCTTTTTTATGTTATTAATATTTTAATTACTTATTATATACTCCCTTTACTTATTTTATATGAAATGTGCATAATTTGTGTGAAATATTAATGTTTTAGTATTAAGTATAATTTTTGAGCATTTTTAGAAGTAGTTCAATTGAGTCAGTTTAATGTTTTAATAATAACTATCACTATACTGATAAAAATTGTGTATTTATTTTTTTAGGATTCTCCTTTCAATATACAACATTTCATTAGAAGGTACCATGATCCAATTCTGCCATTTGAAGGGTCATATGGTCCTCACAAACCAGACCAAAGAATCTGTTAACAAACTAGACCAGCCTTGAATATTGATTTATTATGCTCAATCCAAAATTCCATAAACATTAACTCTCCACCATAATTCGAGGGACACTACATTTCATCTTGGATAAAAATTTCAAGGCCCAATTCCATGTATAAGGGGCCAAAATTAATCTTTAAAGTCCAGCCCACCATTCGGGACGAGAAATAAAACCAGTATAATATTCATAACATATCTCATGATGTAAGCATAAAAGCGAGCTGAGATTTTTCAGTGTTAAAGAGGAGATATAGGTGGCCTACGTTTTTGAAGAA
Organism: Viscum album; assembly: GCA_963277665.1. Lineage (NCBI taxonomy): Eukaryota > Viridiplantae > Streptophyta > Magnoliopsida > Santalales > Viscaceae > Viscum > Viscum album. The sequence continues at coordinate 1,899,689,573 of OY728133.1, read as the reverse complement.
GTCATTCGGATTTGAAGCAATCTTTCTATTCCACAATCCATTCACATTGTGGCCATCGAAAACGCATGGATTGAAATGGATAGTTTATCATTGTTTAATAAAACCACCATAACTTTTTCTCCACTTGTCCAAATGCCTCCAAAATTTGACAGTAGTCGGAAAACTTTATTATCTAAAACTTTTAAGAAGGAGATATTTGGATATTCGGCTGCTGGAATAGCCAAATTGGCGATTAAAGTGGAGGGAATGATTGGAAATGCAAACAGTCCACTCCTTGGGATATAAATACTCTCCCCCTCTCTCCTTGAGAGGGGTTGGCATTTTAGAAGAGAGGAGATTATATTGGCACGAACAAAGCCTTTACAAAGGCTTCGGAGGACCTTCCATACTCATGTTTTTACTTGAAAGGACTTTCCTCCTCTCTTTGTTTTCACTTAATTTCGTGTTCTTCATTTTTTTAATTTTGTATGTCTCTTTCTTTGTAATTTCGTTTTAATGCAAGTTACTTCTTCTATATCTCTTATTCTAATCCACCATCTATAGTTTAATATTTATGTTCTCAAAATAGTATAAATTCAGTTCAATCCCCTTCCCTTATTTAGCTTTCTCATTCAATCGAAAGTTCATTATTAATTATCATCATTGTTCGTGTGTGTGTGTCGACGTACCACTCTTTTCTTATCCATTTCATTTTCTTCTCTTATTGATTTATAATCATAATCATTATAACCAGATTATTAAACACCCAAATGGCTGGGTAAATCTCTCATTGGGGCGAGTTATAATTTAGGTATGTTAAGTGATTGAGGGCTTTTTCTCGATGAATATTCTTTGAATTAACATTGTGTATGTTGGACTTAACATGTCATGTATTAATGACTAGTTTTGTTTAACATGTTGTTTCCATGGATTATTGGAACCATAAATACACCACCATAAATAATATCTGATTGATATTATAACCTTAAGTTAAGTTAACACTTGGTTTAAAGCCTTAACACTTAGGAATTATAATCAACATCATCTTGTGACATGGGTGTTAATTTAAATGCAATATAAAGAAAAGCTCAAGGATATCACAAGCTTAACTAACCTAATGATGAACTCACCCCAATCATTATAAATTTGTTAAATCAAACATCATACACAAATTCTTTCATAAGCTCTGCAAAAAAACCCCCCAATCAGAATACAATTAAGTAAAAACAAACGACTATTACAAAGTATCATCGCCGAGGATTCCACCCGAGTGCTGCTATACACATTAGCAGAGCACCATAACTTTGACCGGTCGATAGGCGACAATCGGCCGCACATTTCTAATGGCGCCGTTTCTAGGGATGGTGCTTTAAGTAGGCATTAGTTTCTGGTTATTGTCAAAAAAACCAAAAAAAAATATTAAAAAAATTGAAAAAAAAATCACAAAGAAAAACCCGTTTTCTCATAAAAATCATAAACTGAAAAAATAAAAAGAAAAAAACATCTTCCACTTTCTTCAAAAATCTCTCTGAATGCCCTGTAGCCTCCCAAACAATCCCTCAGATTTTTTTTAACCTGAAATTGAGCGAACAAATCGCCAATTTAGGAGGAACATAAGAGATACACAAATAATTCAAGAACCATTACTCATCCAACAAGTTGAAATTGAAACGACCAATCCTAGGGAAAAAACCCTAAAAGAAATCACTACCCCTGATATTAGTTACCAACCTATTGGTATTCAATATCCAAACATAGAATGTGACTTCGAACTCAAATCGGGTTTGATTCATCTTCTCCCTAATTTTCAAGGGCTAGCCGATGAGGATCCACATCTTCACCTTAAAGAGTTCCAAGTAGTGTGCACTACTATGAAACCTCAAGGGGTTTCTGAAGAATAAATCAAACTATGATCATTCCGTTTCTCCCTAGCTGACACTATTAAGTCATGGCTCTACTACCTTCCTCCTGGTTCCATAACTACATGTAATGACATGAAGCGACTCTTCATAGAGAAATTCTTTCCTTCTTCTCGTACTGCTTCAATCTGAATGGAAATAAGTGGTATCCGTCAATTCCCAAGTGAATCACTCCATGAGTACTGGGAGAGGCTCAAAAAGCTTGTTGCAACCTGCCCACACCATCATATACCTGACCAACTCTTGATCCAATACTTATAGAGGGGTTATTGGCTATGGAGAGAACTCTCATAGATGCCGCAAGTGGCAGTTCTCTTGTTGATAAAACTCCCGCAGCTGTAAGAGTTCTCATAAGTAACATGGATGAAAACACACAACCATTCCATACTCGAGCACATTCTCAAGTCAAACAGGCCCAAGATAATCAATCCATAGAGCCTAACAAGATTACTGAGTGGATGAGTGAACTTACAGGTCTTGTGCGTCAACTAGCGGTGGCTACCAAATCCCCAACCTCATCTTCTCCACAGTCACTATTCCCTGGGCCTATCAAGAATTGTGGAATCTGTAGCTCCCTAGCTCATCCGACAGACACATGTCCACAACTTCAAGAGGATCAATATGATTCATCCGGACCAATGGAGATCAATGCAGCATATTCTCAGCGGAACCCCAACCCTCAACAATCAGGTCAGTTTGGTAGAAACTTCAACCAACCTCACTCTGAGCCTTTCACTTCTACCTTTAACCCAGGCTTGAGGTATGGTAATCCCATATCTCATCCCCCTCAATTCCCTCCTCAAAATCCAAACCAATTCCAATACGGTCAAGGTGGTGTTAACTTCTATCAACCTTATCCTTTTGTTCCTCAACCTCAAAATAACAATCCTTCTCCTAGATTCCACTATATGATTGAGCCTTCCCAATTACCAACCCAATAAAATCGATTTCCCAAGAACCAAAATCAAGGCAATCCCAATGCGGGACAAGACACTTCTTCCAAGAAACCATGGGAAGGTGCAGTGGAAGATCTTGACTCCTTCACCCGTTCTAGCCTTAAAAACATTGAAACTAAAATTGGCCAACTTCCATCCCACCTGATCCCGCAAAAACAATCAAATTCTTCCAACTCCCAGCTCAACCATTACCCCACCCCAAGGGTAATGTAAGTGCAATTGCACTAAAATCAGGAAAGAAAATTGATATGCCTCAAGATAAATCCTCAAACCCTCCTTTGAATGTTTACCTAGAAAATGAAAAGAAAAAGGAAATTGAAAAGGAATCTGAATCCATTCCATCACCTCCTTCCATTCCACTTAGGAATCCAATTCCTTTTCCTCAATATGTTTATAAGACAAGGAAATCCTTTGAACCTGATCCTGAAATGCTTGACATGTTTAGATGTGTTGAAGTCAACATTCCCCTCTTAGATGCCATAAAACAAATTCCTAACTATGCCAAGTTTCTCAAGGAGTTGTTTACCCACAAGAGCCAACTTAGGACCTTTGAAAATGTTTCCACCCAGCATTCCATACCCATTAAGTGCAAAGATCCAGGTACCTTTATGGATCCATGCAAAATTGGAAGTTCCAACTTTGATGATGCACTCATAGACCTAGGAGCCTAAATTAATGTCATGCCCAACTCCATATTCTCTAACCTTGGTCTAGGTACCTTTCACCCAATGGGTGTTGTCATTCAGTTAGCCAATCGAAGCACATCTAGACCTGAGGGAATAATTGAGGATGTCCTTGTCGATTAAATGATCATATCTTCCCACCTGACTTCTATGTCCTTGACATGGAAGGTGAGACAACTTCTTTCAAATATCCTCTGATTCTAGGAAGACCATTCTTTATGACATCTAAAACCAAAATTTATGTCCACGATGGCATCTTATCAATGGAATTCGGCGACCAAATGGTCAGGTTCAATATTTTTCAATCCATGAGATACCCATTAGAGAATCAATCTGTATTCACTATCCAAGTTTCTGAAACTCCCTCTGAGATTGTGTTGAATCCTAATCCATCATGTTCTTCCTGTTCTACTAATAGAGGAGTTTTTGAATATAGAATCCTAATTAACCAAGTGATTAATGGTGAAATTGATGTTGAAATTATAAATAAAAACTCCATTGATCCATAGGAACTTGAAAACTCTCTTGAATTCCACATCAATTCTGATCTCTACTGCTCCACCTTGGACAGTATTATAGAAAATGAACCAGAAGCAACTGAAGTCCCTTCTTCCATTCTTGAGTTGTCGAGCCCAAAAGTAAAATATGAGACTGATCTGAAACCTCTTCCTGCACACATGAAATATGCATTCCTCTTACATGATAACTCATATCTTGTCATTATCTCTGCCACCCTTACTGAAACTGAGTATTCTAAACTTGTTCACGTGTTAGAGGAAAACAAAAAAGCATTAGGTTTGACCCTAGATGACATACTGGGAATAAACCCTGCCCTTTGCATGCATCACATCCATCTGGAGGAGACATCCAAACCAGTTAGACAACCCCAAAGAACACTCAGTCCACTCATACTTGAGGTAGTTAGGGAAGAGATCACCAAGCTTCATCAAGCTGGTATTATCTACCCAATTTCTGATAGTGAATGGGTTAGTCCAATTCAAGATGTACCTAAGAAGGGTGAGATAACTGTTGTCACAAATGAACATGGGGAGGTAGTCACAACTCGAGTGAAGAACAAATGGTGTGTATGCATCGATTATCGAAAATTGAATGTTGAAACACGAAAAGGTCACTACCCTCTTCCATTCCTTGATTAAATGCTAGAAAGATTAGCCAAAAAGTCACACTATTGATTTCTTGATGGATACACAGGCTATTTTCTAATCCCAATCTCACCTCAGGACCAAGAAAAGACTACTTTCACATGCCCCTTTGGAACATATGCATGTAGAAGAATACCTTTTATACTTTTCAATGCTCCTACACCATTCCAAAGTTGTATGATCAGTATCTTTTTAGAATTCATTGAACACTGCATAGAAGTCTTCATGAATGACTTCACCATTTATGGTGAGTTATTTCAATCTTGTTTGAAATCACACTCTCTAGTCCTTCAGAAGTGTGTCAAGTGTAACCTTGTGTTAAATTTTGAAAAATGTCACTACATGGTTGAAAATGGGATTGTTCTAGGGCACATAGTTTCAAAAGATGGTATTGTAGTCGATCTTGCCAAAATTGAAGTGATTCAATCACTTCTTCCACCCACTTCTGTTCGAGACACCCCTTCATTCCTCGGTCATGTCGGTTTCTATTGGAGATTCATCCATAACTCTCGTAGGATTTCCCTCCCACTCACTCGGTTGCTCTAAAATGATGTCTCCTTCCATTTTGATGAGGTTTGCAAGAGGGCCTTTGTTGAACTCAAAACTGCTCTTACATCTGCCCCGATAATCCAACCCCCATATTGTTCCTTACCCTGTGAGTTAATGTGTGATGCTTCTGATAGTGCTGTTGGGGCTGTTCTTGGTCAAAGAAGAGAAAAGATTCCTCATGTCATCTATTATGCCTCAAAAAAATGGATGAAACTCAATATCACTACACTGTGACTGAAAAGGAACTTCTAGCAGTGGTTTTTGCCTCAGATAAATTCTGGTCCTATATCTTAGGTGCCAAAATCATCATCTTCATAGACCATTCTGCTATTACGTTCTTACTAAAGAAAAGTAATTCCATACCGAGGCTAATAAGATGGATCCTAATTCTCCAAGAGTTTGACCATGAAATCAAAGATAGACCTGAAAAAAAACCTGTGGATGATCACTTGAGTAGAATTTCTAATTCTTAACATTTAGAAATCATCAATACTGAATTCCCTATTGAGAACCTTTCATCTATCACTCCAAAAATACCATGGTAAGCCCCAATTGTAAATTACTTGGTTTATGGTGTTTTTCCTGAAATGTTTTCAAAAGAACAAAAAATGTAGTTGAGAAGTGATTCAAAATACTATTTTTGGGAAGAAAATAAACTTTGGAAAACTGGGGCAGACATGGTAATTAAGAGATGTGTTGATGAAAATGAGCATTCTTCCATCTTAGAATTTTGTCACTCACTTCCTGGAGGTGGCCACTTTGGACCACAAAGGACCTCCCGAAAGGTCCTAGACTCTGGATTCTTCTAGCCTTCACTCTTCAAGGACTCACATGAGTTTTTTCAATCATGTCCCACTTTACAAAAGTTTGGCACAATTTCAATGAGAAATGAAATGCCTCAAAAGCCATTAATCTTTTGTGAAATCTTCGATGATTGGGGCATCGATTTCATGGGACCATTTCCCCCTTCCAATGGATTCTCAAACATTCTTCTTGCGGTCGATTATGTTTCAAGGTGGGTTGAGGCCAAACCCAATAGGATGGATAATTCTCACACTTTTAGTGAGTTCCTAAAGACCCACATCTTCCAAATATTTGGCACACCACGTGCCTTGATCAGGGACTTACGAACCCAATTTTGTAATAGAACCAGGGAAGCTCTTCTGAAAAATAATGGGGTTGTACATAAAACATCAACTGCATATCACCCCCAAACAAATGGATTGGATGAACTTTATAATAGATAAGTGAAAAGAGTTCAAGAGAGAATTGTAAAACCCACCAGAAAAGACTTGCCTGAGAGACTTGGTAAAGCCCTTTGGGCTTATCGAACTGCCTATAAAACACCCATTAGGATGTCTCCTTTTAGGCTAGTTTTTGGGAAAGTGTGTCACATACCAGTTGAAATCCAACATAAGTCCTTTTGGGCTGTGAAAACCTGTAATTTTGATTGTGAAAAATCTGGTGAAGAAAGACTGTTCCAATTTGCTGAACTGGAGGAGCTTCGACTTGAATCCTATGAGAATTCCAATTTGTACAAAGAGAAGGATAAGGTACTCCATGACAAAAACATCATGAGAAAGGTATTTCATGAAGGTGAAAAGGTTATTCTCTTCAATTCTAGATTTTTTCTTCATCCAGGTAAGCTAAATTCTCGTTGGGAAGGTCCTTTTGTTATTACTAATGTTTACCCATTTGGTGCAGTGCAAGTCCAAGACCCCTCTTCCAAAATGACATTCACGGTTAATGGACATTGGTTAAAGCATCACCCTGAGAGGACATGAAATCCTGGAACAACATCAACTTCCACTGGCTCCCCAAATTCTCTAGCTGACCTACCACTAGATGGAGAAGGCGACCCGCCAAATACAAACTAGGGGGCACCTCTTTCCCTTTAACTCTCTCTATCTTTTCCTCTCTCTACCTCTTTATTCTTCTTCCTCTATCTTTCATTTTTTATCCATTTTATTTATCAAAACCTTTATTTTTAACTTTCTCTTCTGTGTGGGTGTATCATTACCAAAATAAAAACCTAAAAAACCAAAAAAACCAAAAAAATCACTTAAGAAAAACAAAAAAAATTATAAGTCATGATTACTCTCCATTGAGTTTTGAAATTTTGTACAACCATTTTGGGGAGTTAACAGACATGTTTTCATCTAAAAAATTGTGTATTTTCATTATGACTTTGGATAAAGAATTTTGTGTCAAAACCAACACATTTTGAATGCTCAATTTTTGATTTGGAAAATTATTTTCCCCAATCGTGAGAACAAACATTTTCATTCATGCCAAGGCCACCTATGGCCATATTTTCAAAATGTGTGTTTTCATCCCCATTTTTTAATCTTGAGTTTTTGGACCTTCGAGTTGAATTTCCTACCTTAGTGTGTATTAATATGATAGAGGCATTTTCTGAACCACATGAAAATCACAATAGCCAAATAGCCTTCTATTTCCCTTACATTAATCCTCCTTTTGAAATCCCCTTTGATCCTATGAAAACCTTGTCTTTGATAGCCACATTTCAAGCCCAATGCCTTATCCCACCCAATATCATCATGGATTTTCATTGCATATGTTTTTGAAATTTAAGTGTGGGGGGGAATGGATTTCATTTTTTTGTATCATTTCCTTACATTCTAGTGTGTTATCATATTGATGAGGGCAAGCATCCATTTTAGTGTGGTGGGAGGTTTTCATTCAATGGGATTTGGGAATGTATTTTACAAATGATTTTGAAAAGTGTTCAAAAAAAATTTCAAAATAAAATCAAAATAAAAAAAAATTCAGAAAAAATTGAAAAAATGGGTTGTGTCTTGGGTAGGTCAAAAATCACTCTTTCTCAACCTTTTATCTTGTTATAACTATTACAATTAATGTCGTGAGGAGATCAAACATGGGTTGCGATATGAGGGTGAGATTTGATTCAAGGACTACTTTCGTAAAAACAAAGAAAAAATGGAAAAGAAAAAAAAGAACACTTGCATTATATTCTTATTGGGAGAAGTTTTTTGTTTTGTAAATATTCCATCTTCTCATTACCTTCAAATTTACTTCCTCTATTGTGTCTTTCTTCACATAATCCTTCCCTTGTAAATATGTGTTTTCATTTTCATCCATGTTTTATTTCAAAAAAATGTGCATTGATTTTTCTATGTTGGTATTTTAACCCTCTTCTTATCACTTTTGGACATTATATTCCTACCATCCCCTAGACATAGTAAAACACCTTAAAAATACCTCTTGATTATTTTGAACTTTGGATAGGGATTTTAATCTAAGAGCTCTTTTCAAACTCTATTATTATCACTATTGGTTGGTGAATGAGTCAACCACCACAAATAAATTTTATCATCTTGAGAGGTGTGAGTTTTGAGTGTCCACATCTTCCATTTCTAAATTTGAGAATGAAAAAATGAATTTGTTTTGGAACATTTTTTCTGTAAAAACTTGTGTTGGATTTTAAAATGGTTGAGTGAAATAGTCTAAACCTCTCCTGATTGAAGAAAACCAAATTTTAATATCTGTTGGTGAGTAAAAATGATTTTGTCATGTTTTTATATTTTTTTGCACATGAGGACATGCACATAACTAAGTGTGGTTGATTTTATGTTATTAATATTTTCATGACGTATTATAGACTCCCTTTACTTATTTTATATGAAATGTGCATAATCTATGTGAAATATTAATGTTTTAATATTAAGTATAATTTTTGAGCATTTTTTGATGTAGTCCAATTGAGTAAGTTTAATGTTTTAATAATAAATATCACTATACTGATCCACATTGTGTGGTTCTTGTTTTTTAGGATTCTCCTTTCAATATAGAACATTTCATTAGAAGGAAATATGATCCAATTCTTCCATTTGAAGGGTCATATGGTACTCACAAACAAGACCAAAGAATATGTGAACAAACTGGACCAGCCTTGAAGACTGATTTACTGGGATCAATCCAGAAGTCCAAAAACATTAAATCTCCAACATAATTCGGGGGACACTACATGTCATCTTGGATAAACATTTCATGGCCCAAAGCCAAGTACAATGGTCGCAAATGAAGCTTTGAAGCTCAGCCCACCATTCTGGACCAAAAAATAAAATCAGTATAATATTCATGACATATCTCATGATGTAAGCATAAAATAGAGCTGAGTGTTTTCAGTGTAAATGATGAGATATTTTTATCAGACTTTTTTGAAAAAGTCATTTGGATTTTAAGGCATCTTCCTATTCCAAAATCCATTCAAATTGTGGCCATCAAAAACTCATGGATAGAAATGGACAGTTTAACCTTTTTAAGAAAACCGCCATAACTTTGGCACTATTTGTCCAAATGCCTCTAAATTTTTACAGTAGTCAGAAAGCATTATTATCTACAACTCTGAAGAAGGAGATATATGGATATTCGGCTGTTTGGATAGCCAAATTGGCGATACAATTGGAGGGAATGATTGGGAATGCAAACAGTCCACTCCTTGGGCTATAAATACTCACCCCTTGTCTCCTTGAGAGGGGTTGGAATTTCAGAAGAGAGGATATTATATTGGCACGAAAAAAGTGTTTCCAAAGGCTTGGGAGGACCTTCCATACTCATGTTTTCAGTTGAGATACCTTTCCTCTTCTCTTTGTTTTCACTTAATTTCGTGTTCTTCATTTTTTTAATTTTGTAAGTCTCTTTCTTTGTAATTATGTTTTAATGCAAGTTACTTCTTCAATATCTCTTATTCTAATCCACCTTCTATAGTTTAATATTTATGTTCTTAAAATATTTTAAATTCAGTTAAATCCCCTTCCCTTATTTAGCATCCTCGTTCAATCAAAAGTTAATTTTTACTTATCATCGTTGTTCGTGTGTGTGTGTCGACGTACCACTCTTTTCTTATCCCTTTATTTTTCTTCTCTTATTAATTTTTAATCATAATAATTATAACCAGATTATTAAACACCCAAATGTCTGAGTAAATCTCTCATTGGGGTGAGTTATAATTTAGTTATGATAAGTGATTGAGAGATTTTGATCGATGAATATTCTTTTAATTAACATTGTGTATGTTGGACTTAACATGTCATGGATTAATGACTTGTTTTGTTTAACATATAGTTTCCAGGGATTATTGGAACCATAACTACACCACCATAAATAAGATCTTATTGAGATTATAACATTAATTTAAGTTAAGTCTTGGTTTAAATCCTTAACATTTAGGAATTATAATCAACATCATCTTGTGACATGGGTATTAATTTAAATGCAATATAAAGAAAAGCTCAAAGATATCACAAGCTTAACTAACCTAATGATATACTCACCCCAATATTTATAAATTTGTTAAATCAAACATCATACACAAATTATTTCACAAGCTCTGCAGACAAACCCCCCAATCAGAATACAATTAACTAAAAAAAATGACTATTACAAAGTATCATCGCCTAGAAATCGACCCGAGTGCTGCTATACACATTATTAGAGGACTGGAACTTTGACCGGTCGATAGGCGACAATCGGCTGTGTATTTCACTTTTCATTCAATCCATACAAAAATACTCTTGCAGGTCACTGTACACCATTGTGCTTCCATGTTGAATAGATAATGAATAACTATAAGCCTCATGCCATAGCCCCTTCTTTAATTATTATATGTGTGGAATACAAACCCTATTCCTAAACCGTATTATTTAATCAAAATAATGGTTGAATTCAAGAACATTTCTCACCTTCTTTTGTGTCTCTACATATTTTTTCTTTTCCTGTTTAATTTTCACTTGTATATATGGTTGAAAATTCATTTGAGAAATATAATATTCCCACTTCCATTAAAATTTCAATATCCATTATTTTTAAATCCATAAATATTTTATCTTTTTTTATCATTAGCATGGATAGGTTAGCATTATCATGTCGACTCAAAGAATTTGAATCCTTGTTTGCCTTCCCCATGTGGTAATGTATTGAGCACTCATAATCTTAAATCAACTCGATCCATTTATTTTCTTGAATATTAATATCCTTTTGTTTGAAAATACACTTTAAAAGTTTATAATTAGTATAAATATCACAAATTTCACCCTAAATATAATAGCTCTATATATTTAATGCAAAGATTACTGCATCTAACTTCGAATCATGAGTTGGGTAATTTTTCTCATGGATTATCAACTTCATTGAGGAATAAGATATCACCATATCATTTTTCATGATAACACATCCCAGCCCCTTCATGGATGCATGCTTTTAGATCACAAAACTTTCTCCACTATAAGGTTGTGTGAGCATTGGTGCACTAGCTAACCTTATTTTTAGCAGATTGAAATCATCTTCACATTCCTCTATCCAAATGAACTAAACTTATTTTTTAGTCAAAATTGGTGAGTGGATTATATATTCATGAAAAATATTTCACAAAACGTCGATAATATTTATCCAAACCAAGAAAACATTATAACTTTGTTACCATTTTTGGTCTATTCCAACATTTAAAAACATCTGACTATGATGGAACCAGAGATATCTCTTATATTGAGATTATTTGTCCCAAAAATGAAACATTCTGAAGCCAAAATATGCACTGTAAAATTTTCACATAACTTCTCCTTTCTCAGGGTATTCAGTACAATTTTCAAGTGGTCTTTATTTTCTGTATTTCCATTTTAAAATACTATAATATCATCTATAATGACTACCAAAAATTGATCAATATAGTCTCTAAAGACTCTATACATTAGATCCATGAGTATAATTGAGGAATTCGTAATACCAAAATTCATCACTATAAATTCATAGTTTCTATACCTTGTACGGAATGCCATATTTTTTATATCCTCCTTTTTACATTTAATTGATTATATACAGAATGATGATCAATCATAGAAAAGAATTTATCTCTTGGTAGTTGGTAAAATATGTCATTAATGTGGGAAGAGATCATCAAACTCCCAGTATGTGTTTTATTGAAAACTCAACTTCTTGATTTGGTGGAAGACCTTAAAATTTCTATGGAAAGAGATCATCAAACTCATGTACATTGGGTGTATTCAAAATCAAGAGTTTCTCCTAAACCATTTGAGATAAATAACCTTAATTTATATTAATCAAGACCCATAATATGGGTTAAATTTCTACCTGAAGGTCATATTCATCCTTATATCAATAGATGATCATAAATTGATCTGAGATATGATATGTGATTTCCCTTCCGTGGTAATTTATATGAGCTACATATAGAGATATACAATCCATGCCAATAATCTCATAAAATTATATTATAAGAAGGATCATTAAGTTTTTAGGATGAAATTTCCCAGAAAACTCAATGGGTGAAGAATTATAAACTTTTTGTGCGACAGTTGTTCCATTAAGAGTTGTCATAGCTAACTCAACATCTAATTATGTAGGTAATATTGTGATACCCATATAAAATTCTTCAGAAATAAAGGAGTGGTTGGATCTAGAATCAAATAAAACTTTTTCTACATTATATTTTATTGTATGCATACTTTTCACTACTTCATTATCATACTCTATGTCATCGATAATGATTTCATATGAATTTCATTTGCCTCTGGCCTTAAGAGGTTTTTGATGTAGATCATAATCAATATACCTTGGATTATGGAATTGATTGGAAGAATTCCCCATTTCTTTTTACTTGTAGCATTGAAGCGTAGGAGGGGAATTCTGTATAGCATTTTCATTGAATAGATCATTAGAAGTATTTTTCCCATCACTTTAGTATTCAATTTCTCTATGAACTTCGATTCCAAACCTGAATCACTTTCTAGCCCCTTTAAGACATTTTCCTTAATGTTTCTTTCTACACATTGAGCATATGGAAAAAATTATCTTCTTTTTAATATGGTCTGTAGATATTACATTGAATTTAATTTTTATTTTGTTATCAAACCGATATGACTTATGGGTTACTCAAATCTCCATCTCAACCATAATAGCACATCGAACAATTTCCTTGAAACTATTGAAGTCCCTTATGGCTAATGACCTTCAAAATTTTTGTTTTCAGACACTAAATAATCTATCAATTTTAATATCAGTTTGGATAATAATTCTAGAATTGTACCTTGTATGTACTATAAAATGTTCTTTATAGGAACTGATGTATTCATTATCCTTTTGATTAATTTCAATAAACTCTTTCTCCATCTTTGTTTGAAGAATGCGAGGAAACTACTTATTGAAAAAATAATTTCTTGAACTCGTCCAATTCTATGGACTCAATTTCATCTCTTTGCCTCATATTATTGATAATATTACACCATTGATCAGCTTCACCTTCTAAATTATATGCTTCTAATATGACTTTATCATTTAGAAAACATTATAGTTTTTAATATATAATTTCAGTGGTATTGATCCATTATTCTGCCACTAATAGATCAGAAGACCCGCTGAATGAAGGTGGAAACTACCTCATGAATGATTTAATATAATGTTGCTCCCTCTTTTGATCGTAAGAAAGTTAGGCATGATTAATAGTTTGAAAAAATTGTGTGAGAATTGATACAATAATTTTCATTCCAACAACAACAACATTGGGTTTCTTATGGGGACAATCATTTAATTTCTCTTCCCATTCAGTATTAATGTTGTTTCATCAGGTTCTATCCATTGGCTAAAATAAAGAACTGTGTGTGAAAAAATAATCATAATTGGAAAAACACATAATCCAAGAATAATATTTCAATTAGAACACAGTGGGTTTTATCCTAGGTTATTCCTAAAAATCTCTAAATCACTAGGATATGATTGTAACCTATACATAGACTTATCCTTAGGGTTCTTAATAAGGTTCTCTCATCCTAGTTTCCAAAGGTTAACTATACCTTTTCTCTGATTCAAAATATAATGACCCATAATTTACCTATATATTTTACATAAACATTGAATAATATTTATTAAATAACATAACAAAAACAATTCTAGGATTGTATAGATTTTTTGTCTTCATAACTAGGAAACATAAAAAGATGGTTCATAAAATATCTATATTGTCTATGGATTATTTATTCATATCAAGAATCTTATTTGACATATCATACATAATACCCTTATTCATGTCCTAGGGAAAATATATGAAAGTGTGAGATCAAATTATCATTAAGGGTATATAAGGTAAATATCAATCATATCATAATAATAAGAACACAACATTTGAAAATCTTATCTTCTATATAAAATATCATAATATCATGTAATGGGATAAATCATAAATGTGAAATGTAATCCAAATAGTCATAACATATGACATGAAATTTATTTTCATAAACACAAAATAATAGAAAATAATTTCATATTAGTCAAGTCTCATTTCCAAGACCATCATAGCAGACAAAGTCCATTACATAACTAAGTACAATCATAATCCCATCCCTATATTACTAAACCAGATATACTTTTTCTTCCATTAATATTTATATCATGAGATATAAATCATTACCCAATTAATTACAGGGAGAAATATGTCCCACACATATCATAATTAAATCATTCTTACATGTGCCAAAAAAATAATCATTCAACATAGCACAACCCATGAAATAAAAAGGGTTTTTAAACATCATTAATTCATAATCCATATAAAATAAATGGATTTCTTGAAACTAGTTCCATAATAAACACAATAAAATAAATTTAATAAAAGGGATATAAACATAACCATATGTCTTCATAGATGGAAAATAATATTGATAAAACACTTGAACTTAATTCATGAGGAATATATCCTTTGTTTTCCAAAAATGTTTTCTTTTTTCAGAATGAAACATAATTTTAAAATAAAATAATTCAGTTGAAAATAATCTTGAAATAGTGTATAGGAATATTTATGGAAATATTGTTTCATGAAAGAGTAAAAATTCATTCATCCCATATTAGTTAAAAAAATATTCTCCTCATTTTTTTGACAGAAAAGTCAAAACGTACCTCAAATCCAATAATGAAAAAAGATTCCTTTGAAAACATTTAATAAAAATTAACCAAAAGGTAAAATTAACTTTTAAAAATTGTATAATAATAGAAATAATATTAGATAATTAGTAAAAATATATATGGATGATAAATATACCCTAGTAAATCCTTACATATAAATAATTTTGGATAGAAATGATATTAAAAAATTATTTCAAACCTTATGCCTGATATACATCATATGTATATGAAAATACTATATAAAGATTTAAATAATGCTAATTATTTATTCCATGATCTTAATTATTTTTATTATAACATTTATGATCATATTTTTATCCTCTAGTTAGTTACATTTCAGTCTTGCTCATTATTTGTGTATTAACTGCTTTTTGTTCTTATGGATATTTGGTTGGATAAGTTATTATTAACATTTTTATATTATAGTAATATCATTTACAAGATGGTATTGGTATAATATATATAATATTTATTCATTGAATTAATTAATATAATCATACTTTACTGAAGATTATGTAGAATAAATCACATAGTAGAGTGGAGATGGTAAGCCGTATACACGCACAAGCGACGATATCATTCCTATAATTTTTGAATGGTATTGAAGTGGATGGTGTAAATTATATAAAAATAAATATTAATTTATATTAATCATATATATAATTATTAATTTCATCATTATACCCATCCTTTAAAGGTGGTAACGAAAACGGATTACACCACGACATGGAGACGGTAAGTCATATCTATGCACGCTTTGTGATTTCATTTTTCATAGGATGTGTATAAGATATAATATGGTTGAATAATAATAATAATAATAACATTTTATTATATAATTAATACTTTATTTATTTCTTTATAATGAAAAAACTCATGAGGTGGAAGTAGAAGAATAAAGAAGTTGGAAAGAATTGGCAAATGATATTACCTCTTCTTCGACATTCCTCCTCTAAAACTCCACTTATAGCACTACAGTTGGTATTTAATAAATACAAGGACCTCTAGAATGATTCTAGGGAAGTTTATAATGGAAATGGTCAGGATATTATTTGTCTTGAAGGAGCATAATTATGTGCAGAGTTGATGGAGGAAATTCCCTTTTATAATAGAAGTATGGGGAATTTTTAGAAACCAGAAGAATATATATTTATAATAAAATAAAAACCCACGTAAAAACCTCAAAAATATTTCAATTTAGAATATGACATTATATATGGTTGTAATTTCATTATACAATAAATTTTAGACAAGTTTTTATGTAAATTTAAGTATTATCATTTTAATTAACACTTAGTTATTCTATTTAATTGTTAACTATAGTAACAAATATTTCAATACTCAAAGGGTTAAATATTTAAACATTTCAAGTAAATTATACCATAAATAAAAACATTTTAAAATTTTAGACCATATCATAATTTTTCAATATTTTTAAAATATTTTTATTATTTTTAAATAATTTAAGAAAAACTTATTTTGACAAAATATCAATTTTGACAATTTTGACACTATTTATTTCATGGATTTTTAAAAATATAAAATCAATAATTGTACCAAGAAAAATATATTTTATTATATCTCTAATGAGTCATGTTAATATATAAAATACATTTTACAAAATAAATATCCAAATTCATTTTTAATAAAAATATTTTTAATAACATTTATGTGATCTCTTCGTTAATAAAATAATTACTATCTCAATGTTGTGTAATTATTTAATATACATATTTGATGATTAAAAATTAAAAATAAAATAATATTATTAATATAAATATTCATTGTTTCATAATAATACTTTTATTCAAATTTATATTTGGAAAAACCAAACATTAGAAATGATATTATCTTTTAAAAAATGAATGATTCAAATTTGTCATCACTTTAATTAAAATAATTTATGTGTCATAATCTCTTATATAATACATAAGATGGTAAATATTTCGAAAATTAGATTCATATGGTTGATATATACTCTACCAATATGTTCTGGCCAGGTCTTTTCCCTTTGGATTGTTGTTAATGTTTTACTAAGAACTGTTTTATTGAATTCTCATCAAATTAATTAATTTTTTCATCATCCAAGTATCAGATTTAGAGTAAATTTTAATTTCCTAAAAATTAAAAATAAATTTCCATGATATATAAAACCATTTTATCTTTTAAATGAGTATTTATAATAAAATTTATATTTTTTATATCTTTATATTTAAAATAATTTAATTATTAAAGTTCTAGTGAGACATATTTCACTTTCATTAAATAAAATAACTAAAATAACTTAATATCATCCAAAATAACATGTTTATGTGGTCATATGAAAATTATTAATGTGAAAAAATCATAATTTAAAAGGGTTTATCCATTCAATGGTGTAAAATTATCGTTTTTAATAAAAATAGGTTTATTTATACATCGAATAGGGTTTTATTAATGCCCTATGACTAAAATATCAATTAGATGAATATAAAAAATATTTTATATTGTATATAAGACATATATGTCTCTTTAATTTCATTACAAAAAATAATTCACTCAAAATTACAAATTTCTAATTGATTTATATTTTTCATAAATAATTGGTATCCAATGAATTAAAAATTCATTTTCATAAGTTAGTTATAATTATTCCTTTAAACCTAACAGCTAGGATATAATGGTAATTTTATAATAACAGTTTTCGACAGTTATTTTAAACTCACAATTGAGTATAGGTTAAGCTATTGATGAATACAAATTATTTATAGAAAATATTTCATAAAAACTTGTTGGTGTTACATTTGTATATTCAAGATGAATGTATCTAATTGAGAGTTTCTTTATTTATATGGTTTTCATCTTATGTAAACAATTTTTGACACTTTATAAAATACACAATAATATTTCATTTATTTTATTTCATAGATATCTTTTTCATTTCAAATCATACATGAGAAATAAATCTCAACTTGAAGGCTATGTTTTTTAAGGCTATTTAGAAGAGGTGTGTCTTAACATTTCTTATAGAAACATGGATGATATTGAGGTAAGAGTCAATCAATTTAGACATGTTGATAACACATCGACTCAATCTCAACTACATAAAAAATAAAAAATCCTTCAACCCATTGTTTAATCAGTTGGGAGGATCTCAAATGTTACACTAACATAAATTTTATTATTATAGGCACATAGATATGTGATGCTAAATTTTAAAATTTCAAATCTTTTTATTAAAGAGATCAAGATAAAAAAAGATATCAATTAGAAGGAGAACATGAAATGAGAAATATATTACAAAAGTTGTTAGTAATGATATTGAAGTATAGTTTAGACATTGTGTAGCTTCATAAACATTTCTACCAGTATAGATATTTGGTTGACACATATTTTGTAAATGTAATAATGTATATTAGTTTTTTTAGAACATGAATTCTGATACTCATGCTGATTTATTATAATATTGGATGTTTCTAGCTCGATTTCCTCTAAAACAAGCTAAAAAATTCATCTCTTACAATGTGAATGGATTTAAATTTCATACAGTCAATCAGAAAGAGGGTTTAAAAACAATGAATGTTATTACATTTATAGTTTTGGAATTGGGATAATATGGAATTTTTATTGATATTATCTAAATAAAATAACATTTCCCATTTTATATTTTTTTTATTCAAATACAAATAAGTCAATATTAATAAGGGTATTAGAGGATATTCTTGGCAATTTAATTCTATAATATTCTCTTTCTTGATGGATGTCAGTGATTGTGAATTGAATTATCTGTATATCTTCTCATTTCTAGAAAAATGGTATACTATATGTAAGATATCATGGATAAAGGGTGGAGATTAGTTATTCACATTAAATAATGATACATGTATGATATGTGTTATGAAGTGAAATATTTGACATCTAACATTTAATCCCATCAACAACAAGAAAAAAACTAACTTTACCATCATGATATTTATAATATTAGTCTTGTTATATTGGATGAAGTGGATAAAGTAATGATGGAGTAGGAAAATGACATGATTGAAGAAAAAAAATATTTGATGTGCAGTCATCTATTCATTTATTAACCACTAATTTTATATGTGAAGCCTTTCATTATCATAGCTATGTATAGTTTTTTGTTACTTTTATTAATATGTTTTAATTTATAAATTTGTTTCTAGCTGAATTTTTTTGGAATATATGTACTTTGGTTGATTTTATTTGATTGAATGATAAGAATACTGAGGAAAAAGCATTTCACTAATATCAGTCAACTACAGGTTGATGTTCCCTCAACCCCATAGATAGATTATGATCCATCGGTCTCCCTCCCTAAAACATTTGAGACACCCTATGTCTACCCCCATCAATTTCTCTCACACCCTCCTCCATTATATCAGTGTCTATCACACCCTCCTTCTCTGTCCCATCATCATATGGGAGATTTCGTCTTCATTCAATAGGTTTGGCAATGAGAGAACAATTCATCACGCCTGTTTCTTCTGGAAGATATTTATGGGTGATAGTTATATGTACAAATTTTAATTTTAATAACATTATTTCAGTTTTTTATACTATATGATATTTTTTCATAAATGATTCAAAAAATGTTATATGGAGATAAATATGAACAATTTATATTTCTATAATCTAAAAGGATTCACGTTAGTTGTTTCATTGACCTATTATAGGGACCCCATGAATGATGTCATAAGAATATCTAGTTAGATTCTAGGCCAGCTGGTAGTGGATCAGGTTACCCTTTGAATTACCTATTCTTATTGGAGTTATATGCTTCAATCTATAAAAAATAATTTATTTTATTCCCATATAAAGGTAATTTTAAAACATTACTATGTAATTAAATGCCATTATGTAATAGAATCCCGATATTCTAAAACATAATCTTTTTGTACAAATGTTATTTCACTTTACCATTATTTATCTTATCGCATAAAAGTGGACATTGAAAATATTGGGTAAGAAATAAAATGATTTTAAATAGATGTTAAAGAATGAATTCAATGATAAATTGTTACCACCTAGCAAAAATATGATAAGGTACCTGAATGGGTACCTAGAGATATTGTGATGGTGTTTGTTGATATCCATGTTCATGAGTAGCACATGGTACTGAAATATACATTGTTATATTAATCTTATATTATATATATGCATGTATATGAAAAGAAGATAAAATTTGATATATTACTACTAAATGAAATTTTAATTATTTTAGTATGTTTCATGGAAATATTCCACAATTTGAGCAAAAAAATCATCACCATATTATTGGGTAAAAGTGTTTTTATAGAAATAGATAAAATCTGATATTATTTTCATTTGTTTAAATATTTATTAGATAAAATTATGTGTTCCATATATTAATCTATTTATTTAGCATTGTTTAATATATTGAAATAATTTAGGGCACCAATTCACCTAAATATAACTTTGGTTAGATGTTTGTAAAAAATATTATGGGAGTTATATGCATGATCTTGCCAAAAAATTGGGGTATGAATTCCATTTTCACTGTAATAATATATTTTCAGTTGTCACGATGTTAATTTGTATTTATTGAAATATGAATGATATTTTATTTATATTTAAAAACAAAATAACTATGGGCTTCCAATACCACACAATCCGTCATGGTCTCCCAGGATGATCCAGTTAGTCATGTCCTTAGGAATGGCCATCTTGGTCAGCTACATCAGATGGGTTTGGTATCATTACAAATGGAGTTCTCTGGCAGAACATTGGGGATTACAGTAGCATCAAATATTTGTTTTTGTTAATACATACCATGAGATACCAAGAGGATGTTTTTTTATTAAAAATCACAATTCAAGAATAGAGGGATAATATAAAGATGCAAGATGAAAATGAAATTACTCTACAGAAATTGTTGGTTGAATTATATCAAAAGATGAATAGAGCTATCTCTAGTGATATTATGTCGATGGATAGTAGTGATTACTGAAATCTCTCAACTTCATAATAATTTATGAAATTTTTTTTATTGATTTTAACATTAATTATAAATATAAAAACTATTTAATTTTTATTAAAAAATATATGTAGGTAATGGCAGTAGAGAGTGGAGATAGCGAGGAATATAGTGTCGATCAATGTTCATATAGTAGTGATTAAGGTTTACAATGGATTTGGTGATGATATATAACTAAACATATAAAACTATAAAACTAATATGGTGATTCATAAACCATGTTATTGTTTCTGATAGGGATGTCTATATTTCTCTTATATTGCATGAAAATATATATTCTTGGTTCATTTTCTTTGTTTTATTCAGATATTTACCTTATACTAATTATCCTTAGGCTCTTCATGTTTTTTTTAAATTAGTACACCTTAAAATTGAAACTCTTGTTGTTCCTTTCAAAATATATAGTATCTTTTACCTATTTATGAACTTTATTTAGTTCTAACTTCTAATTTGTAATTCACTAAGTACTGCCCAGATAACGAAACATACTGGTCAGCTAGCATATAGACATCCCACTAGAATCTTTCTTATGTTTGAAACATATATATTGTCAGCTTTACTCTCCTATCTGATAAAAGACCTTAATCTAGTTTATCCACAATGATAAAATGTCCATCCATAATGACCTAGATTTTTTTATTTGATATTTTTTCTATAAAAATTGTTGTTATTTTATGCAACAAAACTATATCTATTTAATAATGTACTAGTATTTAAAAATTATAAATAAAAATTTGATCATTATAAAATTTACCATTGAGAACAATACCCTTCGTTAACAATTTGACCATTATAATTAATTTTTATAAATAGGAATGAAAAATTATAATTAATGAAGAAAGGAGAAATTATAGACACTACTAGTAGATTCATGACATATGAATCCCATTTGTCAGAATTTAGAAGGAAGATAGAATCATTGGTGTTCTCCTTTAACCAATTCGAATATGAGTTTCAATAAGTGAAGATTGAGTGACATCACGTAAGAGAGAAGATCGAGTTAGTGGAAATTACCACTCGATCAATTTTAGTTGAGCCTCTCCATGAATCTATCACCATCATAATACATAACCATTGGTCATATGAAAGTGTTACAAGAGGTAAAGATTCGAATAATTAGTTAAATAAAGTGTAATTCCGTTGTATAAGTAAAATTGTTATTAAATCAATTCTATTTTAGGAATATTATTTCATCATAAAATATAGGTTTATTTGAGATGGAATTGAATAAATTTATTCTTAGGAAAAAATGTTACTTTTAGGTAATGATATAAATTTTTCTAATAAACTAAGGTATTATGAATAATAATTAATTTAATTAAATAGTTTTTTTTAAAATAAAATTATTCAAAAATTAATGATAAAATAATATTTTTATGTCCTAGAAAATTATTATGTGTCAGCAATTTTATTATACAATTAAACCTATAATTTTTTTAATAAAGAAAGTTATTATAGTTAAATGTTATAATCATCATATATAGAGAATTATTTTGATAAAATATATATTAATTTGTAAATCATAATATATAAATTATTTTATGGAAAATTAGTGGGATATTTCAATAATAATTTATTTTTTCATGAATAATAAAATGAAAAATTGAATTTATCGTTTTGTTTAATGACTGAATAATTATGAAATAATGATGAAATAATTAATTGACCACAATACATAGACTAAATAAATTTATTTTATTAATATCATGTATTTTAAAATATTTTAATCAATTTTCAAACCTCTAATTTACTTTCCAAATTCTAAAATAGAAACTTTTACATTAAAAACATTATTTTGTGGAAACATTTATTTTTCTTAACAAAGGATGTAATATAATATGATCCATAGTTCTTGTGGGTATAAAAAAACCTACAATATTGACCAAATATTAAAAACCATAAAAAATGATGGTAATCGAAATATTTTTTCCATTTTTCATAGCCTTTATTTCCAATTCCTATATTTATAAATTATTAAACAAATCCTCCACTTTTTCTATAAATACCCACCCATTTATCCATTTCATTTGACTCACAATCCATCCTTCAAATTTTTTTGCTGCTTTTACCTCCCAATGAGTCCCACTTGGTTTCCCCGACCCCATATGGTTCCAATCCTCCTGATCCTTGAGTAACTCTTCAAGCTAAGAGAATTATACATTATTTCTCTTCTAATCAAGAACCGATTTTAGTATGTGTCATATAAATGTTATGGTTACTCTATTATATTAAATTTTTTATCATAAACTTACTTCCAAATTAAGATTTATTAATGGGATACCCTTTCCTCCTCATATTTTACATTTATTACCACATTTTATTCCAATTATACAGCCAAAATTACTTCACAAAATTTCTCTCTTCTCCCTATAAAATACAAAGTTATTTTATTTTTTTGATTACCCAAAGAAATTTATTTTTTAAGTGTATTCAACTAGATGTAGATATGAATTATTTTATTTGCAGATATACACATAAAAATTGACACTCTCTTTTCATGGCCTAAAAAGACATAACGATCAGGTCTTTGATATCTTTTAAAATTCCATGATTTTGATAAGAAACTCATTCATTATTCTCTATATATTATTTATGAAATGTATGATTATGATCTATGTTGACAAAATTAATTAAGAAAATTGAAGGGTGTACCCAAATAGTGATCCAATTAAATGGGAAAATAAACTAATCTCTAGAGATTACATGTTTTATGATAACATGGTGAATAACCATGGTAATTTTCATTTACGAAACCTTCATGATTAACATTGTTGATGTGCTTATGAATGAATAAATTGAATCTTGTAACCAAATTTTAATTTTTTTGATTCATGTTATTTTTATTATAATATTCCATATTTTACTTTTCTCATGCCTTAATGACATTACTCATGTTCTTATTGATATTACACATGATCACATGTAAACAATTTCACCATTCAAGTACTCATGGTTAACCCATTCCATTGATATATTTCCCTAGGATATGAGATGTTGCGATGTACTCAGGATAAATCCATGAGGATTTATTGTAGTTAATTTAGAAGAATTTTTTTATGTTTCCATGTATTATGTTCCGTTTTTCTAAGAAAATAGACATTAAAAGAGAATCTATTTTTATAATTCAATGAAAAGTTATGTAATAAAAAGTCGGGATTCCATATTTGGTATAAAAGAATTATTTATTGATTTGTGGAAATTAAGATTTGAAAAAAATTGGAAGAACACTATAAAAAATTTTAATATTGGAAAACATCCTAGTATTTTGGTGAAGTATTAAGTATGTTGTTTCCAATGAAATAAAACTCTAGATGGATATAAAATAGTGTATGTGGCTCTGGAATAGATGTATCTAGGGTTAACACAGGGAAAAACTGATTTTCTCTAGACTCAAATAAGAATTAGTGCATGACAATGGGACTTACCAAACTCCTGGATTGACACTCTCGAGGGATATTTTTGGTTAACCGCTATCTTTTTGTGAACCATTATAAAGGATATATAGAAAATGTAATTGTTGTTATAAAATAAAATATTTTTTCATGATATTTTATGATATAAAATTATTTTCGAACTATATGATTCTTAATATAAGAACATTTTTTATTAAGGTTCTATTCTTTTAAAAAATCACTACAAATAGGGGGAACCATATTATAAATGAGCACAACAAAATAGGATTGGATGGACCTCTGATGGAAGTAGAATAGAAATAATTAGGAGAATGATGAATCAACTATCTTGAGTTGTGATTAATAACTTGAATCATGTTTAGAGATAAGATTCACCTTGAAGGGAATAAATTTTTGTTGAGTCCATTACATGACAATAATTGCCTTCCTTTAGTGAATTTACAGACACATTTATAACTGAATAATGGATAACCTCAATAAAAAATACCTATTTTCTACTCTTCTAATTATAAAAATATAATGATACCCTATATTAATACTACTTAGAAGGAAAAGATTATCAGTGGTGGAAACAGATTAACAAATGCAGCCAAGAATGAAGATTGATGGACTGATATGGGAATAGTATAGGGGGTCATTTTTTAATAAATATTTCCGAATTTAATTTAAATGAAAATAGATAAAGAATTATTAGAGATGAAGCATACGGAAAATGAATCGGTGGGAAGATATGAGATTAACATTATAAGAATTTCTCATTAAACCTCTAGCATTGTTATGGTTCCTAATGGAATGTTTTTAGACTCTTTACTTCACTAATACCCTATCTATGAAGGAATATATCCAATCGAGATAATGAAATCTGTGTGGAGACACTACAGGAAAATCACCGCATAGTGGCGTTTTTTTGGATATGGTGGTGGTTTAAACAGCTGTAATATGTTGTTGTAGAAGTTTTTTGAAATTGTTTCTAAATTTTGTGTCAGCATAAAATATGTAAGGGATTCTTTAATTTAGCGGCAGTTCATGGTATTTATAATACTGAACACATTTTTAGGCAGTTTTCTATGGTATTTGGGGTTGTTCTCTTGATGGAAAATGATTATTTTTATGGTGGTTTACACCACCACTAACAAATAATTTCATTTTCTCTAGAAAAACCACTGCTAAAACCATGATACCCACTGCAAAATGATAATAGAAGATGAAAACTGTGTTGAAGTGATTTTAGCTAATGCAAAATTATTGTATTTTGTAGTTGTTTTAACCACCACAAATAGTAAAATACCAAATTATAGTGGATGTTTTATCTACCCCTAAAAAACATGTATTTACTTAGTGATGGTTTAAACGGCCTCTAAAGGTGGAATTTAAAAAAAATAATTTCTAATTCAGCATCCCCAATACCAGTTCCCTGAATAAAACCCATCTTATTTCACAAACACATATATCCTATATCCAAAATAATACAAGGAAACAAAAATTTTCATAAGAAAAACAACTTTCAAATCCACACACACTTGTATGAGTATCACTCATTGCATGGTGTAATAATCGTCGCACTGAGCACATCCATCTGTTCCCCCATGGGAACCAGTGTTACTCATATGAATCTATGTAACACAAATAGTGTGATCATCTATGTTATAACTTATATCACCCATGATGTACAAATTATCAACAACATATGAGGCCATCCTTAGTATTCTGTAAAGAGGAAATCATATGTCTTTTAAGGTGTAACAAATACATCAATTTTCATTATGTTATAAATACTAATGATGCCATCTGTAAAGCCATACTATATTATAAAGCATGCTCATTTAATGAGGTTCACACAAAAAATATTTTTCAATTATAAAGTCATATGAGACATGTAGTAATATAGCCGTAACTCATACCATTTCATTAAAGTAATTATGTACTCCATTCTATAATTAAAGGCTTATGATATTTTAATAAACGTAATAGGTCCATGTGAACTAAAAATGGTATTTAACACCATAAATTCAAAGGTATGTTGTATTGCATGATAAAATGCATTATATATGAGAACATCTAGTTCCCTAAACAAGGCATAGTCTCTAACCTATTAATGTAGGGTTTTGTAAATAAGCATATGTAGTGGGTTGTCAGGTCCTCCCACAATTCATTTGAACTTCACATTGATAGTTTATAAAACAATACTCATAAAATGGGTTTTTATTAGGGAAAAAATAATTATATTATGTCATTAAAGGATTACACCATTATGTGTAGTAAAAATTTGAGGTTCATGGTCTTTTACATGGACAATTTAATAAACCAGGGATATTATTCTAAATAAACTATGATAAATAAATTAATCAAAAAATTCACAAGTTTCCACATGGAAGTCCTACTAGAAATCATAGTGAAAAAATTTATGAAACATCAATACTATAAGGGAAATACTATAGAAAACCTACTAAATACCATAGATGATCGACATGACAAATATCAAGGCATGTTTCTATCCATATCAAGAGATATTCTAGAAACACATGAATGCCTTGATAAAATAGTGAATTTAGATGCATGAAAATAATGCATCTAGTGTGGTGATAAATGTAGAAAGAAGTAATGAAGATTATAAGTCTCACTAAGTGGTATACAACACACATGACTGAGGTTTAATTCAACACTAAATAATGGGGATCAATCCAACCCTTTGAAAGGAGAGGATAGAAGGTGTATTATTATATAATTAATAAACATAAATATCCATGAATACAACATAAGGATCTTAAATTCATTGTGTATTTTAATTACTAGGTTCATAACATATAAATTGAAACATGAGTAATCAAGATAATGTTAGTTTATAAAAATGTTTGGTGGAAACTCTGTGCCACACATGATACATATAAAAACTAACTATTACCATATTTTTCCTACATATAAACAATACAACTAAGCATTATCTGATGATGAACACAACTCATCACCCTCTCCATCTCCATATATAATTATTTCTACCACCTATATAACATTATATTGAAAATTAAGTACTAATGTATATTTATATTTAAACATAAAACCAACAAATGTTTTCATACTAAATGATTTTTTATTTTTGTTATTTACTTGCTCACCACTAGTTATGTAATACCATTGGTGGAAGATCTGATCGTCTTCTGTTATAAATCAATCAACGCATTCTTTAATGTGGATATCTTCCTCCAATAATCATATGAAATAGGAAGGGAAACCGGCTTTGTGGATAGCTAGCCTATAATCTGACCACATAATCCTGTAGCATCATTCGTAAGGACCCCATGTGAATAAAATGGGAAAACTATCTTATATTCTGTCATATTTTATACAGCATAATGCTTCTGCCTTGGAATTACAATTATTTAATAAAATAAAATTAGTTTCAAAACAAATATTTCAAAAAAATTAAGCAGAAAAAAAATTAAAAATGATAACAGATGGAGAGTAAAAACAAAGAAAATATACATAACAATGATAATAAATGACTGCACAAATGAAATAAGTGGTTTCTAAAAGAATACAGAACTGTGCATACAATCATTTTCCCCTTCAATCATGTTATTTTCCTACTCAATTAGTTCATCCACATCATCCATCCTTGGTAGACTAATATTTTCAATATCAGGATGGACAAATAAATCTTCTTCTTGATGTTGATGAGATTCAATGTAAGAGGTAAAATCATCCACATTATCAACCATATCATACAAATATATTTGTTTTACATGAAAAAATACACTCCAACCTTCATCCACAACATAATTCAAATAATATACCATTTTTTCTTGTGTTGGTAGGATATACTGATAATTCATTTCACAATCACAAACATCCCATAAGCGAGAGAAGTTTATAGAAGTGAATTTCAAAGAAACTCTATTACCTCCTCTCATAATATATACCAAATTTAATTTGTATAAAATATCTAAAACATTATTGTTGTAGTTAAATTCAATAATATCACTCATCTTTCCATTGTATCCCACTTCAAAAAATGTAAATATATAACTATTATTTGTTTTCAAACCCTCTTATCGGTCGAATTTACAAAATCTATATCCATTTACATTGTAAGAGTAAAACTTTATAACATGTTTTACAAGACCTAGAGAAAGAAAATTCAAATCTTCTTATAGCTTTGCTCGAGTATCAGAAGTCACGATCAAAAAAAATATACATTAATAGATTTAAAAAATATATGTGTCAACCTTATATCCATATTTATTGCAATATTTTATGGAAAATCAATTAATGAAAACCATTCTATATGATCCTTATTAATAGCATTCATTATATCTCTATCAATTCAAGTTTGGCCCCTCATTTTTCTCTATATTTATATCCTCAAATCTTCAATAAATATATATGCAATTTCACTATTCAGAATCACATATCTATGTGCCTGTAATAATTCTATTTCATTCAGTGTAACGTTTGAGGTCATCTCAACTGATCGGCCAATAGTAAGAAATATTTTTGATTTCCCATGTATTTGAGATTTAATCGGTGTTTCATTAACATGTACAACTTGATTAAACCTTCTCTAAATATCATCCACATAACTAGAATAAAATTTAGGACATTCCCCTACCAAATAGACTTTAGTAATAGAGCCATTTGGTTGAGCATTATTTCTCAAATATGATTTCAAATGATCAAGATTTCTATGAAATAAAATAAACAAACATAATTATGAATTTAATTAAGTTCCATGAATTGTTTACATAACTGCAAAACATTTAAATTAACTACCTCTCAATTGTATACATGCATCGATAATGTACATATCCTCCTAATTTATCTTCGTCATCCAAAAACGTAGTTAAATTCATCTTGAAAGTAAAAAACGAAAAAGGAAAGATAATCTCAATTACAAAAAGTTTCAATAAAATCTTCTCCTATAGTTTTTCAAGCTCCAAGGGATGTTGATATTTCTTACATAATTTAATGAAAAATGTGGAGAATTTGAGTACAAAAATAGTAACTTTTTTACGTAATAATGTATGCAATGACAATGGTAGTAAATGATGTAATAAAATATGTGAATTGTTACTTTTAAATCCATGAAACAAACAATTATTTAAATCAACAAACCTCAACATGTTACTTGAATACCCATCAGATACCTCTACATGCTTTAAAATTCGAATGAATGTTTCTTTATCCTTATTCTTCATTGCAAAAAATTTCAGAGCTTACATTTCATTTTCATCTGGACAGAGATCATGTTTTATGATCAATAATTGTATGTCTTTCTTAGCGTTGAGATGATCCTTAGAATTTATATGCACATTAAGAAATTTGAAGATCAAATTTTCATAGATATTATTTTCAATATATATCACATCACGATTCTGACGCAATAAATTAAATTCCCATTACATATGTTTGAAGAAGATTCTTTTTCTATTACATTGTTGCATTTTAATTTCACATGATGATGCACTTCGAACTTGTTTCCCACTTTCATTAAAATGATTAACCTTCCAAAAAAAAATTCCCACGTATCTATAGTGTGTCTATATTTTAGAACTAGTTTACCACTTTAGAGGTGGTCAACGATCAATGAAACCGTTAAATTTTGATCTGTTTAGCTGAAATATTTGAGATTCATTGAGAAATCTTCGATGGGACAAGAAGCACCATTTTCTAATATAAGGTAGCCATTTGGGATCAAAATCAAAGTTACAAATAGGAAAATCCATACCTGTGTAAGAGTTATAACAATATAAATTCCCAATCCCAGGGAAGTCACTGATGGTCCACACTAAATTAGTATGCATTTTGATCATTGTTTTATAGGAACAATCATATGTTTCAAGATCGTTGCTCCATAACTCCTATTATAATTCCATTAAAGGATAAATTTATTCATAAATATCATTTACATGTATTTTTTTCTAGTAATAACAATCTAAACGATAAAAGGTATTTTTTTCATACACAACCAAGGAGGCAGATTGTAAGGGATCAAAACAAATGGGAAAAATGTTATATCTTGTACTCAAAGTCCCTAATGAGTTGAATTCATCATCATCCATTCCCAATTGAACATTCTTAGGATCAGGTGATAAATCTGGATGTAATAAATCATATGTGTTCCATGGTTATAAATTTCATGGATGTCACATTAACCCATCATTGTTATTATCTACAGAATGACACATCATTTGTTCAACGGTTTTTTATGACATGAATAATCATTACAATCAAGGATTTAATGGAAAGTAATGTAAAACATTTTTTGGTGTGTTACTTTTTTTAATCATGGTAGTATGTTGATTCAAACTTTCAACAACACACATTTATGACCATCTAGAAGAATAACATTTTTTTAAATCATTTCTACTTAAATCCTCTTGCGAATAAATCATTCAATCATTAGGACACACATATATATTTGTATAATTCATACCAAGCCTGTTAATAAATTTTTTCCTATCATAAAAATAATCAGGGATTTTTTCTTCAGGAAATACATCATTCAACAATTCCAATATCATAGACATTTCCATATTTGTAATTCCACAAAGACATTTTATATGGTACAACATTTCCAGAAAATAATGTTTTGAATATTTAAAACATCCACTATACAACACTTGATTTCCATGATCAACTAAACCATGAAATTTATTTTCCTTATTGAAGTTTACTCTTACACTAGAATCCATAAAATAAATAGGTGGATCCAATTATATGTTACAATCTTGATCTGGTTGTCCTACAGTCTCATGAATTTCATTTGTCACATTATTATTTATAGCACCTTCATGTGGTTGTTCTGGTATGTTTTGATGTTGATGTTGGATTCATTCAATGATGAATTCCTCATTTATAAGGTTTTCTATTTTATTTTCCATTGTAGATGAAGTAGGAATCTAATTCTATGGATTGACCTCATTGCTCAGCCTTTCTATAACGTTCTACTCTCTGTGCCAAATCCAACTCAAATATTGAGCAAAAAATATATTCATTATTAAATGTTCATAAACATAATATCTCTTCAAATATATTCAAAATTTATATTTAGGACATGGAAATCATATTATTCTTTCAACAAATCAATTAGGATTTGAAAATTCTAAAAATACTTTGAAACCCTTAGCATAATGAGGTGTGTTCCTTGGTAATTTGATCAAGTATTTTTCTATATATATCATAGTGTGCCTACACAACATTAAAAAAAATTAAAACACATAACTATTACTAAATAGGGAAAAAGAATCATATATAATAGTTGAAAAATATATAAATATGTTAAATAAGGTTTTCCAATATAAATACATATGGTAAATAAGGAACCCACAAACTAGAAAACCAAACAAAATGCAAATTAAAAAGATCCATAAAAGAATAGAATGATAATGAAAAAGAAACCATGCTATAAGAAATGAACTATATACTAAATTTTATGAAATAAATACAATATTAGCAGATAATATACATCATAAACCCAAATTCCAAAATACAAAACTTGGAAAAACATTGAAGATAGTCTCAAGTCCAATCCTTGTCCCAAACTCCAATTATTTTTCCTTGTAATCCAATCATAAGGTATTTATCCTATCCCAAACCCAAACCTACAATCACGTAGCATTAACCAAGGTATCTAGTTCCATGGTATCCTGATAAAGGTTTGAGTATAATTAAATAGGCCACCACCAATGATATCCATAAATATAACCACACTGTAATAATATACATGTAGAAGTGGTACAAATAAAATAAATTAAATTTTTAATTAAACTGTTGTAAATAACCACTAATTTCTGGGATATAAAATAACACCTAAGGAAATGATGAAAACATATCTCTTATGAAACAATATGTAATGAATATATGGAATACATACATTTCCTTGATGATAATAATATTTCATGTATTATCTATCACACAAATGATAAAAAATATATAGAAGAAACCAATGACATTGCTGAAACAAAGAGAATATATGATCCAAATGACTGTAAAAACATTGAAACATTGAATGACATCAAAAAAACAAAGAGAACCAATTAAATGGATGAAAGGAATTACATGGATATGAAAAACAAAACTAACAATATTAATGATTCCATGAATAAAAACAATTACAATGATTTTGGTGATGTAGTAAAAACCATTGATGATGAAGACCCCAATTAACTGACGAACCAAGGAAAAAATGACGATTATGAAAAAACTGAACCATAATGACCCTAAATATAGGATAATATTACTGAAATTTATGACATGGACCAAACAAATGAAAATTATGGCATAAACAATTTCAATGATGCTAATGAAATTGAATACATCTAAGATACAAAAAACATCAGTGACACCTATTAGATGAACCATACCAAATAACTTCTTGAAAAAAATAAAACATATGAAACCAATGACTCTAAATAAATTGTTGAAAAAGATAATTATGATGACACATATTACCATGAGCACATCATAACAACCCAATATGATAATGACTATGACAAAACTGATGATATCAATGATGATGATTTCTATAATGAAATAATAAATTATATAAAAACTAATAAACCCAATGAGAATGTATTCCCTGGTGATATTGATAAGATAGAAGTGTTTATTTACATATCCATCACTTATTAAACCAATAACAATGATGTCATGGGTGAAATTAAGGACACTAAGTACATTGATGATATAAGGTATAGTAACCATGATAAAAATATAGTTTAATGTAATGAAACATAATGCATAAATGACATGTGTGATACTAAAATCAAAAATAAATCTTATAACATCCATGAAACTGATGATGTTGATGAATTAAATTACACTAAAATTACTGATGAAACTAATTATATAGATGACCAAATATAATGATATAATTTTCCCCCTCGAGGGATTCAGGGGGTCATCGAGGTTGTGGGGGTTGTCGTGGTTGAGATCTATTAGGACATAGAGGGGTCAGGGGGGTGGCAATGGGTGGAGAGGCGCGGTAAGGGATGGAAAGGTGTGATGTGGGCTTCAGGGGGGCTGATGTGGTCACGTGGGTCATCAGTGTCTAGGAATTTGGGTGTTCGTGGGGTTTGGGATGGTCGGTGATGTGTGGTGAGGGGAGGTGAGGTGCGGTGAGGGCTTTGGGGGTCGCCGGAGTTTCTGTGGTCTTGTGGGTCACAAGTGTCTAGGGTTTTCGGGGGTCGGGAGTGTCGAGGGAGTTAAGGGAAGTTGAGGGGGGAGTTTCTTTGTTGAAAAAAATACTAGGTTTTGTGGTGGTTCATTAAAAAATTCCACCAATATATTTTAATGTAAATTAGCAATGGTTTATGAAACTCTTATTAAATGCTAATAATGTTGTAGTGAGATAGTGCAGAGTTATTGGATGTTTGAATTAGAGTTTGTAGAAACATCGTGGTCACATAAGCTAAATGAAAAAAAGATATCTTTAGAGGATGTTTTTCGGTGTAACATTGATCATGGAAGAGGAGGAGGAAGATGCATCTTTCCTATAAAGAAAATGTAGAAATAATCCTTCAGGTAACTACTTTTCAGGATTATAAAATTTTAAAATTGTGGAAGACCAGGACCTATAGCTTGGAACTGTCATAGTGAGGTGAAGCCTCAACATCTCAACACAAATGAAAAAGGGAAGATGGTGAAGGCCCAACCTAAAGGCCAATAATTTATGTGCGAAACAATTAGGCAGTTTTCCAATCAATGTAAAAAGTAGGATATAATGGATTAAAATGTTGTTTCATAAACCATATTGTTGTTTCTAAAATGAATATTGATATTTCTCTTATATATAATTTAAATCTATATTGTATGTTCATTTAATATGTTATACTCATAAATTTACCTAATACTAATCATTATTACACACATCAAGTTTTTTATTGTTTTAGTACTCCTTAAAATTACATATCTTATTTTTCTTTTCAAAATCTATAGTCTCTTTCACCTATTTATGAAAATTATTTAGTTTAGAATTCCATTTTTTAATTTACAAAGTACTTCATAGATAAAAAACATACTGTTTAACTTGCATATGTAAATCCCACTTGAATTTTTATTTTCTATGAAACATATATATTGTTAGAATCACAATCCTTTTAGATAGAATACATTAATCCAAATTATTCACATAGATAAAATTTCCATCTGTAATGACCCTGATTTTTTTAAATTATATTTATGTCCTTCAAATATTTGTTATTTCACACAAAATACACATTTCTCTTTAATAATCAAGTAGTATTTATAGATTATAAATGGAAATGTGGCTGTAGTAAAATTTGACAGTTGAGGACTATAAACATTTTTAACAGTTTTAAAATTATAATTAATTTTTATAATTAGTAATTACAAATTATAATTAATGAAAAGACGAGATGTGATGGGAACTGCCAGTAGAGTAATTTAGTATGAATCCCATTTGTCTAAATTTTGGAGGGAAGTAAAATTATTGGGGTTTTCACTTGACCAATCCCAAGATAAGTTTCAATAGGTGAATCTTGATTAAAATAACCTATAAGAGAAGTTTGAGCTAGTGGAAATTATCACTCAAAAAATGTTAGCTAAGCCACCCCATGAATCTATCACCATCTCACAACTTAATAAAATTTTAATTCCATCCATTCCATTATAGGAATAGATTTTATTAATAAAAAAATTGGTTTATTTGAGAAGGAAAAGGATAAATAGATTTTTCGGACACAAATTGTACTTTTCAAAAATGATATAAATTTTTATAATAAACTATGGTATTTTGAATTATATTTATTTCAATTAAATAGTATGATAAATACACTATTATTTAAGTACAAATGAGAAAGTAATTTTATTATGACCTTGAAAATTTTAAGTGACAATAATTTTTCTATTAATTTAAACATATAATTTTTTTAATAAATAATTTATTTATAAATAAATGTTAAAATAACCATATATATCTAATTATTCCTATAAAATAAATATAAATTTGTAAATCATAATAGAGAAATTAGGTTAGGGAAATTAAGGAGAATTTTCTATAATTATTTATTTTTCATGAATAGTAAAATTGTAGTTTGAGTTTTTCAGTATGTCTAATGATTGACAAATTCATTCATAACTATTTAGTAATTAATTAACAACAATCAAAGACCTAATTTATTTTATTTTATTTATATAATTTGTTTTGAAATATTTTAATCAATTTTTTAACCTATAATTTACATTTCAAAGTCTAAAATCGAAACATTATCTTTAAAAACATTATTCTTTAGAAACTATTCTTTTCCTAGAAAAAAAGTAATATAATATGATCCATAGTTCTTTTGGATTAAAATAACTTAAAACATTACCCAAATTTCAAAAACCATATGAATAAATAATGTTAAAGTCAATAGTTATTCATTTTCCACAACCTTGATATCTAAGGCCAATATTTAAAAATTATTAAAAAAATCCACCACTTTTTCTATAAGTACACATCCATTTCTCCATTTAATTTCACTCACAATCAATACATCACAAATTTTTTGTGGATTAATCTCCCATGTTTTCTCCATTGGGTTACCTCGATCCCCCATGGTTCCATTCCTCATGATCTAGGAGAAACTCTTCATGGTATAAGAATTAACCTTTCATTCTCTTGAATTTTGGAACCTATTTTAGGTGGTGTATGATAAATGTCATGGTTACTCTATTATATTTAATTTTTTATCATAACCATACTTAAAAATTATATTTTTTAATGGTATACCCTTTCCTCTTCAGATTTTACTTTTTTTAACCACATTTTATATCCATTATGTTGTCGAATTTACATCTCAAAATTTATCTCTTCTTCCTAATAAATTCTATCTAATTTTCTTATTTTTAATACCCAAACAAAATTATTTTATATGGTTATTCAACTAGATGTATATATGAATTATTTTATTTGTGGATTTACAAATAATAAACTGAAACTCCCTTTCCATGGGCTAAAAAAGATAAAATGATTAGGTCTTTAAAATATTTTGAAATACTCGGATTTTGATTAGAAACTCATTCATCATTCTTTATAGATCATTTATGAAATTATTGATAATGATAAATGTAAATCACATTATATTGAAAATTGTAGTTTGTAACCTGATAGTGATCCAATTCATTGAATAAATAATTTAATCTCTAGAGATTACCTGTTTTACGATAAATTGGTGAATAACCATTGTCATTTTCTTTTACGACAACATGGTGATTAAACATGATGATGTGCTTATGAATGTATAAATTGAATCTTTTAACCAAATTTCAATGTTATGTCTCATGTTATTTTTATTATAATATTCTTTATTTTCCTTTTCTCATGCTTTAATGACATTACTCATGTTCTAATTGATATTCCACATGATCACATGTAAATTATTTTCCCTTTCTAGGCCCCATTATCAACTCATTCCTTTGATATATTTATGTAGGATATGAGATGCAGTAATTTACTTACGAAGAATCCATGAGAATTTATTCTAGTTAATTTAAAATAATTTTTTATGTTTTGAAGTATTATGTACCTTTTTTCTAAGAAACAATACTCTAAACAAACATCTATTTGTATAATGTAATTAAAAGTTATGTAATAATAAGGTGGGATTCCATATTTGGTATCAAAGGATGGTTTAGTTATTTAAGGAAATTATGATTTTAAAAAATTAAGAAGAACACTATATAAAATTTTAAATATAGGAAAACATCCTGGTATTTTGGTGAAGTATTAAGTAAGTGTTTTCTCAAAAAAAAATCTCTCACTAGATATATAGAAGTGAATGTGGCTATGAAACAAATATATCTAGGGGTAACACCCAAAAACATCCCTTTGATCTAGACTCAAATAGGAACTATTTCAT
Source organism: Viscum album (assembly GCA_963277665.1). Taxonomy (NCBI): domain Eukaryota; kingdom Viridiplantae; phylum Streptophyta; class Magnoliopsida; order Santalales; family Viscaceae; genus Viscum; species Viscum album. The sequence continues at coordinate 1,899,652,105 of OY728133.1, read as the reverse complement.
AAAAATTGGAAATTACAAACTCCTAGATTGACACTCTCTGGTGATATTTTTAGTTAATCATAATATTTTTATGAACAATTCTGAATGATATATAGAAAATTTAATTGTTGTTAAAAATAAAATATTTAAGCATGATGTTTTAAGATATAAAATTCTTTTAGAATTATATAATTCTTAAAATAAACACATTTTCACAAAATTTTTCTTGTTTTAGATTATATTTAGAAATAGGGGGAACCACATAAATTATGTTCACAATAGACCAAACGCCGATGGCCCTCGAACGAAGGCTATAATATAAAACATCATGAGAATGATGAATCATATATCTCGGGTTGCGAATAATAACTCGAATCAAGTTGAGAGATCATATTCACCTCTAAGGGAACCACTTTATGTTTATTCCTTCATGTGACAACAACTCCCTTCCTTTAGTGGATCTACCAACTCATTTATTCCAGAATAATGGATAACCTCTATAGAAAATATCTTTTATATACTCTTATATTTATATCAAGAGAATGTTACCCTAGTGTTATACCACGTAGGGGGAAAAGATGATCTGTGGTTGAAACTGATTAAAAAAACAACCAATTAAGGAGATTTATGCTATGAAGAATAATAGATAATATGATAATTTTTCAATAAATATTACCCCATTTAATGTGGAAAAATATAGATAAGGAATTCCTATTACTAAAGAATAGGGAAAATGAATCAGTGGGAAGATATGATATAAACATTATAAGACTTTCTCTTTACACCTCTAGCTTTGTTATGTAACCTAATATAAAAGATTATGGACTCTTTAGGGAACTAAGATTGTATCTATGGAGGAATGAAGCTAATCGAGACTATAAAATATATGAGGAGATAGTGCAGAGTTATATGAAGTTTGAATTGCAGTTTGGAGAAACATTGTGGTCACATAAGTAACATTAAAATAAGAGATCTTTAGAGCCAAACTTTGGGAGGATATAAGATCATGGAATAGGTGTAAATAAAATGCATCTTTCCCATGAATAAAATTTAGGAATAAGCATTCTAGGAACTACATGATTGGTTGAAAAATTGTTACATGTGTTGAAGAGAAGACCATATAGCTCGGAACATTCATATGGAGGCGAAGACTCAACTTCTTAGCACAAAAAAGGGAATATCGTGATGGGACAACCTAAAGGAAAATACATCAAGTGTAGAACACTTAAGAACTTTTCCAATCAATGTACCAAGTAGGATATAATAGATAAAAATAGTGTTTCATAAACCATGTTCTGATTTCTGATAGGGATATCTTTATTTTTATTATATCGCATGTAAATATATTTTGTCGAATCATTTTATAAGTTTTATTCTCATATTTAACTTATACTAATAATACTTAGGTTCTTTAGTTTTTTTTGTTTTAGTACTCCTTCAAATTAAAACTATTATTTTTCTTTTCAAAATCTATAGTATATTTCAACCATTTAGGAACTTTATTTAGTTCCAAAGCCTATTTTGTAATTCACCATATACTTCCTAGATAAAAAACATACTGGTCAGCATACATATGGATATCCCACTAATATTTTTCTTTTTTTTGAAACATATGGATTGATAGATTCACACTTATCATATATAAACGACCTTGAACTAGTTTATTCACATAGATAAAATTTCCATCTCTAACAACCTAGAATTTTTTACATGATATTTTTTTCCTAAAAATGTTTTTTATTTTACACAATAAAAACATATATCTTTAATAATTATGTAGTATTTAAAGATTATAAATGGAAATGTTACTATTGGATAATTTGACCATTGATAAATATACACTATTTTTAATAATTTTAATATTATAATGAATTTTAATAATTAGTAATGACAAATTATAATTAATGAAGAAAAGAGAAGTGATGACTACTACCAGTAGAGTCATTCCATATAAATTCCATTGGTCATAATTTAGGAGGGAGGTAGCATAATATGGGTTCTCCCTTAAACAATCCTAATACTATTTTAAATTGGTGCATCTTGAATAAAATATTCTCTCGGAGAAGTTTGAGTTAACGGAAATTATCACTCGATCAATGTAAGCTGAGCAACCAGACGAATCTATAACCACTGCAGACCTTAATCTTTGGTCATATTCAAGGGTTATAAGGGGTTATGTTTCTCACCATAGTTATTCAATGTGTAATTCTTTTGTATAACTAAAATTTTTATTCCATGAATTCCATTTTAGAAATAGTTTTTCTTAATATAAAGATACGTTTATTTGAGATGGAATTGGATAAATTGAATTTTCTAACAGAAATTGTATTTTTCAAAAATGGTATAAAATTTTATAATAAACATAGGTATTATGAATGATAATTATTTTAATTAAATAGTATGATAAAAACAATATTATTCAAAAATAAATTATAAACAAATTATTATGCCATTGAAAATTTTTAAGTGTCCAAACATTTACTATGAATTTAAACAATAAATTTTTTATATAAATAAGGTTTTTACAGTTAAATGTTAAAATCCTTATATATATAGAATTATTATGATAAAATAAATATCATTTTGGAAATCATTACATAGAAATTAGGTTTGGGTGAATTATTGAGAATTTTCTATAATACATTAATTTTTCATGAATAGTTAAATTATAGATTGAGTTTTTTGGTATGTTTAATGACTACATAATTATGTCATAATGATTTAATAATTAATTAACCACAATCCAGAACCTAATTTCTTTATTTAAATTAAGTATTTTAATTTATTTTAATCAATTTTTAAATATATAATTTACTTTGCAAATCTAAAATGGGAAGTTTGACATTAAAAAAATTATTTTGTAGAAACTTGTATTTTCAATGAGAAAAGAGGTAATATAATATTATACAACATTCAAGTGGATTAAAAAAACATAAAATGTTACACATATTTTAAGAACCGTATGAAAAAACTATGGTAAATCCAATAGTTTTTCATTTTCCACAACCTCGATTTTTAAAGCCTGCATTTGGAAATTATTAAAAAAATCCTACACTTTTTCTATTAATACCCATCCATTTATCCATTTAATTTCACTTATAGTCCATCCTTCACAAATTTATGGTGGTTTTACCTCCCATGGAGTCCTGCCGAGGAATCCTTGATCCTCCATTGTTCCAATCCTCAAGATCTAGGAGTAACTCTTCCAGGAAAGAGAATTGTCCTTCATTTATCTTCAAATCAAGAACCACTTTTAATATATGTCTTATAAATGATATGGCTACACTATTATATTACCTTTTTCTTCATAACCATACATCCGAATTATGTTTTATTAATGGGAGACCTTTCCTCATCTAATTTATCTTTTTTACCACATTTTATACCAATTATGTTGTCGAATTCACTTCTCTAAATTTAACTCTTCTCCATAATAAATTCTCTCTAATTTTATTTTTTTAATACCCAACCCACTTTATTTTCTATGGGTATTCACCTATATGTGAATAAAATTTATTTTTGTTGTGGATTTACTAAAAATAAATTGTCACTCCCATTTTTTGGCTATAAAAGATATAATGATCTGGTCTGTAATATCATTTAAAATGCAATGATTTTGATAAGAAACTAATTCATTATTCTCCATATATTATTTATTAAATGTTTGATTATGATGTATGTTGATCAAATTTATTAGTATATATGAATGGTGTACCCTGACAGTTCTCCAATTCATTGGGTAAACAATTCAATCTCTAGAGATTACATGTTTTACGATAACTTCGTGAACAACCTTGGTAATTTTCAATTATGAATCCTTGTTGATTAACCTTGGGGATATGTTTATGAATTTCAAATTTGACTTTTGTAAACAAATTTAAATTTTATTAATCAAGTTATTTTTATTATAATATTTTTTTCTGCTCTCAAGCCTTAATGACATTTCTCTTGTTCTTATTAATATTCCTCATGATCACATGTAAACCATTTTCCCTTTCTATGCCTCATGGTCAACCCTTTCCTTTGATATATTTCCCTAGGATATGAGATACAGTAGTATACTTAGGATAAACCCATGAGGATTTATTCATGTTCATTTATATTTATTTCATGTTTCCATGTATTGTGTACCTTTCTTCCAAGAAATTATACTTTAAAAGATCATCAATTTGGGTAATTAAATGAAGCATTATTTAATAAAAAGTCGAGATTCTATATTTTCTATCAAAGGCAAGATTAGTTATTTATAGAAATTTGGTTTTGAAACATTAGGAAAAACCCTATAGAAAATTTTAAATATAGGAAAACATCCTGGTATTTTGGTGAAGTATTAAGTAGGTGGTTTATAATAAAAAATTATCTAGCTAGATATAAAAAAATTGGATGTGGCTTTGTAATAGATGTTTCTATGGGTAACACCCAAAAACAACGCTGTAATCTAGACGCAAATAGGAACTAGTGCATGACAATAGGCCCTTCCAAACTCCAAGATTGACACTCTCATGAGATATTCTTAGTTAATCAGAGGATTTTCATGTACCATTATAGTGGATATATATAAAATTTAATTGTTGTAAAAAAATAATATATTTATGCACAATGATTTACGATATAAAATTCTTTATTATATATGATTCTTAAAATAATCACATTTCTCACTAATGTTTTCTTCTTCTAAAAAATATTTGGAAATTGGGGGAACCAAAAAAATGATGAGTTCATTGGACTAGGTGCTAATGGACCTCTAATTGACGCTGACTATCTAGAGTTGTGAATAATGTCTTTAATCAAGTGGAGAGATCAGATTCACCTCCAACGGAACAACTTTATATTGATTCATTTAAGCGATAACAACTATATTCCTTTAGTGGATCTACCAACACATTGAAGTCTGAATAATGGATAACCTCTCTAGAAAATATATTTTATATACACAACTTTTTATAGTAAAATAAATTTACCTTAACTATATACCACATAGAGGGAAAAGCTGATCAGTGGTGGAAACTGATTAAAAAATGCAACCAAGAAGGGATATTGATGATATGAAGTTGGAGTGTTCATGGGTTCATTTTTCAAAGAATATTTCCCCATTTAATGTGAATAAAATAGATAACACATTCCTAGAGCTGAAGCATAAGGAAAATGAACCAGTGGGAAGATAAAAGATAAACATTATAAGACTTTTTCGTTACATCTATATCTTTGTTATAGATCCAAATATAGGCTGATAGATTCATCTATGGACTAAGTCCCTTTTTATGGATGAATATAGCCAATCCAGAATATCAACATTGTGAGAAGATAGTGTAGGGTTTTCTTTTGATTGAATTTGTGTTTGGAGAAACTCTGTGGTCAGATAAGTTAAATGAATATAAGAGATCTTTGTATCCAAACTCATTGAGGATATTTGATAATTGAAGTGGAGAAAATATAATGCTTCTTTCTCATGAAAGAAATGTGGGAATAAGGATTTGGGGAACAACTTGATCGGGAGTGAAAAATATTACATGTGTATAATAGCAAGCCTTATAGCTCAAAACTGTCATAGTGAGGTGAAGCCTCAACATATCAACAAAAACCAAAATGGGAAGATGGTGAAGGGCCAACCTGGAGGCCAATGCTTCAAGTCTGGAAAATTTATACAAATGTTCCAATCAATGTACAAATTAGGATATAATATACAAATATTACCATAAACCTCATCATAGTCGAATAGATCAAGGTCGGGCATTTTTTATCCTGACGACTAAAATAGAAGTTCCAAATGATGTATAAGAAGGTACTCTCATTGTTCTATAAAATCTAGCATGTAATTTGTTTGATTCTAGTTCTATTCATTCCTTTATTTCTACTCAGTTTGTAAAGTATACAGAATCAATACCTGATCTTCAAGATTTATTTATATTAGTCATGACTCCTGGTGGGATTATCCACGTTTAGCAGTCTTGAATGCAAAACCTAAAAATATTTTCAAAGGATATATATCATATCCAGATCTTTGTCTAGAAGAACCTATCATAGACATATTAATAGAGATGATCAATGGAGGGGAAAAAGGAAATGAAATTATAATTATAGATAATGTCCCCATTATTCAAAAATAAATTGAAATATTACCTGAAGAGCTATATGGAACTACCCCAGAGAGAGAGGTAGAGTTCTCTTTTGGACTCATTCCTAGATCCAAAATGATGTCAAAGACTCTATGTATATTAGAAAATGTTGAGCTTGGGGAATTAAATAAAAAACTTCAATAACATTTTGATAATGTATTTATCTAACCATGTGTATGTCCTTGGGGAGAACCTGATCTATTTTTCAAGAAAAAGGGATGGATAAATTTGGTTATGTATAGATTATATTGAAAATCATAGAATCATAGTGATGAATAATTTTCCTCTCATAAGGATTGATGATTTATATGTACATCCTCATGTGGATAAATTCTTCTCTATTATAGATATTCGATGTTGTTATCAATAATTAATGTAGAAGGAATAAGATATTATACATACTATCTTCCGATCAATATATGTAAATTATGTGTTTGCTATTATTCCCATGGGATTGACTAAGGCTCCTAATATGTTTATGGATTTGATAAATATACTCTTTAATGACTACCTTGATAAATTTGGGGTAATTTTTATTGATTATATTATTATATATTCCAAATGTTTTGAGGAGAATTAGGATCATCTAAGGGTTATGTTGAAAACTATAAGGAATGACGGGCTATTTTGGAAAATTTATTAAATTTAAATCTTTTTTACAATACATTTCATTCATAGGGAACATAGTAACTAGTGAGCGAATATCAGTTGAACCTACCAAGACAATGGTTTTGGAGAAGTGGACCCATCCTACAATATTATGTGAGATTTATAGTTTCCTATGTTTAGTAGGATATTATAGGAGGTTTGTGAAAAAAAATTCATTACATTTTAATCCACTGAACTAGAAAACTAAAAAAGGGGCCAAGATCATCTAGAAAAATAAGAATGATTAATGTTTACAGAAGATAATGAAAATATTGGTTATTACTCATATGTTAACTTTAACCACCATCGAAGAAGGTTATATTATTTCTAGCAAAGAATCATTGAAAGGGCTTGGGTGCATCCTCATGCAAAATTACATGGTGATTGCTTATGCATATCGATAGTTTATGGCTCATGAGAAAAATTATCCTAGGAATGACTTGGATCTATCTATGTTATTTTATCTATAAAATTATGGAGGAACTATATTTATGGGGAGAAAGGAGATATATACATATACCACCAAATTGTGAATTATATATTATTGCAAAAGTAATCAAACATGAGACAAGGTAGATGGTTAGAACATATTAAAACTATGAATATTCAATTCATTGTCACCTTGAAAGAGAAAAAATGTCATTTGTGCATTAGTTAGGAATGAATCCATTTTTTTGGTAATGATGAGGGTTCAAGGAGAACCATAGATAATGGACCTATTATGGTTAGACATGGTAATCATGATGGAAGGGACATAATCAGTCCTACCCCAAATATTTTCAAAACCATAATTACTTGAGAAGATCAAGAAATATCAAGGATAATATTATTTGTTATAAAATAAAATAGAGGATGTATAGAATGCGAAGTCTCTATAATGTAATACTGATCAATAAATTATACTGAAATTCCATACAATTCTATATGTTCAATCTATTGTTGAGATAAAGATAGAAGTAATGGAAGAAGCTCAAATATATATATAGTATTTAAACATCCTCAAAATAACTAAAATGTATAGAGGTCTTTGTGATCATTATTAGGGGATAATATGAAAAGAGGGATTCTCAAATACACTATAAGGTAATTGGTATGTTAGTAGGTGAAGGTGGGGTGAAAACAACCTAAAGGGGTGTTACAACCAATACCCATATTTGCATAGAAGTGGTAAAATATCAATATAGAATTTGTCGCTATTCCCCAAGAACATCCAATGGAAACAATGAGAAATGGGTTATGTTGGGCTGAATCACCAATACAACCCATTTCATCACTATTTGGTAATAATTATCTATTTACCATCATTATATGATTTTCATAAAGGAATTGGTTTGGTTTTCTAGGAAACCACTTTCTATATTTTATTACCATGATCCTAGGTTCACATAAAAATTATCTAGAATTCTTCAACATCATTTGAATAATGAATTGAATTTTAGTATAGTTTATCCCCCCCAAATTGATGACTAATCTAAGAGGACTATTCAAAAACTTGATGAAATGCTGAGAACATGTTTAATAGAATTTAAAGGTGGATGGGATCACCACCACCCATTAGTTGAGTTCTCATAAAACAATAGCTTCCACTCAGTTATTCAAATTTCAGCCTATCAAGATCTATATGGGAAGTGATGTATAACTCTTGTTTTTTAGGATGAACATGTTGAGAGAAATCTTTTTGTTCCGAATCTTGTCAAAGATAAAATTAAATAGGTTCATTTCATTCGACAACATATAAAGGAATCTCTGTGTAAGTAGGAGAGATATTTTGACAACTATTGAAGGAATTTGAATTTTTATGTTGGCAGTAAATTTTAATTTTGAATATTACCCTGAAATAGTGTCACGTGGTTTGGGAAGAAAGGCAGACGTAGACCTGGGTACGTTGGCCCATGTGAAATTATTGATCACAGAGGATCAGGGGACTATTAGAAATCACTTACAGTAAATCAATCTCAAGTTCAGGATTTATTCAACACGTCTCTCTTGAGGTAATAACTATCTTACCATTCACATGAACTGAATTTGGAGGTGGTATAACTTGAATATGACTAAACTTATGAAGAGTAGTTGGTGGAGATCTAGGATCGTAGAGACAAGGTTATATGGCACAAAAATTCCCACCCTATCAATGTGTGGTGGAGGAACCATAAATTTGAAGAATTGTTGTGGGAACCAGAGGAGACAATGAGACAGAATTACCCACCACTTCTCTCAAATTAGAGAATGGGATGAAATTTCGAGGATGAAATTTCTTTATGGGGGTAGAATGTAACATCCCAAACCTTTTTAAATGATATTTTTTTTTCCTGAATGTGTGTGTTATTAAACACAAAAAAACATGTCTATAATAATGAAGTAGTATTTATATAGTATAATAGGACATTTGACTATTAGAAAATTTTACCATGGATAAATATACCCATTGTTAATAAATTTACCGGTATAATAAATGTTTATAAGTTTAATTAAAAATTATAATTAATGAAGAAAGGAGAAGTGATGAGCTCCACCAGTAAAGTCTTTTCATATGACGCCCTTTTGTTTGAACATGGGAGGGAAGTAGAGTCACTATGCAACTCTCATTCCCAATCCCAATATGAGATTCAATAGGTGAACCTGGAATGAAATCACTTATGGGATAAGTTAAATTAGGTAGAAATCAGCACTCGATCGATGTTAGCCGAGTCGCCCCATGAATCAATCACCATCACGCACCTTACCCTTAGGTCACACATGGGTGTTCTACGGGGTTATTTTATCATGGATTAGTTACTTGAAGTGTAATTACATTTTTTAAATAATATTTCAATACCACAAATTCCATTTTAAGAATAGTTTTTCTTAAAAATAATATAGGTTTCTTTATGATGGAACTGGATAAATTGATTTTTTAGAAATAAATTTTACTTTTCAGGAAAGATATAAATTTTTATAATAAATTATGGTATTATGAATGATATATACTTTAATAAAACACAATGATAAAAATACATTTATTTAAATATAAATTATAAAACAATTTTATCATGTCCTTGAAATTTTTTAATTGTCAGAAATTTTACTATATGAATTTCAACCCATAATTTTTTAAATAAATATTTATTTTTAAAGTTAGCAGTTAAAGTTATCATTCATTGATAATTATTCAAATAAAATAAATATTATATTAGAAATTATAATTTCCAAATTAGGTTAAGTTGAATTTATGATAATTTTATAAAATACATTATTTGTCTCTAAATAGTAGATATACAGTTTGTGTTATTCAATATGTTTAATGACTTCAAAATAATGTAATAATTTTGTAATTATTAATTAAAAAAATAACTGAACTAAAATATTTTATTTTATTATCATAAATTAGTTAAAAAAGATATCAGACAATTTCAAAAACTATAGTTTACTTTCCAATGTCTAAAATCCAAACATTGACATTAGAATTAATATTTTTTTGGAAACATTGCTCTTACATGAAAAAATAATAAATTTAATTTGAATTTATATTCTTGTGGGTTAAAATATCATAAAATATGACACAAATTTCCAAAATTGTGGTCTAAAACAATGGGAAATCTAATGGATTTTTATTTTCTACAATCTAGATTTTCAAGGCCTACAATTGGAAATTATTAATCAAATCATCCACTTTACTCTAAATACCCAACAATTTATCCAATTTCATTCACTAAATATTAATAATACATGATTTTCTAGAGGTTTCAACTCCTAATGAGTCCCCCTAAAGTGTCCTCAATCTCCAAGGTTCCATTCCTCATCATATATGTGTAACTCTTCAAGGTAAGGGAATTATCTTTTATTTCACTTCAATTCAAGAACCTATTTTTTTATATGTATATTTAATGTTATGTTCAGTCTCTTATATTTGCCTTTTTATCATACAGTTACATACAAATTATGTTTTATCAGTGAAATAAATTTTTCAAATCTCATTTACCTCTTTTTAAACCATGTTTATTACCCGTTATGTTGCTAAATTTACTTCTTGAAATTTCTATCATATCCTTAATAAAATCTCTTTTATTTTATTTTTGGGAACACCCAAACCTATTTATTTTACTTTATTAATCAAATAAATATAAATATGATTTATTTTATTTAGTTATTTTCACATAATGAACCCACACTCCATTTTCAAGGGACCAAAATGACATAATGATCATGTCATTAATAGCATTTGAAAAATCATGATTTTGATATTAAACCCATGATTTATTCTCAATAGGTTATTTATGAAATATTTGCTTATGATCAATGTAGATCAAATTAATTAATACATATTAATGGTTCAATTAGAGAGCACTCCAATTCATTTATTAAATAATTAATCTCTAAGGATCACATGTTTTACGATACCTTGGTGAATAACCTTAGTAATTTTCATTGACACCACCTTGGGGAATAACCATGATGATATGCTTATCGATGTATAAATGGAATGTTGTATCCACATTTCCCTATTATGATTCATGTTATTTTTATTAAGATACATCGTATTCTCCTTTTCTCATGTCTTAATGAAATTCCTAATGTTCTTATTGATATTCCTCATGATCACTTGTATGTTGTTTTACCTTACTAGTCTTCATGCTCACTCCTTTACATTCATGTATTCACCCCATGCATGAGATGTATTAAATGAACTTTTGATGATCCCATGAAGATTTATTTAAGTATATTTAGAAAAATGATATAGATTTCAATGTTTCATATACACTAAACTTTAAAAGATCAATTTTTTGTACTATTTAACTAAAAGATATGTAACAAATAGGTGGGATGTCATACCATCAAGCTATAAAGTCCAAAAAACACTTCACTAATTGTAACATTTTCTTAAAACACAGTTAATGAAATAATGTACCACAACAATACTACATAATGAGTATATTGAATATCTTAATTGTATAATATGACACATCTTCAACATCTCCAACCAGCATTTCAAAATGATTATTCTTCATGTATCATTTTTAATGGATCCAAATTCTTCCATCACATTAACTGTTGATTAGTATGGATAAAACCTGAGAGAACATACTAATATATTCTCATCAACCTTTTTGGGAACTCCTAACTACTTCATAGATGTACACCACAATATATAATGAGTACATACATATTACCTTTATCTTTATGGATGAAAAATACAAGATAACTAAGTGGGTTCAATATTTACACAAAATGAATCACCACCATCGACTATAAAAATTAGTTATCCCACCCTTAGAGATTATGTGAACTTATTATGCGGGATTCCAAGTATACTTTAAGATGATATTAATGTATAAATTTTAATGTGATAAATCAATTTAAAATATATTGGAAGCTTGTCACATAAGTGTTTGGGTGAAGGAATTCATGTCTATTTTTTATCCTTTGTCTCTTTTTGTGTAACATTCCCTATAAAATTATAATCCTTATAGATTATTGAATGGGTATATTTATAAATTCTTGTCATTATAATATATAATTGGGGCTATATTATACCTATTGAAAGAAACATTTGATATTTGGTTGATTAGAAGTGAATTTTCCATATTCCATCCCGAAAAATGATTTCTCATGCTTGAAATATCTTTAGTTAAAGATGAAATGTTAAGTCCTCCAAATAAAGAATGTTTGTAAGTGGTGACATAATGTTCTTATTTATAAGTAATAAATAATTTTTTTTATTTTTATTTTATCTTCATATTCTCTTTTAACGTGGATCTAATTTATCTCTTATATAATATCTAATTAAAATTGTTATACTTATATAACAATTTAATTATAATATAACCACATCATATTCATTAAAATACTCTATAAATATGCATGATAATATAACGAGATATATAACTCACATCCATGGTTGTCATGATTTGTATTCTCTCTCTATATAAAACAGTCCATCATAAGGTTCATATCCATGGTTGAAATGAATGCAATAACCAAAACACACAATATGTTTGATAACATCTCATATGCCCAAGGTTGACATGAACACCCATCCCACATTTCCATCACAGCCCCCAAAATACATGGCATCATCAGCAAAACCAATCCACATAGCCATTCTATAAAATCACGTCCCAGGGTTGGAATTCTCACCATAATCATGTCACAAGGCACCCATATAAAATTAAATCATAGATAATATTAAGACACAATTAATTATCCTCTATTAAAAACTAAAATATTAAACATACTAATAAAAAACATAATAGTCCAAGAGTTTTCATAGGGTAGAAAAACACCCAACACTAAATGTTATACCAATTGGGTAGTAACAGTCACACAACCAACCTCTTTTCAATTCCCACTAATTCATAAGGACACCACCACTTTTTCCTTTCTATAATATTATATAATTTCTCATGGAGGGATCCAATGTTTAAAACATAGATCACTAGTCCTTGACATGCTTTAAAACACCCCACTTGGGTACGTTTATATAATTCATGTAGAGTGATGGGTAAATGAATGATAATACCTGACATGTCCATGAAAAAAACCTCATGAAGAAAATAAAATTACCTTATTAATTTTAATTAAATGTTGGTTTTTATCTCTACTGGATTATATGTTTCTTCTATTTTGGTTCGGTTATAATTAAGCATGACATGTTCTAATTATGTTTTTATTATAAATGAATAGTTTTTTTTACTATTTGTATAATGTAATACTTTTTTTCTATTCTGGGATTGCAGTTTCTATAGCTATATTTCTTTGAAAAGTGATATATAGCATCATTTTAAACCACCACTATATATGAAAAATTATTGTTTAGATATGGTTTATATCTACGCTATATAATAAATAAAAATTATTAGAGGTGTTTCTAGTGTCGATTTCCACCCTCAAAAAATACTAAAGCAATAGCGACAAAAAAAAATAAAAAAAATACCACTAAAAAAATTTTCATGAGAGTTCCCAAAAACTACCTATAAATTGACGGAATTGACATGAGTTAGATGTTGATGCCATTTTTGTGATGGTTTTGGAACCCATTTAGATACCATATGGTAGCTATTTAAACTAATACCAAAATAAATAACCACTGTTATTAGTCATTTTTTTATTGTAATTATAATTTGGCTCATAAAATATATATCCAAATGAATTAAAAAATGAAAATAATAATCCTGGTTGAACTCATTATTTTCTTATTTTCATGATTTTTTATAAATCTTTTGGATGAGTTGATTATTCCATCAATAAATTCTCACTCCACCTCATCCAATGGTCAGTCAATTTATTATGAGTTCTTAAAATATAAAAGTTATTTCTCAAAGAGGTAAATATATGTTTGAGATTTCAGTTGGAAGGAAATTGATGTTTATTAAATTCTATTTAAAGTTTTTAATTTAAATCATTCTTGTGAATAAATTACAAATTTCTCACTAAATGAATTTAACATGATAAAATATTCATTTTTTTCTTATTTTGAGAATCCATGAGGGAAAATAATTGTTAAAATCAACTTAATGTGGCATTAAATCTTTTCCATTTTGAGGTTTATTTTATATCATTGTATTTGAAAAAATTATTTCGTGAGGAAAATCAATGTATTATGTGTGGGAGAATTTCATTTGACCTTTAAAGGATATTTTTTTTCTATGTCACTTTTGATTTTAAATTATGTTTTTAATGCTAGATATGGAAATAATTACGTTAAATATGTCTTTACGGTTTATATTTTATATTTTTAGTAATTTAAAAAAATTATTGAAGAAAATGGTTTTTTTATCTTTCAAACTCTCAATTAAATATATTTTGATTTTTTTTCTTAAATTTAGTTTGAATTTTCTTTAGAGTTAACATTTTTAGGTTCTTTGATTATTTTCAATTTTTCTATTTTGTGTATAATTTAATGATAATTTTTAGGTTTTGGAATTAATATATTAATCAATTAATTATTGTTTAACTTTTAAACTCTTTTATTTAAATATTTTAGTAATTTGGAATATCAAATTTTAATTTATTTCATTTATAAATTTTATTATTTATTTATTTAGTTAATTAATTAATCAGATAATTTTTTTTCTATTTTGTCTCTAATTTTTAATCATTTTTTTCTTACACAAAATAATATGTCTGAATTTTTTTATTTAAATGTTTAATTTTTGTTATTAATTAATCAAAAATTAAAATATAACTTTACTTATAAATTAAATGGATTATTTAATATGTGATATTATTTTATTTTCAAATAATACAATAACTTAGTTTCTATAAAATCAAATGGCTACGTATGAGTTTTCTAGATGTCCCACATAGCCAATTACAAATTGGAAATTTATTCTAGGGTTTCATTTAGTCGATTTCTCTAACATAGTCACATAACTATTTTTTACCCACTCACACTCCGAATAAATATTTAAGGGACGAAAAAGATATTTTATGTTCAAGACTCCAAAAATGAAATTGAGAAATTTTATTATCATAGTTATAATGGTGACACATATGATGTTTCGATTGTATAGAAGGGGATGATGGTTATTGAGTCTGAGCATAATCTCAGATGATGAAGAATAATTTCAAACTGAGCTTTGTTGTTGGTGAATGAAGATGGATATCCTTTTATCCATTAATTCAATGAAATAATATAGGACAAAAAACATATGTTTTCGATCCAGATACCTGATGGGATCAATTTCATGATCGATTTCATGCAATCCTAGGTCTCCTGGGCCCAACACATAAGCCCTTATGGGTTCCATCCTAAAACCCATGGGTGCTGGAAGGAATTTCCCATCCATGATTATATGTTATCCACCATATAGTGTGGAATCATATGTGGGACTTCAGTTTTTAACCAAGATATATGCCCTAAAACCAAAGATGACAAAATTGGGTCGCCCCTTCAATGATAATGCATCAGATACAACCATTTTTAACCACCATTTTATCATCAATGTGACTCTCCACATCACCACCATTTATTAGGAAGAATTTATACACAAGGAACATTGGATTCACATGACTCAAATGAGAAACCTCTATCATTTTAAAACTATTTTGTGGAATAATCTACCCTTCATCACACTTATGATGCACCATGGACTTGATACCACTTTTCAAGATCGATTTCCTCCACCCCTAGGTCTCTCAAGCCCAACAATAAGCCCTTTTGGGTTCCATCCTAAAACCTATGGGTGTTGAGAGGATTTACCTATCTATGGTTATATATGATCCACAATCCTTTGTGGAGTCTGATGTGGGATTACATGTTTTGGACATTCATCCAATATCCATGAGAGAACGACATCATAACTTTCATTAAATGAAGAGAAATATCAAGGTTACAAGAAATTCCATCATTTGGACAACTTACTAGATCATTAGAAGATGTTACACCAACAATGTTTAGTCATCACATCTTTTGGATTCCTCCTTCATGTCTCCACCCTTACAGGTCATGACCTCCACCATTGGTTGTGGTTCCTTTGGCGCTTTTTTTGCACAAAGGGTGGCTTCCCCAGAAGGGGATCCACCTCTAGCTTTGTCAAGCCTTGTCTTCCACTCATAAATCGAAATCAACAAATTTCACTATATCCATTTATATAGAACCAAATTCCATATCTGCAATTAATTTAGTAAACATTAATTTTTTCATCCATTAATATTGTTAATTAATTGTCCATTAATGTTTGGAGAAACTTCACTATTAATGTTTAGATAAGTCTCTCCATTAATGAATTTCTATCTCTTTAAAAAATTGGTTGGACCCAAATAAATACCCTACTGTTAGTTGTATTCACATGTTCCATCCAACAATCTCCAACTTAAATACTATTCTTATTCTATCACCAATGTCAAAACAGGTCCGGCATCCAATCATCATTCTTTGGAAGTGTATGCATGGTTCTCTACTCCATGTTACTTCAACCCTCTATGCTCTTACTATAGTAGTTCCTCCTAAATCATCTTGAACCATGATATGATCATTATATAGACTATCTAAAACACATATGAATCCCTCTATAGAAAATATATCCAATGAAATTGGGAAAGAGTTTCCATCATTATTTTTTATAAATTCTTAACAACAAGATTTTTCGTGAACTATATCCATGGCCTTACTATATTGGTCTTCCATATATTTTTTAAGATAGTGCTACCAATCTTCTACACCACCCAATATATTTTTTGTACACAAAACTCTAATGAAACAATAAAAACTGACCTTCATCCGGTAATTGTTGCTTTTAGAAAGTATGATGTCCTCAGCATAAAGAACTCCCTCTAAAACTTACATTAATGCAACCTTGGAAACAAGGTCCTTTTCTACAACTGCATCAAGCCTGGTTCTAAAACATTGAGATCCCAACTTCATAAAAGAATGTCCTTAAATTTCGATACCTATACCCCGAAAGATTTTTTCATAGGGATGCAAAAAAAATCCTTCCACCATCTGTAATATCATGTAGAATAGGGGCACTAGCCGAATCTTCCATCAACATAAAATGACAATTAAAGGCTTCATCTAAAATCTCCTTCCCAGAGTGATTACATTCATGGTCTGCCAATTCTATTGACTTACGTAATTATAGTATCTTTTCACCATGCTCCAAATGTCACCCAATGAATGGAAGACACCACATGACACTTTCAGAGAAAGTAACTTTCAATATTCTAGCAACACCACTGATACCACCACCATCTTTCGGTGAAGTTCTTCTAGATGCTTGATAGACCGTATAACCTGAGGAACCACTATATTATTACACCATGCTCTATTTGTCACCAACAAAAAAACATGCCTCATGAATACTGTAGGTCAACTGGACTTCCAATATCCCAATGACACCTCTGGTACTGTCATTGTCTTTTGGAGACATCCTTCAAGTCCTTGATAATATGATCTTCCATATTCTTTCCCCTATGTTCTAAACCAAACACTTTAACCTTCCTTTGATACCTTGGTTGTTGCTTTAGGATACAATCCCCAACACTCACCATTCTATGGGAGTTCCAATTTGGAAAGATTTAAATCTCTCCATGGATGATTTAAGGACAAGATTAGTCAGAGCATGATAAAAACTCTAGAAAATATGTGATCCTGACTAAGCTTAATGAGGAAGATGAACTTAAAGCTACCTACTATAGGACTACTAATCTAAAAATGGAAGTAGTTGAAAAATGTGTTAGTTGTTTTTAATTATTTAAGATCAATGTTGATGTTATCACTCCAATTCCTTGAAGACCAGAAGTCCTAAGAAGACATCAATTCTAGCTCAATGACTAATTGGGTACACTGATATTTTTGTGTATTAGCCGAGATTATCAGGGAGGTGTTGAGGAATTGAATCTTTAAGTACCAATCGAGCTCAATTTTGTTTCTAATTTGTTTGAAATTTGAATTTTGTTTTAGGATATACAGAGGATGAAATTTGATCTGTGTGTGATGAGCATTAAGAATTATGAGGGTTTACTATTGATTTCTGGACTAGGGCCAAGCTATAAGCAGTATGTAGGTCGTCAAGTTGGTAGTGGAATTATTTAATTAATTTTTAATCAGTGTGTGCTAAGCATTATATCTACTATTATTTAATGAATGTTTGAACTTAGTTAATTTATAGATATTTTATTAAAATTTTTTTGATGTGGGAAATACAACCAGTCAAATTTTTTTGTACCCAACTGCAATTAATAAGAGGTTAGTGACATTATTATAAGGTTTTTTTCACATGTCAATGAAAGAGGACGCAATTAGATGAAAGGTACCACATGGAATGTTTTGCTTATTTTCCACGCATTTAAATATTTTTTTTTATTTTTTTTAAATTGGTTCTTTGACACCCGAGTTTGGGGATATTATGTTTTTCAGCATTTTATTATATCTGTTTCTCTTGTATCTCTTCTCCTTTTTCTTCTATCTTCTTTAACTCTTTGTTTTGTAAATAAATTTCAGTGTTTTTTGTTATCATTGTCCATGTGTGATATCCTTCATTCATAAATGTAGGACTAATTTTAAAACTAGTTCTAGGATGAGAATTAATACCTAGAGATCAGAAATTTTATTTGATCATCAATTTCCAATACACTCTTGTAAAATTGTAAACATTACACTACTACACATATGGCCATTAATAGTGCACAAAATGACTTCTAACAGTGCTAAAAATCACTTCTAATCGCAGCACAGATAAATGTGGCCCCTTTTTCATGCTAATAAAAGATCTGATAAAGGAAACCATTTATTAGTGCTATTTTTAGTTTTAATAAAGGCCTGACTGGAAAAAATTTGTTGTTAATATAACAAAAAATCCAGAAAAAACATAAAAATAAAAAACAATTCTCTATACATTCAATGTAACACCATAAATAAAAAATTTCCAACCATAGTATATACCGAAAAAAATTCAATATAAATTTAAAACAATGTTTTATATAATTACATTTGCAATTATCTAACAAACATTTAAAAACATTAATGTTTTATATTTTGATGCCTGTGATCCCATCTAAACAATGTCCTCCAATGGTATCAATTTCCAAAGAAATCATCTCAACCCATGAAAACAATTCCACCTATATAAGACAAAAATATTATATTAGTAATACTATAAATAAGTAAATTAAACATTAATATAAATAGATGAATGAAACATTAATCTGAAAGAATATGTTAATAAAATGTCAATATTTAATTAAAAAGACACATTTAGAGTTATACAAGTAACACCATGAATCAGATTTAGGTGTGGTTGATTCCTACACATCAGAAATGACTCATGGATCGCTATGATAAAATATCAAAATAATGCTAATGTGTTTTATCATTTTTTGTATGTCTCTTGTTCTTTTTACAAAAAATAATGTCACCATTTAATAAAAAGACACACATGGAGTTATATCAGTCACACCATTCATCAGATTGATGTTTATCTGATTCTTATATGATACAAATGACTAAAGGATCATTTTTCTAAAGTATCAAAATGATCCAAATGTGTTTTCTTGGTTTTCAGTATGGCAATTGTGTTTTTTTACTAACATTTCATTTCAAACTAAGAACACATATTTTGAGTCATAATGGTTGTATCACATATTGGTCAGACAAGAGACTATTCTGTACACATCACAAATAACATATTAATTGATATCATAAATTATCAAGACAATCATAATTTGTTTTCATGGATTTTAGTGAGTGACATGTTTTGAACAAAAATTTCAATTTTAAACTGATAACAAACACTTTTAGTAATACCGGTAAAAATGTGAATTAGATTGAATTTTGGTTGATTCTTACATGTCAAAAATGAATCATGGATCGTCTTCCTATAGTATTAAAACAATTCGAATGAATTTTCTAGGTTTTTAGTATGTCACTTGTTCTTTTTATTCAAATTAATGTCATTTTAAAAAATAATACACAGTTGGAGTTATACCAGTCACAATGTTCATCAGATTGAGATGAGGTTGAGTCATCCCCAATTAAATGCCTCATGTAACATTTTTTTAATGTATCGAGACAATATAAATGATTATTCTCAGATTTCAGAATGCCAATTTTGTTTTCATTACTATAATGCCATTTTAATCGTGAAACTTGCATTATGGGTCATACCAATCGCATCATGAGTTAGTTTGATGTGAGATTTATTAATAAACATAAAATATGACATATTAATCTCTTGCGTAAATTATTAATACAATTGGAGAACATTTTATTGGTCTTTAGTGACTGTCATGTTTTGTACTAAAATGTCAATTTTAAACTGATAACAGATATTTTTTGTCATAATGGTCACATCATGCATCAGAGTGATGTTTGGTTGATTCCTACACATCAAAAATAAAACATGGATCGATTTTAATAGTTATCAAAACAATTTGAATGGGTCTACTGGGTTTTCAGTATGTCACCTGTTCATTTTACTAAAATTAATGTCAATTTTAAAGTAAAAGACACTCTTGGAGTAATACTGGTAACATCGTGCATCTTATTGTGGTATGGTTGATTCAAAAATTTCATAAATGACTCATGTATCATTCTCCCAAAATATAAAAACAATTTTAATGAGTTTTATTGGTTTTTAATATGACAATTGTTTTTACTAAAATGTAATTTCAAATTAGAAACATTCATTTTGAGTCATAACAGTCTCATTGTGATTTTTTTGACATTATAATAATTCATACATGTCATAAATGACTTATGAATCATTTTCCTAAATTATAAATACAATTGTAGTGTGTTTTATTTATTTTATATGAGTTACACGTTCTGAACTAAAATGTGAATTTTAAATTGATATCGAACAATTTTAGTCATACCGGTCTCACCATGAATTTGATTGAGGTGAAGTTGATTCCAAAAGGTAAAAAATGAATCATGGATTATTTTAATAATGTTTCAAAATAATAGGAATGTTTTTTTTCTCAGTTTTCAGTATGTCACATGTTCTTTTTACTAAAAATAATGTCAACTTTAAATTAAAAGGAAAACTTACAGTTATAACAGTCACACCATGGATTGGATTGAGGTGTGGTTGATTTATACACATAAAAAATGACTCATGGGTCATTATAATAATGTATCAAAACAATCCGAATTTTTTTTCACAGTTTTTAGTATGCCTCTTGTGTTTTTTTAATAAAATGACATTTCAAACTATAAACAAGCATTTTTAGTCAAACTGATCGCATCATGCGTCAGTTTTATGTCAAAGTACTTCATACACATCACAAATAAATTATGAATTAAGGTCATAAATTATAATGAATATCTATTTATGTTTTCTTGATTATATGTGAGTGACAGGTTTTGTACTAAAATTTCAATTTTAAACTGATAACCGAATCTTTTAGTTATATTGGGCGCACTATGCATTAGATTGAGGTTTGTTTGATACCTGCACATCAAAAATGAATCATGGATGTTTTACTAAAGTATCAAAACAATATGAATGCATTTTATTGGTTTTTAGGAGCTCAGTTGTTCTTTTTGACTTAAATTAATGTCAGATTTAAATAAAAAGACACACTTTGAGTTATATCAGTCACACCTTACATCATATTGAGGTTCAGTTTACTACTAAAAATTAAAAATTACTCATGGATCATTTTCCTAAAGTATAAAATCAATTCAAATTCATTTTCTAGGTTTTTAGTATATTGGTTGAGTTTGTTCAGTAAAATGTCATTTCAAAATAGAAACTGGAATTTTGAGTCCTACTCATTGCATCATGTATCAGTTTAATGTGAGAATACGTTATAAATATTTACAAATTGTTGTCCTAGATTATCAATACGATCAGAGTTTGTTTTCTATGGTTTTAGTGACTTACATGTTTTGAAATAATATGTCAATTTTAAACTGATAACGTACACATTTTGTCATACCGATCTCATCATGCATGATATTGAGGTGAGGTTTATTCCTACACATCCCAAATGACTCATGGATCATTTTTTTAATGTATCAAAACAACCCAAATGTGTTTTATTAGTTTTTAGTATGTAAATTGTTCTTTTTTACTTAAATTAATGTCAATTTTAAATAAAAAACACACATGGAGTCATACATGTCACACCATGAATTATATTGAGGTGTAGTTGACTCCTACACATTATAAACTACTCAGGATCATTTTCCTAAATTATCAAAACAATAAGAATGTGTTTTCTCAGTTTTCCTTATGTTACTTGTTCTTTTTACAAAAATTAATGTCAAATTTAAATAAAAATAGACACTTTGAGTTATATTGGCCACATCCTAGATCACATATAGGTGTGTCTGATTCCTACATGTCGGAAATGGCTGATAGATTGTTGTTATTAAGTATCAAAATAATCCGAATGATTTTTCTCAGTTTTGAGTATGTTGGTTATATTTTTAAAAAGAGAAGAGATAATATTATGGGAAAACATGGTATATTAAAAAAACATTACCTTCTCATTGAATTTTGAGTTGCAGCCATAAATTCCTATCTCTCATGAGAATGAGTATCTTTGAAAAAACCACCCCAAATAAAAAAAAGGAATACACCTATATTAGTAAACAAATATTATGTGTCTAATACTAAAAAGATGTAAATTAAACCTAAATATGAATCGAACCAACACTTCAATGTAAGTCACATATTCATGCTATTTTTTTACATAATTCCATCAGGTAAGATACTTATTCATTTATAATAAAATCTATATCTCCATGTGAATACGAGTCTTTTCAATAGTCATAGTAGTATTGGAAAAATAAAAATACCCAAAACATTAATAATTATTTTAAAGGAAATATTAATTACCTTTGAAAATTCCTCAGTAGGGATCCTAGTTGGTTGCTGGAATATGATCTCTCTTATAAATTTAAAAACATAACAACCAAAATCTTTTCATTTGTTTGTTTTGAAAATTGAAGAAAAATTGTGGCGAATTAATAAATTTAATTATATGTGTTTGCATATTTGAATCTTATTATATATACCCTAATACTTGTCCAGTTTTAGAAATTTTCATGGTCCTCGTACTTAGCCCCTTCCCTCAATCATTATTATTCACAATATTGATGCACCACCCTATCATTACATAATAATCCTTAAAACATAATCTAAATTATAAAACATTATGTTTAGCTCTAAAAAATTGAATGTAATATATTAGAAATTTATGAATGCCATCATGTTTGGTTGGTTTATTGGATATACATGCATTGAATCGAATAAATAAATAATTGCATTATCCAAATTGAATGAAATGAGCATCCAATTTTTCTTAAAAACACAAAAATTAATAATTAATAAAATAAATGAAAATAAATTTTATATGATTAAATTGTATAGTTTTACCCATTAAATTTTGTTATTAAGAAGATACTATCAAGTAAAATATTTCTTTCAAAAAATTTGACCAATCCTTCCATTATTTCATCCTTTTTGTTGGAATCTATTTTTTTATATATAGGGATGTGTGAGTACTATCGAGTCCAAAAAATCATGGGGATATACCTTCAATTGTTTTTTATATATACATATGCCAAAAATATGAAATATATTTATTAATAATAACAACGTATATAATCTTTTGGAAAATAAAATCATGATTACATACCTCCTTTATACATTTACAACTGGGGCGCCTAGCTAATCATAGTCGAGGATTTCACTTACATTATCAACACCAATGATGTTTTGAACTTCCTCTCCGTAAATATTTTCTTGAAAATAAAATATGTGACTACAACCATTTTTTAACTTTGTATCCACATGAACCTTTAATAATAGAAAATGAGTATATAGAACTATTAGAGAAAATTTGCTTTTGGTCAATTTTTTATATTGGTAGGTCAATCATTTAGATGGTTTTGAGTCAGAAATCTATTTCACCCTTCCATTTTTCCATCTATAATAACATTAATTTGTTTAGAACTTTTTCATTATTATTAAGGGTTTAGCTTCAAAAAAATTGGGAATTGAATACCTCCGTGTAGACATGTTTTTTAAAATATGTGACGACCATTCGATGAATGTTCCAATAGCTCATTTGACTATATGAATATATTCCTCATAAATTAGAACATGTATCTCAGTGCTTGGCTTATGGGCTATGCTAATTGACACTATCACATGACCTATTGGAAGTGGTTTGTTATGTTTCATGTCCTTTTGGATATTGAACATTGTATCCCTCACTAAAATAAGATGGGTGGGTGTTGATAGATATAAATCCCATTCATTATCACCCTATCGAATATCAGTTTCAGAAAGGTATCAATGTCTACTGGATTTACATTTCAACAAAAAAAATATAACATTGAATACCTATGCTAAGATAGTTTTTTAAGGGTAATGGATCACCTCAAACTGGTGGGGATGAGGCATGATATTCAAATGATTCTTGTTCTTGAGTTGGTTCTTTTCATTTATCCCCCCATAAATATTTTTATCAACACTCTCTACCATTGAAATTTTTCATCAAAGGTAGATATTCCTTCAATTATATGTTTTATTCTATCACTTTTACCTCCTATTTGTTTTCCAAAAATATGTTTGCGGTGTCACCCTAAAACTTGCATATCTAATTCTTATGACTAGGTATGAAATAATATATTAAAAAATAATTATTCATTATTATGTGATAAAAATTTAAATCAAAACCAATTTTTATTATGTCATAAAAATATATGTTTCCAAAACATTTTGGGTTTTTTCATTTGTTGGTATCCCATCATTATTTACAAGTGCCTCCTTCCATAGCACATGACGTGCGATGAATGTGGCTTTGGATTTGGAACCATCAATCATTATATAAATAGTGGAACATAATTTTTATTAGTTTCATATCACATAAAATTATTATGGTAGGATTAAAATATGTATCATTCTTTTTTTAGGTGAAGCGTACCGCATGCCTTCTTGACAGTAGGGGTACATTGGATTTTCTGCTCGTACCTTATTTCCAGCCCTCAGTTGTTGTTTTATAAATAAAAAATTTTCAATCAATGTGATGAATCCATGTATCATCAAACAATGTTTTACTAGACATAATATACCTAACAAGACACATCCACACTATGACAAGTAAATACATACCATGCTCCTAGGGATGTTAGGTGTGCATAGATAAGCAGGGGGTGCTAGTTTATTTATCATTTTTCATCTTTAAGATAATTTCATGTTACCGTTTAGTGAAATCCTCTATGAATCCTTCCATAAATCATTAATAAATATTTCATATGGGATTCATCTACTATAAATCCACTCTAAAAAAGATTATGAGGTGTAATTGAAAATTTCATTAAATTATTTTTTATTAAAATAATGAAATTATATCAAAATGTTACTGTAATATCTTCCCACATTAGTACCGTAAGCCTAGCCACGATGAGGTTCCAAGAATCGACATCAATTAGAACATGATCATATGTGATGATTCCAATATAACTACTGAACATGGTATTTTTGGGGTTAACATGTTTGAGCTCCGCATTCCATCCTACCTCATATTTAATGCTATTGATTTTCTCTCTAATGATTTTTTTCAATCATCGTCAAATTAAAATTCTCATGTTTCTTCAGCATCATCGGCCCTTTTTCGCCCACCATATTCCTTTATTCAACATTTTCAACATGTTCCTATAGAATGGTAGCAACAGCATGTGTAGATAATCATTGTACCATTCCATTGGGAGTGACATCAGGTTGAAAAACCCCTTATTCCTCTGGATTGAGAGCAGCAACATGTGCAGAAGTTCGTTGTTCATCTGCACTGTGAGAATCAATTGATTCATAGAACTATTGTTCCTTAGGATTGGGAGAACAAAACCATTCAGAATTCATTATCTATATATATGTTTAAATATTGAATTTAGTGTACAAAAATTCAATAGAGAACAGATAATAACATGAGGTAACATGATGTATATTAAAAAATATATAACTTGATTATTGTACTCTCTTTATTTTTAAAAGGATAAAGGGATTTTACCCCTATATAGACTATCTAAATACCTTCGTTGTGGTATCCTATGACATATAAAACACCTTCTAGATTGGAACTTCCGTGAAATGATAATGATTTCCCAATGATATGGTTATCCTCAGTTGAATTTTTTTCCATTAAGTGGTTTTGGTTGAAAATAGAAAAATTGTCCACTTTCATTTTACAAGATTTTGAACATAAAATACATGCACTTATTATGGATCCATTATAAAAATTTCCTTTTTGTATCCTTACTTACAAAAATATACATTCACAAATCCTATTTCATCTATTTTAGCAATGCTCCTATTATCAACCCAACTTCATTGAAAAAACATCACTTGAAATGTTATATAATAAAACTTCAATATTTGTTTAATGATTCCAAAGTATTAAATATCTGCGAAAATTGGATTTTTTTCCTTAAAATGTGAAACTTGAATCATTTAAATCATAAGTGTAACTTCACTATTTTTCATGTTATTGTCTTCATCTTGTTCATTTGTATAGAACGTATAACCATTAATTATATAACAATTGTAAGATAATACAAAAACACTTGATCCTCTGGCTAGCCATCAAAGTCGTTCTAAAATTGAATTCATATTTTCATCTGACTCCTTAAACATATGGTCACAAAACAATCTTATAAACTATTTATTATGTGTATTTGATATCCATATTTCATCCATTGATGTATTCAAATGCCTAATATGTTTGAGGGTTTCAAAAAATGGGACGACCTCCAAACTATTATGCAATACATAAAGGTGGGAATCATCTTGATCTATAATAATGATTGTGAAAACATCCCTTCCAGAAATTCCTTCACCCACAATCCACCCAGTGTAACATCATTTAGGTCAAACAATACATTCCACACTGGATAGGTGTTCAGTACAGAATTCAATGACTTCCTCAAAAATATATCACTCTTAAATACAACCCTTAGGATGACTTTAATTTTTGACAAACCCTTTCAAAATAATCATATACTATTCAATGGGTTAAATCCATCTATATTTTACATGACCAGATAGTAAAATCCCTCACACCATGTGAACCATAATATCAATGAATATTAGCGATAAGAACATTTCCAGTTCACATAATATGACACCAATTTATCTTTCTATAGTCAGAAATTTCACCGGGTCTATAACATTGTTTTATGTAGCTTTGATGAAGAAAACATTCTTGGTTAATATATAATGGTCATTCTTGGGAAAAGTTCAACAAGAATCTATAATAATTACATCATTTATCAGAACATGGAAGTCAAGTGATTTCAAACCCTTTAACTTTAAATCATTTATTAATATGATGGTCTTCATATTCGATGAATACCCCATTAGAACCTTTACATCATTCAAGAGGTTGAAAAACCAGTATCTATCTTTCTTATAATGATTATAAGTACATGTAAAAATAAAAATTAATTTTTCATCAATCACATGTGTTAACTCTTTTCATATTCCCATGTCAACCATGCCCCCCCTAGTCTAAGTTATATCCTTTTTTATAGGTTCATTTAGAATCGTGCTGAAGAAACTGTCACATATATATTTTTAACATTTATACCATTAAGAAAATGTTGGACTTACAGACAATTCCTGTATTATAATTCAAAAAAATAGATCGCTTTTTCCATCCAGTTTTCCTAATGTTTTTCAAAAACGGTTTACCAAAAGCAGGGTCAACATCTTTTAACATCTCAAAAAGTTGATCAACTATTAATGGAGATAGTGTTTTACATTCATCAAAACATATATATAATGATGTATTACATCATCGGTACTTATACTATCAGGGTAGAAATCATTGATTTTTAGATATGTGGTTTTCGATGAATATTTCAACCAATTTGATTGTGCACCTTGTATGCAAACAGGACACCATTTAATTTCATTAATGCTACATCCTAAAAAATTTTCTTAGGAATTAAAGTCATTTATTGTAATCTTCAGGACCCCCTGGCCATTACCAAAAACACGGCTCCACCATGACAGTGGCACCATGACGGTGGCACCGGTCAAGGTGCCACTGGTCACGGTGGCACCGTGACTGTTGCACCAGTCAAAGTGTCACCGTGACAGTGGTGCCATGATGGAGGAACCATGGGGGTGACACCGTGACGGTGGCAACATGTCCCCTCTCTGAGCCTTTGGTTCTTTTTTCCAGTACCCGACTTTTCCACTCCCATAATGTATCTTTTGACATAAATTAATCTTAATACCCTTTTTAAAGTCATTTAAAGCCATGAATTGACTCCTAAAAATCCCTAGAAACATCCCCAAATGGTGGATAATAAATAAAAAATTAGTATCGTAATGCGTAACTTTGCAAACCACGTAGAAAACTACGATATGTTTTTCCAGGCGTTCAAAATTCCATATCCTGATCTCCTCTTTATATCTCCCAATAGTGTTATCCTCTTCTTCTCGGTAGAATTTCTTTCTTCTTCCTAGCATGCTTGGAGTCCATCTTCTCATGGCTTGTGGTGTTCCTCTGCTGGAACCTTCAGCACATCTTCCATTTATTTCCTCCCCTATAGGCCGTGAATCCCCTGTTCCTGTTGCGTGGAGAAAAAATTTGATCATTGATCAATCAAGTATGTTTTTACATCACCTATCGTTTATGTGTATCATGCGAGATGGGTAATCTTTAGTCTCCATGGGAATTGATGAAACCAAACTTAATGAAGATAATGAATGGACCTTAAAGAATGAAGGGGGGTGCTGTGATCGATGTTCTGTTGTAATCTTTTATGTTGATATGTGTTGTGAATTGTGCGGGCCTATGCTCAATTAAAATCATGGCCGTTGGTGGTCTTTCCTTGCACGTTGATGGAACATGTCTTCTGTGATAATTAAATTACTTACAAGGAATTTGGATAATCACTTAAACTCGGCTGGTTAAATGGATGTTATGTAAAACAAGAATCCCTGTGTGATCACCCTGGTTAATAAACAGAGAGATGGACCTTATGAATGATGTGTTGATATTGGATGTCTCCCTCCTCTGTTTTGGTAGCGTGGATGTTGTTCTATTTGTTTTCCTATGGGCGATGTGTGTGAGGATGGGATCCTTTGATGTGGCACAGTTTCTGGTTGTCAATCTGGGGTTGTGGTTTCTCTGCGTATATCACGAATTGCGGTGGAATCCTCTATTGTTGAGAAATCGTTGGTTCCTATTTTTGGGGACATGGGGCTATGTCATGGGGTTTTCATTGGTTCCAGTACTTCTCGGGATCTCACATATCCCATTGGTGAGTTTTTATTTGGTTCCAGTACTTTAAGGGATCTCACTTATCCCTTTTTTGTTGTGACATTACAAGAGAACAGGATGTGAATGCATAAATTGTTGTTTGGCTATTTTTTTTGGATTGTGGTCATGCCTGTTAGTTGCCCAATAGTGCATAATTCACCCTAATGGGATCACTTGAACTTGAAAAAAATGGTTGAATGGGGATTTATTTGGGAGTGAGTTGTGACTTTGTCGTGAGTGTTGTGACTTTCTTTATGAATGAATAGTAACGAGGGTGTTGAGATCAGGTTTTGGAGCACCTAGGTTGGGATGAGTGCCTATTACCTATACATATATTGTATTTCATATGTTTCTTATTCAAGACCCACCATAGTTGAGCACTTAGTTCCGAACACCCCATTTCATGGGGAGGGTGGGTTTCCCAACAATCCTGTGAGTGGATGGTTATTAACTCCTTTCATCTACCTTTATCGAATAGCCCAAGACTCTTCGGGCAGCCTGTGATGTCCTGAAGTCCATTATTAGCCCAAGAATCTTAAGGCAGGGTTTTTATGGTGGTTGGCCAAGGTGTTTGCGGGCAGGTTGTTTCCAATGTGTCTTTGAAATGAGGCCCAAGTGTCTTCGGGCGTGGCAATAGTTTTTCTGACCCAGGTGTTTGTGGGTGTGGTTAAGCATGGTGGTTGTGGCCCAGGTGTCTATGTGCGGGATAATGGTTATGGCCCAAGTGTGTCTCGGTGTGGTTTGGCAATGGGACTACGGTGAGGTTATGGCCCAGGTGTGTGCGGGTGGGGATTTGTAGTAGGACTGCAGTAGTAATGGCAGGATTGGTTCAATGCGTAGGATGTCTTCAATAACCAGTGGGAAAGTGGCTCGAGGTACCCAAATATATATGTGATATTACTATACTTTACTTGTCGTGCATTATTTGGGGAGTGTTCCTTGGGGAGACATGGGTGGATAGTTTTTCCTTGCTAGGTGATTTGGTTTTTTTATCACAGGGCATTAGAATGCCTCTCCACTTGTGCATGAGAGTATTTAGATTTCCATATTGAGTGTACTTTTATGCTCACACTACGTATATAAAACTATTTTCATGTTTCCAGGAGGTCTTTAGGGATCATGCGGAACTGTACTAGCTCGGACCTTAGTGCAGTTGCTGTTGTCTTTTTTGCATTTATTTGTACTTATCTTTGAAATTTTTGTCGCTTGTGTTCATTACTTTTGAGCATGCATATGGGAATTATTTACTTTTTGATTTACCTTTACTTTTAGCTTTGGTGTTGTTGGGGTTGCTATCTTATCTCTCAATCCTATTAAAATAAAAAGGGTCATTCCTTCCATCTTGTGTGGGATTTAATACCCTTGGTGCTAGTCTCCACTCTAGGACCTATTGATGTTGGGTCTCGGGGGTCACTATCCCTCCTTCAGCTTAAAGAAATAAGGGTTGGGAAATCTGTTATCCCTTCCCTCCTCATGCTGAAGGCTGGTTGTGACATAATGGTATCAAAGGTAGTAGGTTAAGAGATAGGATGGAGTCTAGAGTTAGGCGTAGTGAGTATTTCATGGGATGGTAGGGAAACATTGTTGGGTGACCTTGTTACATGAATGAGGACAGGGAAGACTGGCTAGGATAGGAGATTTTAGGTCCCCCCATGATCCGATGCAAGGACTCCGGACCTACCAAATGACCAAGTGAGGCTACCCTAATTGCAGGGTAGAGACCCTAGGAAAGTTACATGCATCATAATGACTTGTGTTCTTATGATTCATGGGTGTCATTGGGATTCAAAATAAATAAAAGAGTCTAATAAAATTTGAGAACAATATTCTACACTACTCGGGCTTAGGCGTTCTTTGTTTACATTGTAGCTAAGGCACCTGGGAGGCGACCACGACTAGTGTGGGTGATCAAAGCCAAATAAGTTGACTTGGCTGATCGGAAGAGGATCGACCAAGATGAGGTGGATAATCAGTGGCAGAAGACGCTTCGAGCCTATCAGTGACATACCCTCGGGAAGTACAAGGGCAGCACCTCAGATATGGAGATGGAGAGCTGGCTCGAGGATCTAGTGATAGCTTTTGGCTTGATTTGAGATCCAAAAGAGTACTGGGTTCCTCTGGCCGTCAGCCAGAAGCGGGGAGCAGTGCGTCAGTGGTGGACGCTTTATCTCGGGGAAAGGAAGGAGGCTGAGATTGTGTGGGATAATTTCAAGAAGGAGTTCTGGGTGTAATTACTCTCTTCTATGATAACGGCTGAGAAAAGGCAAGAGCTACTCTCCCTCAATCAAGGGAGTATGTCAGTTAGAGAAATGGGGATCAAGTTTAAGGATCACCTTCGCTTTGCTTTGGACCTCGTTTCGGATGAGGAGTCTTGGTAAAGACATTTAGATGAGGAACTTCGACCTTCCCTTTAGTACATTGTTACCCCCTTCACCATACCGACATACTTGGAGGTGGAAAAGAAGGCTGAAGTGGTGGGGAGGATGCACACACTGGGAGGTGTTTCACGAGAGGGGATCCAATTGGGTTCGTCAAAGGGAATGGTCATCAGCATTAGGCCTCCAGTATTAGGGCCCTCTAGGTTCCGACCAGCAGGGAGTAGGCCACTGCAGTTGCAGTTCCGGTATCCCAGTCCTTTCCAATTCCCTTCGGGCCTGGGACTGAGGTGATTCGTGTGTGGTAGCCATGGGAACCTTCGGAACCAGTGCCCGGACAAAGTACAGCATGGTGGGAGTGGGCAGGTCCATCACCCACCTCAGCTGCTACAGTCCCTGGCTAGGCCCTTTCAACAGCAGTAGAAAGGGCAGCGGTCTCCCGCTCCTCCGAGGGACGACATTGGAGGAGGAGGCTGGCCTTAGGGCGCTCCTCAGGGACCTCGACCAGGACATGGCTGGGGAGGCGACCGACAACTGAGAGGTAGAGGAGCTAGGTGTGGCTAGTTTCCCGCCATTGAGGCAGCCGTTACTATAGGGCCAGAGGTCGTTCGAGGTACAACCAGCATTTCTAGTACTCTTGCATATTCCTTGTTTGATACAGGAGATTCAAACTCCTTTGTTAAACCCAGTATGGCCCATGCTCTAAGTTTAGATGCTGAGAGACTTCCAGTTCCCCTGGTGCTGAGCACACCAGTCGGAGGGCATACCGATTTGTCGTATGTTTGTCGAGGATGCAGACTGATGATAGGGCCACATCAGTCAGTCAGGGATCTTCTTCTCTTGAAGATACATCTATACTATTTCATCATAGATATTGAATGGTTGTTCTCTGTATGTGTCGTCATTGACTATTTCAGAGGAAGGCTTGTGTTCTCAGAATTGGGCGGTCGACAGGTGACATTCATCGACGAGCGGAGTTTCCAGGGGAAACAAAAAGAGAGGGGAACCCCTCCACTCCTTATGGTCTGAGGTATCAGTGGAGTCTTTGGATGCTGAAATGGTGGAATTCATGGGAATCGTCATTGAGTTTATGGACTTCTTTCTTGAGGAGGTGACAACTCTACCCCCTCTACGTGACATCGAGTTTGGGATAGACTTGCATCCTGGTGGTCATCCGATTTTTATGGACCCCTACCGGATTGCACCTTTGGAGCTACGGGAGTTGTAGATTCAGATAAATGATATGATGAAGAAGGGTTTCGTTCGATCGAGTGCATCCTCGTGGGGTTCTCCAGTCTTGTTCGCAAAGAAGGCAGGCGGTAGTCTCAGCCTGTGCATAGACTACAGGAGACTGAATCAGGTAACGGTCAAGAATCGCTACCCTTTTCAAAGGATAGACGATCTCTTTGACTAGTTGAAGAGTTCATGATGGTTCTCTAAGATCAATCTACGATATGGATATCACCAGTTGTGGGTGAAGGAGGGAGACATCTCGAAGACGGACTTTAGGTGCAGATAAGGGCACTTTAAGTTTGTGGTCATGACATTTGGTGTCACGAACGATCCGGCTGTGTTCATGGTGTTCATGAACTCCTTCTTCCGGGAGTACCAAGATCAGTTCATTTTTGTATTTATTGATGACATCTTGATCTACTCTAGATCAGAGGAGGATCACATTGAGCACTTGAAGACGATTTTAGAGGACCTCCGATAGCACCATCTCTGGGGGATGTTGTCCAAGTGCATGTTCTGGATGCAAGAAGTGCATTTCCATGGGAACATGTTGTCTGAGAAGGGGATAGTGTTGGATGCATCAAAGATCTAGGCGGTTGTTTCTTGTACAACACCCAAGAACGTGATAGAGGATTGTAGTTTCCTTGGGCTGGTAGATTACTACCAGATGTTCATGCTCAACTTCTCCTGAGTTACGGCACCCTTTACATCCTTGACCAAAAAGGAATTGGCTTTTGTTTGGGACGAGAAGTGCGAGTCATCCTTCAGCTATATGAAGTAGAAGTTGGTTAGTGCCCCAGTGATGATGTTTCTAGAAGAAGTGGCAGCATATGATGTATTCTGTGATGCTTTAGGGAAGGGCCTCAGATGTGTGTTGATGCAGCGGCAAGGGGTGATCTTTTATGGGTCTAGTAAATTACGTCCCCATGAGCGTAACTATGCCACCTGTGATCTAGATCTTGCGGTATTCGTGTTATCACTAAAGTTATGGTGGCACTACCTCATCGGGCAGTGGTTCATGGTCTTCACCGATCACAAGACCCTAAAGTATGTCTTCTCCCAGTAAGACCTAAACTTCTAGCAGTGAAGGTGGATAGATTTTCTTCAGGATGATGACTTAGAGATTTCCTACACCTCAGGAAAAGGAAATTTGGTGGTCGATGCCCAGAGTAGGAAGTCACAGAGGGTTACAGTTCAAGAGTCGGCAGATACATGGAAGGCTATGGGGGAGTTGGCTAACCTACACCTAGATTCTAGGATAGATGGTGGTAGAGGTTGCCTATATCAGATAACAGTGTAGTATTCTCTATTGAGGAATGTGGAGGAGTTTGAGAGGGGAGACCCACAGTGCGAAGTGATGTGTGACCGAGTGGACCAGGGAGATGCTCCAGAAGGGTGGACAGGGGATGGTTAGAACCAGATGCTTTTCTGAGGAATGATGTTTGTTCCAGAGGCCTTGCGTGGCATCGTTCTTAGTGATTTCCCCAACTCACCCCTAGAGGCACACCCAAGAGTTTCCAAGATGTACTAGGGTATGAGGAGATAGTTTTGGTGGCCTGGGATGCAATGGGTAGTAGCAGGGTTCGTAGAAAAGTGCCTCATTTTTCATTAGGTGAAGGCCGAACACCGTATTCCAGGCAGCCTGCTGCAGCCTCTAGATGTCCCCGAGTGGAAGTGGGAGGAAATCTCCAAGGATTTCGTCGCAGGACTACCCAAGGTTCAAGGGGGATGCGACGCTATCTGGGTAGTGGTGGATAGGTTGATGAAATCGTCTCACTTTCTAGCGATCAAGGAGTCGAGTGTAGTGGATGATTTAGCACAAAGGTACATGGATGAGATGGTATAGTTGCATGGAGTTCCGAGATCCATAGTCTCGGATAGGGATGCGCAGTTTAACTCATGAATCTAGAATGGATTACTGTATGATTTTGGCTCCTAGCAACATCTTAGCACTTCTTTCCACCCCTAGAAATATGGGAAGATAGAACGCACCATACCGACATTGGAGGACATGTTTCGGGCATGTATTCTAGACTTTGGGGGATCATGGGTGTGACAGTTGCCTCTAGTATAGTTCGCCTACAATAACATCCATCAATTTACCATTAGAATGGCTCCATTAGAAGCCTTGTACTGGAGGCTATGTCGCATTCCCGTGTACTGGAATGAGGTTGGGGAAGCAAGTTCCCTTGGGTCAGAGGTGGTGAAAAGCATGAAGGAGAAGGTGTGGCTTACACGAGAGAGGATGAAGGCGGCTGAGGACCGGAAGAAGTCATATGCCGATAATTGGGGGAGAACCTTGGAGTTTGGTGATGGGGACCACATGTTTATGAATGTATCCCCTCGACGTGGACAACAGAGGTTCGGTAGGGGAAGTAAGCTTTCCCCTAGGTTCATAGGACCCTTTGAAGTGTTGTGACGGGTGGAAGAATTGGCTTATCAGCTAGTGTTACCACTGCCTCTACTAAGGATACATGACGTCTTCCATGTGTCCCAACTCCATCGGTATCTGCATGACGATTAACGTGTCCTCGACTGGGGAGAGCTGGACATCGAGGATGACGTGACCTTTGTGGAATGACCAGTGATGGTCGAAGGTCGTGAAGAGAAGGCTCTTCGTGGACGAACCATTCCCTGGGTTCGTGTGTTGTGGAGGCATGGTGGGCTATAGTAGAGTACCTAGGAACGAGAATCATAGATGTGTGCCCAGTACCCAGAGTTCTTTTGAGTTTTCTACTGTTCTATTTTGAATTTTTGTGATGGGAGGCTTTACTTTGTTATCTATGGAGTGTGTGGTTTTCCTTTTCTATGGATGTGGGTTATGTATCCTTAGATGTGGGGAGGGGAGGACTTAATCCCTAGTTAAGATGCAATAGAGTGGATGCACATAAACCCAAGCAGGCGAGTCATAGCCGCCCAAAGCGAATAGTATCTTTGCATGGAGGAAGGGAAACCCATCACCACATGACCGAACGGAATAATCCTTTTTTATGGTGTTTGTAATTGTTCGGGTGCACTCTTGAGAGGTATATTTAGAGGTGATTGTTCGGACCCCTCTCCTTTATCCAGGTCTGGTTTTAATTCTCGAGGGAAAGAATAGTTTGAGAGGTATCAGATGTAATTTCCCGGACCCCCCTGGCCATTACATTACCAAAAACATGGCTCCACCATGACGGTGGAACTGGTGACGGTGGCACCGTGACAATGGCGCCGTGAAGGTGGTACCGTTAGGGTGACACCATGACGGTGGCACCGTGCCCCCTCACCGATCCTTTCATTCTTTTTTCTAGTACCCGACTGTTCCACTCTTGTAATGTATCTTTTGACGTAAATTAATCTTAATACCATTTTTAATGTCATTTAAAGCCCATGAATGACTCCTAGAAATCCCGAGAAACATCCCCGAATGGGGGATATTAAATAACAACTTAGTATTATCATGCATAACCGCCCAAACCACATGGGAAACCAAAATCCATTTTTCTAGGCGTTCAAAATT
This sequence comes from Viscum album, assembly GCA_963277665.1. NCBI lineage: Eukaryota > Viridiplantae > Streptophyta > Magnoliopsida > Santalales > Viscaceae > Viscum > Viscum album. Next base: position 1,899,615,551 of record OY728133.1, on the reverse strand, counting down.
CCATATCCTTATCTCCTATTTATATCTCCGGCTAGGGATCTCCTTTTCTTCTCGATTGAATTTCATTATTCTTCCTCGCACGCTTGGAGTCCTCTTTCCTGTGACTTGTGATGTGCCTCTGATGGATCATTCTTCATGTCTTCCATGGATTTCCTCCCCTGGAGGCTGTACATCCCATGTTCCTGGCGCGTGGAGAAAAAATTTGATCATTGACCAATAAAGTATGGTTTTCCTTCACCTCTCCATTATGTGTATCATGCGGGGTGGGTGCTCTTTTGTCTATATGGGAATTGGTGAAACCAAACATAATGAAGATAATGAACAGACCGTAATGAATGAAGGGGGGGGGTCATGATCAATGTTATGTTATACTCTTTTATGTTGATATGTGTTGTGAATTGTGTGGGAATATGCTCATGGAAAATCATGGCCATTGGTGGTGTTTCCTTGCATACTGATGGAACATGTCTTATGTGATAATTAAATGACTTAAATGAAATTTGGTTAATCGCTTAATCTCGGCTGGTCAAATGGATGTTCAGTAACACAAGATTCCATGTGTGATCACCCCGGTTAATGAACAGAGAAATGGACCTTATGAATGATTTATTGAACCTGGTTTTTTCCCTACTCTGTTTTGGGAGTTTGCGTTTTGTTCTGTTTGTTTCCCTATGGGTGATGCGGGTGAGGATGTGATCCTCTGAAGTGGAATGGTTGTTGGTTGTGAATCTGGGGTTGTGGTTTCTCTGCTTATATCAGGAATTGGGGTGGAATCCTCTATTGTTGACAAATCGTAGGTTTGTGGTTTTGGGAACATGGGGTTGTGTCGTGGGGTTTTCTCTGGTTCTAGTACTTCAAGGGATCTGACTAATCCCTTTGGCGAGGTTTGCTTTGGTTCTAGTTCGTTGAGGGATCTAACTTCTCCCTTTGTTGTTGTGACTTTACAAGAGACTTGGGTGTGAATTCTTAAATTACTGTTTGGCTATTCATTTCTTTTTAGCTTCTGGTTATTCCTGTTAGTTGCCCGGTAGTGTAGAATTCACCAAAATGGGATCACTTGAACCTGAAAACAAGAGTGGTTGAATGTGGATTTAGTTGCGAGTGAGTTGTGATTGGTCGTGAGTGTCATTACTTTCTTTATGAATGAATATTAACGAGGGTGTTGAGGTTAGGGTTTGGATCCACTAGATTGGGATGAGTGCCTATTACATATACATATATTGTATTTCTTATGTTTCTTATTCGCACCCCACCCCAATTTAGCACTTAGTGTCGAGCACCCCATTTCATTGGAAGGGTGTTTTCCCCAACACTCCTATGAGTGGCTGGTTATTAAATCATTTCTACTTCCTTTCCCAAATAGCCCAAGTCTCTTTGGGCAGGCTGTGATGGCCTAAAGTCCATTATTTTCCCAAGAATCTTCAGGCATGGTAGTTGTGGTGGTTGGCCCAGGTGTTTGTGGGCAGGTTGATTCCCAAGTGTCTTCAGGATGAGGCCCAGGTGTCTTCAGGCATGGCAGTAGTTGTGCTGACCCAGGTGTTTGAAGGTGTGGTTATTCATAGTGGTTGTGGCCCATGTGTCTGCGGGCGGGATAGCAGTTATGGCCCAGGTGTGTGCGAGCAGGGTTTGGCAGTGGGACTGCGGTGAGGTTATGACCCAGGTGTGTGCAGGAAGGGCATGGCAGTGGGACTACGGTGAGAATGGAGCGATTGGTTCGATGTATAGGATGTCTTCAATAACCAATGGGAAAGTGGTGCAATGTACCCAAATATTGATGTGAAATTACTATAATTTACTTGTCGTGCGTTATTTGGGGACTGTGACTTGGTGAGACTTGGGTGGATAGTTTTTCCTTTCTAGGTGATTTGGTTTTCTTTTCTCATAGGGCATTAAAATGACTCTCCACTTGTGCACGAGAGTCCTTGGTTTTCCCTACAGAGTGTAATTGTATGCTCACCATATGTATATAAAACCGTTTTCATGTTTCCAGGAGGACTTCAGGGATCGTGTAGGACTGTACTAGCTCGGACCATGGGGCAGTTGTTGTTGACTTTTTCCTTTTCTTGGTACTTACCTTTGTTGTTTTTGTGGCTTTTGTCCATTACTTTTGAACATTTATATGGGAATGGTTTACTTTTGTCTTTACCTTTACTTCTAGTTTCAGTGTTTTTGGGGTTTCTATATTATCTCTCGATCCTATGAAAATAAAAAGGGTAATTCCATCCATCTTGTGTGTGATTCTATACCCTTGGTTCTAGTCACCACTTAGGGACCTATTAATTGTGGGTCTCAGGGGTCATTATCTATCCTTCAACCTAAAGAAGGATGGGTCTGGAAATCTGTTGTCCCATCCCTTCATTTGGTGAAGTCGGGTCGTGACAGAATGGTATCTGATGCAGTATGTTGCGATATAGGATCGATTCCGGAGTTAGGCACAGTGATGATTGCATTGGATGGTAGGGTAATAGTGTTCCATGACCATGGTACCTGAATTAGGCCAGGGAAGACCGGCTAGGACACGGGATTTTAGGGCCCCCCGTGATCCGATGCAAGGAATTTGGACCTACCAAACGACCAAGTGAGGATACACTGATTGCAGGGTAGAGGCCCTACGAATGGTACATGCATCATAATGACATGTGTTCTTTTATATCATGGGTGTCTTGGGGATTCAACATAAATAAATGAGTCTATGAAAATTTGAGAACAATGTTATACACTGCTCGGGCTTAGGCATTCCTTGTTTACATTGCAGCTCTGGCACCTGGGGGTGACCGCGAGTAGTGCGGGTGATCGAGGCTTTGAATGTAAACATGGCTGATCGGTAGAGGATCGACCAAGAGGAGAAGGATGATCAGCGGAAGAAATCACTTCAATCCTTTTAGGGACAGACCCTTGGGATGTACGAGGGCAGCACCTCGGATATGGAGATGGAGAGCTGAGTCAAGGAGCTAGTGATAGCTTTCGTCTTGATTGGAGCTCCGACAGAGTACTGGGTTCTTCAGGCCGTTATCCAGATGCGTGGAGCCGCACGTCAGTGGTGGATGATTTATTTCAGGGAAAGGAAGGAGGATGAGATTTCATGGGCTGATTTCGAGAAGGAGTTCTGGGCGGAATTCCTATCTTCCATGATGAAGGCCAAGAATAGGCAAGCGCTACTCTCCCTCCATCAGGGGAGTATGTCAGTGAGAGAAATGGGGATCAAGTTCAAGGATATCCTTCCCTTTTCTCCGGACCTCTTTCCGGATGAGGAGTCTCAGGCAAGACGTTTAGAGGAGGAACTCCGACGTTCTCTTGAGTACACTGTTACCCCCTTCACCATACCGACATACTTGGAGGTTGAAAAGAAGGCTGAAGTGGTGGAGAGGATGCACTCACTGGGAGGTGTTTCATGAGATGGAATCTAATTGGGCTCGTCAAAGGGAGAGGTCATCAGCAATAGGCCTCCAGCATTAGGGCCCTCTAGGTTCCGACCAGCAGGGAGTAGGCCACAACAGTTCAAGTTCCAGTCTCCCGGTCCTTGCCCTTTCCCTTCGAGCCTGAGACCGAGGTGCTTCGTCTATTATAGCCATGGGAACCTTTGGAACCAGTGCCGAGACAGAGTAAAATATGGTGGGAGTGAGAAATTCCATCACCCACCTCAGCAGTAGCAGTCCCCGGCTAGGCCCTTTTAGCAGCAGTAGAAGGGGCGGTGGTCTTCCGCTCAGCCGAGGGCAGACGTTGCTAGAGGAGGCTGACCTCAGGTAACTCCTTAGGGACCTCAACTAGGGCATGGTCAGGGAGGCGGCCGATAGCCGAGATGTATATGAGTTGGGCATGGGCAGTTGCACACCACGGAGGCAGTAGTACCATCATGTCTAGAGGTTGATCGAGGTCAGATCAGCTTGTTTAGTACACTTGCATATTCCTTGTTTGATACAGGAGCTTCACACTCCTTTGTTACACCCAGCCTGGACCATTGCATTGGTTTAGATGCTGAGAGGTTTCCACTTCCCCTTGTGCTGAGCACACTAGTCGGAGGACTGACTGACTTTTTGTATGTTTGTTGAGGATGCAAACTGATGATAGGGCCACATCAGTCAGTTAGTGATCTTCTTCTATTGCAGATACATCAATACGATGTCATCCTAGGCATTGACGGTCTATTCTCTATATGTGATGTCATTGACTATTTCCGAGGAAGGGGTGTGTTTTCAGACTTGGGCTGCCGAAGGGTGTATTTCATCGGTGAGCGGAGTTTCCATGGAAAAAACAAGCGAGGGGAACCCCTCCTCTCTTTCCTGACTCCGCTATCAGTGGAGTTGGTGGATGCTGAAATGGTGGAAGTCCCGGGAATTGTCAGTGAGTTTATGGACGTCTTCCCTGAGGAGGTGATGACTCTACTCCCTCCACATGACATCGAGTTTGGGATAAACTTGAAACCTTATTCTCATCTGATTTTGATGGCCCCATACTGGATGGGACATTCAGAGCAATGGGATTTGCGGGATTCTGATTGACGATCTGATGATGAATGGTTTTGTTTGACCGAGTGCATCACCGTGTGGTGCTCCGGTCTTGTTCTCCAAGAAGGAAGACGATGGTCTTAGGTTGTGCATAGACTATTGGAGACTAAATCTGGTAACGGTCAAGAATCGCTACCCTCTTCCAAGGATAGACAATCCCTTTGACCCGTTCAAGTGGGCAGGATGGTTCTCTATGATTGATCTACGATCTAGATATCACCAGTTCAAGATGAAGGAGGGTGACATCTAGAAGATGGCCTTCAGGTGCAGATACATGCACTTCGAGTTTGTGGTCATGTCGTTTGGCGACACGAACGCTCCGGTTGTGTTCATGGGTCTCATGAACTCCGTCTTTCATGAGTACCTGGATCGGTTCGTAGATGTATTTATTGATGACATCTTGATCTACTCAAGATCATATGAGGATCACAATGAGCACTTGAGGATGGATTTAGAGGACCTCTGACTGCACCAGCTCTATGGGAAGTTGTCCAAGTGCAAGTTCTAGATGCAAGAAGTGTATTTCCTTGGGCACGTGGTGTCCGAGCAGGGGATAGCATTGGACCCCTCAAATGTCGATGCAGTTGTTTCTTGGGAAACACACAAGAACGTGGTAGAGGTTTGTAGTTTCCTCGGGCTGGCAGGTTACTACAGGAGGTTCATGCCCAACCTTCTCCTGAGATGTGGCACCCTTGATAGCCTTGACCAAGAAGGACCAGAAATTCGTATGGGACGAGTAGTGCAAGGCAACCTTCAGTTATCTGAAGGAAAAGTTGGTTAGTGCCACAATGATAAGGTTTCTAGAAGAATGGGAAGCAAATGAAGTATTATGTGATGCTTCATGGGAGGGCCTTGGATGTGTGTGGATGCAGCTGCAAGGGGTGACCTCCTATGGGTCTAGGCAATTATGTCCACGTTACCATAACTATTCCAACCAAGATCTAGAGCTTTCGGCGGTCATGTTCACACTAAAGTTGTGGAGGCACTACCTCGTCGGGGAGTGCTTCATGGTCTTCACTGATCATAATATCTTGAAGTATGTCTTCTCTTAGTGAGACCTAAACTTGCGGCAGTGAAGGTGGATGGATTTATTTCAGGACTACGACATTGGGATTTTCTATACCTCAGGAAAAGGTAAAATGGTGGCTGATTCCCTGAGCAGGAAGTCACAGAGGGGTGCAGTTCAAGAGTCGGCAGATACTTGGAAGGATATGGGGAGTTGGATGCCCTACACCTGGATGCATGGATGGAAGGTGGTAGGGGTTTCCTGTATCAGATATCAGTTATGTCTTCCCTGTTGTGGTAAGTGGAGGAGTCTCAGTGGGGAGACCCAGAGTGATAAGTGATGCGTGACTGAGTTGACCAGGGTGATGCTCCGGAAGGGTGGATGGAGGATGGTCAGAACATGATGCTTTTCTGAGGAATGCTATTTGTTGTAGAGGGAATGTGTGTCAAGGTTCTTAATGAGTTCCAAAAATCACCCCTAGCGGTGCAACCTAGAGTTTCTAAGATGTACCAGGCTCTGAGGAGACATTTTTGGTGGCCCGTGATGAAATTGGCAGTAGCAGGGTTTGTAGAAAAGTGCCTCGTGTGTCAGCAGGTGAAGGCCGAACATCGTGTTCCAGGAGAACTGCTGCAGCCACTTGATGTCCCCGAGTAGAAGTGGGAGGAAATCTCGATGGATTTAGTCGTGGGACTACCCAATGTTCCAGGGTGATGTGACACTATCATGGTAATGGTGGACCGATTGACGAAATCAAATCACTTTTTGGCGATCAAACAGTCGAGTGCAGTGGATGCTTTAGCACGATGATATGTGGATGAGGTGGTGCAGTTGCATGGAGGTTTGATATCTATAGTCTCAGATATGGATGAACTATTTACCTCATGATTTTTGAAAGGATTGAAGGATGATTTTGGCACCCAACTACGTCTTAGCACTGCTTTCCACCCCCAGACAGATGGCCAGACAGAGCGTACCATTCAGATGTTGGAGAACATGTTGCGCGCATGTATTCTGGACATTGGTGGATCATGGGCACGAAACATGCCTCTATTAGAGTTTTCCTACAATAACAAACATCACTCTACCATTAGTATGACTCCATTCGATGCCTTGTACGGGAGCCCATGTCACTTGCCTGTGTTGCTGGATTGAGGTTGGGGAAGCAAGTTTCCTTTGCCCGGAGGCGGTGAAGAGCACGACGGAGAAGTTGGAGATAATACAAGAGAGGATGAAGGTGGACCAGGACCGACAGAAGTCGTATGCTGATAACTGAAGGAGGCCCTCAGTGTTCGGGGTCAGGGACCACATGTTCCAAAAGGTCTCCCCACGACGTGGACAATGGAGGTTCAGAAGGGGAAGTAAGCATTCCCCCAGGTTCATCAGACCCTTAGAAGTGTTGTGATGGGTGGGAGAAGTGTCTTATCATCTAGCGTTACCACTGCCGATACTGATGATACATGACATCATCCATGTGTCCCAACTCCATCGGTATCTGCATGATGATTCACACGTCATCTATTAGGGAGTGCTGGACATAGAGGATGATGTGACCTTTGTGGAAAGATCAGTGAATGTTGAAGGTCGCGAAGAGAAGGTGATTTGTGGACGAACCATTCCCTTGGATCATGTGTTGTGGAGGCATGGTGGGCTCAAGGAGAGTACCTAGGAACGTGAATCACATATATGTGCTCAATAACAAGATTTTTTTTAGTTTTGTGCTATTCTATTTTGTATTTTTGTGACGGGACGCTTTACCATTTTAACTATGGAGTGTGTGGTTTTCCATTTATATAGATGTGGGTGAAGTATCCTGAGATGTGGGGAGGGGGGGACATAATCCCTAATTAAGATTCATTAGAGTGGATGATCCTAAACCCATGCAGGAAAGTCAAAGCCGCCAAAAGTATATTGTATCTTTTCATAGAGGAAGGGAAACCCTTCACCACATGAACGGATGGATTAATCCTTGTTTTACGGTGTTTGTAATTGTTCGGGAACACTCCTGATAGGTATCTTTAGAGGTGGTTGTTCATAACCCTCTCCTTTCTTCGAGTATGGTTTTAATTCTCAAGGGCGAGAATAGTTTGAGAGGTTTCTGATGTAGTGGCCCGGACCCCCTGGCCTTTACTTTATCAAAAACACTGCTCCACCATGACGATGGCACTGTGAAGGTGGCACTAGTGACGATGTCACCGTGATGGTGGAAATGGTCTAGGAGGCATCGGTCACGGTGGCACCGTGATGGTAGCATGGTGACGGTGGCACCATGAGGGTGACACCGTGATGGGGGCACCATGTCCCTTCACCGAGCCTTTCGTTCTTTTTTCTAATACTCGACATTTCCCCTCTCTTAACGTATCTTTTGACGTAAATTAAAATTAATACCCTTTTTAAAGTCATTTAAAGCCCAGAATTGACTCCTAAAAATCCCGAGAAACATCCCTAAGTGGGGGATATTAAATAAAAACTTAGTATCGTCATGCGTAAACACCCAAACCACATAGAAAATAGCGATCCGTTTTTTCAGGTGTTGAAAATTCCATATCCTAATCTCATATTAATATCTCTCGCTAGAGTTATTCTTTTCTTATCGGTTTAATTTCTTTCATCTTCTGAGCACGCTTGGAGTCCATCTTCCCATGGATTATGGTGCGCCTCTACTGGAAACTTCTGCATGTCTTCCACGGATTTCCTCCCCGGTAGGTTGCGCATCCCATGTTCCTTGCGCATGGAGAAAAACTTCGATCTATGATCAATCAAGCATGGTTTTCCTTCGAATCTCCTTTATGTGTATCATGCGGGGTGGGTATGATTTTATCTTTTTGGTAATTTATGAAACCAAACATAATGAAGATAATGAACAGACCTTAAAGAATGAAGGGGGTGTGATCGATGTTCTAATATACTCTTTTATGTTGATATGTGTTGTGAATTGTGCGGGCCTATGCTCACTGAGAATCATAGCCGTTGGTGGTAATTCCTTGTGCACTAATGGACCATGTATTCAGTGATAATTAAATGACTTACTTGGAATTTTGTTATTCACTTAATGTCAGCTGGTTAAATGGATGTTTAGAAAAACATGAAGCCATGTGTGATCACCCCGGTTAATAAACAGAGAAATAGACCTTTTGAATGATGTGTTGAACGTGGATATTTACCTACTCTGTTTTGGAAGCTTGTGTGTTTTTCTGTTTGTTTTCCTATGGGATATGTGGGTGAGGATGGGATCCTCCTACATATAATGGATTCTGGTTGTGAATCTGGGATTGTGGTTGCTCTGCTTATATCACGAATTGGGCTGGAATCCTATATTGTTGAGAAATCGTTGGTTCTTGGTTTTGGGGACACGGGGCTGTGTCTCAGGGTTTTATTTGGTTCCAGTACATCGAGGGATATCACTTATCCCTTTGGTGAGGTTTTCTTTGGTTCCAGTACTTTGAGGGATCTCACTTATCCCTTTTTTGTTTTGACTTTACAAGAGAACCGTGTGTGAATGCTTAAATTGTTGATTGGATGTTTCTTTCTTTTTGGATTGTGGTTATGCCTATTATTTTCCCAGTATTGTAGAATTCACCTGAATGGGATCACATGAACTTGAAAATGAGAATGGTTGAATGGTGATTTAGTTGGGAGTGAGTTTTGACTTGGCCGTGAGTGTCGTGACTTTCTTTATGAATGAATATTAATGAGGGTTTTGAGAATATTTTTTGGAGCCCTAAGGTTGGGATGAGTGCCTGTTACCTATACATATATTGTATTTATTTTGTTTCTTATTCACACAACACCCCAGTTGAGAACATGGTGCCAAACACCCATTTCATGGGGATGGTGTTTTTCCCATCACTCCTATGAGTGTATAGTTATTAAGTCTTTTATGTTCCCTTTCCCGAATAGACCAAGACTCTTCGGGTAGGCTGTGATGGTCTGAAGTCCATAATTAGCAGAATAATCATCAGGCAGGGTAGTTGTGGTGGTTGGCCCAGGTGTTTGCGAGTATATTGTTTCCCAAGTGTCTTCTGGATGAGGCCCAGGTGTCTTCAGTCGTGACAGTAGTTGTTATGACCATGGTGTTTGTGGGTGTGGTTACACATGGTGGTTGTGGCCCAAGTGTGTGCGGGCGGGATAGCGGTTATGGCCTAGGTGTGTGCGGGTAGGGTTTGGCAGTGGGACTGCGGTGAGAATGGAAGGATTGGTTAAATGCGTAGGATGTCATCAATAACAAGTGGGAAAGTGGCGCGGGGTACCGAAATATCTATGTGAAATTACTATACATTACATTCTGTGTGTTATTTGGGGAGTGTGACTTGGTGAGACTTGGGTGGATAGTTTTTCCTTGCTAGGTGCTTTGGTTTTCTTTCTCACAAGGCATTAGAATTCCTCTCCACTTGTGCACAATAGTCTTTGGTTTTCCCTACTGAGAGTACTTGTATGCTCACCCTACGTATATAAAACTGCTTTCAGATTTCCAGGTGGGAATCAGGGATCATACGGGACCGTACTAGCTTGGAAATTGGGGTAGTTACTGTTGTCTTTTTCCTTTTCTTTGTACTTACCTTTGGAGTTTTTGTGGATTGTATCCATTACTTTTGAACATGCATATGAGAATGGATTACTTTTTTTCTTTACATTTACTTCCAACTTTGGTGTAGTTGGGGTTACTATCTTATCTCTTGATCCTATTAAAATAAAAACGGTAATGCCTTCCATCTTGTGTGTGATTCTATACCCTTGGTTATATTCACCACTTTGGGACCTATTGATGGTGGGTTTCAGGGGTAATTATCTCTCCTTCAACTTAATGAAGGAAGGGTCTGACAATCTGCTTTCCCTTCCCTCCTTTTGGTGAAGGCCGGTCATGACATTTATCAGCTGTTAACAGTTGTCCCTAAACATGAAATCTTAATTTCTGTAAGCATCATACAACATACCACATGAATCCCGCAATTATTTCAAATCTATGATCAATAGTTCCAAATAATCATCAATATCATTATATATTTAATAAGAGACTATGGAGATTCATTATAAAAGTGTGACCCTTTCCATTTACCTGTATAATAAAAAAAATAGGTCTACATACACACCAATTTGCATATTTATGGTGTGATAAAAGATCCTACTAGGATATCGTCAATGATTTTATACCATTAATTTTTTATGAAAAACCAAAAATTTTCATTTTAGGGAAAATAATGAAAATAATTTTATTACTTAGGGTTCACTAAATAAAACTAAAAAACATAAAAAATTATTTTAATTAAAATATAATTTACCATGATATAACCATAAGAAAAAATAATAAAAAAATATCAAACATCAACCATTATGGGGTACCTAACAAAAATTTGTGAGTGCGTGTATAATATCATATAAAAGGTAGTAATTGATATAATAGAAACAATAATTTTGATTCAATGTGTTCTTATGAGTCTAGGAAATTATAAATCATGAGACTCCCATCTTTTTACATTATCAGTGAATCATTATAAATATAAAAATATGATAATATTATACACCACTTGAATACTAAAACATAACATCTATTCTACCTAGTTAGTAACCTGAATTAAAATAAAATAAGTGTTGTAATATAGTCATCCATTCATGATGATTTAATGGTTTTACATAACATATTCAACCTCTTGGTTAGTATATATATTTTGTGGAAAATGGTTTAAAATTTACATTCCCTCAAGATGTGTTAATCCATCAATATAACAATGTGAGCCCTATAGTAATTTAATCTGATTAATGGGTATAGTCATAACATAACCAATCCCTTAAGAAGGTTAATTATCATCTTGTGGATAGTTCTCCTTTTTAAACATTGTCTTGGGTCTAGGTATAACATTTACAATCCCTAAAGAATATAATATGAAAAAAGGATCACAAGTCAATATAAGTAATAACACCAAAAATGGGTTCATACAGTCTACCTATCATAACCATTTTCTACATTGACATGTCAGGAATTATACACATTATTATACTATGTATCAACATCAACTACCCGTCAGACAACTCCCCATACACAATGATCATATATCAGATAATCCAAAGTACTTTAGGCCATCCGTCTCTTATTTCACAAATTATCCCACATGGAAAAGCCGTCACTTAGCCAAAATTATAACTCAATACTCTCAGTGAAACATCACATATCATCACCAAAGGTTAACTAATATCTCACATTTTTTACCATTGAATAGTCACTCATCCCATGTTCCTCCCAATATTTTTGGAAATTGATAAAACATTTTAGTAATTGGAAGAATCTAAAATAAATGTAACATATGTATATCGTATATGATAGAATTTATCGTTATTACTAATATTTTCATAGACATATGAATAGTACTGGTTACTTGTCAAATCCTTTACACTCTGTTTTCTGTGCCCATATATCTCATAGTATTAAAAAAAACACAGATAATTATAGATTACACAATCCCTCAACTAAAAAATGGTTTATCATTTGAAATCATAACCAGGTCTATATATGAACAATCAACTATAATAATTAATGTTAAACATATGTTTATCGATTTAAAGGAATGAACCAATAAACTGGTATGAAACCAATAATAAATGAGTGTGGTCCTTTATCATCAATGATAGAAAATTAAACCCACAAAAAATTAAATGATCAGACACTCTTTGAGATTTTGAACACTAAAACCCCATAATCAATCGTCCCCATCTAAGCATTCTAAATCAAATATGAATATACGTCAGATTTGGAGGTCCAAAGACCATAGTAGGGTCTGGCAATGGTGAGTTTTGGTAGGTGGAAGTTGAAGTAGAGTTTTCTATGGGGTTCACGGTGGAGGTGGGATTCACATGGGAGTTCGGTTCACAGCAAGGGAAGGGTTCAAGGCAGAGGTGGGGTTCATCGTGCAACAGAGGTGTGGTTCGCAGCAGAGGAGAGATTCACGATGGTTGAGGGATTCACAGTAGTAGAAGAGGGGTTGGGGTAGAGGAGGGGTCAGGGTAGAAGAGGGGTTGATGATAGAGGAGGGGTCGACAGTGGAAGAGGAGGGGTTAGCAGTGGCATGGGTCGGCTTCTACGAGAGCTTGAGGTGTGTGAGAGAAGAAGCTGACTGTTGGGGCACACTTATAAAGTTGGGTTAATCTTTTGTCAACACTAGTTACAAAACACCGATAAAGGTATATTTTATGAATGATAAAAAACGATGATAAAAGATGCATTTATCATTGCTTTTTTAGCATAGATAAAAGGAATCTTTATTAGCGCTATAATCTTTGCTCTCTTAATGAATCCTTTTATCAGTGCTTTTTTAGCGGTGATATATGCCTCTCTTTATCAGCACTAAAATAGCAATGATAAAAAAATATAATGTTAATAAGTTATTAGTTTTATTATATATAATTATAAAATTATATATATAATAAATATATACTAATTTGTACTTATATATATAATAAATCTATTTATATAATTATATATATTTATTAAATAATAAATATAATAAATAAATATATTTATTATATTATTAATTATATATATTTAATATATATAATTAATATATTTGTTACAGGTAATTATTAATATTTATTTATTTATATTTATAACAATAGGTTTATATATATATTTATTTGAATAATAATAAAAATTGTAATAAATATATATTTATTTGTAGTATTTATTATAAATATATATAAACTTATTTAAATAATTTTAAAACTATATGAACTGTATTTATTCTGTTTATAATTTTATAAATATATATATTTAATAAATTTATTATAATTTTAAATATAAATATTTATACTTGTAAATATTTTTATTTATTTATAAAAAATTCTAAAAATTTATAAGTATATTTATTTAATTATATATACTTGTAACATTATAATTATAATACATATATTTATTATAATTTTAATATTATTTAATTATATATATATATTTATTTTGAATTATAAGTATAAATAAATTGATATTTATTTATAGTTATTATATATATATATATATATATTTATTTATTTATCTCAATAATTATAAAATTTATATAAATATATTTATTTTTTTTATAATTTAATTAATATATATAATTAATATATTTATTATAATTTTATAATTATTTAAATATTTCTACATTTATCTATATTTATAATTATAAAATATTTTTAAATATTTTTAAATATATTTATTTAATTATATATATTTATAATATTATAAGAATAATAATTTTTCTAATTTTTCAAATTTTTTAGATATATTTATATTTTTTATAGTTATAACTATAAATAATTTTTTTAATTAAAAAATAATAATAAATATATTTATTTATTAATATATTAAAATATTAGATATTTTATAACAAATATATTTATTATATTTATAATTTTATAAATATATGTAATTAATATATTAATTAAAATTTTGTAATTATTTAAATATATATTTTTTCAGAATTTGAATTATAAATATTTTTATTTATTGATAAATATTTGTATATATTTAAAAAATATTTTATTAATAAAATATATTTATAAATTTAATCGTATAAAAAATATATTTATTATAATTTGATATTTATTTACACACATATATATAATTATATATATAAGTAAATATTTGTATATAATTATAAATATATGTCTGTTAGGTACATGGGGGTATAATTACATGCAAACACACACAAACCACACACACAGGCTGAAAGGGCAGGCCATAGACCCCCTAAGGGGATAACCCACCCCTCATAAATTATTTATTTAATACATGGCCCATAGGCCCATCAGACATAGAGCCCATAACATGGCACAAAATCCCATTGCAGCAACATTCCTGCATCATGTTGCCTACATCAACAAACCTACGTCACCCCTACATGTGTCATTATCTATATTGTCGCCTGCATAGTACTATAATAGTACCTGTACTCACCAAGATTTGAACTTGGGTGCAAAATTATGGGGGCCTTTACAACTCAGGTAAGCCCCCAACTGCATATATATATATATATATATATATATATTTATTTAATTATAATAGATGTTTCTATTATATTTTTTTAATTATTTAAATATATATGTGTACTTATAATTATAATTATAAATAAATATTTTTAAAAGGTAATTATATATAATAAAAAATTTATAATTATAAATATAATAAATATCCTTATTTTTTAAATATTTTTTTTGTAAATCTAAAGTATTTATGGGAATGAAAAAAATGATCCATCACATATGGACAACATTAATAATAATAGTAATAACAATGGTGTAATGTATAAATGTATATTAAATCATGATGAATACATAACATATGCACGCTAATTACACTAATTCATAAATATATTTGTTGAAAACTGTCATTGGAAACATATATATATATATAGTTATATATACTTACAAATTATTTAAATAGAATTATAAATATATAATTATAAATATAATAAATATATTTATTATTTAATAATATTTATTCTAATCAGATTATTATTTAAATTTAAATTTATAATCTTATAAATACTTTTTTTAAACATTATATATATATTTGAATTATTAAATAATTAATATTAATCCTAAACTTTTATTTTTATTTTATGTGTATAAATAAACATTATTTTTGAAAATAAATATAATAATTTTATATAAATTAAAAATATTTTTAATTATAAACTTTTATCAGTTCTAATAATCACACTAATAAATATTCATTTTATCAGCGCTAACAAACACCGATAAAGGGTACAACTTTATCAACAGTTTTTTAGCACTGATAAAGGGTTGATTTATCAGTACTTTTAGCTAGTGCTGATAAAGACCCTCTTTTTAACAACATGATTTTCATAACACAGATAAATTTTGGGGCTTTACTTATACCACTCTATGGTAATATAAATAGACGATTGGTGACAGAACACTCTATCACTGGAATGATTTTCTACTTTCTTTTAATCTATCCATTTTCCTCTTCTTTTCCGAGTGATTTGACAGAGTGTTTTAGGAGATGTCATGTTTTTCAACGATTTTGTGAAGACCATCATTTAACGGATTAATCCTTGTTTTACGGTGTTTGTAATTGTTCGGGAACACTCCTGAGAGGTATCTTTCGAGGTGGTTGTTCGGACCCCTCTCCTATCTTCGGGTCTGGTTTTATTTATCAAGGGTGAGAATAGTTTGAGAGGTTTCTAATGTAATGGCATGGACCCCCTGGCCATTACTTTACCAAAAACACGGCTCCACCATGACGGTGGTACTGTGACGGTGGCACTAGTGACGGTGGCACTGTCATGGTGGCACTGGTCCGGTAGGCACCTATCATGGTGGTTTCTATTTCCCTTCTTTACTCCTGTTTATTTTCATATTTTCATCATCACTATTTTTTAAGGACCTGAATTGAATCATTACACGCTCTTGTGACATCAGACAAGGATTTATTTGATTACATTCCAAAAGATATTTTAGATATATATTTTTATATAATTTGGTCACAATTCTTACATAACTACCCACAAGCATGCAAAGTTGATACTACTAAAACATCATCTATTTTTTCCATAACACAAAAGATATTAAAATAAGACATGATTCCATTTAAAGAAGGTGCTTCGTGGACGAACCATTCCCTTGGTTCATGTATTGTGGAGGCATGGTGGGATTGAGGAGAGTACCTGGGAACTGGAATTAGAGATGTGTACCCTATAACAAGAGTTGTTTTTAGTTTTGTGCTATTATATTTTTTATTTTTGTGACGTGACGCTTTACCATGTTAACTATGGAGTGTTTGGTTTTCCTTTTCTATGGATGTGGGTGAAGTATCCTGAGATGTGGGGTAGGGGAGGACCTAATACCTAATTAAGATTCATTAGAGTTGATGCGCATAAACCCGTGCGAGAAAGTTAGAGCCACCAAAAGTAGATTATATCTTATCATGGAGGAAGGGAAACCCCTCACCACATGACTGGATGGATTAATCCTTGTTTTTCGGTGTTTGTAATTGTTCGGGAACACTCCTGAGAGTTATCTTTAGAGGTAGTTGTTCGGACCCCTCTCCTTTCTTCAGGTCTGGTTTTAATTCTCAAGGGCGAGAATAGTTTGAGAGGTTTCTAATGTAATGGCCCGGACCCCCTGGACATTACTTTACCAAAAACACGGCTCCACCATGACGGTGGTACTATGACGGTGGCACTAGTGACGGTGGCACCGTCATGGTGGCACTGGTCTGGGAGGCACCTGTCACGGTGGCACCATGACAGTAGTGTCATGACGTTCGCACCATGGGGGCGACACCGTGATGGGGGCACCGTGTCCCCTCCCCGAGACTTTCGTTCTTTTTTCCAGTACCCGACATTTCCGCTCTCTTAACGTATGTTTTGACGTAAATTAATCTTAATACCCTTTTTAAAGTCATTTAAAGCCCAGAATTGACTCCTAACAGTCCCAAGAAACATCCCCAAATGGGGGATATTAAATAACAACTTAGTACCGTCATGTGTAACTGCCCAAACCACATAGAAAACAGAAATCCATTTTTTCAGGTGTTCAAAATTCCATATCCCGATCTCCTCTTTATATCTCCCGCTAGAGTTCTTCTTTTCTTCTCAGTTGAATTTATTTCTTCTTCCAGGCAAGCTTGGAGTCCTTCTTCCCATGGCTTGTGGTGCGCCTATATTAGAACCTTCTACACATCTTCCACAAATTTCCTCCCCTCCAGGATGCGCATCCCTTTTTCCTTACGCATGGAGAAAAACTTCGATCTTTGATCAATCAAGAAGGTTTTTCCTTCGACTCTCATTTATGTGTATCATGCGGGGTGGGTAAGCTTTTGTCTCTTTGGGAATTGATGAAACCAAACTTAATTAAGATAATTAACAGACCATAATGAATGAAGGGGGGGTGTGATCGATGTTATACTATACACTTTTTTGTTGATATGTGTTGTGAATTGTGTGGGCCTATGCTCACTGAAAATCATGTCCATTGGTGCTATTTCCTTGCGCACTAATGGACCATGTATTCTGTGATAATTAAATGACTTACATGGAATTTGGTTATTCACTTAATGTCAGCTGGTTAAATGGATGTTTAGTAAAATATGAATCCATGTGTGATCTCCCCAGTTAATAAAATGAGAATTAGACATTATGAATGATGTGTTGAACCTGGATGTTTCCCTGCTCTATTTTGGAAGTGTGTGTGTTGTTTTGTTTGTTTTCCAATGGGAGTTGTTGGTTAGGATTGGATCCTCAGATGTGGTACGGTTGCGGGTTTTGAATCTGAGGTTGTGGTTCCTATGCTTATATCACGAATTGGGGTGGAATCCTATATTTTTGAGAAATAATTGGTTCCTGGATTTGGGGACATGGGGCTATGTCTTAGGGTTTTCTTTGGTTCTAGTACATCGAGGGATATCACTTATCCCTTTGGTGTGGGTTTCTTTGGTTCTAGTACTTTGAGGGATCTCACTTATCCCTTTTTAGTTGCGACTTTACAAGAGAACCGGGTGTGAATTCTTAAATTGTTGTTTGGCTGTTTCTTTCTTTTTGGATTGTGGTTATACATATTAGTTTCCCGGTATTGTAGAATTCACCCTAATGGGATCACTTGAAATTGAAAACTAGAATGGTTGAATGGGGATTTAGTTGGGAGTGAGTTTTGACTTGGCCGTGAGTGTCGTAACATTCTTTATGAATAAATAGTAATGAGGGTGTTGAGCTTAGGATTTGGAGCCCTAAGGTTGGGATGAGTTTCTGTTACCTATAAATATATTGTATTTCTTTTGTTTATTATTCACGCACCAACCCAGTTGAGCACATGGTTCCGAACACCCCATTTCATGGGGAGGGTGTTTTTCCCAACACTCTTATGAGTGTCTAGTTATTATCTCCTTTCTGGTCCCTTTCCCGAATAGCCCAAGACTGTTTGGGCCGACTGTGATGGTTTGAAGTCCATTATTCAACCAAGAATCATCAGGCAGGGTAGTTGTGGTGGTTATACTAGGTGTTTGCAGGCATATTATTTCCCAAGTGTCTTCGGGTTGAGGCCCAGGTGTCTTCGTGCGTGAAAGTAGTTGTTCTGACCAAGGTGATTGCGGGTGTGGTTACACATGGTGGTTGTGGCTCAGGTGTCTGCAGGTGGGATAGTGGTTATGTCCCAGGTGTGTGCGGGCGGGGTTTGGCAATGTGACTGCGTTGAGGTTATGGCCCAGGTGTGTGAGAGTAGGGTTTGGTAGTGGGACTGCATTGAGAATGGCAGGATTGGTTCAATGCGTAGGATGTCTTCAATAACCAGTGGGAAAGTGGCACGGGGTACCTAAATATCGATGTGCAATTACTATACATTAATTTCCATTCGTTATTTGGGGAGTGTTCCTTGGTGAGAGTTGGGTGGATAGATTTTCCTTGCTAGGTGTTTTGGTTTTCTTTCTCACAAGGCATTATAATTCCTCTCCACTTGTGCCCAATAGTCATTGGTTTTCCCTACTGAGTGTACTTGTATGCTCACCCTACGTATATAAAACTGTTTTCAGGTTTCCAGGAGGGTTTCAGGGATCATACATGACCGTACTATCTTGGACATTGGGGCAGTTACTGTTTTCATTTTTCATTTCATTGTACTTACCTTCGGAGTATTTGTGGATTTTATCCATTACTTTTGAACGTGCATATGGGAATGGTTTAATTTTTGCTTTACCTTTACTTCTAACATTGGTGTTGTTGGGGTTACTATCTTATCTCTCGATCCTATTAAAATAAAAAGGGTAATGTCTTCCATCTTGTGTGTGATTCTATACCCTTGGTGCTAGTCACCATTCCGAGACCTATTAATGGTGGGTCTCGGGGGTAATTATCTCCCTTTCAACTTAAAAAAGGAAGAGTCTGACAATCTGTTATCCCTTCCTTCCTTTTGGTGAAGGCCATTCATGATATTTATCAGCTATTAAAAGATGTCTCTCAACATGAAATCTTAATTTTTGTAAGCATCATACAACATACCACATGAACCCCCCAATTATTTCAAATATGTTATAAATAGTTCCAAATAAACATCAATATCATTATATATTTAATAAGAGACTATTGGGATTCTTTATAAAACTGTGACCCTTTCCATTTACCTGTATAATAAAAAATAGGTCTACATACACACCAATGTGCATATGTATGATGTGATAAAATATCCTAGTTGGATATCATTAATGATTTTATACCATTAATTTTTTATGAAAATCCCAAAATTTTCGTTTTAGGGAAAATAATGAAAGTAATTTTATTCCATAGGGTTGGGTAAATAAAAAAAAAATATTTTTTTCTTTTAATGAAAATATAATTTACCACGATAAAACCATGATTAAAAATAATAATAAAATATCAAACATCTACCATTAAGGGGTACCTAACAAATATTTGTGCGTGTGTGTATAATATCATATAAAAGGTAGTAATTGATATAATAGAAATAATTATTTTGATTCAATGGGTTCTTAGGATGATAGGAAACTATAAATCACGAGCCTCCCATCCTTTTACATTTTTGGTGAATCATTATAACTATAAAAATAAGATAATATTATACACCATTCGAATTCTAAAACATAACATCTATTCTACCTAGTTAGTAACATGCATTAGAATAAAATAAGTGTTGTAATATAGTCAACCATTCGGGATGATTTAATGTTTTTACATAACATATTCAATCTCTTGGTTAGTATATATAATTTGTGGGAAAAGGTCTAAAATTTACATTCCATCAAGATGTGTTAATCCATTAATATAACAAAGTGAGCCTTATTGTAATTGAATCTGATTAATGGGTATAGTCATAACATAACCAATCCCTTAAGAATGTTATTTATCATTTTGTAGATAGTATTCCTTTTAAACATTATCTTGGGCCTAGGTATAACATTTACAATCCGTCAAGAATATAATATGATAAATGAATCACAAGTCAATGTATGTAATAACACAAAAAATGGGTTCATACAGTCTACCTATCAAAACCATTTTCTACTTTGACATGTCAAGAATTATATACATTGTTATACTATCTATCAACATCGACAACCCCTCACACAACTCCTCATACACAATGATCTTATCTCAGATAATCCAATGTACCTTAGTCCATCCGTCTTTTTTTTCACAAATTATCCCACAAGTAAAAGCTTTCACTTAGCCAAAATTATAACTCAATGCTCTCAGTGAATCATCACATATCATCACCAAAGTTTAACTAATATCTCTCATTTTTTACCAATGAATAGTCAATCATCACAGGTTCCTCCCAATATTTTTGAAAATTGATAAAAAATTATAGTTATTGGAAGAATCGAAAATAAATGTAACATATGTACATCTTATATGATAGAATTTATAGGTATTAATAATATTTTCATAGACATATGAATAGTACTTGTTTCTGGTCAAATCATTTACACTCTCTTTTCTATGCCAATATATCTCATAGTATTAAAAACAAAAAAAACACAAATAATTATAGATTCCACATTCCATCTACTAAAAAATGGTTTATCATTTGAAATCATAACTTGATCTATATATGAACAATCTACTATAATAATGAATGTTAAAACATATGTTTATCGATTTAAATGAATGAACCAATAAACTAATATGAAACGAATAATAAATGAGTGTTGTCCTTTAGCATCAATGATAGAAAATTATACCCACAAAAAATTCAATGATCAAACACTCTCTGAGATTTTGAACACTAAACCCCCATAATTAATCTTCCCTATCTAAGAATTCTAAATCAAATATGAACATACGTCAGATTTGGAGGTCCAATGACCATAGTAGGGTCTGGCAGTGGCCGAGTTTTGGTAGGTGACAGCGGATGTAGAGTTTGTTATGGGGTTCACGGTGGAGGAGGAGTTCACATGGGAGTTGGGTTCACAGCAGGGGAGGGGTTCAAGGTAGAGGGGTGGTTCAGCGTGCGACAAAGGTGGGGTTCGCAGTGGAGGAGAGATTCACAATGGTTGAGGGATTCACAGTAGTAGAAGAGGGGTTGGGGAAGAGGAGGGGTCGGGGTAGAAGAGGGGTCGATGGTAGAGGAGGGGTCGGCAGTGTAAGAGGAGGGGCTAGTGGTGGCAGGGGTCGGCTTCCGCGAGTGCTTGAGGTGTGTGAGAGAAGAACCTCACTATTGGGGCACATTTATAAAATTGGGTTAAACTTCTGTCAACACTAGTTATAAAACGCTGATAAAGGTATATTTTATCAATGATAAAACAAGAAAACGATGATAAAAGATTCATTTATCATTGCTTTTTTAGCGTAGAGAAAAGGATTCTTTATTAGCGGTATAATCTTAGTTCTGTTAGAAAATCCTTTTATCAGTGCTTTTTTAGCGGTGATATAGGCCTCTCTTTATCAGCACTAAAAAGAAATGATAAAAAAAATATAATGTTAATAATTTATTAGTTTTATTATATATAATTATTAAATTATATATATAATATATATATACTTATTTTTATTTATATATATAATAAATCAATTTATATAATTATATATATTTACTAAATTAAAAGTATTATAAATAAATATATTTATTATATTATTAATTATATATATTTAATATATATAATTAATATATTTGTTACAGGTAATTATTAATATTTATTTATTTATATTTATAACAATAAGTTTATATATATATTTATTTGAATAATTATCTAAATTGTAATAAATATATATTTATTTGTAGCTATAATTATAAAGATATATAAACTTATTTAAATATTTATAAAACTATAAGAACTGTATTTATTCTATTTATAATTTTATAAATATATATATTTAAAAAATTTATTATAATTATAAATATAAATATTTGTACTTGTAAATATTATTATTTATTTATAAAAAATTATAAAAAATTATAAGTATATTAATTTATTTATATATACTTTTAACATTATAATTATAATACATATATTTATTATAATTTTAAAATTATTTAATTATATATATAATTATATATATATATATATATTTATTTTGAATTATATGTATAAATAAATTGATATTTATTTACAATTATTATATATATATATATATATATATTTTTTATTTATCTCAATCATTATAAAATTATTAAAAATATATTTATTATATTTATAATATAATTAATATATATAATTAATATATATATATTATATTTTTATAATTATTTAAATATTTCAATATTTATCTATATTTATAATTATAAATAATTATAAATATTTTTAAATATATTTATTTAATTATATATATTTATAATATTATAAGAATAATAATTTTACTAAAATTTCAAATTATTTAGATATATTTATATTTTTTTTAGTTATAACTATAAATAATTTTTGAAATTAAATAATAATAATAAAGATATTTATTTATTAATTTATTAAAATATTAGTAATTTTATAATAAATATATTTATTATATTTATAATTTTATAAATATATGTAATTAATATATTTATTAAAATTTTGTAATTATTTAAATATATATTTTTTCAGAATTAGAATTATAAATATTTTTATTTATTGATAAATATTTTTATATATTTAAAAAATATTTTATTAATAAAATATACTTATAAATTTATTCGTATCAAAAATATATTTATTATAATTTGATATATATATATATATATAATTATATCTATAAGTAAATATTTTTATAAATATTTGTATATGATTATAAATATATATCTGTTAGGTAAATGGGGGTATAATTACATGCAAACACACACAAACCACACACACATGCTAAAAGGGCAGGCCATAGACCCCCTAAGGGGATAACCCACCCCTCACACATTATTTACTTAATACATAGCCCATAGGCCCAGTTGACATGGAGCCCATAACATGGAACAAAAGCCCATTGCAGTGTCATTCCTGCATCATCATGCCAACATCATCAAGCCTACGTCACCCCTACATGTGTCATTATCTACATTGTCACCTGCATAGTACTATAATAGTACCTATAATCACACTGATTTTAACTTTGGTCCGATGCAAAATTATGGGGGTCCTTTTCCACTCAGGTAAGCCCCCAACTGCATATATATATATATATATATATATATATATTTTTTAAATTATAATAGATGTTTCTGTTAAAGTATTTTAATTATTTAAATCTCTACGTGTAGTTATAATTATAATTATAAATAAATATTTTTAAAAGGTATTTATATATAATAGAAATATTATAATTATAAATATAATAAATATATTTATTTTTTAAATATATTTATTGTAAATTTATAAGTATTTATGGGAATGAAAAAATGAGCCATCACATATTGACAACATTAATAATAATAGTAATAGCAATGGTGTAATGTATAAATGTACATTAAATCATGTTGAATACATAACATTTGCATGCTAATTATACTCATGCATAAATATATTTATTGAAAACATTCATTGGATACATATATATATACATATATAATTATATATACTAACAAATTATTTATATAGAATTATAAATATATAATTATAAATATAATAAATATAATAAATATATTTATTATTTATTAAAATTTATTATAATCAAGATTATTAATTAAATTTATATTTATCATCTTATAAATACTTTTTTAAACATTATATATATATTTGAATTATTAAATAATTAATATTAATCATAAACTTGAATTTTTTATTTAATGTGTATAAATAAACATTATTTTTGAATATAAATATAATAATTTTATATAAATTAACAATATTTTATATTATAAACATTTATCAGTTCTAATAATCACACTGATAAATATTCATTTTATCAGCGCTAACAAACACTGCTAAAGGGTACAACTTTATCAACAGTTTTTTGAACTGATAAAGGGTTGATTTATCATCACTTTTAGCTAGTGCTGATAAAGACCATCTTTTTAAAAGTGTTTTTTTCATAACACTGATAATGTTTGGTGCTTTACTTATGCTACTCTATGGTAATATCAATTGACGATTTGTGATGGAACTCTCTATCATAGGAATGATTTTCTACTTTCTTTTAATCTATACATTTTCCTCTTCTTTTCTTAGTGATTTGACATAGTGTTTTAAGAGAGGTCATGTTTTTTAAAGATCTTGTGAAGACCATCATTTCATGGAATATATTTTGTGATATTGTAGGTGACCTTGTGAATCATTTCATGATTAATAGAACACTTATGTATATGGAGAAATTTCATGCATCATTTTCCACTATTTTAAGATAGAGAGGTGTTTGTGTTGGTACATCGAGCACACTCTCAGTAAGGTTGAGTATCGGGTGTAAAATCTGGTAGATCAGTGATAGGTAGTGTAATAGATGGTTATTCTAAAATTGGTTCTCTTCTTGATGTCTTTCTTTCCTCATGGTTTCTATTTCCCTTCATTAGTCCTGTTTATTTTCTTATTTTCATCATCACTATTTTGTAAGGACCTGAATTTAAACATACATGATCTTGTGACTTTAGACAAGGCTTTATTTGATTACATTCCAAAAGATATTTTAGGTATATATTTTTATATAATTTGGTCATAATTCTTACATAACAACCCACAAGCATGCAAAGTTTATACTACTAAAACATCATCTATTTTTTCCATAACACAAAAGATAATAAAATAAGACATGATTCCTTTTAAATCTTCACAATTTTCGTCATGACACCATCATTTTTATTACTCTCCATTAAACCCTGTGGACAAAATTTTCAAAACTTGGGATGTTCACAAAATTTCAATAATGTATATAAAAAGAAAAACAATTAAATCAATTGTCAATAAATAATTACAAATTTTTTAATTTGGACATGAACTTAATTACATACCTAGTAAAACAACTTCCTATAATAACTTTTCAAGAATAATAAAACATATAGGTAACTAGGTTCTTCATATTCATAACATACTTACTTATATTTTAACCATCATAACCACCATATTATTTTAACCCTCACGACTGCCTTACGATTTTTCCTTCACGACTAGCTTATGATGTAACTATCACAATTACACTTGGAATAATAGTTACCTTCAACTTCAAACATTCCCAGTGCATTGGAACTATATCAAGTACCCACAATTATTTGATCTATATTGAATCACCCTTCATCATAAACAATTCCCAAGAACTATAACATGTTCTTAAAAAATGAATAATTACATTATTATAACATTCCTTTAGGAAAATCACTTTTTTCAAAAGAATATTGTGCACATACAAAGGAAAAATATTACTTGAAAAAAACCATGTAATCTTATGAAGTATAAATTGAAAAATTAAGGTGTAATTCAAGATTGAAATGTTTCTCATTATGTATATGTGAAAACCCATTATTTATAAATTTTGTAAATAGAAACATTAAAGACTATTTTCAAAGGAAAGTTCCAACATAAAACCTTCGATAGATTCCTTTTTTGAAAATATTTTAGAAAAATATAGAAAATTTACATTTTAAATAATTTATTTCCATAAAAAACATTCATAAAATCATTCTAAAAATATTGACATGAAAGAGATAGATTTAGAAAATAGATCTTTAAAACATTTAAAATACTATTTTTGTTAAATTGTCTCTTACCTCATGCTCAACTTCTTTAAAACATGTTAAAATATCAATTATAATGTTTTAATGAATCATATTAATTCTTTTCATTACTATATTCAATACTATGATATAATATATGATCCTCTTATATCATTTTATTACCCATTTGTTATTAATATATTGTTATTACCCTTGTTTTGGTTGTTAACTACCTTGTCATGAGTGTCCTAGTTCTTTTGAACTAGAAATTGATTCATCACTTCAAGAATGATATTAATTTTATAAATATCAATATTAATCATTTAATATAGTTTAGAATGATTCTTGAATATTGAACATGGAAAATGAATCGCTTCGCATTGTGGATACGGTAGGTCGTGCGTACACACAAGTGATGATATCATTCCATTAATGGGTCAAACAGTAAAGATGTAAATGATATATTGAATTTTAATAATTAATATAATTTCATAATTATCACGTGCACATATATATATATATACTATTTTCATCATTATAACCATCCAAACAATGTGTTGATGAAAAACAAACCACAACAATGTATGGAGAAGATATTCTGTGCGTACACACGCGAAATGATTTTTTTTAGTAGGATGGATAAAAGCTAGAATATGGTTGTAACATTATAATAATAAATCATCATCATATATATGATATTATAGTTTCTGCCTTACCATGTTAATAATAAATTAAGTGCAACTGGAAGAAGAAATAATCTTGAAATAGTCGATAATGACGATTACCTCTTCTTTGGAAAACATCCGTTAATATCTACTTAAGGGATCTAGGGTTGAACATTTGGAAATAAAAAACCTCAAGAACATAAATAATGAATTTGAAATGTGAAATGGCTCTATTTTGGTGGAAAAAATTCTAAATGTGGTGAAATGAAGTGAATGAAGGAGTTCCATTTTATAATTGAGGTGAGGGAAACTTTTAGAAATTTCCAAAATATTAAATTATTAAAAATTGATTTTCTTTATAAATACCAACAAATGGACATGTATATGAATATAAGATGCGATAAGGTTGTAATATCTTTATCAATTAAAAACTTTACTTATTTTACTTTTATTTTAAACCATATCATTTTGATTGACTGTAGTTAACTTCATTTAATTTTAATTATGGTTACAATTTATTTAATATTAAAAAGTGGTAATTTATATTTATATAATGTAAATTTTAACATTAATTAATAATTTATTAAATTTTAGAAAAAATGATATTGTTATTTTATTTTTAAAGTTGTATAATTATTTTCAAATAATTTAATAAATTATTATTTTTAAAAATTAACATTAGTATTACTTTTGACACTTATAATTTATTTGAATTTAAGAAAAATATGAAAACAATATAACATCTAACTAAGATATTTAATACACAAATAATATGACATAATCATCCATAAAATTATTCGATAAACTTTATTAATTAAAATTATATTTATTTTAATTTTTTAATATCATTTATTTGATTGTTCCATTAATAAAATAATTAATCCAACATCGTTATATAATTATTAAAGATAATTATATATTCACAAAAAATTAAAAATTAAATACCTTTATGTATTTAAATATTTTTATATTTCATTAAAATATATATATTAGAATATATATTTATAATAACACAATATTAATAATAATATTTATTTTTAAAATATGAATGTGACATCTTTTCCATTTCATTAAATAAAATATTATAAATATCATAACCTTATAAAAATGGCCCAAAAAGTCATAAGTAAATTCATATTATTAAAATAAGTTTATTAAGTTAATAATTTAAACTTATAATCATTCATAACATACCTTTTCCCCATATAGACACATAAGAGATGTTTAATGCAAAGAAATAGATATTTTCTTATTATCATTAATTTAATTAATAACAAAGTAATTTTCCTACAAAAGTGTCCATTAAATAACTTAATTTTAAACATTAGGTGTTAAGGTTAGAATATAAACCCCCAATAAAATTTAGGAAGGTTTTATGTTAGTTTTAAATTCCACATCCTTTTATTTTTACCATAAATTTTGTGATTTAACATTAATCGTGGTTATAATAATTTTCCAAAGTTATTATTCTAATTCAAAAAATAATAATAGGGACCAATTTAATAAATATGACCCTATGATTCAAAATGTAGAATTTTTTTTCAAAATTAAAAACACATAAGTTTTAGAAATTAATTTAAAATTAAATCAGTTAAACACAACAATAAACTATTTTTAAGAAACTTGCCCTTTAAAAATATAAAACCTTTTTAAAGATAATTAATGTATAAAATAAATTTTAAAAAATTACTTAATTATTTTAAATATTATTTAATTAATTAAAATTTAGTAGAAAATTTGTACTTTTATGTATTTGAACAATATATGTTTTATTAAAAAATGGTATTTTTCACTAATTTTTGAACAATCAAACTTTTCAAAAATCTCTTTTAATTTATCCATAAGATAATTAGGACATTAATTTATTAAAAATAAATTATTATGTTTTCAAATTGAATTTATAATGTTTTCATAAGTCAGTTTTAAAAAAAGTGTGGCATCAGAAGGAAGCAAAACAACCATTAGAAAAATATAACATTTATGTATAAAATTGGATTTATCTTGTATAAAGAACACATATAATGAATGTTAAAAATTATAAT
The DNA here is from genome assembly GCA_963277665.1 of Viscum album. NCBI lineage: Eukaryota > Viridiplantae > Streptophyta > Magnoliopsida > Santalales > Viscaceae > Viscum > Viscum album. The sequence continues at coordinate 1,899,586,798 of OY728133.1, read as the reverse complement.
AGAAATATTATATATATATATATATATAATTAATTGAATCCAAAAATATTTATTTTTCTCCTTTATCGGTATAAAACACACATTTATTCCCTTAAATAGTTATTTAGAAAAATATTTCCTTTTTATTTTCAAAAGCGTTATATTTCCAATTATAAATAATATAGTCAAAAAATAAATCATTATATATACATGTGTAAAATATAATCTTTATAATTTATTTAATGATAATCATACCCATCATTCTAGTAGATATGATATAATATTAAAATTTAAAAATAATGTTTAGTTCGTTTAATGTCGATGTGGCGTATCATGTACGCTATTGAACATGGTGTTTCCTTATTAAAATCTCGAGATGTCACATTCCTCCACTAATAAATGAATTCCTCAAAATATTAATTTAGGATTTTTAACTAGGGTTTTATTCATAAAAATACTTTTGATGAAAATCCATAGTGTAAAAATAATAAATAAAACTTCCACTTAAAAAGAAAGAAAGGGAAGTGTGTTGCTCACCGAGATAACACATATTGGGTTTCCATATAGAGGAACTTGGACATGGAAGATAAAACTAACATTTCTGTAATAATATATTTTGATATATAATAGGATGATATAAAATTTAACCATCAATAAATTATATATATGTGATGGGTTAAAGTGCCATTCATAAAATTAAACGAAGAAAATTATTAATAAACATTTCAATTAAAATATTATTCTCCTAGAGTTGAATAATTCCATTGACATTTATACTAAGATCACAGTGAGATATTATTCTTTGAAAATTATAATTTCATCCTTTAATCCATTTTCACCATGAATTCATCTCTTTATCCAGATGATGAGTATTTAATAAGAATTTCCATACCTAAAGAATTAGAATAAATTTGTATGGATCACTAAATTCCAAAAAAAATGAAATATATTAGCCCTATTTTAGAAATTAACAATAACTAAATATTTTAGAATAATATAAGAAAATTCTGCAAAATAAAATGCCATTATATGATAATAAACTATCGAAATACCCAAAGTTCAATATAGAAAAATAAATAAACATAAAATTCCTCAAAAATAATATTAATATAATTTATCCTCAAAATTTATCTCATACATTTATTTTTCCATCCCTAAATGTAATAACCAATAATTACCTCAATAAAATAAATATCTCTAAAAATTTCATTATTCACATTATAATTTCATTACATAAATCATCAAAATGGGTTCCTAAGACACTGAACTTATGATCAAACTTAAAATTATAAACCCATGATAATATTTCTTACTCTTAAAAAAACATCCTAATAACTAAGGTTATCTGAACCCTAATGTGATACAAACATCTAAAAAAATTAAAACTTTGCATGATCAAAAAATATTAGTATGATATTTAAATACATAAAAATGAAATTTGTAGTCCATAAATAATTTTAAAATTTTTCCTTCAAACATAAAATTAATAACATACCTTATAAAAATATGGGATTTTTGTAATAGAATTGAAAGAATAATAAAACATATGGGTGAAATGGGGAATTATTTTCTTATCATACAAACTTATGTTGTAACCCTCACATATACCATATAATTATAACCCCCACAAATACCTTACGATATAACCCTCATTGCCACCTTATGATGTAATTATCACAATTAAATTAGGAATAACCATTGTAGTCAACTTCTAACATATAGAATGCATTGGGTGGCTATCACAAATCCAACCATATTTGTTTTATATGGATCCAAACACCATTATTAACAATTCCCAATAACCATACCATAATCATAAAACATGAGTACATTCAACATAAATACATTCCTCGAGGAAAATCACTTCTTTCAGAAGAATATAGTGAACCTAAAAATGAAATCATTCAATTTTAAATTATCTTTGTTATCTTGTAATGGAGTCACAAATACATTAATGCTTCTTGAAAGAGGAAAAATTCACTCCTTTCATATAAGTTAAAAATTATTTTCTTAAATTTTTTTGAATAGATACATTAAAGAGGATCTTTATATGAAATTATATTACATAAAACCTACAAAATAGTTCCTCTTGAAAAATTTGGAGATAAAATTATGAAATTCACATTTTAAAACAATTTTTTCTATATAAATACATTCATAAAAATAATTTTATAAACATGTACATGAAAGAAATATATTTAGAAAATAAATATTTAAAACACTTAAAAACATTTCTTCGTTAAATAGTTCATTGCCTTAGGTTATAATTCTTTTAAGAATGTTAATATATCAAATATAGTGGTTTAAATAATATTTTTTTATAGATCTATATTCATAATTATGATATCATATATGATCCTCCAATATCATCTCAACACCGGTTTGTAAATAATATTTTTGTTAGTACCCTTGTTTTGGGTGTTAACTATATAGTCATGAATGTACTAGTTATTTTCCATTGGATATAGAAACATAACATCTATAATGTTATTAATTTTCTAAATAACATTATTAATTATTTAATATAGTTTTAGTACCATTCATTAATGTTTAAAATCTAAAATGAGTCACATCACATCGTGGAGAACGTATGTCATACGTACGAACGAGCAACAATATCATTTCATTAATGGATGAAAAGGTAAGGAATTGGATTATATATAGAATATATTGAATTTATATAATGTCATATTTATTTTATATATGAATTATTTCTATAATTATATTCATCCAAGTAAATTGGTGATGAAAAAAATCAGACAACTATGTGGAGACAAAATGTCATTCTTACGCACGCGCGGTGCTTTGATTTTTCATTGGTTAGGAAAAAGATGATATAAGTTTGTACCATAATCATAATAAAACCTCAATATATATATATATGATACTGTTTTTATATTATCATGAAAAAAATATGAAGAGGAAGTGGAAGAAGAAATAATCATGAATGATTCGATAAAGATGATTACCTCTTCTTCAGCGGTCTTCCATTAATATCATCTTAATGGATCAGGGGTAGTTCTTTTGGAAGGACAAAAAAATCAATAAAATTACTATGGAGGTTTATAATGGAAATAGATATATTTTGGAAATGTAAAAAATCTTATGTTGGTGAAACTAAATAATGAAAGGGGTTCCGTTTTATAATTCAGTTAAGGGGCACTTTTTCAAATTTTAAAAATATTAAATTATAATAAATTAATTTTCTATCCATATGCCACTAAATGGATATATGTTTTAATATAATACGGGATAATGTTTTAATATCTTCATATTACAATTGTTTACATGTTTTAGTTTGATTTTGACCCTATCATTTTTATTGACCTTAGTTAACTTATATTAATTTTACTTATGGTTTGAAATTATTTAATATTAAAATTTTTAAATTTTTAATTATAAAACATAAATTAGACAATAAATGAATAATTTTTGAAATTTTTGAAAATAATTATCACCTATTATTTATAAATTCTTTTTTTTATTTATATATTATTTAATAAAATATTATTTTGATAAAATATCATTAGTGCCAATTGTGACACTATTCATCTCGTTGACATTACAAAATAAAATAAAATACGATAACTTAAAAAATATATAATATAACTCGAATATTTCATAATAATACATTAAATTATTGGTTCATCTTTATTAATTCAAAATATAGTTTTTTAATATTTTTAATATCATTTATTTTATTGAGTCATTAATAAAATAGTTACTGCAACATCATTGTATAATTATTTAAGATAAATATATATTCACTAAAAATTAAAAATAAAATATGATGATGTAGATAAATATTTTATATTTTCAACAAATATAAATAGTTGAAGATATATTTTTAATAACACCAGATTAGAAATAATATATTTACTAAAAATATGAATGTGACATCTATGTGTTTTCATTAAATAAAATATTATAAAAATCATAACCCCATCCAAATGGCCTGAAAAGTAATAAATAAATTTATATCATAATTTTATTATTAAGTTCAAAATTTACACTAAAATTCATTCATAACCTACTATTTTTCTCTTATGGACATGTAAGAGATGATTAAGACAAAGAAAGTGACATTTTGTGATTTTTTCATTATTTTAAATAATATCATTGTCATTTTCTTGGAAAACTATCCATTAAATATCTAAAATTATAACATTATGTGTTATGGGTAAAATATAAATCATCCAATAAAATTATATAATGTTATAGGTTTCTTTTCTTATAATTATCATATTTTTTTACCCTAAATTACATGATTTATCCTTAACCGTGGTAATAAAAATTTACCAAAGATATTATTCATATTGAAAACACTAAAGAATTATTTAAAAAAAATTTAACTTATAATTATAAATATGGAATATATTTTCAAAATTAGAAACACATAATTTGGATAAATTAATTTAAAATTAAACCGGTAAAACACAACGACAAATAGTTTTTCTGGAAAATGCCGTTTTAAAATATAAATTTTTTTGTACTAAAATCAATGATAAAATAGATTTAAAGAACCATAATTGAATTATTTTAAATCATATTTAACATATTAAAATTGAAATCATAATTTTAACCTCTAAATACTCAAAGAATGTAAATTTTAAAAAAATAGTTATTTTTCACTATTTATTGAAAAATCAAACTTTTCATAAAATTATAAAAAAATACCTATTACCTGATTTTTACATACTAATTTTAAAAAATATGTTTATTTTTTCAAATTATCTGTATTATAGTGTCAAAATTTCTATTTAAAATAATTGTTTCATTAAAATTTGGTGAAACTGCTTTTAGAAAAATAGAGCATTTTATGCGTTAAATTGGATTTATCATGTCTAGAAAACACAAATGATGAATGTAGAACATTAAATTGAAAATATTATATATATATATATATATCATTAATATAATCCAATAAAATATATTCATCTATTTTATTGGTATAAAATACAATTGTGTTCACTTAAATAGTTTTTCAGAAAAGTTTTCTTTTTTATTTTAAGTCGGGTTTTATTTTTATTTATAAATAATTTTGTAAACAATGAATTCATTATATATACCTTACTAAACCATATTTTCATAATTCAGTTAATCCATTTCATACCCACCATTCTAATTGGAGGGTTATAATGATATCATCTAAATAATAATGTTTATTTATTTGTTTATTTTCTGTGCCGAGTATCGTGTATGTTATTGAACCTGGTGTTTCCATATTAAAATATTGGGATGTTAATGTTTCCATTATTTCTTGGTTTATAATGTTTATTTTACTAATTTTTTATTAAAAAAACAAAAATATTTTACTGGAATTATTTGGGTGAACACACAACCTCCTCGTTACTGACCCAAAGGTAAGCTACATTGTTATATCATGGGAGTTTATTAATATATCATTGATAAATAAAATTAAAGAATAACAAACATTTTAAAAAATATAGTTGATAATGTGATTGGTTTCATATATTAATTCTATGTCATCATCATTAGATACTGGTTGGTTTGTGACATATATAATTGACACTGTTTAGTATCATATAAGTGCACCCTATAGTCCTTTGTCTCACCAATGGGTAGTGTCTCCAATTTTATGCCCCTAGTCACAACATTTCTAGGTGTTAAAGGTTTTTTTTGACTCAACTTCCTCCAGTCCCACTGGTCCTATAACAAATATATATGATGCATTAAAGTAAACTACTAATAATCCCAGCAGGCCATCAACGGTGTGATCTATGGTAAATGTTTCGATGATACTAGAAATATGATCATTTAAAATTAACTCATAATTCAATTGATTATACTATAAAAACATTGAATACTGTTTTATGTCCATTTTATTTGACTTTATATCATAGAAAGATAATTTCATATCCCCAATAACGACCTTGCAACCATATTTTTCAAGATGTATAAAACTGATAAAGTTTTAGTGGAGTAATGATATAAAATATTCTAGATGAAGAATCGTATGCTATTTATTTTTACACATTCACATGAAATATATTTTTACAAGAATATTCAATTTAAAAATATCTATAAACTTCACCATTCATTTCATAGAATCATCTATTGACACAAATATCTTTTTGGATCTCATGATGTGGTTTTTGTCCCCTGTGTGAAGGAACAAAATTTTTTTCAGCATTAATTGGGAATACATTCGTCTCATTGGGGAAGAATAGCTACAATGTGACTGATGATTCTTGGGTAATCCCAAAGGGTTAAACCATTAAAAATGAAAGTTCATAATCTTCTAGCAGCATTATGTTACCTATTTTCATTCATCCACATCATTGTTTGAGGAACACATCTACAAGTTCCCAAAATTTTGGAAATTTTAGCACTTGGCTTTAGTCATGTCCCAACCAACTTTTGACAGCATAAAATATTTCTCATCATTGTTCCACTAATTTTATAACCACAAAAGTTGCCCTAAACTTATATATTCCCTCCTTCTATTATACAATCCAATCCCTTGTATTGAGAAATAGGTGGATTCTTGTTCCAGAAATGTTTTTTCAAAGCTCATAATGCTCTTACATGGCTTTGAGTTGACACATGAGTTCCTAAATAGTAAGTTTCTTTAGATCTACTAGATTATAGATGGAAATAGAAACATGCATATTCATAAGAATTACAACACAAAATAATTATTTTACTACCCACTCATACTCGTTCTTATCTCCTAAGATGTTCATATTTTTAATGAGACAGATGAGGTGCCTGGAGAAATCATCGATTATATCCACATATTTGTACTGAATGAATTTTAACACTTCATACAATGTATGTGATTTTTTCTCACTTGCATACTTGGAACCCAACATCATATTCACAAAACAATTTCATTATTTATTGACTATGTCATTCAAAGTGATTATTACCATCATCTTGTATGACACAGATAGTATTTGGCCTTTGGGTGTGTCCAAATATGATATAAGTTAGTTTTTAAATTTTAGATTTCATTTATCATATCACAAATATAATGCTTCATGTTTCTTATGGGTATATATATCTTTTATATCTATTTATATGAGATATATTTTTTATTTTTAACATGTATAAAACATGGTGATTTGTAAATTTAAGATATAATATTTTATATCTTATCAATTTTGAAAAAGGAAATAGTGAAGGATTTCAAAGGGGATGTAGTCATTGGAGAACATAGATAGATATATTCTCAAGATCAAGTCTTCTAAGATCAAGAAGAAAGGGGACACTGCATTTATGGTAGTTTTTGTGGGTCATCATTATTGAGAATGAGGCATCCATGATAGATCAATGATGGTATGGGAAATCACATTTACAGTAGCATGTGTAGCACATTAACATTGTACATATGCGAAGATGAAATGATGTGATAAATGATCAAGGAATTGTATTGAGAGTCTTCTTGATTGTATTGATCAAGTACCTTGTCACGATTGATAATTGGCAGTACATCATTATTGCCAGATCATTAGAGAGAGAAATCCTTTAGGTATCTCAAGTTGGTGTGATGATGATGAATGTTTGGATGAAGATCCTAAATTTAGTGGATTTTAGTCAACCAAAAGATGATGTTTTTTCACATATGCATCTATCAGGCATGGATTTGGTGAGATTTTTTTCATAGAGAAGGAGAAATATTAGGGTATAGTTTTCACACCATTTTCTCATAAATTGTTTCACAGGTGATTTTTATCCCTAGATGAGGATTCTACCCTAATAACTGATATCCAAGGTGATGGTTCTGGATTGTAATTTAATGTGAGATTTGTATAATTTTATAAGTTTATTGATGACAAGTGCGTGATAATTCTTGACTAGTGAAAAATGAATTACAATTTCAATATCGAGTTAATGTTCAAGTTTCTTGGGATTTTGAGAATTATGGAAATTTTTTATTTCAGGTGCTTTAGATTATGTATCAATGAAAATTATATGAGAGCCAAATATTACTAGTTTTGGTATTTTTTGATAAGAAATTACAGATTTATAAGTTTTGAAGACTTTATCATTTGCATTTATTCTTCATGGAGAGCATCCAGTTTTCTATCAGAGTTGCAAAATGGCATCGTCATTTTATTCTAAAGAGGATGATGTTTGGTGTGATTCCAATAGGTTTTTATTTCAACTGAGTATGTTGGATGCTATATTAATTTATATGTTGTAGGGGTAGATTTATATGATTCAACCCATGGGTTTTTTCAAATTTAGGATTATATGTTTTTGGATTATATATAACTTTTGTCATGTCTCATAGATAAATTTGTATGTGTTTGTCATAGAGATATATATCTTTTATATATATTTAGATGAGATGAGTATTTTTTTCATAACATGGAAGATAAATGGTGATTTTTAAATTTATGATATAATATTATATATCTAATATTTATTTGAAAAAAGAGACAGTGAAGTATTTAAAAGTAGAAGGAGCTAGTGGTGAAGAGTGAGATAGAGCTTCTCAAGATTTAGTCCACCGAGATTAATTGAAAAGGGTCCATCGTGTTTGTGGTAGCCCATGGGGGTATTCAACAATAGATAAATATAAATCTATGGTGAATCTATGACGTGATGAGATACCTCAATTGTAGTAACATGTGCAGCGCTTCTACATTTTGTAGGTGTGAAGCAGAACCAACGTGATCAATGATTAGATCCTTGTAAAAATATTTATATTGATTGCGGTGATCAAGTGATGTGTCCATGTTGATAATTGATGATACATCATGATGGAGAGATAATGATGGTGAAAAATAATTGGGGTGTTGCAAGGTGGGGAGAGGATAATGCATGTTCGGATGTTGATCTTCAAGATAGCAAGGTTTCATCGACGGAAGGGTGATGTTTTATCACAGAAGGATCATTCAAGTATGGATTTGTTAGCATGATTTTTAGAGAGAATACCAAGGAATATCAGGGTATGCTTTCAACACATCTTTCTCACAAATTGTTTCTCAATTGATTTTCATAATTATATCGGGATTCTCCGCCAACAAAAAAGACTCATATAATGGTAGATAATGTAATTAAATCATCCTTGAAATCAGTATGCTTGTGTTGGATCACTTCTAGAGTCATTTCACCTAAAAATTAAAACTATTAATATGTGAAATTTTGTATTAATTTGTTTTTTTGTATTGAAATTTCACCATGTTAATTTTATCTATTATTTGTATTGGTTTTCATTTATGAAAAATGTTAAAATTTATTTTAACTTCTCATTTAACTATGAAAGATATAGGATTTTTTAGTGGGTATTATTTGTCCCAAATGGGCTTCTTGTGTGGGCATTGAATATTTTTCAGCCCACCAGTCCTGTGTTTTTAAAAACCTTGGTGAACCATGGGGGGATTATTACTAGTCATCAATTATACATTATTCCTTTTCAATCTCTGTCATCCACTTGTTTTTTCTTATCTACCTATGCCACTGGCATTCTGTTTCGATGTCTTTTTGAGGATAGTCATAATTCATTGTGGACTTTCAAGTATCGAATGTTTTAGGGGGAATTGATCACCCCTTCTTTGGTGGGATCACTCTGATCATTTCAGTTTCTCCCGATCCTTGATATAGCACTCAATTTTCCTTCAATGAAACCCTATCCCACTATTTCTCTTTGACGGTGCTTAGTCCAAACCTATTGCTCGCCCTCAGCTACATCTCATTACCTCACCTATAATGAAGAGAAAATCCTTCTATAGAGGAATAAGTATGGACATATTCAGCGATATTTTTCTATAATCTCAGAGATAAGAAAGGAATTCATATATATATGTTTTGTAACCATTCTTTATCTTACAGTGACTAAGATGGTTGAACAATAACATGTTTGGCATTGTATGTTTATATTTTAGTTTTATTCATTTCGAAACATGTAAATATATTTCACTTCTTTTACTATTTCTTTGGTACATGTTATTTCTTTTCACCATGTATATTTTTTCTTCATTTGATCATTAATAATCGATGTGAATACATTGTAGTTTTCTTTACGAGTATGCAGGTCCCCATGAGTTATAAGCACGTTAAATCATTGTGTTTCTATTCTAAATTATTTAATCCTGTATTTTACTTTTTTGGTTCTACTAAATTGACTTATATTAGTAATAAACATGTTCAGACCTATTGGGGTTTGGAATTCTCCTTGTATTCGGGTCTATCATTCCCATAACAAAGTGGTATCAGAGGTTATACTAGAATTATTTGGTTGTTGATTTTTAGTTCCTATTTTTTTCTTCATAGTTTTTTTTTCTATTTAATTTTCAAAATTTATTCTCTTCTTAAATCACCATATTTCACTACAGTGTTTGATTATAGTCTCTATCCCATATATTATTCCTTCGTACATTGTATCACATTGGATAAACCTTATTTACCCAATATATTTGTCGATTGTTTAGGGTTTATGTGTAATGTTTTTCACAAGAACTCAACATATAATCTAGGTGTAAAAATATCAACAATCAAATATAAACTTGATAAATTTTATGGTGATAACTAATTTAACCTATGGAGAATTAAGATGAGATACATCCTTGTATAGTTGGTCCTAATTGAAGTCATTTGTGGGCCTAAGAAACCTGTTATATCTATATGTGAAACCAAATAGAATACTATTGAATATTAAGGTATGTCCCCTAATGCATTAGTCAAATCAAATATCTCTTTACTTCATTCATTATGTGAAAAAATTTAAGAGAAGTTTCTTATGAGTCTATAGTTGTAGGTATTTGGCTTAATCTAGTGAAGTTATACCTGTCCTCATCACTTATTGTAATGCTTTATAATGAAATCATATTTTTACATTTAAATTGAAACCTAATAGTTCGATTAATTCCCATATTGATGAATTTAATAATACTATGTTACATTTATCCAAAATTAGTGTAACTATTGATGATGAGGATCAAGAAATTATTCTATTAATATATTTAGATAGTGCTTATTACACACTTTTTGAGACTATGATGTATGTACGAGACTCTCTAACACTTAAATAGGTTATGTCATATCTTCCTTATGAAGACCTACACTCTACACCTAGAATTAAATGTAAGGCCTAGAGTTTATTCACTATTGATGGACCTCAAATATAAGGTAAAAATGAAACAATTTAACAGTGGTAAAATCATGAACAATAAGCATCCTAAAACTACATATGATTCTATGGAAATAAAAGACACTCATTTTCATATCGAAAAACCTATCCATATTAAGCCTAAATATAGAAAACTCAAACATGAATTATAAACAAAATTACCCTTTGGACAGTCCCTTATAGTTGACTTATATAATGAAGCTACTGAAATTCATAATGTTTCTATCCATTAACTAAATCAAGATTGGATCTTAGGCTGAGGTTGTTCCTTTTACCAGGGCCCCTTACTAGAGTAATTTCTATATTTGGTTGAAAGGGTATAAGGATATGTATTGTTAGGTGATAATTAGATGTTTAAGGTTGAGGTAAGAGGTTTTGTTTTTATAGAACTAAATGAATTTACCATCATCACTTTACTTGATATAAGGTGGGTCCCTATCCTATATAGAAACCTGATTTTTTAGGGATCATAAAAAAATGGGGCTTTATTTTAGGTCAGAAACAGGTTTTCCTAAAATCAATCAAGAATCTAGAATTATTCTTAATGGGTATTTAATCAATGGGTTTTAATTCATGAATGGAAAGACCAGTTCAAGGTATTTCAGTAGTGTACACATCACCAACACTAATAATACTATAGTATGGAATAGTGTATTAGGGCATGTTATCTCTAATGGTGTAAAAGATCTCAATAATAAGAGGCTATTGAGTGACATCACACCATCCAATATTACATTTTTGGAGGATTGTATAATTTCAAAGTACAAGAAAGGCATCGTTATTAGGTTTATAAATTAAATCAATAATCCCCTTAGAATATATCCACTCTGATCATTAGGGACCAACTAATACTACCTACCTTGGTGGAGGCTCCTAATTTGTCACTATTATGGATGAATTATCCAAACAAATATGAATTTATATTCATAAAAACAAATATTATGTTTTAAGAACTTTTAAAACCCAAAAAAATTGTTTGAAAATGAATCAGGGAAGAAAATCAAAACCATGAGAACTCATAATGGTATTGAATACTTTTCCACTAAATTCCTTCAGTTTTTTGACTCTGAAGCCATTAAAATGAATATAACTATTAGAGAAACTCTCCAATAAAATTTTCTATAAAAAATAATTAATATGGATATATAAAAAATAGCCTATAGAATATTTTCATCCTCATGACTCCCCAAATATTTTTAGTAAGATGCTGTTAGTAGAAAATCTTTCCTTAAAAATAGGTTTACCTCTTATGATAATTAGTATAAAACACCTTATGAATTGTGGAATGGTAAACCCACTTCATATACCTACTTAATAGTCTTCAGTTGTCTATATTATGATCATGTAAAAACTGATAAACTTGAACCATGAGCATTCAAATTCGTTTTTATTGGGAACACTAATGGTGTTAAGGGTTACAAATTCTGTTTGGATAAACCAAGATTCGAAAAGTAAATTCCAAATAGGTGTGTTGTTTTTCATTAGTCTTCATCTCCTAAAACTATATTCTCTATGATTGGAAGTACTAAAACAACCTTTGAATAGGCTGGTGAAGATGATCCTCTAGCTCATTTTGAGGATTCGATCTAGCCTACTCCACCTACACAAAATACCATTGTTGGGGATGATTGTGAGTCCTATTATGGTTCATATTCTAAATATGAACCTCCTATCACTGGTAGGGATTAATTGTTAACCAGATATAGAAAAATGATAGTTCCAAGTCCTCTTCATCGGTTCATCTAGTATTATATGGATTCATATTATTTCAGTATGGCCCAAGATCTCATAGGTGATGATCCTCAAACCTATAAAAAAGCATTAAATGATAAAGACTCAAATCATTGTTTCTTTTCAAAGGATGAATAAATGTGCTCTCAAACAAAAAAAATAATAGTGGGTCTATTATTAATAAACCACCCAATGAAAATTCATTGGTTCTCTGTTGATTTATAATATAAAAGAAAATAACACTGAGGAAAAATAGATAAAATAAAATCAATGTTAGTTGGTAATTGTTCTATTCAAATAGAAGGTATTGATTACTCTGAAATGTTTTCCCCTATTATTAAGCATTCATCCATTAGTATTTTACTTACTATTGCTTCCTATAATGATATTAACATTGAACATATTGATATTAAAACCGCCTTCTCACATGGTGATTTAAAATAGAAAACCTATATGAAACCATCTAATGAATATTATATGACGCTTAAAATTAACCAAGTCTTCATTCTAAATAAATCATTTTATAGATTTATACAAACCTCTGAGAAGTGGTATATGAAAATTGATTCATTTATGATGGATTTACAATTTTCTTTGATTCTGTATTATGGATGTGTTTATTTTAAAATAACTAAAAATTAAATTCATTACTTTCTAATTTATGTTGATGAAATTCTTATCATTTCAAAAATATAATTCTTATTATAGCTATAAAACCCCAAAACAATGGTATATTTGAAATGAAATACATAGGTGCATTTAAAAAAATATTAGGTGTTGAAATCATTAGATATAGACTAAATAAATGGATTTACTTATATCAATATGATTAAATTTTAATTATTCTCATGTGATATATGTTTTTGTCTCTCAGAATAGTTAATATACCTCTTGGAAAGGCATTAAAATTTATTTAACAAAGGAAATTTATTTAAGATGAAATTCAATATAATTTTAATGTTCTATATCTTAATATTGTTGGTATAATTATATACACAATTATTTTCACCATACCAGATATTAATAATGAAATATACACTTTAAATATATTTTTGGATGCATTGGGGTAGCCACATTGTCATGAACTTAATTGGATTTCTAGATACCTCTATTGTTGGTAAAATATTTCTTTATAATTCGGTAGAAAGAAGGATACTGCTGATATTATTTCTAGGTATGTTGATACTGATTATTCTGGAAATATTGAAACCTATAAACCCTTAACTGTTTATGTTTTTACTGCTTTTCATGCTTCCATTTCCTGAACATGAATCTTTCAATCTATGTTTTCACTTTTAAATATAAAATATGAGTATATTTCCTTGACTCATGAAATTAAAGAATCCTTATGGATTAAAGTTCTATCTTCTAAACTCATGCTCTTCAATTCTTCAATTTTGGTTTATTCTGATATCTAGTATACCCTTCATTTGTATAAGAACATAGTATTCCCTGATAAATCTATAAATACTAATATTAGACTACATATTAGTAGATATATTATTGAATTAGGAACATTGTGTGTCAACAGAATACAAACTGACATAAACCCGATTGATAGTTCGACAAAAGTCTTGGTCTTTTCTAAGGTCAATTATTTTTAGATAGGTTGAACTTGGTACCAATTTTATAACCATATGTGCAAGAATATAAACAATTTCAATTTTTAATGTTGGAGATTTTTGAAATGTTGTATTCAATTATTTTTTTTATATTGAAATTATGTCATGTTAAATTATACCATTATTTTTATTGGTTTTCATGGATGAAAAATTTTAATAATCATTTTAAATGGTCATTTTATTATACATCATACACGCTTCTTCATTGGGAATTTTTTATCCTATATGGGCCTCTTGTGTGGGCCCTGACTTCTGGCCAACCTGCTACTCACGTGCACTTGTACACACTAGAAATTCTTGTGATGATTTTCACTGGCCATCAATTAACCTCTCTACTCATTTTATTTGAGCCATCAACTTGTTTGGGCTTATCCACCAATTTTGTTTGGAATTTTATTTCGATGTATGTTTATTGAATCTTGTGATTAATTGTGTACTTTCAAATATCTACCATTATCACGGGGGAATTGATCACTCCGTGTGGTAGTTGGATCACTATGGATCATTTTGGTATCTCCTCTTATGGACTTTGGATCATTATTTTCCATCAATGAAACCATATCTTACTATTTTCCTATAAAAATGATAAATCCTAGACTGTTTCTCTCTCTGACTACATCCTATGGAAGACCTTGTCGTGAAGATGATATCCTTCCAAGGATGAGGAATTGTGTATATCTTTAGTGACTTTTTTCCGCAATCATGATGGGAGGAAGATCCTTCCGATCCAGGCGTGTTACAACCACTCACAATAGCTTTAAGTGACAAAGACGGTCATAATATATCATGTATGGGATTGTCAGTTTTTGGTTTTGTTTCATTCACGGAAAAAAATCTTAATATTTTTCACTTCTATTCGTGTTTCTTCAGTTATTTGTTTGGTTCTGTTTTCCTTGTAGAATTTGGTTTTGTTTGATGATTAATAAAATGTGTGCATACCCGGTGGTGTTCTTGTCAAGAATATTGGTCCCCATGGGGCTGAATCATTTTAAATATTTTTGTTCCATTGTTGATTTCATTAATATAGTATTTTTTTTAAGTTATTCTATACTAAATTCTATCAACTATAAACTGGTTTAGTCCTATTAGGGTTTGGAATTCTCCTTGTATGTGGGTCTTCCTTTCCCATCACATCAGGAGATCCCAATCACCATTATTTCTTGTATAATAGAGTGGGGTGGTGGGTGCACCAACAGATGGAATGGGCTTTGAAACATTGGGGTGGGCTGTATATGATTGTCTCCAATAATTATTCAACCAAAAATACTTTCCATGTGTAACTTTTATGGATTTGATGGCCTTTAGTTTATTATCATGATTATTCTAGAAAAGCTTCCATTATTTCATAATGTGTCATGATAAATGATTCCAATTATTAGTAAATTTATTTTCATGCATCTCGGGCTTCTCATTTGATGTGTATGGTGGAGAGGTACATGATAGTGTTATGTTACTACACTTAGGGAATATCATGTCCTGGTGGAGGTGATAAGAAAATTCATTGATTGAAGATGTTGCAGGTGTGAAAAAATCAAGGGGGTGGATCATTAGCTCACAAGAGTCTTCAGTTGTTCCATGGAGAAGCAGGACCACTGTGCATGCTACCTAATGCAGGTGAAGAACTAAAATTATATGTTGTATTCTCTACGGAGGAACGATGCAAGTGTGAATAAACTGTGAGGGGTCCAAGGACGGGGATCAAAGGTTAAGTGGGAATAAAATAGTTTTGAATCATAAGGAGAGTTGATGTGGTGATTAATTTCAACAGTTTTTTACTCCCTTTATTATTTCATTTCATTTAATATTCCACTCAACATGGTTCATCAAGTCACCTAAGTGGGATTCAACGATTTCTTAAATTAACCTATAATTTTATGTATATATAAATCAATGAAAACCCCAGCATAAAATAAACATATTTTGTGGTGAAAAAAATGACTCTTTGATTCTAGATTTTCCTTTTTCCGAACAATACATTCAATTGTGTTTCATGGGTGTTCATCGATTGAACATTTCAAAAATTTCATATTAGAGAGAGTTTTAGATGATCCACAATTCTAGTTTTTGATCCCTCATCAACTAATAGTCTCAGACATCATCGATGCATCCCTAATCTCTCGTTGAAGGTAACGTTTTCCCTTTGGTGGCACATCGGGTGGTGAAGGAGGCTGAGGGACCGAAAATGTATCCAATCCTCATGATGAAAAATTATAGAAACGAGTTCTTAATGATGAATGATATGATCCAAAAATATAAATATTTGGACTCCATTGACACCAGCAGTACAAAACTACAGGAAGATCAGATGGGGCTGGAGGTTATAATATGCACTATCCTACTAAAGATGATCTCCATACTTACAGTAAAGTCAATGATTATGGAGGCATGATAAACTCTAAATACCATGCATTTCAGCACTGATTGAGCGTGAAAGAAAAATGCATATAATCTCTACAAGGAGTATTAACGAATTGTTTTCTATAACAGGTAATTGGTACATGACATCAGGACGTGGCTCACCAGGTTGGTCAACTAACTCATACTCCTCAGTGATCTAGATTTATTATACAAAATCAATTAAATGTATTTATGAATCACCCCCTCTCGGTTCCACTAAATTTCAATTTCAATTAATATGCTACTCCACATCTATGTACTCTATGCGGGGGAGGTAATATAAAAACTCAAACCCTAAGTGGTTCATTTTTTATTCTTCACCCACCAAAAATGTTGGAGGGAATTTTATCCTCACTGCGAAGGAGTGGGTTTCATAGATAAAGGATTGATATATGGGGAAGTTATCTTTCAGGGACTCCAAATCCAACAATCAGTGCCACCAACTACCTCACCAAATGACATATAGTAGTACTGGGGAATATGGAAGGGATGGTTCGGGATCTATTGACGTCCATAGGGACCAATTTTTTTACTATGTATAACTATGTCATTAGGATAAATATTATCTTAGTAGGATAATATAGTTCACGACCCGTCTAATACAGATGGATGATGATGATCATGTACTCTTTAGGGTAAGTGCATTTACTGCGGTGCCTGATTCCACACTGTTATAATCCACCACTCACAATATTCTACCACCATGATGTAGCCCTCTACGTCCGGTTGAGACATGTTTAATTTAAAAACATGATCATAAAGAGGTACGTGATGAAAACCTATTGTACCTAAACACTGGTGACATAAACCATATGACTGGTTCCCACATTGTCTTCTTTGTGATTAACTCTGGGATTCATGGCACTGTCAACATTAATAACAAATTTTTCATCAACATCAAGGTGTTTGGAATCATCATGTTCACTTACAAGACTAGTGAGCACCTTGTTCTCACATGGGTGTACTTAATCAAGAGGCTCACAACCAACAACATTATCATCAAAAAAAATTTAGAATGGTTTTCTTGTACTAACTGATGGAGGCATCAAGAAGATCTATGACTAGAAACAACAATTATGTATTGGAAAAAACTCTTCCCTAATTGGTTTCAAAAGATAATAATCATCATTTCATAACCAACATTATTATCTATATATGAATAAATAGTGGCATAGAGCTAGAATGTGAGGTACAATTACTTGAATTTCAAAGATATCTGCATGCTTGATCAACATAATATTTTGTGAGGGATTTTGTATATTGATCATGTGGATCAATTATGCAAAACCTACCATAGTGGGAAGTATAGGTGTGTTTATTTCCCCCTGAAAGTGAATCATCCCACGAATCAAGTTCTCGACCATTTCTATGAAGACCACTGTTTTCCGATCATGCTGATGACACTAATCAAGAACTACTGCTTTCTACTGATCATGGATGAAATAAGACACAACATGTGTCTCAATCTACGCCTGAGAAATGTCCATGTAAAAGTAGAATTCAAATTCTTTCAGACCATGGTGGAGTTGGAGACTGGATGCAAGCTAAAGTTCCTCTATACCAACTAGGGTAGTGAGTTAACATTAATGGAATTCTGAGAATACAATGCCCAACATGGTATAGAATAATAGAATGGGGTTGTTGAATGTCACAACTAGACTGTGGTATCCATGACTCATGGTATGTCGAAGAAGAAGGATCCCCCTGGATGTTTTTGGGCGAGTCTATATCCACAACCATTTTTATCTACAACTGAGAACCAACAAAAATCATTGATAGGATGATATTGTATGGGTAATAACATGGAAAATGATAAATGGTGAACTTTATATACATCTTTGGATGCATTCCACATGTCATGATTGTGAAGGAATGCCTAAGGAAGCTAGAACACCAGAGTATGCTAATGATCTTTATTGGGTAAGAGTTCAGATTAGAGGCATACCACATATACTACCCTGATGGTAAGTGAATGCATGTAACTAATGATGTAATCTTTGATGAGGCGATGATGTGGTATTTAAGTGATGATTAAAAACAAGATGTTTTGAGTTGTGATGAGTAATTCAATATAAATAACACTATGATATTTATACCATGGATTTCGGAGACTAGAAACATTGTAGGAGACCATAGATCATGACCAAATCCCACTAGCATGTTCTATATAGATGCTTCAATACAAGATGAGGTTGAGGTGATTCCCAAGCCATCATACATTGGGGAGTTAAACTAGTTTCCTTCGAACGTTGTAGAATAACTAGACACTAATCATAATGACATTCCACTTTTGTTTCACACCATAGGCAACATTATCAGTCCATGAACACCACTTAGGATTGAATTGAATGAGTTGACTATATATAGTTACACTTCACTAAGGATGACTATTAAAACTCTTTTAAAAATGTAAAACAATGCCTATGGTGGATAAAAATTATGTTTGAGGAAAAACAATGGAAATAATTTTCTGGGGAATAAAGGGAGAAGGAGAAGAACACATTGAATATGTTTTTCAATATATAAATCTTGCTCGTGTGCCAAGGTATGGATGGAAAAAATAAATTTCATCAAAGGATTAACATTATATAAGTGTCTACAATGGTCAAACCCACTGACACCCATGAATCCAAGACCGTCCACCTGTATTCCACATTCATTTTTTTGGAATCCATGAAGATTCATGAGAAGTACTCAAGGGAAGTTCAATTCATATATTCTATCACAAATTCACTTGGAGACGCTCAGTTTTAATTGTGGAAAACTAAAATTGATGTTGTTCATACCTGAAAAGAACAATAGAAACATAGTAGGTGATATTGTTGACTAATTTAATGCGTTGATTAATTTCACCAGGTTTTTCATCCCCTTCAATATTTTTCATCATTTATTTTTATTTATATGTATCAATGTGTTTTGACCTCATTAAGGCTCCCACATGAGTTTTAATGACATTGTAATTATATCTAGATTTTTTTATAATGCAATGAAAAACCAACTGAAAAATCATACTAATATTCAGTTCATAAAAAATCACTTGTGTTATATATTTTACATTGTCCCTCCAAGACATTTGCGTGTGTTTTGTGGGTATTGATCAGACATGCATTTCCAATAGGGTCATGGAGTGATTTATGTTCAAAAAATAATCTATATTTGCTTCTAGTTTTGAAAAAATTTAATGTTGTGATGTTCTGGTATCCAATTCCGAATATGAGGAGTCTATGATAATATAAATAAAATTTTGACTGAATAAATTACTTTTTTAATAAACAATTCAGATGCAATAAGTGTTGATGGTTGATATATTTGAGGAATCAACTCTTTCCTTATAGTTTTACCTTATAAATTGAGACATTTTCTCATAAATTTTAACTTGTATCAATATGAAAATTTATCCAATATAATAAAAAAATTTAAACTTATTTTAGTTCATCGCTTATTGTCCCCCCTACAATCACCACAGGTTACATAAGTTTTTACTATTTTTTGAAAATCCCACCTTAAGTGGTCTCAATGTTTTTAAAGGTGATTTTTTATGACTAAATTCATTTGTCAGATCATTCAGATCCTCGTGAATTTGTGGAGAAAAATACATGTATTTTTTGTTGTCTTCATAATCACCTTCTTTGTATTTGGAAAAACAATCATGCAACCTCTATAGTGAGTGACACTGAAAAAAATTTTATTTTGAAATATTTAAAGGGTAATTATGATAATTTGTGCATCTATATTCAAGATCAAATTAGCACTCAATATGTCATTGTAACCATGGAGGATGGATACATTTAGCCAAAATCCAAGGAAATGTATGCTACTCTTCCAGATGTTCCAAAGGAAACACATCAGGTAGTACAGAAGAGAGATTGAAAGTCCAAATATATTATATATAAAGTCCATGATGATGGTATATTGGAGATAATAAATTCATCAAAAACATAAAATGTAATATATGAAATCCCTCAAAAATAATTCAACGGTTTTGAATAACTGATTCAAATAAAACTTCAATCATTATGAGGGGAGCTTGAATCAATTTCAATGAAATCGTCTGAAACCATTTTTGGGTATCGTACTCATTTAATGGAAGTGGTGAAGCAATTATGATTAAATAAAGAAAATATTGAATACATGAATGTATTTTAGAAATTTTATGATCATTATATCCAAATATTCATTACATGGTCATTTACCTTGACGAAACCAAATACCGAGAGAAAATTTCAACCGAAGATCTCATTGGTTCTCTATAATCCCATGAATTGACAGTGAATTAGTGAAGTAATGAAAATGTAGTGGAGAATGACCTACAACCAAAGTAGAATCAATAATTCCAAAAAGTAACAAGGGGATTCATTTCAAAGAGTTATAGACATATAATTTCATATATAATAAAATAACAAAAAAATAGGAGGATGGGGTGGAATAAGCCTAAATCAAGGAGGTCATGGATACAAAAATTATACTCCATGAGGAAAAAAGACAAGTATGGAGGGTAAAATTAAACAATGTCTATCTAAAAAATTAAAATATACATTAAATGCTATAATTTTCAGAAATATGGGAATTTTTGTAGTGAATGTTGGAGTGAGTAACCCATAGAGAATGTCTTGATGCGGACGATATTTTTTTTATAAGTGGAAGTTACTAGATAATACCTTATATATATGTGACACACATCACTATAAAATCATTGAATTTTGTATATTGGCTCTAGAACTATCAACCATAAGAAAATCCAGAAGAATTTGTTTATGAACCAGTTTGAGAGGGTTTGATGACACATTTCGTTCGTTGATCACCTAATAATATATTTCTAAGGAAGTGTATAGATATTGATTAATCAGTGAAATATAAATCATGAATTAACCTTTGATTTATTCTATGTACCTGATATAAACCCATATATCAGATGACATAGTAAATTGGTTGAAAAAGGATCTCACACAATCCAAAAAATAAAAAATAGAAAATATTTAATTGAAAATGAAGGATGGTCACCAAATTTACCATAATGAAGAAATTGTTTTTTCCTATTATGATCCACCCTAACATACCATGAAGTTTTATGTTGATACTTAATGATAAATACTAGCTATGGAATCTCATGTTCCAATATTTAAACATTGAATTTTTAAGATTATTATAAAGTAGGAAGGTGGTGAATGGTATTCCTAAAAATATACATATATATAAAATATGTTAATGTTATGTTCTAAGTAATAAACATAAAAACAAATATTCGAAGAAGGAAAATTGGAATGTTGTTATGCCACTAAATTTAGACTACACTGATCTGTGCAGTCCACTGAATCCAAAATTAAAAGGACAAATATGGTATTTCTAAGATTTATTAATGATTATAATAGAAAAAATGATATAATTTCTATATATAACGTCATAAGTGTTTGAAGTTTTCAAATAATACACGGTTATGTTGGAAAATAAAACCAATAATCATATAAATAATTTGTGGTCTATTCCAGGTGGGGAGTAAACCTCAAATATTTTTGTGTGGTGCATCTACTCAATAACATCCCAAGACAATCTTAAAGTAAGGAATCCAATTAAATTATGATGTAAACAAAATCCCAATGTATTTCATCTTATAGTTATTTTTTCTATGGCCAATGTCATTACCCTAGAGGAAAAACTTGCAAATCTCAATTATGAAGGATTAATGTGCATCCTTATTAGATATAATAACCATGAAATGATATATCTATTATATAATATCATCAGAAAGAACATAATATTAAACATAGATTTTATCTATTATGAAAAAGAGTCTTGGAAATGTAGTCAAGATAAATATTCAATAGTGGTACACATCACATTATAAGAATAAGAAAAGATAGAAGATATACTAGTGGAGGAACAAGTAATTGAAGAACCAATGATGCCATCAAAAAGTAATTTTAATTTAAACTATATTGAGATATAAATTTCTCATATATGACATAAAAAAGTTTCATTATTTTGGAAATATATAAATCCAAAAAACCAATATAGGATTATGTGAAATTTTATTTCCCCTTCGAGACATATGGTCATGTTAGTATTGATGAAGCCAAATTCAATGATATGTGGAAGAAAGTGATGGATGAATAAATTTATTCCATTGAGAATAACAAGACATGTGACTCAACACACCTCTTAGAAGTGCATCCTAAAATTGGTGTTAAGTGGGTGTTCAAAACCAAGAAGAACACTGAAGTTTAAATCTAAAGTTATAAATCTTGGATCATCATTAAAGGCTTTATGAAAATGGAATTAATTGACTATGGTAATATTTTTTTTCTATTAAATGGATAGGGATTATCAAATTATTTATCTCCATAGATTCTCAACACAAGTGGAAGATCTAATAGCAATATATGAAGTCAAATAATTTAAATGAATTTTTGGAAGAGGAGATGAATATTGATCACCCACCTTGATACATAAATAAATGAAGTGAAGGAAATGAAAAAAGTTGAAGAAGTTGATCTATGGACTACAACATAAAAAATATGTATTTAAAACTAGGTTTGATATTACATTCAATTAATTGGATCTCATAAGTGTCTATATTAACACTCACTATATCAAAATAAAGAGGATGATGGGTAAATATTATTGGATTTTTTATATGAAGGAGATATTATCTTCATAGGTAATAATCTATGTGGGTTCTAATCCTTTAAGGAGAGCATAGAAAATGAGTTTTTAATGACTTATATAATAGATATGAGTATCTTACCTGGAATAGATATTGTTCAACATGATGGTGGAATATTTATTTGTCATGGAAAATTCACCACAACATTTTTAAGAAGTTTAAAATGGAAAATTTCAATCCTATCACAACAATGGTAAAAGTAGGATTATAATTATAAAGAATTAATACTATAGATATAGATCCCACCTATTCTAAAAGTTAGGTTGGATGAATGATATACCTGATATGTACCAGGATAGATATTCTCTTTGGGGTAGGAAATTTTAACATATGTATAGTGACTTCTAGTCAGACCCATTAGATTAATTCAAAAGTATTTAGAGGTACATTAAATGTATTATAAAAAAATGTGTGTTTAATTAATCAATAAATATTTAAAGAATGATGGATATTTATATAGTGATCTGGGAATAGAAAATAATGAACGGAAGGGTACAAGAAAATTCCCATTATATTTGGGTGACAAGATATTCACATGTCCACCGAAGAAATAATCAATTGTGAAATTATCATAATTTGAATCTAGGTATGTTTCTACCAAATCAATTGTGTGTCATAGAATATGACTCAGAAATGTGCTAGGGTAGTTTTTCTATACACAAGATGAGCCTACCAATATCTTTATTTACAATCATTCAATGATTACTTTAGAAAAAATCCAGTTTTCAGGAATAATGGAAACACATCAAATTGAGGTGTCATTTTATTATATAAAATGTGAAAAATCATGATGATGAACTAATTGAACGTAGAAAAATGATTTGGTGGTGGATATATTCAGGAAACCATTGAAGCATGTTGTCTTTTTCTAGATGAAACAAATTATATTAATTCAATGAAGACAAGTTTAAGGGGGTGTTGAAATATTAAACTTATTTTATAAATTTTTAAAGGAACAACATTACAATTGAAATGATGTGGGGTCTACTTTCAAATATAAAGAGTCTATTATCGGAGAAATAAATTTGTTAAAATAAGAAATCAATTTCTTAGTAATGGATTTAGGAAAAACCTATAATGAAAGTGTATAGATTCATGGAATCAACACTTTCCATGTAGTTTGTTTTTATAAATATTGAGATAGTTTTTCTAATGATTTATAACATGTATACTAATGATAATTTACCCAAAATTTTAAATGAAAATTTGTATTTATTTTAATTCACTATATAATTCAATAAATATAACCACAAATTATATGTTTTTTTGGTATTTTTTAAATCAACCCATCACATAGAAATATTTTAATATGTGTGATGTGTGTGTTATAAAAAAGAAAGGAGACGAGACAGTGAAGGGGGTATATTTCAAGGGACTATGATTTATAGGTGATATTCAAATGTTGTGCAATTCTTGATACATGAAATGTTTTAAAATATAATGTATATATGTATGATAGAAAATTTATAATCCTTGATGCATAAAAAAATTTACTATCCAACAGAATTTTATCCACCCCCACTTATTAGTGTAGGTTTCTCATTACAATTTTTTCTTGGGAGTTTCACAAATGTATTAAGAATGGTTGAGAAGAAATAGCAAAAATCATGATATGATGATGTTGGATTAATATTTATATATAATTATTTATAGTGTATATTCATTCATAGAAAATTATGATATCCCACGTATTTTATCATCAAAATAAAATGTGATTCAAACAAATTCAATCTAGTTATTTTGATCAAAAAACATTTTGATTTTACCAAAATAAGACAAACTTTTTGGGATATAGTTTTTTATATTTAAAAATTTCCAAATTCAACCATCATGACTAATTTCATTGTTATTTAGTTTGTAAATAATATATTTTTCAATATTTTAGGAATGTTCATATATATATATATTATAAAAAAATTTAATGAAATATATTTTTAAAGTAAATTAAAAATCATTTTTGTATATATATATATTTTTTATAAAAAAATTTAATTTCCAATTCCATTATTTATAAGGAATGAGCCTTTAAAGTTTAATCCCACTTGTAATGTGTGATTCCATAATTTTATTTTCTAAATCATCAATACACACCATCAAATGATGTTTTTTCTAGTAGAATGAATTATGAATTACATTTTAACAATCATCTAATTTTATTCATAAATATTAACTCCCTAGATCAATGATTAATCATTATTTCAAATAATGGTATATTTCAATTCAAAACATTTATTGGTATCAATATCTCAAAGATTTAGCAGTTTTACATTTGTTTCAAAATATTAAACTTGTTAATAACTACTATAAAATGTTGATATCATACATAAAATTATATATCCATCCAAAATCTCATTTTTTATCATGTTTATGACCATGTGGTTATATACTTTTCATGAAATCTCTAATAAGTAAACCCATTAGCTCCTATAAGATGTGTCACCACTTCTAAGGTCACATAATAAAATTATTAAAATGTGATTCTATTATTATAACACATAAATAATTGGGTATTAATATTTTGTAAATATTTTACAACTCAAATTTTGGTCAGAAAAAATGATATTAACCCCAAGTATGTAAGATCTTGTCTTTCTCTAGATAAGTCCCTCCTTCAGAATTGCATTGACCCTACTCATTTTTGTTTTTCATTCTTCTTTAAACCATAATGGTCGTGTTTCCATTGGAGATGGAGATATTTTTCTTGGGAAAATTGCTTAAATTTCAAGCATTTATTTTTGTTTGAATTAATGAAATTGAGGCATAAATGTGTCCAAGTATATTGAGGGTTATCCTTGGTTTAGAAGGATTCAGAGGTGGTTTATTCTTTTCCAATGAAATTTGGGGTGAATGATTTCTGCCGGACATTTTCATGTCATGAACGGTTTAAAAGACATGAATGTGTTCCTAGGAAGACATAATGAACTAATTCAGAGCCTCAAATGGTTTCAAATAGAAATATTGTTTCACTATGTGAAATAATTGATTATTTTTATTTTATCCTACGGTGATGCATTGTTTGGTGTATCTCGTAGAATGAGAAATTCACATAAAAATTCAAATTATAAATATATTAGGCATAGTGGTATTAAACTGTAGTGTGCAAATGATGTTATTTCATCACCATGAATCCTTGTGTCTCAAACCTTTGGGTGATTCCAGGCAATGTTTTAGTGATTTCTTACCTTCCGGTCATCATGGTCTAGAATTATATCCTCAGTGAGTTCCTTTTTTTTCAAATATGTTCTTCTTAATCTCTATTATTGCGGTGTAATATCTTAACCTCCATTTAATTGGTTGTGATATTGATGTATATATAACCTAGGTTCTCCTCTTTATCACTATTTACTTCATTCCATAGTGGAATTACCTATTAAAAACATTGATTTATCACTAGATAAAGGTAGGTGGTCTATAACAAACCCCTTGGGATTGTTTCAATTTAAGAAAGTTTGTTCAATATTATACAATTTCATTAACACACTACTAAAAAAGTATTGTACCATTTGATTGAAACATTTGTTATAACCCCTCAAACCATTAGAATTGCCTATATTTACGGTTTAAGGAACCCCTGGGTGATTTTCCATCAGTATAGAACACCCATACCCAATGTTCTCAAACAGTTGGTATAAAAAATTTCAATGGAAATACCTATACATAGTGTTTGGTCAAACCATTGGTATAGGCCCTATATTAAAAAAATAACAATTGGAAAGCAATCCCAACACCATCCACATATACTCTAAAGACTTAACCACTATCTTATAACACCATTTATGTTTATGTATTAATATATATATGAATTTATAAAAACCTTTTTATATTGAAGTGTTTATTATTATTGTTTTTGTTATGAACAAATAATAGTCCACTTATACCAATGATTCACCCAAACCATTGATATAGTGAAGTGCGGCTGACTATCGCATATCTACTGTTCAAGGTTTTGGTGCTCTGCTAGAGTTTATAGAAGTACTCTGGTCGAATCCATAGGGATGACACTTTTTAATAGTGGAATATTTTAGTTGATTCTATTTTGATAGGGGGTTTGGTTGAGGAGCTTAAATTAATTGATTGATGGTAGATGTTTTATTTAATAACATATAAAATATTGGACTGAGTTCATCATTATAGAGTTAATATTGTGATATCCTTTATCTTTTCTTTATATTTCAATTAAATTAACACCTACATTACAAGATGTTGTTGTTCGGAATTCCCAAGTGTTAATTATTTAATCCAAGCCTTAACTTAACTTCGGGTTCTAATAAAAATATATACATTTTATGGTAGTGTATTTATGGTTCCAATAATCCATGGAATCCATAAATTAATAAAAATATGTCATTAATCCATGAAAATTTAGGTTTAATATACACAATGTTAATTCAAAGAATATTCATTGAGAAAAAGCTCTCAATAACATAACATCACCAAATTATAACTCGCCCCAATGGTATAGTAAATCATGCATAATTTTTTTTAACAATTTTGTTGTATGGTTTATGATGATGAATTATAAAAAGAATAAATAGAAAGGGATATGAAAATAGAAGTGCGACAAGAACACAAACACGAGCGATGAAGGGAATTAAGAATAGACTTTCGAAATAATGGGAACGAATAATAAGATATTTATTTTTAACATGATTTAAGAAATTTAAAGTAAATTAATATTTCAAAATATATGGTAGATGATAATTAGAGTTAATGATAATTATACTTTCACTAAAATTTAATTTTAAAACAAACACTTACGAGTTTACAAACAAAGAAGAATACCAAAGTAAATAGAAATAAGAGTGGAGAAATGGAATCTCAAGTAGAAACTTGAGTATGGTAGATCATCCCAAGAGATTAGAAGATCCTTGGTCAGGACAAACTATCCTTTTTTTCTCTAAAATTTCAAACCCTTTCAAGTAGAAGAGTGATTTGTGTTTATGGCCCAAGGAGGGGGACTATTTTCAGTCCAAATCTTCCCCTTCACTTGCATCTCCATTTTGGTAAATTAAATAGCCAGATATGGATGTATAGATCAAGAGAAAAGTCATGTTTTGTGTGCTGATTTCATTTCCAAGACTGAATGGTGGGATAGACTTTATTGAATCATTTAGGCCCATTCATTGTGGATTTGTGCCATAAAAGTTTTATATAATATAAATGGTATTTCCCCAAGACTTTTGGTGGAGAATAAATAATTTTTACATTCTATACTGAGACTAGTAATTCAATATTAATGGCTGGTCGATTTGCTTCACATATTCTTTAGGCCTTATTGTGTGGTATATATAACCCTTCAAATAGAATAATTGTATAATGATTCATTCTCTGATATTTTAAAAATTGAATAAGGATTCCTAAAAATCAAGAACTATTAAATTTGAATAAGCCGAGTGAGTTTTATTATTAAAATAGTTAACTAACTCAATTTGAATACTATAAATAATGATCAAAAATCATATTTACTATTAAAACATGAGTATCTCACACCAATTATGCTCTTTTACATGAAATTTACTAAAGAAATTATAAATAATGTAATGAAAAAATGAAAAACATTAACTCCCCCACACTTGTCTTGTGAATGTTATCATGTGAAATATATATAAAAACATAAAAAAAATATTCTCACTCACCAAAAAATATCATAATTTTTTTTCCATAGTCAAGGGAGGTTTATATCATTTCACTTATCCTTGTTGAACACCACCAAAAAAGGTTATAGAAAAAATGTTCAAAAAAATTATTTTCATGCTCAACTTTAGAAATGCAGTATGTGGGCACTTAAAACATACACTTCTCAATATGATAAACTTTATTTATGGATGTTAACTCATCCATATAAAAAAATTGATTTCTTTTCTTTTTATAAGACTTTTCAATAAAATTTATACAAGATTTCATAAACATATATACCTTCCCAAAACTCACTAAATAAAAAAACCCCCACCCTAAAATGGATTATTTTTCTCAAGAATAATAGAACATACTGAAAATTAAGAAAAGTCGCCGGAAATGAATTCCATTACCTCTCACACTTAAATTTCAATAAATTATGCACTGAAAATCCATTTATATGTTGGATGGGACAATTGATTGGAATTATTATGTGGTTATTAAAGAAAAGGGATTCATAGGCTCAAAGGGGATTTCAAAAAGAATATTAGTGTAAGGATACTGGGTGGCTATTTGGTTATTATTATTCTCATGTGGTTAAAAACTTCCTCAATCATATTAATGCACACTAAATTAGGAAATTCGGATCAAAAGTCCACAAACTCAAGACTCGCAATCGGGGGTGAAAACACACATTTTGAAAATATGTCCATAAGTTTCGTTGGTATGAAATATAATATTGTTCATCATACATGGTGAAAATATTTTTCTATATAAAAAATTTATCATTACAAATTTGTTGGTTTTGACATAAGATTCTTTATAAAATTCATGCTGAAAATACAAATTTTTGAGATGAAAACATGTCTTTTGGACTCTGAAAAATGGTTGAACAACATAGAAATGGAGGAAGGGAATTTAGTTTCTTCTAATTCATTTTCCTCAATATTATCAAAGGTGTAATAATAGATATCAGAATTGATATGGTATTCAAGCGAGTTTTCAGGATCCTCTAGATTGATGGAGTCTACAATGAGAGGTCAACATCAACATCCCCATTTATGACTTGGGTAATCATGGTACAAATATCAAAAGATCCTCCATCATAAAAACATAATTAATATGGTGGAATAGGGTTCAATTGAGTCTTAGAAGTGTCCTCGAATGTTTGGACTGAGAATGCAGAGTGATCCTCTGATGGGTATCACATGGCTTGAAGGATATTGAAATTGACGAGTTGGTCACCAAATTCAATCGATAGGATTCCTGAAAATAAATAAATCTTGTTTTTTGTTGTTTTTTGGAATGTTCATACAAAAATTAGGGGAGATCGATAATATTTCATCTCACCTTCCATGTCAAGGACACAAAAATTAGCAGGTAATATAATATAATTTACATGAATAACGACATCCTCGATTATCCCCATATTACTAGTAGTGCTTCAATTGTCCAATTTAATGATAACACCATTTGGATATAAGGTACCAAGACCAAGGTTAGAAAATATGGATTTGTGCATGACATTAATTGAGGCTCCTAGATCTATGAGTGCATCATCAATGTTGGAACTTCCTATTTCACATGGAATCATAAATGTCCCTGGATATTTACACTTTTTGGTAATAGACTGGGGTATAGAAACATTTTTTATAGTTCTATGTTTCCTCTTATGGGTTTACAATTCCTTAATAATATTAGTGTACTTAGTTTTTTTTATTTAATTTAAGATGAGAATGTTGACTTCAACATGTCAAAACATATCGAGTAATTCGGGATCTAGATCAAAGGAAATCCTTGGCTTTGAAACAGCTTGAGGAAAATGAATTTGGTTACGAATTAGAATATAAGAATGTGAGGGAATGGATTTCAGTTCCTTTTATAATTTGTTTTTCATTTCTTTTTATATGTCGACATTTAAAGGGGGTTGGAGGACTCATCATGAGGCATAGAAATTTTCTTTTTCGATCTAAGGGAAATTGAACTTACATTACCCTTGGGGTTGGGAAATGGTTGAGTGGGGATTTGGGAAGAATTTTATTGTTTTTGATGGCTTGGGTGGGATGAAAGTTGACTAATTTGGGTTCCAATATTTTTAAGGCTCGAATGGGTGAAGGAGGAAGGATCACCCCCAACACTTTTCCATCGTTTGTTGGAAGAATATTTTTTCCAACATTGATATTACCTTTATTTTAGTTCCTGGGAATCTACTTTTATTCGGTTCGGAATTAGGAGGGCTCATTAGGATAGTGGAATCTCGGATGAGCAAGTGGAATATTGATCCATTGAGGTTGAGGGACAAACAGATAAGGTTTTTGAAATTTACCAACACCATGACCATATTGGAGTTGGTTTGGAATTTGATGAGGGAGTTGAGTGGGATGAGAAATGGGATTACCATACCTTATTCCTATATTAAAGGTAGAAGAGAAGGGCTTAGAGTGGGGTTAGATTAATTTTCTAATGAACATGCCTAATTACTGAGGGTTAGTGTTCCTTTGAGAAAATGCTTCATTAAGCTCTATTGGTATGGTTGAATCAGATGGATCCACTTGATTTTGAAGAAATATGTTAGTTGTATAAGTGCCTGTGACCTACATGTTCTGAAATTCTTTATAGATCTAGGGAACATTGATTTTGAAGAAGTTGAGGTTGGAGATTTGGAAGACCCTGCTAGTTTTCTGACGAGACCTATAAGTTCACTCATCCACTCATTCATCAAGTTTTGCTCTATGGATTGATTCTCATGTACTTGTTTTACTTTATCATGTGCTCTAGTATGGCGTTGATGTGTGTTTTTTGCCATATTTCTTATGATATCTCATCCAGTTGTAGGGGTATTATTAACAAGAGAACCACCATTTTTGGCATCAATGAAATTTCGTTCCATAGACAATAACCCCGCATAAATGTTTTGGATCAATATTTGGTTAGATATTTGGTGGTGTGGGTTTGTTTCTATAAGGATTTAGTACCTCTACTAACACTCATGAAGTGATTAATTATGGAATTCATTGATACCACATATTCCCTTTCAGATAAATGTGGTACAAGAAGCATGACTTTTTTTTTCTAAAAATAGATGCTTTATGTCAATCAACGAGTTTATAGAACCAAGTGGGATTTAGTAGATCCATTAATTGGAAGAATAAGAATGGGATAAAGTGAATGCTAAAAGTAATATCTGTTCATTATAAAACCCTAGGGTCTTAATGTTTGTGCACAACACTTTGATTTCCTTATGATGAAGGTGTAGATCCTCACCGGATTGCCTATGGAAATGAGGAAGAAGAAGAATCAAACATGATTTGAGTTTGAAGTTAGCCTCTATATTTGTATATTGAATTCCAATTGTTTGGTAATTAATATTAGGGAAAATGATTTATTTAATGTATTGTTTCCTAGGATTGTCCATTTCTAGATCAATTGGTTTGATAATGACTGGTTCATCAATGACTTGATTATATATAATTTTCCTCCTATGTTAGTGAAGGATTTTCTTAATTCCAGGGTCAAAAATATCTGCGGGATTATTTGGGAGGATATGGGTCATTAATATATTACTTATAAGTATATATAATTAGAGGTTTTCATTGTGGGTTATTTTGTTTATGATTTTTATGAGATGGAGGGTTTTTTGTGTTTTTTAATTTTATTTGTTTATTTTTCTTACTTTTTTTCAAAAATTAAAACTTACCAACTACCAATAATACCGTCCCTTGAAAAGATGCCATTTTTAGCATGTTGTATTATCATCTATTAACCTTTCATGTTTTTAGTACTATTCTAATGTATATAGCATCACTCTGGTCGAATCGTTAGTGGTGATACTTTTTAATGGTCGATTATTTGTAGTCAATTATATTTTAATAGTTGGGTTTATTTATAGAGATCCAATATATTTATTTATGGTTGATGTTTGATTTATAAATTTAAAAAATATCGGGGTGAGATCATCATTATAGAATTAAGCATCTGATAAACTTGGGCTTATCTTTATATTTCATTAAATTAACACCCCCTTTGCCAGATGATTTTGATAGGAATTCTTAAGTGTTACATATTTAATCCATGACTTAACATATCTTATAGTTATAATATTAATCCATACATGTTTATTGTAGTTTATTTATGGTTCCAATAATCCATGTAATCCATACATTATGAAAAATATGTCATTAATCCATGACAATTTCAGTTTAACAAACACGATGATAATTCAAAGAATATTCATCAAACAAAAGATCTCAATCACTTAACATCCCAAAATTTAAATACACCCCAATTAAATATTTAATCATCCATTGGTTTGGTTTATAATCTGGTTGTAATGCTTGTGATTATTAATTATAAAAAGAATAAAAAGAAAGGGATTAGAAAAGAGCGGTGCGCTGAACACACACACGGGCAACGAAGATAATTAAGAACAACATTTCTATTGAATAAGAAAAAAAAGAAAAAAATTTATTTTAAATATTAATTAATAAATTTAAAGTACATTAATATTAATAAACATGGGGTTGATGATTATAATATTTAATGAGAAAGACTATTGCATTCAAATATAATTACAAAACAAACACTTACAAGAGCAATACCGAAGAAGAATACAAATGTAAATCCAAAGAAGAAAGGAGGAATGGTATATCAAGTTTAAAACTGGGTAGGGAAGATCCTAAAAAAGCTTTGGAAGAGACTTGGTAATTCTAAACTATCCACATTTTCTCTGAAATTAGAACCCCTTGTAATTAAAAGAGGGGGTTATATTTATAACAAAAGGAGGTGGACTTTTTTCATTCCAAATTTTCCCCTCCACTTACATCGCCAATTTAATAAATTAGATAGTCAAATATGGAGAAATATTCTTCTTAAAAGTATTATGAATTAGTTTTTAATGTATAATCTCAATATTTTGTGTCATTTTGGACTTATGTATCCAAATTTATTGTGTTTCTTATAAACAATGTTAAACTGTCCATTTCCATCCATTCTATTTCAATGGCTGAAATTGGAATGATTTTTTTGAATAAGAACATGCCCTTAAATCAGAAAATCATTCTCTATAAAGTATTAAAACTATTTATTCTAGTTAAAACTACAAAAATCTCATCTCTAATGGATATCTAGATCATGATAAAAGTCATTTTTGGTGTGATAATTTCATTTCCTGGATAAAACGGTGGGCTGAACATCATACAATCCATTGGGCCCCTTTTTAGTTTATTCGGGACTTGAAATTTTTACACAATATGAATGGTATTGTACCTAGGCATTTGGTGGATAATAATAGATTTTGGACTTTGGTATTGAGCCCTATAATTCAATCTTTATGGCTGGTCCATTTTCATCACAAATTCTGTGGGCCTTCTTTTATGGCCCATATGACCCTTCAAATGGTAGAATTGGACAATAATTACTTCTAACGATATGTGGGAAATTGAATAAGGAATCCTAAAAACAATAACCTGGAAATTTGGATAAAATTGTGAGATTTATAATTAAAATAGTAAACTGAATTAATTGGACTACTTCAAATAAGGATCAAAAATTATATTTAGTATTAAAACATGACTATCTCACATCAATTATGCACTTTTACAAGAAATTTACTAAATTTAGTACACAAAATGTTATAAAAAATGCATAACATCATTTATTTTCCCCTAAAAATTACCCATAGCACTGATTTTGGTCGAACCATTGGCATAAGTAACGTATACCAATAGTTCACCCAAATTTTTTGTATAGGTTCCAAGAAACAATACCTATACCAATGGTTTTGGTTAAGTTGTTGGTATATACAGATAGGTTTGGTCAAAAAATTAGTCTAGGTGACGTATACCATACCTATACTGACATTTTTATAAACTATTAGTATAAAACCATAAGTATAGCCCTAATTTCCAGTAGTAACACAATGTTTTCAATAACTAACAGATTATTCGGTGATGATAATAATGTATTACAAATACCATTGAAGCCCTTTGGATCCTATAGTGTTGTGACCTGTCTTATTTCTACCTATAGGGTGAGACCACCGTAGAATAATAATGAACTATCTAATGGCTTAAAATATGATTTAGCATAACAAGATACCTTAAGAGATTTCTTGTGATAAATTCACCTTAGAAAATGGATTACATTATAATTGAATGAATGGGTAATTAAAGGAAATATGGTAATTTTACAGTTTGACCATTATGGATTACGGTGTTATGTTGTGTTATTAATTCCGTTTTTTCTTGGGATATGATTCATTATGAAATTATTATATAAATTTATTTTCCTTGTAATTATGAAATGATTATAGGAATAGGTTTTCTTAGTAATGATTAAATGCCTATATAATGGGATCTTCCTTGTGATGCTGAAATAATTTTAAAAATAGATTTTTGAGGATAGTTTTTAATTATTATAGGTCTTGAGTTGTTTATGTGATTATACCATGGACAAGTGGTTATGGTTGGCATGGTTGTGATACATGCTAAAAGATATTCAGGAATGGTGTCGAAGTAAGTTGAATATTGTATTGTATTAATTGATTAATTCATACTCTTGGTTATCACTTTAATTCCAACACTTATTATCAAACTACTTTTGTATAAACACATGGGGTCTCCCTATATGGTTTTACTCACACTAAATTTGGGACATCAATTGGTGCCCAAGTAGATTACATGGAAGCAGTAATAGACATGGGAAATAGACCATGTTGATGATCATTGTTGCTAGACAGGTTGGAGCTTGGAGATAGAATCAACTGAGGATTGAGAACCAATTTTTCTTTTGTGTTATTTCTCTCATCTTATTCATTTATCTTTATGATTTCTAGAATAAAATTTAGTCACATTTCTTCCTGACATCGATATGGTTCACAGTTTTTATTTATTGGTTCATCCTTTATCCTTCATTTGTATGATTTATCATTTCCTCTATTATTTTAAGATAATATTTATTTATTTCCATTATATAACAACTCTGTTCTAGGGGTTATAGTATTCTTACTATTATATATACACCCCCATAGCTAGTTAGTAGCCTCTGGCATATGAAGAGGCACGCTAGAGGTCTAATAACCATCTTGATTTGTCCACATGGGTGAGTTCCAAATTGGGGGACATTATAAAGTGGTATCGGAGGTTCAAGTTTTTTCTATATATTTCATTAATATTTGAGAAAGGTAGGAATGATATTAGGATGTTTCAAGATCCAGTAATGAATTTTTTCATGGGAGTATAAAATCTATGTATATGGAAAAGTTCTAGTACCTTGGGATGATATTGTTATTCATATTTTTTCTCTTATTATGGTTTGAAGTTGTTTATCATTAGTTGATTCACATGTTGTGTGATGTTGTTATTTCTTTAGATTTACCCCCGTGTAAGAATATGGTTCATGTAAGTGTGAATGTATCATGATAGGCACATAGGGATATATTTTGACATGAATTTTTCATGATTGGGATATATTTATTACATGTGACTTATTTTCATATATTAAATATAAAATTAGATACATGTTATATATAATAAATGAAAATAAAATAAATTTTATGTCATGAAAATTCATTTGTTAATTCATGTATAGAGATGCCATGATATGGTGGTTCTCTATTGTTATCTCCTATTGAGGTTGAACATAATGTTATCTGGTGTTCGAAATAGTGTGTTTGTCTTGCAGAGAAAATGCCTCATCATTATCTTCAAATTGAGTGATAGGAGAAAAGTAATTGGCATGTTCCTAGTGTAGTTGAACCGGATATTCAAATATATCCGATGATTTAAATTGATATTATTCTTCAGAAAATATTCCCATTGGTTATGTGATCCATGGAAAGGGAGACTGTTGGCACTATGAATTTTATGTATGAGCGGATAAGAAAATTTCATTTATAGTATCCACCTATGTTTACTAGGGACGGATCCCCCTAGAAAAATGATTTATAATTTGATTTAGTCCAGATGATCTTTATGCAACATGAGACACCCCCGAATTGAAGAATGAATCGTTTTATATAAATGATTCATTGACCAACCAAGAATTGGTGTGCCACTATAGATAATGATGTTAGAAATAGGTGTTATCCTGTAAGGTCTTTGTGAGAAAAATTTCTCCAAATAAAGAGAAACTATAACCTTCTACACATACACATGCTACCAATCCATAGGAACAATATATTAATGATGTTAAAGATGAGAAAATGGTATATTATGAACAAATGGTGTCCCAGAAACAAGGGATATCCCAAGCATGACGATGTTAGAAAAAAATATTAAGGTGATAAATAATGGTATCAAATTTGAGGTAGGATGGAATGCACACTACCAGCTTATTAACCCCAATAATTCCATGTTTAGTAAAAACATTAGGCTCACCACTCACATGCATGTGTTGATTGATATATATTTTTGTCACAATGTTGTTCCCATTAATAAGAAACTTA
Source organism: Viscum album (assembly GCA_963277665.1). NCBI lineage: Eukaryota > Viridiplantae > Streptophyta > Magnoliopsida > Santalales > Viscaceae > Viscum > Viscum album. Next base: position 1,899,549,248 of record OY728133.1, on the reverse strand, counting down.
TTTGGGAATATATTATGGTAACATTGTGTTATAAAATATATATTTTGCTAAAAAAATAATGATTCATTGACTTACTTTTAACAATCCCTTTAGAGTGAATTTATTCTAGATGACTCCAAAATATACTTTTCTTAATAATAACTAGAAAGTCTCACATAGTCTTTCATATAATTATTATAAAGTTTAAACTCAAATATACTAAAGGGAAAATAAACATGCACCCGCCATAGATGTATGAACACATGATAAATGAAAAATCATTGGATGCATTTTTTGGACATCATGATGAGAAATATTTGTAGGAACATTGTGATTGGTATTAAATTACATGACAATACTTGTATTATTGACTTTGGTTATGAATTCATAATTTTTGAAACAAAATCTTAGTGTTAAAAATAAGTAACTGGCAACAAAACCAACATACCCCTATTGTAAATCAAGGATGGTGAATGCTTTACTAGAAAAAAAGTACATATTTTAAATCTACCTTAATACTTTTATGGGACATGAAACAATAACATAATTATGTTCTTATATTTATATTTATATTGACGAATCGAAATCCAAATCCACATCAATCCCACATCATGTACTAGAAAGGTGGTACATGTAAATAAAGAATGAATAATTGTAGATGAAAACACACAAAAATTATGGGAAACATGTTTTAGCATGAAATAATAAAAAATTGTTTCTAGAAATCAATATTACAAAATAAAGATTATTTATTTTCGTATAATTTATTTTTGAATTAGCCATAAGAATTATCATTAGCAGTATGAGATGAATAGCTCCTATCAGTAGGCTTAAAGAATCTAGGAAAGTATTGATGCATTACGGGTGTAGGTTTTTGGGTTTCCCTGTAAAGATATTTTGAGAAAAAGAAGAGGGAGGGGATAAATATAAAAAAATCGAAGTTTTATCGGATTGATTATCTTCTCTAGAAGAAAAACATAATTAAAAATAGAGTTGTTATAACAAGTTACGGAAAATAATAAAATATAATAAAAAAATAAAAACAGCCAATTGATAAAGATACCCCCACTAGTATTTTGGAAAGACATTATCCTCAAAGAGCATTATTATTAGTGGTAATAAATATTTACATTATTGTTTCTGTGAAATGAGAATTAGTCAGACACTAATAAATTTCCTATAATGAAATTATATAAGGTGAAAATGATTATGATTTATAAATATCTACACCCACTAATCTCTTTATTATGAGGGCTAAGGTGTTCAATATCCAAGGAGATATTATATGCAATATAAAAATTTCAATAGGTCATGGGTGAGTAAGGAATAATAATCCTCAACATCTAAGAACTGATATAATTGTTCCACTTGATGATGTATATATTTATACAATCAACAAAGTTATTGAAACATTTGTATCATGCTTGTCCGATCTTGTAAAAAACATGTCAATACAGAGGTATTAATTTCTAATTGATTTTTCATTAAAACACTTTAACAATTAATGAAAAATAGTCAGAATTGATGAATGTTATTACATATTGATAAAGGGTCAGGATGAAATGGAGGATTGAATCAAAATTATCTAAATATAATCCATCTAATCCAAAATATCACCAGAAATTACCATTACCCCACCTACTTATCTTCCACATTTACTAACATTAAAGGATCATCGGGATGAAAAATTAGAAAGTAGTGCTTCAACCACAATTGATTGCGATGAATATATGTACAAAGAAAACATTACAGACTATATTGTTCTTAAGAATGTAAATGAAATCCTCACACATGAATGACAAGGAGTCTCAGTGATAAATTTATACATGAGGTGTGTTTTTATGATTTCTCAGTCCAATGGATGATCTACTATATTTATTATTATTGAATACTATTCATATTTTTCCAAGAATATATATGAATATTATTTATAGGGAAAACCCATTGAATAGAACTTTTGACTCATTAGTCCTCACATCACTTCTATATAAGAATATAAATTTTAACCAAAGAAAATTGATGTAATAAATTACAAAGTGGAAAAAATGTTTGAAATATAACTTATAAATGATCGACTCTTATTAATACCACCAATGTAGGGGTAAAACTCTAAAATTTAATCATATAAAATATATTTTTCATTCATTTCATTACTTATTAGTTTATTTAGGCTACATTGGTTACTCATTTCTTTCAATTTGGATACTCTAATGATATATTTTATGTATTCAATGCACGGATACCCAAAAAATGACCATATGTGATGACCTTTATCAATTTTTAATACACTGCATTTAAATTTTTTTATATAAACATAAAGTTATAAATATGTTATGTTTTAATTAAAATTCAATTTTGATAGGGTGGTTTTTAAATTTCGTCAAAATAATGTCATGACGAGCCTATTGACTTCTAAAAGTGGATAATTATTAGGGAATATATAATAAGAATTTACTATGAAAACATATATAAAAACAAATTAATCATTATTATAAATGTTTCTGCATTGTCCAAAAAACTATTTGAAAATATTCTCGTCATTATATTTGAAAATTTATGAAAGATATCATATTTATCAATAAACTAGAATCCCAAAACATGTATTTTCAATGATAATTACAATTTATTATAATATATTAATTATTACATTGTTTATTAATATTATTCCTGCAATACCATGACTTTTGAAAAAAAAAATCATTCATAAGAGGAAATATATATTTTTAGTAATGAATGACAATTATACCTGGTGTTAGAATGTATGTAGACAATATAAAAAGGTGGCTTCTTGTTATTTATTAAGTAGATTTTATCATCATTTTATCTAATTTTTTAGTGAATTTCAATATCATTTTTATATTATACATTAGTAAAATGATCCCTAATTTACTTTTGACATGTTTAAATAAAACCCTCATCAATCTGATACACGGTTTGTCTTGTATGACTCAAAGTGTAGGTTTTCTATTTTAAAATTGACATTTTAGTTGAAAACACATGTCAATCAATCAAAATCAAGAAAAAAAATTAAGGTTATTTTTTTTACTTTAGTAAAATGACGCACAAGTATTTTTTTTGTGTAGAAATAAGATTCACCTCAATCTAATCCACGGTGTGCTCGGTATGACTCAAAGAATCTATAATCAGTTTAGAATTGACAATTTAGTTCAAAACATGTGTTGCTCACTAAAAACCAATAAAACTCAATTTAAATATCATGATAATTTAATACGATGATTCATAATTGATTTGTGATCTAATGGAATTATTCTCACATAAAGCTAACACAGGATGTGACAGGTATGACTAAAAGTTCATGTTTTCAATTTAAAATGACATTTAATTTAAAAAACAAGTGATGTACTCAAAATTTAGAAACCACTTTCAAATTTGGAAATGCTTTAAGAAATCAATATGTAGGTCATTTGTAATGTGTAAGAATCCTCATCATCGAAATATGATGCTTGGTGTGAATGGTATAACTCAATGTGTGACTCTTTATTTAAAAATGATATTTTAGTAAAAAAGACAAGTGACATACTCAAACTGAGAAAAGGCATTAAGATTGTTTTGATACATTGGAAAAAAAAATCAAAAATTCATTTTTGGCATGTAGGAATTATCCAAACATTATTCTGAAATACATTATTATTAACATGTCTCAAATTATTCATTATTATTTTAAAACGGACAATTTATTTAAATACTTGTGCCACTCACTGTCAACTAAGAAAAAATAATTATATTGCCATAATAATTTTTTAAAACTATGTATATTTCATTAATTATGTATTGGAATCAATATCATGTCAAAATGACATAAGATATGACTGATATTACTCAACTTGGTTTTTTTTTCGTTTAATGATAAATTTTAGTAAAAAAATAGAAGTGACTTACTAACAACTAATAAAAAACATTCATATTGTTTTGATACATTAATAAAACGATCTATAAGACAATTATGATGTGTATAAATCTATCATAGCTATATTTAATTCACAATGTGACTGCTATGACTCCAAGTGTGTCTTATATTTAAAATTTATATTCTAGTAAAAAATAAATGTGACATACTCAACACAATGAAAATTAATTTGAATAGTTTTTATACATTAGTAAAACAATCCATAATTCATTTGTGACATATAAGAGCTATCTTCACCTCAATATGATTCATACTGTGCCTGGTATGACCCCAATTGACTGTTATCAGAATAAAATTGAAAATTTATTTTAATTCTTGTGTTAATAACTAAAAACTATAAAAACACACTAAAATTATCTTGATAATTTAGGAAACTAATTGATAAATAATTCATTATTTATAATAATTATTCTCATTTATAACTGACACATTATGTGATTGGAATGAATCGAAGAGTTTGTTTTCATTTTAAAATGACATTTTAGTAAAAATCTCATGTGGAAAACTCAAAACTGTGAAAACTAGTTAATATTATTTTTATACTTTAAAAAAATAATCATAATTTGTTTTTGATATATAGAAATCAGTCTTACCTCAATAAAATTCATGGTTTAATCATTATGACTCCAGGTTTGTATTTTTATATTAAATTGAAATTTTAGTTAAAATTCAAGTGACATACTCTAAACTGAGAAAATATATTATGATTGTTTTAATACATTATTAAAACAATCCATGTGCCATTTTTGATGTTTATGAATCAGTATCACCTAAATCTGATGCACAGTGTGTTAGGTATGAATCAAATTTCATGTTTCCAGTCTAAAATTGACATTTTTGAACAAAACACACACCACGCACTCAAAACTGAAAAAATCCATTTGTATTGATTAAAAACATCTGTAAAAATGATTCATACTTCATTTTGTGTGTGTTGGGATCAAATGAATCTCAATTCAATACATGGTGTTCCGATTATAACATAAATTGTTCATTATCGGTTTAAAATTGAAATTTTAGTTCAAAAAGAGTGTCACTTGCTAAAAATAGAGAAAGGACACTAAGATTATCTTTCTAATTTAGTACAATGATTCATAATTTATTTTTGATGTGTAAGAATCAGTATTACATCATACCGAAACACAACATGAACGATATGACTCATGGTGAGTGTTTTTTGATTAAAATGTAATTTTATTAAAAAAACGAGTGGCATACTCAAAACTAATAAGACACATTCATATTTCATTTATACTTTATGAAAAATATCTATAAGTCATTTTTGATGTGTAAAAATCATCCAAACATTAATTTGAAGTACGGTGTGACCGGTATGACTCCAAGTTTGTCCTATTATTTAAAATTCTCATTTTAGTAAATAATACAAGTGACTTACAAAAAATTTAAAAAACACATTTAGATTGTTTTGATACTATAGTACAATGATTCATAAGTCGGTTTTTATGTCTAAGAGTCATCTTCATCTCAATCCAATGCCTGATGTGTCTGGAATGACACAAGGTGTGTGTTTTTAGTTTATAATTGACATTTTAGTTAAAAACACAAGTCACAGACTCAAACCCATAAAAACACATTATGATTATTTTGATACTTTAGTAAAATGATCCATACTTCATTTTTCAAGTGTATTAATCATCTTCACCTCATTATGATATACGTTCTACACTGTATAACTAATTGTGTTTGTTATCAATTTAAAACATGTTTTTTAAAATGTGTGTCACTCACTAAAAATTGATAAATTGTTCTCAGATTATATTAATAAGTTATGAAAATTATTCAAAAGTAATTTTTGAAATGTGGGAATCTCTTTCATGTCAAACTGACAAAAAATGTCACTGGTATGACTCAAAGCGTGTGGTTTCAGATTAAAATTGAATTTTAGTAAAAAAACAAATCTAACATACTCAAAATTGAGAAGAAACATTCATATTGTTTTGATACTTTTGTAAAATTATCCATCAGTCATTTGTGACATGTAAGAAATATATGCACTTTAATTCGACTCATGGTGTGACCAGTATGACTCCAAATGTGTATTTTTGTTTAAAATATTCTTTTTAGTAAAAAGACAAGTGGCATACTAAAAACTAATAAAACATGTCCATATTGTTTTGATACCTCAAGAAAATGATCAGTAAATTTTTTTATGTGTAGGAATTAGCCACACCTCAATCCAGTTCGTGGTGTGAATGGCATGACTCAAAGTGTTTGTTATCATTATAAAATTGATATTTTAGTTCAAAACTTGTTTCAATGAGTGAAAACTGAGAAAATATGCTCATATTGTCTTGATAATTTAAGATAACTATTCATATGTCATTTGTGATGTGTATGAATTATCCTCACCTTAAATTGACAAATGATATGACCTGTATGTCTCAAGGTGCATATTTTATTTTAAAATGAAATTTTAGTAAAAAAACAAGTGAAATATTCAATAATGAAAAACAAATTATGATTTTTTTGATATTTTGGGACAATTATCCGTAATCCATTTTTTGACATGTAAGAAGAATCACCTCAATTTGTTGCACGATTTGTCTGATTTGACACCAAGTGTTCGTTGTGAGTTTAAAAATGAAATTTTATTAATTTTTTGTTTCATATTTATATTTTATTTGTTTGTTTATAATATTAATAAAATAAGAATTTTTTTATATATGGGTATACTTTTTCCCGAGTAAGGTGGTTTTTTCAGAAACTGTAAAAATGATTTGTATTTTTGAGAGGGGGTTAGGTTCCAAATACAATGACACCATTTTTTTGAATGTTTGTAATAAATAGTACAAAATTCATTATAACAAATGAAATTTTTCCATCTCTAATAACACATATAAAATTAAAATGATAATGGAACCACCAAAATACACAAACTCAATAAAAGAATTGGGAGAAAACTATTGAATATTACCATGGGGGAAAACAGACTACAATTACTACACTACGTTGCTACTAATTCCAAAACCTAAACCTACATGTAGTTATTTAATGTAAAAAAATAAACTATAAAATGGTTAATAGAGGGTAATATAGAATTGAGAAGGGGATTTTTCGTAGTGGAGTGGATCATTAGCTCATGGAAGGCATTAGGAGCACCGTGGAGAAGGAGTAGCGATGTATGTGCTACCTAATGCAGGCGAAGAATTGGAATGATGAATTGTATGGTTCATGGTTGATTAATGGTTGTACGAATAAAGTAGGAGGAGGCTGAGGCAAGGTCCTAAGGGTCGAGTGGGCATGGAATAGTTTTGATGCATGGTGAGAGTTGATCTATGAACATAGCGGTGCATTGATCATGGAGATATTTATGTTTAAAAATTAAATTTTTTAATATTGACTCAAACAAAATTATGTTTGTCATCATGTGGGGTCCACTACCAAATATAAGCAGTTTTTTAGGAGATAGATATATTTTTTGACCAAATAAATCAATTATTAACTAAATTTATAGAAACAACAAATAGTGATGCTAGACAGATTCAATGAATTGAACTATTCTTTGTTGTTTTTTACTTATATATTGAGAAACATTTTCTCATCAATTGTAACTTTTATCCTACGGAGAATTTATCCAATATTAGATTTTATTTCATTATTTTATTTCATCACTTATGGTTCCCCCTTCCATCACTACAAGTGATCTACATTTTTACTATTTTTTGAAAATCCATCGATCAGTGGTATCAAATCATTTAATGGAAATTATATTTGAACAAAGATCCTTGAGATATCAATTAAATACTCATAAATTATATTATAATATGTCCTCAAATTTTTGTTTTCTCATTTGTACCTTTCTAACCTTTATGAAAAAATATGCAACCTCCAAACTGAACTAGATTGCTAAAAATTTGATTCCCAAAAAGATGGCGGATAATTATGATAATTGGTGAATCCAAATTCAATTTCTCTATAACACTCAAAATTTCATGGTCATCATGGAATATGGATACATAAATCCAAAATCCAAGGAATCATAGGCAATAATTCCATATTTTCAAAATAAATCACTTCTAGATGAACAGAAGAGAGAGTGAAAGGCCAAATCTATTCTCTATCAAGGCCTTGATGAATTCATGTAAGAGATAATCACATAATCAAAAACATCAATGGTGATATGGGAAAACCTTCATAAAGAATAAAAATGTTTTGAAAAAGTGCATAAAATTCGAATTCAATCTCTATGAGGAGAGTTTGAATATCTTTCAACAAAATATTTTGAATCCATTGTCAAGTATCATACTCATTTAATGGTAGTGGAGAACCAAATATGAAGAAAAGGATAAAATATTGATGACGTATGAGTTTGTGAGAATTTTTTTTCAATAATTATATCCCAAACATGATTACATATTCATTTCCCTAATATAAATTAAATACCTTCAGACAATTTTTGCTGAAGTACTCATGGGATCTATATAATCCCATGAATCAAAGGTGAATCAGTGAAGTAATACAAATGGAGTGGATAATGATCTACCATTAAAGTAGTCTCTCAAATAAACTAAAAATTAAAACGGTGGGAAATTTTGAAGACACTAATACATTGTATTTCATGGAAAATAAATTAATGAAAAAATAAGAGGATATATGGAAAAAGACTAAATCAAGGATGTCATGGATAAAAAAATTTACTAAATGAGAAAAGGACAATGAAGGAGGGGGGATTCCAAAATAATTAACCAATAAATAAAAGAAACATTCAATGCTATATTTGTAAAAAAATATGGATATTATAACACAAAATGTCGGTGCAAGAAAAGCATAGATAATGTCACCGAAGAGGCCAATATTTTCAGAATATGGGATGTTACTGTAGAATTCCATATGTTTATAGAGCATGTATCATAATAAAATCAAGTTATATAGTATATTGACTCAGGACCTATCAAAAACATGAAACATTAGATGAGATTGTGGATGAAATTTGATGATAGGGCTTGATGAGAGATTTAATTTGTTGATATCTCAATAATATCAGTCTATAAAATAGGTTATATTCTAATTAAGAAAATTTATAGGAACCATGCATTCAAATTTGATGTATTCTATATGCCAGACATAAATACTGACAACTTAAGTTTTAAGAAATTGGTGCAATGAGTATTTCAAATAATCCAACAAAATAAATTGTAGGAAATTATTGATGTGAGATGAAGGATGGTCATAAAAGTTCCACTGATGAGGAACTGCATGTTTTATCTTATATTCCACCCTGATGTGATGAAGATACTTTATGAAAAATACTATCTATGACATATCATGTTCTGAAATTTAAAATTTTAATGTTTAATATTATTAAGAATTAGGAATATGGTGAATAGACTATCAAACAATAGACATATGAATCGAATATGTAAAATTTTGTTCTACGTAAGCAACATATAAACAACATTAAAAATAAATAAAATTGGAAAGCTGCTACACCACACAAGTTAGTTCACAGTGATGTGTTTAATCCATTGAATCCAAAATTAAATAGACAATGAAGGTGATTTATATCATTTATTGATGATTGTAATAGTAAAACATGGATTTACTTTATAAAGATAAAGTCATAAGTGTTTGACATCTTCAATTAATTCAAGGAACTCACAGAAACTAAAAGAAATTATCATACAAAAAATGTGTGATCTAATTGAGGTGGGGAGTAAAGCCGCAATATTTTTTAGAAGTACCTTAAGCAACATGGAATTCTATTCCGGTTAGAACCAAATTAGAGTAATCAACTAATTTTATTTGTGTAATGAATGTGTATAACCATTCACAACATGTTAAGAAGCATGTTGAATGAAAAAGAAGTGTCCATGACTTTTTGGATTAAAGATACTTCTTTTGTGGTGAATATGCACAATAAATTCGAAAAAAAATATTTAAGCAAAGACACCACATGATGAAGGATGTACTCACAATCTAAGTGTAATTCATCTCATACATTGGGGTTTTATTGCTTCTATTAGGTACGTAGAAGAAAAATGAAAAAATATCCTGGACGAAGGAGTATAGTGTTTCCTTATGGGATATGATTATAAAGCAATGAGATATCTATTTTATAATATCATAACCAAGAAGATAATATTAAATATAAATTTTATCTTCAAAGAAAAATATTCATGGAAATGAAAACAAGATGAAGATTCAAAAAGGTTCAAATAACATTAGAGGAAGAATAAAGTGTTGAAGATATACCAATGGAGGAAAAATTAATTGAAGAACCAATGATAATATCCCCACATAAATATAATTTAAAAGGTATTGTATAAGGAATTTATCATATATAATATCCAATAGTTCAAAGTAATCTTAAATATATAAAACTATAGAACTGATATATGAGTATGTGAATTTTTATTTCCTTTTAGAGACTTATGATCATGTTATCTTCTAAGAAGCCAAATTTGATGAAATATAGAGGAATGAAGTGGGTGAAGAAATACATTCCACTGAGAATAAAAAGACAAGGGACTTAACAAACCTTCTAGAAGGGAACAAACCAATTGGTGTCAAATGGGTGTTCAAAATAAAGAAGAACACTCAAGGTGAATTCCAATGGTATAAATAAAGACTCGTCTCTAAAAGATATAAAAAAAGGAAGGAATTTACGATGGTGAGTTTTTTATCCCATCTTAATGATGGAGGAAAGCTAATTATTGACCTCAATATCTTCCAAACACAAATATAAGGTCCATCAGTTAGATGTGAAATCAAAAATATTAAATAGATTTTTAGAATTGGATATATATATTGATCAACCACATGGTTACATAAATAAAGATAGATAATTAAATTCATACAAGTTAAATAAGGCACCCTATAGAGTTAAACATAAAATACATGTATAGAATCAAAAATAAACAATTTATTTGTTGAAATGTTTTAATGTAAAAATGATAAACCACGTAGTTTAAAAACTAAAAGATATCATAGAACCATTAAAAAAAAATTAAGATACTATAATCATTCTTCGTAAATAGTTATAGGATATTTAGTGTACCTAAATGTCTAGAAAATCCTTTAAAAGTTCTTGAAATTGAAATGCCATCTTTTCAGAAGTTTGCATGTACTATTATAGATTGATATTCCCTTCATTTAATCTCCTTATCAGTATAAGATATTGATTTTAAATCCGTGCACTCTTCTCTTCATTTTTATCACTTTTAACCACATTCCCATCATCTTGTAAGCTTATTAATCAGTATAATTAATCACTTATTCTTTTTCCACCATTTCTTCATCTAAATGAAAAATATACTCCAAAAATTTGTCATGGCCTGCACCTATCTCCCGATTCTTAATTGGCGCATCTTGGAGATGTGTAGTCCAATGATCCGAATGCTTAACCTAGGAAATAATGTCCCTGGGAGAAACTTCTATCATCATTTATTTTGAATTTTTTATAGATATATTTTTCATTGGGAAGGGAAAATATGAATAGTCCATTCTCCATTTCTTACTACATTTCATTATATTCCCCTTGCATGGAATGGTTGGACCTCTCCCTTGAAAATCATCATCAATATCACTTGTAGAACAATTGGCAGACTTGTCACTATAATCAAACCATAGGACCCCCTTTTAATCATTGGAATTATTTTTTCAAGCTACAATAATCCCTTGAACTGTTTCATCAGTTTCCAATCATTTAATGAGACTTCTAAGATTAATAGTTTGAAAATAACTTCATAGGTTTGATCTGATCAAAACCCCACCAGTTATGTTCATCTCTTGACCCTTGACACCTAATGTGTCCCTTTCCCCTTTATTGAGTTGTGGTCCACCTATTCCTCTTGATCCATTCCCTGAGCACACCGAATCTTAAAAATATGGAGCCATAGAAGGCCTAATGCCTCCATTTGTTTCATTAAATGACTTCACTTCTAGTATATTACTAGACTAACATTACATAGCCCCACCTAGTGGACTATATAATGTTTTAAAATATAAAGAGTGAAAAATTACACCTACATGCATTACATCAGAACTCACATGCCCCAGATGGGCATTCAAATAAATCTTAAGATTTCCATAATCCTTTTACAATCGACTAAAAATATCAACCACTAATGGGTTTACCCCCTGTTATCCATATTTCACATCTTTTACAACATTTGGATCAACTAATTGGATCTTACCAAACAAGCCTACATCATCACCCAGACCATTTTTGTCACCTCTTGAATCTATAACCTTTTGATAAATGTTTTTCTTATCACCATGCCTATAAGATGCAATTGGATGGACCCGTTTTTTATTGGAGGAACAAATATTGAACCATGACTCGTAAATAGTATGATGTTTGTGGCAGAACTCCTCCCACCCACTGAAATCCATACAAAATTGGTATTCATTCTTGAGACATTTACTTCCACATAGATTCGAAGACAAAAAGGTTGTCAAAGAACTGTATTTATACTGTAAGTACACAAAAATATAACAATGAGGTTCTCTAATATTCTAAAAATCAAAGGATTATGAAATGGTAGAGGAATGTTTTTTAAAAACAAACCCAAATCAACATTGTTGGGGAGTAATTCTTCATATGGAAGTCATAAGAACATCTGAAGGGGTAAAAAGAGACTGTTGCGGCTACAAGTTGCACTGGACCAAGCCCAAAGTAGATATTCCGTTAATGTGAAGAAAAACAAATTTTTTTTTGGAATCAAGAAAAACCATTATTTTCATATTCAATAAAACCCATGAACTGATAATTAATGTGTCAAATAAATCTACTAAAGGATTATTATCCTTGAATAGAGAAATAAATGATAGATTCAGAAGGCTCAATGCCATCTTGAACTCTAAGGCCAAAATCGAAAAATTTAGATGGCCATTAAATAGATCCATTAATTTAGGGCTATGAGTTATCTAAGGAAAGGAGGGAATAATGTCGGGGTTGGAGAAAGGCGGGAATGATTTTATGTAACTCTCTTGAAGGACGACGGAGGTCCCTCCCCCATTAGAGGAAGGTAAATGAATAATTATACATCTCCATCATGGGAGGGGGGCAAGAATCATGGAGAAATCCCTTGAGATAACTCATTCTATATGTTTAGTGACTATTTCAATTTTAATTTATATTTTAGCTACAGTTCATATTTTATAAGCATTCAAATTTCTCAACTGAAACATAATAAAAATTATAAAATTTTATATAAGTAACAATAAAAGTTTATAAGATATATAATATAAAAACAATATAAATAAAATTTAAAACATATTAAAACATCTAAAAAAATTTTAAAATAAAAAGAATTTCGTATTTGTGATAAATAAATGAAAATTTAAAAAATGTAAAAAATATATTAAAACCAATGTAATGGATTGAAACAAAAATATATAATGAGACTAATTTTCATTAATTGTTTTTATGAATTTTTTTTATTTTCAATTATTTTTTATTTGTTTAATAAGTGTATCAAATATCAATATTATTGTATTTATAAATTATTATTTACATGCTTTCAAAGCCACTAACGTAAAACATTATTATGTTTCATCTGCTGGTCGGAGAGTGATGGCAAGAGGGGGGGTGAATTGCCTTTTAAAAATTAATTAACAATTTAAAAACAATTTATAAATGCAGCGGAAATAAAAAGAGGCAAGACACGATTTGATAACAGAGTTCGGCTTAAACCAAAGCCTACGTCTCCGCTCCCAACTCAACTGTTGAGAGATTTACTTCATCTTGCTTTTTAATGGTTATAGCAAGAAACCCACTAGCCGTTTTAAGGTTGGCTAGATCACCTTCGTACAGCTTGCTTTTTTATGATGGTTGTAGCAAGAAACCCAAAATGAAAGTGAGGAAGAAGAGGGTGGTTTGTTTTGATACAAACCCAATGAGTAACTACACAATTGAAATAAATAAATTACAACAAACTTGAGGAAGCCTTGAGCGCCAAGAGTGTGAGAGTAGTTGATGTAGAGGCAGCCCAAACTTCAAGGATGGATGTGGATCACAAGTAGCCTTAGAGATTTGTCGTTTAGAGCTCCAAGGGATAAAAATATCATTCCAATGTTTCGGTAGTGTTCCGGGCATCCATCCTCGTCTATTTATAGGAGAAATATCCCCAAATACTACAATATGGCCGTTGGAGGGCTTTCGGAGCCGTTGGGGGTGAAGTGGACAAGTCTGGTCAAGCTCCAACGGCTAGTTTGACTTTGCTTACCGGCTGACCGGTGCTTGGCCACCGGCTGGCCGGCGCCTTGGAATGTGGAGAGTGCTTCTGCCCAGGAGCCACCGGCTGGCCGGTGAGAAGGCCACCGGTTGGCCGGTGGTGAGATAGTAGGTCTCACTATTTGAAGGAGTTCCACCGGCTGGCCGGTGAGGAGGCCACCGGCTGGCCGGTGGTGAGACAGTAGGTCTCACTATTTGATGGAGTTCCACCGGCTGACCGGTGGTGGGACACCGGTTGGCCGGTGGTCTTGACAGAGGGAAGATCCTTCTGTCCAGCCTCCACCGGCTGGCCGGTGCTGAGGCCACCGGTTGGCCGGTGAGGAGGCAGTAGCTGTCCCTTCTGCCAAGGCAGCACCGGCTGGCCGGTGCTGAGGCCACCGGTTGGTCGGTGGACATGAAAACAGTCCACTTTTCCTCCTTTGCCACTTCTTGCTCCGGAAATCATGCCTATTAACAAAAACACTTGAAACAATATTATATCACGATGAGAGTGATTGTGATCATTAAAATCCAAGAGATAGGGGTACAACAATCTCCCCCTATTTTTATGATCACAATCACAAATGAGAAAGCTATTAAAAAGGATATGCCAAGTAAAAATAAATAAGAAACTTGGACATGAAAAATTTTAGAGAACATGTTAATACAAGAATTTCATAGAGGTATCATGTATTGAAAATGATATTAATCTTGAAAGGATTGAAATAAAGAGAATGGTTAATTGTGAAATTGTAAACATAGGTCATTTAAAAGAAGCAACTTAAATCAATAACTTAACCATTTAAAAACAGATTTTTGATGAAAGTAATGACTTAAAATTGAACGTTTAAAAAGAGCACTTAATTAAATGAAATAAGTAACTAAGTAATAGAGAGTTTTTCTCCCCCTTTGGGATTATCAAAATAGGAGGAAAAGTATGAAAGAAAGTTAGAAAAAAAAATAATAAAGAGGTAAGCAATGACAATAAGAATGGATAGAGAAGGCAACTTGAATTTTATAAAAGTTGAAACGTTACATAGAAAGTTCAAAATACAAATACAAAGACAAGACAAAAAACAAGAACTACTCTATTCACTCCTAGAGGGCCGAGAGTGACGACGACGCCTGAAGGTCGGAGGAGCCGGAGGAGCCTGAACCGCCTCAAAGCGACGATCTAGAGAATCAATCCGAGAGTGGAGCTGATCAAACTGAGAGCTGATGTAAGAAAAATGTAATTCAAGTCGGGTCTCAATCTGATCCTGGAAGTGAAGGAACTGATCAGCCGTCACCGATAAGCTACCAGTATCATCGGAAGGGGGCACAGCCTCAGCAGGCTCTGGTGCATCATCACCCGCTCCATCTCTTCAGCAGCAGCAGCAGCCTCACCTTCGTCGTCACCTCTCCCTTCCTCTTCATCATCACCACTGTCCTCACTATCTGAAAGAGGATAGGCAGCAGAAATGGCAATAGGCATGGCATGGGTAGGAGGGTGGGAATGTGTCTGAGGGGAGTAAGCCTTGAGAAGGCCCTCCTTGTCAGTAATCCACTCCTGACGCCAAGGATGCCAGCGAATGTTCATCCGTTGCACCATCATAAAATTGATGATGCTATCCTTATTTAGCTGCTCGAAGGAGGTAGCACGGAGAGGGATATCAAGAAAGGTAACAATTTTGGTCAATAAACGCCCGTGAGGTAGAGTTTTGGACCGGCGCGGGTGCTCAGCCACATAAGACATGGCCCGGAACAGGAACCGAACCAGATTGAAATGAACGCCTCTGGTGATAAAATAGAGAAGATTAATGTCAATAAATTTCACCGTATCGTGATCACCGATATGGGGTGCAAGAGTGGTCTGAATGAGGCGCTCAATGATGCGATGGTTTGGGGAGAGCTGGGAGAACTTGACAATGGGATCGGTGGGCAGCCCTGTGAGATGCTCAAGAGCAACAGCAAGATCAAATTCAGGGTCCCGAGGAAACTCCCCCTGAGAAAATGCATGAGGTCCAACATGAGGAACCCCGAGCATCCTAGCAATCTCCAAAGAAGTGATAGTGATGGGTTGCCCAAGAGTATTGGTGGTAATGGTATCGACGTCATCAGAGACCTACCACGTCAAGTGAGCATAAAATTCCTTGACAAGAAGGGGATAAATGACATCCTTCTCAGGGGGTTCAAAGAAAGAATGCCAGTGTTGATATTCAATGATTGAGAAAAGCTCGAGTCGAGCAGAAGAGAGCCAAGAATAATCAATTACCCTACCCGACAGAATGACTTTGTCATGCCAAATATCCGGAAGTTGAGGGATTGAAGGAGGAGGAGGTGCCTCTTGAGCGATGCCCTTTCCCTTGCGTGAAGATCGAGGACCCATGATGGCAAAAGGAAGAAAAAAGAGAGAGATTGAGAGAAGAGGGAGCTTGAGAGAGCAAGGAGGAGGTTAGGGCAAGAAGGGGCCGCTGGTCAGGAGGTGACGCACGAGAGGGAGAGAAACAAGTGGGAGGGGAAGGGTTTAATTGAACTTTTAACCCTTTCCCCGGCCGGCCCATCAAAAGAAAACCCGACACCACCAGTTAACCGGTGATGTACCACCGGTTGACCGGTGGTATTGAAATTCATAAAAAAAATTTAAAATAAAATAAAAATGAAAGAGTTTAAATTACTTAAAGAGAAATATAAGCAAGCCAAATTGAGTCAAATAGTTAATAGTGCTCATTGACGAATTGTTCCTAACTCCCCCTTAATAAAATCAAAACGTTCAACCGGGAGCGGTTTGGTAAAAATATCAGCTAATTGGAAATCAGTAGAAATGTAGTCCAAAGTGATATCCCCTTTTTGAAAATGGTCACGAAGGAAATGATGCCTTAAATATATATGCTTAGTCCTAGAATGTTGTATTGGATTCTTAGAGATACAAATGGCACTAGTGTTGTCACACCGTTTAGGGACATGATCGTAGGAAAGGCCATAATCCAAGAGAGTGTGTTGCATCCAAATAATTTGGGCACAAAAATTACCAGCTGCTACGTACTCGGCCTCGGCAGTAGAAAGAGCAACACAGTTTTGCTTTTTTCTACTCCATGAAACAAGGGACTTGCCTTGCAGATGACAGGTTCCACTAGTACTCTTACGATCTAATTAACATCCGCCAAAATCAGCATCCGAATATGAAGAAAGTTCAAAAGATGTATTAGAGGGATAAAACAAACCAATGTTTTTGGATCCTTTTAAATACATAAAAATTATTTTGACCGATTTAAAATGAGATTCTTTGGGATTGGCTTGAAAACGAGCACAAAGGCAAACACTGAACATGATGTCAGGACGGGTCACAGTTAGGTAAAGTAGACTCCCGATCATACTCCTATAAAGCTTGTTATCCACCGGTTTCCCGGCTTCATCTAACGTATGTTTACAAGAAGTACTCATGGGGGTACTAATTTCCTTTACTTGATCCATACCAAAACGACTTAAAAGTTCGTTTGTGTATTTGCATTGGCTTAGAAAAATACCATTTGAATTTTGAAGGATTTGAAAACCAAGAAAAAATTTAATTCCCCCATAAAACTCATTTCAAATTCTTTTCTCATTAAATCTGAAAATTCAGTACAAAGAGATTCTTTGGTTGAACCAAAGATAACGTCATCAACATAAATTTGGACAATTAAAAGATCTTTTGAAGTGTGTTTTAAAAATAGGGTACAATCAGCTTGACCCATTTTAAAATCATTTTCTAAAAGAAATTTTGTTAACCGCTCATACCAAGCCCGATGGGCTTGTTTTAAGCCATATAGAGCCTTGGTTAACATAAAAACATGATTTGGAAATTTTGGATCTTCAAAACTGGGGGTTGTTCAACAAAGATTTTTTCTGAAATAAAACCATTTAAAAAAGCACTTTTAACATCCATTTGAAAAAGTTTGAAATTTATGTGAGCGGCGAATGCCAACAAGATCCTAATGGATTCCAATCTAGCGACGGGCACAAAGGTTTCACCATAATCAATTCCTTCTTCTTGATTATAGCCCTTAGCTACTAGGCGATCCTTGTTCCGGGTTATATTTCCATGATCATCAAGGATGTTCCTAAAAACCCATTTAGTGCCAATAATTGGATGATCATTGGGTCTTTCAACAAGAGTCGAAACATCGTTTCTAGAGAATTTATTTAGTTCCTCTTGCATTGCAAGAACCCAATTCTCATCATTAATGGCATCATTAATGGTTTGAGGCTCTAGTTGAGAAAGAAAGGCTTGATGTTCAACCTCGTTGAGGATTGATCTTCTAGTTCGAGTACCGGCTTGAAGATCACCTATAACATTTTATAAAGGATGGTCTCTAGAAGGTTTCCAAACCTTAGGCAAGGTGGAAGGCGAAGAAGGTGAAGAGGGTTTTTGATGGTCATCCTCCTTGGGAGGAGAAGAGGAATCATTCAAATGAAGCTTATCAAGCTTATCTTCAACATCTTCAATGACCGGGTGAGGTTTTGGAAGAGTTTCATCAAATTTGACATGAGATGATTCTTCGATGGTTTTTGAACGTTTATTGAAGACACGATAGGCTTTGCTTGAGTTGGAGTACCCAAGAAAAATACCTTCATCGGATTTGGCATCAAATTTCCCTAGGTTATCTTTTGTGTTAAGGATGAAGCATTTACAACCAAACACTTTAAAATAACCTACTTTGGGCAATTTGCCTTTCCAAAGTTCATAGGGGGTTTTCTTAAGAAGGGGTCTTACAAGGACTCTATTGATAGTATAACAAGCAGTGTTTACCGCCTCGGCCCAAAAATATTGATGGAGGTTGAATTCACTAAGGAGGGTTCGAGCAATTTCTTGGAGAGTTCGGTTTCTCCTTTCAACCACTCCATTTTGTTGTGGAGTCCTAGGTGCAGAGAAGGTGTGATTGTATCCTTGAGAGGAACACAATTCATCGAATTCTTTGTTCTCGAATTCACCTCCATGGTCACTACGGAGTGATATAATTTTATATCCTTTTTCGTTTTCTACTTTCCTAGAGAATTTCAAAAAGGTTCTACAAGCATCATTTTTATGAGCAAAAAAGAAAACCCAAGTGAAACGAGAAACGTCATCTACTAGGACAAAGGTATAGGATTTTCCACCTAGACTTGCTACAGGGGTAGGACCAAAAAGATCAAGATGAAGGAGCTCAAGTGATTTTGAAGTGGACACTTCCTTCTTAGATTTGAAAGAATATTTGTGTTGCTTGCCAAGTTGGAATGGCTCACAAATCATGTCTTTCTTAAACTTAAGTTTAGGAAGGTCACGGATGAGTTTGTTCTTATTAAGCTTTAGAAGTTAATAAGAGCTACAATGCCCCAACCTTCTATGCCAAAGCCAAGACTCATTGTCAAGAGCACTTAAACATTTAACATTTTGGCTAGCTAAAGACTTTAAATCAATAATGTAATCATTTTGAAAACGGGAAGCAGAAAATATCAATTTGTTTTGAAAATAAAACACATTGCATAAATCATTTTGAAAATTCACCGAAAAGCCACTATCACAAAGGTGACTAATGCTAATTAAATTATGCTTTAAACCTTTAACAAATAAAACATCTTTAATTAAGGAGGTGCTACCAAGACCAATGGTACCTATTCCGACGATCTTGCTTTTTGAATTGTCACCAAAGGTGACGTATCCTCCATTGAATTCTTCAAGGGAGTTGAACTCAGAGGGATCGCCACACATGTGCCTCGAGCATCCGCTGTTGAGATACCACGAGCCTTTCGAAGGCCTACTTGTTTGGTGTTTATCCTAAAAAATCAAGAGAGAATAGATTTTGGTACCCATATAAGTTTGGGTCCGGAAAGATTAGCTAAAAGAGACTTTTGAACCCATACTTTTCTAGAGGGATACATCCTAAGATATACATCCGAGTAGGTGATGATTTTGGGGCGGCTATATCTAGCATTTTTACAATCACATTCATAAATCATATGTCCGTTTTTTCTACAATAATTACAGAATTTATTTTGAGAGATCCCCCTTACAAAAGTAGTGGGTGCTCTAGAAGAGGTCGCTTGCTTGTTAAAGCCAAGTCCATGTGTGGTTCTAGCCGAACGTTGAGAACCTAGCAATTTGGTCAAATTTTGTTCACCTTGAGTGAACTTGGAAAATGATTCCCTTAAATCATTAATAGTTGAATTCAAAGAATCAACATTTGGAATATCTTGTACCTTAAGGGAAAGTTCCTCATTCTTTTTGAGAAGTTGATCTTTTTCAGAAATTAGAATTTTGTGTTTCTTTTCTAAGGCCAAAAATTTAGAGGTGAGTTTGTGAAAACCTTCCTCTAATTGATCTCTCGCATTTTGGAGATCTTCATAAGACATTTCATTATTAAAAGAAGAGGATGAGGAAGAGGAGTAGGAAGAAGATACCTCATCAAGTGCCATTAGGCATTTTCCACCTTCATCGCTTGAGTCGCTTAAAGACATGGAGTCATCGCTTGCACTCCATGTTGACGCTTTGAAAGACTTCTTGTTTTTATTTTCCTTTAACCTTTTCTTGAAAAGAGAGCACTCCGGTTTGATGTGGCCTTTCTTTCCACATTCAAAGCATGTAACTTCTTTTTCTGCTTTTGGCTCTTCCTTTCGTGCCCTTTGAAAATTATTCTTTTTCTTCATGAACTTGCTCATTTTTCTTGCAAGTTGAGCAATCTCGGATCCGCTATCATCGGAGGAGCTTTCTTGCTTTGCTTTGAATGCTATGTTCTTTTTCTACTTGAAGATGTTACCTTATTTATCGGCTTGCCTCTTCATGGTAATCTCATAGGTCATAAGTGATCCAATGAGCTCTTCAACCGTCATTTTCTTGACATCTTTCGCTTCTTGGATTGTCGTCACCTTTGGAGCCCATGAGCTTGGTAGGACCCAAAGAATCTTCTTGACCATCGTCTCTGCAGAAACATCATCTCCAAGAGACTTTCTCCCATTACACACATCAGTGAAGCGAGTAAACATTTCCGTAATAGATTCGTGTGGGTGCATGGTGAAACTTTCAAAGTATTGACGATACATATCTAATCTAGTATATTTAACTTTGTTAGTGCCCTCATGGGTCACTTCCAAAAGCTTCCAAATTTCATGAGAAGTGGTGCAAGTAGAAATACGATTAAATTCATTACGGTCTAACCCACAATGAAGAGCATTCATGGCTTTTCCATCAAGCTCAAAATTAGCAATGTCTTCGGGGGTCCATTTAGATTCATCTTTGCTAGAGAGAGTATAGCCTTGCAAAACAATTCTATATATAGGATATCCAATAATTCTAAGAAATGTAATCATGCGAGTTTTCCAATAATTGTAGTCGGTTCCATCAATTAATGGAGCTCGAGTCATGGAATAACCTTCGGGTTCTTGTGAGGAAGAAGCCATCACAATGGATTTTGAGTTTGTAACCGGTTAAGGTATTACACAAACTCTTCCTTTGATACCAATTGTTGGTCAGAGAGTGATGGAAAGAGGGGGGTGAATATCCTTTTAAAAATTAATTAACAATTTAAAAACAATTTATAAATGCAGCGGAAATAAAAAGAGGCAAGACACAATTTGATAACGGAGATCGGCTTAAACCAAAGCCTACGTCTCCGCTCCCAACTCAACCGTTGAGAGATTTACTTTAGCTTACTTTTTAATGGTTATAGCAGGAAACCCACTAGCCGTTTTAAGGTTGGCTAGATCACCTTCTTACATCTTGCATTTTTATGATGGTTGTAGCAAGAAACCCAAAATTAAAGTGAGGAAGAAGAGGGTGGTTTGTTTTGATACAAACCCAATGAGTAACTACACAATTGAAATAAATAAATTACAACAAACATGAGGAAGCCTTGAGCGCCAAGAGTGTGAGATTAGTTGATGTAGAGGCAGCCCAAACTTCAAGGATGGAGGTAGATCACAAGTAGCCTTAGAGATTTGTCGTTTAGAGCTCCAAGGGATCAAAATATCATTGCAATGTTTCGGTAGTGTTCCGGGCATCCATCCTCGTCTATTTATAGGAGAAATATCCCCAAATACTTCAATATGGCCGTTGGAGGGCTTTCGGAGCTGTTGGGGGTCAAGTGGACAAGTCTGGTCAAGCTCCAACGACTAGTTTGACTTTGCTTACCGGCTGACCGGTGCTTGGCCACCGGCTGGCTGGTGCCTTGGAATGTGGAGAGTGCTTCTGCCCAGGAGCCACCGGCTGGCCGGTGAGAAGGCCACCGGTTGGCCGGTGGTGAGACAGTAGGTCTCACTATTTGAAGGAGTTCCACCGGCTGGCCGGTGAGGAGGCCACCGGCTGGCCGGTGGTGAGACAGTAGGTCTCACTATTTGATGGAGTTCCACCGGCTGACCGGTGGTCTTGACAGAGGGAAGATCCTTCTGTCCATCCTCCACAGGCTGGCCGGTGCTGAGGCCACCGGTTGGCCGGTGAGGAGGCAGTAGCTGTCCCTTCTGCCCAGGCAGCACCAGCTGGCCGGTGGACATGAAAACAGTCCACTTTTCCTCTTTTGCCACTTCTTGCTCCTGAAATCATGCCTATTAACAAAAACACTTGAAACAATATTAGATCACGATGAGAGTGATTGTGATCATTAAATTCCAAGAGAGAGGGGTACAACATCATCTAAGTGACTTAGAAATAATATAACTTATGAAATATAAATAAAATCTAAACTATATTTGATAGACTTTCTCAATATGTAATATATAATTGAAAATAGAACATAAATATAAATATAGTAAGGAGAAGCTAATATTAATGTCAAAAAAAATTAATGCTTAAAAAATAGAATTTTCACTTTCAAATATTAGTGAACATAATTGTCATAAAATGTACTCAATACATGTGTCAAATATATATATATTTTTAAGTATATAAACATGTATATTTGTAAACAAATTTGTGGAAAGGAGGCATCACCAATATCCCTTTTTGACTTAACCAAAATGTTGAAGGGCCTCTACCACCTTTTTCCATAATTTTTAAAAAAAATAAAATGAGACATATTTTAAAAAATATATGTTAATTATAATTTGTATATATAAAAACTCATAAACATTCGATTTTGTGAGTGTGGTTGTAGAAATTGGATACATGAATGGGCTCAAAAATTGACCTTGTGAGTCTATATAGAAATTAGATACATGATACATTTCTCATTCAAGTAGAATTATATTAAATCATTAATAAAAAATAATTTCATAAAATTCAAATGAAATAAAACCTGATAAATATAAAATAAGTTAACATAGTTAATTATATAAATTAAAATTGAAAACAAATAAAAAAATATTTTAAAAATAAAATTAAATCAATATTTCATTATTTAAATATTTTTTTATAAAAAATTTAAACAGAATAAATTCATATTAATTATGTTGTTTAAACAAATAAATATTAAAAATTAAAATAAAATTGAATAAAAATTTATAATTGATTACTTAATTAAATAAATAATGAAAAGATAATAATTATAAAAAAATAGATTCATAATTTAATATCATGAATTATTAATTTTTTTAAAGAAAATAGAAATAAATTTAAACTCTTATCAATTAATTTATTAATAAAATCAATAAAAACCAATATTAATTCAACACTTATAAATAAAAATTTTAAAAAATAAAAAAAGTGAATAAAATACTCTCATAAATTATAAAATATAATTTAAACATAAAAATACACATAATTAACAATAATTTCCAAAAATTTTTAATTGAAAAAAGATAAACAAAAAATTATAATTAACCAATTTACAATACAATTCAATATAATGTACATTAAATACACCAAAAATGATGTGTAAAACATGTAATAAAATAAATACACATCAAATTCCCCCACACTTAATATTGTTTGTCTTTAAGAAATCAATTCAAAGAAATTAAGTAGAATAAATAAATTCATAAGAGTGTGACATTCTACTAAAAATTGGTTTTCAAAATTATTATCCCCCATGGACACTTTCAAGTAGGAAAATGGAATTCTATACTTAAAAATAAGAGGTTGATCAAATGGTTTTTTTGGTTTTATAAAAATGATTGAAAATAAAAATAAGGAAAAAATTAAAAAAACATCACTTTTCATTTCACTAAGACTTCTAGAATTATCTTAACCACCTTATGAAATGACTCGCATAATTAAATGTCATTATAATTAGGTAATATTTGTAAATGATCAATTTTTAAAAATACAAGTAGAATAAATATCTTATCCAACAACAATTATAATTAAAGAACCATTGGATAAAGTAATAGAGGAACAACGTAGATTAATATTTTCATTCCATAGAACGTGTAAATACATTGAAAAAAATCATAAAACCCATTAAAAATATTTAAAAACAATGATAATTGTAAATAATACTATTAAAATTTGACTAAAAACAAAAAAAAATTCATGATAGAAAGAAATATATAAACCAGTTTAATTCCATTAGAATGTAGAAAAATTGAACCTCCACAAAGTGGCAATTTAAATCTCAAACATGAAAAAACAATTATACACTAAATAAGAAATATGATGTTTAAAATTTCACAATTTTAAGAAATTTTTTTTGATGGGTTAACATTGAAGCACAAAAAAATCAATTTAGAAGACCCTCTCCCAATACTTAAAATACAAATTTCTCCTCAAAGATGAATTCAAAGGTAAAATAAAAAAATTTAGAATTTTTGGTTCCAAAAATATGTTCAAATTTAGTTGTTAAACATTATTGATCATGGGATACGATAAAATTAAATAACATTTTTTCCATTATTGAAACATTAAAAATAGATTAAAAAGGTGCATGTATTAATTTCTTGTGGATAACACAACAAATAATCAATTAAGATGAAAATTTAAGATGAAAATCACTGATTACACAATAAAAAACATTAAATTCAATAAATTATAGATGGTGTATGAAAGATTGAAAGTTTTCATTCAATTTATATTTTCAATATCCTATAATATATCTTACTAAACACCTAGAAAAAAATATATTTTCACTAATAAAAACGTACATCAAGGGGTATCACCCCCCAAATATAATTCCAAACAACATGATGAAATAAAATAACAAGATAAATAAAAATATAAAGAAAAAATACCCCTTATTTGGAGATTTATTTTAATGAAGTTCTATATAAAGTACCACCATTTATTTTTAAATTATATACGTC
The DNA here is from genome assembly GCA_963277665.1 of Viscum album. Taxonomy (NCBI): domain Eukaryota; kingdom Viridiplantae; phylum Streptophyta; class Magnoliopsida; order Santalales; family Viscaceae; genus Viscum; species Viscum album. Next base: position 1,899,524,001 of record OY728133.1, on the reverse strand, counting down.
CAGTTATTCAAAGATTTGTTGCTACAAATTGAATATGTAGTCATTAGAATTAAATAATTTAATCTCTAATAAAAACAAAACCAGAGGTTGAGTTTGATAATTTCTATCCAACTATCTTCAGCAAGAACCACTTTTTTTAGAATCCAAGGAAAAAATGGTCTCTTCCATTTAAGAATGAAAAAATTAAGCAACATATAAGACATTAATTACCATAATTTAAAATCAAAATATAAGACCAAGAAAATAAAGGGAGAATGTTACAGTGGGAACTGGAGAAAGAAAGTAGGATAAAAGTTTGATATTACTCTAAACTAATAATGAGTAATTTTTATTTCTAAAAGGAATGAAACAATAAGAAATAATTATGTTTCATCTCTCATGTAGTGCAGGATTTATAGTCCCCAATCATAATTTCCTAGAAACTAACCATAGTCACTAGGAGGGTGTGATATATCATCTGTAAACCACCACATGTGTTTTTCCCAAGAATTTTTGGTAATAAAAAAAATTTACTGTTCTCTTAAACATAGGGAGAAAAAAAATCCCATAGAAACTATCGTAATTACTTCAGGGTCCCTTTTAGAAAATATGGAAGGAAAGATGTCAAAATTTTCTACAAAAACATACTCATCAGACACTCCAAAATTTAGGTCATAATTGAACCATTTAATGTTATTTTGAAGTGGAATTAGAATAAATGGTTTTAGAAGGGTTGTGGAAGATCTATCAAGATTTTCCTCTCCAAAATAACCCTCAAATTACAAATAAAATAAGGTTAAAACAAATGAAATTTGAAATTATATTTGAAATTTATTTTTTTTAAATAAATTTTTAAAAAAATTTAAGTCATCTTCGGCCAGTTGTAAACCTCTTTCAATATTTTTCTGAAATTCTAGATAATGTTAATCAACCTCTATTTTTAGTTCAAAATGTTGTAAAGTTTTGAAATATAAAAATTTATAAAAAAATTTCATTTAAACCTCCATGAAACAAATTCCCTAAATAATTGGGCAGTATCATCAATTTTAGGCTTAAATAGTACGGATATTTCTTCGAAAACATGAGCACTAAATTCAATCACTACAAATTCCATTTTTTGAGAAAATTTACAGTATTAAATTTTCAAACAATAAATTTAATATTCATATTTTTGAATAATTTTATCATTTATTTCAAAAAAATATTTGTTCATCTTATGAAATCATTCAATAATTATTTTCAGGTTTAAAGTACTTTATTTAAAATTAGTAATTTAAACATTGATGAAATAATAATTTCCCCCCTTCATGGATCACTAGTTCTATAAGATCCTTGTTTAATGACTCTAAATATTTGAATTTATTGGTATCATCTCTAACCCATTCATAAACAATTTCCTACAATTTTTCTTCTCTATTGTGCACTAGAAACTCTTTTGGGAGTTTTACCCAATGAAATTGCTCTACATAATTAATGATATTAATGAAACGCTTGAATATTGTTTCTATAAAAAATCCATGATCTTGGAATTGAACGATGAAATCATTGAACTGATTCGACATATCAAAAAAATATCATCTTTAATAAAGTTGGTAATAAATCACATAATGTGTTTACGTCCCTAGAAATCTATTCTATATTTTTTCACAACTTTCAAATATGTGATTATAGTGTATAAAAATTATTCAAAAAACAACAGTTCCCACATGATATTTTTTTATGTTAAATTTTGTTTCCATTTTTTTGTTTTTTGTATTTTCTTACCATAAGACACACATTACATTTGTTCCCCAGAAACGATACCAAAATTTGATTAGGGCATGGTAATTGACAGAGCATTCAAATTACAATTTTTATCACATACTCACTACAAGATTTTTGAAATAGTGTTCAAACTTAAAGCAATACTGGTGAGAAGAAATAAGGTCTTATTTAATTCAATTGTACTGAAAATTGAAGTAGTAAACCGAGTTAGATTTTTTTTTAATTTTTATGAAGGAAAATTAACAAATAGTAAAGACGAAAAGAAGTTGATAAAATAAAGAAAAAAAATAAGAAAATAAGATGACCACTATAAGAAATGAAAAGAATGTGCATGATAATTACAACCGCTTGGCTTGACACAATTTCTTCATTCATGGGAAATTATTTGCTAGTGAATCATAAAGAACGAAAATATTAATGTCCCATACAAAGAGTTTATTCCTATGGATGGAAGATTCATATTACTCACCACTTACATGATTCATATATCTATGAAATTTTGAAGAAAATTCATCAAAATTAATCCGACCCAAATATTTTTACATTTGAAAATTAAATTTGAAGATGTACAAACAATTTTATAATCATATTCGATCTCACTAAATGGTTCCAATGATATAAGAAATAATGTAAAGAATTAAGAATAAAACCAACCAATTTAATCCCCCATGAAAAATTTTAACTAGTAATCTTCATTTCAGGATACAATTATGATAAAAATTTAATAGAGATATAGAAGAAGAAAAAATAAAGAGAGTTAATAAGATTTTCCCCCTTATACATCTTTTAATTCATTCCTTTAGTGAACTACTTCTTGTTATTTCCAAGAAGATTTCCTACTCTAAGCCCTAGAGTGTCTGTCTCAAAATTCCAAAATTCTACCCCTCGAATTTGTGTGTGAAAAATTGTTGTAACCTAAATTGTTTGTTGTTTAGTCTTTTTATTTGTCATCTACACACAGAATTAGTTTATCTAGGGTCACTTTCCTTTCATCATTGGCATTATTTTTTCCTATATACATTTTCAAATACTCAGTTACTCTAATCATCCCCTCTATCAAATTATGACACATTCTCAGTAAGTTTAATTCCTCCAACTATCCTCATGATTTTGTCTCTCATCAGTTAAATCATTTATTTTCTAATTGGAATCACAATCACTTATTCAATTTAAAATTATTCCCTCCATTAAGTTCTTGGTTGGTCAACATGCTCAATGTTAAAATTTGTTTGAAACAATAATATCCTTCCATTTTTATATCCCCCATCTTACATAGAAATTCTCTAGTGTAGATCCATCCTCATCGAACATTTGTAGATACAAACATGGAATCTATTTTTTCTATGAATATGGGTGGAAGAAATGTTCTCAGTCAGTCTGTCTTGAAACATGAATCAATATAATGATTTAATGCGAAAATTCCTTCGGCACCGAGATCACAAATTTGCAAACTGTAACTGGCCACCATTTCCCTCCTTGGTTAGTTATTAACATCAACTAAAAGTTATCCCTCTCAAACATGGTTTTGAATAAATTTAAATAAAATTTATTGGAAAACATAATATCTTTTTTTAATTTGTAAAATTTAATAGAATATTTTATTATTTGAATAAAATATAGTTAAAATATTTGTAAAAAACCTTATCTTTTTATTTACTATTAAATATTTTTTCATTTATAAAATAAATAATATTTACATACAATATAAAATAACTAATATTTTATATGGAGAATACTTCCAATATTAAAATCATTTATATAATTATTAATTATTAATATTTATATAATAATATTAATTAATATAATATTTTTTACGTATTGTTAAAAAAAATTAGATTATTGTACATAGAAATTACCGAGAAATAAATATTATATAAATATTAGAATATAAACATGTATGTAATGTTGAATTTATTTATTGTGTGTGCACAAACATGTCCTTGGGTTATTTATAGTGCGTGCACACAAAAAAATTTATATGTGAATAAATATAGAAATTTTAATCACTACTATAATAATGGGTTTATCTAGTGATAGGGTTTTAACAGACCTTACTAAAAGTAGTATTATCCACCCAATTTGTGTTACAAAAATCACTGTTAAAGGGGGATAATTATCAGCAGTTGAAAAAAATCTTTGATAAAGGCCTTCCTTTTATTAACTCTAATAAAAATTCACTTATAAAATGTGAATTTAACGTTGCATGATTCGATATGATATGTGGTAGAGGAAAAATGCACACTCGATTCATAAGTCTCAAAATTCGAATGGGAAAACCCTTAAAAGCCCTAAAACCCCAAAAAACTCTAAAAACCCTGAAAAGATAAAAAACATTTGATTCGGGAGTTTATTTCAGCTCCAAAACTAGTCAAATAAAAGATTATGAAATGAGATAAAAGAACATGATATTTAAATCAGGTGATTATCAAATGAATAATATATTATAGATTAAAAAATGTCAGAAATCAAACTCAAACATCATATGGCCATAACTATTGATTCGGGTGTTTGTTGGGGATATACCTCATATCAAACAAAATATTATTGTGAATTTTATTCCATAAAGGGAACCGTTCTATCATCAATGATCTTTTTCTGGTTTTGAAACCCTCAAAAATTCTTAGGACTCAAAAATGGATTTTTTTTTTATCATGGAAATCGGATATATAAAATTTAAAGGGCTATAACATCATGTTCTAGTGACTATTTAGAATTTACTAGATATAATATGAAATACAGTTTCATGATATTCAATTTTACTAGCTATGGAGATTAAAAGGACTCGTGGATCATAAATTATTGTTGTTTCGTTGTTTTTATGGACTTTATTGTTTTCAGAGATTCTTGACATTTTTGGGTCTTTTAAGTCTTTTTTGTGTTAATATCGATTTTAAAAAATATAAATAAATAAATTTTGATTTAAAATAATATTTATAAATCTTTATATAAACATAAATATATAAATATATAAATATATGGATAAAAATATAATCAAATATATATAAATATATTGATATATCATAAAATTGAAAACAAAACAGTATAGAGGAGTGAAAAAGGTGATACTATATAAGATGGATGTCTCGGGTTCAAAACATGCAGGAGGTAGGGGTTCACGTTGGGGGTGAGATTATCAAAAGCACAAATAAAGTGGTGGTGGAGGTGCTGATAGAGTGGTGTGCTGATAGGGGGCTCGGGCGTGAATAAAACTATACCCTTTATCATTGAGACATTTAATTGAATAAAAATTATTTTCAAAGGTGGTCATTAATAGTGCTAAAAAGTACTGATAAAGATGGCCTTTAACAGCACTAAAAAATGAGCTGATAAAGGTGTACATTAAAAGATCTAAAAAAGCATTGTTAAAACTAATGCTTTAACATCATTTATATTATCAATGCTTATACAACACTAATAATAATATTTTACTAGAACCATTAAAGGCCAGATTTATAGTAGTGAAATCTTATAAAAGTATACATTTATCAATGATAATTTTAGCATTAGTAAAAGTTTATATTATATATATACACATGCACCCTTTTGGTTTTTTTCTTTCACATATCTCATTTTAGTATATATATTTATATAAAAATATATATGTACACAATCAAACACATGAATCGAGATAAAAATATATATGTATATTTAATTATATATATAGTTAATTTTAATACATATAATTTTATCTATAAATTTATTTTAAAAGATTATAAAATCATTAGTATAAATAAATTAATAGAAAATAAAACGTCATATTTTAAATAAATTAATTCCGTAGGAAATTTTCGTATTTAAATATTAATTATTTTCTGAAAATGGGGTGCATATGAGTTTGTGATTTGCTCTTACCAGCCTTATTTTATGTCACGAGAACAAATTCTGTGTGAACCGTGATTCTTGAGGGATTATTGTGGAAGGGTTTTATGTGATAGAAGACGTAACCTCCATTGACATGTGCATGGCTTTATCTATGTTTGTAGGCATGAGGTCTGGGGAATTCCAACAGGCACAAGTGATGGTTAAGAGCGATCCCTGCTTGACAGTGGGGATTTTAGTTTTGGTGAGTGTAATTGATGACACTAAAAGATGTGTTTGAGGAATGTGAACTAATGCATTAGTGGAGGGACAGAAAGGGGGTGGTGGCGGCAGTCTCCCACAACAACAATGAGTGTGGATAGGGCTAGGAATATGCAGGTTGATCTACATGGGACTTAGGGGGTATCAGTGCCCATATCTGACGATGTGATGGTAGGACATGAATTTTTTGTAGGGAATGGAATCTTGACCGCAATGTGAAAATGGGGGAAGCCTTCAATGGCACGAAATGTGGGCATAGTCCCGGCTGAGTGAATAGGTAGGTGGGCTATGGCTGTGTGGGATAGACTATGGTACAGGCCTATGACATCATGTTTATTCTAGCCCATTAGGATTGTTGATTAGAGTCCATTACATACTTAAAATAAAATATTTTATAGGATAGTGACATTGTTCTATTAGTGATAGGGTTCAACCCGCATATCTTTTGGCTTTTTTTGAATATGATGCTTTGATTTTTTTTAATTTCAATAGATGGGTTCTACTCTACATACAAGGGATTTTGCAGATATTTTTACATCTATCTAATTCCTATATTTTTAGAAATGAATCAGAGTAAATACACGTATGGGGGACATGATATAATTAAAAAGGGAAGTAGGTAGTTTCATGAACATGAAGATCAATGTTGTGCATCATGCCATTTTTTAGTAGGTATGAGAGTAAGCGGTGGCATATGATAGAAAACACGGGTTGTGGGTTGAGAATAGACCGTGACTTTTGCATCAAATAACCAGGTTATTTAGGGCGTGGTCAGCACTAGGATATTAATTTTGGGCATTGGTTATGCAATGGTTTATTTGAGGTATTGCAGCGACATCACATGTGTTGTTTTTGGTCTTCGAACGGTGATGTCTTATTAGGATATGATTATCAGATAGGTTATGGAGGCATATCAGGGTGTGTATTTTCCCTCAGGTTTTCTACAACATAATTTCATTTCATTTTTTGAGGTTCTACATTGATTCTTTGTAATCTCTCATTATTAGTGTATTTTCATAGAGTTTCCCTTTGGTTATTTAATCCACCACATTGGATGGGGTTTCCGAGTCCTTTTATTATGTCCCCCTTTATTTTTGGATTTTATTTATGTTATCCATTTTCATTGGATATTATCATATTTTTTTTTTCAAATGATATTTTATCCTCAAGTCGATCTTCATCATTCCCAATAATTGGAATTAGAGGGATTTATCCTTGTTTCCTACTGATTGATAAACATGATTCATTCCATGGAATTTCTTCCCACATCAAACTATTTAACCAGAAAAATGTTTTTACTCTATTAAAAAAATGCGTTCAAAATATTTTACTATGAGGGAAAATAATAAAGGTGCTGAAGAAAAAATCATAGAAGTTGGATATAATTATGGGAAATTATTGGAGGGATTTGAGTGAGTTATAACAAGCACACGTCAAATCTATTTGGATGATAACACTCAATGGGAAGTGGTAAATCTGATAGATCTGAAGGAAATCTTGGTAAAGCTTGAAGGAAAGTATAAAATTAAATTCCAATGAAATCATTTATATCTGAAAAACTATTTGTATTTTTAGGGATGTCATAGAATAAATATTTAGGTAACCATTTGGATGAGTTCACTAAAGATTTGGCAAAGTTATATTTGGTGGAGGTCAAGATTGATGAAAAAGGTAATGTGAAACATATTCAAATGGTAGAAGAAGAGAAGGATTTGATTCACTTAGTTTTGTTAACTAATTCATATGATAATCTCATCACCACATTGTTGATCGAAAAAAGACACACTAAAGTCAGATGATGTGATTTCATCATTGTTGATGAACATGAAATTGCGAAAGACCAATGATGGTGAATCTATAGGTAATAATGGTATTCTGGCTGTGATAGATGGGCGTAGTAATCATATAGGACGGTTGAAGATAAGAAGAAAGGTCAAGTGCTTCTTTTGTCGCCACATGAATGGAGCCTCGTGCCTATTGTCCACATGGCCTCAAGAGTGCCTCCCAGTATACTAGAGAGTGTTGACTAGAAGTGATGGTCTTGTAAGTCAGTCTTGGGGAGACTATAACCTCTTTTATCAAAATAAAACACTAATTAATGAAAATAACAATATCCAAGTACAAAAGCATATAAATAACCAGAACAATACCATGAAATATGATAGTCAAACTAGATATTACAACAGTCAACTGAATGGTAAAATATTTTATGCCAATGAAAATGTCAAGTGTCTACAATTCAACTGAATGTAAAGACAAAACATCTCCCAAAATGATTCCAACCACATTCGGTTCCCTTTCCCATGCTCTAATCCCAAACTACAAACAATCTCAGGGGCATTCCCTTATCATGTCCTACAACAACAAAATCTTCATGGGTGCCGATCAGGCATCCCGAATATGGTCTGATTACAACTCAGTTGGACAGCACCAATGGTGTCTAAAACGAGCCTAGTTAAAAGATAGTTCATGTAGTTACATGAATCAATAAATACAATTCATAAATTAAACAATTATCACATTATCATTTAATACTTAATCATCATATTAGATAAATTCAATCCATGTTTTCCAATTGAATTATCACTCATTATTATCAATCAATTGGTGTAGTTCATCATTATTATCAGCCCAGAACCTTGTTAAAGTATTATTATTTTTTATCATTAATCATTCGGTGTACGATGTAATTCCGAGAACCTCAAATCTGAGTGAATGTAGGACATCATCCCTAGCAATCCAATTCTCATTTGGTGTAGGTAATCATTCCTAACACCCTTAGATTTATTCTCTTATATAACTATTGTATAATAATTTGATGTTCATCTCCCAACTTCTACATTGGTGTAGGATGTCATACCTAGAACCACAATATCTAAGGCATTTAATTGTTCATTAATTCACAAGAATTTTCCATATTAATCATTTACTAATCCAATGATTAGTTAAACATATCAATGGCCAATAGATAATTAATCAATTAACTAAGAACATAACTCATTAATTAATTCATCCATTAATTAACCAATCAATACCATTCTCATTCCATAATTAATTCTTCACGATTAATTATCCATTTCAAAACCAATCATGTCATAATTAATTCTCACAATTAATTATCTTTAAATCCAATAAACATTTCATAAATAATTATACCAATTAGTTTTCATAATACAATCAATTAAATAACTCAAATACAATATCACAACCCATAATTAAATCTCCAAGATTTCAATCAATTTTGGAAACCCTACCCCCCATTCATTTGTTCTGTGATTCATTTATCAATAAATCACCAAGGTAAACACACATCAATTACTATCTCCTGATTAACCCCATTAAAGAATTAATTTATCAAGGGAATCAAGAAATTTTATAATATCAAACACATAAAATAAATCAGGACTATATGATTTCAATTTTGACCATTTACCTCGGTTTGTTGATGGATGTTAACCCAACAAAAATATCCAAAATATCTGGGGCACAATGTCATTGATCAAGCTCTAGATCTAACTCTCTAAAACCAAGATTAAGATCAATGGCATCAGTATATTGAAAATATAGATCTAGATTCAGAATATTATCTCTAAATATCAACCCAAAAGTTTAAATACATGGAAACGATGAAGATTCTCTATGAAATGAATTAAGAAAGATGGAGGAATGAAATGGGAGAAGCATCGGGATGAAATCCACATACCGGGAAGAGAAAAACATTCCAATCGAGGCTTCCTATCTAAACGAAAGGTGTTTTGATCACCTTAGAATCCCTCTATAAGGCTTTTGAAACACCTAAAAACATTCAATCCAAGTCCAAGGTCAAAATATGGGTGCCCTAGGTGTTGCGGGTCGTTTTAAAAGAGATTTCTGGATATTAAAAATTGCATGATTGAAATCTTGGGCTGAGTCACATAGTTATGAAAACTGTGTGCCAACTATGTAGACTCCACTACCCACTATTGCATGATTGGCATGGTTTGGTTGCATAGTTAGGAAAACCATGTGCCAACTGTGCAGACTCATATTTTTAATTTTTCTCAAATTTCATAGTTTTGTCGCACAACTTTTCAAACTATTCTTAAACCATGGAAAACCCACTATCCTTTATTTTTATTTAAAAATTTACCCAAACGCACCCCAATCTTCTACTCCAAGTTAATTATACTCAAAATATTTAAAAAGTACCGAAAAAGTGCCCGAGATGACTACAGAAAAGTCTTGGATCTTACAATCCCCCTATATTATAATAGCTCATCCTCGAGATAAACTCCCAATTTTCTCTAAGACTCTGAGCCAAAAAGATTGGGCCATTGAACACTTATTTCTTCTTCCTAATCCCATGATTCCTCTTGAACATTTACATGTTTCCATAACACATAAACTAATGGAATGGTATTTCCCCATAACACTTTCTCACTGTAACCCGCACACGTACCAGATGCTCCTCAAAGGATGTGTCTTTCTTGAGGTCATATTCCTCCACATTAATCACATGAAAAGGGTTAGGGAGATACCTCCATAGTTGTGACACAAGAAAAACTTCATTCTTAGCACTGAATTTATGTGGAAGTGATAATCAATATGCCACCGGCCTGATTTTCCCTATCACCTCAAATTGTCCCACAAACCTAGGGGCTAACTTGCCCAACCTCTGTATCATGTGGTGATTCAATATAGGTGACACCCGAATGAATACACGATCACCCTCCATAAACTCTATGGTTTTACTCCACCTATCATTATACGTCTTCTATCCACTCTGAGTCGAAACCATACATTTCCTAATCAACTGCACCAGCTCTGATGTCTCTTGAACGATTCTCGGTCCCAACAAATCATACTCACTTGACTCTAACCAACATAGCAGTGATCTATGTGGTTTACCATAAGGTTCCTTGTATGATTCTATATCTATAGTTTCTTGATAACAATTTTCATAGGCAAACTCCACTAGAGCCAATTTCTTTTCCCAAGAACCACCAAATTTAAGGACACATGCTCGTAGCATATCCTGTAACACCTATATGGTACGCTCCGACTCCACATCTATCTATGGGTGGAAGGCCGTACATAAAAAAATTTTATACCAAGTACCTTCTATAAGCCCTGTCAAAAGCCTAAAGTAAATCTTGTGTTACGATATGACACTATATTCTATGGAATCCCATACAAACGAACTATGTATCTCATGTACAGTTCTCCAGATTTCTCTACTGTAAATGTTTTAATTGATAGGAATGATGTGTTCTACCTTTGTTAGTAAATCCATGACAACCCAAATAGCATTCTTTTTTTAATGGTCTTTGGATTTCCTTCCACAAAATACATAGTCACGTCATCCCACTTCCAATCCGGAGTAGGTAACGGTTGAAATAGGCCTCCAGGTCATTGATGCTTTGTTTTCACCTGCAGACAGGTGAAACACCTTGTTATGAAACCTAATATCTCATTTATCATGCCAGGCCACCAAAACTATCATATAAGGTTATGGTAAATTTCTTCACCCCATGATGTACCACCCACCTTGAAGCATGAAATTCTCACATGGGTTACTCTCGCATACTCATAGGCACAACAACCAGATTTTTCACATAGATTATCTCATCCTTTTCTGTTTTCTTGTCTGAAGGTGTCTCCACACAATCAAGGTGTTCCCTCAAGTCTAAAAATTCGGGATCTTCTAATTTCATATCCCTGGTCCCTATCAAGAGTTTAGACACTACTACTATAGAAACCAGAGTCATCCTCTCCTAACTCTCTAGAACTACCACATGCATTTCCTCTAGCAAGGTCATCACCTTCCACTCAGCACTCAAATCATTTACAAACTGGTTCTAAGTATTTCTGCTCAAGGAATCATCCACATCAGTCCCCTTCCCATGTGTATATGCATGTTCAAAATCCAAGTAATACATATACTCTACCCTTGTTCACTGCTGAAGATTCAAGTTGCACTATGAAAAGATATACTTCAAGATTTTGTGTACTATAAAAATTGTAAAATTTTATCCCAAAACTATAGTGTCTCCAACACTTACAAGTAAAAACCAATGCTGCTAACTCAAGGTCATGTGTAAGGTAATTTTTTCCATGTGGATTCATCATTTGAGAACCATAACCAATGACTTTAAAATCTCGCATCAACAAAGCTCTAAGTCCGGCCCTTGAAGCATCGGAAAACACCGTGTACTCTTCACCTGCCTTAGGTAAGATCAAAATTGGTGTTGAATTCAAGGAACTTATTCAATTCATGGAAAGCATTCTCAAATGATACTATCTAAACAATCTTTATCCCTTTTGTGGTTAAACTAGTATGTGGTGCTTCCAATCCAGAAAATTCATAAAGGAACCTCCTTTAATAACATGCTAATCCCAAACAGCTTTGAATATCAAAACAATTCTTGGGTTGCTCCCAAGAAATCACTACCTGAACATTCCCTAGGTCAACAACCACAGCTTCTGAGATGATGTACCCCAATAATTGTACCCGGTCAATCCAAACGGACATTTAGATATCTTGAAATATATTTGATACTCTCTTAGTGTACCTAGGATGATGCCATGTTGTTGGTCATGATCGTCATGATTCATAGAGTACAAAAATATGTCATCCACAAACACCTCCACAAACCTACATATGTACGGATAAAAGATGATTTTCATCAAGGAAATAAACACTGTTGGAGCATTTTTCAATTCAAAATAAATTAAAAAGAACTCATAAGGACATACCTACTTATAAAAGTCGTTATTAGTATATCAGATGTCCGAAATCTCAAAAGATTGTACCTTGATATCAGATCAATATTTGAGAACACTCTAGCCACTTCATCAAGACAAACATATCATCGATACGTGGAAGAGAATATTGATTCTTCAAAGTCATTTTATTCAACTTATGGTAATCGACACAGACGCGTAAACTCCCATTAGCCTTCTTTGAAAACAAAATAGGTGATCCCCAATGTGATGTACTTGGACGGAGAAACCTTTAATCATATAACTCCTCCAACTACGTTTTTTTCTCTTGAAGCTCATTCGATTCCATTTGGTATGGTAGAATAGATATTGTCTTAGCTCCTAGCATGAAATCAATAGTGAATTCCACATATCTCTCAGGTGGTAACCCATAAAATTCTTCAAGAACGAAATCCTAATACAGTTTTACTATTAGTCGAAGGACGTCTTACCCACCACTCCCATCATCCAGAAAAATACTAGCAACTTCGGTTGTGAGATCTTCCAATTACTAAGTAATTGTCCCAACTCAACCTTCATGGATATACCATTCTCCATGAAGGACATATTAATCACCCTCAAAAGATACCAAGTTCACTCTCTTATGATTAAAATCTTTGTGGGCTCAGTATGCGACTATCAAGTCTATACCCATCATCATGTCAAATCATTTTATATCAAGGAAATATATTTCCCAGAAAAGAATTATACTCCCTGATCTCTAGTGAACATATCTTGCATAAATAAATATCCCTACTCCGTGTTCCCAACGGTGTATCGATATTCATCAGCCTGCCTATAGAATCCACCTTCAAGATCAAGCCATTAACATGATTTGCAGATATAATGGAATGAGAAGCACCAGTGTAAAACAACGTAAAAGCTAAAGTAGAAGAAACTAGAATTGTACCTCTCATTATCAATGGACCAGCCTCGCTCTCGACAGGTGTAGGCTGCAATGCATGTATCTATCATGTACGTCTTTCTTGTGGTGTCGTCTGACTCCCTTGAGTAGCACCACTCTACTGATATGGGCGCTCATTTCCTGAAGCACCATGCCCACTTCCTCTACCACCTCTTCCCATAGAACTCTAGTTTCCAAAATTATATGGTGTAGAAGACCCCCTTCCCACACTATGACTCTGAGCATATGCTCCCTTAGTACAAGCCTTCCACTACATCCTACAGAACTTTTATAGATGTCCAATCTTGACACAAAACCAGCACTCCACTGGTGGTCATGTCCAATGTGTATGATGGGTTCCCTACCTAATGCACTGATGGAAATGTACATTAGAATGATTTGGTGTAATTGTTCCTCCTAGCTGTCCACTTTTCTTTCCACTATCGTGACTTAGATACTCATGATCTCGCTTATAACTCTCATAAGGGATACCCAATGATCTTCCAGCTACCTATCTAGTACTTCATGCTTTCTTTTAGGTTTCCCTCTAAAAGGAGTGCCTGATTAACCACTTCTGGAAATTTCTTCATCCTAAAGATATTCACTTGGGACTTAATTTCACACTTATGTCCATCCAGAAATCAATTTGCTGAAGAATCTTAATATTCCTTTAACTCTAGAGAAAAACACAGTAAATACATGAAATGTTCAGCGTACTTTATTGTTGACATGCTTCCTTGCATTAGATGTATAAAATATGAAGCCTTCTCTTGTCTCATCATGTCTCGATTGATGTGTTTCGTGAAATTATCCCAAAATTCCTTCCATTATATATTATCCACCATTCATGGTTGTATGTGAATTTCCCATCAGTGCTTCGCAGAACCCTGCAACATATAAGCATATATCTTTACCCTTCCCTCAGCCTGAATCTCCAGATGGTCAAGTTCAAATCTAGGAATTCAATCTAGAATTCAGTTCCATTATGTCCACACTCTCCAAAAAAGTAGTGGGTGAAATATCTGAAACTCCCTTGTCAACACAATCATAATTTTCTAAACCCACCCTAGGTCTCCCTCTATGAATTGCAAAAAACGAGCAATGATCTCTCAGAACTGTTCCCCTTCTTCCTCATCTTGTACCAATGGTGCTGGAATATCCCTATCTGGGCGTTCATTTTGGGCCATACCCCTAGATCTCTCTCTTATCAAGCATCATGGAGGCATGCTCCTACAAGGCCAAAAACACATCTAAGGTCTCATAACTCAACCTTATAACATTTATGTAAGGGAAGAAACTAACACAAGATGTTTCAACATGTCATTTCTCACTTTTCTCACCACATGGCCAACACTAAGGCCTTAGTGTTACCCTTTACAATCCTACTCCTAGGGTTTGGTTAACAAGGGTATATTTATTTTCATTAATTAATCAACCATAATCTATCACATTATCTCAAATTAATTATTTCAACAAATTATTAATTAATCATTCCCATTTCATCAATCAAAGTTCTCATTAAAAACCCATTTATTCTCATTTTTCGTCATTATTTTAATCTCATAAAAAGTAAATATAGTTCATGTTCAAAAACATAACCATAACTCGTTTCCTATGAGTTCCTAGAATGATGAATGCTACAACAACCCTGAGTTCCTATAATGATGCATGCAGACTAAAAAATCATGCCTCTTTAGGACAAAAATCAAAATTCAACAATTTTCAGAACAAATATTATATCACACCATAAGTGCATCACCCAAGGTGAAATAATATACAACCGTAACAACAAACATCAATCACAAAAATCCCACCCTGAGTACTCTAGTTTTTTCCCGTACATGGCTTATCAAATCCCATGCATGATCTCATTACCAAGTCACGACTCTTCCTAGTATATTTTCTACCTTTTACAAAAATACTAATTAAAAATAAACAATGAAAATAAAAAACCTTTGATTCCACTGTGTGACGTCCCGGACCATGAGCCACTAAACGGTGCCCTGATCTGGTTGGCTACATGCCCTCAAGTGCTCATGCCCATATGACAGAAGGTTCCAACTAACAATGAGGGTCTAGTAAGTTAGTCTTGGTGATAGCATTCCCTCTGTAAATAGAATAAAACAAAAGAGGAAGAAATTTACAATATCTATGTATAAAATCATATAAATAACTAGAAAAATACAAGGACATATAATAGTCAAAACATGTATTAGAATAGTCCACTGAAAGGTAAATTATACTAGCCAATGAAAATGTCATGTGTCTATAATGAAATTGAATGTAAAGACACAAAGACTCCCAAATAGATTCTGAAGCACATATGGTTCCATTTCCCATGCTCCAATCCCAAACTGCAACCTATCCCATGGCCTTTCCATTATTATGTCCTTCAACAACAAAGATTGCTCGGGTGCTGATCAGGAAGCTCATATAGGGTGTGAGTACAACTCAATAAGCCACTTCCAATGGTTTCTAAAATGAGTCCAGTCAAAAGATAATGCATGCTATTTTTGAATTAATAAATAAAATTCATAAATTAAATAGTTATCACATTGTCATTTAGTAATCAATCATCACATTAGGGCAATTCAATCCATGTTTCCCAATTGAATAATAAATTATTATTATAAATTTTCTTTGTAGGTCGTTATTACTAGCACCCGAAATCTTATTTGAAACATCATTCATTATTATTATTAATCATTTGGTGCAGGGCGTCATACCTAGCACCCAAAATCTTAGTGAATGTAGGAAGTCATGACTCGCACTCCAATTCTCATTCGGTGTAGATCATCATGCCTAACACCTTTCATCTAAGCACTTAGATAACTATTGGGGAGGAACGACATATCCAAGTACCATCTTCAACATTGGTCTAGGATGTCATACCTAACACCACAAAATCTCATAAATTTAATCATTTTTTAATTCATAAGAATTTTACCCATTAATAATTTTCTAATCCAAAGATTAGTTAAACATTTCAAAGGCCATTAGTTAAATAAAAAATTAAATAAGCAGATCACCCATTAATTAACTGATCAGTTAATTAACCAATAAATACAATTTTATTTGCAAAATTAATTCTTCACAATTAATTATCCATTTCAAAACCCATCAAGTCATAAATAATTTTTAAGATTAATTATCTTTAAGGCCAAACCTAATTTCATAATTAATTCTCCAAATAATTAATTTTAATATAATCAATTAAATAACTCAAATACAATATCACAATCCATAATTAAATCTTAAAGATATCAATCACTTTGGGAAACCCCCCATTCAATTTTTCCATGATTCAATTATCAATAAATCACCATGGTAAACACACATCAATTCCACATTGCAAATTACCCACATTTAAGAAATCATTTATCAAAGGAATAAAGTATTTTCATAAACTCCTACACATATAATAAATCATGACTATTTGAGTTCAATTTAGACCACTTTTATCAGTTTATTAACGGATGTTAACCCAATAGAAATCCCAAAAATCTTAGTGGCACAATGTCCTTGATAAAGCCCGTGATCTGACTCCCTAAAACCAAAATTAAGATCAAAGGGATCATGATCTTGCAAATATATATCTAGATTCTGAATACAATATATAGATCTCATCCCATAAGTTTAGATCCATGGAAACAATAAAGATTCTTCACAAAAATAATTATGAAATATGAAGGAAAGAAATGAGATAAAAATTCGAATGAAATCTACTTACCAGGAAGAGAAATGACATTCAATCCAAGTTTCCAATCTCAAATAACTTTGTTCAGATCGCCTTTGAATCCCTATGTAAGGCTTTAGAAACACCGAAAATCTTTCAATCCCAAGACAAGGTCAATATATGGGTGTATATTGGGTTTTAGGTGGTTTTAAAAGAGATTTTCATATATTAAAAATCGAGAGTACAGTTCCCTGGGAAGAGGTGAAAGGTTAGGCAAACCGTCCACCAACTGTGCAGACTTCACTGCCCAATTCTACATGGTTGGCATGGTTTGGTCACATGGTTAGGAAAAATGTGTGCCAAACATGCAGACTCCTCTATCCAGTTTCGCACACTTGGAACGGTTTGGTCACACAATTTTTCAAACCGTGCACAACCCACTACCCTTTAGTTTTTCTGAAAAGTTCACACAAACAGACCCCATACTTCTACTCCAAGTTAAAGGTACATAAAATCTGAAAAGAGTACCTAAAATACACCTGATTCAACTCTAGAAAAGGTAGCTATCTCACAATAATGAACAAAGATAAAAAATTAAATATCATTATTTTAAAATAACCATTATAACCTATAAATTTAATTAAAGGTAGTGAATAATATTGTAAAATTTTAATATTATATCAAATGTTTTTACAACAATGAATTAAAGATTACATATTAAAAGGTTATATTTGCCTAAAATCTGTTATATAGACTTATTATGGTGAACATAATTTAAATGTAGTTTTTCTGCATATGTGAATTGAACTTTGAAAAATAGACATACACCATTACTATGAGTATGATATTTTGAGTCTTCTAGGATTAACTTAATTTTTTTCAGTGAATAGTAATTTGACCATTCCAAATAGTAATGTTACCTATATGAATAGTAATATTGCTCTTCTGAATAGTAAATCATTCAAATGAATAGTAAACTCACCCATGAATTTATAAATTAAATTTAGGTATTTTATAAAGGATGTTATGAAATAATTATATAATATTATAAGTTTAAGAATATTTTAAAAAAAATTTCAATTAAGTGTTGGTATTATTTTAAGTCATAAATAGATAATTACAAATTTATAATTAATAAATGAAATTTAAAGAAAATTTATTTATATAAAATTTATTCATAAATTAATTTTTTTCATATGATTTTACGATAATTTTATTAGACCATAGTGAATTTTTGAAAGTATTATAAAATATTTTTATAGATATAAAATTTGTATTATTTGAGTAAATGATAGTTTTAATTAAAAATTATATTTCTCATATTTAGAAAACTATTTTAATAAAATGGAGTACATTTTATAATTATTCACATCGAAAAATTGGTTGGCTGAATTTTTTGGATTTTTCTTAAATACTAGAATTTATAGTGAATAGTAAAATACGATAATTTACAGTAAATGATAAATACATGATTTATTGAGTCATAGGTGATGTTTGGATGCTGAAGGCTCCCTTGTTAGATCTCAGATGAACTTAATACTATATTTAGTCACAATAATCGAAAATATTTCTCATTTTGAGAAGATTAATAAAATAATGAATAAATTAATGAGAAATCACTCCTCTCCCCCACTATAACTATCAACCCTCACCACCATTAATCCCCACACATCCAAGCCTTGATGATCATAAAATTTCTTCTCACTAATATCCCCAAAACTCCAAAACATTTCCTTGAGCTCATGGTCTTAATAAAATACCAAAACCTATCCCCTTAAAGAGGTTCTCAAGGGAGAGTATCCAAGATGTAAAATCATCTTCCTTTTCCTTTTAGTTTCATTCCAAGTTCCTTTCTTTTATTTTTATACACTAAACTCCTCTGTAAAAATGAGTATGATAACTATAGTATCATTAATATACTATAATCTTATCATTTTAATGGAACATCCTTAATCAAGCTACTTTCTCTATCTCTCTCTCTCTCTCTCACTTATTTCAAAAATGAAATAATCATCTGGGTGGTGTTGATTTACAATCTTAATGGATGAAGAGTTTTCATTCGACAATTTTTCCTTCAATTATGGTAATGAAACAATTTTTAAGATTAAAATAGACTATAATATATGCATTAAAAAAATTTATGTTTTTTAAGTTACATATTTACATAACACTAAATGATAACACAAAATGAGTACGTTGGGATCAATAACTGTTGTAATAATACAAAATATTACAAAAAATTTTATAATCTACTGATTCACCCTTGTACAATATAATAAAATGATATATATAAACATTTAAAATAATATATGTTCATTACTTTCATATAAATTCAATTATGGAAAATTATACATATTCCACATGAAATTCTATACTCATTTATATGTGTTGATTCTAAAAACCCAAGAAATTAATTCTCCAAAGTATTAAAATTGTATCTTATGACTCACTATAAAGAAGATAAATACTCTTTATATAATTATACTGAAATAAATAAAATTAATAAAGCTAATAATTAATTAATGGATTTAATTTTATTATCTAGGATGTTATGGTCATGTGCAGAACACATTCGAACATAAGGTATGGGTTTTCTCAACTCACATTCATCTTGGTGAGATATTCCATAGTCAATACTAATTCTTGTGTGTGGTGTATATATACTTTCTATTGATTTATCATATCATTATATTTTTATTCTCATGGTATTCAATGTATAATTTTATGATTATTAATTCTTTTAAATATGATTCAATTGATTACAAATTGGTAAGTGATTTTACATGAACCCCCGTTTTTTCTTCAGGATGAGATTTCTTTGCAATTATACCAATGTACTATGGTAAGGCACTGACTTGGAGCTACTGGGGTAGGGTTCCTTATAGATGGAATTAGTGGAAGTTTAGTAGATTCCATGGAAACTAGATTTATGAAACATTGATTATATAAAATAACCCTAAGATAGACCATGAGTATAATAATATAAGACCAACCTAGAATTTTGGTAAGATAGAGATTATGTGGAAGTTCCTTGAAATACATCCCCATCTGTATACAAAAGCGTATGTGGTTCTAGCACAGATGCACCTTGGGGTAATAAATCTGACAAGGTGTCTCGGGCCTAACTCGAAGTGACCTAGAACCTGACAATGGGCCATATTGTAAACCTAGTTTGACACTCATAGGGGATATGCTTTGGATAATTTACATTTATATTTAAAAAACATGATGATGGTTTTAAATGTAAACATGACCACAATGAACCCATGTTTCTAATTATGATATTAGCCACACATATATTTTTTAATTTATGTTATGTATTTCAATAGTATTGGGATTAGAAATTATGATTAATAATGTTATGATCTAATATAGTGTATGAAATTGTTTTAAAATGGAGCATATTGAAAGGAATAGAAATTAAATCAATGTAGATAATCCAAAGATTAAGAATGATCATTTATTCGAAGTGTTTAGGCTTCCCTTTCGAAGGAAACTAGTCACTCAAATAATATCATCATATGAAGAGATAGTATGGTGTCCTAACAAGAAGGATAATGTGTTTTATAAGTATTATAATTTCATAAGGATGTAAGAGGAGAAAAGAAAATAGTGGAAAGGATATATAAATAAAATATGGGAAATTAGTATTTTCCCACATGTAATAATTGTAGAAGGAAACACCTTGGTATATACTTAATAGTAAAAGAAGTTTTCATTCAAATTTGGAGAAAAATGACACCATTTTCATGATTGTTAGGAAATGAAAGAGTTTTATAATGTTCAATTTTCAACTGCAAAGAGATGGGACAGTATGAACTTTAACATCTCATTAAATAAAGTAATATACCACCAAAGAATATAATTGATCATGGTCTTGTTTATCCAACTACCACAGACAAAGACTTGTGATTAATGTGTTTATGTTTGGATTAATGAATTATGTCATTTGAGTTTTTATTAATGATGTACTGGTTGTAAAACTTATAAAATATATAAGGATTGTTCTTCTATACTATTTCATTAAGCAATCGAGGTCGTATGTAGAATGGTACTAAGAAACATTGTCCAGTAATAAGTTAAAAATTGGAGAACACATGGTTAAGGGAATGACAGACCATAAAATGTAATGTGGTGATGAGATAATGAAGTTGTATAGAGAGATGATTGATATGGATAAAGTAAAATTGATTGTACTAACAACCATGGGAATGATCCTTAAATGTTGGATCCTGATATTTTGGAAATTTTACCCATTTATGAAATAATGGAAGTTGATAATTGTATGAGTTTTTAGATGATAATGTAATACTTCACCACGTAAAAAAACCTGTTCATAAAATATGAATGTATATTTATAATATTATAGAGTGAAATAATTACTTAACTAGCGGAAATGATTCTTAAACAAAAATCTTCTCTTATTATCATAATGATTATGTTATCAATGAACTTTTTCATAATAGTATTTTATGGTTTTGGGAAAATGAGCCTCATCCTGGTGGGTGATGACTCTTCAAATGCACCAAGAGTCCTGAGATCAAATTCGGGCGGAGGCATATTTATCAGTTACTATAGCAGTATTGTAGTAGACATTGTAGAAGGTATTGTTCGGTATAGTAGTAGTCGAAAGAATAACATATTTTGGCCTTCAGTCCATTGGTTTGGTCCTTGGGTCCTTCAAGGCCTTCAAACCACCCAAGGCCTTCAGACTAGTAAGGTTTATGGGCCACCTCAAAGCCTTTAGGCCACATGAAATGTAGATTCAACTAGATAGATTTATATGGATAAAGGCTTCAGATAAGGATCTGAGAATGCACATTCACCAAAGCTGATCTAACCATATATGGAAGAATGAGATGGTATGACGTTTCTATTAGTACCAGGCTTGTGCATCTCTGTAAATGATAGCTAGTTGATCGGCTATGAGAATATAGAAAGCTGACATCACACTATATGATGGGTTGGGGAAGTTGTCATTTTAATGTTTTGCATGATTTACACTATGACATTCAGGTCATGTAATTTTCACTAAATTTACAATCCATGTAAGGGTTACCCCTAAACCCTTAAAAATGAGGATTATCAAACTTGAATAAAATTTAATGGCCTTCAGTCCATTCAGATAGTTTATGATTTTGTAATTATTAACTTGATAATGACTATATACTTTATAATTCTCCATTTTAACTTCAGGCTTATATTTCCTTTTCATGTCCATGTATTCACTTCCCACTAATATTCTACAACTCAAATTTATAATTTCAATGTTACCACCTCATTTACCTTAACCTCTTTTAAGATGATATTTTATTAACCATATTTTCGAGGTGGGATTCCCATAAGGGAATTCTAATTTATTACCATTTTTCATTTTAAATGACCTTTATAATAACCCCAAAATTATATTAGCGGTAATGAATAAGATTATGAAATTTATATACTATATATAATGTTTTTAAAATAATGAATTCAATTTTACATATAAAAATCATATATTTTCCTAAAATAATTTTTACCACCTTATAATGGTGAACATGTTTTAAATGTAATTTTTTGGCTTCTATGAATTGAATTAAAAATATGGACATAAATAGTTTCATTTAGTAAGACATTTAGAGTCTAATAGGATAAAATTATTTTTTTGGTGAATAGTAACTTGACCAATGTGAATTAAAATTTTACACTTCAAAATAGTTATATAACCCTTATAAATATTAAATCATCCAAATGAATAGTAAAATCTCCCATGAATGTTTGAATAAAATTTAGGCATTTTATAAAATAATGTATGATATAAATATATCATAATATTCGTAAATGAATATTTATAAAAAATATATTAAGTTTGGGAATTTTTGTAAGTCATAAATATTAAATTTAAAATTTAAAATTTATAAAGTGGTGTAAAATTAATTTTTTTAAAAAATATATTCATAAATTAACATTACTATATTATGATTTTACGATTATTTTATGAGATGTTTTTTAATTTTTGAAATTTTTATAAAATTAGTTATATATTTAAAATATGTACTTTTTGAGTAAATGATGGTTTAAATTGAAAATAAAATATCTTAAATTTAGAAAATTATTTTCCTAAAATGTATCTCATTTTTTATTTCTACATATCTAAAAATGGTTAGTTTGAATTTTTTAGATTTTTGTAAAATAATTGAGTTTTTTGAATAGTAAAATATGATAATTTACAATAAATGATAAATACGTGATTTATTGAGTCATTGATGATGTTTGGATGATGTAATCACACTTATTTCAAAATCACATGCACTTATAACTATATTTTGTCACGATAATAGACATTATTTCTTGTCGTGGTCAAAAAAATACAAGAAATAATAAAATAATGAGAAATCACCCCTCTCCTCGAAGATAAATATCACCCCTCAGTACCACTTATCCCCACAACTCTAAGCCTTGATGCTTGTAAAATACCTACTCAATCCTCTCTCAAAACCTCCCCCCATGTCCTGGAGCTCATATTCATAACAAAATTCCAAAACCAATCCCCTTAAGGTGGTTCTTATGGGAGAGTATTCTAAGGGTAAAATCCTCTTCCTTTTCCTTTTCGTTTCCCTCCATGTTATTTTCATTTATTATTATCTCCTCACCTACTCTATCCAAATTAGAATGATAACTATAATAACATCTATATACAAGAATAATATAATGTTAATGGAATATCCTTACTCAAACTTTTTTTCTCTCTCTCTCTTGTTTTAAAATGAAATCATCATCTGGGAGGTGCAGATTTACAACCTTCATGGTTGATAGAATTTCATTCATCAATTTATCCTTGAAGGTTGGAAATGAAACCATTCATATGGTTATAACAGACTATAATATATTTATTACCTCATTTCTTATGTTTTTTAAGTAACATATTTAAATAATACTCAATGATAAAATAAAATGTGTTCATTATTATCAATAACCCATATAATAACGGAAATGATTATAACTAAATTTCTTATCCAATGATTCATCCCCATAAAATATAACTGAATGGTCTATATAACCATTTACACTTATGGATTTTCATTAATGTCATATAATTTAAATTGTGGAGAATTATACCCATTCCACATGAATTTCTACACTCATATGCGTGTATACCGATTATGAAAACCAAGGAAATGAATGCTCATGTTCAATAAAATTGTATCTTATATCTCATTAATAGATTATACTCGAACCCCCCTTTCTCCTTTTGGATGAAACATCCTATTAAAAATACCAATATAATATGGTAAGGCACCAGCTTTGATATTCTAGGGTGGGGGTCCTTATAGTAATGATGAGTAAATAATATGTAAAAAATCAATAAATAATAGATAATAAATAAATAATAGATAATAAATAAATAATAAATAATAAATAATAATCAATAATTAATAATCAATAAAAAATTTATTATTTATTAATAAATAATAAATGAATATTAAATATTAAAGATTAAATAAATAATAAATAAGTAAAAAATATGTAATAATTAGATATTAAATAGATAATAAATAAATAATCAATAAATACTAATGATAAATAAAATATAAATTATGATAAATAAAAAATTATAAAAAGTAAATAATAAATAATAAACATATGATAAATAAATAATGGTAACAAGTGTTAAGTGATAAATAATAGAAAAAAATAATTACTAAAAAATTAATAAATATTAACTAAATAATAAATTAATAAATAATGAATATATAATAAATATTCAACCAATACATATAAAATATAGAATAAATAATCAATTAATAATAAATAACTAATAAATCTGCAATAAATACATACATGAATAGAAAATAATAAATAAATAATTAAAAAATAATATATTAATAAAGGAAAATAAATTAATATCAAATAAATATGTAGTAAATAATTTATCAATAAATATATAACACATAATAAATAAGTATACAATAAAAAATAGATAAATAGTGAATAATAAATAGGTAAATATATAATAAAAAATAATTAATCAATAAAAAATAAAAAATATTTAATAAGTAATAATAAATAATAAATATTATATAAAAATATATAATAAATATTAAATGAATATTTCCCAAAAAGGTACAGGTACCGAGTGAACATGCCCCTAATTTTTTTAATGAAAATTAATTTGGGTAAAGAAGATATATAAACATGTGGTGCATAAAGAACCACCAACCAAGAAAGTGAAAAACTCCACCCAAAATTAAACCCACTCATCATGTATCATGCACATATTTTAGGCCTAATAACCTATAACATAATGACACAAAAGCATAGAGACACCTATACCAACTGATATAACCGTGAAGTAGAATGACAATTTTCAACCATGAAGACCTTACGCACCCGACTGCGTTGATGAAGATGGATAACATCACTCCACCTAAGATCATCATCGACGAGCACCAACAACTGAGAACTCTAAAAAACAATAACTCGAGGACGTTATGGTGCCCATCATAATCATAGCTCTTGTGACTATGTTTATACATGTTCATCACCGGAGGTGCATGTTTGCATGTTATTAATGGGGTTACACACTGTAAACATCTCATACGATATGATAACTTATGGTGCCTGAGAACGTTGCACCTGACTATGTCCATACCACTATTGGTCATCCAACATCACCCCAGAACACCATCATTCCATTAGAAAAAACCATCAGCCAAAAATAGATCTGCCTAACTACCCCAAAGAAAACCCATGTAAGGCCTAATGCCCTCCCAAATCTAGAAAAAATCACCTACCCACAAATTAATCAAAGAAATCATAATATAGCCTATCCCAATGTTACTCCCATTGTAAACCCCCTACATTCCATGGTCAACAAACCATTCTGCATCCCATGGTTGTCCCCGTTGCCATGTCCTGATCACGTAATCATCATGGTCAAGGATGTCCTCAATGGATCACCCCAAAAATCTCAACGTAGCTGACATCTAAATTCATAGCAAGAGCTCCACTCATACACCACAAGGGTCCCACACCCAAAGTAAACATCACAACTTTACTGCATCATGAAGTTACGTCATGTGATGGCACCCACATCCACATGTAGCTGTTATAACAAAATGTTTTAGATCTCTCTAGACCCACCGATTGGCAAGGATCCCCTCACTGTAGGCCAACCAATCACATCGATGCTGGATTACACTCGTCTCACCGACAATACCATATTCAGTCCTTAAATATATCACCGTAAAGCATCAAAAATAGACATTCCCTAAGGCCACCGCTAGAGAAGACTTCATGAAAATATCTCCACGCATCTCATGCAATACTATATCCCCCAACTAGGAGGTTTATAATTTAAATAGATCCCACTGATGTTCAGGGTTCCATCATTGACCGCCTCCTTTAAGTCATCATCACAAGAAACCTCATCACCCATAACCACCATTTGGGAACCTTCATCAGTCATGGTTTTTGAGGGTCCATTTCCATATATCTCCTTCAAAGAAACCTCATCATTTTCAAGAAAACCCACAACTTACTTCCTCGGCTCATCCTGCTTACGTGAGTCATCCTGACAATTCCTCTCACCCCAAAAATCATGATTTCCAAACAAAAAATTTAGACTTAGAGTAATTTTAGTCATTTCTTCCTGAAATAATGTAATATGTGATTCCCTGGTCACTATGCTTTAGATCCATTCATATACTTTGATTTGATATTTGGTGGACCCTAAAAGGATAACCATATAAAATGTTATGACTCTTTGATGTTAACGTTTTATTTTCAACATGTCATAGAACTATAATAAATTTTACTCTATTAATCATTAAAAGAATTGTATTTAATAAGTGTGTATTTCATTTTATAAGTTTCAATTTTACTGGTTGTGGAGCTAAAATGGACACCCAGATAATAATTTATAGTTACTTTAAATTGAATTAGGATTTTTAATTTATATAATAGTAAATTTAAGTATTCCCATAACTATTAACTAATAATTATATATAATTAATACATTACACATTTTAATTAATGAAAATTATAAAAAATTGAATGTACATAATAAATATTACTTAATAATAATTATTAATAATTTAATATTTCAAATTTAATATATTTTCTAATTAAATTAGAAGTAATTTTTAAAAAAACACAAAAAAATAAAAAAAACATGAAACAAATTTTGCGACAGTTTTAGGAACCACCACTAAAAACCAATTTGGATATAATGTTTTAGTAATATTTAGTTGTGGTTCAGAAAACCACCACTAAAACCCCATTGAGAAACCCATTTTTTCTTTTAGTGATAATCCTTTGTTTTTAAAATTTCAAAAGATATATTCATATCTACATGCATGTGGTTTTGTAAATATTTTTAAATATTTATAATTATATTTTTTTAAATTATGAAAAGAGTCGATACGTAAGGGGAGCATGATGGCCTTTAAAATAGAGGAAGGTAGAAACTAAAATGCGAAGATCAAAGCAACACAATGGGTCGTTTTGTAGTAGGGATGAGAGGTGGCGACATGTGCAGAAAAACACAGGCTGCGGCTTGAGAGTTGGTAATGACTTATGCAGCAGATTCATGGATGAATTTGGGAAAGGAAAGAACTGAGAAAATTAGGTTGTGAAATGGTTGTGCAGTGATTTATTTGAGGTGATGTATGTGAAATTTTTGATATTTGAAGGGTCATCATGAGACTATTATCAATGTGGAGACAAAGATGTATCAGGGTGTATATTATCACATTGGTTTTCTAGGATATATTTATATTTCATGTCTTGAGCTTCTATTTAGATTATGATTACTCACTAATTATTAATGTACTTTCTCAGAGTTACCCCATTGTTTTTCAATGCTCTTCATCGGAGGGTTTTTTCACATTAAATATTAGTGAACTCATTTTTTATGATTTTATTTTTACAATATACTTTTATGGATGATTATCAATTTTTTGTCACAAATGAGATTTAATCCTTTGGAAGATATGCTTTCAATCCTACATTTGTGTCATTCAAATATATGAAATAGAAATTCCTAATGAGTGCTTGGAAATCCTCTGGTGGAGGGATGAGAACAGACCCATTGGTTGGCCAGGGTGTGTGTGTGTTTTATTTCTTGTAATCCTCCTTACATCTAATTTACAATACTTTTTAAAATATACTAATAATTTTTAAATATAATGTATTGTTATTATTTTTCTTACGTAAAATTAAATATAACTAATATTATATACTTTTTGTATAATTTCATGTGACTTCCTATTTGAGTGGGAAGGTTTGACCCCAGCTGTCCAAAGTGACCGAACTAAATTTGGGGGGTCATGTGATTGGTGTTAGAATCACTAGATGCTAGAAAGTACGTATTTTTCAGGTTTATGTAGCGGGTGATGGGAAGGACTACAACATGGGACCAGGTGGGAGGAGCAGTGTGATACTCTACGTTGGTATGATGATCCTCAGCTATGGATGATTGAATGCAATTCTAATGGAGATATGACCAAGGATATCTACAGGAAATCTCTCGTCAGCAAGTGGGGGACCCACATGCATTTGAACACAGTCGAAGTAAGTGACCTCACGT
This sequence comes from Viscum album, assembly GCA_963277665.1. Taxonomy (NCBI): domain Eukaryota; kingdom Viridiplantae; phylum Streptophyta; class Magnoliopsida; order Santalales; family Viscaceae; genus Viscum; species Viscum album. The sequence goes on along the minus strand of OY728133.1, from coordinate 1,899,495,288 downwards.
GATTTAGTGAAATGCCAGGGGCAATAGTGTGAGGGAAAACATATACTAGATGTAGGGTGGAAGTTATGATCATATGGCGTGCCCCACATGCATAGGAATTGGAGTTTCCATAATAACCCCAACCCCAGTAGCCTTGAATTGGAGGTCATTTTATTACAATGGAATTAATTGAAGAGATAACATCACTAAAAATCTATAATTTTAGTAGTCCACTACTAGAATTTGAATTAGTTTTGATGGGAAATTTGCGAAGGAAAAAATTCCCATCCTAAATATTCTGTGGACATCACCTATTTGTGATGGTGGTAGAATTTTGTCGTGAATAATGACTATTTTCTATCGATTTATAAATCCATCACAAATATATTTTGCAAGATATTATATAGCCTAGCACAAAAATCATTTACAATATTCATTTGTAATAAATTTAATAATATATCGCAAATTACAATTGAGTCAATAGTATTTGCAATAAAAATTGAATTCGGTGGAAAATAATTGTCAATGAAATAATTTGTTATGACAGAATTAATTATGTCTCTATTATACTATCATAAAATGTATCGGGTTTTAACATGCCATACTGCTTCTTTCTTTTTACTCCTTTTTTCTTCCTTCATTCCCTCTTCCGAACGTAGTATAAGACTACAACCGCCCCACTTCATGTATCCTAAAAAAATTCTGTTTCATCTCATTTCTAGGTGATTTCACACCAAATCGTCATGGTATGGACTCTAATTCTGTCTTTCGTTAGTTTTTTACGTATTTTCATTATATTAATAAATTGAAAAAACCTAGGATTAAATTTTTAAACCTATTTTGATTATTTACTGAACATGTAGCATTAGTCTAAATTTATTATTGTAGCTTGGGTAATTTCATTATGCACAAATTATTTTAATTTGATTTAAGTTATTTTTAACAATGTTTGATCTTTAACTTGTATAGATTTTTTTGGGTTCTTAGGGTTGTTGAAACATTACAATTTTATATTATGTAAAACATGATTATTATTAAAATATGTTAAGATTTATATATTTTTATTCAAATATACTAGTTTCTTCAACACTTATATGTTTTTTAAATTTTCTTCATTTTTTAGGGTTATTGGAAATTAATTATAATTTTTATCATTCATTGTTTCTTATTGTTTTTTGGTTTTATTATTCCTCTCATTTGTTTCCTCATTCCAAATTTTGTATTTCATGCCCATGTATGTATGTGCAAATATTTAAATGTGTAAATATTTTTTATGTTAATTTTTTTTCACGTGAAAAATATTTGTTTATAATTATATTTGCGTGTGCATAATATTTTATTATAATAATATTTTTTTGTAATAATAATTTTTTATAATAAAAATTTTTGGGGCATGTCCATGTATGTATGTATGTCATAATATTTGTATGTATAAATATAATTGATTGTTTTATAATAATGATGATAAAAATAATATATTGAAATTGTTTAAGAAAACATTATTTACAAAAATTTTGTTTTATAACAAATGTTAAAAAAATGTGTAATTGAAAAATAATGACAATTTTAAATTTGTAATATTTTGTAAAAACTTAATTAATAATAATTAGGACAATTTTTTTGTAATAGTTTGTTAAAATTTATAACAAATATAATGAATTATTATAAATTCGTATAAAATATTAATTATTAAAAATGTAGTATTAATTTAAATATTTAATAGAAATAACTAAATAATTTATAATAAATAATAATTAATGAGTATTTATTATTAATAAATTGTAAATGTTATTGAAAATTATAAAATTATAATAATTTTTTAAAAAATTATATTAAAATATAACAACATTTGGAAATTCATAATAATTCGTATAAAATGTTGTAGAAATTAAAATAATTAGTATCAATATTTTGTATAAATGTTATAAAAACACCATACTCACACAAATACTATAATACATCTAGGGTAAAAATTCTTAATTCCATGATTATTAATTCTAAATAATTATGTATTCAAATTAAATATTAATTAAAAATTATGAACTCAAATTTATTTATAAATTATTTATATAAATTATAAATTCATGTATATAAATATATATATATATATATATTTAGGTTTATATAGATTTGATATTTTTATATTTGTTTATAAATTATTTAGAATATATTTGATGTATTTATATTAATTAAGAAAGTGTGATATATATAGTAATAATTAATACTCTATTAATAATTTAAAAAAAATTAATAGTAATCATTAAATAATTTATAATAATTTTGATAATTTATCAAATTGTAATAATAATAATCCTTACATAATAAAATTATATTAAAAAATTAAATATATAATTTAAGATATTATGATTTATATATATTGTCATTACATCATTTATAATTATTTAAATAAATAATAATAATGATTACATAATAATTACATAATTTATAATATTTAATAATAATAATTAAGTAATTTGAAATAATAATAATTACATAATTAATAATATTCATTACAAAATTTATAATTAAGTGTGATATATATATAGTAATTATTAATTAATTAATATTCATTTCATATATATGTTTAATTAATTAAAATTATCCATATTAATAATTTTTTTAATATTGTAAAATATATTTATATATACAAATAAATTATCATATAAATAATATTAATAGAAGATTAAAAATGATACCCCAGCATGGGATGTAAAGAAATAGTCGACATTAACATATGTCACAACATGCATAGTGTATACCCTATATCCCGGACCCCACTGTGACCTCTGATTTATCATACCATACATAGTATTAAAGATATATTGAATTTTTATAATAGTTTATAATATAATTATTAATTTAATTACCCTCACTAACAATCTAACTACCAGACGCTCACAAATCTAATGTCCTTTCTAGGATAAAACCACATCCCGGACCCAGTAGTGACCTCCAATTTATCATATGCTACAACACTAAAGATATATTATATTATTTAAAAAAATTCTATATATCTTATATAATATAAAATATATTTTTATTTTTATCTACACTAAGCCTCTATGGGCCCCATAAACTACTGCAAACCCAATGCTTCACTCTGCTCATATTTCATAGAATATTTCAATATTGTAAGTTATAATAATAATTTGTAACTATTCAAAATGATCATCAATAATTATTCTTACTCATTTTGTTTTTTTAGATAATTAAGGACTTGGGAAATAGACAACAATATATACTATGTGATCGTGATTGGATAAATAATTGAAAAAATTCAAACGGATCTGATTTAAATCTAGTCTAAATTGAAGGTGTTGAAAAATTTATATCATTTTCATCATTAAATTCATATTTGTTTTCTGAAGGAACAACAAAATATACGTGTCATATATGTGGTCATAGGAAATTCGAAACATTTGAAAATGCTTAACTTCATCTATTACATTATGGTTTTCGAAAATATTATTTTCTTTTTGTATTAACATGGTGAAAAGTATTCAATAGAAAATATAGATTTTTTGGATTTAGAACCATAATTTTAGAATTTAATACATGAGGTAGATCATCCATTTATTCCTAAAACAAAAACTATGATTGATATTCCAAATTTTTTATATGAACCTTCTCAATTTTACAATTTGTTGAAATCCACTAATGAGGCCTTATTTTGGGAATCGAGATGAGAAAACATGATGCTCATACCAAATATATGGCTATTCAAATAAATTTATGAATGTATAATAGTTGTTTCGATCAGATTTTATCTTTGATTAAGTTGTTTTTTCCTGATGTAAATAACATACCTGTAAGTTTCTCTGAATGTAAAAGGTTGGGTCACAATTTGGGTCTTAGTTATCAGAAGATCCATGAATGTCCAAATGAATGCATCTTATATTTTGGTGAATATAAATAATTGGTTAATTTTCCAACATTTATAGAATTGAGGTATAAAGATACAAAAAAAATAAGGACCAGAGTTCACATGAAATAGTTGAGATATTTTCAAACTATACCTCATTTAGTGCGTTTATTTTCTGTCTCGCAGCATAACTGGATTGATGACAAGGAATAAATTCCATATTTCCACCACAAAAACGATAAATCATCTATGTAATGGTGACTCATGGAAACATTTTGATCAGACACATCTTTATTTTTCTTCAGAACCTCATAACATACAACTGGTTATTTCTACTGATGGTTTTTGTCCTTTTGGTGCTTTTGAAAGTCGATATTCTTGTTGGCCTATTTTCATTACTCCTTACAACTATCCTCATTGGATGTTGATGAAGGAACCATATATATTTTGAGGATGTTAATTCCATTTCATCCAATGAAGAATATTTATGTTTATTTGAAACCAGTAATTGATGATTTAATTTCATTATGGATCAACATTGTGAATACATTTGATATAATTGCAGATCAAAATTTTATATTGAAGGTTTCATTAATATGGGAAATTAGTGACTTTCCAGCATATGGTATGTTATCTGGATAGAGAACACGTAGTCTAAAATCATGTATATACTGTATTTCTAAGAACAAATCATTTATGTTTTGTAATGTGAGAAAGGATAGTTATTTTAAATGTCATCAGTGATTTGTTTCTGCAGATATCCATCGTCCAAGATCCATAATTAAAATTAAAAATGGTCGAATTGAAACAGACACACCTCCAGTAGTTCTCTCTAGTAAAAGATTAAAATAAATTGTATCTGCATTAACTCGGGTTATTTTTAGACCAACCATAAACAAGAAACATATAAACAGTTTTAAGACAGATCATAATTGGTTAAAGTAGAGTATTTTTTGGGACCTTCATTATTGGTCTTATTTATTGGTTTGTAACGTGTTATATGTAATGAGTATTGAGAAGAATGTGTTTTATAACATGCTTTATACAATGTTGGAAACACCTGGTAAGACCAATGAAAATGTAATGGAACAGTTGGACTTTGCAGAGGTTTGCAAACATCCTATACATGAATTATTTGAAGTTGAATGATTAAACAAATTAATAAATTAAAAATTAGCTTACTCACATAGTAAATCAAATAGTGTTATATTCTCTTGATGGATTAAATATTTTAGGTTACCATATGTATATGCTTCTAATTTGTATCATTGTGTCAGAAATGGGAATATTACTTGGTTAAAAAGCCCTGATAGTAAAGTCATAATTGAAATATTACTTCATGTTAGTCTTAGAGGGCTATTGAATTATTCAATCTGGAATGTATTGAACGAAATATAAAATTTTTCCAAGATATTTGTGTAGAAAAATTGGATTATAATGCATTTAAATCCCTTGAAAATTATTTTGTTTTAATTTTATTTAAATCGGATAAAATATTCCCATTGAGCTTCTTTGATTCCGTGGAACATATAATATTGCATTTTCCATATGAAGGAAAATATGGAGTTCTAGTATAATTCTGATGGATTTATCTGTTTGAGATATGTATACAAAAATTATAGAAGAAATTACATAACAAAGGATCAGTTGAAGGGTCCATTATAGAAGCACACTTGCAAGAGAAAATTTCAAATTTCTTCACTAATTATTTTCAGTTAGAATATCCTTCAAAACAAAATCAAACAGGTCACAATGAGAAAAATGTTGCTGATTTCTCTAACCATTAGTTTATAGTTATAAATCATCATAATCTTGGTTTCAGTGGTTATCGTGAGTGAAGTCTTACAGATGAAGAACTGCACAGAGCTCATACTTATACTATGCTGAGTTATGATGAACTGACATGATTTGTGTAGTAAGTAATACTTTTTTATTATTTTGTTAAATATTCATAAAAGATGTCTTTATTTACTTTAAATTTTTTAGGAAATATGATGACCATATAAATAATAAATTTCAATGAAAAATCATTTACATCCCTTAAGGAATATAGAAAACAATGTTTTTTTTGTTGTTTTTAAAGTCTATAATGTAATGATTTTTTCGAGGAAATAATAAATCAATTTTTCATTTTTATCTATTATAAATAATTTTTATTTTTTATAGGTTCCACAAAATTAAAATTAAATTTACAGTCGATTATGTGTGCTCAAAAACCCTCCATCAAAATTATTAAAATCATATAATGGGTATGTGGTTGATGGATTTTGATTTCATACATGCATATATTGTGACATAAATAAATCAATGAATAGTGGTATTTGTTTGAAAGGAAACCATCTTAAGTAAATTGAAGTATACGTTTATGGTATTCTAGATGAAATAATTGAGTAATGTTATCTAGGTCCAAATTATGTTACAATTCTTAGATTCCATTTGTTTGATATAGATCAGGCGTTGTGAGTTAGTCCACAACATAGAGTTATTGACATTATATATAATAGTCTTCTTGCATCAAATAAACCATTTGTGTTGGAACATAAAGTGAATCACGTTTACTATGAAAATTAATGTGATGATTCAAGAGATTAGAAGGACTGATGGAGTGTGATAAAACTGAAATAATGTGACAGTTAGATTATTGAAAATGAATATTGTTCTTGTTGAAGTTAAAAATATTGAAATTTTTCATGATACATTCCAATCTATATCTCTTACCTGACATGAAATAAATATCTATGATGAATTCCATAGGTTAAGGGACGATTATAAAGATAATTTTGATGATGTAATAAGGGATTATGAAACTAAAAGTCATATGGAAGATGGCAATGAGGAAGATAAGGACAAAGACATTGATGTCGATGAAAATGGAGATGAAGATGATGATTGATGTATTATATTCAGTTATTTAGTTACATGTAATTATCATATTATGATATTTATAATTTTTTTAAATTTCATATTTGTAATAATAATTTGTTATAGGAAAAATTATTTTATTATATCATTTATTATTTTTTTATATTTCATATATGTTTTAAAAATCTTTTAGTGATGATAATATTTCATTCATATGGCTGGAGATGATTCTAATGATGATTTATTACGTTCACTCACTGATGTTGTACTTCCAAATGATGAGCCCAATTCAGGTCCTCCTCCTCAAGGAAGTACGCTTACTAGGAGGGGGCCCAGTATTTCTTGATTTCTAATTCCCGATCACATTATTTAGAGATGACCATCTACTGATTTTGATATATGATTTCATGGGTATGCTTAATTATTTAATAAGAAATTTAATTTTTATTAACTATGTGTATTAATTTGGATAATTATTTTATAATTATATATTTTTCAATTTGCACATTTTTTGAATTTAGTCATTTTCTAGGCATGTGTGAATATTTAAAATTATTTTTCTGATCCACGAGTGTCATGGGACCTGGTAACCATCTCCATTCATTACCAGATGTTTGACCACTGGATTTTATGTTATTAAATAATATTTAATTTTTTAAAATTTATTTAATGACTAATTTTTTTTAAATTTCATTTTAGAATTTATTTTCTCTGATTTTTGATAGTCATTGAGGTCCTATCCGAAAGGCATCAGATACATGTATACGTGAGTGCTTAAATTAGTTTCTACCCAAAATTAGAATTTGAGTATGGATAATGGAGGTGATTCCATCTTAAATCAATCTTGAATCACCCATCTTCTTAACTATATATCAGTTCAGGAATGGGACAAGTTGTGCTCCTTTCTGATTGGAGAGACTTTTTGGAGGAGATCAACAGTTAGATGTTATAATCGGGGGAGGGAAGAGGTCACCAATAATCCTGGGATTCATACATTTGGAATGCATCAATGACATATGGTATCTAATGTTATTTATTAATGTATATTTATTTTAAATATAACATGATTTTCATATTATACAGGTCAATACTAACCCATATATTACAGGGTTTTTAGTTTATAAAACGATGTATTGTGATCAACATACAGAAGACGTTATATGCGAACAACAACATCATATTGTGTTTAGTGATTTTTTTGAGAAATATCATCAATATTAGTTTTATTCTTATTCAAATTTTTCATTATATTTAATGAAAACATATAAGGTTGCATCTCATTATTCACGAGATACTCAAGCTAAGACAGAAAAAGATGTAACTGTGGATTTGGGTTTCGATGGGTGGGTTTGGATACAAGTGACTTCAAATGGTGTTGAGAATGGTTAATTCATTGGTATTGGTTATCAATGAACACCTACTAGTTATTTTGGTACTTTTGTGATTTCATTAGTGTTATCGAAGGGAGCTCGTGGAGAGTCGTCATTGATGTCATCATCCATTGCACATTGTGAGGAGAGGTTGATATCTCTGAATGCGTTGATACAATAGATACAGAATAATAGGTAGGAGGAGAATGAGCAACAACATCTGAGAGATTCATATATGATGGAGTATATATGGTGATTTTCACGTGCCACTGGTATAGAGTTTCCAATCCCTCTTCCATCGAGTGATCTCTTCCACTTGATATTAGTTGATGATTTTTGATTATTTTCATGACTGTTTTATAATTTGGTACGATGGACATTTTATATTTGAAATGATGTATTACAATTATGTTTGTTTTAATTTTTTAAAATCTTATTTAATGTTTCTTAAATATTTTTAATTATATTTTTTAATTAGTTTTTTAGAGGTTCTTTGTGATGGATTATATATCCTTCGCAAAAGGGTTTTGCAACAGATCTTTGAGAAATAGTTATAAATAATATTTCAGGATTTTTTTTGGGATGAACTGTATATCTGTCTCAAAAAAATGTTTCTATGATGGTTTATTGAAAATAATTATATTTTTCACACCTTCTTCCTAGATGGGATATTTGTGGCAAACATGTTTTGAAATAAGTAATTTGTAACGAGAATCCATCGCAAATTCACGGTCAGAATTATAATAACTTCATGTTGTAGTCTTGAAAAATCTAGATAAATACATGGTTCCCTTCCATACTACAAATCGTTGCTTCAACAATGCTAGTTAAGGGGTATTATCAGTGCCTAAAAAGTGTTGATATTATGAGCGACGTTAAATGGGGGGTGGGGGTTTAACAATGCTTAAAAAAGCGATGTTAAAGGAAAGCTTTATCAATGATTAAAAAAGAACTAATAAAAACACCCTTTATCACAATTTTTTAGCACTCATTAAGGGTTCATTTAACAACAATTTTTATCATTGTTAACGAGAGATTTTAACAATTATTTTTTTGGTCTGTTAGATGTTATCTTTTAATTGTGATAAAAAAGTGATGTTAAAAATATGAAAAAAGTATATATTTTATCATGAACATAACCCACCATTCTCTGAACATATAACCCAATTTATGAGTGCTTTTCACTACCCATCCATCATCATTCACCCACCCCTTCCCCAATACTATAAGGCTACCCCAATTTGTTACATGCCACATTATTTGATTCCTAGACTCTCTTATATGAATGAATCTTTTTACCACTATGCCATGTGTGTTTTGTTATATTTAACGACTTTTATATTTATTTCTATATACTTTGAAATGTTTGGTATATATATATGTACAGAATTATATTTATTTAAATATATTATATATTAACATTCATTAATATATATTAATATATATATATATATGAATATAAATTTATATATACATGTATGTGTGTGTGTGTTTATTAAGACACACACACATGTATATATGAAAATTATATATACACAATATTGCATTTTTATAAGGAAAATATATTGGATAATTGTTTAATTTAAATATAATAAATAATAAATATTTATTATATATATTTAATATTACATTCTCTCGTAAAAATGTAGATATATTTATTTATACAAGTGATTTATTATAAGTAAATATTAGAAAATATGCATATATTTAATTATAAACAGAACTAAATTGTGATTTTTTTTTAAAAATTTCAAAACCAATATATAAATATTAATGCAATCCCTTGGAGTAAATTCAATACCCATAGAAAAAGGAAGTAATTACCCCTAAAAAGTGTATGAAATCCATCAAATGTTATAAAATTGGGGTACTACAACTAAAAAATAATTTTTTGAGGTATTATGTGTAACGCCCCGACCCCAGAATCCAAGAGCCAATGCATTATTTTACTAAATTGGCTTTATTATAAGGAATCAAGTCTCAAAGGACCGATCAGTTTAGTAGTCTTGGAAACAATATACGTACATAAGTTTAATACTAAAACATGAAAAGAAAAACAACACTAATTTATTCCATTAGAAATATTCAATCTTCAAAGACTATTCCTACTAGTCACTCATAACTAACATCTCCATATTCTTGGAAAATGAAACATGTGAAAGGGGTTAGTTAAAACACGCAGTAAATGTAAGAAATACATTGGAAGATAACATTAACATTAGGGATGGGGAATAATTTAAAACACAATCCTTTAAAAATAGTTAACATGAAAATTTTATGGCAGGAATATGAGCGGAGTAAATAATTCCATAATAAAACGTAGTCATGGGTATTCTAATAATCAATCAACCATATGAAATATCAATAACTAATCTCATAATGTTGGAATTCATAATTATGGATATCATGACCACATAGTCAAGGCATTGTGCCAAGACTACAAATGAGATATTGTCAAGGCCTTGTGCCAAGACACAAGTTTGTCTCATGAGTCAAACCGATGTATCGAGGAGCTATAGAGGGATCCACCCATCACATACTATGTATAATGCACTACTAATATGAAAATTTTGAATCATAACATAAACATTTGTATTAAAACCAACATACGAAATGTCAATACTTTATCAACAAACCATGAATGGTATAAAAATAGGACATCCACAGTCAAACATAACTCATTAAATACAATATGGAAGATTGTATTGTAAAAAATTAACCTAAACCAATAATAATGAAGGATATTGAAATTGATTAAAATAATCATCAAAACTATTTGAGAGAAATATCCCCCATTTTCATGAAAACATTTAAAAGTCACACTATTTGTCAAGAAGCCATTTCAAAATAGATTTTTGAATCAAACTGTCACATTGCACTTTGAACCATTTAAAAGGAATTTTAATTTTAAAATATTAATTTTCATATAAATAAATCATCAAAACCATTTTTAAAACATGGTCAATAACGAAATTGATTTAGAAGAATAAATTCTTAAAACATTTAAAATGACATTTTAGTTAGAGTACCTTACAAAATGAGAGACGCTTGAATACAAATAATTGAGCTATTAAAAAATTTATAATATCTTGTGAATAAAGGATTTCATTATATATTTTTCAAAAGGATAGTATATACACCATATAAACGTGAATTGGTGCATAAAAACAGAGAAGTCTCAACGGAATGTAAATTGAGATGAAATGCTTTATAGAAGAAGTATCCTTAGGTAGAGGATAAATCAATGACATAATTATGTGTGAAAAATATAAATACACTTAATATGATTAGATATTCATTGTAAATCAATAAAAGGACATTAACACATATTCATGTAAAAACAATACCAATGACTTGGTTGTTTAACTCAATTAATGGAAATTGAGTTTAGATCAAGTTTATATCCATGACTTGAAAAAATATTCAATGGAGTGATTATGTGTATCAAAAGTATATCCAAGAAAAGGGAATTAGAAATTACTACATAAGTAATAAATAGTTATTCCACACATAATATTGGAGTAAAATAATCAATGAATTATGTATAAATCCAACTGAGGGGAAATTGAAATTTGAAATTCCATTTCCGATGTGATAACTAATGAAACATACAACCCATTAAAGAAGGATCATAAAATGAAGATTTAAATACCCAAATATAAAATTATTTTACACAAATTATACAATCCTGGATATTACATACGCCACAGAAAAGGGAAAAGTGTCTAACATAGAATGAATCTCATGGGAATAAAAATTGAGATGAAAACCCATTACTTCACTGTAATCAATCGAGTTGTATGACAAAAAGCTAATAAACCACAAATTAATCACAAAATAACATGAATATAAATATAATAATGATAATATATATCAAATGGAAGTACACTATACACCACATCAAATAAATAAGTGGCGAAAAATGGAAATCTCCTAGAATTTTCTGTAAGATATGATGCCCCTTACCTCATGTCTGACTTGTCTTGTATGTTATTTGTTCTTCCTGAATATTAAAATTAAGTTAATTTATATTTGATTAAGAAAATTTTTCAAGTTTATTATTCCTTTATATAACTTATTACCTTTTTATAACAATTAGTTCATTATTTGAGTTCATATTTGGTATTTTATCGATGTTCAGAACGTGAGTAAAAAATGAACTTGTTATAATTAGGATTTTTCTATGTGGTCAAAAGTCCATTATCTCCAAAATGATTCAAATGATTTAGTTAATATATATATATATTTATATATTATATCCAGTATATATATATCTATTTAAAATAGTACAAAACATTTGGAGATAAGAAATGAAATGTACCGTTCATGGAGACGGTAAGTCGTACGTACGCATGGACGCTACATTCATTTATATTTAGTATTTTAATGGAATTAAAAGATAAATATATATAGGTATATTATAAATAAATTATAATATCATATATAATATCATTAATTCAATCCTTAATACAACGCATATAAGGCATTAATGAGTGATATCATTTTGAGGGGGCGATAGTCTGCACTCCCTCAAATGAAATTATCGTGTTTCACCCATAATGGATACCATAAAATAATGATATAATTGGAAAATACAGAAGAATAAATAAACCATAAACATAATATATAATATATATATATATATATATGTCATATATAAATACAGTTCCATCTTAATGGCCAACATGATAGGTGGTTGGAGATAATCAAACAATCATCTTTTCGTGAGGTGTTAATTTTCCATCCATAGAAACAGTATGTTCTTCTCCCATTAGACGGAAGTGTGTGTATGTGTAGTTCTAATATTTCTCATGAAAATATCCTAGTATATTTAGGATACTAATTTTTTTTATAAAATAAAGTAATAAAAAGTGTTTAGGTGTTTGGAGAAGTAAAATAAAACAAAATAAAACCTAAGAATTTAAGTGAAACTGTTACCATTAATTTGGGTAACTTCCTTTGGTTTGAAAAAAAAGAACTTCTTGAAGTGCCTTATTCCTAAGGTACGGCTTCTAGGAAGAAGAGAGAGATCTTGAGAAATTTTTTTCATGGTTTGGATGATCCAGGGGGCTTCAGAGGTGTGTGGAATGGGTTAGAAGTGGTGTACTTTTATAAGGGGGAGGAGAGGCTCTTTAGGAAAGTGTGAAAATATCATTTTATTATATAGTGATATTCAGTTTCTAAAGGTCAAAAACAAATTTAAGTAGAATATAAGATGAATCATGGTTGAAATAAAATCATCTAAGAAGAATTGGACATGATTGGGTTATTATTTTAAAAATACTAATCATACTTATTTAAATCATTTATTAATGAGGTAAATGCTATATCATTATTGTGTCATAAATAATATATTTTATTTGATTTATAAAAATTACAGATAAATTACCATAATTTAGGAAATTTTTTTATATTTACAATGATTATTTAGAGTCAAAAATATTACTTATATAACCCCATGTAAAAATTGATATACTAAAACATATTTGTTAATGCCATTTTGGTCTTTACTTTAAGTTAATTAAAATAAAGTGTCATTATCATTCATAATTGGATACATGGGGTCCCAAAATAGATCGAATGATTCCAATGGTCAGACATGAATTATCCAATAATGTTAGGCAAAGTTTTTAGGTAATTTCATGTTATAATTATATTCTGTTTACCTTGAATTACCCTATTTACCTTTATCCGCGGTAAATAAAAGTGAAAAGTTACTATTCATCAAAAATTATTTTCATCTTATTGAACCACATATTACATACTAATAACAACCATGTAACTCGGATTTTCAAAATTCAATTCACAGAAGTGGTAAAATTTCATTTAAATGAAAAAGTTGGATTTTTAACATCAACTTAGTGGTTTCAGTATTCATCAAAAATAGAAGTTATTCAAAATAATACCAAAAAATCCTCCTAAGATATATTTGATATTCTGAATTCAAAAATAATTTATATATTTCCAAATTAAAAACATAGAAGTTGGATTAATTAATTTAAAATTAATTCTCATTGTCAAAACTAATAGGGTGTTTTTACGAGACACTAATTATCAAAATATTGACACTTGTTTATGTATAATTTCAATGTGAAATTAATTCCAACGCCCAAAAGTGTATTAAAGGGTAAAAATAAAATATAATTACCCTTAAAAATAAACTTAAAATATAATCTAACCATATAAATAAATTATATTAAAAGGAAATTTTGAATTAAAATACAGTATTTCTCACAATTCATAAAAAATGAATCTTTTTTGAAAAATACCAAAATTTCATCCAAAGTAAATTTTGATTTCTGGATTCTAAAGAAGAAATTTATTTTTTCAAATGGAATATGTAAAAGGGCCGAATATTGGATTTAAAAAGGGTTCTCCATTAAAATGTCATAAAATTGATTTTTTTTGAAAAATACATTTTTATCTGAAAAATTGAATTTCTTCTTATAATATGTCTAATAAACACATAATACATAAGTAGAATTTATATGGAGTATATAAAATTCAAAATATTGTTAATGATATTTATAACCACTTTTGAACCGCTAGTTTGGTAAGTCGTGGTGCCCATAAACTCGGTGTTGCTTGTAGCGCTAGCTATTGAATGTAAAGAAAATAACATACTATGAAGTCTTGAGGTGTTACATTCTCTCCTAATTTAATAAATTACATCCTCGCAATTTGAAATTGTTCTTCGAAAATTAATGGTTAATAATAGAAAAATTCCTTTGTGGAAAACCCACATTGGAAAATGGGTGAATAAACTTTAGTCTTAATAAGAGGGAAATGGAGATGAAAAAGTCACCACTAAATTATGATCTCGATTAGGAGAACATTTGTGGGAATTATAGACACATAATTGGAGGGAAAACGTAGATATATATAGGGAGTGATTGAGGTCATCAATCACAAACAAGTTTAAAATTGAGGGCCTCAAAACCATCAATCTATTACGATTTAAAATATCACAGGTTCAACAAAACATAAAGCATAATGATAACACATTTTTTGTTTTAATATCCCTTCCCAAAAGATCAATAATTAATTTCATCATAGAATAAGAAAATAAAAATATACTTGAAAAGTAGAGTTTCATCCTTCATCTAATTCCAAACATAAACTCATCTTTCCCTCCAAATGATGAGTATTAAAGATGACTTGGTCGCACTTGAATCACTAGAATCAATTTATAGAGAATCACATAATCCACAATGGATGAAATATATATTTCAATTTTCTTTAGAGATTAACCAAAACCAAAATGGTTAGTAAAAGAGCATATGATCCCAAAAGGATAATAATTTAAATAAATAAATTTTAATCATAATTTCTAAAATTAAACAAAAAATACCTAAATTTAAATAAATACCATTCAATAAGATATTTTCCATAAAATATTTCAATATAATACAAACTATTATTGAAACCCAAAACATAGAATAATTTTCATACATTGTCTTCTACATTAAATTGTATCTTTAAATAATATAGACTACTCTTAAAGTCACATACATAAAAGTAATTAACATAATCGCATATTTTCAATGATAGGATAATCATTTCCATAAATAACCCAAATCGCTGTAAATCTAAAATAAAAACATAGATAACAATACACTATAACTCCTAAATTGAAATCCCATAGTATTCTATTTTCATTAGGCATACAGTATTCCCAATAGATCGAAGGTCTTACTAAATAACATTTATTACTTAGTCCCCAAATCATTTTCCTATACTAAGGATATCCATTTGATAAGACATAAGATCACAAATAAAATTATTATTGGACAATAAAATAATTTAACTAAAAATGATTATTCATAGTAACTAGGGACTTCACGTAGTCTAGTGGTAGGCGATAAATCCCAATCACACTATGGTTGTCGGTTCTATTCCTGTAGATTTGTTATACGCGATGGGTTTTCACACTGTCTGCGTGTTTTCCATTTGAAAAAACTATATTTTATAATGTTCCTAAAATGAGATCAATTACTCAAAATAACTATAACATAATTTCACCACAAATTTTATCTCATACCTCCCATTTTCATCCCAAAATTTAATAACATGTAATTTCCTGAAATTCACAGATCATATAATAAAAAATGGTTATTTATTACTATATCAACAATAGAAAAGACAATTCTTCCAAAAATTGTATTTTCAGATAATAAACTACAGGGTTACACATAAGAGAAAAGTCTTACAATGTAATCCCATCATCAAAGAGAACTAATACTTTTAAACATTTCACCATCCATTTATTTCCACATAGGATCTTCCTTAACCAAGGGGTTATCCTATTGAATAGGTCATTCACTCAAGTAATTCCCAGGTCCCCTACATTTACGAGAAATGACTGTAAATGGATTCTTGGGATCATTTTTATTTTCATCCATAGTACTCTTCATTTATTGACGACAATTTTTTACTTTATGTCCTTCTTTCCCACACATAAATCATTTCTTTGTTCTAATGAGTCACTTCTCTAGGTGTGTCCTTCTATATTTCCTGCATGATGGAAATTGAGCTTTCTTTTCTCCATGGTCCCCACTGCTAGAGCTCTTATCATTCACCGCCATTCTCTTCTTTATTGAGTTTGAAATTTTGTTAATATATATGTATTCGGTCATATTTTTGGAAAACTGATTTGGCATGAACCTGATATATTTTACACCTATTAACATTCCATTATGTTACTCATTTTTTTCTTTGTTCCAACATTGTACATCATGTTCAATGTTACTATGACTTCGTTGGAATCCAGTTATTGACTAACACATGAAAGCATAGTGTGAGTCATAAAATCATTTATAGAACACCATAAAACCTTATTTTATATCTAAAAAACATTGTATTAACAGCGATTATTTATTCTCATCTTATATTAAAATCCGTGAAATTAGTTTGAAAAGAAAATGTGAATTTTCCTAAGAATATCCCCTGTGAGTGACGTAACCGAGAGTGCAACAAGACCCGTTGTCAGGTACCACGATACCCTGGGTCAAGTCCAAAACTCGATATCAGAGTTTTCACTCCATGGTACATCTATTCCAGAGCCGCCTCTACCTGATCATATCCAGAAAGAAATGTATTGTTTATAAAACCCACATAGTATTTGAATTATCAAATTTTTTGGATGTTCTTCTATACTAATCCTCAAACTCTATCTTTGGGTAGTGTTTTCTAATCAGAGTTTTTCTAAATCTAACTTCCATGGTTTGTACTAAACTTTCTCTCATACCAATTATAATTCCCCATTGCTAGTTACCCTATGTCGGCGAATTATTACATATCATTTTCATGATCACAAAATTTCAAGTCTCAAAAGGCCGATTAGTTTAGAAGACTTGGAAGTACTAGATAAATTCATAAGTTTTACATTACATCATAAAATGGAAAAATACAACAAAATTTTTTCCATGGACAACACTGAGATCCCATAGACTATCCCTGCAGTTCTGTCATAATATACATCTTTATATCCTGGGAACATGAAACATGAGAAATGGGTGATCTCAAACGCTTAGTAAGAGTAATCAATACAGTGGAAGATAACATAAACATTAGGCATGGTGAATAATTTAAAACACATTCCTTTAAAAAAATATTTAACATGAACACTTTATGGTAGGAATATGAATAAGTAAATAATGCCATAATAAAACATAGTCATGGTTATTCTTCTAGTAGAACAACCGCATGAAATATCAATATCTAATCTCATAATGATGGAATAAATAATGCTGGACATCATAATCACATAGTCAAGGCCTTGTGCTAAGACTACAAATAAGATTTTGTGAAGGACTTATACCGAGATAGTAGTTTTTCTAATGAGACCTACCGATGCATCGAGGAACTATTGCAGGCTCCACCTGTCAATTACTATGTCTAATGCATTCCTCATATGAAAAGTTTTAAAAATAACATAAACATTAGTATTTAAACTAGCATAAGAAATGTCAATAATTTATCCACAAACCCTGAATGGTATAAAAACAGCACATCCACAGTCAAACATAACTCATTCAATACAATATGGAAGATTTTATTATAACAAATTATCCTCAACAAAGAATAATTAAGGATATTTACATAGATGAAAATAATCATCAAAACTATTTGAGATAAATATCCCTCTTTCCATGAAAACATTTAAAAGTCACAATATTTGTCATGAATCCGTTAAAAATTGATTTTTTAGCCGAAGTGTCTCATTTAAATTTGAAACATTTAAAAGTAATTTTAATTTTAAGACATTAATTTACATATAAATAAATTGATAAATCAATTTTTAAGACAGATACATTAATGAGAGAGATTTATAAGAATAAAATTTTAAAACATTTAAAATGATATTATAGTTAGAGTTCCTAACCAATGAGAGATGCTTGAATACAAATTATTGAGGTAATCAAAACATTATTATATCTTGATAATAATGGATTTAAATTTATATTATGTCAAAGGATAGTATATGCAATGCATAAAAGTGAATTGGTGCATGACAACAAAAAAGTCACAAAGGAATGTAAACTGAGATGAAATACCTTTTAAAGTCAACATCCTTAGGTAAAGGATAAATAAGTGACATAATAATGTATTAAAAATATAAATAAACTCAGTATTATTGGATATTCAGTGTAAATAAATCATAGTAAATTCACACATATTCATGTAAAATCAATACTAATGACCTGGATGTTTAACTCAATGAATGGAAATTTAGTTAAGATCAAGTTTATATCAATGACTTGAGAAATTATCAATGGAGTGATTAGGTGTATCAAAAGAATATCCACACAAATGGGAGTGGAAAATACTGCATACATAGTAAATAGTTATTCCACACATAATCTTGGAATAAAAAAAGCAATGAATTATGTGTAAATCCCATTGAATGAAAATTGAAAATTGAAATTCCGTTACTGATTTGGTAACAAATGAAACATACAACCCATGAAAGAAGGATCATACAAAAAATATTTAAATACCATAAATTAATTTATATTACACCAAGAATACAATCATGGACAGTACAAATTCCACACAAATGAAAATAGCATCCAATATAGAAAGAATCTCACGGGAATAAAAAGTGATATGAAAAACCCTTACTTCTTTGTAATCAATCGAGTCGGATAACCAAAAGTTAATAACCATAAAATAAATCACTGAATACCATGAATATAAAGATAATAATTATAATATATAAAAGTGGAAGTACACAATACACAACATCCAATAAATAAGTGGTGAATAATGGAAATCTCACAGAATTACAATTTATATAAGAAACCCCTTACATCAAGTCCGACTTGTCATGCATGTTCCCTATTATTCATGAATAATAAAATTAATTTAATTTATAATTGATTAAGAAAATTTTTCAACTATATTATTCTATTTATATAAATTATTAGCTTCATATAACAATTAGTTTGTTATATGAGTTCATATTGGATATTTTATTGATGTTCGGAACTTGAGAAAAAAATGAACTTGTTATAATTACAATTTTTTGATGTGGTAAAAAATACATTATCTAAAGAATGATATACATGATTTAGATATCATATATATATTATATATCCACTATATATATATATCCATTTATAACATTAAATAACATTTGTATTTAAGAAATAAAATGTACCGTTCATGGAGACGGTAAGTCATACGTATACATAAACGCTACATTCATTTCTATTTTGTGTTTTAATCTAATTAAAACATAATGATACATAGGTATATTATAATTACAGTATAATATCATATATAATATCATTAATTACATCCTTTATATGTCCAACATAAGGCATTAACAAGTTATATCATTTTGAGGGGGTGGTAGTCCGAGCTTCCTCAAATAAAATTATCGCCTTTTACCCGTAATGGAAACCATAAAATAATGATATAAATGGATAATACAGAAGAATAAATAAAAAAACATAATATATTTATCATATATCAATATTGTTAAATCTTAATGGCCACCATTAGAGTTCGTATGAGATAATCGAACAATCATCGTTTCGTGAGGTGTTAGTTTGCCACCCACATAAATAGTATGTTCTTCACGCATTAGAAGGAGGTGTGTGTAAGTGTAGTTATAATAATTCTCATAAAAACATCCTATTATATTTAGGATACTATTTTTGTTATAAAATAATGTAATAAAAAGTTTTCAAGGGTTTGGAGAAGTAAAATTAAAGAAAATAAAACAAAAGAATTTAAGAGAATGCGTTACCTTTAATTTGGGTAACTTCCTTTGGTTTGAACCAAAAAGTCTTATTGAAGTTCATTATGACTAATGTAAGGCTTCTAGGAGGAATAGGGGGATCTTGAGAGATTATTTTTTCTGGGTTTGGATGAGCCATGAGGTTTGAGAGGTGTGTTGAATGGGTTATACATGGTGTTCTTTTATAAGTGTGAGGAGGGGCTCTTTATGAAAGTGTGAAAATATTATTTTATTATGTAGTGGTAATCGGTTTATAAAAGTCAAAAACTAATTATAGTAGAAGACACGACCACCCATTATAGAAATAAAATCATAAAATAATAATTGGACTAGTTTTATATATTATTATAATATTAATAATCATATTTATTTAAATCATTTATTAAAGAGGTAAATGATACATCATTGTTGTATCATAAATAATTTAATTTATTTGATGTATAAAAATTATAGAACAATTAACATAATGTAGAATATATTTTTATATTTCCAATGATTATTTATATTCAAACAGATGACCTATATAACCCCATGTAAAAATTGATATACTAAAAGATATATGTTAATGACATTTTTGTCTTTACTTTATGTTAATTACAATAAAGTGTCATTATCATTCTTAATTTGCCCCATGGGTCCCAAAATAGACCCAAGGATTCCCATGGTCGGTCATGACTCATCTAATAATGTTAGGACAAGTGATAAAATAATTTTTATATAATAATATTCTTTTTACCTTGAATTACCCTATTTACCTTTAACCGCATTAAATAAAAGTCAAAAGTTACTATTCACCAAAAATTATGTTCATCTTATTGAAACATATTTTACATACTAATAACAACTATGTATCTCGGATTTTCAAAATTCAATTCACAGAAGCAACAAATTTTCATTTAAATTATAATGTCTGATTTTTAACTACCGCTTAGTGGTTTCACTATTCATCAAAAATTGATTTTTTTCAGAAAAATACCAAAAATTCAGCCTAATCTATATTTGATGTTCCAAAATTCAAAAATGATGTTAATTTTACCAAATTCTAATAATATAAGTTGTATTTATTAATTTATAATTAATTCCCTTTGTCAAAAAAGAGCGTGTTTCTAAGAAACATTAACTATCAAAAGATTGACACTTGATTATGTATAATGTCCAATTGAAATTAATTAAAATGAAGAAAATTGGATTAAAAGAGAAAATATAATCTAATTCAACATCAAACCCAATTTAAAATAATACATAACCTTATTAATAAATAATATTAAAAGGCAGTTTTGATTCAAAATATATTATTTCTCACTGTTAATAAAAAGATGAATATTATTAGAAAAATAATAAAATTTCATCCAATGTAAATTATTATGTCTTGATTCTATATAAGAATTTTATTTTTTCAAATTGAATTTTTAAAAGGGTCAAATATTTAATTTAAAATGTGTTCCCCATTAATATGTGATAAAATTGAATTTATATGAAAAATTCATTTTTTAACTGAAAAATTGAATTATTTCTTATACTATGTCTAATAAACACATAATACATAAGTTAAAATTATATGGAGTATATAAAATTCAAAATCCAATTAATAATATTCATAACTGCTTTAGAACGGCTTGATTGTTAAGTCGTGGTGTGCTCGAACTCGGTGTTGCATGTAGTGCAAGCTATTGTATTTAAAGAAAATAACGTACTATGAAATCTTGGGGTGTTAAATTATGGGCCTTTTCTGGACATTAATAAATATTGACCGAGTCCACCTAGTCACCACAGTGTAGAGATTTTCACAAGATTCAATTTGATATGTTGTAGAGCCCAAATAGACAGCCAGATCAAATGTTATGGTTCTTTGAAGTTTGAGTTACATTTTCAACCTATTTTAGATCTTTTATTAATATTTTTATTTTTTTACTTTCAAATTGTTATTAAATTACTATTACTATATAATAAATAAAAAACTATTCAATGAAATATTTTTTTAAATTATTTTATGTCATTTTAACAAAATAACTTATATATTAAGAGTAAATGTTTATTTACCCCTATCTAAAACATATTAGAAAATATATATAATACTAATATCAAGATAAATATATTTATATATTTATATATTATAGTATTATTGTATATTTTTTAATTTTTTTAAATTTACCTTTTATCAGTAATAGAAAAAAAGTGCTAATAAACACCCCCTTTATCACAGCTTTTTTACTATAACTGATAAATGGCGGTATTTAACAGAGTTTTTTATAAGTGACGATAATGATGGGATTTTATCAGTGTTTGAAAAAAATCACTGATAAATGGGATTTTATCTGTTATTTTATATATCACATTTAAATTCTTAGCTTGGGATAAACCAAGTTTTGTAGTAGTTCTTATTACATTGGAAATTAAACATTGAACACAAAAAAAAACTGCTTCTTATCAATTATTAAAAGATTTCACCTTCAAAACCCAAGGAAGGAACAAAAATAAAAGGTTGATAAAAACATTCAGTAATGGTTATATAAAACAATAATTAGTTATATAAAGTCAACAATGAATAGAAATTTTGGAAATGTAGGTAATCTGAAAAACACATGCCATCAGTACACTAATAATGATACTGCTTCCATATATTTTTTCATAATCAAAACCCTGTGGAAAGTAATAACTAAATATTGAATAAATAAATTTCCTATTATTTTGATGTCATGTATTTGGAACATGAACCATCATACCTTCAAGAGGGTTTAGGTTTTTTGGTTGACACCCATCTAATTCTATTTGGAAACAAACAGGAAGGGTTTGTCGCAATGTGGTTTTTTCATTAGACTCTTTGATGAATCGAGGGGCTATAACAGGCCACACCCATTACTGAAAGTCCAAATAATTCTACATTAATATATTTAATTCAAGAAAAATATTCCATTTCAATATCTTTATTGATTAGAGGATATAAATTCATCATTATTTCCATAGATAAAATAATACTTCAAATAAACATTGCATTTAAATTGTATACTATTAAGAAAATAATCATATCCACGATAAAAAAATATAGATATTTAATATAAATATAATTTAAATTTAAAAACGATTTCAAAGGGTCATTAGATACAACACAAAATAATGATTAAGTATACAAAACCATGTAAGTCTTAATGAAATGTAAATTGAGACAACGTCCCTTTCCTTGCGTCTGAATATGTTCTTAACATGATCTTTATATCCTATATTATCAATTGAAATCCATTAATTAATTAATTTAGAGAAATTTATAAATGTATTTAATTTATTTTAATTTTATTATATTAATTTATGGAGTCTTTTATGAGTTATATGAAACAAGTTTACTGTTCGAGGGTTTTCAGTTCCTTTGTTTTCATTATCATTTTACTTGTATATATGAAGAGAAAATCATGTAAAATGATAATAGTTTCCCAGAATTGAAATAATTTTATTATTAATTAAATTATGTAACATTTAATGGTTATATATTTCAATTGGTTATATGGTATGAGAATGAATTATGAGATAAAACGTTAATGATACCCATTTAGATTATTATGGTGTTTTTTCGATAATCACGAACTAGTTTCATCTTATGAATTCATATTATGTATATATACATTTTCCATAATCTTTAATAAGTTTTAATAATTATTTTATTGTTTTTTTAAAACATAAATGTGGTTTTCTAACAATCTTTGAAGGTGTAATTGAAAGATGAAAACAAGTCATCCAGGAAGTAGGTAAATCCACACCTCACGAATGATGTTTTCATTTTTAGAATAAAAGGAATAGGAGATGGGGTTTTATGGTTAATATTTCATTATAATAATAAAATAATAGTATATATATATGATAATTTAGTTATCATGAATGTTTTGACCAAATATTTAAGGATAAAATAAGAAGAAAAGAAATTCAATAAAATTAAAAGAGAAGGAAAAATGATATACCTCTTGAATTATTCTCCTTGAGAACCTCTATAAGGAATATTTTTTATTGAGATCAATGGATCCTAGAAATGGGGGAGAGGTTTGGGAAGAGTAGTTTTGACGAACTATCCCACTGGGCCCGAACGTGACTACGCCTATCCCGCCAACCATAGGCCAGGGGTTGGTGACTAGCACCTATTGGATTTTCCTGAACCGGGAAGGCATTGACTTAGAGATTTTTACACACTCAAAAAAGGGAAATAGATGTGAAAACCCAATAAAATTAATGAAATACCATGAGTGTAATGTACAGATACAAGTATAACAGTAAACTGCAAACAATTGATCGAAATACAAGCCCTATAAACTGAATAAAAGTAAACAACTATCACATCTACCATCGATCTCTACCTGGAGGGTAGTAGCTATAATTCTGATGTCGAAGAAGAGGATCTCGACTTCTCCCATCACACCAAGATACACCATGTCCTAAACCTCCAGAGTCTACCTCGATGCATCATTAGTCTGCACCAGACACACACATGTGGGTGGAGACGGTGCATGGGTGAGAATAATAACTCAGTAGGGGACCTCAAGACCCATGAAGGTCTCTCAATAATCCACAATGGAAAAAATATCAAGAAATACCAAAAAGGTAATATCACAAGCATGAACTAAATAATGAATCACAAAGAAAATGAGACAGCTCACTCTAAAAGCATAACTTCAAGGTTAATGAGGTATGTATGTCTAGTCGTAAAGCCAGATCATCTTATACATATAACACCACTTTAGAAACATATAGGCCACTGTATGGAGACCCGTATTGGTTTCTAGATGCTAACCCTTATTGGTCGCTGGTGCTGACCCGTATTGGTCACTCGTGCTGACCTGTATTGGTCGATGGTGCTGACCTGTATTGGTCATTGGGGCTGACCCATATTGGTTGTTGGTGCTGACCCGTATTGATCACTGGTACAAAGGTAGGGATGATTAGTCATATAGCTAGATCATCACAGTCTAGAGTTTCTGAGGCTAACCCGTATTGGCTACTCTTCTTCTTCATGTCACAGGTAGCCACTGGATTCCCGATCATAGAATGATTTATTCTGGGAGAACGCTTCTTAATACATCAGTTGAATTTCAACTAGTACGATGTCCCAAGAAGAATTAACCTGATGATCTGTCACATCATAAGGGTTTCAATGCAACAGATGGCATGTCAACTAGATGCCCAGTGTATATGTTTTGGCATTTTAGTGCCAAGGGCCAGGTTGGATTCAGAGTCAATCCAACCCAGTCATACTCCATATTTTTTCCTAACTACCACGAAGTGTCTCAAAAGGACCGTCTTGCTCCATGAATCCTAGCGCTACAGAAGGTTCATCAAACGGGTGTTCGGTTCAAAATTGATAGTCACTTAAGCATATCTGGGCCCGAGTGGGGTCAGAGTCCAGTCCAATCCGGTCGGACTGACCCAACCCGACCCGGTCTGGGCCGACTCGACCCGGTCCAGGATGACCTGACCTAGTGTGGGCCGTCCCGACCCGGCCTAGGTCTGACCCGGCTACACGTGCTTGCTTGTCCCGTGTGGTCTGCCAGTTGAATGACTCAATGGTTTCATTCAACCCCTTCAATTAGCAGCACGATGTGGCAACATTGTGTGGTCTACGAGACCCTCATGAAATAGTTCCACTGCCTTCGCCTCAAATTCGAGCTATGACATCATCAATGCGATGCACGATAGCGCGCCGCCTCCACCTCTGCGGTCGGAAATTGTAATCCAACTATCTGACTACCAGGGCGCCGTGCGACACCGCCCTCCTTTACGGCTATCGAGCGCCGACCACCGTCTCTGCCGCTGTGTCCATCGCTGGCATTGGTCGTCGGTATCACTGCATTGGGGTCGCGCTGGTGGAGCTTCCGCGGGGCTCCAATAAATCTCTAGAGCTCTCTTTCCATTCCTTTCTGCACCTATGAGCCTCCCAGACTGCCTCTGTCATAGTGTGACCCTCTGTCTCGTGTTGCTATCGAATTGGGAAAATTGTCCCCATAGAATGCAAAAAAAAATGTGTCGTAGTGTTCGGTCCTTGTTTGTTTTTCGGCACCCTCTACTTTAGCATTTCAACAAGAGGGAGATAATTATTCATCAAATTTTAATAAATTTGAACCCCGTTCAAAGCCCCTAGAACATCCTTCTGTATATACAAGAATGATGAATAGAATCGAGGGAAATTGTTGAATTAAAAGACAACCCATGCCTCATGATTTGTTGGGTACATCGCAGATGGTGGTGCTTCCACGTTCTAGGGTATTGCCAATGAAGGAGAGAATTTGTGTGTGTTGGCGTTTTTCCTCCATTGTCCTTTGAATCAATTGTACAACAGGCATTTTCAATCCTCTGTTCTCCGTCGGTGGAAGGTGTGGCGTCACTTCGTCAGGGGTTCCTCGCTTGATGAAGTCATGACAAAAACAAAACCCAACATCCTTATAATTATGGGGGGGAAATGTGATCAATGACATGAGGAATTAATAAGGTATATTAATTAAGTAATAAGTTTCCTCATTAATTGGAATAATTAAAGTGCCTTAAAAATTGACGTAATTAATGTGTCGTATTAATTATGTGAGGGGTGGTTACAAAAAAAATGTAACCATGAAAATAACACACCATAATTGAAGGTCTGACCACCTCCATGGTCCCTTCCACCACTGCTCAACAGGTGCTATGAAAAAAAATTAAAATTACATTTTACTTTAGTTTTCTTTAAAAAGTCATAAATTTAACTTTTTCTCCCACCCTATTGTGGTTGAAGTGAATCATCCTTTATGTGAATCGTGTCATGAAAAATTCAACTGTGCCCTCAAATTTTCATTCTAGGAACTGAGTCAAAAGATAGAAAATTCCACCCGTGCATTTACTGAACATACCATATAAAAAGTTTAAAAAAAAATTTGGGCACACCGGGGATCGAAATTTCATGCTGTCATTTTTCATAGACACATAATAATACAAATAATTAAAAATAATTAAATGGAGTTTTTGATTCTTTAAATTCTCCTTACCTTAGGGATTTACATACAAAAAATTCAAGCAATGATACAGAAACAAAGAGGGGTACTGGTCACACATATGAGCCTCTCACTCCCTTGTGCTCTCTTGTAGATTCCTGTGTTTCCAACGAACTGTCCCTAGAGGAAGAGAACACCCAAAAATGATCATCTCCTATCAATCCTCTATCTCCACTGAGAACTCCACAAAAGTTTCCTCGTTATCAATCTCTAGCTTGACATAATCGATGACATGAGATGGGACATGTACGTATCTCCTCGGCTATGTTACATGAAAGACGACGTGCACCCTCTCCAACTGTGGTGGCAGTGCCAAGCGATACACCAACTTTCCAATCCTTCGAATTATGAGGAAACGTCTGATAACCCTTGTTGGGAGTGTTCTTTCTCAGCCAAATATTTTTACTCCCCATCGAGGGGAGACTCGTAATAATACGTGGTTCCCCTCTAGAAACTCTAGTGGTCTTTATCGCCTATAAGTATATGACTTCTGTCGGCTCTATGCAGTCTTCATCCACTCTCGGCTAACTTTCTCCTTCTCAATGGTAGCATATACTGTCTCTGGGCCGATGAGTGATCTCTCTCCTGGATTTGTCCAGCACAAGGTCGATTTGCACAGTCATCCGTACAATGCATCAAAAGGGGACATACTAATGGTAGAGTGATAGATGTTGTTGTACGTAAACTCCACTAATGGTAGGTTGTCCTCCCAACTATGACCGAAATCTAGGACACATGCACAAAGCATATCCTCCATGGTCTGGATGGTATGCCTAGTTTTACCATATGTCTATGGGTGTAAAGTGCTTCTCATGAAAAGGTAAGTCTCTAAAGACTCCTGTAATCCTTTCCCCAACTAGGATGAGAATCCTGTGTC